>JALGAY010000002.1:15000000-17500000 GCA_029207805.1 Tribolium confusum
TTAAAATAAATTTACTGGTTAAGTATAGTTACATTTTTGACTCTACCTATTCGTGCTCAATTGAAAAATAACTCTGTATACATACAATAATATTTAAACAGAACTATAACAACTGATAATTCACATGACTAAATGAGATTACCACTTGTTTGTTTAAAACAATTTTGACTTCAACTACCAACCGTAGTGGCTGTATTTTTATTTATAGGTATAAAATAATTGAATTTTATCGTATGTTTCTAGTAGGTCAATCCGGCAAAATCCGGCCTAGGAATCGCGTTTTTGGTCCTTCCTTAAGACAAAGCACACATGTAACACTTATTACACCATTCACTAACATTCATTTGGCAGTTGACTCAGGAGTACTTATCTTTAACTTTAAGTAACATTCTATTAGACTCAGAGTGATCTTTAATCGACTCGTCTGTAGTTCCTGAAGTATGTTTTCCATTTACAGTAACGAACAAAAAAATAAACACTATGTTTAACATAATTGTTAACCAAACTAACAATAAGACCAGACCACCCCAAACTACAACAAATCACACCAAACTACACTAGACCTCGTAGTGTTCGTTTTTTTTTTTTTTTGTTTCCTACTGTTTGTACTAAGCACAACTATTAATTCTGTCACTCAAACTGTTCATAGTGTCACTGTGCTCTGCTATTAAACAAACTACATTACATAAGTTCAAAGGTTTGGTCTTTTTCAGTTTTTGAACTCGATAGTTGTTGTCCAGTAGTTGAAGAGCTTCTGTGTTGATATTAATATGTGTATGTAACCTGGTTTCTTGCTTGTCGACAAATCATATAATTTCATACGTAATTAAATACGTAATACTTTATAAAGAAGATTTTTATAATATGTAGCAATTTTACGATCCTTCGAAAATAAACGCTTGCTTCTCTGTCTTTTAGCTTATATTATGCATCTTATTGCAGTCTAGTGGAGATGTATGACATGAGTATTGCTTTCGCGACATATTATTTAGTTTTATATTGAGCTCTTAAGCCAGACTTTATCAAAGATTTGAGCTACATCTGTCAAAAATCATTGTTTTTTTTTAAGCGCTACGTTCTAACTATGACACTATAAAATATTTTTGTCGAAACCCATAGTGATAGTTTGCTATTTGGTTTCAATTGCTTTCATTATTTTAGTAACAATTTTTTAAATAGTTTGGATATGCACTGAAGCAAGGGTCTGTAAGCTTTCAGATCGTTTGATAATGGTTTTGGTACCATTATCATTTCTGCATTTTTCCAGCTTACAGGTATCTACATGTGTTAATCTAAACAAAACACAGTAAAAATGTCAAAATTGTTGTTGGAAATTTATTATTTAATTTATTTTAAAAGTATGTACGTAAATAAGTAACATTTTGTTAAAAAAAAAACAAAAAATAAACAAGTAAATGTCACATACATGGTATTGTAATGTATAAGCGCAATCGCAGTTCTTTGATTAATAACGAATAATTGATTTCTACTATTACACGAATTTACACAACAATACTTTGATCACTGAATAACTCAATATTCATAGAGAAATAACGCCTTTGATTTCACAATGTCGCTTCCGATGAACAGCTCTTCTTTAATCGCTTGTCGGGTTCTCATTGACTCTGTCGTGGTTTTCACGCCGCTTATATAACGATACGTCGCTTCTCGAAAATACCCAGAAGTTTACGCGAACAATCTTTATTCGGCGGAACAAATGACCCTGCTCTTGTATCCCGTCAATGACCGTGACGAATATTTCTCTAAATTACGCGCTATAGTGTGATTCATAATTCTAGAAGTGTTCAGAATCTCTCGGGACTAGTTTGTAACAGTATGTTGTAAAACAATTTTAACATTAGAAGTGCCGACTTTGAGAGGTTCATGGGTCATTTTTTTGTCCACACCAGTTTGTAAAACTGTGTTTTCTTTGTATACTTAAGGATTTAAAAAAATGCTTACATTTGGAATAATCAGTACAGTACTAGTGTGCGGAGACCTAATTTTTTCTTTATTAGTAATTTGGGGTAATTTTTTTTTTATAAAACTTAAGAAAAATAAAAATGAATATACTCAATAAGATAATTTAGAGTAAAATTTGTCTCCTCGGCTCTTCTAGTGTTAAATCTTCACCCACTTGAGCAAAAATATATGTAGATCTACAGCTTCAAGCAATGTTATGAAAAACAGAGAGGCATTATTGCAAACAATTTCGTATTTACTTTGTGGCAAATAGTTTTCAAATTTTGTATTAAAATAAATAAATTTTATTAATCGACTTAACGCTAAAGTGACTAACATACACGGTGAACATTCAAAAACGAATCAAGCAAGTTTTTAGGTAGTAACTACCCAAAAACTGGCTTGTTTCATTTTCGAAGGCTCATCTTATATAACACTTCTCATTGCCTGTGTACCTAACATTTTGCTACAGAGGTCGATTTGGAACATTACTATTTTCGTCTATAAAAAATTACTTTAGATTTCTGCAATAAGAAAAAAATTTAAAATTTAAATTCAATTTTTAGTTTTAACTCTTTTTACATTCATTCATCATTGTGTTTGTGTGCATGCTATTGGAAAGCTCATGAGAGATCGTTGAATAGAGTAAAAACTAAATAAAGTTGATGAAAATAAAAGTCTACTTACAGCGTACGTTGAGAAAATAGCCAATGCTGGAAAACTTTCCTAGCCTGTGGCGAGCTATACATTTGTACCAGCCGCTGTGCTCCCTGCGAATTTCCGTAAAGTTCAAGAAGCCGTCCGGTGTTTGCTGAACGGGAGGGCTGGAGTCGTCTTTCTGCCAGATGGGCAAAGCCTTGGGGTTGGCGTCAACGTCACATTTCAAAGATACAGGCATTCCCTCTCGGATGGGAAAACCGAAACCCGGTTCGCGGGAAATCGCAAACGAGGGGGTGTCTGAAATATAAAACAAGCAATGATTTATTGGCCTGCAAATTTTCTCCTTGAAAACTCAGCGGCAAGGTGGAAAATACAAAAGAAATAGATTTTTCGTTTACAACATGTTCAAAACAAAATTTATTATTTAAGAAATAATTACAATTTTCTCGTTTTAAATATTTGATAGTAACATATTTACGTGTATTTACGGTGACGGCTAAGTAAAAATAAATGGCTGGAGGTTTGAGGGTACTCGTTTATTTAGTGATCGTCGGCGGAAAGTGTCGTTAATGTTCAATATTTAAGCGATGTTTGTCCGGTTATTGTGTACAACCGACAGGATGCACTTATGGATTTTCCATAAATTCTGAATTTTCTATACCAATATCACATTTCATTTCCAATAACGAAAGCCTGCGTATAGTAGATGTAGAGGGCGCTTGAATCCCTTATATGAAATATGAACTGCAAAAAAGATCAATGTGGGATTGGAGAAAAGAGACGTCGGCCCAGACAGCTGACATATCCTCCTCGTTTGATACCCAATTGTTATCAGGAAGATGAATGACAGCTTTGTCATCTGTTTTATTTCAAAACCTTAAAGGTTATTAGATACAATAATTAAATTACACCTAAAATGTTAAATACATTCTTAATGATTTGTTTGATTGTTGCAATAATTTATTTAAACATCTAATAACAATAATACACTGATTTTCACTGAATGATATTAGAAGTGCAACACCTGCAAAAAATGTTTTTTAACCCACGAAATTTTATATACATGTTTGGTTATGTAAACGGATGCTTTGACTAAAATTTTAGCTTTTTTAGAGCAGTCGGTCTTATATACAGAAATAATCATTACAAAGTAAATTTTGCAGTTAATTGCCGTGATTTTTGCATTTTGTACAAACCGCTGTTTGATAGAATGCCTAGAGGTAGAAGACAAAAATTATACCAACAGTTAAGTGATCTTGAAAGAGGTCGAATTGGGGGGTTATCCAAAGCTGTATTTTCTTATCGGCAAATCGCTGTTCGTTTAAATTGAAATCCAACAACCATCATGCGTGTGTCTAACACATGGGTTGAAGAAGGCAGAGAAGTGAGAAGAAGACAAATTGAACTACTGGGGCGAACGACTGAGCGCCAAGACTACCGCTTAAGAGTCTTGGCTCTTCGGAACCGCTTTTCTTCTAGCAGTCAAAATGCTGATTAGTAGCTTACAGAGAAAAGGAGACCAGTTAGCATGAAAACTTTGTACAATCGAATTAGATCTTTTGGCCTAATTTCTTTCCGACCGCACTTAGTTCTTCGATTAACTGCTAAGCACCGACGCCAAAGGCTAGAATAGTGAATGGTGCATGCATCGTCATTATTGGGACGCAGAATGGAGTCATCTGATGTTCAGCGATGAATCACAATTTTGTTTGAGTATTCACGATACTTGACAAAGAGTCAGAAGACGTCGTGGAGAAAGATCCAATATCGATTTTCCGGTAGAAAAGCATGTACACCATACCGTAAAAGTAATGGTTTGGGAGGCAATTGCTAATGGTAGCCGATTATCTCTTGTGTTCATTCGGTGGAATATGACAGCGCAATGTTACATCGATACCGTTTTACGACCCTTTTTATTGTCCTATATGGAAACTTTTCCCAATGCGTTATTTCAGCAAGACAACGCGCGTCCCCATATTGCTCAACAAACAATAAACTTTTTAGAAGGAGCTAGAATTGAAGTTTTATCTTGGCCTCCTACATCGCCGGATCGAACATGTGTGGGCTATGATAGGAAGAAGACTAAGGAATTTAAGCAAATACAAACCGAGCCGACACATACAAGCTCAGTCGATATATTTCGTGTTACTTATTACATTTTTCCTGCTGCTCATCAAAATTATGAAAAAAAAAATCATTTTCAATCGACATCTGCCATAAATGTTATTTGTTAATTCAGTACTCTTTGTGGGTCATGTTAAAGGGGAGTAAACCTAATAGTAAATTTTGACCTAAATTGTAGATCTAACTAAGGCAACATGTCTTAATAAGGTATAATAATAATAAGTTCTCCATTATGTCACTAAATCGATCAAATTATTAAAAAACGAGCAAAATGGTTAAGCAACTTGAAATTTATTCAAAATAAATGTTTAATCAAATTTCAAAAGGCATAAACATTATTCGATAAAATGTACTTTTAGAAAAGCGTAAAAACAGGTACGATTTTGTTAGAAAAGTTTTATCTTATGTTTTATCTTTATTTTATTTTTATGTTTTAGTCAATCTTCATATAAAGTTGATTGCAGCTTTGTTTAGCTGCTACAAAATTTAAAAAACTTGTTCAAAACCGCAGTGATTATGTATCCCCATTGTGAAATGTATCTATAAGTACTCTTGTATTTTCCCAGTAGCAGCTGCTTTCTCAAATATAACATCTGTTTCCTCACTCGTAGTTAAAAACTAATAAATAAATTGGACAATAAAATAAGAGAAAAAATAACTACTACGCTTTTAAAAAAGGTTGTAAAAATTTTATAACAGCTAAATAGGTTGGCAATGGACCATACATGACATGACATACACAACATACAAATTTAAAAGCGTTTCAACTGATAAAGTTTAAGAAATCCAAATATCAATCGTCAATAAATGAAGAAATATTAGTAAATGTGATTTTTTGTTAAAGAATTCTTTGTTCCAAGATACATCTTGTATTTAGTCTTAAAAAATAATTATAATATTTATTATGATTAATATGTGCATGTTTTATATTAAAATATTTAGTTTGGATCATTCTAGTTTCTCTACAAATAAATTTTTGAGGCTTTATCATGTGTTGTACATTGTTATTTTCCTATTAATGTAAATGCTACTATTTACATTTTGTCTTCAAAAAAATTAATAAACGAATACTGGTTTGTTACATAATCTTAGTAATAATTTTAAAAATGCTGTACTTACATATTTTCAAAAATTGTTGTGTCATGACGGTAAGTGCAACCAGTCAAAAGCAATAGTTTTTAACATAGTAAACATTTTTATAGCCAAAATTAAAAAATATTCTTTTTGGAAGAATTTGTTTACTATAAACATTTTAAATATTTGGAAATAAATCAAATATTTGCGAGTTTATTATTTGATGTGAAGTTATACAGTTAAATGTGAGCTCTTCTAAATTCTCTATTTGCTATCAGACGATCAAATATTGAGTCTATATTCAAATTAGTTTGAAAGGCACGTTATGCTAACAATTCTTGGGAGTATATTTAGTTATCGGAAGTGGGTTTCGATAGTGGTGGGTCGGATATGGGCTTACCGGATTTCCGACTGGGCTAAGATCCTTCAAATTAACTGGGCTTGCAAGAATTTGTTATGTCTAAAGATACATTACAAGCTCAATGTTCCTGGTAGCGTGGTGTTGGCTATTGTGAATAACGTCCATTTGTTCGTAACAATGTATCTACATGAATTTCAGTAATAATTGTTCCAGATTAATCCCAGATTCATTGTACTAATCTTTATAACATACAGATTTATCAAAATCTATGAAATTGATAGGATGTATTGGTTTGCGCAGAGGATTTCCAAGTTAAACTAGTTGTACTTGTTTATAAGTTCAACTTTTAATTGTGTACTAGGAATAATTTGTAGTTGTGTTGAAGCTAATTAAAATTTTCAGCACATGTGTATAATACAATTATTCTCTTAAGTATAATAATATAATTCAATTCATTTACAAAATTATTGATTTCTTTTCCTCAGAATAAATAAAAATTGAGTTTGATTAATTACAATAATACTTAATAAAACAATCAATGAAGCATAAATCAAATAATTCTGTGACAAAAACAGCAGCATTAAACCGACTGTACCATCATAATAAAAATGATCTGTAGTTACATTTTACTATGTTTTCTATTCGCAACTGTTATTTGCTTATTTGTTGTTAACATTTAAAACCAAAAATCTTCCATTTTAAGTTTTTTCATTATACGTGTAAAATAAAACGAATATAATAATCCTAATGCTCTAAAAAACCAATTAAACAAAGTTATTAACAAAATAAAACAAATCAGTAGTAGCGGAAAAAATCCCAGAAAAACTAGAAAAAAATTGTTTTTAAAAAAATCATAACTTGGCGATTTGGCGATTTTTTAAGTGTACCTATAACTGCACTTTTGAAAAAAGTAGTTATTTGTTTCTATTTTAAATGTTAATAACACACACTACTTAACAAATGAGAGTTGTGACTAGAGAAACAGCAGAATAAAACTACAGACACTGTGGTGACACAGTCGGTTTCCTATTGCAGTTTTTGTTATGAAATAATCCTCTATTGAGCCATGGATTACATTTCTTTGTTGTAATTAAAGGAGATAAAGTGTAAAACTATAAAACTGTTGCCATGGGGCTCACTTCTTTTTTGAGTGAGGAAAAAAAACAGGGTATTTTAAATGTCTCATATTCTATAGATGCAGTTCTTTCGACACTTGCAAAGAATCGACGGTCATATTATAATGTTTCTAAGTTTAATTGAGACTTGGGAATATATTCAAAACCTGAAACGTAGCAATAAAATTAGCACACAGCTGTGTAGGAAACCCATATAGAGTGATTTTTTAAAAACAGTCTACTCCAATTTTCTCAGTAATGATTTCTATTTAAAGAAAACCAAAACAAGTTTATTTTTATTGCTAAAGGAACATATTTTTGTGGTAAAATTACATTGACCCTCCCACCCGCTTGAGCACAAAGTTTTCTACCCATAGAATTTAGATGCAGAAGTGTGTCCAGTAATATATACCTTATTTTAAGGCTCTTTAAATATTCTTTCTGCTGATCTGCTTTTATTTTTGTTTAGTTTGATATTTTTTTCTAAAAATAAGCGAATTATTTTTATCAAAAAACAGCTCAATTTTTATTTCAAGAAAGACAACTTAGTTTAGAATGTAAGTGTGCAATTATTTACATATTTTGTAAAATTATTAAATTTGATAGTGAAAATAGTAATACACTGTAGCGACAAACAACTTTCTGGTCAGCAAAAACCATTCGCGCTTATTAAATTTAAGAAACAACAATTTTCACGACAGGAACTTTAAGCTTTTATCCCATAGAAAATACTTGAAAGGTTATTTTATCATTATTAATAGACGTTAAAATCAATTATATTGTTAGTAACTCGTTTCACTTAATATGGATACAAAAAAGTAAAACAGTTTTCACAGCAGATGAAATGGTATTTTGAGAATGTCGCATTGCATGTAGAAGAACATGATTTCCAATTTGTTCTCATAATGTACGAGTATACTGGCGAGAAAAAAATTGAGGTCACTTTAAAATTATATATTTTTTTAATTTTCTGCTTTAGGCTTAATTTGTAACTTGTAAATTATATTTGTTATATAGTTTAGTTTATCAAAATATGTCACAACTTTTTTGAAACGGTAGCTTTAATTAACGATTCACATTTCTTGGTCTTTTGGGCGTTGATTTTTTTTTGTACAATTTATCAGTCCCACGGAGTAGTGTTCATAGTATCTTAACCCAGGTCAAAACACCTGTAGTAGAGTATATGATTGCAGCATGAATTGTAGCCTTAACATAAGATGGCCGAGAACAACGAGAAATTGCAAGAATTGTTGTTAAGAGCCTCTGAGCTGTACAGAAAAAGTACCAGCGCTATGTGCAAACTGACCTACTAAGCAAAAAACTAGGATCCGAGAGAAAAAAAGTCACTACTCAAAAAGATGACTTTTTGGTATCTGCAAGTTTAGAAGCTGCGGAATAGAGCAGCTTCTAAAGTTGCACTATGAAATGAACTCCAAACTCCAAGAAGTTAGAAATGTAAATGTTAGTGAGTAGACTGTTAGGAGAACACTTCGTGCTGCTAGATTGTTTTGTACAAGGATGGCTACAGGTCCACTATTACAACGTCGGTATCGAGTTGCAAGATTGGCTTTTGCCCGAAATTACGTGGCAAGGAACAACAAAGACTGGAGCAGAATACTGTTTTCAGATGAGTCGTGTTTTTGTCTCAATAGATCAGATGGATGTCGGCGAGTATGAAAGAGACCTGGAGAAAGATACGCTCCCGCTTGTATTGACGAACAACTTCCATTTGGCGGTAGGTCTGTTATGGTCTGAGCGAGATTAATTTGAAAAGCACGAATTGAGTTAGTTTTCATAAAAAATGATTTCCTCACAGCCCACAGGTACAATACTCAAGTTCTAGAAGATCATGTTATGCTTTTCATGAACACCATAGACGAACCTGGAATTTTATGCATGATAATGCTAGAACTCATGCAGTTAGAATTGCTAAAGCAAGTTTTGCCTTAATCTTTCACAACAAAGTTAAAAGCGTATTTATGTAGAAATTACATTATAACATTGTTAAAAGGTATGTTATTTATTTTTAAACTTCAAACAAATTTATGAGATATAATATAGAACATGATAATACATTAATATAATAACACATTTTTTCAGTTATATATAAAAGCAAAAATAACTTATGTTATCTAAATTTATTTATTCTTTATATATTAAACTTTACTAATATTCAAAAAGATTAAATGTTTAAAAACTTACATAGCAGTTCTAAACTTTGACAAATTAGAATGCATTGAGACCTCTGACTTGAGGAATTAAAAGCTTTGCAACCGCAAATAACTGCGATAACAATAATTATCAAAGTTCGAGTAGGTTTAAGTTGTAAGTCAATAAGACGAGGGTCGGGGTTGAAGTCCTGTACACACTTCAATTTACCGAAGTAGAGAGAATAGTGTTTGCATTGATTCGTTGCAACGAGTATTAGTTTCGGTCACCCGTATTGGCCGATCCGATTAATAGTTTCGCAGATTGGTCTGGCGGTCGGTATCATAGGGGAACTTGGGACATATTTGTCATAAACCACGTACTGGCAATATATCTTCAGACACTGGAATAGAGAACTTACTCTAGATTTCTAAAGTTAAAATGGCTTTGGATAATGGAGAGGGATTTATCGGTTCAGACAGGAATCGAATTTTATTACAAGTTTCCTATGATGTTTATAAAATTGCGAACGACACTGTCGCATTCTTTTCTTCTTGCATTGTAACGTCAGATTGGGTAAATATATTTGAAACAATGTTGTCTATTTGAAGCGCTAAAAATTTAGTACTTACGCTTTTACGGCTGTTTTGGATTAGAAATGAGGTCGTAAAATGAATTTTATTATGAAGCTCCAAGTCATACAGATGAACAAAAATACAGAAAAGAAGTTGTAAATTAAAAATCCAAAAGCAAACGTTATTTTAAATTTATACATTCGTATTTCATGTTTATTTTTGCTTTTTTGCAAAGAAACATACGCTTTAGATCTTTGATATAAAAATAAATTTAAATTCTAACATACAATAAAAATCTAAATTTACTGATAACTAGTAATGTTGTTATGGGTGTAATAATACCGACACAATGGTGCATACATCACGCTTTCGATTCAAAAATAAATCTCGGTTTGTGTTTTCCACCTATTGTCAAGTGTAATAAAGCCCCTGAATAGGTAGGCTTCAGTTTTAAACCAGTCGTGCGGATGCCGTTTATCTGATATTGAATTTATTGTCAATAGATGAAGGTAAAATAAATTTCTGCTTTACATTGGTTTAAATTTTGTCATTTTAAATCTTTGTTTTAAGCTTTTATAATTGTATCTGTACCTAAAAGTATTTTTGAAATCAAACATACTTTATTAAAAACAATGAAAGTAAATTTAATTTGTGCAAAGCTTGCTGATTTTTTAAATTGTAAACAAACTGACAAAAGCTGAATTGATTCAAACTAATAATATTTTTGTAACTGATGAATAATAAAAAAACAAAGCATGTTTGTGGCAGATTTCAATGTAACAAAAGGTAAAATATATTCATGTTATTAATTGATATAAATGCACAGTAAAAGTTATTTAAAGTAAGTAACCTAAAATAGCACATTTTAGTACAACTGACAGACAAGTTTTGTCCTGTATGGCTAACATTTAAAAAAAGTAACTTTGTATAAGGTACGTATTAATTTAATTTAGAAAAGGTTTATATTTTTATCTATGAAATTACTCAACTAATTTTTTTTAAATTGTTGGTGTATGGTTATTACTTTACTTCTATCTAGTTTTTTCGTGCGGCCAATTTTAAAACTTTTGTTATTAAAAATGAAAAAACTATTTCTTGCAAAATTTACACCTGTAAATTCATTTTTTTAGCCAAATTAAATTCGTGTATGAATATTTTAATTTTAACGAGAAATTTACTCGTACATAAGCCGTATGTACTAAACAAATTTTATGACAAATTTAATTTAGGTAATTATCAAATAATTTTGATAAACCTCAATGGTATCTAAAACATAACACAACTCTTTAATATTTTAACCTATGCGCACAAGACCTAGGGAAAAAAAGTGTTTATTACAGAAAATTATTGTTTGTGAGTCTTTATACATTGTGTATTCAGATTATTAAAATCGCTTTTGTAATAAAAAAGTCATGTATCCTAACTTCAACTTGACACTTTGGCGGAGGAGCCGGGCAAACTGTGCTCTTTTGTACAACAATACTTAAACCAGAAATTACTCAATAATGTCCCACTTTGGAATAATAATAGTCGTACCTAATAAACAGTTTATTTCAAATTTGAGGCGAATACGTTCAAACAATGCTCTGCGGAAAATTAGACTTGTATGAGTCTAATCTGTCAAAACAAAAATTGAGCACATACGCAATTATAAAACAAATCGTCATAGCAGCTGCTTTCAATCCGACCTGTGGTCTCTTAAGTTGTTCAATATCATAAAGATAAACACTAATTTTATGTTTTGTATTATTCTACAATAACCATAACACTAGTAAGATTTTCTTGAATATGTAAAGTTTACAAATAAAACCCTGTTTACAATTTATCTTTTTATTGCATTTCAAGTGAGTTACAAATCACTTATCTAAGTGAGGGTTTACAAAGGTAAGTATTTAAATATTCGATTAGGTGAAAAGCTGATGATTAAAGTTCCATTATTTCTGGGTTAACCATTGGAATGTGGTGTTAATAGTATTAAAAATATTTCAAGTTTACAACATTCCTTTAAAGTTTTTGCATATATATCAAAGTTTGAAACTTGAAACTTATAAGACTTTAGAAGTCTTATACGACGCTTTTGCTTTAGATATGCCATCGTTAAATGCGGTTACATTTACACCTGACTCTAAAAGAATGTACTACTAAAAAAAAATCATATATAAACTACGGTTGAGAATACTATACTATTATAGCCTTCTATTTATCATTGTTCTCGATGCTACGCATCTCTGGTAATAAACCCGTTTGGATATAAAAAATGTTTTCTCTACCTTGGTGTATAATGCACTATTTGCGTACCAAAACCGTGTTGTGTACATACATGAGAAAAACTCTGTACTAAGATTTATTTATTACCTTAATTGTAATAATATTTATAGATATTTTTTATCAAAAATTACAGTTTACAGCATTAAAAACTAAAGAATGTTTCTAATAACAGTATTATTTATTAGATTATTAACTAATTATAATTGTTTCATAAAAATTAATGAAACAGTTTATAATTTTTATGTTCTTACATTACGCATTAATATCTAATACGTTACTATCGGTAAACTTTAATAAGTATTAGAATTTTTGTGATATTTAATATCTGTTTTATACAATTTATGAAACTGTTTCTAATGAAATTGCTTTTAAATTTTTTATTATAATTTCCAACAGATATTCTTGAAGTTAAAAAAGTTTTTTAAAATATACACATGAGTGTTCTATTACCGGTTAATCGCATAAAGTTTATCTGCAAAAACGAGTTTACCCTGTTCCTTCAGTTTTTTTAATGCGATTACTTTCCATTTTAAAAAATAAGTGTTGAGTGTTTGCAATCACTAACTGCAAGTACTAATATTAAAATATACTTATTATTACAGTTATTAGATGTAATTAAATAAAAAATAATAAAAAATACAGTGGTCAACAATTGGAACATCCTAAATTTTTAACAAAGTTTAGAGTTTTGTAACTCCTAGAGAAATTGATTAATTGGAGTGATTTTTTTTTGTAGCTTATTTCTTATATTTTAAGTTGTTTAGCAGAGGGTTTCTTGTATGTTTGTAAATTATACAGAGCATCACAGACAGGCACTGCAAAAAAGATAAATTTGGACCACTCCTCCCTTTTACCAAAACAAAAATTATTATTTTTTAATTAGCTTCCAAGTCTCAAGTTCCTAATGTGATTGTATAAAAAAAACTGTATTTTTTTTATAAGCAACAATTACGATAATTGATGCAAAATTTTCCCTTTTTTGACTTATTATTAAACAACGCCTAACAACCATCAAATTTAAAAAAAATTAAAAATAAACTTTTATTAATTGTATTTCAAATCAAGCGTTTTTCACGTTGATAACATTTTAGATGACAAAAATCAAAATAAAAATTGTGCAAAGTTCTATTAGTAGAAGGCAAAATGTAAAAGAAAGAGGTTTTTCCACTAAATTAAAGGCAGCAACTAAAAGTTTAAATTTTCGAAATGTTAGAATTTTAATATTTTTCTTCGTAATTTTTATAAAATAAATTTGAGTGAGTCGCGATGTTATTTATGCCTGTAGTGACTTTAAAAGTTTTTATGTCACTAGTGACATAAACGGTTTTTACTTCACTAGCGACATAAACGGCCTTTACCTCACTAGTGATATGTAAGATACCCTATAACTCGAGTTATAGGGTATCTTACATATCTAGAATGAGCATAGTTATGAGCTTTTTGTATAAAGCACATCAATACTACGAACAGAAGTAGACAATATAAAAATACACCCAAATATAAATAAAGTAGAAGTCACATATAGCGACGGCCAAGAAACCGATCTTTTCTAGTCGCTATATCCGGATCTCGCTTAACCGAACAGATAATCGAAATATACACAAATTTTATAGGAACAGTTTTTATTAAATTTAAATACATACATAAAACACCAAAACTAAATATCTAATTATATATAATAATTATATATAAGCTGAATACAGAGAAATTTCAATTTAACATATAATCTGTGATTTTTGATTAAATTGAATGTTTCTGTTAAAAATATCACACTTTAATTTTATTCCGAACAGTGAACGGTCTGCTAATAATTCTTTTTCGTGTGAATTAAACATTACACAATTCTTCAATGTAGTAATTGTTTCTAAAGCTTCAAAAACTTTTGGAGGCGAAATTTTTATATCGTCTTCATCGCTGCCATTATTTTGGTTATCATTATTAAAATTTTGTTTTACAGTTTCCACTATTTCAGCATCTGACAGTTCGCCCCAAGTTTTCACTTGATCAGTCACAGATCTAAAGGTCAGCCATTGTTTTTTTGGAGCTTATTGCGCTGTTGGTAATCAGTTGAAGCGTTTATGGATCGTCGTCCAAATTATTTAACTTAAATAAAACAAACAATGGAATATCGTTTTCCTTAGTAAATTCATTGTCATTGACACTGTCAGTATTGGTAGATTTAGGGAAAATTCCTGCGCGTCTAAAACAGTTGGATATTGTTTCTGGTGATACTCTACTCCAGGCAGTCGAAACCATGTTTACAGCATCTAAGAGATTAATTTTATGTTCCTTGTTTTGCTCTAAATCTTTTATCAGAATTTTATCAGATGTAGCTTCCTGTAATGCGTTTTCAAATTTCGAATAATATCTTGGGTTATAGTTTACTTTAGCTGACCACACTAAAAATGCATGAAAAAAATCGGGGTTTTCGCTAAACTTACGTAAATTGATCCCTAGAACACGAATCCGGTGGCGGAGGTTTGATTTTTTAAATATTTTTTACAAAAAGTCCTTTTTTTGGTGAAAAAATTGTTCGGTTTTTACAACGAAAAAAAATTGCAAATTGAAAGTGATGTACATATCTCGTTATTTTTTTACGTTTTCATCCTCTTTCACAATTTTTTCAATAACTAAATCAATCTTAATTACTTTTTTTGCATTTATTTTAAAACACTAGTAAATGTCAACTGTCAATTATAATTTACAAACACACAATCGACAAAATATTCAAGACAAATATATTTTGACGGTTCCTGTAAACTTCAAAACTACAGCGGCCCAGCTACCATAGATGCTTTAGAAACACTGTTACGCTCAACTTTTGTCAAATACCTTATAAATAAATAAAAGCGAATGTTATATCTAGAGCTGAATATAAACTGAATAAAATAAAATTTAATAAAAAGGCGGTCAGCAGTATTAGCCCGACAATTGACTGGCATGTAATCGAGAATGTTTCTGGCAGTTATAGAGGGCGAAGCCCTCTACTACCGAAAAAAGGACCTTATAAAAAAGGCGGTCAATAGCGTCAGCCCGAGGATTGGCTTACTTCGAGGATGTTTTTGATAGGTATAGAGGGCGAAGCCCTCTACTACCGAAAAAAGAATTTTATAAAAAAAGGGGGTCAATAGCGTCAGCCCGAGGATTGGCTTACTTCGAGGATGTTTTTGATAGGTATAGAGGGCGAAGCCCTCTACTACCGAAAATAGAAACTTATATAAAAGGCGGTCAATAGCGTCAGCCCGAGGATTGGCTTACTTCGAGGATGTTTTTGATAGGTATAGAGGGCGAAGCCCTCTACTACCGAAAATAGGAACTTATATAAAAGGCGGTCAATAACGTCAGCCCGAGGATTGGCTTACTTCGAGGATGTTTTTGATAGATATAGAGGGCGAAGCCCTCTACTACTGAAAAATGGAACTTATAAAAGAGGCGGTCAATAGCGTCAGCCCGAGGATTGGCTTACTTCGAGGATGTTTTTGATAGGTATAGAGGGCAAAGCCCTCTACTACCGAAAAAAGAATTTTATAAAAAAAGAGAGTCAATAGCGTCAGCCCGAGAATTGGCTTACTTCGAGGATGTTTTTGATAGGTATAGAGGGCGAAGCCCTCTACTACCGAAAATAGGAACTTATATAAAAGGCGGTCAATAACGTCAGCCCGAGGATTGACTTACTTCGAGGATGTTTTTGATAGATATAGAGGGCGAAGCCCTCTACTACTGAAAAATGGAACTTATAAAAGAGGCGGTCAATAGCGTCAGCCCGAGGATTGGCTTACTTCGAGGATGTTTTTGATAGGTATAGAGGGCAAAGCCCTCTACTACCGAAAAAAGAATTTTATAAAAAAAGGGAGTCAATAGCGTCAGCCCGAGAATTGGCTTACTTCGAAGATGTTTTTGATAGGTATAGAGGGCGAAGCCCTCTACTACCGAAAATAGGAACTTATATAAAAGGCGGTCAATAGCGTCAGCCCGAGGATTTTGTTACTTCGAGGATGTTTTTGATAGGTATAGAGGGCGAAGCCCTCTACTACCGAAAAATGGAACTTATAAAAGAGGCGGTCAATAGCGTCAGCCCGAGGATTGGCTTACTTCGAGGATGTTTTTGATAGGTTTAGAGGGCGAAGCCCTTTACCACGCGAAAAAAGTAGATGTAAAGAAAGCGGTCAATAGCGTCACGCCAAGGATTGGCTTACTTAGAGAATGTTTATAATAGGTCTAGAAGATACCGCGCGAAAAAGATTATAAAGACTTATAAAAAAGCGGTCAGCAGCGTTAGCCCGAGGATTGACTTAAAATCGGCGATGTTTTTGGCAGGTATAGAGAGCGAAGGTTGTTCATTACGCGGTATTTTTATCAACTTTATTGCATTCCGACCCATCTAGCTGGGCGACTGTAGTATTGAAGTTTACAGGAACTGTCAAAAGTTTTTCACTAAAAAATGGATTTTTTTAAAAAATATTATAAAAACTAAACCTCCGCCACCGGATTCGTGTTCTAGGGATTATTCTACGTAAGTTTAGTGAAAACCCCGATTTTTTTCATGCATTTTCAGTGTGGTCAGCTAAAGTAAACTGTTACCATATCTTGGTCCAAGAATTACAAAATTGGTGTTTAGAGCCAGAAACTGTAAATTAATACACTTTAAATTTTCAATAGCAGGATGTGCTGAACAATTATACACCAGAAGAAAGATTTTCTTATTTTTGCACTGCAATTCATGGTCTCAGTCGTGTAGAATGGTATTAAAAATCTCGAAAGTCATCCAGGCTCTTCGGTTATTGTAACGTGACACAGGTAAAGATTTTACATTTTTGAAACAATGAAGACGTTTTGATTTGCCAATTAATATCAATTTTTTTTTTAGTTTTAGTCATATTAGTGGCCACCAATACCGTTATTCTCTCCTTCGGCATCTTTCCTTCAACACATTTTTCTCCTTTGAATTTAGAGTTCTGTCAGGTGACATTTTATAAAATAGACCGGATTTATCGGCGTTAAAAATTTCTTTATCGTTGTAACCATTTCTTATTTGAGGCCAAACATTTTTTAACCAGTTTTCACAATCCTGTACTGGTGCATTATTAGCATCTCCGGACACTTTTCTAGCAACAATGTTATGACGATCTCAGAAACGTTTAATCCAGCTCTCAGTGCATTTGTAATCATTTTTTCCAAAGTGCTTAGCTAATTCTTTAGCTTTTGTTTGCAGAATAGGACCAGCAATAGGCGCTCCTCAATTTCTTTGAATTTTTAACCACTTCAACATAGCTTCATCAATTTCTCTGTTTTGAGAAGGTCTCAATTTGTGTTTTGGCAATGAATTTGAATTAAAGACACTGGATTTTTTCTCGATTTTTCCAAATTGTGGAAACAGTAGAATGAGACAAATTAAACTCTGCGGCTATTGTTGTATTTTATTTCCTCTGATTTTGAAGGAGCGAAAATCATACTTTTTTCTTCTATTGTTAAAATCATCCTTTTTGGGGAAGTCATCATAACCATTGCACGTACATGCATCTCGTAAGAAATGAGAATAGAAATTAAATTATGCTGAGTAGGGTTAATGGTAACTTTTACGATTTCGGAGAAACGGGGTTTTATGTTTGTTTTTGTCGTTATACACTGATGCAACTAAACAAAAATCAGTCGTTATAAGGAGACTAACATTATAAGCGACGACGCCATATCCGAAAGACGACTACAAAAGATTAACATACAGACCAACCAAATTTCTTATATTAGGTCGTTATATACGACATGTCGTTATACCCGAGGTCGCTATATACAACTTTCACTGTACATTCATTTGTTTATACTTTTTGCGCTTTTTATTATGTGCCTACGTTATAAATGTAAGATATCCGATCACTGGACAATTACAACCAGAAACAACTCTGATTTTTTTTAAAAGGCCATGGCAGGTCAAATAAATGTCACCTTGTAATCATATGAGAACGTAATGTTTTTTAATATAAAATTAATTTAAATTTAGTGAATTAAATTTAAAGAGTCATTATATGCACCACAATGTTTTTTTTTTAAACATATTTCACAGCTGAGCGTGAAGATGACGCCAAACTTTTGATAGTTGAAAGTTTTACTGGTAGGGTACGTTTCGACTTTGCGCTTATTCGAATTAACTCATGTGTCAAATAATTGTCAAAATTGCAAGTTGTTACTGGCGGCTAACCATGGAAAATTATGATTACGTTCGGCAATGTGAAGATTTCAGTTACTTATGTTGTGTAGATTCGATTACTAAAACGTTCCCAGACTACAAACAAATTTTTACTCAATGTCAGTTAATACCCGAAACTCTGAACAAATCGAAATGTTTCAATATAAAATCGTACGAACTGGCAGTTAAAAGTCAGCAGCCAGAAAATGATGCACATAGAACATGTTGTTGTGAGCAGCTGAAAAATGATGCAAATAGAAAATGTTGTCCTGAGTATAACACTACATCTTCTTGTATTCGTCTGCCTCATGACCCCTCTCATGGATTCCAGTTAATTGAATACGCAGATAAGAGTTGTTCACAACTGAAATTAACAGAAAAAGATTGCTGTTGCCACCAGCAAAACTGTCTTTCAAAAGCAGTAGTAACTGATCCTAGTGAATGTTACGATAAGGGTATAAATTGTGATATCTTAAATGTACCGTGTGTCCGTAAGGTAGTTTGCGTGGCACCCCCGCGGCCATATCCATGTTTGAAAAACAAACACTCAAATCTGCAAGAATGTAACAGGGCGTGTGTTAAAGAGTCATCGTCCAAAGAAATCGTACTGTGTCAAAAATGTAAAGAAAAACGTATGAACAGAAAACATCAAGAAAGGTCTGGTGAATCTGTTGTCCGTTATCAGCAAAAATGCAATTGTGTTAAGGATCAAGACAGAAATCGGTGCATAAAACTTTCTAAATTAGAATGCGAGCCGCAAAAATGTAAATATTTGGATTTGATTCACAAAATTAAGTGTATTTTTATCAAAGAGCATTAAATTATGCAAGAGTCAAATTAAATTTTGAGCAAAATTGTTTTAGACACTTTTATTACCTTCTCCCAGATGAATTTAAAAATTAATGTAAATATTCTTCTGTGCCCGGATATTACATTTTTGAGTATCGAGTTGATCTGGGAGAGAAATAATTGCAACTTCAGCTCGGTGAGTTTAATGGAATTCAAGTGGTAGGTGCCCTAAGGAATACTCATGAAGGCCGAATGTGTTATAGAGGTACATGAAGCAAATATCAGGGAAATCCAGGATTTGGACATCAATTTCAATTATGAAACCCTCTAAGGCATACACTATTCTAATAAATATTTACTATATTCAAAATTAGGTAGTAAATTGTTTTTGTGTGCAATAATTCAAAAAGTTTCTTCGATTGGGTTAGCTTTTGCTCCTAAAATATTATTTAAGATGAAACTCTATTATTACTTTTTTCCAAAGATCATTAGTAATTTAACCACGTTCTAGTGCGCTTCATATTGATATCAATGCTTTGATCAAACGACTTATTAAGTATCTTTATCACGTAGTCTCATACAATAATTCCAAGTAGAATTCCCTAAAGACCCACATTTTTAAAAATTATTACTTTTAATCAGAGATATAACTTTAGATAATTTAAAGAATATGAAATTTTGTTACTTGTAGTTTTTTTCACTACTTTGTTGTACATTCTTTTACTATAATTGCTTTATTTTTATTACCTACCTATTGTGCTGAGGAGTTGATCTGAAAAACCTTTAGTATTTCATGTGGATTAGCAGCTCGACAGCTTAAAAATACAAAAAGATGAACACAATTCTGTCATAATTCACAAGTGATAACAGGATATTCCACAACCATTTTCCTTAATGGGGTACTTTGTATTCTTGTAATAATATAATAATGGTGTTGTTTAGTGGCACATATTTACGTCAAACAAACGCCCATTCTGTTCTCTCTATTAGCGAAATAAAACATCTTAATAGACTCCTCGTGTAATAAAATGTAGGCGTATATTGTTACAGTAAGTACTTGAAGTACATACAATTAAATATAAATATATAACATACAAGAATACACATATTATACCGGGTAGACCAAATGTATGGATCTAGGCGTTTTTTGACAAAACTATAAAGAGTTTTGAAAAAACAAAATATAGGCATTAAATGGTTATAAAAATGCTACCTGAGGCTATGTTTAGAAAAATTTTACTTATTTAAATTTTTAAGATAACTACAGCAACACTTTTGTTTACTTGTGGAATTTATCTTTATTTTTTTTAAACAACCCTTTTAAAAGAATTATAGTTCGTCTCACCATCTTATCCCCATTAGTGATAAAATTATTAGAGTATGCCTCAATCTACAACGTGTAACTTTGTGTGAAATTGACATTTGACAAAACACAAATGAAACATTTAAATAACAATTATTTTGTAATTTTGGAAACTACATTGCAGAAACCTTTGTAACTGCAACAGAACTGAATACAAAAATTATACTCTTATACCCAAAATTTTAATTTCTTAGGTATTGAATTACGCTGCATCTTGGGCTGTTCCAATGCCATTTTTCATATTTAAAGTGTACAAAGGTTATTTAGTTAGAATTTTAACGAAATAGCTACGTGAAAATACTGTGGAACTACTAAGAAAACATTTGCTGATAGTGTTTTACTAGGATGGCTTTGAAAAAAATAGATTTTTTCGTGGCGTGAAATCCGTTCCAGTAAAGAAATAGACTTTATTTGGTTTGAACCGTTCTACAAGCAATCGGAACACTTTTTATCACTATAAAATGTTGTTTAAAATTGTCATTTATTCATAATTTGTTGAAATGTGGTTTTATGCTTTTGAAGTGGGGGCGAGCAGGTCGAAACTTGTTTTATTCAATTGACAGTTTGAATTACAACTTTGCGACATCAAAATTTTGAATTGTATTGTATTAACTTCTTAGATTAAATTTTGGAAACAAATTATTTAATAAATTTGATATTTCGTAAAATTATTTTTTTTGTTTTTGTTTCAGTTGGGGGGGGAGGAGGTTGTGAGAGTAGAGATGGGGCCGTTAAGTGGTATGCCATTGGAACATCTCTTCATGTCCGCTACATCCTTTGCCTAGGTCTTCTCTCACTTAAATTTTTAGAGGTGTTGTTTATGTAAAGAGAGTGGGTTGGAATAATGTTAATCATTGGTTTTAAATGTTATCCAAATGCGCCTGATAAGAATCCTTGAGGCTCAACCTACAAGGGGAGAGGATGATAGCATTGACACTATTTCGTAACTAATTCTCGTGCCAAAACATTCTCTACCAATTCATTTGCTGTTATTTCAAGTGGTTTGTTTGAACCAGTAATTTCAATTTCTTTTGTCCCCACCTGTCACACCTTTGTAATTATTTCTTTAACTTTGTAAAATTTTGTAACCTGACTTGACGTACTTTTCCCAAATTTAAATGTAAAATGTTTCAAAATTGTTGTAAATGTTTTTGATAAATATTTATGTAGCTTTTATTTGAAAACATAATTAATTTTTGTTTGTGGACACGGTTTGGGAAGATCTTAATGATCTTATCCGGTCCTTCTTGCAGTAAAACCTAATTATAAGATGCCTTAACAGAATGTTACATCTATTTTATTGTTTATGTGTGTTTTTGATGTGCCTATTTTATGATTGTTTTGTTTATTAGTTGTTTTTTTCTATGATGTGCATTTTGTTTTTGTTATTGTTATTGCCCATTGATTTACTTTTGTTTTGTTTATTTTATGTTTTAACATAATTTACTGCAAGAAACGAACAAATAAATATCTCCTTCCAATTTGTTGTTTTATTGTACTCTCCCAACTAAACTCTCATACAGTCACATCTCAAAGAACTTTACCGCCGTTTTGTCAAACACAACGTAGGGGGTCCTTTCCACTAGATGACGATCACGGCTTTTGGCCATTTTTATTTAAATTCGAATTAAAGGTTATGTTATAATGGTAACTAAGTGGTCATAGGCGTATCGTAATTTTATGGGGGGAGGGACAAAATTCAAATATATGTTTTAGTGAGATCTATTACTGGCTAAAATTTTTGTATTTATTTCTGAAACACCCTGTATATCAAGGGATTAAGGTGCATCATTTAATCCGAGTAAATCTTTGGGCTCAAAGGGGCTTGAGAAGCCCCAAACTTTTACTCCAATCACTCGAGGAATTCAAGTACTTTAGTCCTAAAGGTATATATGCTATTTTTGCACTTTTAAGACTATAAAGTTCATCAATAAGAAAGTCATAATGCAAAGAAATAAGTTTATTAATTTGAACGACTCTTTTCTAATTTTGGTTCATCCAGCAGTGCATTTTCTATATAATACATGTTTGAAATGATACTGAATTTTTTTATATTTCAGTTCACAAGAGAGTTTGAATGTCAATTTTAAATCTCAAAAGACTTTCAATATTACTTTAGGTTTTTTGGAACTAAAAGTAGCACTTTAGTTCCTTCCATTAGAGACTAAAATTAATACTAAAAAAACATCTATACTAAATGACAAAAAAAGTGAAACACCTAGAAGGAGTGGAACGATTTTCATAAAACTTTTGTAAATATGTTTATTGTAATGCAAAAACGATGATTAAAATTTAAAATTAATTCAACAAAAGACAACAATAATATTCTTAATAATGAGTAGAACCCCTACGTCGGGTTGTACGTGTACACTCATGGAGGAATAAATAAGACTGGAGGAAAGGATGTTTAAAAAGTTAAGATTGCGCGCCAAGCGGCAAAGTCATAAAAGGTGTTTGAACATTCCAGAAAATTCCACAAGCCTGGCATTAATATTTTTTCAGGAAGCAACACAAGTTAAAAATGAATTTAAAAAAAATTGTTTTACAATAGGTATTGATTTACAAATAAAATAAAGGGTTGTTATAAACGTTTCATGCAAGTAGAATACAACGAGTGCATTACTGATATGTGAGACAATGACGCTACTATTCAGTATTGTAAGAACTCGATGCCCCTTACTGTGCACGTTGGTCAAAAAGATCATAAAAGAGTTTCACGCAAAAGTTTTACATGGTGAATATTGGTGACCTTCTCTCCAGTCTTATTTATTCCTCCATGTGTACACTCTTTGACACGTCGAGGCATAGACTTGAGTAAATTATCATTGTCTTCCTGGGGAAAAGTATCTCATGCAATCTATAGCTCTAGCCTAAGTTACGCAACAATCTGTGGAGGATAAGCCAAATTTAAAATTCGTTGACTCATCATATCCTATACATGTTCGATAGAGGATAAGTTAGGAGATATAAAAGGCCAAGGAAGTAAATTAACATGAGTCGCTTCTTAACAGTTCTTAGATATCCTTGCAATATGAGGTCTGGCATTATCTTTTTGAAATAATGTTTCTTCCTCTTATCGAGTATAAGGTATTGTCACCGGCTGTAAGATCTGTCCTATGTAACGAAGCATTAAGAGAACTTTGAACAAAAAAAGGAGAAGACCTAGTTTTATATCGGATAGCTCTCCAAACCATAACAGTAGGAGCAACGTGCCGCTGAACTGAAAACTAAGAATTTCGTTTTTTAGCACGTTGCTTTCTGACTTTTTGGCGTCCATCGTGATGACCCAAACAAAAATGAAACTTCTGAGAAAAGACGACGGTGTCCCATTCGTTGTTTCAGTGCCTGTGTTCCATACACCATTCTAGACGTTGGCGACTGTACCAGATAGTTAATGACAGTACCAAATGGGGCCGGAACGATTGAAGCCCAAACGACCTAATTTGACGGTAAACAGTTTGAATGTTAACTAGGCAACCGCCAGCAGCAAACTATTTGTCTCCAATTTTACCTGTTGATTGATGACGATTTCTTAATGCCAAAAACTTAAGAGATTGGTTCTGTGGTCCTGAGGGGCACGGGATTGTCTTTGCTGTTCAAACCATGCCTTACAACAACGCATCACCGCAGCAACTCGGCGATTTACACGGACAGCAAATTGCATATATGATAAACCGGTTTCTCTAAATGCAATAATTCGACTTCTTTTAAAGGGTGTTGACTGAGCTACTTGCTGGGGTCTTTTTATGCAGAAAATATTATATTAAGTCAAGTTTGACAATTTTGTGATAATCTAGAGTTTAACCACTATCACAATAACAACAAAACACTATCAAATAGACATCCTGATAAATTAAACTAAAAATTAAAGAAAAATTGTATCCTTTGTCAGAAGTTTTTTAAAAGTAAATCATTTTTTATTTAACTTATCCTTATTATGTTTGGGAAGTTTTATGATAATCGCTGCACTCCTAAGTATTTTACTTTTTTTGTCGTCTAGTACGTACAGGGTGTTTTTTATTCGTTTCCGCCCGAAATCTTAAAAATAGGTAACACGTTATACAAACGATAAATAATTTAATTAATTAATTAATGTGGCTACAAATTATTCAAATGAACTGACTTTGGAAGCATTGTCAAAGGTATTGTCAACAATGTTGACATTAATTTACAACTCTCTATTCCTTAATATTGAAAATTAAATTTTCAAAGTATAATGTGTTGCCTATTTTTGGAGTTTCGGGCGAGAACAAATAAAAAAATTACCCTGTATATTACCACATAAAAAATGACTTTTGTTTAGCAACAAGTTGGATTAAGATTTTTCTTTTTAATGAAAAATGCAGATAATAAAAAAAAATTTTATTCACGAACGAGCCAGTTTAGTTAAGCCTTTTATAGAAAGCAGTATTAACAAAAATAAAACTTTATAGATACTCGACTGGTTTTCTTTCAATTCGAAGAATAACAGCCCCCGCAATATTGATTAGTAATGGAAAAGCTTCGTTAAAAGGAAGGATAGTAAATCAAAGCAGCTCATCTAAATCCTCTCTAGCGACACCACTATTTTCATCATAGTCCGTATTTTGCACGAAAAGCTCCTTAAAAATGGTCGTAATTTTAGTTCACTTTCATCATTCCGGATTAGCAGCGCATCCGAAACTTTTGCGAAATTAATTTAATTTTCCGAATAGTTTGCGATTTACGTTTGAAATCTCGTTGAAATCGAACATAAGTACTCACATTGGACATTCAAGAGAACTGAAGCGTTGAGTGGCTGTTCAAGCGCGATGTGGTGTACGTAACAGGTCAAAGTAGCATTATGGTGGGCTCTTTGCACCCTTGCCAACCTGGCGTCGTTCCTCGCACCAACTTTTTGATCCCGAATTGTTTCAGTGATGTTGAGAACGTCAAGAGGCACCTCTGGGGCATCCAATAAAGCCAACGAACCCAAGTTTAGTTCCCAGGACAGGGAGGGTTTGGGGTTGCCCTCGTCGACCACACAGGCCACAGTCAGATCGGCGTTCTCCTTTACCGGAATGAAGGGATTGCCGGGATCCAGAATCCTGTTGTCGATCATAAGATACGCTTTCTTGGGAGCATCTACAACAAAAAATTGTAATAAAATTAAAACGTCATTACTTTCTTTGTTTCTTATTATAACTCATTTATGTTATATACGCTCAACTACTGTCATCTTTAACTCAGTATGTGGCTAGTACGAGTACAATTGTACAATTTCTCTCAAATGGTTTCTTTTTTTACTTTATCGATAATGGATTAGATAAATTTTCTATAAAGTTAAATTAGAACAAATAGAAAGTGGATGTCAGGTAAACAGATAACAGATAATTCCGTTTCATCAGGCTCGAAGGACCATATGTTCGATCACAGATGCAGTCTCACACCTCAAGGACAATATTTAACTGTCGTGATCGAACGGAATGAGTAGATAAGTAAAGAACTAGGGTTAAGTTCAGTACTGGTTTTATTACAAAAAATAATTTCTTATATACAAAATTATTACTACAAACTAAAACAGTGAATATAAAAAGGTATAAAATCAAATGCAATAAATCAATTAATAATATTAATAATAACGTTGATATTGTTTGGTTGTTGCTGGTCAAGTGACCCAGTTAGGACATTTTGCTGACCGTGCGAAAGTTCATAACTCGGGTCGATGTATTATTGCGACAATTTGACGTAAGAAAATTAAATAGTTTTTTTGGAAATAAAATACTGTTTAACCCCATGGTTAAACACATAACCTATATTAAATTCGATGGAAGCAATCTTTTTTTTTTCTTTGAAATTAAGGTATAAGTATAATATAAGAAATAAAAAATTAAAAAATCTTATCCACAATTTACAATATGCAAAAAAAACAAAATACAAGGCAAAAAATAGCAAAACAACGGTGGACAGTTTAACTGATTTTATAGTTATTAGTGTAATACATAATAGTACATATGTTATAATAGGTATGTTATAAAATTTTTGTCAAAGAACTACCAATATTTACCGGAAAGTATAACCGACAACATGCGAATATCTGACGTGGGGTGAATCCTTGTTTTTTTTTAAACTTTGTTCCTTTATTAGAACCTAATTACAGCTTTATAAAATTAGCCACAGTTGATAATTGAACAAATTCTTAAGTGCTTGTGTCATTCTGGTCTTCTTGTTTTATTTTGAAATTCAGATTTTCACAGTATTCTTTTGATCCTGACAGAAACGCGTTAAACTTGACAGTTTAGGAAAAAGTCCCATCTCAAATTCTAGTAAATTTTGTTTTGCAAACATAATTAAACAGGTAGTAAATAGTTCTTTGATTTTAATTTCAATAGTACACCGTGGTCAATAAAAAATATTAATTAGGTTGGTAACACAAAATTTATAATTTTAGCATAATTTTGGTACTTATTTGTTTCAATCATAGTTTTGTTCCAACCATTGGCCTTATTCCAAATATTTTTAAAGAGAAAATTTATTACTTTAATACAATGCAAACAAACATTTTTAGTAACATCAGAAATAAATGAAGAATAATATCACATTTTTTAGTAAGGGAAAAAAAACTTTCTCCTCAGGCGTGATTTGAACCTGGGTCATCCGATTACCGGTCGGGTGTTCTACCAACTGTGCTACCGAAAAGACCACAGGTTCTGGCTTCGCATTAATGATTTTAATTGCAGATGTAAATGATATTATTATTGATGACTCTAAGCTGGTCACTGCTGAATTATAATAATTTATTATAATATTTAGTAACTTTAGTACATACCAACCTATATATTAGTAATATAAAAAATAGCCCCGTTTAAAAAAAACGGAATAGATAATAGAATATATATATATATATATATATATATATATATATATATATATATATATATATTCTATTATTTATATTCTATATTCTCTATATTCTATTATTTAAATTATTTAAATATATATATTCTATAAATAGGAAATTTATAATTTGTTTATTTTTTAACAATATTTTAATGTTTAATTTTTATATAAGTAAATTGTAAAAACTAGGTCTACGCCCTGAGGAAGGGACAAGCGTTATCCCAAAAGCTTAGCAAAGAAAAAAAGGTTTTTGGTTGTTTTTTCAACTCCTTCAGATCCAATATTTCTCAAAAAGAATTACTAACAGATATAAATTCATATATACTTATAGATATATCAGAGTCGGTAAAACAGAACGTTTTTAAGCGATTTTGTTTTAGTTATAGCGCCATTGATTTAAAAATAATTTAATTTTATTCTGAACTACATGCAGGCTGTACAGAAATTTTACCTGGTGATAGTTGCAACCTTGTTGCAAGGATGCCAAATAACCAAATTTACCTTACACAAATATGGTTTTCGAGATATGCGATGTAAAACTCTTTTATCAAAAATTTGTTTTTGTACGGGATATGATAAGTATAGCAATTTTGTTGATATATAGGGTATAATTAAAATTTGTTCAAACATTGTACCTGGTAATAGTTCTCGTTAAATCAAAATTAAGTACCCAAATCTTCCTTTTCAAATATTGATGGTTTTTAAGATACAGGCCGTAAAATTTTTTTTTCAAAACACTTTTTTAGGATTGTTTTTAGGATTTGTATACTTTTTTCATTAGTAACAATAACCTCCTACTTAACAACGCAATAGCTTCATTACAATTTACGACATTTTTTTATATCAAAAAGGAGCTGCTGTCAACGGATATTTGCTTTCTGTTTTACCAGTGCAAGATTTGAGACGTCGTAAACCCTAATAATTCTAATAGCTCAAGTAGGAGCTCTTATTGTTAGTACGATTTACAGTTTAAGTAACTATTTTTATTTCTCATTTCAATAAAGCAGGTTCAGATTTTTAGGTTTAACGAGAACTATTATGAGTATTACGTAAGAGCTCCGTATTTTATTTGATTACACCCTGTATATAGACATAACTAACTATACAGAGTGTAACATTGAAAACTTCTACCTCTGATAACTTTTAAATAGGTGAAGATAAAAAAATAAGAAAAAAACCGTTTTGACAATATCAAGGGGGAAGTAGGATGGGTATGTTACTTGGTCTGTAAGTGTTAAAGTATTAGCACCCCAATTCCAACCCCTAAAAACTTAAATATGACTATACTATTTGTGATACATCAAATGAAAGATAAAGTCCGGTAGAGTGTGATAAAAAAAACCGCATCAAAATATCTTTATTATTAAGAAAACAAGTAATGCTCGGATTTTTTTTCCGCACAATAATTAACCCCTCAACAAGGAAAAGGTACTTGGAGTTGCTAGATATTACCATAAATTCTCTCATCGTATATGCAAGTGAAACAAAACCCACGTTAAACCCCGATGAAGTATTCGTTCAGCCGGATGGCGCACCACCTCATTATTTTAGACCTGTGAGGGAGTATTTAAACAACAGGTATCCAAACAAATAGATAGGTCGGAGAAATAAAATGACTGGCCAGATCGCCAGATTTTACAGTTATTTTAAGTCAATAAATATTATAGCAAAACATCAGTTTATCAATTATTTTATTTCGTACCTCTGTTAATAATAAAAATATTTTGTTGAATTTTTTGTGTCGCATTTTCTCGGTCCTTACCTTTTATTTGATGTATCACAAATAGTATAGTCCTACTTAAGTTTTTTGGAGTAGGGGTTGGGGTGCTAATACTTTAATACTTACAGACCAAATAACATACCCATCCTACTTCCCTTTTGATACTGTCAATTCAGTTTTTTCTTTATTTTTTTATCTTTACTTTTTTAAAAGTTATTAGAGGTAGAAGTTTTCAATTTTACACCCTGTATATAGGAATATTAATCTCTGTTCATAGTGTTTATTTAGTTAAAAAAATGTTTTATATTTTAGGGTGACGTAGCATAAAACAAAAAAAAATAATGCAACTCCCAGATTATCGCACTTGGGATAACAAATTTTGTTCTAAACTGTGCACTACTATTTGTGTTTTAGTGTCCTAGTGAAAGTTTGAGTCCCAACATAGTCAAATTCTGCCAGACAAACATCTCCAAACTTTTTACTTTAGTTTAGAAATAAGTTTAATTAAAAATAATGAAATAGTTTATGAATCATGAGTGGATTACGTGTGGTATTTGGATGTAAGATACGAAAATCGTAACTAGTTAAGGGTCGTAAATTGTAATAAACTGAACAGTATTTAACTCATAATGTACAGTATAATATTATAATTACTAAAATTTTGTATAAGTCTATAAAATTTGCTAAGTAAAAAAAAATGGTGCAGTAATAAACTATTTAAAAAAGACAATAAAAATTAATGAAATAGTCAGTAAAAAAGTAAAATCATTTTAATTATTTACAGCAAAAGTTTTATGGTTACCCAGATTTAAGGCTCTTGTAAGTTAAATACCAATAATTCCGTTTGGGTTACTCTTAAAAACTTATTACTTACTAAAAAAATTAAAAATGTTTAATTGCTAATTTCTGACTTCATGTAAAGTGTTCCTTGTTTTGGAGTGAGTTTATAAGTTTCTTTATTCGCTATTTCAAACAGCTGAAGTTTGACAGTTGACAGATAGTCAGCTGATCTGAAAAACATACCTTTTTTTCTCACACATATATGTTTACGTAAATAAATGTGCATTTTTAAAATTATTATACACAAACTAATAAATAACTGTGTCTGAACTTCATTTTCTTCACAATGATGTACAGCAGATTTTTTCCTCTTATGGTTGAAACTTACTTTTCTTAAAATTTCTTTTCAGAAAACGTTGTTTTTTCTTCTCGTCTAAATTGTTTTTATAGATGAATCTTTATGAATTAAATAATTTTTATAAATTATCAAATTTTCTTTTGGTAGCTTAAGTGAAGGCAAAGCTAATTTTCAAATATGCTTTTTTTTTTGAACAACTTGAAAAAAAGTAGTCTTTAGCTGCAAAGTGTTTTCCACAGACTTTCAAAAACTTTGGAGAACGTTTTCCCTTTAGTAAGGTTCTATCTCAAGATTTTCTTCTTTCCATGAATTTCCCAGTAACGTAAAAACCAACAATCTTAACCTACAACTGTTTTGCCGTAAAAAGAAATGAAAACTGACACTAGCTTCTTTACTTTTAAGTGTGTGACATTCATAAAATCAACAGTTAGTTTTGTTCTTTTTTTTTGTTGTCGTAAACATTTTACACAAAAATTTGAAAAAGAATCCGCTAGTGTAGACGTTTAAGTCGCAAACAACAATAATAAACATATGTGTTTGTTACAAACGCCGCAACAAATCGCCTTAGTTGTCCCTAAACGGAAATTGAGTGGCCCTACAAATAAATCTCAATTCTTTGGGTTAAGGTAAAATAAAATAAGAATCCATCAGGTTTTTTTACAATTGAAGGATAGATGACAGAAAACTGTCAATTCTCGAGAATGCGGGAAAATAAAATTTGTTTTCATAGATAATTTGACAAGAAATATTTATAAACTTTCTGTATTTTTTATTTTTTATAAATTTTTTAATTAGTTTGGTGCTTTAGAAAACTCTTGCAAAAAATTCTTATCGCGTCGTCTCGTCCTTATTACGATTCGTCCCTTATTTTGCGTACTTGATGCGTAAGCAACAACTATTTATTTACACTTTAGTACATAATATTTATATCTTATAGCACTAACTCCGATGAATCTTAATAAAATCTCGTCCAATCTAAATCAGGTGTCAGAAGCCGACTCTAGCTTGTTCTTGATGGCCGTTTTGCGCATCCGAAATGCATGAGTGCCGGAACACTTGGAGAAATAAAAGCAATTATCTTTATTGTGTATGCAGTTCAGGTTGGGAACTTTACCTTGTCGACGATTTTACGCTAAACTGTGCTTTCTACAATAAAGATGCAAATATGCAGCGGACATGTTGGGATGTCGCGGTTATCCTTTTATGCGACTTTTGACATTTTGTTGTTGGTAAACGAGTTGAAGAACTTGCGCCGTTGGGACGTGCGGATTATTAAAATGGCCCAAATGACAATTGCAGCATAAATGAGTAATTTAAAGGACAACAAATTATACATTCTATTCCTATAAAATGTCCCAACAAATTCCAGAGAAGGATTTTCTTGTAAAATATTCGCAAATAAATTTTGGAACCAATTGTTTAAAGCGATTTGTATGTTCTCGTACTCGTTTCTTTTTGTGGGATGATCATTTAGTTTAACGATATTGTCTGAAATACCTCTGGAAAGGTTTTATAAGTGCTATGGCAGCCACTAAAATCAAATTGTACTTCAAAATAGCTTCCGAAATATGAAACGTTGGAATTGTTTTTATCGATTACTCATAATTATACGGTAATTTTCTAAAGGTGTCTACACAGTTAAATGCGTGACCGAGATATAAAGTGCAAGTTTTCTTGAAGCAAAATGAGCATGAGAAAAAGGAACGTAAAAAAGTACCTACAAAATATTTTATTGTTTAAAAATAAATTTTTGCAAACATCACCGTTTTTTTGTTGAATCTTTTTAGTGTGTTGAATATAAGTATTTTTATGTTTTAAATATCACTGAGTTTAAAATTGATTACATATTTGGAACATAATTTATGGGGTAAGAATTACTAAATTACCATGACATTGACAATTTATTGCAGTCGCGACCAAATAAAGCGTTGCCTGCCTAAAAATTTACTAAACTAGTAACAATAAAATTCAAGGTTAAAAAGTTGTTTGTATGGTGAGTATTGGACGATTGCGCGCCGAAGTTATAGTTTCTACATCTGCTGAGTTTGGTATTTCCAGAATGTTAGCACTTTTTAGAGAAGTGCGAAATAACTCAATTACCTTTATTATTATCATTTTACGTTTTCGGCTTTATTTCAAGAAACCAATTTTTAATCTTACTTTGTAGGTACTGGAATAATGAATAGTAGACTTTTATTTTTATTACAAAATTTTTTATTATATGAAATGCTAACGAATTATTATTTATAAAATAGATCGACTTGTAGAACACCACGGTTAACAAAAGTTGAGTTTTTCCTCTTATCATTAGCTAATACAGATCTTTAAAACATACATGAACATATTCAAAAAATATTTATAATAAATTATATTGTCGCAATTATTCAGCTTGGTTTTTTGAAAATAATCCCCTCCCTATTTTATCCGTAACAATTTCTATTTAAAAAAAAACCGAGATAAGTTAACTTTTGCCAGGAGAACAGGTTTTCGTGGTAAAATCACGTTGATCATACTACCCCTTTGAGTACAAGGTTTCTACTCTTGAAATTTAGATAGGCCAATAAAAACAAGCGATATCCAAATATCTTATAAATAATATACAGGATGGACCAAATGTATGGAACGGGCCGTTTTTTGACTAAACTATGAAGAATTTTGAAAAAACAAAATATAGGCATTAGATGGCTAGGAAGATGCTACCTGAGACAATGTTTAAGAAATTTTTATTTGTTTAAATTTTTAAAGTAATTCTAGCAACATTTTTATTTTTTTGTGAAATTTATTCTTATTTTTTTTAAGCACATGCTTTTTAAAAGAAATGTTGCTGTGCTAATTGTTTTAATATTAATTTTATAAATTTTCACTAAAAAAATTTAACATTACCGAATATTATTGTTATTTTTTGTCAAAACTACAAAATGTTTTATTATTTCAATTTATGCACGTTAAAAATATAATAACAGTTCTTTAAAAGAGTTACAAAAAAATAATTTATTTAAATAATTAATAATTTAACAATAAAAATTAATGTTTTTTCTTATTTTTTTTTATTTTGTAGTGCATATTACGAGTTGTTGTAGTACTAGATATAAATAAATAAAATGTAAATAATAAATATCTAGAACACCCGAATTTTAAATTAAACAAATTGTTAAAAGAAAAATGTTATCAAAACTGCCTTCCACCTTTCAGGCGCTGGTATTTGATGCTAGTTGAGACAACAATAGAATAGCTCGGGGGTGAGTACAAACGCCTACTTGATTTTCTTATCGGTGTTTGAAAGTTGGAAGACAGTTTAAAGTAATAAAAATAAAGTAATAAAAAATTAAGAAAAAACATATTACATTAAAACATATTTTTATTGTTAAATAATTAATTATTTAAATAAATTATCTTTTGTAACTTTTTAATTTAACCAAATTAACCAAACATTTTGTAGTTTTGACAAAAAATAACCATAATATTCGGTAATGTTTAATTTTTTTATTGAAAATTTATAAAGTTGATATTAAAACAATTAACACAACATCATTTCTTTTAAAAAGCATGTTCTTCAAAACAATCAAGAACAAATTTCACAAAAAAACAAAAATGTTGCTATAGTTATTTTAAAAATTTAAAACAATAAAAATTTCTTAAACATTGTTTCAGATAGCATCTTCCTAGTCATTTAATGCCTATATTTTGTTTTTTTAAAGTTCTTTATAGTTTGTCCAAAAAACGGCCTGTTTCATACATTTGGTCCACCCTGTATACGGGTTTTAAGGGGTGCAAACATTTCGAAAAATACAGAGATATATCTCCTTTTCATTCTAATCCAAGTCGGCTAAATACGCAGAATCACAAAGCTAGCATTTGATTGGCTCTTTCGAGCTGTGAAAAATACAGAGATATATGTCTCTCCCTATTTATTTTATATAGAGAGAGACATAAATAAGATATATAGTTCGACCATCAATATTCTGCGTTTACAACATAATTCTGTGATTAACTTTTCCAAATTTTTACGACACTCAACCACAGTCCGCTGTAAAATTCTTTACCTACCAAAGTAGAGATTTCTTAAGCCTATTATTGACCTATTGTCAACATCTGGTCGGCACTATTTTTATTGGGGATTTGCGATCCAACTGTTATAAAGTACTTAAAGGGTCAAAGCAATAACCGCAGAATACCTTTAGACGTACAATAACTTGGAACGATGCCATATCTCCTTCTCTTCTTAGTTGGGCATGCGTATTGATGTACAACTGAACATCAATGCAACAGAAAACCATCTTCTTTTCTCTCTCGCACTCATGTGATGTTTGCCTCACTTCTGTTAAATTACGGACATAGGACGTTGGCCGTATATTTATACAGAGTGTATTTATATAATTAGTGAATACCAGTCGTTGATAAAAATAATCATTTTTAGAAAGAAATATCAAAGAAACAAAAATAAAAACAAATTAAGAGAAAGAGTACTCGAAGACCTTTAAAATGATGTAGGTATCTCTCGACTCTCTTTTCCTATATAAATGTTAGGAGTAAAACACTCTATTCTCAAGAGACAGGTAGAATCAACAATATTGTCCTATGAAAACATCTCTGTATTGTCTCTGGCAATAAAATCCGTTTGTCTCGTATTTCTATAATCGAAATGTTTATCGAAAAAAATTGTAGCAGACTGTTTTTAAAAATCACTCTGTATTGTAAAGTTAAACCGTTCTACAAATGCAATAAGAAGCTCTAAAAATTGTTACACCACAGAGAATTAGAAAACTAATTAAACCAATATAATAACGTTTTATTTGCTCGTTATCTACTTCCTTGAGAAGTGAGATAAATAAAAAAGTTTTCTGTTATTTAACCAATTAAAGTGAAAATGTTTCCCTATAACAATTGAACCTCGTTACGTATTATTCGATCAAGCGTCAAATCCTCAATTTTGAGATAACATTGCTATCTAGTCCCTAAAAGTGTTATCTACAAAAAAATTGAAAACTTATAAAAACTTTTATTTTCAACAAAATTAAAAAGAGCTTAACATCAAATTACAATTTTTCTATCGTCATTTTCAAAAACAAAGTAAAAATCAAAAAAACTTATTGACTTTTAAAACCTTCATTGTTGTACGAGCAAAAATAATACTGTAGTAGAATGCTACGGTGCAAAAACCCAGTCGAGTTAGCACATTTTTACTAAAATTTCGTCACTTTGGAAATATATTAGTAATGAATAATGGTAATAGAAAGAAATCTTAGTTTTTTGTCTTTTATTTCTACCTGCACATTATATTATTTAAGCTCGGCGCGCAATCGTCCGGTTCTCAATTTGATGTTAGCGCGCAATTGTCTTATAGGATTAACGTAATCCTGAGTTCGGTTTTGACCAAAACATCCAATAGAGTCATGCCTCAAAAAACATTGCAACCAACCAGAAATATTTAGATTTGTATTTTGCGTGAGCGAGAGCGATGTACAAGAAAATATTTGTTCCGAAAACTATGCACTTGACACAAGAAGGCGCATGTGACGTGATGTACAATACCCGAATCATAGAAACCGAATATTGCACATGTGCATGGATACTTGTTGATATTCCTATCTGATTGGCTAAATTTGAAATAATTGTGGTACTGCATTGATTGAAATTTTTTGAGGGCATTCTTGGCATAGACGAGGTACATAAAGACTACTGCTCGAAAAACATTCAGTTACTGCAGAAAAACTTGTGACATCGTTATTTACCGTCCGATTTTAACAAATAAAATGGCTACTCTGTATAACCACTATTAAAAATACCAATAAAATAACTAAAAGTAACTTCTTAATCTCATTAGGTGCAGACAAAGAGTTCAACTGAAGAAGACTTGTTAGAAAGCGGCCAATATGTAAACAAACAGGTATTATTTTCTTAAAACTTATGTATAGGATTATGAGTTCTAATGGTATGTCCAAGATCGATTATAGAATTTCGTGGCATAGATGGCAAATTAAGCAGGTAGCACTACATATTAAATAGATAGTAAATAAACCCTTCATAAATACTCCGTTGCTAATTTTGTAAAACAGATTTCTATCGTCTTTTGGAGTGTTCAGGTGTTTGTGTTCTTTTAATTCTTTTAATAATTTGCAAGTGGCAGTTACATAACAGTCTTTCTTAAGACTTCATTTACAGTCTTTTTTGTGAAGGTGTGTATGATTAGAACTTGTGAATCAGTAAATATTTTATGTATTTTAATTTCCAGTTTTTTACATCTTTAAGATGTGGAGACCTTGGTCCGAGGTTGATGAAGAGTTTAACAACAACGACAACGTTGAAATTGAAAGCGACGGCGACGTTGACTGCGATGGCGACGGCGACGATGAACAGCCTACTACTTCAGATAGCAGAAAACACCGCCGTAGACCTTTGCCGCTACTTGCCAAGATTATAATTATGAATGTGTATTGTGTATGTTTATTTAAAATTATTGGAAGGTGAATCTGGGGCCATAAAAAAACTTCTGATATGACTAAAACACCTTATGCGACTGTACGTGACATAGTTATGAAGGGAATTCAAGAGAGAAAAGTCAGAAAAAATAATGCAAATTCTCTATTTGAAAAACATCATGCAGAACCAAGGAGGTTAGATAAGAAGGAGAGAGTACAACTTGAAAAAAATAGACTTGCCGTCTTCACTGCGCAAAGCTATAAACTGGTACTGAAAGCAGGCGCATCACGAGGTTGAAGTCAGTAGCGTCACACAATGTTGTGTAAAAAGTTTAAACAAAGGAAAATAATACAACAAAACGACAACAACAATAACAAAAAATATTAACAATCAATTCACACAGACCAAAGAAAATCAGTAAAAAAATCAAAACAACGTTCGTTTGTAAACAACCAAACAAAAACTAGCATCCTGCGTCAGCTACGCCACTGTGCGAAACCAGACACAGCCAAACATGATCTGTCGATTCTGCGCTTCATTTGAAACCTGTCATATACTGGTACCAAGCTGGTACCAAACTGTTTACACGGGAAGTATAGGGCGTACTCTCTCCTTTCTATCTAACCTCCTTGTGCAGAACCAAGAAAAAATGAAATACAAAAATTTGATCTCTGTTTTGAAGTATCATATACAAAAAAAAAACAGTTGGAGGTTTTGAAAACAACAACTTTTGAAAAAAAATATAATATTGACGTTATGGCCAGGGAATATGGATTTAAAGTTCGTCTTCCTCCTTATCATTGCAATTTTAATCCGATTGAGATGATATGGGGGGAGCTAAAAGGGCATCTACAAAGAAACAATACCTCTTCGAAATTTAGTTGTGGTACAATCAAACTGATTAAGGACGAAGTAGCAAAAATTTCGAGCGTCAGCTGGAAAAATTGTGTAAAACATGTAATTCGTGAAGAAGATATGTACAGAAGTAGACTGACTTGTACCGGATTTGATAATTAATGTGGACTTATTAATAATTAATAAGTCCAGCGACGAAAGTGATAATTATATCAATAGTGATTAGTATGTGATATTTTTTTATTTATTTGTTGTTGTAATTATTATTAAATAATTTATTGTTCCGAATTTTAACCAATTGTAATATAAATAGTAATTTAAAAATTAACAAGGTAAAGATACATAAGCCAAGACACAAAAAATAAAGACACAAGTTTAGTGGTTTCACTATTTGAGGTAGGTAAAGATTACTGGAGACGGACCTGGACCGATGTTCAAAGAATCTGTTTCGGATTATTTATATGGGGTCTAGTATTTACGTTTGCGGTTGGACCACCATAAAAATTAGTGTAAGTTAAATAGGTTGTTAAATCGTAAAAACGGTATTTCTTTTGGTGAGCTTTACCTAATTGGCTAAATGTAAAATAATGCTGTTGCTGGATTAATTTAAATTTTTTGAGAAAATGTTCTTTTCTATTATTTGACTTCGTGCGTTATTTCAAAAAAGTACGCATACAATTGTAAACTTATAAATAAATATCAAATAGTTTGTGGTATCTAGTTGGTTTTAAAATCAATCTATCGTTTAAAATCTATGAACCACCTTGCAATTTCAACCAAATCAAACTTAAAGTTCCGCCATTCCTCTTGTTAATCGTTCAAGCAGTGTAACGGTCACAGGTGGGGTCAACAGTAATAACACATTTCCGGTAATTTCGCTTAGCACGGAAACGATCTCTTATCGTTTTAGTAAATGTTCTATACCCTCCCTGACATTTGCTACAACGACACCGTTAGAGTTTTCAATAGTTTGGCGTTATTACCCTACTTTTTTGAAAGAGAATCATCTCTGGCGTAATTAATAATATAAATCGAATAAATGGAAAGATCAAAAAATAGAAAGAACTCATTTGATGTCTTTTTTAAACTAAACAGTGTTTTTTCATTAAAGACGAACTATTAAAGTGTGCAGAGATGTAATGTTTCATTTGAAACCACATACACACTTCTGGAAATTAATGTTTGCACTCTTACTAATTAAAGTCGAGATGAGGTGACGAGAACAAAATAGCACTTTCTACTATCTCAGTTGTTGCGTGCTGAAGAACACTGCCTAACCCTTTTAAAATCATAACAACACTTTGTTACAGATAAAAAAGCATTTCGTATTATGAAGTAAATTACAAATAATGTTGTTTGTGAAAGAAAATGTAAACAATATATTGTAAACTAATCGAGCACGCTTAAAAATAATATTATTTTTGGCAAGCTTATACAATTTTACAACAAGCTTTTATATTGAATTATATTATAATAATAGCCAATTCCGCACCCAAATTGCGTGCGCCAAGTACTAGTGCAATTTACTGTTTTTGGATTTGTAACACTGGGTAATACGCTGTGTTATGTCAGCGTTGAGATTATAAGGTAAGAACGAACACCTTTAAAATAAAACTTAAAACTAAAATGAAGCTTTGGCCTTTATTTGGCGATTTACAACACCCATAGCTTTTATTTGCTAGATGAGTGTATATCACTGCTTGGTCTGAAATAACGATGAAAGGAATTGCTGAGAATCGCAATTAGTGTGGTAATTTAAGAATAATTTTACAAAGTTTTTGGAGATTTTCCTTACTGTGTTAATGCTAATTGGAGTATTCAATTAATAACCGATACGGTAAGTAAAGAAGAACCATTTGTGAGTTACTTACACAGAATTTTAGACAAATTTGAAAACATTTCAAAGTTCAATGACTTTAGCGTTCCATTTAGACAACATTGAATTACATCTAGCATAAACAGTTCTTAATCTATTTAATTTCACCCAAACTTGGAAAACTTTGTTTTGATAAAATTTAAATTTTTGGATTGTTTTGGTTTCTACCTGCTTTTACAGGTTTGACTTCTTAGACCGAGATTTTCAACTGTAGTGTTTATAAATTTGAGAGCGGTATATACTTTAGGCCTCTCAGCTTCAGAAGTCAAATTTAAGTACTACATATATATACTTTCAGCATTACGTGAGTTTATCCAATTAAATCAAATGTCTTCTTATTACTTTACATCCAGAAAATTAATTTTTTTAACAATTTTTCTCACTCATTAAAAATTGTACTAAGCGCAAAAAGATTAAGTATTTTGAAGCGGCATACTTTTTTTAAAAAACGGTTTAGTATTATGTTATGATTTATTTATTGTACTTAAAATATTAAGTTTTTGAATTAAGATATCTTAGAAATATTAAATAGATAAACATAATATTTTATTATTAAAATTTGTAATCGCATCTCACTTGTGGAAGCTTTAGACTTACAAAAATCTTTGTAAAACACTTTAACCATGTTTTTAAATTTTGACGCTTCTTCAGGTATTTCCAGATGTCCCGCAATTCATATTGCTAACTCTATTATATTTACTTACTGACTAAATGCAAGTTATAAACGTCTACTACATTTTAGACGTTTAGGAAATTCTTTTTGACCACGGTCTCTTCGACTACTACAACGCTCTAAACTCGCAATGTCGACAAAGCCTAAAATTATAATTCTCAAAAATTTTTACCAATTTTTTCACAAACTACACATTATACCTGTATTTATTAAGCAAAAAAATGTTTTCTTATATTATTTTTTTAAAAAGGAAGTTAAACAATGGGTAAATTAGATAAGTATTATTATTTTAAACACTAAAACTTTGTGTTTACGAGATAAACTAAAATTGTTGTAAATTGTTTATATTCTAACTACTAGCATGCGGTGACCCCACTGTTAGGGTTGATGATCTATTAACCCAATTCCGAATGTCAGTGTTAGATAATTATATTAAAGTGGTATAGTGTGTGTAGTACACGTAGGTGGCGGTAATTTTATTAGATTGTATCTATTTATTTTTCTAATGCTACTAATCTACTAGTTTAATTATAAAAAATATGTATATAAAATTTACAGTTTCCAAACATTTCCAAAAAATCTGAATATCGTAGTTTTAATTATATGGAGTTTACGTCAGTCTGTTGGTAAATTAATTACAGTAGTTTAAAAAAAAACATTTTAGTTTATTTTCCAGTGACTGGTTTTTGTGTTTTAGTTTTGATCAAAGTATCAAACATAAAAGCAATTAAAAAATAATTAAACTTTTTTAATTAGTTCCCTTTTAATCCATTTTGACAACGCCGGCTTGCTTTTAGAAGAAAAATTCAATTTTCTCTCCTTTACTTGATCTTTGCAGTTTCCAATGTAGTTCAATTAATAATTATTAAATCACAAATTATTAGATTTAAGTTTTATTGAACTTTACACGAAACCGTAAAATCGAGCATTTGCTTTTAAATTATTTGATTCACTTAAAACATATTTCACCCATGTATTACTTTAAATTTAAAACATTAGTCGTAATTTCAATGTAATTTAAAAGAAATATAGACCAATATGAATGTAAAAGTAAAAATTCCTCTCCAATTTTGGTAAAGGCACGTGCAATGATTTGTGTATAGAAGTTCCAAGGACGTAATTACGCATATTAAAGGCAGTGAATTTCGGCGTGAATCTGTAGGTCTGCAGAATCCCTAGAAATATGAGCACAAAAGCCTAACCAATTTATTACATTAATTCATTTTCTCGCATCTGTACGTTACCAAACAACAACAATTAACGCACCCAATGTTCATTTCTACCCACCACGCAACATTATGTACCGTAAATTTAATTGTACAAGTTTCATGTTTGTCATTGTAATAATCGTTTTCTTGATACTAGAGATTTAATCATCTCTGCAAATGCTGGGGTGCACGTTAATTTCGCCTGGTTGCTTGCAGTTATTTCCTTTTTTTGGAGATGAAAGACATGTAAATGCAAAATGCCATTATTCACGTCTAATTACAGTTGTGCCTTGTACATTCCAAGCAAAAGAAACTTGAAAAATGAGGAAATTCCGCCACTTGCAGAATACCTATACATAATCCTAATTACCATTTAAGTGAAAATTATCCGTTGAAGAAAAAGTCGACTCGGTGGAAATTGCTATCAAAAAGTTTGCATTTTTGCTCTTTTTTTACAAAACTTTTACGTGAGAATATCTGTTGATATAAAACGGTAGGAAACTGAGTGCATAGTGATAAAACATGCAATCTGAATTATTACTAACGTGACAACATGAGATGACAACGGAAGTCGGATGTATGCACTTGGGTGGAATTGGAGCTCGACAGGCCATAAAACCACCCGCTAGTACTATCTCCAGATTGTTTCCTTGCCATAAATTACGGTCGGTGTCGGTTTACATATAGAACATACATAATTAAACCTACCGAAATTGGAGACTGTTACAACCAGAGTATTTATACATATACTCGTATATTGTTGGTTAGTAATTGCTCTTCTACAAATGTAATAGTTTATTTATTTGTTTTGCCCGGCGCATCCACCAAAATGTCTGGTTTATTTACGGAAAATTAATCTATTATATAACCTAAAAGCTGAGCTTTAACATATAAGGATAAAAAGTAATATTTTGTAGTAAAATGTTTTCTTATTATTTAATAATTTTAACACAATACGTAATAAGAGTATTTATGTACATTTTACACAATAGGTATATCTATATATATATTGTATACCTACAACATATCAATTATGTTAAATATCAATCAAAATACGATGTGTCAATATAATAATAATAAAATAATATAATATACATATACTAAAAATATCCACAAACATTATTCAATATAGCAAACTTTTTGAATTACAAGTTAATTTTATTTATTTAATTAGATTTTAGTTAATTAAATCTTACTGACAACTAATATAATTCAGATGGTTTCAAACGCTATAATTTTTAAAAAAATCAATTGATTTAGTTAAGATTTAGAACTAAATTCGAGTGCAGGAATAAATTAAGTTTTAGGTTTCAATCCAAATCATTCAGTTATAGTATTTATATATTTGTTGACTTATTTAAACATTTCAAATACCAATATTTGGAAAAATATATAAAAAGGAAATTTCATAAACAATATCGCAAAAATTGAAAATGCATAATGTAATGATGCAGTAACATAAAAAATGTAATAAGTTTATATTATTATGAAAACTATACAAGATAGCAGTACAGCCAATGCAGATTTACAGAATACACACTATTTAAGTTGAGTAAAAATTTGTGTGCTTATTATTAATTTATTAGAAGCTCATTCCATTTTCCAAAACTAAAAAAAAAAACAATAAAAAGTACCCACTTGCATAGTTGTTGGCTTACTGTCTTAAAAATTTATTGTTCAAAAAATTACGTAATTCTGTAATTACGTAATACTTTAATTTTTTTTATTGCTTTCTCTGCAAAAAATGAGATTTTTCAAAAATGCAACTCAAAAAAAATTGTTGATTGTTTAAGAAAGTACAATACGTTCTTCTGTCGATACCGATACGAATTTTAACTCTCGTTTTAACTACCACACCGACTTTTGCCTTTCAACTTTAATGAAAGTTGCAGTATGTGTTATATGTATAACTATTGACTTATTTTATTACACAATAGTCTCAAAGCACTAAGTAAATCATATAAAAGAATCATACTTTCCATCTCTAGTCAAGAGGTATTCTACATGTAGCATCCAATTGCAGTGAGCTACACTTTTAAAATACTTCATTGATAGAAACATTTAATTTTTTGTTATTTCTAGCAAACACTACAGCTACATATTAATTCATCATATTTCAGGACAATAAGATTGATATAATCAGATTTTTTAAAACGTTTGCTACATGTCATAGTGTTGTATTATTCAGTATATGCACCGTCAAGGTGAGTACAAGTGTTGAATTATACAGGGTGTATCAGAAATTATGATCAAAATTCTAGCCAGTGATAGACCTATCTTAAATTTTTTTCTCTAGATTCATTTTTTCTAAATCTCAACCTTTATTAAAATGAAATTATTAAATTTAGTACAAAATACCATACCAGCCACTGACTTATGTAGTATTATAATGGTAACTAAGCTTTTTTGTAATGGTAACTAAGTAATCATAAGCATACCGTAATTTTATGGAGAGAACAAAATTTAAGGTTTTTAGCATCTGTCGCAAAAATATAGAAAAATTGTTTCTTTTGATAAGATATATCACTGTTTAAATTTTTGACCCTCATTTCCGACCCAGCCCGTATAGTACAACACTACGACGTGTGGCAAACGTTTTAAAGAACTTGATACACCCAGTACATGTCATATTCAAATATTCAAGTGACGTATCTTACTCAAAAATTTTGAAAATTCATTGATAAGTATCTCGTCCCAACCAATGATAGTATTTCACAGCGTGCAAATATATACTCCGCAATTTGTTTCACTCGCATTGTGTTGGAACCTTCATCTTTTCCTGTATCTCCATCTACTTTCTTATTATTAGGTATTTTATTAATGATTTAACTAAATACTCGTTTCAAAAATTTTGAAGGTGGAATTCAATTAATGAAATGTCAGATTATTTTCATTTTTAAGAAAAATGTATAAATGAAAAAGTGCTTAATGTTTGGAAAACAAGGTTACTGAATAACCTTATGACAAAAAACATCATTTATTTATGTTACAGGTAAACTTTGTAAATTTTAATTGTTCTTTAATTTAGATTTGGAAAAGTTTTTAAAAAGAACAACAGATGGGATTAAATTTCCCAGATTATAATTTGAAATAAGAGAAATAAACGAGTAACACTGTCGTTTTAATAAACTTGGAAATAAAACATTGACACAATAATAATTTTTTTTCAAATCTTAGTAAAATTTGCCATAATCGAACTAGATTCTCATAGTAAAAATTCGCTTAAACGCCTAAACCGTAAACGATAAAGCACTTTTTCTGCCCGTGAAAATTTATTATTCTGTCAATGAGCGTTCATTTTTTCCCAAAAACATTAAAATAATTTTCTATTATTGTTATTAATTCTAAGATAAAAATTACCGTCCTTTATGTAGCGCTGACGTCACTGTTTTTGCCTTATCAGTAGCGTTTTATATCGTACTCTCACTCTCTGAGTTCGTCGTACTTTTCCGCTTTATAAAGAAATAAACCTACTGATCTACCAATAACCATATAATTTGAATAGAGGTAGGCCCCAAAATAATAATTTTGTTGAACGAAGTAAGCAAATTTTGGAACTAATAAACCGACTGCCCTCAGTCTCAGAAATCATTTCAAAAAACTTTACAGAGATTATTTTTAGAACGTTGGTTCAATGTGTTAAACGAAAAAGTAATATTTTGAGTTTTATTTCTCTTCAATTTGAGAAAATTACTATTGAATTATCCTTCAGGTGGTTTAGTCTGTCCTTCTTCAAATTGAAAATTAATTTAATATCAAGTCTTTGAGTATTTTTGAGAATTTGCTAAACGACGAATTTTTAAAACTCCCAAAATCGGTTGTTGTTCCGGCAAAGTTTGATGATATGTATGAACTAATACTACAGGATGGTCATGTGACATAACGTACAATTGAGGTATTCATGGACATTAGTAGGACCAGCATACATTTAATTTTGCATACAACATTTTCAAGGAAACCTAATCAGGCAATCACCGAAAACAAATCATTCACTATTTTGACAATAGAGGCTAGCATATATCGGCTCGAACAAGTGCTTTTTTGAGCACTTGTACTTTTGAAGCACCTGGGCTTGATAAGTCAGGTATATGGTCCTGATTTTTTTTTTATTCCCACAGAAGATCAACGTTTTTCGACACATGAAACCTGAAAAACGCAAGTTTCGGAAGCACCTCAATCAGACTGGAAAAGATACTTCAAAAATTGGTTTAAAAGCAGGCAAAAGTGTACTAATCTTAACGCAAATTGATTCGAAAAAAAATAAAGTTTTTTTTGATTATAAATATTTTGATTTTGTCTATTAATCCCGAAATATAAATGGTTGGTAACCTTTGTACATATGTATAAAAAGTTCCAGACGTGTTTCATACGAGTGGAGGTATATCGTATACCACAATGCAAGTGTCAGAAACAAACTGAATCATTTCATATGTGGGGATTATTGATTAAAGTTATCAAATATGCAAAATCAATAACTGAGTTCGTGTAAAATTTAAGTTATGCCGACTTGCATTATGTTAGCACTTCTTTCGAATTATTATTTAGAATAAGTGGAAAGTTAAAATTACTTCTTGAAATCAATTTCTATTTAATATTTTATGAATAATTGTAGTACATAAAATATGCATATAAAACTTTTCTAATTACTTATATCAAAACTAAATTGTCATGACAATTTCATTAAAACAGAAAGAAAAAAATGTGTATAAGTTTAACTTTAAATATTATTTAATTTAAATTTTGATTTACAGAATCAAATTACAAAATTCCATTTAGTGCATTTATAAAAACGAAATAATAGACTTGCCGTTTATGAATATTCAACGCAAAAAGTAGTAATAAGTTTTGAAATTTCATTTCTATTACAATTATTACAATCTATCAGATAAAGTTTATAACTAACTGCCCCTTTTCCAATTGCAATTCAGAAAAAAACAGGTATGTTCCAGAAAAATATTAATTATAAATCAGCAATCACTCAATTTATTGTATTTCAAAATTAATTAGTTTTATGACTATATCAGTTTTTTATTACGTGATAAAAAGAAAAAAATAAAGACGGCAAAATATAAGCTACAGAAAAAAATTAGTATAAAAAATACCTATATAATGCATCGAACATTTAATGATGGCTATTAAGATACGAGCACAAAAAATTACGACACGAGCCTTGGCAAATGCCGTAACAAATATGAGTGTCTTAATAGCCATTAAATTCGTGTTGCATGCACCATTTTATTTACGACCAGTCACAATAATCTCGGTATATTTAATTTACGTTTTATGTTTAACAGATATTACATAGATATTATAAGATAGTGCCCGGTAAGCAGCAAAGGAGAAACCCGTCGTCCGCTGGCGTGCGCGCTATCTTTCGCTATCTATCTGTTATCAATTGTCGAACCGGACAGCCTGCATAAAGCTATCACCAGCGGCCACTCAATTTACCAACTCTTCAGTACAGAGTATAATTAATTATCAGCACACAGGTAAGCAGCTTGGCTTTCTAAACTACCATTGAAGGCTCCATCACCCGAAAAATGTTTCCCTCTAGTCAACAATATCCGCCTTTGGAATACACGCAATCTAACTCCCAAAACTCACAATGCTGGCAAAAATCATAATTTTTCACACAAAATCCATCACAAGTGCAAATGAACTTGCAGACCCAGCAAAATTTCCCTCAAACACAACAACCCTCAATACTCATGCAACCAACCTATCAGAATCTTTACCCCCTCAACATATCAACCAGGCAACCAAAATTTAAACAACCTAAGTCATCCGCGACAGGTTCTTAAACCGTCCAAACTTCACTTTAATTCCCCATCAAACACACCATCACAAGTAGACCCTACTGACCAAGGAAATTACCCTGACAATAAAGATCCCCTTAAGAAAACCCGTGGCAACAATACTCACCCCGCAACAAGCTGAAAAGAGCCAAAATATATAACGAATAATAAATAAAGAAATGATCAACAGCTTATCTGCAGCAACAGAAGAAGAAACATACTACAGTACAGCTCTACCAAACAAAACTGTTAAAATCTCTGCCAACTTAGTCGAAATATATCGGAAATTAATAAGACATCTCAGAGAAGAAAACATAATCCATCATAACTATCAAATTAAGGAAGAACGCGCATACAGAATCATTATATGGCACCTTCATCACTATTACTCCCGCAAACATCAAAGAAGAACTGGAAAAAGTAGGGCACAAAGTTCGTAACATAATGAATGTAAAACATAGTCACCAATAAACCACTAGCACTATTTTTTATTGATCTCGAACCTCAAAAAATAGCAAAGCTATATATAATACCGAATTTTTATGTAACACAAAAATTGCTGTCAAACCTCCAAAAAAGAAGCGTAATGTCAATACGTTGTAATACAATGCACAAGATGTCAAGCATATAACCCCTCCAAGTCATATTGCACAAAGCCGTTCCCCTGTATCAAATGTGAATTCCACGACCCTAAACTATGTAAAAAGCCCAAAGATACTCCAGGTAAGTGTGCACTATGCAGTGGAGACCACCCTCCCAGTTATAAAGAATGCAAAGTCCACAAAGAACTAGTGGCATTTAGAAACAACACTACACGAAGATATCGACAACAAAGTCTACCCCAAATAAATATAGTTCAACTCCCACCTGTATAAAATAACGCAAACTTCTACCACTCTTATGCCCAAGTCACCCAAGCAAGCAATACATTTGATAATACGTGAGCGCTGGAATAACCATCCAGGAATTCCATCACTTTTAAACGAATTTAAAAGTATGTTTTCTCAGCTAATCAGTCAAAACAACATGATGATGAACCTACTCACGACACTAATCAATAAGTTAAGTTCATAAACTTACTGCGTATTGCCACATGAAACGAAAAGCGGTCTGCTAAATCATAAGCAGGAGCTTATTTTATTCCTTGACTTAAATAAGATAGACGTTCTGCTAGTTTCAGAAATACCAATATAACTGTATTTAAACTTCTATAATAGCTTACCTATAATACCCCTGACCCAGATGGAACAACCCATGGTGAAGCAGCGATATTAATTCGCAAGTTTATCCCACACCATAAACTACAAAAATACCGAACAGATAAAATTCAAGCAGCCAGTGTAGAAATAACAGCTCCGCCCTGGATTTTTGTTTGTTACAGCAGTATAATTGGACATGAAATTTTGACACAAGATTTATATCTAAATATACTCATCTCCAAATTTTATAATAGAAACTCTAATTAAACGAATGATTTTGTTTCATGTTTTATTAAGGGTAGAAATTAATGTAATAACAAAAAAACTGAAAAATTCCCGAATAAACAAATTCCCTGCAGACATTAAAAGTCAACTTTCAGTTGATAAAGTTGTACAAACTCAGCCAGATCGAAGTGTTGATCTTGTTTTCAACAATAGCAATTTGCTCGAAAATAACTGGAATGGCAATACAAAAATCAGTAAATTTCTATCTGCAAGTATGTACAAATAAATACCTATGTAAGAGGTGATTTGCAAAACTCAACTGTACCTAATGAGAAAGACAACGTGGGGAAAGTTGGTGATAGCCGTGAGGATGTTAATGCCGAACTAATGTATGAGAAAGTCGTGATAAAAAAAACTTGTGACGCTCACAACTAAAATTTAGAAACTACCCTTTCTTGTCAATTTTGACGTTGACTTTGTTATAGTGATTGTGCGTTAATGAAACAAAAACTAAAAATTACAGTAACGAAAGGCTCTTCGTGTTGTGAAATCAACACCAGTTACAGTTCTTTGATGTGAGATGAGCTCGCTCTGAACTTTTGGCTTTTAAATTTTTCAAAAAAAAAAATTTGCACAGGGTAACAACCCTATCTCTCGCGTGATGTCAATGTATCAAAATTTTTAGTCTAACGTTGGTTCCTAGAAAAAATCAGAGCCCGCTTGCTACTGTATTAGCTTTCGATCAGGTCCTTATTTTGGAACCTCAAATTATTAGGACTGCCAAACCAGCTTGTTATGTTCACCATTTTGACCTTTTTTTTGGAGTTTAAATTTTCTTCGAAGCGACTGTTGTAAGAAATCGAATAACAATGAGTTGCCTTATCAGCAATGGATTTAATGTACTTTTACATCTACCCACTCTTTTGTGATCTTTACAGATGCAGTCAAAGATAATAATAGAACTAGTATTGGCTTGTAATCTCCAGAAATCAATCTATCTGTTTTGCGTGTCCTCGCCTTTGACGCGAATATCTGTCTTGCTAAAATGACTGTTATTTATAAAGGAATAAAAGCGGTATATTAGATAAACAAACCCGTTATCAGTGCTTCAGATTCTCTTTCTGATCTGCAATATATCTGCCACGTTGACTTTTTACGCCAAAAACCTTCTCATACTCTTCTGATCAAGAATAAGTTGAAACACCGCCTTGTAGATTTACAGATTGCACTGGTTTGGATACCGGGTCAGACTGTTATTTTTGGTAATGAAGCTGCTGATTGCCTTGCCAAACAAGGTTTAACAATACCTGGTCCAAAAGCAAAACTACACTTCTCTTTATTACTCCTTCAGTTGGTACGTGCCCATCATGCTTCCTGGCAACAATTTTGGGTCCATAAAAATTCCCGCAGTGGTCGAGATTATAATCGTATTGTAAACATTCCGTATTTTATCCCATGGATTACGAAAAGATCAAACTTATCCAGGAGGCATATTACCACACTCGTACAAAAGAGTATTGGTCTTTGTGGCTGTTATGCTCATTTTTACCGCATTGATGTTCGTCCATCGGCCATTTGCGCTTGTGAAAAACCCGGTTCTCTTCAACACATTATACTTGAATGCCTACTCATCATACGACTTCTACGATTCTACAGTGAGATATTTAATGGCTTTTGCTCTAACCCGCTAGGTTCTGACATAATACTGAAACAACCTCTTAATCCACCATGGTATATTGTTCTCAAAATGCTGCAGTTCAATAATATTCAACTCTAGCTACAAGAGGGATGTGGGTATATCTCAGTAGTGCTACTAACACATCTCTCTGCAGTTGAATTGTCCCCGGAAGGGTAACTACAGACGCAAACTTGGCTGCAAACACAGAAGGGCACAAGGCCAATAAAGTACAATAAATAAATAAATACTCATCCCCAAATTTTATAGTGGAATTTCTAATTAAACGAATGGTTTTGTTTCATGTTTTATTAAGGTTACAAATTAATGTTATAACAAAAAAACTTAAGAATTCCCGAATAAACAAATCTTCTGCAGACATCAAAAGTCAACCTTCAGTTGATAAAGTCGTACAAACTCAGCCAGATCGAAGTGTTGATCTTGTTTTCAACAATAGCAATTTGCTCGAAAGTAACTCAAATGGCAATACAAAAATCAATAAACTTCTATCTACAAGTACAAATAAATATGTAAGAGGTGATTTGCAAAACTCAACTGTACCTAGTGAGAAAGACGATGTGGGGGAAATTGGTGATAGCCGTGAGACGTGAATACCGACATAATGTATGAGAAAGTCGTGATGGAAAAAACTGGTGACACTCAGAACTAAAATTTGGAAACTACCCTTTCTTGTCAATTTTGACGTTGTATTTATTGTCATAGTGACTCACAGTGCGCCCTAGACCATAACGAATTTAGCACGGGTCCAGCGTTTGGCCTGTCTGACAATTACAGAGGCTTTCCGAACTACACCGACCGCAGCCATGGAGCTCCTCATTGCGGGAATTCGGCCACTTCATCTTGTTGTGGAAGAGTCTGTTGCAATAGGTTTTCTACGACTTCGCGGTACAAATCGGTGAAAAATAGCAACCGAAAAAAGTCATCAGACAATATTCTCTAGAATGCTACAAATCATAAGTATCTTGTAAACATTCCACCATGAACAACTGGTGTAAAAAAACAAGCAGCTTCAGAACGGGGGACTGGCCTTCTGCTATACTAACGGGTCGGTTCACTTTAATGGGGTGGGCTCAGGGATATTTATAGTTATGTAGGCTCAGTGTTGAAATTTTATTGCTTTTGGGCAAAGCATGTTGACGTTTTTCAAGTAGATTTTCGCTTTGCTCGTTTGTGTGACGACTATAATAGATTATACCATCCAAAACAAAAATTTCGGACATGAAATTTTGACACAAAATTTATGTCTAACTATACTCATCTCTAAATTTTATAATAGAAACTAATTAAACAAATGATTTTGTTTCATGTTTTATTAAGGGTATATATTAATGTAATAACAAAAAAAATGAAGAATTTCTGAATAAACGAATCCTCTGCAGGCATCAAAAGTCAACGTTCAATTGCAATTCAGTTCGATTCAGTTGCAGAAAAATAGCAATTTGCTTGAAAATAACTGGAATGTCAACACAAAAATCAATAAACTTCTATCTGCAAGTACAAATAAATATGTAAAAGGTGATTTGCAAAACTCACCTGTACCTAGTGAGAAAGACGACGTGGGGAAAATTGGTGATAGCTGTGAAGATATTAATACCGACCTAATGTATAAAAAAGTCGTGATGAAAAAAACTAGTGACACTCGCAACTAAAATTTGGGAATTATGTACCTTTTCTTCTCAATTTTGACGTTGTATTTATTGTCATAGTAATTGTGCGTTAATTTTTTTTATTTAACTTTATTTGAGTATTTCCAACCTACATCAAAAAATAGAGAGGGTATTAAGCAAATTTGTTGAGGTAGTTTTGCTTAAGAGGGAAGCGTCCAGTGATGCACCTCCTTATAAGTTACTATTATTTCACTGTTGTAGTATTGTGTGTGTTTTTTTAAAAAAAACTCGAGAGTGCTTTGAAACTAAAAAAAACAACAATACATGGATAATGTAAATAATAAAAATTTTGGTGTTGTATGTCATGACTTTCTACGAGTTTTTTTTTAAACAAACACACATTAAAAGATCGTGGGGCCAGGTGCGCTGTAGTCTTCTCACTTGTGGTCCGTTAGTAAATAGTTTATCTATTAGGTTGTTTTCGTGGTTGACGAAGCCATACGAGTGATGTCGTCTCTAACATAGGTCATATGGAGGTCAGTGTAAAGAGTGTGGTTGTTAACGAACCAACAGGCGTCGGCCAAGCTTCTTAGAACTTTTGATTGAAACCTTTGAATTACATTAACTGTTGACAATTTGGACCATCTCCAAAGCTGTATATCGTACAGCCATAGGTTTTATAACTGCTTTGTATAGTAACAATTTGTTGGTTAGCGAAAGATTTGATTTTCGTCCAAGGAGCCAATACATATGTCGGAATTTGAGATCCAGTTGTCTTCTTTTATAGTCGCTGGTCCAGATGAAAGCCAAGATATTTGGTTTCAGTAGCAACTGGTAATCTCTGGTTGTTCATAGTTACTGGAGGATAGGTGCTACGCCGCATGGTGAAGGTAACTTGTACTGATGTGGTCTGGTTGATCTTAGTTCTCCATTTGATACCATTTTGATACCATTCGTGAAGTTGGTCAAGATGGTTTTGTAAATTGTTGTAATATGTGGATTGTCATGAGTAGCTAGGATAGCTACATCATCAGCAAAAAAGGCTATTGTAGACTATTGTAGATGTAAATAAGAAAATGCAGTGGCACAAGGACACTACCTTGGGAAACTCCAGATTTGATAGGGTAAAAGTTGGATTGCTGGTCTGAGAATTTGACAGAGAAGTGTCTATTTAATAAGTACGATTTGAGGAGACGGTAGTAGTTGCCTGACAGACATTTTTTTAGTTTCAAAAGTAGACCCCTGCGCTACACTTTATCTAAGGCTTGCAAGATGTCAAGAATAGTTGCGTGGCAGTACTTTTTTTCTTTGAATGATTTAGATATTTTATTTATCAACCTGTGGACCTGTTGAGTGGTATAATGGTGCTCCTAAAATCCGAATTGGTGAGTCAGTATTATGTCTGAGAGGTTGTGGTCTTTATGTATCCTATTGTGAATGAGTCTTTCCAGGATCTTGCTCATTGTTGATGAAAAATAGTCTATACTTATTATGCGGTTGAATAAAGCTTTACGTGGAAGTTGGTTCAATATTTGTTCATTTATTAGATTAAATTCAGAAGTTTTTCGATTTGTTTATTTCTAATTTAACCTCTGTTGGGAAAAAAAAATTATAGGAGAAGATAGTGGACAAGGCGAGTTAATGAATTCTTCTACTTCCTGATCTTCGACTTCTGGTTCAGTTCTGAAAACTTTATACAGGTGTTTAGTTGTGTGAATATATCAGCCTTTTTTTGTCTGATCTTGTTCACCTGCCGTTTGGTTTGCGTATGGGGGGTACGAAAGTTTGCTGTCTTTTCATGTTTTTTGTTGCTTTCCACAACGTGTTGTCATTTCTAATTTATTAACGTTATTAATTTACTTGTTACTTTTACTTGTTATTCTCATTAATTTCCTATTTATTTAAGGCTATCTTTTATAAATGTGAAAGATGATGTTGTGATTTAAATTATTTCAAGAAATTTGCGAGAGATCTAAAATCGTTCTGACTTTTTACCTACACCATTACTCCGTGAGTAGTTTTTTAAATAAAATTGGTTATTGCAGAGTATTTGATTGCGATGTAGAATCAAAACGTGCAAAAATAGAAAAGGAAGTGAAAAAAAGACTAACATTTAAAACAAGAAATAAGAAAAGCGCAGGGTAATCAAACAGAGGTGATATGTATAAAGTACACAGTTTTATTGAGCATAATAGGACGACTACAATAGATTATACCATTCAAGACAAAAATTCTTCAGACATCAAATTTTGACACAAAATTTATGCCAAAATATACTTATCTCCAAATTTCATAATGGAATTTTCAAAAATAGCAATTTTCTCGAACACAACTGAAATGTCAATACAAAAATCAATAAATTTCCATCTACAAGTACAAATAAATACCTATGTAAGAGGTGATTTGTAAATCTCAACTGTACCTAATGAGAAACACGAGGATGTTAACACCGACCTAATGTATGAACAAGTCATGAAGAAAACTGGTCACACTTACAACTAAAATCAAAACCCTTTCTTGTCAATTTTGATGTTGTATTTATTGTCATGGTAATTGTGCGTTAATAAAACAAGGATTAAAGATTGATTTGCATTTTTTTATATCACTGTTAAAATTTGATGTAAAAATTTTTTTGCCGCAAATTGTAGTATTGCAAACGAGCTTGAAAAAAAGCAAATTTAATATACATAGGAAATAAAACGAAAGCAGATCACATGACTCCACAAATTACAATAAAGTAACATGGTATATACAGAAAGTAAACCAAAATCAAAAAAGAAAAATTACAAAGTGTCTTTAATTGGATGAATTTATTGGAAACCCTAAAGTTAGTGAATTTATAGGTTGTCCATATTTGGATGAATTTTATAGTGTGATAAAGTAGTTAATTTTTTGGTCCCTCACCGATAAAAAAAACCCCAGCCCTTGAATTTTAATACGGTTCTGATTGATGATAGCTTCAGTAACAATAAAATTTGGTAGGGTTCACTTATCTTTACAACCACCCTTGTTAAATCCCTCATAAACTACTTTGTAAATTTATCCATATATAGACAACCTTTAGTACTATGTCAATTTTTAACGTTTTTGAACGGAAGGGTTGATTTTGTATTGGTTATGTTTGACAGTTAGAACAATTTCAAGGTTACTTCACTTTAGTTTGTTAATCATTATATTTTGCGAAAAGCTTTCTTAAGGAAAACAGTGGTGTAAACGAACATTTAGGAGGCCCTTCTCGCAATAGATTTTGGTAGGTTCCCAAATGAACCACTCACTACATGTGTTCAAAATTTGTTCAAATTTGTTTGAGTGCTTCAGTGCTCAAACGAATACTAATTCAATGAGAGGGCTCATGAATTGGCAAAAGAGGCAGCTACAATGCCATATTTTGAGCCTCAACATGACTTCTACACTTAGCATGGCTACTTCTGCTGAAAGAAAGCTGAAAACCGAGCTCATTAAATTTAAGTGACTTGACCAGAGGTTTTGCTTATAATGGCAATACACACATTAAAGTAAACAAACATTTTATTATGTAATTCAATACATTTTAATAAGTAATTTTTAGTAGAGAGCAGAGTGAGCTCCTGCGATCGTGTCCATTAGCCCGATTCCCTTTCTTTTCCTCCATCGCAATTACACAGTGAAAAAAAATAAAATAAAGCAAAACAAAACACTTAAATCTAAAAAAATGTTCAAACGTGTTATATAACAAATTTTAAACAAAATATTTAAGGAAATTGTTCAAATTGTGCCCCTCCGTGTTCCTGACATAAAGCGTTTCTTCTTTTTAAATTTTAAAAAACAATAACTAGAATTTGCGGTGTTATTTTAGCAATTTCACCTGTTATGGCTTCTTGTAGTTTTCCTAATGTATGCAATGCCTTGCTGAACACTTTGTTTTTCAAATGACTAAAAACAAAAAAATCAAGGGGTATCAGGTGATCTAGGAGGCCAATTGTCTCTACTTATTAAACGATTTCCAAAAACTCCTCTTAAAAATCGAAGCGCTACTTCGGAGGTGTGTAATCGAGCACTATCTTGCTGGAAAAAACCCTGATTCCGTTCTTGGTCATTTAGTTGGTCACTAAAGAGAGTTAGGATCTGATTAATGTAAGGTTCAGCATTGATTGTAAAGTTAAAAAAGATTGGGCCAATAATTCTTTGCCTAGAAACTGCTAACCAAAAACCAATTTTTTCAAGATGAAAAGTTCTATTTCTTGTAAGATGAGAATTTTCAGCAAATCATATACAATAATTTTGAAAATTCATAAAACCATCAAGATGAAACCGAGACTTGTAGGAAGAAAAATATTGTCTAAAATTTCGTTGTTATTTAAATTTTCTATAAACCATTGACGAAAAATTAGTCGCAGTTTTAGATTTGGTAGATTTAGAGTTTGAACCATTGAAACTTTGTAGATATGAAATTTAATTTTTTAAAAAAAATCTTAATACAAGTGGTTTTTGTTAAACCTACAATAAAGATGAATAATGTTGGAACTAAAGATGCTTATACATATACATTAAAAAAATCTAACGTGTCTGTAGCGAAAGCTTTCTGACAGATTTCTTAAGACTTCTCTTAATTCTTTCTCTTACATCCTCAACACGATCTTAGGTTATAATTAAAGGACGACCAAAAGATTTTCTTTTTTGACAGTTCCTGTTGTAAAATATCTGTCTACCAGACGCAAGCAGTGTTGTTTAAAGGTAGGCAACAAAAAATTTTGTTCTGGGTACGTTTCCAGAAATTGTCGGTAAGTTTCTTTTAAAGAATACTTCCAAACATTTTATAGATTTTTCGTACCCCTTCTAAAATATGCCATGCATATAAAAATATTATGTTCTTCTAAAAACATAGTTTAAAAATACCGTATAATTTGAAATTTCAGAAAATAACAGCTAATGTTAACTAATGGCAGCAGGAAACGAGTTAAAATTTAGTACCAATTGCTATCAAATTTTAGAGCTGCCAACAGATTCAACCATTTACACCCACTTTGTACAATAAAGCAGTTAAAAATGTAGAGATAAAATAGAAAACAAAAAATTTAGAGACGACTCAGATATTAACAACATGATGAAACAAATATACAGACAAAAAATAACATTTGGCGTAAAAAATGTAAAATAAAAATATTTGGAGACCAGACAACGATACAAAATAAAGTATTTAAAAAAGTAAAAACCAAAAAAAAAGAGTAATAAAGAAAAAAGCAATAATTACAACAGAAGTAGAAGTGTAAAAATTCATAAATAAAGAGAAAAAACCAAAGATAAAATAAATAAAAAACATAAGTATATATAATCCAGCAATTACAGGTATCATCTGCCAAAAATGTGTTGGAAAGCTCTATTTTTACATATAGATTCATTTTGATGTTCAAGTATATACATTAGGTTTATAGCGTGTTGTGTCGCCTTCCGATTTCCAATCGCCATTTTTTTCTGTCTAACCAATCTGCTTAAACTAGATTTCTCGGGTTCCCTCGGATTGCCTTGGTGATACCCCGCATCCAGGAATTTTGAAACATTTTTTACAAAATGTTTAAAACAAAAATTTTACAATTTAAAACAAACAAAAAAGAGAAAACACGTTGCTTTTTATATCACCTGCGTAACGAAATACAAAACGCGTTTTTTACTAACATTATTAAACCCGGATCACTTTTGTAATATTAAATTTCAAAATTCAACCCAAAATTTTGGCTTTGTGTATTATGTTTTTTACCAAAAATTCGGGTTTTTAAAATGTAGGTCATATTACATAACAATGTCACACTGACGTTGTCATATAACAATTCACAAAGCCAAAATTTTGGGTTGAATTTTTAAATTTAATATTACAAAAGTGATCCGGGTATATAAATATTATTTTGTGTTCTATTAAAAGCATTAGCTTTAAGGCTCTGAATTTAATCTAAAAAGGTTAATAAGAAACAATTCCAATTACTTCTTATCTTTATTTTCTAGACAAATCGTCCTTTATTAAAAATATTTTAGCAACTTCACTTCAAATCCTATTTCCATTTTTTACATGTGTTTATTGAAAACACTTTTATAGCAAGATAAATTGTAAAAGAATAAGAATAGACAGACCAACTTGTGCGATACCAAAAGTAAGAGAGCACGCTTTAATTTGTTTAAACCAATTACGCACTCCTCTGGTTCCTTCTAGCATCATTATTTTATCTTTAACCTATTTTTGTTATTTCACTCTTTTAGATATTACCTACATTTACCGCTTGGAAATATCACTTCTATTGTTATTTTTTTTTAAATATGAGCGCTCTTTGAAATGTAATTCCATGTTTCTAATTTAGTAGATAGGCAAATAATGGGTGTTTATTTCAAAACAAAAAATATTTTCTATTATGTTTTTCAAGTAATTATATTCTGATTCATTCTTTAATTTATTACAACTTATAAACCTTCAGATTTTATTTGTGTCCTGGTATGATTACTAATTCGGAGAAATATATGACAATTTTTACCGCTTCGGTCAACTGTGGCTGTGGCGACAGAGTACACCATCGTCTGATGACTCGTAGTGGAGTAAATTTTTTTAAAGGTATAACCATAAGACTGTAAAGGGGGCCTTTAAAGTATCAGTCTTGTAAAGTATCATTTTTGCCATCTTAAATTGCAATCTACGACTTTTTTTAGTAGAACCAAACTTTGTAAAATTTTCTTTCTATGTCTAAGCAATAATTTCCAAAATAGTGTTTTTTTAAAACATATATCGCGTTTATAAATTAACTATTTAAGGTAAAAATTTTAGTTTTTGTCCACTTATAAAGCAACCCAGAGTACATTTAACAGTAATAAAAATTTTTTAAAAAAATTGTTTTTGACAAAAGGGCCTCCAAAGGTGCAAGATAGTGCATTGAAAATTTCAAGAGTAGAGAGCTATGTGAATAATTAAAAATTTGACTATATGATATTTATTTTCGGATTTACAAAGCTTTAAATATATTTTTTTTTTAAATTAAGACAATAGACTTACGTTTCGTAAAATATCAATTTTTTAAAACAAGGCTTTATCGAATTACTTCGCGCCACACGCGTTAAATCTACGTATCCGCGCAGTAGTTCTTTGTTTGTAACGTTCTAACTACATTATAACTTACCTACTTGAAAATAATTTAACACCCATAATTATAAACTGCAAAAAACAATTTATTAAATTTTATTAAAGCAAAAATATTTTTATGTAAAATACATTTAAAAAAATAAAGACCAAATTTTCTCTTTGTCTTCTTCTGATTTGTTCTGGTTTCTTCAACATTGTTGCAATGCTGGCAGCAGTAATCTATACAACATCTTAGTTCTTCCTTTAAACAGATACATTTTGAAATATTACATGATTTATCACAGCAAGTTATAGTTAGAAGTCTTCTAAGCTCTTTGGTTCAGACGGTTGTATAATGAAAGTTGGCTCAAAATCGCCACTTCATTTGTTGACCAGCCATATTAGGTCGCGTCTAATTTTGACATATTTTGCATATAACTTGCCATTCAAATTTTTAATTGATATATACTTCTAAACTATTAAAAACTCGGTAAAACTTTAAATATTATATATCTTTTATGTGTATAGTTACCATAAAACATGCTGTTGGAAGAAATCGTTAGTTGGTGGTAATTCTGAAGCTGATTTTTGAGATCATCCTTATCATATCATTTAACGTTTATTTAACGTTCTTTATCTTTAGTTTTAAATAATGCCAAAAAAATTATGTGGCTAGTTCAATGCTTTTGTTTACATCAGGCAATGTAGCTATCTTGTGCAAATTAAAACCGTTAACACTTTTAACAAAAACATCAAATGTTGTTTTTTTTTTCAATTTTAAAAAAGAATTTTTTGTGCCACATCCGGTTAAAACCTGAAGCGTTAAAAGATTTCTACAAATATTGTTTTGAAATTAGTTTACTACATTTAATAGTGAAATAAATTTTGTTTTTGATCCATGACCGAAATCAACATAAAAAGATAAATTTTGTTTAGGATCTACCCTTAGTAAATTACAATGGTAAATCAACATAACTAAAACATCATTTAATTTTACTAAAATTGTATTCTGTTGTTGCATTTTATATTCATATAACACCTATAATATTAATCCTGTATCAGCTTCTTCGTGACACAAAAACTTTAATAATGATTTTTTTATTTTCTAATAATTGCTTAAATTGTCTATATTTAAAAGTTATATACAGTATATAACAATAGAATATGAATTTTCATTAAAATTAAGATATGTGTTTTAGGTAAATGTTTTTTACATTATTGCACAGTACCTAAACAAAAAATTAACATATTTGTTCACTTGTTTAAAAAAATTAATATTTTAGAAACTATTAGGTCTAATAACCTAATTTTTTTATGTTACCTATAATTTAGTGAGCAGGAAAATGTACATTATATAGTCAAATTTTTAATAATTCACAATCACAAAGCTTCGCGCAGGGTAAAATTTTCAATGCACATTTTCGCTACTAATGACTTTGGAGACCCCTTTCTCAAAAACATAAATAGTTAATCTATAAGCGCTATGTAGGTTTTAGAAAACACAATTTTAGAAATTGTTGCTCCCACATAAAAAAAATATTACAAAGTTTGGTACTACTAAAAAAAGTTGTAGATAACGATTTCAGATAGACAAAATGACACTTTACAGACTGTAAATCTCATTTGGTTATACTTCCATTTCAAAAACCGCCGTTATTTTAACCCGATTTTACTCCAATATCAACTCGACACTGATTCTTAGTAGTGCGTGTCTATTCCAACAAGCGCTAGATAATTTTGAAAAGAACTGGGTCTGATTCATGTTTTTCCGCACGATCCAGAAGAATGTTATCATCTGAAGAAACTTTTTTAATCTATTGCAGTATACGAAGTAGAATCATTGTATATATAAGTGCCCAATTTTTTTTAGTAATTATTTATTTATATATCAAGTGTGTTTCTAGTTAAAACTACGAGGTGATAAGTGGGTTAAATTTCTTGAGTAACTCATAGCCAAAACATACGAGTTAACATACTAAACTTTATCCAGTAAAAATCAAATTTTATTAAAACACATAATTTTTGAAATCACAAACATTTTTGCATCTGATTTAAAGCAAATATGCAATGTACTCGTAAGCCAAAAACAAATAATACTCGTGAAAAGTATGATTTTTATTGAACTATTTATTTACATATAACCGAGTGTATCAAATGTTTTATATGGAATTATTTATAAAACTTCCAATAAGACCAACACAGTTTAAAAAAAAAGGTTAAGTGTTGTTATTTTTAAACTGTCTTGCTGAAAGCAATTTATCAACGACGTATTTTCGTCAAGACTGTTTATGAATATCTACTAAAAGAAATGTTTTATAGTCCGCTTCTGAAAAAGCGACAAGGTATAAATCGTCTAGCCAATTTACACAGTTTTCAGCTAAGAATAAATTGCCATAATTTTTAAAGAATTACAGCGCCGATAAATATATCTTCATACATTCTCCATCAGTATTAGACTTAAAATTTGCAGAGTGCTAGGATATACAAAATTTCATTTTAAAAAAGTGATTAACGCAAAGTTATTTTGATCAACCCAACGTTTGTCCAACTTAAAAAATGAACACGGAAAGATGAAATCGGAATTCTAAATTTATTACTCAATTCTTTTTGTACCTATAATTCAATCGACAAGAAAAGTTGAAAATTTGAGTAGATTTTCCGGCCTGAAAAGCAATCTAGCAAATTGATGTCAAATGAAAGATACTGTCAAAGTTAGTAGTTTGAAAGAGAAAGGATCCAAAGCTATTGCATGTATTCGATATATTAAAGCAGTAGTAACCTGAACGCGGTGTTTACTGGAGCGACAATATCGTGAAGATACGCGGACTGTTCACTAGATTAGCTTCTAGAACATCAACTCAAACGGCTAAATCAGGAACTATTGACGCGAAATAAATACGTCTAAAATATGTTTAGAACTTCAATGTTACTGTGAAAGAAGATTCACTATCGCACAGCGTTTTCACTCGGTTAAATTTTTCCAAATGTGACAAGCCTTCAGCCGAATAAATTACAACCAGCGATAAATCATTCAAAATTAATCACGACCGACATTTCATTATTAATTCATGTTAAAAAAACTAAACGCACTGCTCTATACATAAAATTTATGCAAAAATCTTTGATATTGTCTCACTGAATTATTAAAAATAATGTCGAGAGACAAATATACACGTTTTAAAATATATGATTTTTATAAATTTTTACAATCGTGGCTAAACAATAACACAATACCTACCAACTTTCCTGAAATTATAGTTTCTTTTTAATGTCTCATGGTTTCGATAAAAATTGTAACAAAAACTTACGTTAAAAAACATCCGAAAAAGGTACATATACAAGTGTTCCAAAAGTACATTCCCATAGAGCAATTTACTTACATACCAAGTTGCATCATTCAAGAGAAAGAGAGATTTTATTAATAATTAGCTGATCTGACAGTTCATTTTATCCAAATTCCAATAAATTTGTGTGTAATCGTATTGCGAATTTGTGAAAAACTATTAGAAATGTAGAAACAAAGTAAAAATGGAAAGAAACGTACTTTTGAGTGATTTTTGGATCTATTAAAAATTGTGGTCATAGATATTAATAATTTGAGGAATAATACATTTAGAAATTGTGTGATATTCTTGGAATGTGATGGATTTAGATAAAGTTTTGTTTCAAAATTTAAGTCTTTATTGAATTAAGGCAAAATATTATGTCAAAACAACTAAATTAATTTTTTATCACTATGTAAATGTAACCCATTGGCTTAATTCACAATATACAATCAGCTATAAAACGACATTTGCGCATGTAGTGGCGAAATAATTTGGAAGAGAACTAAAATTACTTTATTTATTGGATATATCGCAAAACAACATAAAAGTAAAAGCAAATGTGCTTTTATTTTAATTTAAGTTTTTTTTACTAAATATCTTGCAAAAGCCTGAAAACTGAGATATCATCGGCGGCCTATAATATTCTAAAAAACAACTGTTAACAAAAACTTTAAATTTTATAAAACCCAAAAAAAACGCCAGTAATGAGTTTTTGCACCTCTTTTCTGGATAACTTCTCTACACCGACTCGGCATACTCAAAATTAGTCGTCTGATTGATTCCTGTTGCAAATTTTCCCAAATTTCGGTTAAATGTTGCCATACTTCTTGCAGATTAGCTGGTGGTGGTTGCATGGTTCTCAGACGCTCTATAGGATTTAAATCTGGACTCATCGGTGGCCAATCCATTTTTTCAATATTTACTTCTGGAAGATATGTCTGTACAATGCCAGCGACGTGCGGTTTGGCGTTATCGTGCATCAGGATAAAGTTGTCTCCAATATAAGGTGCAAAAGGCATAACATACGGTTCCAAAATATTGGTAATGTACCGTGCATCGTTCAAATTTCCTCCATTAAAGACATGAAGATCTGTGCAACCCTTCAAAGAAATGCCTCCCCATATCATTACAGAGCCTCCGCCAAAGAATGAACTTCTTGAATGTTGCACTCAGCAAAACGTTCATGTGGACGTCGGTATACTCTTGCACGTCTATCGTTGGCGTATAAACAAAATCTCGACTCATCTGTAAGCAGAACCCGTCCCCAATCTTCTTCATCCCATTCGATGTGTTCTCTAGCAAAAGCTAGTTTAGCTCTACGGTGGTTCACAGACAAGGCTGGGCATCTAGATGGCACTCTGGGGTTTAAGTTAACTTCTGCAAGTCGTTGCCGAACGGTTTCAATGCTTACTTGGTTATTATGCACCCTTGCTAACTGTTGCTGTAAACTTTGAGCAGTAATGAACCTCTCCCGTAAAGCACGAATTCTTAGAAAACGATCTTCAATAGCCGTTGTACTTTGATGTCTGCCTTGTCCAAGACGTCTAATATACGCATTAGTTTCCCGGTAACGTTGATCTATCCTAGACACCGTCGTATGGGCTACACCAAATCTTCTTCCTATAGCACGATAGCTCAAGCCTTCTTGGAATAAAGTAACTATTGTGACACATTCGTCATTGCTTAAATTGCGCTGATTACGTTCCATTGCTTTCAAAATTTAACAAAATTTTAATTATACTGACACTGATGTATTTTTAAAACAAGATTGAACAATGAAAATCAAACGTTCATTTCAGGTAAATATTATTCTTATCGTTTTTTTTTCTTTATCTTCGAAGAAAAAATTAATGCCACATAAAAACGCTTCCTGATAATGTTGTTATGATTAGAAATAAAAGAAAAATTCTTTAAATGCAAATTCAAATTTATCATTTTCAAAAAATCGCAAATACTGCAGGTGGTGCGATAATTGTTTGGAGTAGTGTATATTCTGATTTAAAGAAGAAATATTGGTACTAAATAGAAGACCAATTGCAGTAAAAAAAACATTGCGAAATGTGATTTACAAAACTTAAATCTTTTTTAAAATGTTTAGAGTAGAACAGTATTTTCTATCATTAAGACACAAATACATAACCAAATATCTTAGTGTTTTTTTCTATTATTTTTTACGTTATCTGAAACTTTTAATTTCAGTCATTCTTGTACTTTCTAACCAATCAAAATATGATTATAGTAACTATTTGTTGTCGTTTCTATAAATCAATAAAAAAATTTAATTTTGTCACTGTGTACCTTTCAGCCAATCGAAACTTTTTTCAGTGACTATTCAACTCACCTAAAATTTTTGAAAATTGAACCAATAAAAATAAGATATTGTTTGGTTAACAACCAATCACAACGAAATTTAGTGAGATAACCACGCATAGTGTATTCAACTGAGATAACCACTAATGAAAATGGTGAATATTTTTAACAAATGAGTAACACACACTTTTTGCCAAACTTTTGAGGTAGTAACAAAAATTTGTTTGCTGGTTGCGATGGAAATCATGTGTAACCCAATTTTGAGAATCTGTATTTTTAATATTATTTGGTTCATTGAATAGTCTTCCGAACAGAAATCGAGTAAAAGTTGAGTAGAATATTTTTCCGGTGGTATCACTTATGGTCATTTTACTTGGGCGTTACGCGCTCTCGTGTCTATTTCCTGGCAACACGTATTCGAAGTTCTGTCAAATTATTTTCAATTATTCTCACTGTCTTAAGGTATTATTACTGAAAATATTCTACTTAGTTTATTTCCGCTGGAATAATTTGAAGTCTTTTATTTTTATTATGACAACGATTTTTCGGCAACTATTTCTTTAAATTTCATTCTACAGCCAAGAGGATCCAACAAGAAGTTCTATTTGACTTGACGTCTGTCTAGTTAATTAATAAATTAATTATTAAATTAACTGGTTTTAGATTTAATAAAATGAATCTAAAAAGTTTCAAATTTTTAATAATGAAAATAATTAGGTATTAATAAATACAATAACACTTTGCTTCTAACTGCTTATTTTTTTAATTTTTATTTATATTTTTTTCGTTTAGTCTTAAAACATCATAACGAAAAAAATTATTGTTACATCTAATCATAAATCATAAATTGTTATATAATAACTTTAAACAGGTGAAGATAAAAAAATAAAGAAAAAAGCGTTTTGCTAGTGTTAAGGGAGAAGTAGGATGGGTATGTTATTTGGTCTGTAAGTATTAAAGTATTAGCACCTCAACCTTAAGCCCTGCAAACTATAGTGACACCATACCATTTGTGATATATGAAAAGAAAGGTGAAAACCAAGAGAATTCGACACAAAAAATTTAACAAAATATTTTTATTATTAACAGAAGTACGAAGTAAAATAATTGATAAACGGATGTTTTGCTGTTATATTTATTAACATAAATTAACTGTTCAAATTCTGGCAATCTGGCCGGCCACTCGATGCTACCTCTCCGACCTATCCACTTGTTTGGGTACCTGTTGTTGTGTCCCTCACAAGTCTAAAATAATGGTGGAGGTGGTGCGCCACCCTGCTGCCAAAATACTTCATCGGGATTTAATGTAGTGTCTGTTTTATTTGTATCTACGATGAGAGGATCTATGATATCATCTAGCAACTTCAAGTATTTTTCTTCCGTTAAAACATTAATTATCATGCGGTAAAACAGCCACAAAATTATCTCTAAAAATATCCGTTCATCACTTGTTTTATCCATGTTGGAATTAATAATAAAGATATTTTGATGCGGTTTTTTTTGTTACACTTTCATTTAATGTGTCATAAATAGTATGGTCCTATTAAAGTTTGCAGGAGTTGAGATGCTAATATTTTAACACTTATAGACCAAATAACATATTCATCCTACTTCCTCCTTGATAGTGTCGAAACGATTTTTTCCTTATTTTTTTTAACTTCACCTGCCTAAAAATTATTAGAGGTAGAAGTTTTCAATGTTACATCCTGTATATTAAACAATCTTTCGCTATTGGGATCGTGAATTAATTTTTTTTACCTTTCTATGCGAAAAAACGTTGTTAAAATTTTTTTCAAATAAATTTTTATTTTGACTCTTATTTACGATTCAAAAAATACCTATTATTAAAAAAGTAAAAAACATTTTTGACCCTTTGTTGAAAAATTCAATATTTTATTTTAGCAGCAAAAACTATTGAAGTACCATGGTAGCAGATTAAGTCTAAAGTTTGTTAAGTTGTCCTATAATTGCGTACTCCTGTTGAACAGGAAACAAAACTAAACTAATACTGCTCAATAAAACGAAAATTGAAAGAACAATTAAAAAAATGGATTTAAAATCAAATAAATTTGTAAAAGATATAGAAAAAAGAATAGGCTCTAGGTTACAAAGAGTACATACATTCGTAACCCAGAACCTATTCTTTTTCTGCTCTCTAACTGGTAGATAGTGCAACTTAGAATATAACTAGTTGTGTTAAATCTGTTTGTTTTGGTCTCAAGAATTTCAGATTGTTTGACATAGGATTGCTTATAGGAGAAAAAGTCTTTTTTTTAGAATTCGTACAAGCGACGCGATAGTTTAAAAGTGATCAGTTGATTATCTTTTCTCTATTTGTTTATACTTTATACGTAGGTATTTAATATTTCAGTGCATAACACAAAGTCTTGAAGACAATTTTAATTTACGTCAGCAATGTCGAAAAGATATTGCTCATGCAGTAGATGTTGTGCCATCTGTTTTATGTCTCAAAATAAAGCAACTTTTCTTTTCTTTATTTTGTAAGGCGTCAGTGAAAAATGAATTTAATTTTGATTCGGTATGTTTAAATTAGAAACAAATGGAAAATCTGTGATCGTGCCCGTTTTTGAAAACAACGCAGATAAAACTAAATCATGCACGGCCGTAAAACATGTAATCCGAAGTCGCGCTGTAACAAATAGTCTCCTTATTATTCAACTTCTTATGGAATACGTGTTTAGAAATAGAGAATATTTGCGCTGGAATGGTATATTAATATTTCACATTCCAGACGTGAACCAAGTTACATGAAGGGCTGACGCGATGGGACGAAGTTGCCCTTCTACAGATAATGAATTAAAGGAATGAAACAGACATTCACATTATATTCAACTCAGTAGACATAATTAAAATGTGTTTGCTTTTATACGTTCGTGACTGGACGAACCCTTTTTGTATGAAACGCAACGATGTGGAAACGCATCATCCTTCGAGAAACTTGTCATTCACACAACAGATTTGCTAAAAAGCTTTAAACGTTTATGTGCCGGTGATTCAACTTCGCTAAACACCATCTTTAATGCAACAAAATTTTACTACATATTTTAGAGCTTAAATATTTAATAAAAGTATTAAATTTCTAACTTACAATGACACAAAATGATCGCATTTACCGACCAAAAACTAGAAGTACACCTACGCGCTAAATTCAAACTCATACAAAATAGCCGAAAATTGTAATCATCATTTGAAAGAAAAGGAGCCCTGCGACTGCGTTGTATTTGACAAAATACTAGGGAAGTGCATTGAAATGTGACTGTCTGTAACTGCATATAAAAGAAAATATATATTTTTATGTTTCTTGCAGTAAATCGAGCTATAAATTGTTCATGAAATCTAAATAAATAAAATATTACAAACAAAACATCGTACATCATACAGCACATAATATAATACTACCCAAAAAATATTTTTTACCGATAAACATTAAACACTATATTTTAGTGACAACAGAACCGCCCTACATTCCAGTCACATTTACTGAGTACTCACTATGACAGAATTTTTATTGTTCGGCAGTAAAGCAGATACCTTAAAACCAGTCAGGATCTTTCAGCTGTTACAAAAATTTTACGCTTAATGTCATAATGTCAAAGTAAATTAAAAAAAAAATGGTGATTAGTTCAGCAAAAAAATTAAGTGCTCAATATACGGCAATAAAGCAGATTTAATGCCTTGCCTGGCTTCAAATGTAACAGGACTGATCTAGATTCGATCTTGGCAAAAAGATTTTACCCATCCTAAATAGAGTGAGCAAGTAGTATTAAATAGTACATACAACTGGTAATTTAAACTAGTAACTAGTCACACGTCAGTGTTGACAAGCAATAATGACAAAAGCAATCTTGGTCATAATTTATCTCTCGATATGATAAAGTTTTAACACATTTTTATCAATCATTAAGAACGGCCAACGTCGTACTTCCCGTTACGATTAAAAATCTTTTTTGTTTTACAAATGTATTAAAATTTATCCCTTTACATGTTAGAAACACCATAACTCTAATTTTATTAAACATTTAGTTCCTAACATCGATTTTATCAATTCTACGATTTAAAAGGTTAAAATAGGTTAAATAAAAACTGTATTATTCGTAGAGTTAAATTTTATATAAAGTCAATCAGAACTAGGTTACTACTTTTTATATTTTTTGTTAGGGTATTGTAAAACTTCTGACAAATGTAATTTCAACTTAAAATCCAGTTTAGGTATACGTAAAATCTAGTCTAACAAAGTTTATAAGAAGCAAAATTCAATAAAACAAAAATTAGATTGTAAATTCATTGAAGAATTTCTGTTTTCTGTATTAAAATTATGATAAATAATAAATTGTGTCTATTTACCGAGTTGCATAATTATACAGGGTGACATAAAAGTGTGGAATAAAATTCATATGTTTTGAATTAATTTTTTTTAGGAAAACGCTATTTTCAAATTCTTTTGCCAACCGGTTTTTTGCTGTGACGTAATCGATGTTTTTTTTTAAATAGCAACCCTTATTTTTGGTGTTAAGAATTAAAACTACTTTTTTTCTGAGTATAACGTTATAACATTTATAGGGTCTAAAACAAAAACTTTAAGGATCGGTTTATATTTAATTGAGATTAACATTTAATTTGCGATTAAATTGAGAGTTCTGACATGTGATTGGTCAAAATGGACACTTAATTGCGAATTAAATATTTAATTGCAATTAAAGTTATGCCACTTTCTGTAAACCGGCTCTAAGTGATTTAACCAATTTAAATATTTTATTAAATTTTTCAAAATAAATGCAATTTTTAAAAGAATTACTGAAGTAAAAGTTCAAATTGACGTTCTTCTGTTTCCTGGGTGAAATACAACGAATTTTCGAACTCTGTTACCACATTATTTATCACTTTTTGTCTAATTAACTCTCCATTAGTCGCGCCGTCTATCGTTATTTTATCCATCTCGTTATAATTTATATTTTTTAAAACAATTTTACGAAAATTTTTGCAATTATCGTATCTTATTTTAGTGAATATTATTGGTTCAAAAAAAAACATATTACTCCAAGAATTTATTAGATTAATTCAGATGAATCTTGTGTATCTAAATCTCTTCAACGTCTTCTAGATTACATAAATCAAATAATTTTTTTGCTACTCGTAATTAATACCACAAGAGAGTGAGAATAAATTGAAAATAATATGACAGATTTTCGAAAACGTATTGCCAAATGGCAACACATTTGAGAAATTCTGGAGAATTATTTTCGAATTTATCGAACTCTCGTGTGGTATTCGATGGATTATTTTTTGACGATAACAATAAGGTTTTTCTTATGAAACATACTCAAACATTTAAATGCAGACATAAGACATGTCAAAAAGTGAGGTTATGATTATAGAGGAAAAAGTACCTAAGGTTATGTTTATCGTTATAAAAGAAAATATATAAGAAGTTGCTGTTATTAATTATTAAAGCGATAAATATACCTGTTAACAAGTGTTAAATCTGTAAAAAAATCTACCTAAGCTGTGTGCAGCATACAGAAGCGATGGGGGCATTGCACGGTGCACCCCTCTGCATTGTTTAGGGTTCAGGCACACTACGCGGGCACATCACAAATCGTTATGGTATTCTTCATCTTCTTAGAAGCACTTTCTGCGATTTTATTGTTAATTTCCTCTAATGACCACCGACTAAATCTGTTTTGATTTATTTTTTCACTTAAATTAATGACAGATGACAAATTACCAAAAAAAAAACGTTGCCACAATAAACAAACAAATGAAGGTAAGGTAAATTATTAATTATTCCAGCGGGAATAAGCTAGGTAGAAAATTCTCACTATAATAATGTGTTGATTGGCTGAAAAGTGCACATGTGACAAAAATTAAATTTTTTTATTGGTTTAGAGAAACGTCAAAAATCACAAAAATCATTGTAATAAGATCAAAAAATTATACATTTTATACAATAAACACTTAAAAACACATGAACATGGTCCTATAACAGAAAGTAAGTAAAGCAGGTAGTAAAACAAGGAAAAATATATATAAGCGCGCTAAATCTGTTAAATACACTTTTTGGTACCTGCACAAATAACCGTGCTAAAAATAAAAATTTTTACTAAAAATTTTAAGAAACATAATTAAAATACATTGGCCAAGGAAAATATCTACAAAAAAAATGAGATATGTATTTGTAATTCTTTTTCTTACATCCTCTAAATCTCTTGGTTTTATTGCAAATATTTTTGATTTTTAGTAGCCTCATAAAAAGTCAAATAAATTTAGCTCAAAAAGACATAATTGCCCATATGGGTCGATGGAATATCCGCACTGGATGAGAGAAACTTACACTCAACATCCACAAAAAATTGATGTTGGGTGTGGTTTTGTCAGATCCCATTTTAGGACCGTATTTTTTTGGCGTGTCAGTAACTGGACAAGTTTATTTAAAAATTTTTACAGCTACAAATATACCAGCAGCTAATGTATAGTTTTTGAGTACAAGACCGGAACTTTGAATCACTGCTTTATAATTTTTTGTTTTCTGTTTCGTATAACACAAACAGTTGCTTTCGAACTACCATATTTTTTTTGTTAAGCTTGTAACACTTACTCTGCGATCTAAACATGTTATCACTTTGTATTTTTTTCGGATAATGTTAAAAGGTTACGCCTCATCATATTATATTGGCGATTTTTGCGAAGTGGGCGACATCTGTTGGTTCCAATTTGAAGCACTGTATCAGTGAACAACATCGTAAAAGCTTGTGTTTTGTAGCTTGTTTTTAAAGTTTTCTGTGTTTAAAGGAAAAGTGTTTCAGGGAACTAATTTTGTGAAGTATATTGCTTGTGTGTACAACATTAAAGGTGACTTATTCAGGGTATCACGATTAATACCTGCAAAATTCAATTTTATATGTCTATTTTTTTTCTTGGGAACAAAATTACCTGTAAAACTGTTCAGTTTTTTATTATTATTCAGCAGTTCAGGAATTATTATATAATAAATAAATTATTATCAAAGTTTGTTTGGGTGGCCTAATTTTCTGTGAAAAAATATTTTTGTAGGGCTTGTATCGGTACTGACCTTGGGATACTAATTAATGATTTTTCCTTTGTTGGCTCTTGATTTCTAACATCTACATTTTGTTCAAATACATCTTGATTTTGTTGCTCTGAGAAATTCAAAATAATCTCATTTTCTCTTTTTTTATCAATCCTAAAATAAGCAAATTACAAGTATGCATTTTTTCCAGCAAACGCGTTTAAGTGTTATTTTTTCAAAGTCTTATGTAATAACGAAACTAGCAAATTTTGTGAAGACACTACACTTTCCTTCATTCGCCTCTTTTGTGTTACAACATTTGCTGAAAAAAAGATGAGTTCCTTGTAATATAATATTTTATCAGAAAAGTGCAAAATTACAGTAACTATCAAAGAAGAAATCGGATAATTGAAAGTGCTTGCTACAAACAAGCATGTACTTAGTTATATTTTTTCCAATTTTTAACTAGTGTTGCCACTGCTTACAAAGTTTTGAATCACTGTCGGGAAATGTGTGTTGGGAAAAAAGTTTTTTGTGCAGTATGAAGAACACCGTGGGACCAAACAAAATCATTTTGTAAGGATCTGTTGCCTGGTAGCTGTGGTAGTTCACTAAATGCACTACCATCAATTTTTAGAATAATTATCAGCGACACTACGACACTAAAATATACACAAAACCGGCGAGAGCTACACGCACCTCATGTAAACCAAAGTAAACAGTATTTGTTGTTCACTGCTACAACCGCCATTTTGTCAGTTTAAGCGCCCTCTCGCGGATCTCGAATAATCGCCAATTATGACAGAATTACAATTGAAAGAGAACTAAATCAACCCAAAGTAAAAATCTGAAACTGATGCCAGAGAACAATCTCTGCTGATGCAGTTTACAGACAAAACAATACCCACAACCAACATATTAGATGTTTATAACTGATAAAGCACGTTCTCTTAGCAGTGTGAATTGATTGTTAATATTCTTTGTTATTGTTGTTGTCGTTTTGTGTGTTTTTATCCTTTGTTTAAATTTTTTACAGTACGTTGTGTACTGACTTTAGCCTTCTGACTTTAGCCTCGTGGTGCGCCTGCTTTCAGTACCAGTTAATAGCTTTGCGCAGTGAAGGCGATAAAGCCATGTTTTCAAACAATCATAATTCGAATCGCACTAAATCGTCACTAGGCCTTTGGGAATTATGCTTGTGCTAGTGCAAAATGAATGCGATTTAACACTAAGCCGAAACATCTTAGTCAAACGCACTATAAATTTATTAGATAAGTATTTTTAGGTAACTGTATCGAATAAGAGCATAGATAAAATCATTAAAAGTTTAAGCTTTCAACTTAATTAAGTTTGCGAAAACTTTAAATTGGTTTTAAAGTAAATACAGCAATCAAGTTAAAACATGTAAATTTGTTTTTTAAAGGTTACTAGATATACTTGACGTCCAAACAATTATTATTTTGATTAATTAAAGAGTAGTAGATTAAAAGTAATGTTTTTGGTGTTAAAACTGATTGTCTTCCTGACAATTACATCCAAGCAAAGAGAGAGAGAGAGAGAAGAGAGAGAGAAGAGAGAGAGAGATAGAAAGAGAGAGAGATAAAAATATTTACTTAAAAACATACTAAAATAAAATTAAAAAATGTCTTCTTTATCGTTATCAATGTTAATAAAATACACAATAAACACAAAAATTACGTTTCACCGTCACCGGCAAAACTCGATTAAAGCTTAAACTTGAAGCCAACTCTGTTCAAAGGCACAGTTGCACTTCTGTAATCAATTAGTAACGAAATGTTGATATAGTTGAACAATAATTAGTTATTTTACGCTTTGTTACATCGAAAACAAAACTGGTCGACTGGTATCTGGTAAAACTGGTATCAAAAACAACGGCTTTTAATTTAACGTCTGTTTACATAGCTTTTACGACTATTTTACTTTACGACTTAATTGGCGAATCCTACATCTCTTGATGCAAGAATACCTATAAGTCGCACCACCTCGCTTCTATTTTCTTTGTTTCGATGTCTGATACCGATACATCAATTTTAAATAAAGAATCGGTGTAAAAATCGATACTTTGATTTTACTTTCTATTTGTGAAAAATCAATACTTATACTTAAGAACTTTATGAATAATTAAATTTTTGGCTTTGATTTAATTTTTTTGTCTAGCTTTTACCGCGATTTTCTATTTTTTTTAGAATTTGTATTTTGTGTGATGTTTTGAAAGTTTTATTCTTTAAATTTTATGTAAGATTTTTTGTTTCAGAGTTTTTTTTAAGTTTTTGTTGTTTTTTTATATTAAATGTTAATCGATATATATGTCGATACACTTTTTTGTCCGCTACTGTTTTCACTACTAAAAATGTATTCAAGCTTTCCGAGAAACTGTTCAAGATTTCATTAATTATTTACTTTGATTCTGCACTTACGTGATAGAAGATACGTTCAAGGGATCAATATCAAAAAGCCAATTTCACAATGTTATAAAATTATAATGCGAGTGTTTTAGAATTTAGCAAAAATATAATTTCTCGTGAAGTAAAAAATATTTGTAGGAAATATTTTAAGCTAGTAATCTTTTACGATCGACGAGACGGTCTAAACTTTTTACACAGTTTGATTTAATTGATTAAGGGTAAATAGTTTCATAAAAAAAGGTCTTATGCAGTTACTATATATCAATATTTTTCCATTTTCAAAATTTAAATTATTGTAATTTATATAACAAATCAATCATACGTTATATATGCCACCAAAAATAACGATTTTATTAGAATAACAATAATATGTTTGTATAAAATTAGATTTTCAGTAAACAGTGACAACCGATAATAATAATTTTTTAGGTGAGTTTTTTAACTAAAACAACAAACAACAAATATCAAAAGCCTTATTTTGGAAGTTGAATTAATAGTATTAATAATAATAAAAATTAATTATAATTAATCAATAATTAATAAATTAATCGTAATTTTCTGTGTGAAATGATTTAAATGACCTTTACTGTAAAATGTATTTTACTCCGCCTTCAGTACCGATTTTGGCCGGTTGGAGTTTTTCTCAGTTGATTGTACATAAACAATACATAATTAATAACACTGATCAACATAATTTTTTTGTTTAATACGTGCTTCTTATGTACTTTTTTTATGCAGATTTTAAAAATGTACTTAAAAATTGGCCATCACGTCAGGTTTCTGAAAAAACTTATAAAATATTTTTCTATACAGTGTAAACCATTTGTAATGAATAAATTCGATAAAAATTTAGGAAGTTGTCTTTCAGGAAAACGGTGGGACACGTATCATGTTATTTTTTAACACACATTTTTTTGCAAAAAAAATAGATATACAGGGTGTTCCAAAATCGAGATACGACTCTCAACTTTGAAATTTTAAATGAGAACCTCAATGTTAAATATGCTGAAAAACATTAGGTTTCTCATTTGAAATTTCAAAGTTGAAAGTCGTATCTCGCTTTTGGGACAGCCTGTATATTTAATTTTTTTGTCAAAGAATGCCCGATAAAAAATAACAGGACACGTAGTCAAGTGTTTTTCTGAAAGGCAAATCCTTGAATTTTTATCGAATTTATTCATTACAAATGGTTCACATTGTATAGAAAAATATTTTATAAGTTTTTTCAAAAACCTGACGTGATGACCAATTTTTGAATAAATGCTTAGAATCTGCATAAAAAAGTACATAAGAGACACGTATTAGACATAAAAAAAAATCATGTTAACCAGTGTAAGTGCCACAATATGTACATATTTAGTTAGCACAGAGTAAAAATTTTTAATTTACTTATTTTCGGCAAAACCTGACGTGTTAAAAAAATGTTTATATTGTAATTATCTTATATACAGGGTGATTTTTTATTTGTTCCCGCCTGAAATCTTAAGAATAGACAACACGTTATACAAACGATAAACAATTTAATTAATTAAATAATGTGGCTACGTATGATTCAACTGAACTGATTCTGGAAGCACTGCCAAAGGTATTGTCAACAATGTTGACATTAATTTACAACTCTCTATGCCTTAATTTTGAAAATTAAATTTTGAAAGTATAATGTGTTGCCTATTTTTGGAGTTTCGGGAGGAAACAAATAAAAAAATCACCCTATATAAAAAAATAATTTGTATATCATTTTTTTAAAAAAATAAAAAATAAAACTTCTTGTCTAGTGTAATTATTATTTTAATTTTTTTACCTTCATATACTCTTTAATAATAATTTTTAATGCTTGTTTAAAGAAAACCATTTTGGGGCAAATAATGAGACCCAAAATATAATTTCTTATAATAAAAAGACAAAAAATATTAGTAAGTAAGGACAAGTTTACTTGACCTACACGACTTTAATAGCCCTTAAATGTTTTCAAGCGACAAATTGAAAAAACATGTTTTTCTTAATATAACATTTATTGTTATAATAGATTAGTCTTAAAAATATTATTTTGTTTTTTTACAATTTAACAAAAAATTTAGGTGGTTTTAGTGGTACTTTCAGAATTTTAAAATATTTTTTTAATAGAAAAATTAGTAAACTTAAAACTTTTCAAAAGGTAAAACTAAAACTATACCATAGAAAAAGCTACATAAAATCGTGAGAATTTTTGTATACAAAATGCAGGAGTATTGTATGTAGCTCAAGTGTTAAGAAAGTTTTTTTTAATTAGGTATTTAGTTGTTGTAATACAAGTTTTTTGTTTGTTTTCAAAAATTTTGAGCATTTGAAATTTAAATTATTTAAAATATGGTTATGGTTATATGCTGGTTATGCATTTGTCTATTATTGCTTAATGGTGCAAAAAACTGTTTTACTTTATTGATTTTAATATAAAAAATTATTAAACTTTAATTTTGTATTCTAGAAAACTGAAATCAAAGTTTTCCCACCCTTTATAATATTTTTTTTATGCTACTGTCAATACTATTATAAACAGCGATAAAGCGGCATCCGTGGTAAATGCTAGGAACTAATAAAAAGGTTTCTTCATTTTGTTAAATAATTAAAATAATTAAAGTATCTTGTTTATTTCAATTTCTTTAAAGTGTATCTAATTTACAAACACACTGTTAACTTTTGCTTCTGCACACATTTTGCTATTATAACTGTCTTGACATTAATCTGTTTGTGTAAACAATAATTATGACAAAAACCAATACACTTTGTGTAATTTGACAACGTACCTGCCTTTAAAAATGTAATATATATAACATATTTAAAAAATTAGATTTTTTATTTCAACCAAATTTGGTAGAAAAGTTTGCCTACTTAGAAGAAACAAATAATTAAGATTTGGATCCATAATTTTAAGCATTTATTCAAGATCTCCTATCTGGGTATGCATATTTTGTGCACCAAGTCTACCTGACCACCTAATCCCATGCATGTTTAGCGCACCGAACTAGGGATTAGCCAATATGACCCATTTTAAAACAACAATGTTCTAATTGACAATGTTTATTGGTAATAGTTAAAATAAGTAAAAATAACTTCAAGATGCCGTAAATTTTGACTAAATTTTCAACATAGAATGGTAGTAGTAGATTTTGAAAAATGCTGCTTTAACAGTTTGGTCAGAAGTGAAATTAATAATAAGTATGTAGATTTTAGTTAGGGCAAGCGTGGTATTGAAAAATACAAAATTTGAGATTGTCAGTGAAATACAATAATTGTAAAACCTCAGTTAGAGCATGGATTAGGTATTTGTTTGGATTACCATGTTTAACACCAACAGGAGTTGAAGAGTGTTTCGCATTTGATTTATTTGGAAAAATTACAAATAATGCAATACTTATTGAACTAACTCTCTGATTAGTAATTCTTTTTTTTCTAAATAAATACGTAAACAAGTCTGTATTATCAGAAACACATGTATGTGTATAACTGTACTTATGTCATTTATCAAATATAGTTTTATTTTGAATTTGATAAAACAGACTCAAATATCACTAGAATACTTTAAAGTACATGTTAGAGTACGAAAAATATACTTTATTTAAAATTCAAGGTAGATAGTTGAATTAGGTAAAATATTAATCACCCACCCGCTATGGTGCCTACCTGTCCGGTGTGCAAAATATGTATGTGATTATAAAGAATTTTGAGAGTTGGGGATTATAGTGGTCAGTTGGTGCGCAAAACATGTCTGTCGTCCTGTCTATTGCCTGGCAACAAGTTTTCGAAGTTCTGTCAAATTATATATTTTCTATGTACTCTTAGTTTCTTGTAATATTACAACTAAAAATTCAATAGTGTAAAATCCCACTTAGATTTAATTTTTTAACAAAGACAATATTGTAAAAAAATTTTAAATTGTAATTAGTTAAGTTTTTTTGGAGCAATACTTAAAAACTGTAAATGGGAATCGAAGAGAACAATAAGTTCACTATTACCAATATTAGTTATATTCCTATTTTTAAAAATGTTTACCTTGAATGTGGATATAATAGTGTTTATGGTAATGGAAGTGGCATATATGTATGATGCTGATCGAACGAATGGTTGCAGTTGAATATATAGGTCAACAGTCGCCTGCAAATGATGTAGGTCAACATCTGTAATCATTTTATTCCTCTATAATCTGCCACCCTGCAGCGGAATTCAAAATGAATTGACATGTTGTAAAGTGCTCATTTCAATTTTCTGTCATTTTAAAATCTTGTTTTATTTTTAAAAGTGGTTCGTTAGTTTGATTGATAAAATATACAAGGTGGGCCATCAAGAAGTTTTCATCCAACTTAACTTCTACGCTTTCTTCACTATTAATTTACTTCACTATTACTACACTTTTACTTCACTATTTTGATAACTTGTTTTCGCAGTATGTGTGTTAAAGGGTACCCCGTTCTTTGAGTCGTATTGTTTCGTTATTTAATTTTTTAATCGCGTTTTCGGATTTTCCAGAAAATTTATGACAAATATTAAATAGAAAACTAAATAGAATTAAAAAAAAATTAAAGACCTTTTATAATAATTCTGATGCTTCATAAACAAAAACTTCACAAAATTAGAGAGATCCTATATTACCTACCTAAATTATTTTAGAAAATGGTTGTTTTTTATGTCATGATATGTGTAAACTGCACAGAATATTGTGTCCTGTAAATGTTAACTAATTTTCTCAAATATTGTAACTGGTAAGAACCAAATTTCAAGCCAAAAATCAGTTGTTCATGTGTTAATATGACAATAGCGGTTGGCATCTAAAGGATGATGATATTGTTCTGACCCTTTATTTAAATGCCATATACCTACACATAAAACGTGTATCTAGATATATGGATATTTTGTTATTCACTAAAACAGGGAAATTCAATAAGCGATGTGTCAAATATGAAGTTGCGTTTCCAATTATTTTAACGAAGCGACCGTTCCTGTGTTGGAATCATCATCCATCATTAATTGGGGCCACTTTAAAATGCTTTTAGTGTTCAACTCATGCCTTATTAAATACTTGACTGACACAATGGCTCAGATGGAATAATACATAATAACGTAATGAATAGGAAATCAGGACACCAAATTTATAAAATTAAAATCTGCAAAAAATTCTAAAAGTAGTTTGAAAAACAAATCGGTAAGTGTTGTAACATTTGTATTAACTAACATTTTTAAATTTAAATATATCAAGGGTCATGCGCAAAAAATACAAATCTGGGAAGACCGTGAAGATTCATGATACAGATAGAGAAAGTGTCGCTCATAGAGTAGTGTAAAAAGTATCTAGACATACCAGCAGCTAATGTATGGTTTAAAAAAGACGGTGCACCTCCACACTACGTCTGTAGTGTCAAAGATTATTTAGATGATGTTTTGACTGTTTTTCTAAAGGACTATTTAAAATCAAAAATATTTGCAACAAAATCAAGGATTTAAGAAAAAGAATTACAAATTAGTACCGTTTAATTAGTCAAAAAAATAGGAAATACTGTGCTAGCAAAGTTCGAAAATTAGTTGTATTATTGCCAAAAAACGGAAGGTCGTCAAATTAAATATTTAGTTCAGTAATCCTGTTAAATTACTTAAAATAATTACTTAAATAATAACTTAAAGTTTTTATATTAGACCCTACAAATGTTATACTGTTATAAACAGAAAAAAAAAGTAGTTTCAATATTCAACACCAAAAATAGAGGTTGCTATTTAAGAAAAATATCGATTACGTCACAGCAAAAAACCAGTTGTCTAAAAAAATTTGGAGACAAGTGAAAAACGTCCGCAATAAAAATATAAAATCGACCTGTGTGAGCGTTTTTCTAAAAAAAGATTAACTTAGAAAATATGAATTTTATTCCATATTTTTATATCTCTCTGTATAATAAGAATACAGAATAAGAAATAGAATAATAAGAATAAGAGTACAATAAATTACTAGAAAAACGTTTCACTTGCACCATAGCGGATACTTTTAGTTTCATTACGTAAATACCTATTATTTAAGCTTTGTAGTCACCAGTAAGCAATTCTTTTGGTTAGTAAATTCCTACTTTCTAAAGCTCGCAGTTATAAAGATGAAAAGAGGTAAAAATATTTGCGGTTGACTTTAGTCGTTAAGGTCATGATATAAACTATTTCACGAATGTTGAAAATTTTTAATTCGTTTCCGACTTCTGTCTAGAACTTATGACATTCATGACTGAAAGTTTCGTTTAGTCAGTTGGATTAACCAACCTAGCGCTGAAACATGAAATTGGAAATGGTGACGTCGTACAACTACGCCTGTACGGGAAAATCAATTTAAAAGTTTGATTTTACAGTTTTCATAAAAACTTGATATCGGTTATTTCCGTTGTTAAGTTAAAAATAATTTTTAATCTAGTCAAGCAAATAGTACAATAGAATTTTCTTGATATTGAATTTATTGAAAAATAATAATACATATATCGAAGAGAATATCACCAAATTTATGAAAATGTTAAAGATATCTAACGTTTTCTTTTACCAGCGGCAGACTATCAAGTCTTGTAAATATAAAATACCTTTTTATGATTGATTAATTATAGAAATTAATTTATCACAAAAGAGGTATTTAAATTTCCAGCTCTCACTACTCTTAATATATAATAATTATTGGTTTAATATAATAATTATAATTTACAACAGTTTTACATCTGGGCCCGACAACTTCTTTTTAATTAAAGACCGTGCAAATATTTTTGTTACTCCACTAACAACGTCAATTAATTTATCACATAATACATCCACTTTTCCTGATAAGTGGGAAATAGCTATAGTTTGTCCTTTACTGAAGAAAGGTGATGCGTTTTTCGTTGAGAATTTTAGACCCATATCATTGCTTTCTAACTTTTCCAAGGTTTTTGAAATGAATTTGTACAACTGCATTTATAATTATTGTGTACGTTCTTATATTTCTCTTCTGCAACACGGTTTTGTTAATCGCAGATCAACAGTAACAATCTAGTTTCTTTCACACAATTTGCTTCTGACGTTGTTGATGATCAAGATCAATTAGACTAATATACACCGACTTCTCCAACGCTTTTAATCGCTTAGACCATGGAATTCTTTTTACTAAACTATCTTCCTTTGACTTTTGTGCAAACTTAATTCGGTTTTTTTCTTCTTATCTGTCTTCTAGAACTCAATTTGTTAGATATAATAACTTTGACTCTTCATTTTTTTTCTGCTAGTTCTGTTGTGCCACAGGGATCCAACTTAGGTCCCTTACTCTTCCTTTTGTTTGTTAATGATCTTTGTGATGTATTTAACAGCAATAAACTTTTGTTTGCAGATGACCTAAAAATATATTCGCCTATATCTTCCGTTGACGATTGTTGGAGTTTGCAGATGAATACTGACAAACTATATCAGTGGTGCAATACTAAATGTCAGATAGTCAGTTTCTCTTGCAAAAAAACATCTATTGTGTTCAGTTGCAAAATAAATGACATCTGTTTGACACGGCAGTCTGAATTACGAGATCTGGGGGTACTTTTCGATAGCAAGCTAACATTTTCATCTCATGTTGAATGTATAACGTCAAATGCTTTAAGATCCCTTGGATTCATTATGAGAAATTTTTACTTGTTTAACGATGCGTTAGACTGAAATCCTTATACTTCCTGTTTGTTAGAAGTAAGTTAGAATATTGTAGTCTTGTCTGGTCGCCTCTATATAAAATGTACAACATTGATGCAATTAATTTTTAAATTTTTTAAATATGTACTTGTCTTTTAAAATATCTGGTATCTACTCGCCACGGGGTTTTAGTTAATGAAGATTTACTACAACAATCTGGCGTGCTAAGTTTGCGTACGAGAAGAGATTTAGCATTTGTCACTTTTCTTCATTGCCTTCACTTTTCTTCATTGTCTTCTTCATCGACAGATTGACTGTCCAGATATTTTTCACCTACTTAATTTTTATGTTCCTCGTCAAACCACCAGACTTGATAAAACTTTTTATTGTCGCAAAGTTCGGACAAACGTTGCATTAAAGTCCCCTGTCTATGTCATGTGCAGTAATTTTAATAAAATTAGTTCTGTCTGTGATATTAATGTTTCTAGTCTTAGTAAAATCCGGTCTCAATTTTTTTAGTATTCGGCTTTCTAGTTTTTTTTTCTTTTCCCTATTTCTCATTTTCTAACTTCTTTTTTTTTTAAAAAAAACTTTCTACTATTTGTTGTTCTCTAATTGGGTTCGCCTGTTGGACAACTCACACATAATAATAATAGTAATAATTATTATTATTCACAAAAAGCCTCCTTATTGCATTCATTAACTTTTAAAAGCACGCGCTCTTACCTCGTTTGTGTTATAAATTATTTATTATACCATTTAAATCTAAATTATTAGACCATTCATGCAATATAGAATGGCTTTATACTCTTGTAACTTAAATAAATATTTTTCTTCAATACTGAAAAGTTAATTTCATTTTCGCAATCCTCAATTATATTTGCAATTAATTAAACAATCAATGCCATGTCACTAAAATGCATTTAATTTTTTATTCGTTTACGTAGTAACATTTTTTCATCTTGAATTAAAAAAAGTTGTACTTTCATATAGGACAGAACCTATAGTAGCGAAAATGTGTACTTTCGTATGGATGAGTAAAATAAAATCTGTTTTCAAATCTACTTTTAGTACATAATATATACAGTATCATTCACGAAAGAGTTACTTCTGAAAAAATTTGAGCCGCAACCCAAAGTACTATTGGCATATAGATTACTGGAGAGCATTTTTAATTTCATTTAAATTAGTGATCAAAGTAAGTTAGACGTTGGATGACAGTGACATGAAAGCATTAAATGTGACAAGAATAAAGTTAATTTCGTAAATGTGTAATTAAAGAAAAACTGGCTAATACCAATTTGTTTAGCTAATACAGTTTGACCTATATGAGAGTTTTCATCAACTGCTTAAAGCACTGCAATTTTCTTATTTGGACCAGTAGCAGTTCTTTGACAGATCCTATGTATTGGAGGCCAGTGTTGACGTATGTACCTTAGCTTCCAATTTTCTAAAGGTTTCAGAAACTGGATGAAAACGGTTTGAGTACCGATGAAAATACAGAGCAGCAGCAGCCACTGTATTTTCTTGGCATTTTTTATAGATAAGAATCATACCTACTTTCTCTTCATTTGTGTAATAAAGCATTATGAGGTTCAATACTTTTTAAGTTCAAAATTGTTCAAAATACAAATTGACATAATATGTGACATAATAAATATTCAAAGTACTCTTCGTTTTAAATTAAATATCTTTTCAGCCAGGGAGCTAGAGACCTTTGCAAGTTGTATTATGGGTTGCGGCTCAAATTTCTTCAGAACTTACAATCTCGTAAATAACACTGTAGATATATATTTTTGGTTAAATTATTAAAGTTGCATTGTAATATATTATATTATATCTTTAATAAAAAAAAGCACATTTCAAAGCGCATTACACTGTTAAAAACATTTAAGAAAACCTGTGCAGATACTACATTTATTAATATTAATAAACAATCATGTTTATGTTTATTCGGTTGACGTACGAGTATAGGTTAAAAAAATGTCAATTATAAAATGCAAATTAACCGCTGCTGGCAGTTTTTTCATTATTCAATTGCACTAGTTTATATAATTTATTGCCCTTATTGAACACAAAAGCACGTTTTTGTTTTTAATTAATTTTAAATAACATTTGTTCTTTATATAAAAATATAAGTAATGTACAGGTTGCTACTTAAGTAAACGCTAATCACTAAGACCCAATCTTGCAAAAGTTCAAAAATCGTTATTATAAAAAAAGTTATTTGTAATATGCTTTTTTTAACAAGAGAGGCCCGAGAAACTTAATAAAAGTATAAAAACGTTTTAAAATAAACCACTAAAAAGCAAGATTTTGAAATCAATAAAATTAAGGAAAAGAAACTTACAATCAAGCCACAGTACAGGAACAAAAAATTAAATTGCCACTCACTGACTGCTCAATATACAAAAGTTGAAAAAGCCAAAAATGTTGAAATTATTTTTTTTAACCAGTAACACATTACAAAAAAATGCTCACATGCGTTATAGTTACGTAAACCTATAGAGATACCGTAACTCTATATAAACTTATGTCTTCGCTAGGTAAACATATCAAAGATTCCTAACTATCCAAACTATCTTTATTCATTTCGAACACATTTAATTTTGTATCGTTATCTCACGTTAGTTGGTCGACAAACGAGTTATTATGGTATTAATGTTAATTTTTTAATAATAAGCCACAAATTTTGCGTTAACAAGAGATTCTTGGTAATATGAGTCATAAAAGTGTCAAATATTTTTTTCAAATTTGTCCAAAATTCTGTGTAACTCACAAAGGGTTTTTTTACCTACCGTATCGGTTACTGCTTGAATAGTCCAATTGACCTAAATACAATAAGGAATAGGGAAATCTTCAAAAACATTACAACATTTCTTAAATGACCAAATCGCAAACATTATACGGATCTACTCATCATTATTCTAGACCAAGCAGTGCAATATACTTTGATGTAAATCATCAAACGCTATAGGAATTATAAATCGATAGCCAAAAGCTGTTTTAAAATTCCCTCCCTCCAAAATAACGTTAAAGTTACCTTATTGTTCAAGTGGCTTACCCCACTGTTCGAGTGTTTCATAGGTAATTGCGACCCACACAAAAATTTTTATGAGAAATACTGGTCATCATGTGCAACAAAATTTTGTTAAAATAAAATTATAAGCTGTTACAATGCTGATATTTATGACGATTTATTCATTTTCTCCATAATTCGATAGAAAGTATTACCAACTCTAAAAAAATAAATGGTACTACAAAGTGGCTGTAAATGGTTGAGTGTATTAGCAATATTTTGTTAGTAATTTTGACGTTTACTAAATTTTTGACGTTTTCATTAATTTAAATTAATACAAGCTTCAATCTTGCTTAAACATAATACCGATATTTGCAAGTGTTTAAACATTTTTTTTTTTACACAAAAAAGCAGATGAGTCAATGCAGGTTTGTATTGATTTGTAACAGATTCAGTCATTAATAGCCACTTCGTAGTTACTTTTCAGCACGCAAGTGAGTGTTAAATTGGCTAATACGACAAATCAGCACCCAAATCGGTATAGTATGAGGCTTTGTACAGACACGAAATAGAAAAGATATTTATTAGGTTTGTTCAAACAAAAAATTCGGAACAGTTCAGAACTCATTTCAGAACTAGATAACCTGCATGTGCAAAATAAAATTTCTGAATTGAATTAAGGGTTGTTAGAACGCCAAAAATCAATTTTCTGAACTACATTCGATCTGCACTTTTCTCTAATCAAAAGTTAAAGCCACATAAAATAAACATACAAACTGTTACATTTTATTAAGTGCAACATAAACGATGATAAGTTTTAACTAGCTTCCAATTATTATTATATGCAAATACTTATCTCAAAAGATATTATACAGACTGGTCCAATAAAAAGTTTGCACCTAGCGTTACCTTTGTTTGTGAAATTTAATGCAGAAATGCTTGTACAGGTCGATTTTCTTTTGAAGGGGGACACATTTTAAGAATATTTTGCAACCCATATCTTTAACCCCCTGACAGGGTAAACCACACTCTTAAAATTTTAAATAGGAAGTGGGGTCGAGTGACACATCGTTTTCATCTTTATCATGATCTTTATCTTTTTGTTGTATTTTACTTGAACAGGTAATGTAAAAACGCCTAAGAAACTTCAATCATGTAGTTTTGGTATTAGTGAAAAGCTTTTATTTATTAGGTGTCATAGTATAAGTATAAAATTAATTATGATTATTATTATCACTTATTCGGTGCAAACGAAAATGTGTTAAATTAGAGCTAGCTTTGCGTCCCTTTGACTAATGAAGCAAAACTATCAAAAATATAACAGACCACAGTTTACTATGTTTCATCAAGTTTTTGTTCTCACGGCACAAGTTGTAACACAAAACACTAAAGTATAGTATGATACGCTCTTAAAAAGTTATATAATACACTTATACATATTAGTATTTAAAAGATTATTCCATGACATTTAGGTCTTACAGTTCTGTACCTAATTGATTTATGTATAAAAAAATTATATTTTGTTTTATTGTCGCTGAAAATTAAATTTTGTTTGAAACAGAAATCTCATTATTGTGTAGCAACAATGACAACCTTTGTTTTCCATTAGCCTTATTAACGGTGCTTGTAATTTTGTAGATATAATGAACTTTTAAAAAAATAATTTAAAATTGTTTTTCACACAAAATAAACTTTTCTCTTTATTGAAATTTGTTTTTCTTTTAGAATTCATCCAAACAGAAACGTAAAAATAAGACTTTTAAATCAAAAGAAAAAATTCATTTCACAAAATTTAATTTATAATTGAAAGTTTTTAGCAAAAACTTAAGATTTTAAGATGAGTGATAGCACACGCTATTTAGGAACAAATCAAAGCCTGTCTATCTCTAACTAACTGCTAAAGATTATCATTTCGTTCCTAGCAAAGCTTTTACATTTCTTTATTCACGTTCATATTTTATCCAATTATTTTCAGTTGCCAATACCTTAGAGACGAAATATATTATTACGCGGGCGTTAATGCCCTAAAGTTCTTCCTAAGTTTTATTCCCACTGTCATAGTTTTTATCTTATTATCTTTATATTTTAATATATTTATATGACCACTCAAAATTATTAATTATTTATTGATTTAAAGTGAATCATAAAGTTTTGTACTTTTTGTTTTTATGGACATTACTTAATATTTAGAGCTCTAGTTAGCTCTATTTTGTATTAAAGGCATTCTAAGAATGTTTATGTCCACCAAGGACGACAAAATTACAGGGCTGAGAGCTTGTGTCCCCAGGATTTCAAGAGCCCGTAGGTTATAAACATCAAGTCAAGAGCCGTTATAAAAGTACAATTATTTAAAAAATCGCTAAAAAATTTATAAATACAGTAGGTATCCTAGAAAACTAGAAATTTATTATTATTATCTTTCTGAAGATACATCTCTTGTTTTCTTTTTTTAACTACAAATTAGTATACTAATCATCATTTTATGCCAACTATAATAAATATATTACGATTTATAGTCGTCATTTGCCCTGAGTTCGTTATGGACGAAATATGGCAAGCTAAAGAAGGCATAGTTTGTGTTTGTGAACAAAAATACCAACAGAAGTATTACCATGAAACAATAATAATAGTTTATTCTTGGCCTTTGTGCTATAATAAATATTGAACAGTAGTTTACAATAAAAGTTTCGACTTGTTTCTTTTTCTGTTTTCTGTTTCATAGTAGGCTCTATGTGTTTTCAGTCTTCTTGACAATTTGTCTTTTACCCCTACATTAGAAACACTAAAATTTTGAGTGTATTTTGTAAAGTTCATATAAAGTAGAACAATATTTAAAGCAACATTTTGAAAAATATGTGGTTAAGAAGTCGAAAGTTTTGATCAGAAAAATATAATGTTAAAATTTATTGATGAAGCTTCGAGTAAAATATTGGGCTTTAAAATTAAATATTTATTTTTTTAGTTACCTAATATTGTCAATTTCTTGTCAATGTATCTATAGCAACCTATAATGGCCCAGGGTATTATTTGATTTATAAAGCCCTCAAATGGAAGCTAATAAAGCTTTAATACATAAATAATTTTGTATTTTGTCTTGAGATTAAAGAGGTTATATGAAAAGAAGAGAGTGCGCCATATACAACTTCCCATGCAAACAGTTTGATATCAGCTTGGTACTAGTTCATGAAAGGATTCAAATGAAGCGCAGACTCGACAAGTCATGTTTAGCCGTGTTTGGTCTTGCACAGTGGCGTAGCTATCGCAAAACGCTAGCTTTCGTTTGGTTGTTTACAAACAAATGTTGTCTTAATTTTTTTACTGATTTTTTCTTGATCAATGTGAATTGATTGTTAATATTCTTTATTATTGTTGTTGTCGTTTTGTTGTGTTTTTATTCTTTGTTTAAACTTTTTACACTACATTGTGTAACACTACTGACTTCAACCTCGTGGTGTGCCTGCTTTCAGTACCAGTTTATAGCGCAGTGAAAGCGGCAAACCATATATTTCAAGTCGTGCTCTCTCCGTCCCATCTAACCTCATTGATTGAGATATAAAATAATTCTTACCTAGGATAGTAAGTTGCACCGGTCTTCCCGTGACAACAAATCCAAACGCATCCTCGGCCTCGCACTGCCACTTACCGTCATCTTCCAACCGAACATTGTCAATAAACAAATTTCCGCTCGCGTCCACTAGGAACCTATGTCCAATAACACGTTTATTATTAGTGTTGTCTTTGAGTATCGTTTGCACAATTTGTCCATCCTTCAGCCAAATGCTGGTGCTAAAGTTTATATTGACCGCACACTCCAACATCAGTTTGTCATTCTGCTTGGAGTACATCTGGATGATCTCCGGTTTGGGAGAGTTGGGGCCAAATTCGTAGCTGAGATTCGTACGACTGTCAGCTCGGATTGAACGATGATGTGCACTTCCGGTGTGTGGATGGCGTGTGTGAGATTTTGTTTCCGCATGGCCTGAAACAGAATATTATGTTTGTTAGTCGGGCGCGTGAGGGCTGGAATTCGCAAGTTTTCACGACGAATTATGGGGCTGTCGGCGCAACGTTTACGTTACGACTTGTAATGTATCGCCCTAGTGAACTGCACTCAATATTGAGTAATGACCGCGTACGTGTGATAATGTACCATCGCTCCATTCGCCTGAAAACTTGCCAAACAAAACGATCAACGCTTGATCTGCTTTAGCTTAAAAAATAACCATAAATAGCGCACTGCAATATTTTCCGACGTCCCGTGCGTATTCCTGCAAACAAATGTTCTTCGATAAATATATAAAATGGCTTTGTTCCGTAAAAAAGAAAGAATCGTTCGAGTTTATTACCAATAGTTTGTTCGGTGGTTCTACAGACTACCTTTACCATCAACTCAAAAACAAATATTTCATGTTTACATTTTTCTAAAAATTATATAAAAATGTAATACTCTAATTATGAATAGAATTACTAAAATTAATAATAAATTACTATTTTGCTAGAGTTCCTAGATATGTCATTTTTTGTCTCATAAATGTTTCTTGTCGATTGACAATTCTCTTTCTATTCTTTGCACACGTCGAAGTACTATTCCGTAGTTTTAGAATTTTGTGATTTTCTAATAATTTTTAATTGCTTATGTGTGTTAAAGTTTAGAAATAATTGGTAATCTTAGTTTTTTCAGAAGAGTATGAGTGCACGTTTATTTTCGGGTTGTGCCTCCCTTATCACCCTCTCACATCACTTCAGAATCGCAGTATAAATTTGTAGGTAAAAAATAAAAAATACAACGGCTCAGTTTAAGAATTTTATTAATACTTGTATTCTTTTATATTTGTTCCAACTCCTAAACAAATGTATTTCAAAGTTATGAGGCTAAATTGAGAAATAAGTTACCAGTTTGCATTTTGTAGATATAAGTGGAATGACTAGTTGTTAGTAACAACACAGGGATCCTCCACTTACTTGGTGTAAAACAAATGATAATATTCTGAAAAACCAATCTCAAATAGTATATTTATTTCCCAACTGCAAGATAATTAAATGACAATTAATAATAATTAATAAAAAAAGTTAAGCGATAAATATGAATGACTTCAAAAATTTACACTTTTACACATTTTTTACACTCTGCACCTGTTGATTAAAATTAGAAATAAGCTAAGGTTTAAAATCGGTATTAAACTACCTTAGCAAGAATTGTAAAATGGCCTGGATCCTAATGTAGAGTCATCCACTTTTATGAAATAGAGCTTCATCAAAGATAACATTAAATTTTCATTTTAAAACTTCAAAAATAAATTGTGAATTTGCATGGGCTCTTATTAGTTAATTTTGAGACAGTTTCTGTTGTCCAAATAGGTTAAAATGTTGACTACAAATCTAATCATTGTAAAATATAAGGACCATTTTGGAGGAGATTCTAACCGTTGCGCTTTTGATAAAAACCTTTTTGACACCATTTCTATTTTGTAGCAATCACGCAAATAAGTTTTTTCTATAGTGTTTGCCATATTAGTTTTTGATAAATTTTTCCCACGTATTACTTCTGAAACTTTTTTAAAACGGTTCAAAATTTAAAACTTTCGATCTTTTTTAATAACCTTTCTCGGCATACTTTTTAAAAAAAAGGTTTAACGTGACAATGACCTGACACTAGGAAAAGATATATGATAAGATAAAATGTCAAGTTGACAAGAATATACCACTTATACCAACGCCCTAGTAATTGTTTAAAATTATAAAATCCTAAGATTTTCCGGAGGACAATAGAAGGGTTATAAAGTTCCAGTTTGTTACTAACAACAACAGCGAATAGAAACTGCATCATACGTCATTATTAGTTTTTACAAAATTTGTAGGTCATAAAATACTCTACAAATTTATGTAACCTATGCTTTTATAATATTAATCGTTTTCGAGATGAAGCAAAAAATCTCAACCGTTAAAATTTCTACCTAACATTTCATTACTTTTTGAATTCTTTTATTTTACATCTTTTATTTTTTTTTGTACGAACTTGTCATTTTAGTTAAAAAGCCATTGAATGCACTACAAACTAGTTGGGGAACGTAATGTTTACAAATATAGATTTTTTATACAACTGACTAAAAAGAGTTTAAGAATTTTTTTTCTATTTTCCGTTTCTACTAGTCAAAATAAAAATATCACATCGGAATTGTCTCGGTTACTAGTTTTTGTATCTTTTATATCTGTAAAGTTTTGGAAACTAGCGTTGATCACATCATTCACAACATGAAAAAGTATTCCTATCACCCGAACGAGTTTATAAATATTGTTAAATTTGTTTTTATGTATTTTATTATAATTAATCAAAAATGTTATGTATAAAAACAATTTTTCAAACTTTGCCGCAAAGTGTTTGCATTTTGTTGCAATGTAATGTAATGTCAAAATTAATTATGTTTAAATTTAATTTTGGTAAAAAGAGAGTGGGGTGGTTTTTGTGGTAATTAATACGCCATTGGTCATAAAACACAAAAAGACATGTGCGTTAATGTTTCCTAAAAATTACACCTAATTTTTATGCCAGACTGAACGTTTGGTTACGTTTTTTGATAATAAATAACCTATTCTCTCCAATTTTTAATATTTGAAATCGAAGTAATTCATTTACAAAACTCGTTTCACTTCGTTCAGTGTCAAAATATATTTTTAACATAATAAATCTGTAGTTCGTTAAAACTCAATAGGACAATATTTATTCTCCACATAAAGCTTATCTGTTTAATGGAAACATGAAGATAAAATTGAGTGCTGGACCCAAAGCTTCTTTGTATGCTGATGTCGTGTTGGTTGCTTGTTATGCCGAACCAGAAATTGGTAGATATGACTAAAAAAATAAATGATGATAAAACGACACAGGTAATGATATAAAAAAAGCAAACAACTCATGAAATTGTTACGTATGATTGATAATACCATAATATTTTTCCCTAATTTTCCACTTTGTATAAAGATTTGTCACAAAACAGATAAAGGTTTATTCCATCCATTTTACAAATCCGCTTAAAAATAAGTAAGCTGTAAAGTAACAGATTTAAAATAACAACTAATTAATTTTGTATATTAAAATTTTGTTCATTACAAACATTGCTTTTTCCTTCTGTTTAACTAATACCTCCCATAAATATAAAAAAAATTGGTTTTAAAATTTATTAATATGAAGAATAACAATAATTACAATTAGATATATAATAATGTAGAAAAAATGCAATACGTAAAATATAAAGTAGCAAGAAGAATATGTTAAAAATTAACAAATAGTACCTATTAATTTATTTATATTAAGTACCAACAAGAGAAAAAGCTTAATTTGTAAAAATTGGTCAAAAAATGCAATAATAAAAGCACAATGATAAAATTGATAAGAGCGCCACAGCAAAAAGAGTAATAATTTATAATTTGACAATATTTGAAAGCATGTTTTTAGAGAAAAATCAAAGCTTTTGCTTTCCTGAACGGAACATTACCAATGATACCATTGTGAATATCTAACAATAGTTCATATATTTGGTAATTATATTATTTTTCTTCTGTGATTTCGACACTGTTCGTCCTAATACATGTTTTTGTTTTAATAATGTATTATTCTTTAAAATCGTCACCAAAACAGTTTCCGCCAAAAAAATATTTAAAAATCAAAATAACTTTATTTTTACAATTACATATTTTCATAAATAGTTATGTATGCTACAACTGTGTTGTTTATCAAATAAATCACGAGAAAAAGCGTTAACAGAAGCACAGTATAGAAATGAATCAGTATGGACAGCTGATAATATACTGAAAACTTGTCAAAAAACTAGCATTTCGTCAAGCTAAATGTGTAAGATAGAGCCAATGATTTTTAGATCTACTATAGGCAACTAATAACACAATATTTAAATCTAAAGGGTTTAAATCTATAACTGTAAATAATATAATAAATAATCGAAAGACAAAAGTCAGACAAACATTAAAATTATCCTAAAAATACAACGTAAACATTTATTAAAAAATAAAAAACATTTTAGTATATAAAAAATAATACTAGTTGCCTATAGTAAATCCAAAAATTAGAGACTCTATCTTACACTTTTAACTTGAAGGGATGTTAGTTTTTTGACAAGTTTTCAGTTTATATCAGCTGTTTATATTGATTTATTTCTACACTGTGACCCAAGAGCAACGAAATAAAAAATGAGTTATTGTATTTTGTGACCTTGCGCCACAACACTCGAGCTGCTATACAAAACTTTATCTAGCAACTCCTAACAGCAACTAAATCCTTAAAAAGTAAATTAAATTTGGTTTGACTCAATTTAATTAAAAATCAAGTTTTCACTCTCTTTCTGATGACATTTTAGATGGCAAAGTCAAAATAAAAATTTTGCAAGTTCGTGTTAATAAAACAAAGCAAAGTACAAAAGAAAGTTTTCTATATTAAACTAAGAACAGTTACTGTAAGTTTAAATCCCCAAAACGGTAAAATTTTACACTGTTAATTTATGGGCTAATTTCAAGTTGAGATAATACCGGTACTATCTTCGTTTCCATGTAAAATTAAAAGAATTTGGAGTTGAAATTAGTTGTTGTCATAAAAAAGTATTAAAAATTCGAATACTACCGGTGGTACCTATCTTAACTTGAAATTAGGCCATTATTGAGTATTTTACTTCTCTAATAAATTAAGCATATTATAAGCATATTATATAATGACGTTAAATAAAAGTTAATAATGCTTACTCCCTAAGAAAATTTGATTTGATTCAATAAAAGCTAACTAATCCAATTGTAGTAAAAATTCGTGAAAACAGGATAAGACAAGGTTTATTTTTGAACAACATTGTGGTTTTAATTAACTTGATTTATAAACAAAAAATATTTTCCGTTATCCTCTATTTTAGCGAACCATTGACTGAACGAGTAATAAATTTAGGAAAAGCATTTATTGAGTGAACATGTAGGTACGAACGAAAAATGATTGAAACTGCAAATTGTGCCCATTATAACGTCCACCAACAAGCTCAAATTGCTCGGTACCTCGCGAAAAGCGCTTTTAACTATGTCATATCTTTAAATCGAAATCTGATGTCGTAATTTTATAAAGCCGCAGATTCCGGATAAAAAAGCAATAACAATATTTCTAGTCGACATTTGAATACTTTTTCCCATAAAATACGATAGAAAAGTCTATTTTGGTGAAACGTGCGGGCTTTTGTGAAATTTAACAATTTCCTTCGATGATATTGATTTTTCTTGATCGTCTAAAAAGAATCATTTCTTGTAACATCAGATTTATTGCAAAGCTTTCACTAATTTTAATACTGAAATCGCAAAACAAAATAAAAAATATTTTAAAGTTTGTATTAAATAAGTTAAGTCCTCAGAAAAGCAATAATGTTGTAACAAGCGTAAAAAGTTCGCGGCATAACTTGTTTAATGTGGACAATGAAAACCACTTAATGGAATCGATTTTGTAGCGACGATTTAATTAAAAAGTAAATGTGCCGCAGGAGATTAAATTTCCCTAGGAGAACAACACATGAGTGCGGTTTTCTATTAGGTCGAAGCTTTGCAAATTAAAAAAAAAGATTTAGTATCTCTGTAATCTAGAAACGGGTTATCTCTTTTACAAAAATAAAACAATAATGCGATTACCTAGATTGGTAATGATGTATCATAAAAATAGTTTTTATCTAATATAGTATAAATTCGAATTTATAAAGTTCCAGATATAAATTGAGTATTCTTTTATACTATAATTACAGAAAAAAAAACATTTCCTATTGTTTGTTAAAACAACTAATAAAAAACAAAAACAATTTGGATTTTTCTTGATGAAACTTGATAATGAAAATCGCGACTGAATTCAAGTTGATGTCTACGCGGTTAGAAACTTTTTTTTGTCAAATTTGCATAGTGAAATTTTCTATAGTCTGGGTCCTGAAATTGTTTCCGCATTGCTGCTATTGTTCCATTTCTTGTTTGTTCTTATTAACTTTTTTTCTAGTTTTGTCAACATTTTATTTAATTTAACTTATTTGACTAACAGAGTCGCAAAAAACGTCCTACAAAATTGTGAAAAAAACTTTTCGTCTATTCCTAGCTATTGATCTTCAAAGGGCAAAGCCGTGGCAGTCACTTATACATAATTGTATTTCTCCGGCATGAAGTGTTTGATGTTTTTAGAGTTTTTTAACGCGTAATTTGGCAGTCAGAATGGTGTATGTTTAGGTGATACACTCTTTAATTATAAAAGTGATTTTTCAATATTAATTTTTTACAAATTTCAAAATACAGTGAAACAACTCAAAAATCTCTTGTTATTATGGTAATCGGACTTTGGAACACACTTTTGTTGAAACTTTGGTAAACGTTAGTCTATAGTACTCTTGTGAATAGCCTCCAAGTGTTGCAGCAAATAATTTATCAAAAATAGCAACAAATTCAAACCAATGCGAGAGTTTTAGATAGAGTTCAAATATCCTTCAGAACAAGATGTCATACCTGCTTTTAAATAAAAAAAAGGCATTTCGAACATCTTTTCTAAATCTGTTTTATGTATTTTCTAGAATCTTCCTTTACATAGTACATAATAAATACGTAATAAATAATTGCAAAATATATGTTTTTTAAAAAAATAATATTCCACATTTTTCAAATCGTTGCTTTGCGGGTTCATGTTTATTAAAACTTTTTTGTTTATTTTGGTTCATACTATTATCTCCTTAAATATTTTACACTTTTTTAACACCCTGTATATATATATACATTAAATAATTACTGGTTAATTTTAAACTTAAAAAGTTATACTGTATCCATCGACTACAAAAAATGAATGTATGTGTCCTACCTTGTACGCTGCTCTTGTCCACATCATTTTGGAACAAGCCATTGAGTGCTATTGCAACGTAGCTAAGTTTAAATTTATCGAATCAAGTGAAACTCGACGTAGAGGGAAATGTATAAAATTGAAGATAATATAGCCTCTAGAGGCTTGTTTGCACAGGCTCGGATTTATCCCAATTGTTTTCGAAATTGGCGATATCAATCTTTTAAAAACAACTAAGTTTACTTGTAGTCATTTGTTCACTTTCCTTTGGGTATAAGAACTCATTATCGACGTTATTGTGTCATTCGTCTTTCGTTTCGTTTCGCAAGTTGCGTTTATTTCGCGACATATTTTAGGGAATAACGCGGTTAGCGGTTTTTTCCAGTTCCCCTGTGCAAAATTGAGGAGTTTGTTCAACGAATTCAATTAATTATCTGCGGAAGCTCACCAAACTTCGTTAATTACGGGCCGAATATACACGCAAAGATTGCGTATCTCCTCTTATTATTTATGATTCAATACATCAAACCGACCGCAGAAACCATCCCGTCTGATTAAAAAACTGTTGAAGCCGAATTAAAGCACGCAATAAAGAGCGTGTAAGCGAACACAACATCCATAATACCGAGAGGAGCTAGATGAACGGATACAGGCTTCAATGTAAAGAGTACTTAATCAATTCACTGTCAAATGTAATGCTGACTGCTCGTATATCAAAGCCTAAAATTAATGAGTACGACAGCTGAAACCATCAGTATTGAAATAAATTCCCATTTTATCATGTAAATCCGTAATTGACTGTCACTTCATTAACGAACGAATTAAAAAACGTAATGAGCTCCTTCAGCACTAACCGACTTGACGATCTGGTTGAAAAATCTAATCCATGTTTTAAATTTTGAGCTCTCTCAGTTGACTTTGGTAATGTTGGTCCTATGGTACTTGCAACCTCGATTTCAAGACTGAAAATGAGTGTTTACCAAAGTTTTTTACTATGTTTATTCAGCAGTAAAGTGTCTAAAACACAATGAATATATACCTGGTGTCCCAGAACTGGCAAGACAGCCGTTAACTATAGGTTCTGTTCTTTCATGTGACTCAGATTTTACAAAAGGAAAAATTTTTGGTTTTTACATTAGAACGTATCTTAGTTAACCAATCACAGAGAAATAGCAAATTGCCTATGCAGGTAAGACATTATCAGAATTGTTGTTTTCATAGTAACTACATTAATATGAATAGAATAAATAACGTGAATAACTATTTGGTTTACTGGAATCAAAATAAGAATGTCACTGTGACAACAGATACGTCAGGTCGTCGTCATGTTTTTATTCTCAAAAAGAAAATATGGCATATACTGCGGAAGAATATTGTGAGATGCTGATTATTTACGGTGAATGTAAAAGAAATGCTTGGGCAGCATCCAAACTGTATCAAGAGCGCTTCCCAAATCGTTTACAACGCAACAAAGATGTTTTCATGCGATTAATAAACAGGGCACGAATAACCGGATCTTTAGTGATTAACAGAAAAGATGTTAGGGGTATTCAGCGTACGGTCCGTACTCCTGATATGGAAGAAGCTGTACTTGAGGCATTTACGGAAGATTGTTCGATAAGCGTTAGAGATGTTGCCAATACGATGGACATCTCAAAAAGTACAGTTCAAAGAATTTTGAAAAGTAATCAGATGCACGCTTATCATTACACGAAAGTATACCACCTACTACATGAGGATTATCCTCCTCGTATGGAATTTTGTCACTGGTTATTGCAAAAACACGAAGAAAATCCGAATTTTATATCAACCGTTTTATTTACCGATGAATCGTTTTTCAGCCGCAAAGAAACTTTCAATTGCCATAATTATCATATTTGGGCTACAAAAAATCCTCATGCATTTTTTGTTAATCACTTCCAGCATCGTTTTAGCATTAATCTTTGGGCCGCCATTCTCGGTGTTTCTCTAGTAAATATTCATTATGATTTCAACGTTTTTCAATTACATAAAGTAAGTAAATTGTAGATTGGACCCTTTGAATTTCCGCCACGCTTAAATGCTGACATTTACAGCAACTTTTTACGGAAAGATTTAGGTAATCTACTAAAAGAAGTACCTTTACAAAATCTTGCAAACCACTAGTTCCAACACGACGGTGCACCACTCATTGTGCGAGAGATGTGAGGACTTTCCTTAATCAACAATATCCCGACTTCTGGATAGGACGTGGTGGTCGCCGAAATTGGACGGCAATGTCCCCTGATCTGACCTCATTCGATTTCTTGCTATGGGGTCATGTAAAAAACTGGGTTTACCGTGTACCTATTGACAATATTGACATTTTACGCCACAGAATCATGGAGTCTCTTGCAATGGTGACACCGGAAATGTTACGGAATACACGGAACAACTTATTAAAACGCGCAAAACTATGTATCAAGTTGGTGGTGGGCGATTTGAACATTTACTCTAAAGTTAATAATAAAACATTTTGTTTCGTTCTCATTTCATAGTTTTTTTAACTGTTTCTGCTTTTAATTGAATTAAAATGTTTATGCAATTCATCAATAAAGTTTGAAGTTTTCATGTTTAAATACAACAATCAAAATCTTACGATGATGCATGCTTATTGTTCTTTCCTGGATCAACTTACATTATTAGTAGAATTATTACAATTTCAGTTGCTGTAATTACTTTCTAAATAAATCACTTGTTGAGACTGACAAAATGGATGCAACTGAGGGATAAATGTCAAGATAAAAATAATCTTGATATGCAGATACAGTATTGTGGATAAGATTTTAAAGATAAAACAGGTGGTTTTTTCAATTTGTTATTGAATGTCAACGTGACAAAACTTAATGAAAGCAGTTGACCAAACAGTTCATCACAGAATTGTAAGCAAGAACTCCTGAAATAAATTCCTTGGAAACTGTCAATTTTAATAAAATTACCTTTTAGATAACGTCTGTGATTGGTTAAGTAAGATACGTTCTAATGTAAAAACCTGAAGACCAAAAATTTTCCCTCTTGTAGAATCTGAGTTACATGAAAGAACAGAACCTGTAGTTAACGGCTGTCTCGCCAGTTCTGGGACACCCGGTATAAAACTTTTAACCGTACCTTACTACTTAAACGATTTATATATTTTTGATTCAAGAGATATAGGGCTCGCCAATTAAGTCGTAAAAGTAAAATAGTCGTAAAAACTATGTAAACAGTAGTAACTCCGGCCTTCATACAGTCGACCAGCTTTGTTTTCGATGCAACAAAGCGTAAAATAACTAATCATTGTCTAGCTATGTCAACATTTCGTTACTTATTGCTCACAAAAGTGCAGCTGTGCCCTTGAACAGCTATTTTGACCAGCAGATTAACGTTTTACCAACACATTATACATGTGACTTCTTGGCACTTCAATTACGTAGAGGTATTTGGTCTATTTTGTAGAAAAAAAAATTCAATTTTAAGGTATAATGGTCCTTTTTCTGATCTGAAATCTACATTTTTTATTCTATTTTGTTACATGTTTCGGCTATGTTTATTAATTATGGCTACCTTCAGATATTCATTTAGTATAATTCCTCTAACTTGTCTATTTACTTAATTCATTCAACTTAACTGTTGTGGACTCTACATTGATTCCCGCTTAAACCATCGCAATTAACAATTTTTCCAATTGACGTAAAGAAAAACAATAAGAACATTTGTGGCACATGTTAAAAGGTGAATAAAAAAACAAGACAAGACTTTGATCAATACTGATTTATTCAAACAAAAATTTAGCAATGTAAAACCTAACCTCCAGTGAGTATAAAAATTAACAATGACACTAAATTGACATCATGAGATTTGCATGATCTGATTATATTTTGTTTGTTAGTCGCTGTAAACCGTGAAAATGTGTTAAGATTGTTGCCACAGTTGACTCGTGCATTCTTGCTTGACGACACTTTTTTAAAAACGTAAAACACCTAATACCACCAAACAATTTACTTTGTACGATACACGTTTTGACACCAAAGTTGTCATCTTCAGGTGAGGAATTGAACTAAATGATTTACAAAAATTCTGAGCTTACCTCTATACTAATTAAACTACACTCACTAGCTCAGCCCTTCAACCAATGAGAAGAGAGAACTTCAACTCACTACAAGTGCAAAGTAAATTGTTTGGTGTTATTGAGTGTTTTAGGTTTTCATTCTACACACCAAAAAGATCCAACAGGAAATTTACACTTTTTAAGTTGTTTCAAAATGATGAAATAATTACTGTAACTCATTTGAGCAATAGATCCATCTTCATAACCTATTCCATTTTGACGTAATTTTATATTTAAAAAAATAATAAAAAATCGGTTTAATGATGATTAAACAGACATTATAAGTAGACAAGCAGATAAATTTTAGTTGACTCTAAATTTATTATAAACATAATGCAGTTATTATTTTATTTGTAAACACTACTAACAGATCTTCATTCCAATAATATTTGTATACAATTGCAATTTTATTTATTCTTATTTAAAACGTAATGCAAAAATAAATTAAAATAAGGTTCGACATATAGTTTCAGGATAGGTTGGTAAAAAAATGTATATTTCAGGGTTTATTATAATTCGCTGAACATGCCTACCACACCACGGTCTCACTCCATTCTCGTTATCCGAATCGGTTGAATTATCGTTCCATTTATTCACTATTTCCTCAGCTCAGCAATGGCTCGGTTTGATATAAATTACTCCAAGGTACGCGACTGCCTGGTTGTGTACAACATCTAATGCCTGCTCTAATTAAAATAGATGTGATTAATTCTCTCGCTAGTTAAGTAAACAAATCCAAACAAGATTTATAAGAGCAGCAAATCGTTGTTTTTAAAAGTATCCGTTTCCTTCCGATGTACTGATTACAAATTACCATTATAATACGACACTTTTCTCTCCATTAACGAGTTGTTAAACGTAAATAAACCCAAACAAGTTAAACAAAATGTTAAGAGACAATCTGGTTTGATAAATTTGAAAATAACTCAATAAAATGGAAAGCAAATTCGATATGCTGTTTTGCTGTTTTTATACAGATGTGATGAAGCTTTTTCAAATGATGTTCTGTTTGTTTCTCTTGCATAAATCATCTTATTTTTTACATTCGAGATCACTTTGGTATATATTTTCTTAGTATTTCAAAATGTGGAAATGCTGATAGACAACTTCAGACTACTTGATCACTTTGAGTGGTGTCATTCAAATTCGTTCACCGCACTTCGTGTTCAGAAAAATTCAAAAGAATCTGACAGAAATGATAACCACTTTGCGTAAAACTTGAAACAACCTACAATCTTTAAGTCCTCTAAATTTTTTTAACTAATTTTAAAATCAAAATTGTTAATTATACTAGAACTTTAGTAAATACAAGTTTTACTTTTTACTAATTTAACATTTGCAAAACAATGAGCTCGAGTTTTTCAATGTTAAATGAATAAAAAAAACATTTTTAAACGTGTTCCACTGCACACTATTTTTTTGCCTACTGATAAACAACACCCTGAATCTTGGAAAATGTAATAACAATGACACTGACATTTCAATTTACATTTTATATTTTTAAGTTGACGTGTGGTATTTCGTTCTCTCAAATATTTTAATGTTTTAATTTACCTAAACTTGTTAATGACGATGTTCCAATAATTGTCGTAATAACTTATGAATTGGTATTATTAGACAAATCGTTAAAACATAAAAAAATGTAAAAAAAGTAGTATTTTCCTCACGATTTATTGATAAAAAACAAAACTTATTTGATTAATAATAAGCAAAGAATATGATGATTCTTGAAATTATTATTACATTTTTTTTAAACGTCATAGTAATTTGATGTTATTGAATTGAGTAACAGTAATTAAAATTTTACTTCTACATTTAGATTGGAAATGATAAATTAGCGGCATAAAAAGTACTTTTTCTACTCCTAAACTGTAATTGATTTATTAGTTGTCAATTACCTGAACTCTAATGATGTTTAGTATAATACAAATGTTCAATTTTATTCAATTTATGACCAATAAAATGGCAATCTTACAACAATATTCAAATAACTAAAGATTGCCATGAACGTTTTGAAACTAAAATGACTCAAAACTTTAGTTATAAAATTATTGTATTATCTATTTCTTTTAAAAACACCCCAATACCACAATTTACATAAAAAATTACAGCGGCAACATTGGAGAGATTTGATTTTGAATATAACGTAATTTAGGATGAAATCTGCCATTACTGTTTCGCTTCAAGACAAAAACTTTTTGTTTAATAAAAAGTAGAACAGTAATAAATGTACTATAACATAAAAAAATATCACAATTAATAAAATGCATACAAATAATTAAACGTAACAATAAAAACATAAAATGAAAAAAGAAATAGCTAAAACAAAAAAAAAACGGGAAAGAATTGTTTAACACTTGCATTTTGTTCATTGGAGCGTTGTGTTTCTGAATGTGTTTGTTTGCTCCCATTGAAGAGGTGGGTCATTTTCATCATTACTCTCTTCATTATCAGAAATTTCATTTTTTGGATAGGGGTAAGCTCAATACAGCAATGCTACTTTGTGCCAGCAATTTAAATACGTAAACAATTTCATAATTTAAGAAAGTTGTTTGTATTAAATCCAACAGATGCTTTTCTGCAAAGCATTGTTTAAACCTTGTTTTTTTTCCGAACTAAAACTGCTGTATTTGTCTAGTTTATTCTAGTCTTACAGAATAAGAAGAGGTGTTGTCTAATACTTCAACCACTTTTTTATGTTTCATTGAATCTAATATAGAAATTAATTATTTAGTAAGTCATTTCTTAAACCGATCTCCGTCCATCGTTTTATAGTAAGTCCGGTCATTAATGAAGCAAGAAAATAAAAAATTGCAGTTATCTAAAAATTTAGAGGAGAAACCAGCACGTAACACATAAAATGTATATTTCTTCAGTTTTTTCAATTTTATGTCTTTGGTAGGGATATAGTCGTTTACTCATGTTTTTTGTTGCGTTTCATGCATGAGTAACCAAGTTTCAACCAGAAAATTGACTTTAATATTTGAATGCTGTCACTTTAATTAAGTGTATGTAACAGCTCATTTGTGGTTCTGTATGTCAGGTTAAAATTTTACATCATACTTTTAAATTACTCCATATACAATTTATTTACTTTTTAGTAGATTAATTTTCAATAAAAGCTTCTTAACAAACTTATTTGTTTAGAAGTTATTTGAAGACTAACAATACTCCTGCTTTCTTATTCTTTCCGTTTTATTTGAAGCTTTCATCAATGCCTCTCATTTTTATTTTTCTAATTTGCTTCAGTTTGATTAGATGTTGTACTTTTTTCCTGGAAAATAAACCACTTATTTTCCTTTTATGAAAACAGTGGGAGTTTTAAGTGCTTATTTTCTTGGTTTTCGTTAAAAAGCGTCTATTAATGCTTCTGATTCTATTTGATTTGAATCGCTGCTTTTATTATGTTGTACATTCAATGAAATTTGGATAATTTTTTTGTTGTTGTCACAAGTTTTGCTAATAAAAGTTTTATATTTCTTACTTTAAGGTTGTTGGGCGTGACTTCGAAAGAAGTGAAACCTATTTACAGTAAGTGCTTCTTTACAGATTTTCGTGGTTTCGCTACATTCGAACGCAAATATCTTCCATATCTTCAGTAAGAATGGAAGATCGATCAAGTTTTGTTTCTGCAACATTATCTGTTTTTGAAAGCACACGTTCAAATCGCCCTATAACTTTTATTTCTAAAACGTCACAATAATTTTACAGATAAAAATGTTAATAAAATATCAAGAACTTGTCTTGTGTAAAAAAATTAAAATACATATCGTAAAACAAAAAGTTATGCTTAGTTAAATCCAGTACATTATAATTTTAACCAATAATTTATCAATTAAAATATTTTTTTCATAGTAATTAAGTTCAATTTGCTAAACTTTTTTATTATTAGCTTATTATGCATGATGTACTCTACCTATCGAAAAAAGATTTCTAACTTGCGGCTAATGGTTTATAACTAATTCTTGCTTTTTCTTATAGTTGCGCATTTGAAAAAAAATTACAAATTTCTGACTTTAAACCCTTATAATTTTTGTCGTGATTAAAGCAAAAGTTTGTCTAGCAGAAATGAGATAATCTAAGCATTTCTCTAAAAAATATTATTGGTCCCATATCCTTCTACCTCGAAAAATTATTTCTCTTAAAATGACCTTCTTTCAGAATAGCTATATTTTCCAAAATTAAAATTTTGAAAAAATCGAAAAGAAAACTGGTCCTGATTTTTTCTCATGTTCTAATATAAGCCGTTTTGGAAATAAGAGAGGTATATCAAGTTTAGTCCTTGTAAAAACCCCTTACAACAAAATTTAAAGCCCGCATTCCCCGTTTTCAAAATTCTTTTAAACAGAGATTTAAAAATCTACCGGCCGCCACTAGTATATGTGAAAACTAGAAATAGCCAGTACGTTGGAAAGCATTTTCTGCCATTTAACATTCGACTCAAAAACACCATTCTCCCATCAAGACTTAAATGCATGAGGAAAGGGTGACCAGACGTTTAAACAAAATAACTATATTGTTCCAATTAAACAACAAAACAAAATTGCAAACCAGCATCAAAATTTTTGTCTCTCATCAGCACAGCGTCTCCCTGTCGGCTACATTTACTTACTATTATATATGTTTTCATTTTATATACATAGCAAATTAATTACGTTTCAGTCAGGCACAGTTACAGAGTGAGCATAAGAAGCAAAAACTTTGAAACCGGTTCATAGTTTCTTGTTATTGTGTCTGGCTGAACCGCCAATTTTTATTTTAAAGTAGATTCTTAGAAAAAAATTGTTAAAACTTCTAAAATCGTTTGTAAATAATTTTTTAACAACTATTTTAAAATGAAGAAAATTCCAAGTGTGGTGAAATTTTGTTTAGAGGCGGCGGAACAAGAGATATAAATGTTTTGAGTTTTTGTGAATTTTTCCTTTGAGTAATTTTAATACATGATCAGGCTGATGCTTTTTTTGTTCAGAACGGCAAAGTTAATCCCTTTTATTAATTCCGTAGTCAGAGAGAACACATTATCAAAAATTCCTTTAACAAGAAGAGAGAATGTACAAAAAGCAGGCTGAAGCATGCTCAAAGGAGATTATAGTATCCCGTGACCAAATAAGAACGTTGCCCCGAGCCACAAAAAGACCAATTGGTTAAATTAAAGAATAAAGAAGCTTTTTGTAATTTAGTCGAGGCTTATACAGTAAGCTTTGAATAAATGGATGGGAAAATTTAATACTGATAAACTTTATTAATTACATTATAGAGATACGGCTTTGTGGTGGTATCTCGAAGCGTTGTCGTCGTCTAGATTTATTGTTTCACCCTCCAGAAATTGAAATTGTTCGAAATATTCATTAAGAACAAATCAAAATGTTATCATTTCCTCATCTCACTTTGGTCTAATTTGAATACTTTTCATTTATACGTAATAACTCTTCGAGGAATTGAAGCTCCGGGTACCCATTCCAACGAATATTTTATAAGGGACATTAACATTTCTGTTCTTATCTCGGTACTTTATAGGAATCGATAGACATTAAGTTCATTCGAATGGCCAATCACCGAACCACCGCTGTTCATTTTAATATCCAGGGAAATACTATTATTCGCAAAATCTCAACTTTGGCTCCCATATTTGCCAGTAATTTATCCAAACAAACTGAAATAGTCTATTTTTAAATATTTTGCATTTGCCAAGCACATACTTTCTCAAATACAATACCTCAAATAACTTCATTTCGGCACTAATCATTTCCCCCCGTAACTTTTTTGCTTCCCATGCGCATTTCAAGCAACTTTTTACCAAGTTCAACTTCAAAACATTCTTTATTATGTACATAACTTTTTTAAAACTTGGCTAAAAATTCTGAATATGCTTTTTAACTTTTTCAAAAGTGTCTACATAATTATCATGAATATAATCATAAGTCTAAATTATAGAGCGAGAGGTAGCTTCAGAGACTACAAAACAGATAAATCTTTCAGAATATAGACATATAATAATAAAGATACAATTCTACTCACCCTTATACCACATTTACTTTAGGGAAAGTTATTCTAGCTAATTTAAATTTACAAAACACGCAATGAATTTTATAAATGTGACATGGCATCTACAATAATTAACTTTATATTTAAAATATTACGACTGTAAATCGCAAGCTTATCGTTCTTCAGATTTCAAACTGAGAGCTTTAGTAAATGTCTTACTTAATTTTTAATAAAAATAATTTATTTTGATGCATAACGAGTAGTCATGTAGAAATAACTATAGTCTGTTTTTTGACCAAAGACAGACTAGTAAGCGTTAGAAATTTGATATAGCCAATTGTGATTGGTTTATTTTTAAGACTAACTAATCATAAATAAACATTTCAAATTTCCAACGCTTACTAGTTTCTCTTTGGAATAAAAATAATACCATAAACAAGTATCAAAAAATATGTATTAAACAATAAAATATATGTATTTAACAATCATTATTTACCTAAAATATTTGGAATGTTGAGCTATTTGTTTCAGCACGAGCGAAGTTTTTAAATAAAAGTAACTTTTTCAGATGTATTAAATAATAATTATGTAAGTGGTTGTTTACTAGTAACTACTAGTTGTTTGCTGGAAATGTAGTATGCTTGTTCACGGGTAACTAACGTAACGTGTCGTTTAATGAGCTAAACTCAAGTTGAGATAATACCGGTAGTATATTCGATTACATAAAAAATTTAAAAAAATCAGAGTTGTGATTGGTTGTTGCTACAAAAATGTATTAAAATTTGCGATACCACCGGTAGTAACTTGAAATTAGCCCAAAATTGATTTAGTAAAGCTTAAAATTTTGTTAATTATAGTTTAATATAGACGCACTGAATATAAATTTTAAACGTTTCTAAACCACGTGCATTTTTGGTCATAAGCTCTCGAACTATACAGAGTGTCTTAAAATTAATGCATTACGAGTTCGGAGTGTTACATAAGGTATTCCTTAGAGTAACTAAAATATTTATTTATATTATTAGTGGGATAGAAGCATTATTACACAACGAGTGTGTAGAATGTGTATAACGAGGGTGCTAGCCCGAGTATCTGTAACACACGAGTTACTGTAATTGCTCTAGCCCACGTATAATATACAAAACTTTATCTATGACTGTAAAAAATTAAGAAAATTGAAAATTTAATGCTGTCCATAATTCCCATTTTTCTACATCAAAAGTAAGGTGACCTATGGCTAGGTTCAGTAAGCACTATAGCAACCGCTTAAAATTTTTCAAAGAAAGCTCGCCATTTTGAGATAATCAGTAAAAATTGTGCTTGTGGTAAAAATAAAAAAATTGTAAACATGACAATTGCTTCTTTTTGCTTGGTGCCAGAGAAATCCATAGAAATGTACGAAATGGCTTTTCAACGGTTCAGTTGATGGTGCGACATGAAAAATGTTAAAAATATTACGCATGGGAAGGTTCTACTTGCATATTTTGATCATTTATCAAAACAGAATCAAGTCTCTGGGCTTTTTATTCTATGATTAGAACAATAGTAAAACTGAAAAAGAATGTTGACATCAGTAAATACGTGTATATCATCGTTTTTCTGAAAACAAAATCTGAAGGCTATCGTTCTAAAAAATTGCAAATTTTTACTAAACAAGGTATTAGCAAATTTTTACAAAAAGCAAATGATAAATTATTGTTAATGAAGGTACTGTACTCTTTTTATGCATACATTATTCTTATTAAGTAATGTTAATTCTAAGGTTGCTTTAATTTATTAGAGTTGGTGACGATTGTAGGACCCAAGTACTTACCAACATGCTTTTGGAAGATGTCAAAAATCAGGGACAATGCTTCTATGTTTTAATACCAAACACTAAACAAAAATATACAGAGAATTTTTTATTACGTCAGGTGGATTTGATGGAGTCAACATGTTAGAATTATTTCGGGAATATGCTGCTCTTCGCCCTAATAACGCCAGTAGTAAACGGTTTTTTTAGAAAACAGAAACCAGAAGTGTATAAGTTACTACTATAAGTTACCTGTTGGTATAAACACATTTACTGCTTTCCTCAAGAATATTGCTAGTTTTCTTCAGTTACCTAATTCCGCAGGATTTACGAAACATTGTTATAAGCGCTCATCTACTTTGTTGGTTACTAATTAGGAAGGTGATTTTTTAACAGTAAAGCGTTATGGGGGCTGGCGCTCGAATACAATGGCGGTGGGGTATATAAACACAGTAGAAGAAAATAAAAAACAAATTGTTTTAAAAATTCTGGCCGACAAAAATACTATAACAGAACTACTGCATCGACAGCTGTTATAGAAAAAAATGTATCAAAAATGGTTTGTCCTACTATAAATAGGTATGAAAATTGTGTTATTAATATTTATAACAATAAAAGCATGTACCTAATTAGGATTGAGTTTGAAATTAAAACAAATTATTTTAAAGAGTAGATTTTTATTACTTAACTTTTTATTATTTGTTATTACTTCACTAGTGAAGTAATATATGTCACTTTACATCACTCAAATATTCAATATAATATACAGTTATCAAAGCAGTTATAGATAAAAAAATGTACACAATAGTTAACCGTTCTTGAACTATGTTCAATACGACAAGACTGCCCGAACTGTATTTCGTACTTTTAAAAATGTATTTACCTTTCTTTTAAGCAACAAAATAATATTTGAGCTTCGTTGTCGTTCTTTTTTGACCAAAATTTGCAAAAATTGAATATTTTACTTTTTATTTCACACGTTCTTTTCTAAGTATTATTACATATAACAATGAGGTCTATAATAAATAATAATAAAGGCCAACATTCGTATACATTATTGAAAGATTAACTTGATGCATGTCAAGCTTCTCTGTCTTTGTAAAAAGAAATCGTCAAATTTTTAAACAATTTTTGTTTTACTTGTAAGATTTCCTACAACAATCTGAACTAGAAACTCCTTAATTTTGAAAAACCTATTATTTTCAGTAAATTTAAATTTTTTTTGTTTAATTCAATTTATTCTTGATTATTATTTAATTTGTAAAGTTTTTGTAAAATGTCATATACAGAGTGTTATTAAAGTAATATTAGAAATTTTAACGGGTGATTTCTCTCGTTAAAAGAATGCTAAATAACCAAAAATGTCTTATATAAATGATTATAGTTTTTGAGATATACACTGTAGAACTTTTTTTAAAGTTATTTTTGAACGAGATACAAGGTAATGTGGTTATTTGTTTGGTATACATTGTCTATTTAAAACATATGCCATAAAAGTTTTCCTGGTGATTTAAATAATATATATATGCAGGGTGTTTTTGAAGCAACTTTATCATGTATCTCAAAAATAATAATTTGGTTTTTAAGAATTCTTTTAACAAAGGATGTTACCTGTTAAAACTTTTAACATTACTTTAAAAATACTCTTATATACTGGGTGTATCGGAAATGATGGTTGAGTATTTAACCAGTGATACATCTCATCAAAAGAAACAAATTTTCTGTATACCATTTTTGCGACAGATGTTAAAATTTTTTAATTTTGTGCAGATTTTTATACTTTGTGATACTATATTTTTGGTTTCAATATTGCTCTATACTTTTGATCACCTGAGACTATTATTTAATCATATGTACAGTGTTATTCACAAGAGAGTTACTTCTGAAAAAATTTAAACCGCAACCCATAATACAACTTAGATTGTCAGATTGTACTTTAAACAATTTTGAACTTGAAATAGTTATTTACATTAGAGTGTGGTAAAGTCATATTTTACAGGGCGACAGCTTCGTTAGCTAGAGCGATGTAAAATGACTTAACACACGAAGTTTGTATAACATTTTTTGTCCGACAGTTTTTTTTTAATTTTAATAAATCTAATAAACATACATAACCTCAAATTTTAGAGCAAAATAGAAAATCTTTCATAATTTTTTAAATATTATCAAAATACTAGAAAAAAAGATGGGTAAATTAACAATACTAATGATTCAGTCTCCAAAAAAATTACCACTTTTGTAAAATTGAAAAATCACGATCAGGTCCTCGTCACGTCACGTCGCGAATTGAGAGGTAATAAGACATCATTGATTCATGCTGGGTGGATTTGGAAGCAATAGAATGAAACGATTTTAAGTTTTTCTTGAATGTGTTAGATTTATAAACTGGTCATTATTATAATTTAAAACAGTCTTACAAAATAAACATCAACTTTTAAGGTTAGGTAGGTACCTAAAAGCTACAAGCACAAACCGAGTCCCAGCCATTGTAAATTGTTTTTCTTTATACAGCAGTGTTTCTTATAACTATAACTATGACTATTGTTGTTAATAAACTGAATAAACTAAAAAATACTTCACGTGTAACTGTATTTTTTATGCTCTATAAAAATATTTGACGTTTGGTCGGTATGTCGGTAATACAGATAATTATAAACTTACTTAAATTCGCATAGATGACGCCCTAATTTTATAAAATAAAAAATAGAATAATAAATTTATTTCCATTTTTTATTTATTGCTTATTATGTAAAGTTTTGTGTAATTAACTATATCGTCGTATATGTAACTTATTTTTTAAACATCTTCTAAAACTTAAAACTTACTGCAGTTTTTGTCGCACTAGTGCGTAAAGTGACACTTTGAGTTAACGTTTACAATACGTCAAAGTCAACTTTACAATTCAGGAGGACAAAAAGTATTAAACCTCATAATGCCTTATTACACAAATACAAAAAAAAATGATTCTTATCTATGGAGATTTAAAGAATGACCAAAAAAGCAAAAGCACAAGCTGCTGCTCTGTATTTTCAGCGGTACCTAAACCGCTTACATCAGGTTCCTGAAACCTTTAGAAAATTGGAAGACAAGCTATATCAACACTGGCCCCCAATATATAGAATCCGTCAAAGGAATGGTACTGGTTCAAATAATAAAATTGCAGCGCTTCAAGCAGTTGCTGAAAACACTCACTCACATAATTCAAACCGCATTAGTTAGACAAATTGGTATTAATCAGTCATCTGTTTATCAAATCTTTCGTAAAAATAAATTTTACCCCTACCATGTAGTACTAGTTCAAGAACTAAAATCTACAGATTTTCCAAAAAGATTAACTCTGTTCTTGTCACTTTTAATAATGCTTTCATGTCACTGTCATCCAACGTCTTGATGATCACTGATTTAAATGAAATTAAAAATGGTATGCAGTTAATCCAGTAATCTATGCCAATGCCAATAGCATTTTGAGTTGCGGCTCAAATTTTTTCAGAAGTAACTATCTCGTAAATAACGCTGTATAATGTGAAATAAAAAGATCACATTTAACTGCTGTAAATGTCAATAATTTAAAAAACAATAATAATAATCAATATTGTACTGATCGTTTGTTGATAACGTCGAATTAAATATTCAATGTAAAATAAACACACCCAATGTATTTTTATTTATTTTTAGAATTGATTAATTAAAATTTTAGTCACGTTATAAACAAAAAATAACTTTTCTAAAAAAAATTTAAGACAATAGATTATTTACAATTTTTATTAATTATTCGCAGTTTTTGTAATAAAGATTTACAATAAATATTCGAAATGACGTCCATTTTCTTGCTGGCACAAATTTATTCGCCAGTAAAAGTTTCTCCGGACGTTACTTAATTGTTGCACCGTTATTTGAGCAAAGGCATACCTTATTCTATTTTTTTATATCTTCGGGAGTTGTCTGAATTTCTTTATACACTACCGATTTTACCCCGCAGAAAAAAGTGCCCCACACATTTTTAAACTTATTACTAAGAATCATTCTTTTTATTTTGTTGAAATTTTTATTTTATTTTTATTTTATTTAATTTGCATTCGGTGTAAAAACTAGTTGGGATTACTGCATTTTTCTAAAAAAGTGGGCGGGACATGAAGCTGAAGGGTAGGTGTCATGCCGATTGTCAATAAAGTGGCAATGCTGCACCAAAATAGGTCTTACAATACGAATAAACTCTATTAGCTTTTGCAATTATCTACATTTTTTTAAAAAAAATTTTTACAAAACAATATTTTAAGATTCAACATCTCTTCATTTAGAATGACATTAGAAATAATGTAAATTTTATATTTTTTTCAAAAAATTAATATTAATTAATTAATATTTATTAGAAGAAATATTAAAAAAATTCTGAAAACTTCACATGCGTAAAGAAAAAAATAAATAAAGTTTTTAGTGGCAAACTCTGAAGTTAATTTGATAACTAGTTTTTGAGAAAAGATGAGATAAACCTTTAACAGACTCACTCTGTACATGTATAGATAATAAATATATTTGCTGTCGGTTGTAGGTTTAACCACCTTTTTATGTAGTATATGTGACTATATTTAAAAAATTTTTAAATAAACTCAAACCCGGATACACCAACTTTTTGTTAATAAGCGATAGAGGGCAAAATGGTTATGTTCATATCAATCGCTGTCATTAACAAACCTATCAGTTTTAATTAAACAAATATGTATTTTTAAATGGTTTTTGACAAATAGTTAAAAAAATCAAATATTCAACAATTATCAACAATTTTATTTGCTGAATGTTTAATTCTTTTTGCATTTGGGCCTTGCTGCCATAAATAAATTATGTCATAAGCTACAGCGTATTACAATCTACTAAGACCAAGACTTTATTTGTGACCTTTCATTATAGGGTATTTACAACGATCTAACTATTTATAATTAGAGAGAAATTATTTGTATTTCGTAATTTGAATAGTATATAATGGAAGCTGTATTTTATAACTTAGTTACGATCTGGTCATTTTAAAATCCAGTAATAAGACTGACCTAAACGTAAAAACGAAAAGACGATTTAGTAGACGAGCGACTCTGCGCTTTTATGGGTAATTTTAAAATTTATAGTTCGCAATTTTGCTCATAAAATTTTATCAATACCCAATCTTCCTCGTCGAGTGGTATTGAAATTTTATCCTTATCTGTCCGAAATATATGAAATTCCATAATCAAATGTTTTGGATATTACATTGGCATTTCCGTTTATAAAATTTCCTTCCACTATTAATATCGGCATCTGTAGCCTTTTAAATCAACGACACGAGCGAAATTATTTTAACTTTGCTTCATGCGTATTTAAATAAATAATAATGCTCGTGGGAACGATTCCCCGTTTTGTTGCTCCGCCATTCACATGTCAAGGTAAACACATCACATGGTGCAACCAGGACACTAAAGATATAATACACAATAAGGCCCGCACGAGTCACTAGAGCACAATTTAAACTAGTCCGAATGCGCATCGAGGGGAAACGGTTTTTACATGCACTGTGTATATATGTGTAGCTATAAATCCTCTTTAGACATGTTCATTGCGACGCTGAATTAATTTCGGCTCAAGTGGATAATTAAAAAAATTGATTTGGCCGACCATCTACCAATGAGGTCCTTTAGGAGATTAAGCTCGTTTCTTCTTATACACCGTAATTGGATGAGACCACATGTTTTGCCCTAATGGCGATCGATAATTCGGTGAAGTGTGCAAGTGTGACAGTGACTCTGAAAACGTTTAATTACCGGTCTAATTTTCGAGCGAAAAGTTTATCAAATCTACTATTACTTTAAAAGTTGAGAGCCTGAGAAGGTGGGATGTTTGTGATAGAAATTTATGAGCTTTTTTCTTAAACGTATGACAGGCGTTGTGAATATGTAACATGATACAGGTATATAAAACATTATTTATGTGTTTTCTTTTAGATTCATCTATACATATAGTTTACTCATAATATACGATCACATGCATACAATATTTTTAACCAAAAACTAAAATATTTTATAACAAATAAATAATAATTAAAATTTTATTGTACTTACGAATCTTGATAGGTACTAAAGCAATAGAATTTTATTAAAATCATCAAAATGGAAAACATTTTATATTTAATTATGAATCAATAAAATTAAAGAATTTTAACCGTGGGCAACGGGGTTACGGACATGAAGAATCGTTAGTTGTTCAAGCTTCAGCACCAAGATTCGTAGAAATAAGATGGTTTTAATTATCTTTTTTTTTGTATGTGATACACATATAATATTGCTTCTTACTAAATAATAGTTTTAGATTTAGAATTATATTCACTTCTTTAAATTCGAAAAATTATAATAAAAATACTATTGGTTTGAAAAATAATCTTAGTGGTAGGCTCGAAAACTGTTAATTTATGTTTGTTAATTCTTCTAAAAACATTATATGTTAAGAATTCATAACGCCCTTCTATATTTCCCATTGGAATTAAAACAATAATAATGGTTACCGTAACTGAGGCAATATTACCTCCAAACTGCAATTGTTTAGTAAGAAATACTTTTTTAATTGTACCTTCTATATTTTCGTTACAACGGGTGTGATTTTGGCTTTCCGTTCATTTTAGTTTTTTCAACAACCATCTATACAAATTTTAAGAATAAATCGTTTTTATCAGCATAAAAAAATTGTTACTCATCAACTCATCTAAATAATCAAAAGATTTCAATGAAATGTATATTATAATTTGGGATTGAGATTGTACTTTGGTACTTGCTAGAAATACTAAATACATAGATATTGAGCTCTCACAGACAAATATAACCTAAATCGTCAGTAACTACTAATTTTATGTTAACCAGATTTTAGTCATAATTTCTTTAAGATTTGATAAAAACTTTACACTATACCACAGTAAAAAATTTGTTCATTTAGACATGGATTACACTATTTTGACGTCATTTTTGTCCTTTTGTATTGTAAATAGGCTATCACAGTTGTTCATCCACCGATAATTAGCCGGACTTTCAGAAACTGTACGGTAAAAATGAGAAAAACACAAGAGATGATTGACGAAAAAACCACCCTTGTAGTAATAAAGTTTATGTATCGAAATGTATGTTCCAAAAATATTTTTACAAATAAAGCTATTTTTAATTAAAATAGTAATAAATGATCTTACGTTAAACGATCAATGCACACTATATTTAAATTATTTATTTTTTCAAAATTATTAATTACTTACACAAAAAAAAAACAAATTTTAAAGCTATTGGCCAAAAAATCTTATACAAATCTTATGCGATAGTTAATTTTACAGACTCCAACTAATTAGGGCTTTCGCTTTCAGCTCAGGCCTGAAACAAAGTTGTCGCTTGTAAAATTAAACTTACTATTTTAAAAGTTTGTATTAAAGTTGCTTTGTTTTTTATAGGTTGGAATATCTGCTTGAAATCTTGCAAATCAAATTTGAGTCAGTTCCAGTTATTCGAATTCGATTAAATTTTGCATAGGTATATTAATAGTTCTGGCGGCAATATAACAATATTTAGTTTTATTAATAACTTTCAATAAATTTAGAGTTTTATAGGTTTTTGTCCTAAAAATCAGAAACCTTTACAAATTTTTGCGTCAAAATTTTGGAAAGATGCGCTTACTGAACTCTGAATTATAACCCTGACATTACAAAACAACAAAAAATTGTTAATGTTAAGAACATAAATTAAAAAAAAATACATTTTTTAATTAAAAGCTTCCTTAAAAAATATTTTTTACAAAAAAAATTTGAGTATAAAAACTGCAATATATAGAAAATATCTTTTTTTTAACAAAACATGTGTGACGTTTACTGTCACTTCAAACATAGTCCTAGTGTTATTTTAACATTTGAAGAATTAACCATATGCTTACATATTAAGGGCTGGGTTACAGAAGATGACATTAACTTTAATTGCGATTAAATGATTAATTCAAAATTAAGTATATATATTGGCTAACCAAATGTCAGAAACGTCAATTTAAACGCGAATTAAAAATTAATCGCAATGAAATATTAATTTCAGCTTCTGCAAACCTAATGTATTTTACTTTTAAACATTTATTACTATACTGTCCTGTTATGCCTACTGCCTAATTCCAAGCATAATCTAATAAAAGATTAATGAATTTAATTTCGCTAGATATTTTTACTTAGCGTGTATAAAACATTATTAATAATACATACAAGGTTTAAATTTAAACTCGAGTTCCAAGTTTAATTCCATGCAATACTTTATATCATGTACGAGTACATGCTGCGTTAATTTGAAATAGTTGTAATAAGTAAGCACGCTCAATTAACGTAATTTAATTTTTTTTCAGTTTTATGTTATAAATAGTCAAATGCAAATTAAACTAAAATAAGCAAATTTGGATTAATTTAAGCATGAACGTGTCAACAATCACATGTAGACAACTGGGGAAGAGACGAGTTGGTTATTGAATTTGCTAATCCTCTGTAATGAAAGCCTAATTAGTTTCCGGTCAAGGTCTAGTTGGTTCCCCTCGACCAGACGGTCGAGGACAAGTTGGTTCCCGTTAATATCTATAAATAAAATAGTCAAATACTAATCGGTCGAGTTGGTTCCCGCGTGAGCAAGTACATTTAAAGGATTAAGGTCCAGGCATCTAGGTATATTTTTTTATTTTTTTATGTAATAAGTAATTAAACTTTCTGCGAATGTTCCGAAAAATGCTTTGAAAAACGCTCTCATGCATGTGTTGAAACCTACTGCATCGTTTTACATTTTGCCCGTTTATTCGAAAACGGTGCAAATTTACGAAAAAATTGCAAAGGCGAAAATGTTTCTACATTATATAAGCTATCAAACTATGATAATGGCAAAACTAAGGTAATTTGTGCTAAAAAGTTATAAAGCAATTAGTGACAAGGAAACCCTCGCAGCCAGGTGGCTGTAAAAAGGTGTAAAGAATCTCCAGATAAATGCAATTTACACGGTAAATGATAAGATAAATTGATAACTGATAACTGTATACACCAAATTTTGTTAAAATTGATAGAGTATTTCTATAGATAAAAAATATAAACTATAATTTTTTTGCGCTATCTTTAAGAGCTCATAATTTTAAATAATTAAAAAAAAGTAAAATAAAAAATATATCAATTTATTTTTAAATCTTAACCTAGGGTTAAAACATTTGCATTTCTCCGTGAGACACTCTGTATAATAACAATACTTAAAAACTAATTTCACGTATAAAAACAGAATAAATAATAAAATACAGGGTGTTATTGAAGTGATGTTAGAAATTCTAATAAATGATAGCTCTTGTTTAAACTATGCTAAATTCTAAAATTGTTTAATATAAATGTTTTTTATATAGTTTATATAGTTTTATATAGTTTTTAAGAAATACACTGTATAACTTTATTTTAAGTTGTTTTAGAACGACACGATGTGTTATAGCATTTTTTTGGTATACAGTGTGATTGAAATATATGCAAAAAAATTTCTTAGTGATAGTTCTAGCTTTAATGTTAAAATATACCGATAAACAGTGTGTTATATATTTAAAGTAACTCTACAAATTTTAACAGGTCCTTGTTAAAAAAATGTAAAAGAAAAACAAATTTACTTTATACAAATGTCTATAGATTTTGAGATATAAGCTATAATAAAAGATATAATAAAACATTATCTTTGAGATACACGATGTATGACAACACTGTTTTTGACCAAAAACTTTTACATCATATATCCCAAAATATATATGTTCAAAAATAGTGTTGTCATAGGTATGTACATCGTGTAAGTATCTTAAAAAGAATATATTTTGGAAAAATCTAAGTAGGTATAAGGCAAATTTGGTTTTTTAGCATTCTTTCAACAAGAGCTATCACTTGTTAAATTTTTTTACATTATTTCAAAAACTCTGTATATATAGAAATTAATTAATTATACAGAGTTTAATTAAATTAATTAAACTCTGTAGAAATTAATTTTAAGCTATTGTTATTTTTAAAAATCTTTCACAACCATTTGCGTAAACAAATAATAACCAAGTAATTTTGTTTCAACAAAATTGGATTTGCTGTGTGCTTCATAAATGGATTGATTCTCATTGACGGCTTATTTATTTTTTACAGACAGATTAAAACTGTACTTGTACAATTCAAAGGTCGTTAGCTTTGTTAGTAGTTATTACTTTAATCAGCCTGCACTGCAACGCACGATAATAATAGTCAAGGGTAACGATCAAAGCATTTTGTTTCATTAGTACACATACACAACCCCAGCCATTTTAATCATTTTTTGTACATTATTCGTTTACACAGCTATTGAATGCAGTCATTAGCATTACAATCGAGCGTCGATTATTGATCAGCGATATCTCTCCAACTTCTGATTGCTAATCTCTGATTTCACCATGTGATTGCAGAAGTAATCCTCGTCTACAAATCCATTCTTGTTTGAACTAAATAGCCAATATTACGAAAGTAAAAGATACGAAAACCACCTGCCTTAACTGTTTCATTCTCCATTTCGAAACTTCTTTCAAAGATTCAAAGACTTTTCCAATTCCTAACTTTGATAATTTCTGACTGCCGTATTGTGTGAAACAAATGTAAACGCACGTAATATGATATATATCAGTGCAATGGAGAAAAATTTAAAAAGCGTTTTAGTCGATACAAGAAACTGGAAATGTGCTAAAGATCCTTGCCAATATTTCGTTCACCGCCGCCGCCGCCGCAATCACCACATTGCATTGAAAGTATCACATGTATTTTCCTCCCACATCTCTTTAGCTCTAATCGAAATGTTCTACTCAAAAACAAACTCCACGTCTTCAGTGCTTAGCTCGTTTTATTTGGTCCGAGTAAGTGCTTTGTATAGAGAAGGAAATGGAGCAGTGTCGAATGGACACGTGTCTAGATCGTTGAAAAGGGTAGTTGAGTCCCAATCCCCCTTTTGTTTGACCGGTTTCTGTCCGCATTGAAAGGATGCCTGGTATGCACCAACACTTTGTCTTGTACGAATCATTTATTAGAAAGACATTGTGGATCGACGAAGCCTAATTATTACTTTTCCACAGTAATTAAACTTGTCCCTGTCACAAGCAGAAGAAATTCGAAATATCGATAAAAGTGGTGTTATATCGGTGGACTACTCTTCAAACTTAAATTAATTTTGTTACAGATAAAATTTGAAATGTGGAGATAGATCTTAAATTTCAGCGAGAAGTTTCATTAAAAGCATTTTGAAACTTAATAATGCACGCTTGTCTTTGTCTCCTGTTATTTGTTATTAAATCAAGAAATTTTATGTTTTACTAAAAAAAATCAGCAATTTTTATTTTTGCGTAAACAAATATCTGTTTCATCCTTAATAGTAAAACAAATAAATATCTGAGAAAAACTGTTACTTAATTTTTGTAAAGAAGAGTATTTTTGATGTTGTCAACAAGTCGTTTGTTTACAAGTACGCAGAGGGTAACTAACATATAATTTAACATTATGTAATATTATCTTGATCAATGTCGGTGGATTACTAAAATTATTAAGAAAATAATACCAGTACAAACATTTTAAAAATAATGAAAAAAAGTGCAGTCAAATATGCTTTAGAATTGAAATAAAAAATCTTTTTCGAGAAAAGAATGTATGGGCTGATTTTAAGTTGAGATAATACCGGTAGTATCTTCGTTTCTAAGCAAAATTTAAACAATTTGAGGTTGCGATTGGTTGTTGCCATGGAAATGTATTAAAATTTGCGATACTACCGTATCATCTCAACTTGAAATCAGCCCAGTAGACCGTATTTTGCTACGCTCACTAGCACAGTCATCAAATAATAAAACTATAATCATTAGGGCTGCTACTAATGCAACTTTTTCTCTACCTTTAATTAAATAAAAAAATATTTTTTTTATTTTTAAATAAAAAATGGTACATTTTACTAACACTTTTCGCAGTTCGTAGATGAAAACTGATAATATTTTCCGTTCTAAGACAACTAGGTTTGACTTTTTGCCCTGTTTGTTACGAAAAGTTAGTCGAGATTTTTCTTTTACTGTAAGCATATGTTTTGTTTTTTGTTTCCATAATTATTGAAACAGTTATATTTGTACCTATATAACACGAACAGAAATCGAGAAAGCATAAGCAATAGAAACCCACACCTTGATTTGCTACAGCGGTAAGCTGTTATTGCCTACTCTCTGATGTTGCAAGGATTTTAAGTATTATTAAAAACTATGTACTTATGTATGTACATACCCTGGATGGCTAAAAATTTTAGTAGATTCAATAGATTAAAAGCTCTTAATTTGTGAGATGCTGGATTTGGATCGTTGTATATGTATACCTATAGTTTAACTTCATTGTCCTTCAGAATAGCCAAAGGCAGCTATGGGGACTAATTTGGACCCTGTCTGAGTATTAATCCTGTGATTGATTGTGTACAGAATCTCTAACAAACATATACCATCATAACTAATTACCTAGTACGACTACACCCAAATAATGAATTTCACTATCTAGATCATCACAAAAATACCAAATAAACTTTTTTTACCAAATATTTTTGCCAAATACATAATGTTTTTTATTCTACTTTCCCTTAACAAAGATCAAAAAGAAATTTTGTAAAACATCCAAAAAATTTGGTTAATTTAATGCAATTATTATCAGAAAAATTCAACAAGTCCGTTATTAAAAGATTAAAAAAAATTTAATAAAATGGATCAGACTGAGAAATAACTAGTCTTCTTCAATCTAATATATACCTACTAAGTATATAAAAATATACCTAAATATTATCTGGTACACTGTTCATTCTGAAAATGTATCAAATTGTTTACTGAAAAGACTCTACCTAGATTTTCTTCTTTGTTATTTAATTCAGAAAAAAATATTCCAACAGGTCGATTTTTTAAGAGGGAGAGAGACTTAGTAGTAATTAAAGCACAATAAAGAAAACACTTTTGTTGTGAGAGTGATAACCCTTTACTAAATCATTATAGAGAACATAAATTGAGTCATAATCATTTTAAAAAGTATTGAATTTAATTTTCAATACTATTTAATTTTTTAAAACTTATTGTCAAAAATTTTCTAAAAACTTATAAAAGCAATTAAAAAAAATAAATAATAGGCTAAACAATGTGATTCAAAGAACGAGATACACTTTAACACAAACTACTGTGATAACAAGTTATAAAAATGGCATATATAATTCAAAAAAGGAGTTTTCTTGGTGTGTCGAATGAAACGAAAAAACGCAGCCACTAACACTAGACACTTTATAAAATACCCGGATCACTTTTGTAATATTAAATTTTAAAATTTAACCCAAAATTTTGGCTTTGTGAATTATGTTATATGACAACGTCAATGTGACATTGTCATATAACATGACCCACATTTTAAAAACCCGAATTTTCGGTAAAAAAAATTTTGCCGAAAAACAAAGCCAAAATTCTGGGTTGAATTTTAAAATTTAATATTACAAAAGTGATCCGGGTTTAAGTAATTAGTAGATGTGGTGTTAGTGGATGTCTTTATTTGTTCCATTCAAGTAAGCATTGGAATGAATTTAGGTGAAGAATATACTTTTTACAATATTTCTAATGTTGACACTGTTGACAGGTCATAATGAGCGTTTCTATTTGTATTTTTCTGTAAAAAGTGTGATTTTTAGTTAACTGTAAATGAGAATTAATAGTGAACAAGACGAAGCAAAATGAAAGCCTTCATTTTCATTTACATTCGAAATTTGTTACGGGGAAGTGGACAAGGCAGAAAAAAACTATATTATAAGGCCTTATAATATAGTTTTTTTCTGCCTTGTCCACTTCCTCGTAACAAATTTCGAATGTAAAAAGAATGGACGTGATTTACCAAAATAATTTTCATTTACTTTCAATAGAAAAACGTGTTAGAAAGGAGTGGTTCGTGACTCCATAAATGTTGTTAGTCAATAAATTTAAACCCGAAAATTAAAAAAGTTTGCAATAAATATTTTTAAAATGACGATTACGAAAATTATTTTTTCACGTTTTAAAAATACAACATAAATTTTCAATTTCGGTCATTTTTATCGTTTTGATCTATCAAAACTTTATAATAGTCGGAATTTGCTACATTAGATTATTGATGAGTGTCTAGAGCGCTTCGCGCTCTCGTTTTTATTGCCTGGCAACACGTTTTCGAAAATCTGTCAAATTATTTTCAATTTATTCTCACTCTCTTGTGGTATTAATTACGAGAATAATTTTAAGTATTTTGTTTTTATGAATTACAAATGAATATTTTTTTATTTGTCCTCTGCCGTTTATTTACTTAAAAAATGGTGAAATGAATCAAAAAAGGTTTACTGCATCGTCATTTGACAAAATCAATAATAAAATTAAGGCCAATAATTAATCCATCGAATACCTTACAAAAGTTCAAAAAATGAGATAATAATTTTCCAAAACTTCTCAAACGTGTTGGCATTTGGCTATAGGCCACTCGACCCTTTCAGGGTTCGTGTCTGCTGCTTGGAAACATGTTTTCAAAGTTTTGTCAAATTATTTTTAGTTATAATATCGTAAAAGTTAAGATTTTGCAGAAAATAATTACTAATTGTTACGAGAGATCGCCTAGCAATTTTGCAAATAACATTGTCATAAAAACTACAAATCCTCAGTTGAGTAGTTTTTGATCGATGTCATGAGCAAAATTGTAGAAATCAAGTATTCAATCGCTAAAATTTTTCCATATAATAAAGCGTAAAATAACTATAATCATTGTCGAACTGAACAACTATGTTAACATTTCGTTACTAATTGATCACAGAATTGTTTAAAAGCACAACTTAACATAGTTGTCGAGTTGGACAATAATTAGTTATTTTACGCTTTGCTACATCGAAAACAAAGCTGGTCGACTGTATCAAAGCCACGGCTACTTCATTCAATGACTGTTTACATAGTTTTTACGACTATTTTACTTTTACAACTTTTTAATTGACGAGCCCTATATCTCTTGAATCAAGAGTACACATAGACGAAGTTCTATACGCTGTCCGCTAAACAGATAGAGTAATAAAACTCAGTAGGAGACAAGCAGCGTAGAACGTTCTGCGGTAAAGTCAAATTTACACTGTATCACTATTTGAAGTGTGAATGTAGGCGCTTAAAATATAAAATTGTTGGTTTCAAAAACGCTCACCCAGACAAACAAAACAGAAAAGGGTAAACTAACATATCCTACGTTTAGCTTTTATTTTAGGCGCAAGTCTAGAAATTCTTGCTTTCTAAAAATATGCTCTAGTGTGTTAAGGACTTTTACTTTAGGCGCTCTATTTAAATTTGCCCAATGAATAGCCGTTATTCAAACAGCGTAGTTTAAGTGGGCGTTTTTATTACTCTATCTGTTCAGCGGACAACGTATAGAACCACGCATTCGCTAAAAATAGGGTCTAGGAATTCATTCTGTAACATGCTCGCCCACATATTACCAAAAAAGTGTGAGATTTTCTGAACACCCAAATTATTATTACAGATAAGAATTGGCCCGCTCACAGTGCAGACCTTAATCCTATTGCTCCACACTTGTGAAGCGATTAAGAGAATATCAACCGATTCGGAATCTTCAGCATGTTGAAGCATTTCTCTTGGTAAAATTGGAACAAATGGCTCAACAAGTCATTTGAAATTTAACCCAAAGTATGCCTTGTCGTTGTGCTGAAGTTTTGCACGTAAAAGGAAGCTATACATCTTGTTTTTTACCATAAACAATAAAACGTTTAAACGCATATTTATTCATTTTCGGTTTTTTTTATAAATATTAAACACTGATCTTGATTTTTCATTTTCATTTTGAGTTATTTATTTAGGTTTAAGGAGTAAGAACTAATCTTAGGGTAAGTATATAGAAAGTGACATTAACTTTAATTGCGATTAAATATAATAATTTAATATATTATATTAAATTCAAGATACCTATAAGACTGGTAGATCAGCTCGCCGACATTTTTGAATCAAAAGTAGGGTGCAAGATTTTAGTTACAAAGAATAGTGATAGATGGCAGCATAGTACGAGGGACTGTCATAAAGCTGTCAATTCTCAAATTTTGAATTTTGATAGTAAACGACAAAGAATTTATTCACTGAATATTTTCGAAAAATTTGTTGTTATTTACAATTGTCAGAATATGAAATGTGCAGAATTTGTGGTACAATAAAAGTATTGAATAATGATGTGTCTCTTTTCCAAGTACCAAAGGTTCGTAACATATTTTTGTAAAGAATAAAACACCTAAATTTTTGTCTTTTAATTGCTGCTAACTTAAACAAATTTGAAAAAATATTTGTTTATATATTGTAATTTCTTTTATAGAATAGAAAGAAAATTAATCAGTGGAATGTATCTCTTGGAGTTACACTGCATGAAAGTAATTTTATCTGTACACAACATTTTGATAAAAAATTTGTACGGGAAATTTTTAATGAACACCAAAAAGTGTTAAGGAGAACATTAACTCCCGATGCAGTCCCTACTTTATCACCTTCCTCCTCAAACTCCCATTTACCAGAAATCTCTGTTTTGATCCCTTCCAGAATTTATATCCGTCCTCAAAAGATAGGAATGAGGTATAAAGATCCTCAGGAAAGGTAAGTACTCTACCTTTTTCACTATTTTAACTCTCTCGTGACCGTGTGATGTAACTTAAGTAGGGACACTTGCGCTGGGTCATATGCGCCTTTTACCTGAAGTGAGTTACTTGTGCCTTTGAGTTACTTGCGTATTTTTAAATTGTGTCCATTCTAAATGTTTTTAAATACCGTTATGGGCTCCACAGCCCTGACCTGACCTACTATGGTAGGGGACGGCGAAAAAACAACTCCACTTTATAACCGACCTAGGGCTGACGCTGTAAACCGCCTTTTTCCCCCATAATCTGCAGATGGTAACGAACCCACCACTGATCCCAGGTCTAGGCGCAAGTAACCCACTTCAGGTAAAAGGCGCATATGACCCATATATTTTTATATCATATATTGTTATGAAATGAACATTTTATTTACGAAAATGGGAATTGTAACGAAAATTGTAGTGTAGTATGACCCTCTGAGTACAAAGAAATGTAATGTTTGCCATCTTTATGAGTAAAACTAGTCCTACTAAAATCAAAGAACAGATTACACATTTTGGGTACTTTCATAAAATTAATAAATCCGGCAAATCACAGAGAAGTACAATATTGACTTAAATAGATACTTACTGTGTATAAGTTAGTAGTTAATTTAGCTAACTATTCAGATAAATTTGATCTTAAACTTTAATTGCTAACTCATTGTTTCACTGTCAGATATATATTTTTTTGTTAATTTTATTGTGGTATTTATCCAAAATACCGATGTAGTATATACTGCAATAAAAAGTAGTGTTCTGTTTTCTTAAATGTTTTATTTACCAAAATAACTGTAGTTCTTAAAGTCGGTACTTGGCAATTATATTTAAACTGAAATTGCAGTTCTAGACGTCGATCAAAACCAAATTGTAAAAAAATGCCATTGACCAGTACGTTCAAAAGAGAGTTTTTAATTACTTTTGGTGGATTACGTCCATTTTTTTATTAAATTCGAAATTTGGTTGATACCCCAGAAAAATTTACATTTTGCGAACAACAAAACTATTAAAAGTTAACATATTTTTTTGGATATAACTTTTAAACCGTGTTTCTTAGGGCAAAAACTCTTACAGCAGTTTAAAGACCATAAAATTCTGCGCCCAATACCTATCTCACACTTAAAATTGGTGTAGAAATATAGTCGTCATCGTCAGTCAAATAATGACATTTTATATGAAAAAGTGAAAAACAAAACGTTTTTTCTGAGAAGTGTGACGTGCTAGCAGAAAACAAAAAAATATGTATTAGCTACCCTTAGTAGCTTATGCAAAAAAATATATTTCATTCGAAGAACAAAACTAAAGTTTAATTTTGTAGACTAGTGTAATTAATAATAAAACTATCACACACGAGTGTGTTGAAATCAAAAGTCTACAAGTGTACCCATTTAGAATATTAAGGTTATTGTGAACGATATAAACATTTAAATTAAAAAATTTTGAATTTTTTCATCATTTAAAGCTAAATTTGTGGTAATAATAGAGACTCAAGCTGTTTTAAAAAGCTCGATCCACTCTTCCGTTAGAAGCTTTTTTTGACAAGCTTTAGAAAAAATGAATGTTTTTTAAGCATATCTGAGCTTTCGAAAGCTGAATCCTTTGTAGACACTACGTGGTCGACAGCCATAAAGTGGCATTTGTACTCTCTCCTAGTCCATTATTCATAAGTTGGTTTAAGTTTAGAGGAACATGTTGGTAAAGCAATCACGACAAGAGAAGGTCAGCGTTGGATCCTTTCTTCGCACACAAACACGTGCATTAAAAACAGACGAGAGGTTATCACGGATCGAATTGCTCACTAGAAAGCCGAGCGTATTACCGCAATTTTGCCCCATCTCGAGGGCTGTCGTTAGGTGCACGCTCGGTGGCCAAAATTCCAGCAAGAACCTGTAACTCGGAATTGCAAACAACAATGAATATATCAAGTTATAACATAAATTATGTTACTTTAGACGATAACTAGACCTCTGTGTGAGGTGTGCTGTTAAACACCACTTTCCTACTAAACGCGTGTTTTATTGAAGTTTAATTTATGACAGTTATTTTAGGCAAGCTCTCGCTTAATTTAATGACTTCGAGCGTGTCCTACTGTATAAAACCACTTTTCGTACTAACTGCTAGGGACTTTTAAGTGTGCTGCTTTTATTAAGTCACTCTTTTTATATTTAAATTCTTAATTAACGTTGCCTTTACCACTTTGTTTTAGACTGCACAGAGATATCAGAGTAACATAAAACTCCAACTGTATTTACCTTTTTGTAAATAAACTCTAACTTTATGTTTTGCGTCTGAAAGACTCTGTGTACATAATTTACTTCTACTCGTATACACAAAATTTTTTTGTTTGTTATTGAAGTTTTTTTGTTTAAAGAAATATTGCTCTGATATATGTATAGGAGATATGCAGGAATGCTAAAACAGTAAATTCCAATTTCCTTTCTTGAAGGCATAATAGACTTACCAGAGTTTTAGTCAAATCAAACAATAGGGGAGGTAGCACCCCAGTAGACAAAGTCAAGGTACTGAATGCGAAATCTATCTTCAAAGATTACCTATGTAGGATCACTAGATACTTACAATGTTCTATAACATGATGATATGCAGCAATACTAGAATGAATGGGGCCAAAAAATCGAATATTTTTTATTAACTTCCGACACTGAAAAATTGGTTCACCTTTAAAAACTGCTTTTTAAAAATGAGCTCTTAATTTTAATAGGAAGGACCCCCTCATCTCAGTTTTTTATTTTTTCTTTAGTTCTATTTAGCAAAATCTATATCTCGTCACTACTTGACCGAACAAAAAAACGCTATTTACATTTTTTGTATAAAATTGAACGCTGTAAAAAAGGTATTTTACAATTTTTTTATAGCTATTAGCGTTTAGAAGATATCAAAGGTTAAAGTTTGAAGAATTTAACAAAAATTACTTTTTTACTTCTAAATTTTATAGCTCGTAGATAAATAAATATTAAAAAATGCGCAACATATAATTTTGTAAAAAATTAAAAGCTCTACAAAAAAAGTTTTTTGCTGTTAATCGATTACTCCAACCATTAAAAAAAATGAAGATTTAGTCTCAAATTTTGGTTTTTAAAATGCGATTATCTTCTAAGTGGTTAGAGTAGCTATACGTAAATATACTCTTTTTTATTTATAACAGCGAAATTTTACTATATCATCTCAATTTTCGGTTCCGGTACAATTGTTGCTCATTTTGGTATAGTGTTTTTTTTATAATCAATTATATGATCAAAAAATGCTTTTTGCGATCATAGTTATTGGTAGACTGATATAATCTTGATATATGAGGAATGTAGAAAAAACTCTTCAGCTGCAGTAAGATTTTATGGAGAAAGATATCCCCATCGAGTGGTTCTAAATGACAAAATTTTTCGAAACAGGAGAAAATAATGAGATTGGTGTAATTTAGGCGATTACAGAAAATTCAGATATTACGCAAAATGCTGTGGCACAAAATTTAGGAATTAGCCAAGTTCTGTTTCTAGAATAATACGCGCTAATAAATTTTATCCTACCATCTTACAGTGGTACAAGAATTAAAAAGAACGGATTATTAAGTAGTCATTCAATTTGACATGTTATTAAAAAACTGTCAAAAATCGATAATCTTTGGGTAACTGTGATAACTTTTAATATTTTCACTGAGATAAAAATTTTATTAAGAAAGCTGCTTAATGTGTAAATTTGGTTGCATATGGATTGGTGTTAAAAGTGAATGAACAAACAACCGTAACTACAGGGTCATTAAAAATGATTGAAGTCGAAATTGCTCATGATTTGCAATGTAAAATTTGTCCTCTGCCGTTGTTGTTCTTATATTTTGCAATTACTAATCAAAAAAATTGTTTTTGTAAGAGTAACTTGTCAGGTTTTTTCTATCTACTTATGTTAATTCTCCTAGGTAAACAAGAGTCTTGGAAAAGACTAATTTTACTTGGTAGAATTACAAAAATAAACGAAAACAATAAATACAAAACACGGAAAAACCGTTATTTATGGCGTTGTCTCTGTTGATATAGTTTTTGTTTCATGTTTAAGTAGAACGGCAAAAACTAAAATACACAGGCACAGCCTGCTTGGACTACAATTATTTATAATAACCCTTTATAAACAGGTACCTTGTTGTTATGTCTACCCTATAAAATCAACAAATTGTTATCATTTTTAGCATTTTTAATTGTGATAACGTAGTGACTGTAGAAAAAATTTTGTTCGATACAAGTGTTAAAAGTGAATTTTTATTTTCAGAGTACCTAGGAAACCTACGAGAAAATAACTACATATTAACAAACAACGACGACGCGGCACTGGCGGCGGCGGCGGCACAATGAATACATTTAAACCATTTTTAACTTATTTTTTTAAGTGCAGCTAAAATTTATCTTTTTTTGGTCAATTTTCCTAATAGCAACCCACTGTTTATTTATATTTTTTTTCAAACCTATCAACGATTATTGTGTTGAAAGTAACGTTTTATTCACGTTTTTATTTATTTTTGACAAAATTTTGGTAAATTTTTTCAACATTTTGTAGCTTTTTGTAAAATTTTATTTTTTGCATTATTATTCAGGCACTGATGATGAGATAGTTTTCGAAAGTGCTCTACCATTGTTAAATAAGAATTTTGTTTTGATTAAACTTGTGTGTTTGACTTTAATTTTAGCACGGGTTCGACTAAACACCAACCTTAAACATGGAACTTAAGACCGCGCCTGACAGACCCAAGGTAAATCTTGTCTGATAAAACGCAAGCATAGTTTTGCTATTGTCTTCTTGGTGGCGCTGATAGATTAATAAGTAATAATATAAAAAATTTTTTGGTACAAAAAACTGTGCTAACTGATAAGGATTTATACGCCGTAGCCGTAGTTCTGCCGCTTCGATAGAGTGCGATTTTTAGTCTGTCAATTATTGCCAAACAGCGAATTTCTCTCATGAATGAACCATTGCATTTAACTATAATCAAAATTATTTAAAATAATTCGCAAGCTCACAATCATTTTATTTTATATAAAACTATATATGTAATTGTTTATAATTTACAATTTTTGCAGTACCTATCAAAAAAATTTCAACAATTATATAAAGAGCGACCCAAAAGCCATGGAATCAAAGCAGGCTTAGACGAAAATGAGGTTTGGTTTTTTTCAATTAATTATTAGTGTCATCTTACATGTCAGAAATTATTGTGCGAAATTCTGTTAGAAAATAAGGTAACTAATCTGTGTTTTGTGCTAGAAATATAGTCAGCAACAGTTACAATAAGAACAAGTTAACGTTAGTTTTCAGGAGCAAACCAACCTTTAAAAAACTGAAATTCATTTCTGATACCTTCTGAGATGCTTCTGGTATTCTAAAAGACGCATAATCCTCAAACATGATTACTGTATCTTGCTCTTTTTTCCATAGCTTATTGAGCTTTCAGGACTTTTGGATCGTTTGTTATCATTATGCAAATTATTAAACATATTTTTTTTATTTTCAATTTGTACAAACCTCTTTCCAGAAAGAAATACCTTTGTTGTTTAAAACTTATTACATGAAAATTTTTAATGAAAGTTTAATTTTACAATTATTAGGTATTGTAGGAAACGGACTTGTTTGTCCGTTTTAATGTGTTTTAATTTTTTTTTGAGAAAAATTACTAGATACTTTTTGACACCAATTTTAAAAAGTTGGATAACTAAAGTAATATTTGCATGACAAAATTATATTATTTTACATAATATGAAAAAATATATATTCCAAAATATATCCCAAAAATGAGATATTGACGTCAACTTTGTATTTTTAAATGGCATCCTATATTTTATATTGCATTTTTAGATTATATGACAAACTCTAAACATATTTTGTGTATAATGTCTTAACCTATCTTTAACTGTTTTCGAAATATTGACGGTTAAAAAAAAATTTAAACACTGAATTTTTTCTTGAGTTAATTGTTTCAATTACCACCCAATAATTTTTTGACAGTAAGATGTCTATCTTTAAGTTATTAAAAGTTGGAAAAAAATAAAAATATAATATTATTATTGAACTCACTGTTAAAATCTGGTACCGTACCCTATGACTTCTTGACAGTTTAAAATATAGTGACAATTAAAAATTTGTTGAAAACAATAATTGACACTTCAATTTTAAAAAATTGCTTATTATTAATGGGGCACATAACAGAAACTCAAAAAATTGTCTAAACTTTTTTATTCTTGAAATTTTTTTTTATTATCGGAGATTGGACTGATTGGGAGAAATTAAATTAAACGAACATTTCACTTGACGTTTCGGTTCTTTACTCCAACTTTGCTGCCTGCAAACTGCAAGCTATGAAAAAGGTTGCAGTGAAGAACCGAAACGTCAGCTGAAATGTTCTTTTATTTTAATTTTCCCCAATCAGTCAAATCCCCGTTAATAATAAAAAAGTTTCAATAGAAATAGCATTTTTTCTTAGACATATCATATATAAAATATGTCTAGAATCTGCTATAGAATCCAAAAATGCAATAAAAAAATGTAAAGTGCCATTTAAAGAACCAAAGTTGATGTCACTATCTCATTTTTAAAACACTCTGAATATTTTTTTTTACAAATACGCATTTTAAAAATAAAATTGACCTGTTCGAGCGATTTTTTTAAAAATCAATAGTTTTGAAGTTATTTTAGATGTTCCATACTTTTGCCGCTCACTGTATAATAATTATCATTTATGTAGTTTCTTTTAATGTCATAATGATAAATGATAAGACATAAGAAGGCAAAGAAGAGTGGTTGGTCTGAAGTAAGTACAGATAAGACCAGGACAACATTGTGATTTAATTATAATTCATACTAGTTTCATTTTCATAGTAGGTTTTAATACCCCTTCAAAATAACTATAAATTACCAATTTTAGTGAAATAGGTATAACAATATTTAATTCATATTTCAAAATTTCTTTTTAATAAATGGTGGAATTTATTTGATCGTTTGCAGATAATAAGTAACAGTGGTTTAGTGCGATACTGTTTATTAATAATACCAACTACCTACCATAACATTTCTTATCCTTTGTAAGATAAAATAAATTACGTTACAATTATTGTTTGTTGTTATCATTCATTAATCACTTCCTCAAGAAGAATGTAGAGTTTATCTGTGCGTCCTTTGCCCGCTATAAAATTTTACAATCATCCCTTACTAGTATAGAGTAATGAGAGCTTACCACAACTATTTACAAACGCTAGTTCTTTCGAATAAGAGATGTTAGGATTTTTGACACTGTTCCACGCAGGAATTGTTTTAAAGTGTGATATTTGGGTAAACATGTCTATTTTTCTCAATCATATAACATCAGTTGTACTCGACTTTCACTTACTTAGTAATAAAGGATGGTTGTAAAAGTTTTTGTAGATAAAATACATAGAAATGTAGCACTGTTTGAAAATTAATTCGTTTTAAATTATAGGTGGTTTCTTTGAAGAAAAATATTTTTTACATGAAAGCACCAAGACAATAAATAGAACTTATTTAGCTTCATTTGTTGCCACTCTTTCTTAGGATGTTACATAATAATGCCCATATTTTCTGCTGTCACAATATATATTTAGTACTAATAAGTAATAAAGTACAGTATTTTACATTCCTACAACACAGCTTTTGCACATTGCTATACCAGGCCAAGGGATGTGCATACATCTTGTTAGGTATGTACTGGAGCAGCTTTCAATTGGCAAATCCGGGTTATAATATAATATTCTCATTTGAGCATTGAAGAAAAGAGTACCTTACACAAGGATAGTGTAATACTGTTTGTTAATATTTTACTTACGATTTTAATAATACATCACATGGACTGTTTAATTTCCTACTATTAAATTTTACAGTCAAAAAAAAATTAGCAACAAGCCGTTAAACAACAACATAACCTCAATTGTTCGATGAGACACGTTAACGTTAAACTGGAATAAATAAATAAACATATTCCACAATATTATTTGCAGGTATTGTTTATATGACGACTTTATTGAGAAATAGTGAGATATGTAAATCAATGTAAATAAATTATTACAGAAATTTGACAGATTTGACATTTCTTTATTTACGTTCTTGAAGCGCCATCTATCAGACAGTAACCAAACTTTTCGTTCAGTCCGTTCACTGACCTTTACCTCGGTTTGACATTTTTTATAACATTTTTTTTATGCTTAATACGTCATGAATACGTTTGGGGCTAATCCTGAAGGAATGGTAACATTTTTGCAAGAATTTTTTCTACGAATGCATTGTCCACAACGAGCCGTTCACTCTGACGGTTTTTTATGTACATCTGTTGTGGTGAAATTCCCAAAAAGTATCGACCTTGGAGACTATTTATCGAGTTAATCGGAAAGAACGTTCGTTAAAAAACCGCCGAGACAAACATTGAATTTTTTTCTGTAAGCTGCCTTACTTTCTCTTTTGTAATGTTTGTTGTTGTCGAAGGATTGGCCCCCCAGGGAACCCTTATATCAGTTTGCACGACAACACGTTCGCCATCTACCGAATTCGCATATCTCAGGCGCCCTCTTAAAGTGAATCTTAAAATTATTGTGATTATTAAATGCGTATATTCATACTCATGTCATAATAGCCATCATTAATTGTTGGTTTTGCTATATGTGATAATATGTTAGTGTAAAATGTAGGCAACTAGGTTAACTCATTATTTATAAGATTAAACCAGGAGAGATTTTGTGGATTTGCCGCATTTGCAAAAAAAATAGAACTTATTTTACGGTGTGTTTTGCAATGAGCTTTCCTCAACACTGGACATACTTCTTCATTTAGAGACCTGTATATGTATGACTTGTTGTAGCCATCTGGTTTGTAAATAAAAGTTGGTTTCTGTAGGGAATAATAAAGTTCGTCCACAGTCGAAATCACTCATTCTCATTTTTTAGAGTGCAAACAAACTCTGTTTTACGATTTGCAAGAGAATAACAAATATGAGTTTGCGTATAATTTATGTATTAAAACAAAATAAAGTCACTATTCTTGTAAATAAAACAATTAAGTGTAAATACCTTAAATTTGTTATGTCGTTATAAAAATATTTCGTCCATAAGCTTTTAAAATAAATACAGCGTTAAACTTCTATTTTCCCGGAAATTATTTATACAGGGTCACATTATCCTTTGATGATTCAATCAGCTTAATATTTTATAATATGCAAAGTGTAAATAATTTATTTCTATTTCCCAGAAGTTCTTTTTAATCACATTTAAAAACTATAACTGGCCATTATCCACCTATAATAACCATTAAAGTAATAGTTTCCTTCCGTTTGTTTAATTAGGAATCCCGTACCTGACATAAAGTCATTTTCATACCTAATCCTGGTACCAGAGGAAAACCTATTAAGCAACTGCTTCATTTTGCGCAGACCTTTATAATTTAAAATAGCTATTTCACCACTTAAGCTGTAATTTCCTTAAAAACGAAATAAAGCTGAGACTATCGTAATTGTAGCGACTTCATAAGCGTTCCATCTTTCTCTACGAAGCACCCAAACGAGAAATTTCCACTTTTGTTTGGTCAGCAAACCTATTTCCTGGAAATTCAAGACAATTGTGTTTTCCAAATGGTGGTGTATAGATAATAAAATTTATTTTTACAAAAATAATCTTTCTATATTTAGAGTATTTAGATACTGCCTTCATATAAAAAAATAGTATACTGCTTTAGTAGTTAAGAAATGTTATATTCTTTCAGTGACTATAATAAGTATCAATTTACGAGCAAGAGGAGCCATGTATTTTTATGTGTTTTTGACGTACATAAAAAAACACTTTTTTAGTGCGTTGAAAATATTTATATAATATTATTTTATTTTAAAATCATTTGTATTAATTCTGAATTAATCAAAGAAATTAAAAATTAAAATAATTGGTTAGTTTATGTGATGGTTTGATGCACTAATCAATTTGAACTAATGGGAATGTGATTAGGGATATTACAATTATTAATTATGAATGCGAGTTAATAAATATACAATATATTTACTAAATGGATTGGGTTCTAAATACGATTTTAGCAATATTTTGAAATAGCAAATACCTAACAAACAAAGCTGTATTTTTTCATTTTCTTTCAAATAGTTCTTCCAATAACTTTGTGAAACACTTTAAAAATATACATATTTTTAATTGATCTTAAAGAAAAGCGAATTTATAAGCGTCTGGCATAACGTAGGTAATAAACAATAAATAATGTAGATAAAATATAATTTAAACCTTCACAAAAAAGTAGGTATATTATTCGAGTCTTGAATAATTTGTGGGTTTAATAAAAAATCAAACTCTACTTACGTAGCGTTTTAGAATCATAGATATTTCAGTAAGCCATATGAACAACACATAACAATATAAATGTGTTATTAGAGACAAGTAACCAAATTTGGTTAAGGTATATTGGTTATCACTAGAGTTAGGAAATTCGTATGCTACTCATTGGTGTAGTCCGCGCACGTTTTACTTCGATAGAAGTAGGGGTTGATTTAATACATTTGTTACTCCTTCCTCGATATTGTACCTTTGTACCCTATGTGGTATTGTCAAATTTATGCGATTAAAAAGCAACTCCTTAAGATTATTACCATAACTTATAACATTATTACAAAAAATTACATTAACGCAACGCCACTGACCATCGCTATCAAAGCCAATCCTGAACAGGCGCAAGCTATCGTATTACACCATTATAAGCGACTCACAAAACCTGTGCCACTCTACTCAGGTTTCATATATCTTTATAGTTATACATACATATAGTTATATACCTATACATACATTAGAGTGGGCCAAAAAAATCAATTATTTTTTTTAACTTCCTACACTAAAAAATTAATTCCTAAGCACCTTTAAAAAATGCTTTTTTAAGATGAGCTTTTAATTTTAATAGGAAAGACTCCCTCAAACGTTCTACAAAAAAGTTATCTTACAATTTTTTTATATCTATATATATTTTTTTATATCTATATATATTTTTTTAATTTAACAAAAATTCCTTTTTGTTATTCTAAATTTTATAATTCAGAGATAAATAAATATTATAAAATACACAACATATGGCCTTGTAGAAAATTAAACGCTCTATAAAAAAGGTCTCTTCTAGTTAATTAATTATTCTAACCATTTAGAAGATATTCGCATTTTAAAAACCAAAATTTGATATTAAATCCCCAATTTTTTTTAAATGATTGAAGTAATCGATTAACTACAAACAACTTTCTTTGTAGAGCGTTTAATTTCCTACAAAACCGTATGTTGCGCACTTTATAATATTTATTTATGTACGAGATATAAAATTTAGAAGTAAGTGAAAAAGAAATTTTTGCTAAATTCTTCAAACTTTGACCTCTGATATTTTCTAAACGGTAAGAGTTATAAAAAAATTGTAAGATACTTTTTTTAGAGAGTTAAATTTCCTACAAAAAATGTAAATAAACTTTTTCTGTAGGATCAAGTAGTGACGAGATATGGATTTTGCCATATGGAACTACAAAATAAATGGAAAACTGCGATGAGGGAGTTTTTCCTACTAAAACTAAGAGCTTATCTTAAAAAAGCATTTTTTAAAAGTGCCAAGAAACCCATATTTTAGTGTCGGAAGTTGAAAAAAAATAGTTGATTTTTTTGGCCCACCCTACTATACATTCATATATCTGTATAGTTATCACTGACTAATTAGTCACTGTTAAAAAAAAAACAACATTAAGGTTACACTTATTATAATAATATTATATATCGTAATATACCCAACAGGTTGCGTGCAAGTGATTAGCTGATTAAGCGCTTGGTGATAAAATAAATAAATATTTTTCAAAAAAATTAAGTAACAAAATTAATCTTCTAAAATGTTATTTAAAGTATAGTTAAGAAATATTGAGTTTCAAGTTTTAAACACTATTTTTGGTTAATTTATTGAAGCATTTTTAAGGTTTTTGAACACAACCTACCTTAACTCGTTTAACAAAAATCTCAATTTTTTATAATTGAATTACACAGATGAGTAGAAATAGAGATGATGTAGATCTGTTTCCAGATACTACAAAAATATTACAGAATAATGTGTAAAAAGTAATTTCGGCTTTATTTTACCACCAACTGCTTGACAATTGCAAGCAACCTATTATAATAATAAAAGCAATTTATTGCTAATATCAAAGATACAACCGTGTACTAGTAAATTATTAAAGAAAATGATTGACAAAAATCCACATAAACAGAATTGATAAAAAAATACCTTTATTTGCCCCAAAAATGATACTGACAAAATTGTTTAATGAATGCTATTTTGCCAACTTAGGTAAGTTTAAATTTTCACAGCCGCCCGAGATGTCAATCATTCTGAACTCTCTATAAATACTAGTATTTTGCATGCTGTCCTTACTTACACCGCTGCCACTGGTAATTATTAAAATCAGCATCACTAACCTGGAACAAAATAAAAATTAATTATTAAATTGTGACTAAAAATTTTCGATTAAAATGTATCAAATTCATAAATTTTTGCATTGAATTTAGGAAGCCTAAGACAGATATTTGTTAGAAATGTCTATAAAAACAATGTTTAAATAATTACAGTATCAAAATTATGCCAAAATTTCAAAAGTATCAATTTTGAGTTGTCGTCTTTATCATTATTTATTACTTATTGTCTATGACTGAACAAGCTTCTTTTAATTGAGGTTAGACTGCATTTTTTTAAATATTTATTAACAGAAAAAGTATAACTAATAAAACCAAATTTTGCTAAAACTGTTTAATGATACTTTTAACTCTTGACATCTCTTCAGGGGTGCTATTTCCAGAGGTCTCGCAACTCATACTGCTGACTCTAATATACAAAATTCTTGCACATTTGATCACGGGCTCTCCGTCTATACCATAAGAAGTAAATATTTACTATACAAGTCACGTATTTTTTTGTCGTTAATTAACAAAAGAATTAATTACAATACTTTTTCGTTGATGGTAATATTAAGAAACTTTATTCCAAAAATTAGAAGTTTCCAATCTACAAACGTTAAACAGATTACAATAATGAGTACCATATTAAAAAACAATTTTTTAAAGACAAATATAGATTATTCAACCAAAAAGTAATTTCTAGTAGTAAATTCTCCTAATACTAGTTTCAAGAATTTTGAAATTTTCAACAACTAAATTTAAAATGCCTGTTTGTAGTTATAAATCTTATTTCTATTCTCGTAAATAACAACGAAATCTTTACAAATATGTTGAGCTCTGTTTGTAGTCGTAGAAATAATTTTCGAAAAAGATCAGTAAACTAACCGAGTCAACTTAGTTAAAAAGTTAAGAAAAGATTTTCGTTGTGTTATTAATGTAATGTAGGTATTTGTAAGAGATATATTGCTTTACAAAAGTTTAAATGAAGTTTGTGATAAAGTTTTTATATATCCTAATTTGGAAAAATGCTGAACTTATTCATTTTGCATAGTATAATACATCTGATAATAGTAGCTCAACACTCATTACAAGCAGAAGGAAAGAAAATAACTTTGAAGTGTTTTGATCTTATTTTCTGATAGAACAAACAGCGTATACTCAAGTTATTCTGAATTGGGTAATAAAATTTTGTAATAGCACTGACTAAAAAAAAACTTCCACTTCTCCAGTGGGTTTTAATAGATTAAGTAATAAACTTGTTGTACAGTAAGTGTTACACGAACGTTGTATGAAATACCACAGTGGAAGATAATTGTGCTCCACTAAAACCAAAATTACAAACTTATTATAAATCTATTTCTAGAGAGTAATAAAACACACACAAAAAATTAAATTTCATTCTTGCGTTAGCAAATGTCTAAATTTATTAAAATAAGTTTTAAGAATGCATTTAAATAAACAAATAATGATGTTTCGCAACTTCACTTTGCTTGACGTTATATGTGTAGTATTTAAGTGTTGTCAAAGGCAACTCAATTTTGTAGCTTTTAGAAGACTGAGATAGCCGTAAGCAAAAAACCAACCCTACTAAAACCACTTTTAAAAGTACTTTAATTGAATACTTTTCAACCGTGTTTTCGATATCACTGTGCCCTTTGGATTCGTCGGATCAAAGAAATAAAATTGTTTTATACCTCGCTACAGAAGAAACACTTTTCTAAAAACAATTACGCGCATTACAGAGATAAAATCTTTCTGTAGTGAAAATTCCTAAGTACTATTATTGTTATTAACCACAAGAAATTGATGTTCTTCAATTTTTTCTGAAAAACTTCAGGTGTGTTAACCGAGTTACGAATGAAAATAAATTACTTTTAAGTAACACTATTTTCATATTTTATATAATATAATATTCAAATATTTGAAAAGAACAAACGTTTAAAACGAAAACATATAAATGATAATATCGGCTATAAATCCTTAATAAGAGCATCTATGTAGTAGGGAGGCAGCCCGTTTAGCATTTTTATGGTAGGAAGGAGATACGGATCAAAAATACCCTTGTCGTGCGCACTTGGTCCAGAAAATACGATATGGAACGATAAAAACGAGAATATATCCAGGAAATGTAGAGGAAGCTGCTCTTATGTCTTTTATAATATAAAGAAAAGATGCTAAAAGAAAACTTGTTTTTATCTGGTCTAATCATAACAAACAGGTGCAAATCCAATTCACTCATACTTTATGCTCTTCCACCAAAACAATACCAAAATAATTAACAAGAAATCCATACGAAGTAATTTCTTTGAAAATAAAAGGAAATTGAGTTAATTACGCGGTTAATTAAAAACGAATATAAAACTTTTTTACAGACTAAAAAGCAAACGCAAAAAATCGAGAAAAGATAAGAACAACGACAGAGATAGGGTTCTGTTTATGTAATAAAAGAGCACTAAATAACGGAAATGTGCAATTAAAAATAAGGGAAAGATAAAAGATAATAAACAACAGTCTTTTGTATAGAATATGAAAGCTATAGAAGGAATTTATGACGGAAGTTTCTGGTGGAATACAAAAATAAAGATAATGACATTCTCCTAATGAGTTCTGCCTTCGACGTAATAATGTTTTATATAAAATTTAACTCTGAAAACATCGGTAATAATTCCATTAGCCAGACCAAAGTCATAATTCGTCAAATGGAAACGTATTTATTTTACCAATTCTTTTAATGCAACGATTTTCTACCCAGAAAATTTGGTATAATTTAGGCGCATTAATATTGAAACTGTGAAACCTTTTTTCGATAATTTAAGAATATTGCTTCTCTCCGATTCTGTTCTGGAACAGTGATATTAGTGGACCGTGATTTATTACCAGACCTGACAAAGTGCGAATAAAGAAAGAAAATGATAAAAGTAGCTCTTCCATGTCGAGAGCAGTTGGCAGCTACACCGAACTTATAGATTAATTTTATATAAAATCCATCTATGACTCTCAACTACCAAAAGTTACCCAACAACTACCTTGTTGATAATATCAGTAATAATCTAAATTAAGAAATATTTATTATATAAGAAGATAAAATAATCGTTTAATACGCAGATAACTTTTAACACTTGAGCGGTCGTGCCCACAAAAGTTTTTATATCTGCGAGTTAAATGTTTATTTTAACCGAGAGTGAAATACAAGCTTTTATTCGATTTTGCCCCCAAAACCTAAAATTTTAAAACTTTGAATATTGCTCCCTGACATTAATCGTCAAATTTTAGTGACAGTTGAAACACCCTACCCGACTCTAAAATGTCTGTTTTACTGCCTAGTCAATAAAAATGCTAGCATATTAACTACTTAATTAATGTGATACTAGTGCACTTCAATAGTACAGTCATTATTATTTATGTTAGAAGATACTAACTTTTTTTTTTAGATTATAATTGCGTTTCTGCTGCACATTTTAAAAATATTGCGGTTTATATACAGAGTGTCCCAATATTAAAAAAACACTAAAGTTATGTTTTTTTTTAATGAAACCTACTCAGTTTGATTTTATTTTTGGATTTTAAATTACAAATAACTTTTATAGAAGTTTGTTTTTATTTATCTGTTATCTATGTTAATTGGTGGCGCTTTTTTTACTAGAATTTTCAAAATGCAGGAGTCTGTCTAAAAATTCGCACCTTCTAAATGCTTGCACACAAGTTAAAGTAAGTAACGCCGTTTGATTTCTTTTCCGTTTGCCGCATCTTTTAAGTGTTTACTCAACAACCTGCTTAGTGGCACGTGCCTACTGCGGTTTTTTAAACAAAACAAATTAAAAATGTCAAAAACTCATTTTTTTCGAATAGCATCCTATATTTATTTTTATATCAATCAAAAGATCTGTTGAAAAGCTTTCCATCAATATAAGGTTTGTATAGTCTAGTGTAAAATTTTAAATAAGTTGCTATCCTAAATTAATTAAATTTCGATAAACTTTTCTGTTTTAGACAATAAAAATCGAGTGAGCCTTATGCACAAAAAAAATTAGCACATAAAAAAAACAAAAGTATGGAACTAGAAATTCCTTGTTGCAGGAAAACGTACAATATTATGTACAATTAAGTTACAGAGAAAAGTAGGCAAAATCTAACATATCGCAAAGCAGTATTAACCCAATTTAGTAGAAAAACGTAAGAACATTAACAAATAAAATTTTTTTTTTTAAATGTGCAGCTATAATCTAAAAAAAGTTAGTATCTCCCAATATAAACAAGTTATAGAGCTTTATCGGACCGTTGAGACGGCCTGTATATAACAGACACAACTCAAAATAAAAATTCTAGCACCGCTTGATACTTAAAAAACATTATATGCACAAAATCCCAATTTTTCATAAAAAATGTTTTATATTTGGCTTCTTTTGCAGTTTTTCAAAAATATTAGAACAATAAAAGAGTTTTAAAATAAATTTTCTATATGTTAGATTTTGAGTTATAAATATTTTAAGACAATTTATATTAAATAAAAAACGTTACTGATAAAATCTGAAGGTCAACTGAATTTGTATGACTATATCAAAGTAACGCAAAAAAGAATAGTGGCAAAAGTGTTTCAATGCAAGCTTACAAGAAAAAGACCAAGAAGGTTCCAAAAAGTAAATAAAGTAGTAGTAAAAAGAAAAACCTAAGAAAAAAGTAACAGAACTATCCAAGGTAGGAAAGGGTAAACAAAGATTATAACATCTTCCTGATGTCTCAGTTTCACTGTACAGTCAGAGAAACAAGAAAACAGCGATGTTGAAAGACAGAGTGTAAGACATTTTGCCAGTATTTTAAAAGATCTGTTTCAAATTTTGTATGAACCATTGACTCAATGATAGTAAGCGCTCACTTAGATTGTGATCTCGATACGCATTCCTTACATCCTTTAAAACGCTTTTCTTTCCTGTCTTCGACTGTACCTGAAAAGAAAGTTCACTTAATAAAAATTAAGCAATAAGCAATTAATTCGTCGGTAAGCATTTTGTTGCCAATAAACACAATGGTAAGCCCTAATTAACATCTTAGAGTAGCTAGTAAGTAAAGTTATTCAAAATGAATTAAATTATTTTTTAAGAAAATAATCGAACAAATTTATCACAGGCATTACGAACACTTACAAACGTTAAGAACAATTTACCAGACAATAAAACAATGAGTCAAAAACAATTGAATAAAAAAATAAACTCTTTTTACCGTTCTTAATAACGAGCGATCTAAAAGCCGTGCAATCTGAGTTGGCCCTGAGAGAAAGAAATAGATATAGTAGTCATCTCTAAGAATTGTGCATCGTTTAAATTGTCAAAACTGTCAAAATTAAATTTCCATTTTTTCAAACTTGGTCCGCCATTGGAAGACTAAAATTAATTGTGCTTATTGTAATTGCTGCTGACTTCATTTGTAGCACCAAACACAAACGTTTTCGCTTATTTTATAAAAGAATTTTACACAAAAATTTATGACTAATAATTAATTTTAGATGGACAATCCTTATTTTTGTCTTATTTAGCTATTTACTTAATGTACTAAAATGTGATACTGCAGATAGATATTATTTAGGTAATCCGTTCTATGAGAATTCAAAATAAATAAAACAAGTTTATTCACTGGTGTTCTAAACTTTAACAACGTAGTTGTCAGTTTGGAGTATTGGTTTATGTAGGTATGTATGTACTTACTTAAATGTTTACCATTACAATTATTTGAATAATCATCGGAATTTAAAGCATGCCAAAATGTGTTGCAGTTTTGTTTCAACCATTATGCACGTAATTGTTTCAAAACAGAAAAGCCATTAATTAAACTAAAACTACTTTATTTAAATAGGCAAACAATCTAGATGCTCTAAGCTGATTGTGACATTTTTGTGAAAATTTTAATTAATACACATACATATTTATAATGTAAGTTTGTGATTTTAAAAATCTATATTTTGAACAGCAGAGAGTACATGAAAAATACATTAATGTAATAACGACATGAATAGAAAATGGTGATGGATATCTCTTTAAATTTACCTGAAAAATAAGAAATATTAATATACGTCGATTTAAAAAGGAAAATAAATTAGTAGTTCTCCAATATACAGGCTGTTTCAGAAATGAATACAAAAATTTTAACCACTTGTAAATCTCGTTTAAAGAAGAGTTTTTTCTAGATAATTTTTTTCCGAATTTCAACCGTTATTAAAATGAAGTTATTAAAAAATTTAGTACAAAAAAAACCATACTATGTTACAATGGTAACTAATCATAGGCGTACGGCAATTTTATGGTGGGAACAAAATTCAAAATTTTTAGCATTTATTGTTGAAAAGTTGTTTGCTTTGGTGAGATCTATTACAGGTTAAAATTAATTTTTGTATTCTTTTCTAAAACACGCTGTATATATATATATATATATATATATGTATATATATATATATATATATATATATATATATATATATATATTTTAAAGTTACAATATAGAAAAATGTCGAGAATTGCAAATTTTTAAACCTAGTATAAGAACTTGCAACAATCTTATTTGAATTTAAAAATTTAGATTTTGAATTCGTTTTTAATTAATAAAATTTTCTTTAAAATTTTTATTTTAGAAAGCTTAATCATTTTCAAACAAATACGCTTCCGTATAAAAAAGCTCTGGAAATGATATTTTGAATTTTACTGTCAGGGTAAAAGTGCTTTTATATTGTATTTTCTTTGGTATATAAATAAAATAAAGGAAGCGTTAAAGCGAGAATATCGCCCTTGACACACTTTAATCTTAAATGCAGTAAAGAGGCACAGGTGCTGTTTCAAGCGGTTTTCCTGTGCTTCCATTCATTCGCAAAAATCTCGGTGTTTCGTGAAGGGTTCTCATCTGTGGCATAGGGGCGAGATCTGTCGACCTCAGTTTCAGGAAACTGAAATAATAGCATTTTACGTCTCTTCGTCGGCTACTGGACAAAGGAGAGATTCACGAACAAAACGTTCTCGTGTTTCCACTTTATTGCACGGTGTCCGTTTGACTTTTCTCAACTTAACACTAAAAATCTTAAACGCACATGCTGATAAAAACTAACATTTGCATGAAAATAGACTACAGTTTCCTTTTTTTGTATGCAAACTGCTTAATAAAGTGGATAAGAGACCGCTCGGTTGTGGCATTTTTGCAACGGTTAGAAAATATGACTTATAAATTTTGGTTTTCTTAAAATGTAGAGCCAATTTGTCATTTTCTATTAAACCAGTTTGTTCAAACCAAAATTTATAAACAAACTTTTTTTTTTCACCTACTTAAACAGAAAGTCTATCAGTAATGACTGCTTTTAATTTTGTTTTTCTTTCAAATATTAAGTATTTGGGGTATTATGAAAATTACTGAAGCCCATACGACCAATAACCAAATAACAAGCTCGGTTAATTATAAGATCTTTTTGTATTATAACATCCAACTTCGTCTGTTATTTGCTTCATCTCGGTCTTATAATGTTAATAACAATTTATGCCCTAGATCTAGAACATTATGATCACCTCGTTAAATAGTATAAGCAACAAATACCTAAAAGCACCATTGATCGACAGTGCACCAGTGTTCGACATTATTCTCTACTGTTATTAATATTAGACTTATTTTACGTTCAAATAAACTACTAACAACAGTAAATTGCTCCACATTTATGTTGGCAACATTGGGAAAAAAACAGGAACTTTACTAAACTTAAACCTAAGAAAATGGCGTTGATAACCGAAAAAAGCAGTGCATGTGCTTTAACGTCGTTTTTATAAAGCAGAAGCGTAAGGTAAGTGACACAAATTATTGCATCAAACTTTTTTGTTAATTATTTTTGACCGTTATATCAATGTCCGAAATGAGAATACATAATATTAAAGCAATCAGTTTATGTAAATCTAATTTTCTACATTTTCTAACTTATATTAAAGGGGGTGTTGATTTTTCGATACCAAAAATCATTAGGGAACCATTGACCGATAGTGGTGTGGATTATAGAGAAAAATGTACACAGGACATTGCCTATTAAAAAGACACCTGCACGTCATCGGACTCAGCGAGGACGAGATTTGCAGCGGTTGTGCTGAAGATGAGAAAACTCCTATTCATATTCTCTGCTACTGTCCTGCTTTTGCAAGCATCAAAGATTTACACCTGGGCTCCCGATATCTGAAGCCCAGTGCTATCGAGAAGGCTCCTGCAGACAAGGTACTGAGCTTCATCAGAGGCACTGCAGTTGTGCTACTTCGAGAGGTTGCATACAATGGGCGTAGGCCTCGGTGTGCGGTTTGCGCTGCGGGCCCCTCTTGTTAAAAAAAAATGCGCACAAAAAAAGGAAAAAACTAAAAAAAAGAAAAAAACAAAACAGAGAAAAAACTAAACTAAAAAACTCAGATTCTAAATCTGAGGAACAATGGTTGGGAAGTGGTAAAGACTATTTTTTTGTTTTGCTGTTAATTTTATATGGTGTATTATTTTGTTTAAAATTAAAAAGAATTCAAGGTTTTCTTTTATAACATTCTGTCTACTTTTATTCAAGACAAGTCTCTCCAATCATGTCGATTACTGATGGAGTGTCGATTATTGGAAAATTATAAAATCCCTGTGTCGATTAATGGAGACTTGGAACAGTTTTTTTTTAAAAAAGCACATTTTTTACACTATACAAAAAAATAATCGTTTGTTATTATAAAAACCAACAGAAAAAGTCATTGTATCTCTAAAGAACTTTTCGAGGTTACTTGACTTTAATCTCCAACTTTGACAATTTTTTCGTTCATGTTGGTCTAATAGTGTTGATCACTGGTGCCTTTACCTTAATAGCTAAGTGCAACAGTATTTTGCGTCTCTTAGGTAGAAAGTAAATATTTGCAGCCCGCGGGTTCATTGTTGATACAGAGGAGCCAAGAAGGTTATGATTTTTAACAAGTTGTTAGAAAACGTTTTCACAAAACTGAATTTTTTTTAGTATAAAGTGATATTGCTTACAAAAGAAGTTTTTTTTTTCAAGTGTTGCTCCAAGACGATAAAACAGCTCTAAGTTAGGTACGTTGAAAATCTTTTAGAGCTAACAATGTTAGGCAAAATTTTGGCGATACTTTATACCCTTAAATCTCCCCTACGTGTTTTCTAATGTTTTTTTTAACTTAAAAATACTTTTTTTGTTATTTTAGACTTTTGTTAGCAAAAACTGTGTTAACACTGTGGGAAAAACTGCCTTATGTAAAGCAATAATGTGACCCAATAGATTTTCTTCAAGATCAACAACCAATAACATGATTGAATACTTTTACAATGTTACAAGAAACAATACAAATGTCACTAATTATGTACGTTTTAAAAGTGATTGCGTAAAGTAATAACATTTATAACAAAAAAATTTTGAATACAATTTTTTGTAATAATTTCGCCAATGTCTAAGTACTGTTACGACAGTTGTCTCATTAGACAATTATGTCTCCTGCCCTTAGCATGTATTAATAGTTATAACAAATACAAGTACCTACCTATTTGTGCTCGCTTAAGCTTAAATTATTTCAGACATTTAAATTAGGCAATAAAGATTATTATCTAACTGCGTGATGTAAAAAACTCAACACCTGATTGGGTAATGTTTTGAACTTATTACATAATTGACTAATGTAATAAAATTGATTAATTTTCATTTGTATGTGCTTATTTCAAAACTTTAAAACAAGAGAAAAAATAAGCTGTCTGATTATTGTAATTCATGACGCTATTAATTATATAATAACAATTACTGCAATTAAAAAAAAAATTAAAAAGTGGGGAAAAGGAACACTTATTTCAATTTCTAAGCAACTGTACAAGAACAGTAGGAACATTTTACCGATCAAATATACATAATTGTTCGGATGAGAATCGAAGCGACGACACGTTATTATTACTAAGAAACCACCAATAACAAAATCCGTATGTTAAAAATGTTCTTAACATTCCTGATGCTCATGACATTTTTTGTTATTGAACTTCTTTAAAAAGAAAATTCAAAAGCTCATTATTAATTAAAATTAAATATATTTATTCACTCTACTCTCTTAACTGTCTTGGAATGACTCGGAAAACAATAAATAGAGTTGTCACAAAAAATAGAGTGTCTTGTACCACACATGGGTTAAAGTATATTACACTAATTAGTGAGATTTTCAATTATTGCTTTCGTCATTTGCATACTCAAGTACTGTAATTATACTTTTATCCTCTTGGTTATATTATAACTAACTATTACATCCATTCAACAGTTTTAAACCATAAAATGCAATTTATTACATTTTTAATATTTTCTGGAATTTCAAATACATATTTCAATAAAACCTTCAAAAACTTTTATGGCGTTTAAAATAAATTAAAGTGCATAGAAAAATAAATTAACAATGCAGTTGAAGAAGCATTGTTGAAATGCAGTAACGAAAATTTTCTTTGAAGGATTCCTCGTTTTCAAGTTGCATATTAGTATTCAATTTTTATAAAAAATCGTAACATTGAATTGTGTCTATTTTCAAACGAAAACACTCACTTAAATTATCTGGATCATTAAAATTTCTTGTACAAATAAAATTTTGGGCCTGCATCTTAATAAATGCTGTCCTACGAAATTTGTAACAATAAGTTTCGTTGTAAAAGACAGGCAAGACGTGCTTTCTCTTTAAACTCATGTATTCGTTTGCTTGAAGAATTTTTAATCAAATTGTTGATCTTTAAATATTAACTATTAGTTTGGCGCTAGTACGTCATATTCCGTTCCAGAGAAGAGAAAGCAGATTTATCATGTAACTATCATATCTTGTTTGATCTTGCAATAGTTTGTTTGTAGACATTCCCTAAAGCCAAGTTTGACATAAGAGTAAACAAACTTTACAAACAAATTCGTACACCCTAGTTATCATTTTATGTTTGTACAAATAAATTTTGATTCAAATGACTTTGATTTTATGGAAACTAATCATAAAAGTTTTTTTGTGAGTACTAACTATAAAATGTTTATGACCCTATATCATCTCAGTTATTTACGCCCAACCTATGACAAGCAACTTGTCTTGCGAAGTTTACCTTTTATTCACATTACATTTCAAAACTAGTTTAAACTATTTGTTGTATTTTACTTTTAAATACCCGTATTAAAATACGAGCCAAAAATAAATCAAGAAAGATCCTTTATTGCTAAGGATGTATATGAGGCAGAAACACTATTGATCTTTGTTAAAAGCAGTTAGAGGTGTCCTTTAACATCCTTTTATCAAGTACTGTTGGATTTGTCTTGTAAAATTCTAAAGTTAAAGCCTGCATTCAGCGCTTTCTATTTAAATATTTGTCTTTGTAAATTCGAGGAAATTGTAAGGACGTGACTAGAGCTGCATTAATAATTAAATTTCAAGAAACATCAAAAATGCAGGTTGAAATTTAATCTAACCTGCTAATTTTTGCAATTTTATTGAGTAAATAACATTATAAATTAAATTAAAGTACATGTTTATTTACTTATCTATTAAAAGAAAAAAAAAATTACATGAATTATACATACACAGATGTATTACACCGTGCAAAAAATGTAAATAAAAATGGCATAACTTATATTAGCAAACTGTATCATATCATAAAAAAACCTAAAAGATGAAATGAGACAATAATTGACAGCAAAAAATAAATTAACTACTCTTGAGAATTATTATAAGTAAAACTAAAACCAATAAAAAAAATAGCAAAAAAGAGCACGACATAAACGATACGCTAGCGATGATATGTTATGTACTATTAAGAACAGTGTAAATTTTGACAAAATGGAACGGCAAGTTGAACAAGAAAAACGTAAGAAAGCAAGCAAAAGCTAAAGTATTATTATGTAGATTAAGCCAGAGAGGTCATAGTCATAGTTGTCATAGTTGCTACTACAAAAAGGAAGGAAAAATAAGCTGCTAAAAAATATTTAAAAAAAATTTAAAAAAAAACATAAAGCCACAGGCTGCAAAAACACAAACTATTGCCTAAGGTGCAAACAAGAAAGCCACAGAACTAACCAGACGAGTTGAGCATACTACCGAAAGTTATTAAAAAACAAAATTAAAAAGATACAAGACAATAGATAAAGTCACACCAGTGTCGCAAATGCAACGAAATAAATATTCCAAATGTCTATAAAAATATTGCAAGCCCCAATGTGAAATTATTTTTAATTATTAATTGAATTAAGTAAAAGTTTTATGTAAAAATAAACTAAATTAACGTTTTGTCACTATGTAACCACTTAGCTTAATTCCTAATTTGACAATCAGCTTCAAAACGACATTTGCTCGCGTAGTAATGAAATAATATTTATTTAACGTTTCTTTATAAAAAACTCAAAACTATACTCATTTTAGATTAGTAAGTTGTCCTATAAGTAACTAGCAAAATAAAAACTTTTAAATTCACTACTGGCCTGGCAACACAACTTACCCAAATTTGTTTTTAAAAAATTATCAAAAAATATTGTGACGCGAACGACTCAATTCTAAGAAGCGGTGAATCAGAGTATCGAGTATTGTGTTGTGGACCGCTCACTTCTAGGAACTGAATAGAACTTCGAGTATTATTTACGTTTTGAATGGGTTTATTTATTCTTGTTTACGTCGGCATTGTTTGTCGCTATTGTGATTGAATTCCAATCATCTTGCCGAATTGAAATAATTCAGGAGAAACGCGAGAAAATACTCGAAAGTTCTGGAAAGAGTCCATACCCCTATATATATGCGAGACAGCGAGTCAGTCAGTCAGTCTGGTTTTGGGAGAGCGACATAAAGGCGAACTCCGGCGATATCCAGCGAATTTAGAAAGCGATAAATTAAAGTGTTTTGTGTTCCGTTAGTGATTTAGAATATTAGCTGTGTTAATTAGTTGTAATTAATTTGATTTGTAAATAAACTTGCCGAGAAATTATCTCCAGCTCTTTAAATCAGAAACCCACATAAAATAAACGTCACACTGGTGTCAGAAGTGGGATTTAAAGAAGCTTGGTGGACAAAGAAAAGTTTATGTCTCTGGAACCTTCTGGAAGAACAACAAGAAGTCAGACAAGAACCATGGAGGAACAACTTCGTGTATTCTTCGAGAAACTAGAAAAACAACGCTTGGAAGATAAAGAAGAACAGAAGAAATTTCTGGAAGATCAAGAAAAACGAAGAATGCAAGAAAAAGAAGAAGAAGAAAAACGACGACTGCAAGAAAAAGAAGAAGAAGAAAAACGTCGAATGGAAGAGCAAGAAAGAATTTTCGAAAAATTCGATACCTTACAAGATGCTCTTAAGAAAGATGTCGAAGAAGTAAAAAAGGAATTTGAGGAAAAAGTTTTCGAAGTAAAAGAAGAAGTAAAAGAAGAGATAAAAGAAGTTAGGGAAGAATTAGAAAAGAAAGTTTTAGAATTGGAAAGTAAAATGAAGAAACTTGGAACAGGACAAATTTTAGGAAGCGAAGTAACATCGCAACGAGTAAAACCCCCAACTTTCGATGGTCAGTCTTCGTGGTCAATGTATAGGAGGCAGTTTGAAGCAGCGGCGGAGATAAATTGCTGGAATGATGAAGAAAAAGCCACAGCTCTGGTGTTAGCACTGCGAGGACCAGCTCTCCAGCTGCTTCAGAATGTATCTGATCGTGATCAGAAAAACTATCACGCAGTGGTCAACGCCTTGGAATTGCGCTACGGAGACCAGCACATGGACAGAGTATACCAAATGATGCTTAAGTCCCGACATCAGAAAAGCAACGAAAGTTTGCAAGAATATGCCGCGGAAATAGAAAGATTGGTTAATTTAGGTTATCCTTCCGCACCTGCAGACCTTCGCCATGAGATGGAAGCCAGCGCATTTATTGATGGTTTAAGAGATGGCGATTTACGACGTTATCTACGTCTACATAGATATAAAACCTGTGCTGACGCGCTTATCCACGCGTTAGAATATGAGGCGGCAAATGAAGACTTTTCACGACGACCAGCTCAACGCGTGCGATTGATGTCCGCAGAGGAAACTCCAACAAATAATTGCTGCTGCGAAGAACTGAAGAGTATGTTGGAAAAGATGCAGCAGACACCAGCACGCACTGGAGGACGGCCTAAGTGTTATGGTTGTGGTAAGATAGGCCATATAAGAAGGGATTGCCGCCAACGGGGAAGGTCTGAGGATGTAAGGAGGGGGTCAGGAAGATGTCACAGGCCCCTCAATTTCCCGGCATCAGGAAAACTAATTTCAGCTAGCACTTTGGGGCGTGTGCTAGCTGATACGCCCAAAGCCCCTAGGATCATCTCCGTCTCGCAGCTAGGAAAAGGAAATGATAGTCTGTTGCTGGATGGACGAATCAACGGTCGAGACACCAAGATGACGGTTGACACGGGAGCAACACTTTCTCTAGTGAGACGGGACATGCTGGAAACATCTCAAAATATCTACATGACAAGATGTAACTTCGTTTTGAAAACCGCTACTGGTGAAACAGCACAAGTACATGGAGAAGCTAATGTCAAACTTGAGATAGGACCATTCAATATTGTACACCGAATGGTTGTAGCTGAGATAGTTGATGAAGTGATCTTGGGTTTGGACATTATGGACAAATATGGATTTGTGCTGGATATTAAGAACAGGATGTTACAAATGGGAAACGAAGAAATCTTGTTACATTCTGCGACCGCTTCATCTGACCATGTAAACATCATCGTCTCAGAATCAGTTCGTGTCCCCGGCAATTCTGAGAAAATTGTGCTGGCAGAGTTGGAAAAAGATCCTGGGGGATACCGAACGGGAGTTGTTGAACCGGACATGACGAAATTCACGAATGCGACACACAATAAACAGATCTTGGTAGCTAGAGCACTCGTTGAGGCTGGTGGAAAGATTCCTATTCGCATAGCCAATCTCAGCGAAAATCGAGTTACGTTGCAGAAAGGGGAACAGATTGGCTTCTTTCAGCCTGCATTACGAGTTGTTCGTTGTGAAGAAAAGGACAACAAGAGTTACCAGGAAGGAGAAGGTAAAAATAACCCGGAATTGGAAAATTATTTTCTGGAAGAATGGCAACACTTATCAGAAGATCAGAGGAAAGCAGCCACTGCTTTTATTCGAAAGGAACAAGACATTTTTGCAATAGGGGACAAGATTACGGGAAGAACTAATTTGGTACAGCATCGAATTAATACGGGATCAGTACAACCTATTCGTCAGCCCCCGAGAAGACTCCCCTTTGCGAAACAGGAAGAAGTGGCTCGAATGATCGAAAAAATGAAAGAAGATGGCGTCATTGAAGATTCGTCAAGTCCCTGGTCTTCACCAGTTGTACTAGTAACAAAGAAAGATGGGTCAACTCGTTTCTGCGTTGACTATAGACGGCTCAACGAAGTAACGAAGAAAGATAGTTACCCACTTCCACGCATCGACGATACACTGAGCATGTTAGCTGGTTCCCAATGGTTTTCTACTTTAGACTTGAAGAGTGGGTATTGGCAGGTTGGAATTCACCCTGAGGATAAGGAGAAAACTGCCTTCTCGACTGGAACTGGGCTCTACCAGTTTAATGTTATGCCTTTTGGACTTTGTAATGCGCCAGCTACGTTCGAGCGGCTAATGGAACTTGTCCTTCGAGGGTTGACTTGGAGAACTTGCCTTGTGTACCTTGATGATGTGATGGTTATTGGGAAAACTTTCGAAGAACATCAAAGTAACCTGCAAGAAATTTTCAGCCGATTGCGAAACGCTCGTCTTCAACTTAACCCTAAAAAGTGTTGCCTTTTCCAAAGAAAAGTCAAGTTTTTGGGACACGTTGTTTCATCGAATGGGATACAAACTGACCCTGAGAAGACTGCAGCCGTACGGGAATGGCCCCGACCTAATGATAAGCACCAACTACGAAGCTTTTTGGGTCTTTGCACCTACTATCGCCGTTTTGTCAAAGGATTCGCCGATATTGCCAAACCTCTTCATAAACTGACCGAAAAGAAGACGCCTTTTATTTGGGACAAAGAGTGTGAATCGGCCTTCAAAACATTAAAAGTTACACTCTGTACGGGACCAATACTTGCTTACCCAAGGGCAAAAGGTCAGTTTATTTTAGATACGGACGCCAGTAATAATGGAGTTGGCGCAGTATTAACTCAAGTACAGGATGGCGAAGAGAGGGTTATCGAATATTATAGTAAGGTTCTTTCTAAACCTGAAAGGAATTACTGTGTCACCCGAAGAGAACTGTTGGCTATCGTGAACGCGGTAAGCCATTTCCACAAATATTTATACGGCCAACATTTTACAATAAGGACAGATCATGCCGCTTTAAAGTGGCTGTTAAATTTGAAGAATGCTGAAGGTCAAACAGCGAGATGGATTGAGAGACTTCAGCAGTATGATTTTGAAATCAAGCATCGCTCGGGAAGGTCTCATCAAAATGCAGACGCCTTGTCCAGAAGACCGTGCAGAGCCGGCTGCAAACATTGTAGCCAACGAGAACAAGCTGACCACCTGTGCAACCTTAGAAGGCTAGTTTTGCAACCTACTGACGGATGGACAGCTGAAGAAATAAGAACAGAGCAACTGCAAGACGATGAGATCGGACCGATTTTACAAAGTAAGGAGAACGGAAATGTAAGACCGCAATGGCATGACATTTCAAATAAGAGTCCTGCTCTGAAGGCGTTGTGGGCACAATGGGACTCCCTGAAAGTCGAAAATGGGCTGCTCAAAAGGGCTTGGGAAAGCGCGGATGGAAAGACGGTAACAATGCAGCTAGTCCTACCGAAGAGTCGTGTAAAGGAAGTCTTAAGGGAAATCCATGATGGAAGATCTGGAGCTCACTTCGGCGTCAACAAAACCTTGGGGAAGGTTCGCGAACGCTTTTATTGGGTCAATAGCCGAGAAGATGTCGCTAATTGGTGCCGGAAATGTACAACATGTGCTGCGAGTAAAGGCCCGAAAACTCGTAGCCGGGGAGCCATGAAGCAATACAACGTTGGGGCTCCGTTTGAGAGGATTGCGTTTGATATTGCGGGTCCATTTCCAGTCACCGACTCGGGCAACAAATACATTATGGTTGTTGCCGACTATTTCAGTAAATGGCCTGAGGCATACGCGTTACCAAACCAAGAAGCTATTACTGTGTCTCGTGCTTTGGTGGATAATTGGATTTCTCGTTATGGGCTTCCCATGGAAATGCATTCGGACCAAGGGCGAAACTTTGAGTCAGGGGTTTTCCAAGGAATTTGTGATCTCTTGGGTATTCGGAAAACCAGGACTACACCGCTGCATCCTCAGTCCGACGGAATGGTCGAGCGCTTTAACAGCACCATGGAAGAGCACCTATCGAAAGTTGTAGAGGCCCATCAAAGAGATTGGGATCGCCATTTACCGTTGTTTTTGTTGGCTTACAGAGCGGCGATCCATGAAACTACAAATCAAACTCCAGCCAAGATTTTGTTTGGACGGGAACTCCGCTTGCCTTGTGACCTTGCGTTTGGGACACCCACTCAAGAACCCAAGGAAGTTAGAAGCTATGTAGAAGAGCTTCAAGAGACGATGTCCCATATCCACGACTTGGCTCGAGACCGAATTGAGATTGCCAGTGACAGGATGAAGACGCGGTACGATTTGAGGGCGAATTCGGTAGGGTTTCAAGAGGGAGATTTGGTCTGGCTATTTAACCCTCAACGGAAGAAAGGGCGATGTCCGAAGCTTCAGCCGAAATGGGAAGGCCCTTATACCGTACTGACCCGACTTAACGACGTGGTGTATAGAATCCAAAAGAACCCCAGGGCTAAGATGAAGGTAGTGCATTTAGACCGTTTAGCCCCCTATGCGGGTTCAAATGACGATGAATGATTGTTCGAGACGAACAATTCTTAAGAGGGGGGTAGTGTGACGCGAACGACTCAATTCTAAGAAGCGGTGAATCAGAGTATCGAGTATTGTGTTGTGGACCGCTCACTTCTAGGAACTGAATAGAACTTCGAGTATTATTTACGTTTTGAATGGGTTTATTTATTCTTGTTTACGTCGGCATTGTTTGTCGCTATTGTGATTGAATTCCAATCATCTTGCCGAATTGAAATAATTCAGGAGAAACGCGAGAAAATACTCGAAAGTTCTGGAAAGAGTCCATACCCCTATATATATGCGAGACAGCGAGTCAGTCAGTCAGTCTGGTTTTGGGAGAGCGACATAAAGGCGAACTCCGGCGATATCCAGCGAATTTAGAAAGCGATAAATTAAAGTGTTTTGTGTTCCGTTAGTGATTTAGAATATTAGCTGTGTTAATTAGTTGTAATTAATTTGATTTGTAAATAAACTTGCCGAGAAATTATCTCCAGCTCTTTAAATCAGAAACCCACATATAATAAACGTCACAATATATTAAAATTTTCACATTTTGAGAATTCAAACTTACAGTTGCTGCCTTTAATTTAGTGCCTTTAATTTAGTGCCTTTAATTTAATTTAAAAGAAGTCTATTCTTCCTTTTATATTTTGCCTTGTTTTACAAATAGACAGTTGCACAGTTTTGATTTTGACATTGTCATCGAACATGTCATCAAAAATAATTTTTTTATGGCAACATGTGTGTTGTAGCGTTAAGCTGCTCAAAAAACAATAACCCACTCGTCTCTTTGCGGCTGTTGAGTTAAGAGTTTTTCTCGTGACTTATTTGTCGAACAACACACGATTGTCAAGTGACGAGATTACTAACAAAACATTTTATTTTTATTCTCATTCTAATTCACAGTTTTACTTATTATTGTAAAAACTTTTTAACATAAACCATTGATAGTATTGATTGTCAATGTTAAGGTCATGGTCATTAACTACAAAGCAAAAAGTAAGAACGGAGTATGACAAAAAATCTTGTCTCACACGCTCGGAAAATGTTTTTGCGAGATCTTTGCATTGCACTCTATTTGTACTCGCAAAATTACTAATTAAAAAGTTGGGTGCAATAACCAGACAGCTCTGTTTTCAAAAATTTATGAGAAATTACAAAATTACAAAAAAAATCCATTATTTTTACCAGGCAGCTCTAAATATCGTTGCCACATGCACAGTAATAGCTAGAAGTACCTTATTCTTGTACCAAACGATTGGTCTTTTTTTACATGTAATGAAATGTGAATTTCGTCAAACATTTCAATTACAAACTTATTATAGAAATAACTTTTTCAAAAATTATCTTTTCATTATTGAGTAAAAATCGTCAATCAATTTGATGCAATAAAAAGAAGTAGGTAATAGTACATAATTTTTTGTAACCTCTTATTAATATTTAAAAAAAACCGTTTTTGTATAAAATAATTTAGTTAGAATAAAATTTCACTTTCATAATAGCGTCTCAGTATAAATCATTTAGGTTTATAATTTTCCCGGCGCATCCGCCTTTTTTAAAACGTACTTTAAAAACTCAAAACATTTTAAATATCTTGTTAGTGATTTTTCAACTTAAGTACCAATAAATTATATAATTTAATCTAGCATTAAAATAGTAAATTAATTTTTTTTACTGATTTAGTTATAATTAGTATCTAGGAATTTCTACAAGCTCCGCTGCGTGCTCCTGGTATACATATTCGTTAAAATTCATTTCTCGAAATGAGAAACATTTAAATTAAATTTTGCGGCAAGTTTAATTATCTTTTTTTAAAACACATCTCTTAATAAGAGATAGTAATCACAAAAAGTTAAAAAACACTGTCTTCTGTTATTTATCATTTATTTATTTTCTGAATAAGCATGTAAAGTGAGAACCTGATTTTCAGATAAAGTTTATCAAAAGACTAAAATATTAAAAAACTTACATGGCTTTAGTAATTAAAACAACTAAGTTTTGAAACAATTAATTTACGTGTGAGACGAAAAGTTTTTCGGTTGCCTGTAGCGACAGCTACTTAATTACATTTATAAACAAGTATTTATTTAAGCAATTAGGTAAACTGCTAAATAAAAAAAAATAGTTTGAAAGTTTTATTGTTATGGTATAAAGTTAATAGAGTAGGATAATAAAATTATAGCACTACAAAATTCATTTATCGTCTTTATAACGTAACTCATTCATAAGTATACATAAATACACATAGATCACGCATAGATCAAGCTATCAATTCAACAATAAGCGAAGTGTTATCAGTATTGTGTAACCGCTGTTGTTAGCATATGCCTTTTGTATATAATCTAGCTTTAGCTTCGCTAAATGCACATATAAGAGGGATATCACTTCTAACAATAAAACTGTGATTTAAACAAAACAACTACTAATCAAATATTAAAATATTTACCTATCTTTGTTTATATCCAATACTTAATTTAATTATTGTAGTATTTTAAAATTAGCTATTTCTTCAATTAAAATTTCTATTATTTCTAAATTACTTTAAATATAAGCTTCGAAGTCAAAAGTGTTTCAAACACTTCACGTAAAATTTTCTATTTAAAACAAAACATACCAAAAATGTCGACTTTAAACAGGGTGACATACATTTTATAACTTGACTATCACATTTGAACCAACAAATTAAAGAAAAGTTTCTACTGTTTTTAATTTGACAAATTTGTTTTTAGTTTTCTTGTATTTTCCTCCTTATTTAGAAAAGAAACCAGCCCCATTTTTTTAAATATTAAGTACATAATTTTTCAAATGAGGAAAAAACCAAGAAAACACAAAAAGTGTGTATCAAATTGAAAACAGCATTTTTTTATCCAACTACTAAAGGTCGAGTAATAAAATTTATTTCACTTAAAATACTGACCCTATATCTCTACTAGTCTAACCCCACTGAAAATATATATTTTATTTACACACTTATTAACTATTCTACACAATTAGAGTTTGACAAGCTCTTCAAAGGTTTTTCAATAGTCCTCCAATTCTTATTAACTCAAAACTTTAGAACTTTGATGTCTCTGACAAAATCGAATTGTGCGTACTTGAGAACATGTGATGAAGTCATCTAGAAAGTTACTAACTACTCTTTGACGTTAGTGTATTAACATTCAAGAGAACAATCATTGCTATAATCATAATTTAAGCTGTAGTATAATAGCGAATATAATTGCTAGTCTAAAAATTTGATAATTTTTATGCGAAACATACAACTTTCATTATTTCATTACAACTTTCAAACATTTTTTAACACAATAATAAGTATCTAACTTAAAAATGTTCACATAAATCTGCAATAAATCTGTATATCAACATAAAAATTTGATTTCCAGAGCTACTATTTCTAGCGGCTTTATTTTATTTCACTAGCAATTGGACAATCCGCAAAACAACGACGCTTCTGACGGAAAAAAATTGAACCACAGAGTAAGAGGAATAATTATTTGTTGGGAAAATTGTTCCGGTAAACAAATGTAATAAAAATGCAATTTATTGTTTTGTATCTTAATGTAATTTTTATTACACAAATAATGTCTGGTGTTATAGATCAATTTGATAAATTTAAACGTAGAAAACTGCTCTTTAAAAAAATAATAATAACTTTTACAAACTCAAGAAAAATAATAGCTGTTTAACATCAAAATACACACTAAACAATGGTTTTAGCTTTAAAGTTGAAACAACTGCTTGTTGAAACAAATAATACAAAAAAACACAGTTTTATTACTAAATATTGCAATATAGTCACTACTATCAATATTACTGTCATTAGTCAGTATTGTCCTTCATAAAAGCACCATTTAGTAGGTAACGCCTCTTTTTGTTGCCTTTTTTGCCCAATACAGTAGAGTCTGGATTATCCGAGTCACGATTATTCAAGACTCCGCGTTATTCGAGCACTCTATGATTTTTAAGAACTCCCTGTTATCCGAGGCCGTGCTGAATTTGATCCGAGTTATTCGAGAAATTGTATAAAATCTAAACAAAACATTGAAAAAACCGCTGGCGCCGTATTATTTTCTGTTCTAGGAATTACATACCTTTATATTTGTATGTACGTGTTTAGTGGATCCATTTTATGCAAGTTATTTCGTATCGTAACCATGTGCGAAACAATGGCTCCAAAAAAACGTAGAAAAGTGGTAGTTACTCCTGCCAAAAAAATTGAAACCTTAAATCGTTTAGATAAGGGTGAAACAATTAAATCTATTGCCGGTGAATACGGTGTCGATCAAGTCACAGTAGGAGACTGGAGACGAAATCGTGAGAAAATAGAACAATGGCATAGTCTCCAAGCTTCAGTAGCTACCAAACAAAAATCTATGAAAACAGGAGACTACAAAAAGGTTGGTGATAGTTTATATCTTTGGTTCACACAACAAAGAGTTAAAGGAATTCCTGTATCAAGTCCCATATTACAAGAAGAAGCCTTGGAACTTAATAAACAAATTAATGATGTTAGTCCAAATTTGACAACAGAAACTTTCACTGCAAGTGATGGTTGGCTGGACCGTTGGAAGGAACGTCATGGGATTCGGGAACTAACGATCTGCGGCAAAAAACTTTCTTCAGATTCAAAGGGAATTCAAGAGTTTAATGATCAGATTAAGAAATTGTTATTGGAAGAGAGTTACACTACCGATCAAATCTATAATTGCGACGAAACTGGTTTAAATTTTAAGCTCATGCCATCAAAGACACTAGCACCTAAAGGAGAGTCTTCAGCTCCTGGGTATAAATGCAGTAAAAAAAAAAATAACTGTCATGGTTTGCTGCAATGCATCTGGTAGGCATGAACTTCCTTTAATGTGCATTGGAAAGTCAGCAATAACACGAGCTTTCAAAAATATAGCGCCAGGAGCTTTACCTGTTTATTATATAAATAAAAAATCGGCTAAGATGGATACAAATCTATTCAGCAATTATTTTTACGATGAGTTTGTGCCCAGGATAAAAACATTCTTAAAAACAAACGGTCTTTCTATTAAGGCAGTGTTAATTCTAGATAATGCACCATCGCATCTAGAAGCAACAACGCTAAAAAGTCAAAACATCACTGTTAAATCTATCACAGCAAATGTAACACCCTTAATCCAACCGATGAATCAAGAAGTTCTAGAAAATATTAAGAAGAACTACAGACGCTCTTTCTTACAACATAAGTTAGAGAAGAGTGAAACGGATGACCTAATAAAGGTGCTGAAAGAAAATAATTTAAAGCTTGTGGTTTATTGGCTGGCAGAAGCTTGGAATACTGTAAGGCAATCAACTCTTGCAAAATCTTGGTCTAAAATTTTGACATCTCCCGTAACTGAAAAGCAGGATGATGACGAAGAAAATATTAGTTTATATGAATTGTTAAAAGGACTAAGAGGATGCGAAGAAGTGACACCAACCGATGTGAAAGACTGGATTGTTGCTGATGCTTCTGTAGAAGGTCTGGAAGATAAAGAAATAATTTCTAAAGTGTGAAATTAATGAATCTCAATGATGCAGACAAGTCAAGTAATAAACATAAAAATGAAAGTGGCGAAAAAGAAAATAAACAACTAGTGTCTCACAACGAACGTCTGATGGTGTTAGAGACGGCTTTACGATATGTTAAACAACAAGAAGAAGCAACCACTTCTGATGTTTTGCTAATTAATCGCTAGCGAAATATTGCAGCACAAAAAATGTGCAATGTTTCAAAACAAACTAAAATTGCCTCCTACATGTTAAAATAACTTGTTCTTGTCAATAAAGCTGTGTACTTTTTTGTAACAAGTTTTTTACAACAGTCTCCGTGTTATCCGAGTTTTATCTTATCCGAGCCGCAGCTGGTCCACATTGGCTCAGATAATCAAGATTCTACTGTATATATTTTAAAATAAATAATTTAAAATTCAGTTCTATGTTGGCATACTTACGTAAAGTCACATAAAAGGTTCTTTACTAAAAAAACGTTACAATAATGAAATTACTTTCTACCCTTCGTTTAAACAAAATTTGTTTTGCGTAATTGAACAAACACTTTTTTCTGTTAAAATCAATAAATTTGTTTGTGTTTTTAATTCTACACAAAATTACATTTAATCCTTGATAATGAAAGTTTGTTCATGAAATTTTAAGCCAAATGAAAAACATTTCGAGTATCAAAGGTGTCTGGATTACGTAATAAATACTTATGTATTTTAGTTATCCATCCATTAGCTAAATTACTGTTGAAAGTAAAACAGCATCACTATTGAAATAACACTTTGAATAAGTAATAAAATCAATAGAGCTGCATTTGGTGAGTGTAAGTTTATGTTTTTATTGGTAATATTCGACAAGTGATCACTCGGGAATGAAAAGCCTACACTTAGATGAAGTAAACGAGCTTCTTGAACGTCAAAGTTGAATTTGATGGTAGGCAATGTAATAGATGTAAAAATCTCTCGAGACATAAATTGGAGCGAGCCGAAGTTTCTCAACGGCGATAACCGTTTTGGCGCTCGGTGTCTAGCCGCAAGACGTGCACATTCGTGAATATTTAAAGAACATCTGACGCAGCACCGTCAATACGCCGTTATTTGTCATCTGAACTGTACGACATGTCGGAGTAACGTATAATCCAGTGTTTGATGTCGGAGGATGTCATCACGAAGTGCTTGACATGTTCAATATTTGCGGCGAATATGTGGCTGCTGATATGCGCGGGTTTCGTGTTGTATGATGGGTGTTTGTTATGGCCTCGTTAGGAGGCAACAAGATATTTCATGTGGTCCAGACATGGTACATCATTCATCTTAATGACTCAGTCATGGGGTTAGCGGGTCCACGCAGACGTGAATTTCACCCTTTACGCACGGATCTGCACACTTACTGCTTATCAAACTCTAATGAAACTCAGGGAGGAACATTTGCATAATTTTAACGACGCAATGCCGGATGATACGCCGCTTTAATGCTAACCCACAATTATGGCATCAATTAATACAGTTACTAACTGGGACTGTATTTTAGGTTAGACTAAGCACTGTTATCTTATTAAACTTTGGTGATTTTGGAAACGGAATAGTCGACTTACCTAGCTACATCTTCTCGATTTTGTATATAAGTATTAGAATAACTTGTTTTTGTTATTCTGAAATACAATCATTAGAACTTTAAAAAGTAAAATACTAATTATATATATTTTTGATATTAGTAGATCTGGAAGTAGATAGATATTTGGAGCATTTTTGTATACAGGATGTCTTTGAAGTAATGATAAAGATTTTAACAGGTAATAGGGCCCGTTGAAAGATTGCTAAAAAACCAAATCTGCTTTAGACAAATGTTTATAATTCTTGAAATATACTGTAAATTTAAAAAAAAACATAATTTTTAAAATACACGATGTATGACAACACTGTTTTTGAGCATATAGATTTGGAGATATACGACGTAAATTTTTTTGCACACGTTGTAATGTTTTAGAACCTCTGACTTACTGTTAGCCGAGCTAAATATTTAGAGATCCCACTCATATCAACTAATTTAAGGAAGGACCTTATTTATAAGTGCTTTAAAGGTTATGAAACAACACAATCAATAGACAACCCATACCAATGCGGTACATACTTTTACCAAGCACGTGTTGAACAGCACTATCTTTGATGAACCTACGGGTCAAAGTTATATAAATAAAATGTAGACATTTTTTTCTTCTGTGTTGTACTATGAGTGAAAATGTACATTGACAAATACTAGATATTCTGTTACAATTAGTATAAAACGTTCAAAATATAGAGCGTAACTCAATAAATTAGACAATTCTGAAGGTGTCTTTTAGAGGTTGTTGGGCTTGATAAGATTTCAAGCTTGCGAACTCCGACAGTCGCAATTTTAAAGTGTAAGCACGCCCAATACAATAAAATTGTGGTCTTTACTACAGCTTCTGCTGCGCAGTTTTGCATAAGAAGCATAAATCTGCTTTTTTCGGATTTCCCTAGTTGCAAGCCTATTAAAATGACTGAGAGAATGATCAACTAATGAATGATGCAAAACTTTAATATGATACCACAACTGCTAATTTATCGACCGTTTTTAACTATTTTATTGCTTTGTGCGCTTCTATTGATTAAGTCAGCATTAATAATTAATAATTAATAACTCTTTCGAGTTATTAGCACCAAGCGAATATATGATGTGTTTTCCAAAAAATGTAACAAAAAGATATTTAAAGACGTTTCTGACAAGTTGTAATAAACTGTTTTTGCAATTTGAAGCTATGACATGATTGACATGATAATTATAACCAACAGATTGTACAAAATGAAATTATTATACCCGGTTTCTACTGTATTAACTGTTTTCAAACAAAAATAAAATATGTGCTTCCGATCTTCTAATCCGTGTTGCAATCAACGTATCCGTCATGTTGAGGAATTGTCACGGAATTATTGAGTCGACACGTCAAACTCTGATTCACTGGTGGTAATTGGAACATCTGTTCAGTTATAGTGTATTCCTATCGGGACACTCATGACAGATCTCCATGTAAATTATGGAGAGTGCGTTTAAATTTATATTATCTGCAACGGGCATGCTCTCGTCTACGATTTGGGGACGGTCTAAATTATCCCAAACTAAACAATACAAAACACTCTCGAAATAATAATAAACACATCTACACAATAATTATTATTATCCCGGCATACACAATATCGATTGTCATTGCTTTTAAATGTTTCGCTGTTTACAATTTTTGTTCTGAAATCGTTTTGATTTTTAACACAGAGGTTTGATGCGACCGGACGTTTGTATTTATTTATCATTGTATTGCACGTTACATACCTGTCTAATTACGAAAATTATGTTACGCGCATGTTATTAAATAGTGCCTCAAATTGCAAATTTAGTGTAAGTACCTAGTAGATAGTAATTATATTGTTATCACCATTAGTAACTACTAGTTAATTTGACGTTTAATTTAGTTGTTTTAATTTTTATTCTAATTTAGATAGTAAATCCAATAATATTTAAAAAATACTATTAATAAATTAATGTTGGAAATGTCTGACTGTAAATAGGTGACTTAATCTTACATTCCTCTACTTTTCGTTTTTTCCCATTAATCAATCCGAAAATATTCTTTTTGTTATGTTATTTTTTTGTTTGAACTTTTATATTTTACTTACTTTTACTAATTTTACTTAAAAAATAAGCATAGCTAAAAGAAACCGTTGATATAGAGACGTTTGCTTGAGCTTTTTTAAAAATGCTACGCTCTAACCACCCAGCGACTAAAATCATAGAATTGATGTCAAAGAATAATATTTCAAACCAGCTTCTTAAATGTTTCAGATGCTGTTGATAAAACTTAAATAAAAAATAAAATTATTTACAAAAAAAATTCATATTAAACGTTTGACGACTTAGCGCGGCACTAGCTAGAATCATCACCGAAGTACGTTATACAAAAGATAAGACAAAAATCCCAAAACCGGTCTGCAGTTACTTGGTTGGTGTATATGGCTTGTGTGCTTCTTATTCTAAAATCTTAAACGCTTACGTTCGTTTTTAACGTGCTGTTGTTGGGCAGATCGGATGATGTAATTCAGTGTTAGTTGGAGCTTGCATCCGTGGATTATTTTCTTCTCATCTATCCTTTGAGAATGGTGTGTTGATTTTAAGTGGTCAATTGGCTTTTCTAAACGTTCACCAATTTTCCGCTAGCTACCAGCACTTCTATGACTTGTCGCTGCGACTGCATTTCACTTACAGCCATTAGATAAACTTTTATCAAGTAGCTGTAATTTCACTCGTGTAAATCTTTCCGCCTGGATATAAGCGACTTAGTGACACCAGATAGGCATTACACTAAGATATGCTGTACTAATAATGAGGCACAAACTCCAAACCTCGTCTGCAGTTCTTTAGTTACTATCTTGTTAGTTCGCTTGTATTATGATAAAAACCGCCTTCTTTAACGTTTTCCCAAAAAAAATATTTTTTTAAATAGAAACCTATGTATTCCAGACTTAATATCTACAGAACAATTTTGATTAAAAAAAAACATCATCAAGGCAGCTAATTTATACGAGGAGTATACACGTCTTTAAAAAATGTACACTAGAAATCTTTTTGACCAAGGAAGTCTTTCGGAAATACTTTAAAAAATCCTTTTAAAATACTTTAAACTTTTTGGTTTATAAATAGTTTTCATTATTAATACTATTATTACGGTTAATAATATTATTCTTATTTATTATTATTTTGTAGCTCCTCTTAAATCATATATCTACTCTAAAACAGAGTTAGTTGCAATATTCACATAGGCGCATTATTGCCCATATGCAGATTAAGCAAAATGTTTATTAATTCCCTGAAAATTCTTCAAGATAATTTTTCGAAATTTCTGCATATAATTCAATCACATCCTGTGTATCAAAAAAATTGCTATAATACATCGTGTTTTGTACAATTTTTTTTTTTTCGCTACATTACTGCAGACTTCCACCATTGTCCCCAACACAAGATGGCAAGTTTTAATTTCTTAATTCATCGACTCATTAATTTTCCCTTGAGTAAAGAGAGGTTTGAAAAGGAGCTCAAAATTATCAAAGATGTAGCCAGGTATAATGGTTTTGAGACTGGAATTATTGATAAAATAGTTCGAAAAATTAAATATAAGAAAATGGTCACTGATTCAACGACTTTTGAAAACAAACCAGAGAAAACAACTTTTATATCAATACCTTATGCTCCTTCAATCACAAGAGGTTTGAGCAAAATTTTCAAAAATTTAGACTTCCGAGTTGTTTACAACTCGGGCACAAGTCTACAAAGTCTTCTCCGTAACCCTAAAGATAAAACAGGGCCTTTAGAAAAGTCGGGGATTTATGAAATTAATTGTAAAGACTGTAATCAAAAATATATTGGACAAACACGTAGATCAATTTACACTAGATTTAAAGAACACATGGCTCATCTCAAATTCAATAGAATAGAAAAATCTAGTGTTGCCCAACATATTTTTGAGAATGACCACAGAATTGACAAAAATAATATTAGAATTATTAGGACAATCAATAATTGTAAATTTCTTGACGCATTCGAGAGTCTAGAAATACATAGAAACAAAGGACGTCTAATTAACGCCGATTTTGGTCCAATCCCCACCTTTTCGCTCTTCTCATTGGTTGATAAGAGGGGGAAGTGAAAGTTGGTGGAAGCCGGCACGATTAGTATATAAGCTAAGAATGGTTGTAAACAATTTAGTTTTAATTCCTACCTGAGGATGACAACATTGTTGTCGAAACGTGCGTCGTATCAAGTAAAGAAGTTTGGTGTTAGTGGGTGTTTCATTTCCAATTTTCATTTAAAAAACACACCAAGAAGATCCAACAAGAAGATTTTTTTTTTTTAAACAAAGGTCTATAGTGTATATCTCGAAAACTCTAAACTTTTGTATATGACAATTTTCTTTTATTGTTTAGCGTCCTTTTAACAAGAACCAGTTAATAGTAATTAAAGTTTGAAAACTCGTATTTTACATTACAAGTGAGATGTTACGAACGAGGTGACGAAGAAGCCGAGTCTGTAACATCGAAACGAGTACTGTAAAAAAGAGTATACAGACGAATGTCATTATGTATTTTATTTTATCCTGTGTCAAATTTCCTTCTAAAGAAAAAAAAATTAATTTCAGAATAATGTAACAAAATCTCGTTGCGTTTGCAGAACATCATTACCAACGGCCATTTCGCAACTGTTTAATTTGTTGATTTTAACGCGTGCATTGATTAAAATGAATTCTAATTCATATTCTTTATTTCAATCAGAAATATTACGGAAATTTGTAGAAGCATGTACAAAATTAATACCGACGAACTCTAACAAAAGGTATCAAACACAATTTAACCAATTTTTCGAAAGGAAAATAAAAAATAGTGTTAAAGATTTTACCGAGAAAGTTATGCTGGCCTACCTTTTATTTGGTAAGAACGCAAATGGTTATATTAACTATTTTAATTGTAAACTAATGTTTTTTGTCTAAGAAAATAGGTGCTTCGTCTTTGTGACCAAAATATTCTCTGATTTAATCGATATTAATTGCGAATAAATCTTGATATATCTTACTTTCCTAGACTAGTGGCATTTGTTAAAAAACGGTCACTTGATTCTAAAGCCAACCAATCTAAAACAATAACTCGGGAAGAAATCTACCGATTTATAAAAGAAGCTTGTACTGACAAATATCTCCTGACAAACGTAAAAGCAAATTTCAAATTAAACAATTAAATATAAGGTTTTTTTAATATACGGATTGTAGCTCTGATTGGAATAGCTTGTGGTTGCAAACTAGAAGAATTGTATAACATTTTACTAGACTATATTCAGGAAACTGAAACTCAGTTAATTATTACGATTCCCTGCGCTAAGGCAAATCAGAGAAGAACCTTCACTGTAATGTACAAGGTAAAGGAAATTAAATGTTCTGCAACACTTTTGGCTAATACTGGTGCTGATTTAACACTACTAAAAAGACACGAAGGTTGGAAAAGTTAGTCTGTGGCTGAAAAGTACATAGAAGACGCTTTAGAGATACAGAGCAAAAATAAAATTGCCAGGATCATTTTCAAGGGATAAACCCTTGTTGAAGTCCTCCAGCAGCAAAATAAAGAAGCGCTACTAATAAAAGTAGTTTAAGTAAAACCATTGCTTCAAGGGAGAAACCTTTGTAGAAGTTCTCTAGTAGCAAAATAAAGAAGCTACTAATAAAAGTAGTCTAAGTAACACCATTTCTTCAAGAAACTGAAACCGCTTTGTAAAGTTTTGAATTTGACACAGGATGAAATAAAATTTGTAATATAATTTCAAAACATCCTGTATGTTAGTCGCAATAGCCGATATTGTCTATTGTCGGAAATTTTGACTCACTACTTAATGCGATTATTTCAAAATACCCAGGATGCAATTACATTTTTTTGGCGGACCGCGGGTAAAATAAAAAAAACAACGCAACGTAAGCAAATCTATTTGCCCACAATGCGAAATCGGTAGGTTGTTTTACCCATCCTTCGCAAAAACGATAAGTATATTGCAGTAGTTAATCGCATCACGTTTTAAGTACAAATTTCGAGCAAAAGACAATTGTGGCAATTGCAAATAACATAAACACAGGTCTAACCAATTTCGCATTGTAGACAAATAAATTCACCCACATTGCCTTATGATTGTTTTGTTTTACCCACGGTCTGCAAAAACAAAATCTTAACTTATTGTATATTGTAATAATCGTATTAATTTGTGAGTAAAAATTTTGAACAGTGACTGATTTCGGCTATTTTAGGATGATATTAATACAGCTTACACATTAAATCTTTCGAAGAATCAACAAATAAAATAATAAAAATTTATTCGTAAAAAAGTGTGTTTCTATTTCAACATACAGATTTTTTAGGTTAATGATAATGGTAGGCGTAAGCTCATTGCACAGTGAACAAAAGCACATATTGAACTAAAAAAGTAACATAGAAAAATAATGAATTCAAATTCTATGAAATTACGTTGGCTAATAATAGAGTCGGTAATAATAGACCTTCAACAAACAAACAAAAATGAAATTTTTCTTTACTTGGAGGTCCTTATATCGACCTATTATACTTATGATTTAATAATTACTTAGGTACTTGTTTGTGGTTTGGAGTTGAAGTAGAAAAGTAAGCAGAAAATTAATAGCCTTGCTCGTTAGTATGACTACTTAAGTACCAAATAAGTGGAAAATCAGGTTGGATTTGTCGATATCTATTTAGAGGTAGCTCTTCAGGCTTCATTTAACATGACCGAGAGTTGGTCGAGACCCGTTAAAAAACACGATTAAAGCATCATAAAACATTAAAGTTCCCTGGGTAGACACGATCTGTGAAATATTGCGGGATAAAAGTAAAATTAGTAAGCAAACATGCAAAAAACAGATCAAAATTTCAGAGGATTTTTCGGACGAAGGAAAAAGGGTTGAGAACGGCTCAATTAGCATCAAAATATGCTGATGTGTTGAAAAGAAAAGCTTTTAAAATATGAGGGTGTTCCCGTCGTAAGTTAATTAAGGCAAAGTGCAAGAGTGTGCTTTCACCTCCCGATTGCCACCCGTAAATAAATTAGAACATTCGGACAGTGGGCGAGCGCATTGAATACATAATCAAAGGACCGCGTTAGCAGAGATTTAAAGTTGGTCGGGTCGTGCCAGTATTGGAGACGATAAATTCCACTAATTAATTTTATTCGGGCAGCGTGTAAGCTGTATGTTAGTAGTTACTGCGCCATGGTAAACCGGCAGCTGTAAAGACCCGTTGCATAATGAAAGCCACATAACCCTCGAATGGCACCGTTGCAAACAAAATACTACCCATAACCTAGCACGATCTGTCGATTCTAATAAATTTTCGAACATTTGTGAAAAAACTTTATGCAATTTTATATTACGAGGTAACATTTGCGACAAATTTTCTCAATTAAAATTTATTTTAAATTAAACCATTTTATATATCCAACTTGGTGCTCATATTTACAAGTTTTATTTTTTCTCATAATGCCTTTGCGTCTGGAAAAATTAAAAGAACAAAAAATATAATAAAAACTAAAATAAAAAATGTTATATTTATTTTTTTAGGAGCAGATGGTGGATGCAAGGGAAAGCAATCATCTCTTTCAATAGTAAATTTTTTTCAAATTTATTATAAAGTTTTTTTGTATTATATGTAATTTATCGTACTTCAACAAATGTTGGGTAGTACTGCACTATTTCTCTCCAAAAGTATTTTTATTGACTCTTGCATATTGCTATTTCATCTTTTTTTCTAAAAATTGCACCAAAACTAACAAACACTCTTCTAAGGTTTAAACAGTAATAATTCTATTTCTAGAAAAAAACTCATTTTGTTTTCAAGTTATTTATCAAAACTTTGAGTACTAATAGGCTTCTACACTAGAGTGGGAAGCTCTATTATATATAGGTATATTTTTATCTTTCGACACCGAAAAATTGGTTCCTAGGCCTCTACAAAAAATACTCTCTAAAGATGATCTCTTAATTTTAATAAAAAGGTCCTCCTCATCGCAGTTTTCTATTTTTTTTTCAGTTCCATATGTTACTTAATCGTACAAAAAATTTCTATTTACATTTCTGTAGGAAATTAAACGCTCTATAAAAAAGGTATCTTACAACTTTTTTATAACTCTTACCGTTTAAAAGATATCAAAAGTCAAAATTTGAAAAATATAACAAAATTTGTTTTTTACTTCTAAATTTTATATGCGCAATACATAGTTTTGTAGAAAATTAGAAGCTCTACAGAAGAAACCTCTTGTAGTTAATCGATTACTTTAATCATTTAGAAGATATTCGCATTTTAAAAACCAACATTTGAAACTAAATTCTCAAATTTTATAATAGTTCTAAAAGCAAATAAAGCACTTAACAAAAAGCAAAAGACAAAGCAAATAGATGTTCTTCAAATTTATTCTATAAGAAACATTCGATTTTTTTCCTAATTGGTTGTCAACAAGAAGATCCGCTTGGTCCAGTAATCTTCAGTCTCTCAGTTTAGCCCGTCATTAACAAAATGGTCTCTAAGCTTAACATGTGGTACTTAGATTATAGCACCCTAGTTGGTCCTTTTAATAAAATTTTTACAGACTTTCAAACACTATCCATAAATTTAAATCATTTGTATTATCGCTCAATTTTTTTTCTAGAGCCTGTTCGAATGAGACTGTCACCTTCTTTTTAAAGCATTTTTAATTTCTTGCTTTTAAAAGCAATTTTTTTAAATTCTTCGATTTCTCGCGGTTCAGATCTTATAAGCCCTATCATTTTTTCGTCCTAACTGTAGATGCCTCTGAGATTGAATACAAGAGCAAAGTTTTGGACAACACGTTTTTCTACACCTGTAAATATAGAACTTCAACGTAATTGAGACATTTTGGCAATGAGAGAGAAATTTAATGCTTTGTGAGAAAACTCATAGCCCATACTTTTAGACAAACATGTACCACAAATTTCTGTTTGCTTACACATCTCGTCAGAAATTTATCAGCCCCTTTTGTGTTGTAACAAAATTCTCGATCGCTTAGGCTTCCACAGTCTATCCTGTATCAAAAGCAGTAAAAATTTTTTTCGGTAAAACAAAATAAATTTGATCTTAAAGCGTGCGTTACCATCGGCTGATATTCTGAGTACGTAAGAACCACCTGGTTTATCAAGATGCGACAGAAAACGATTGGACAATATGACTACTACGCTTTGGATAAATGGTTATTCATTGGTTAGAGATGTCACTTGTGTGAACACTGCCGCCGCAACGATCTTCAGTGGAGCTGTTCCAATGCTGGTTCAGCTGCTGCTTATGCGAAGTCACTCAAACACATGAAATACGTGAAGATTAAAAAAAAGGATGACTGTCGCTTTTGCTGTAGAAAGCTTCAATACATAGGAGACCAAAGCACTTGAGAATACCTCGAGTAACTTTTTACGACAAAAACAGGTGCGAGAAATGCTTAAAATTTTTTAGAAAAGGAACCGGTTTTGAGATGATATTATATTTTATGTTAATGTATATTATGTTGAAGTTCATTATTACAAACCTATTTATAAAAATTTGTATCAACTCTTGTGTAAAATTTTTTAAAAAGTGATTAACACACGGATAGAATGCAATAGAAATAACAAATAATGGAAAAAATGTTGTTCTCTAGAAGGTTGTAAAATGTTTTTTGACAGTCTAAATTATATAGAAAGAAACAAAGTTCAGTATTCTAGAGAATAATCTTTATTAATCATATTGTAATAAAACACAATACACAAAAAAATATTGCAATAACATTCAAGTAGTACTAACACAGAAAGTTTATTGTTTAAAAGGTATTGGTTATTGGACGTAAATAAAAACAAAGTTTTTTAATCGACAGTTTCGTCCCAAATTGGGACTTTCTCAGGATCTACAATTGTTTTTTTATTAATCATTGAAAATTACAAATGAGTATTTCCTTTTGTAATTGAAACTGTCGATTATAAGATTTTGTTTTTATTTACTTCCAATAACCAATGCCTTTCAAATAATATCAAAAAAAAAAAAAAAATAGAAAATAACGTTACCATTAAACAGAAAGTTTAGTCAGTAAAAAACGTAATTATAGCTTTGTTTTGGAACATAATTTTTGACCTTATAGCCTGCGAAAAAAACTAAAAATAAGTAAAAAACATTAACAAGAGATGTGTGTCATGTGCCTATTTTTTCGAGCAAAAATTTTCAGTAAAATCGCTGTTGAACGTACCAAATACTAACCTAAAAATTTTTGATAATTGAGTTATATAAGTGTAAAATGAGTTAAGTGTTTTTTGAGCAATAGTTTTCTCGTATATCTCTCGTGCACACAAAGTGTTCAGGTATTTGGCGTAGACTTAAGAGCTAATTTCAAGTTAAGACTACCGATAATACCGCATATTTTAATACTTTTCCGTAGCAACCACCAGTCACAACGGCAAATTCTTTGAAATTTTTATAGCAACAAAGATACTACAAGTATTATCTCAACTTGAAATTAGCTTTTTAAGATATAATATAATGTTAAAATTTCTTTAAGTATAAATACGATCTTGATTGCTCTGAAATTTTGTTAAAACAAGACTGTTCGATGGACCATGATCGATGTTACTTGAGTAAGAAGATTTGAGGTTTCGTTCTATACTAATTTATTCAGTCAAAAATTGAACAATATATAAACTATTTACAGTGTAGTTTTAAACCGGAATAACATAGAATGTATTTTCCACACAAAGAAAATTAATCTTAATTTATAAACACTTATATAGTCGCTGTAAAAATAGAAGTTATTAAATGCAAGCTAAATAAGTTGTTGATCTACGGTTAATTGATTACTAGGGCTTGATGTAAGGAAAGATTTATTGCAAAACAATGAGAAAGTACAACTAAAAGCGACGACAAATAACGCAACTTAATACATATTAAGAATATTAAGAAAAAAATCTGTTTAATCAAAAAAGGCAGATGGCAGACGTTGTGTTAATGTTTTTTTAGTGACTGTATATTACACATAATCTCCAAATTTTATCTGATCGTGTGTCAAGTCAAAGCTTTTTCAGTGATTTCCAAGTTTTTGTTTGGTTTACTGCTTCTCATAATTATAAATCAGCTGTTTTTACAGCTACATATTTTTCATATCGCTAAAATAATTTGGTTGAGGTCATTGACCCCACCACAGTCGGACAGTTCTATCACTGGCTGTTGCAGAAGCCGATCACACTAAGAACCTACTTCACAAATTGCTTTCATTTCCAAAGCATACTCATCGTTTTTTTTATTTAAACACTTGATACTTTAGTACATAGCAGTGCAACAACTATTACCAGCAAATTATGAAAATCGAACGACATATTGCATTTGATTTAAAAACAAAGTGAAGAGCAACCTACTAGATTCCATACAAATAAAGCCTGGTTTCATTTCTCTAGGTACGTAATTTCTCAAAATTTTGAAACACAAAATTTTGAAAATCTACAGGCTTTTATCGAAACCGGCTACACTTTTTTGAAATAAGGATTTTTAGTGTACTGTTACTTAGAAGACTAACTAGACGCATTGTTTTGTACAATACAAAATAATATGCAAACGAAAAAATGCCACAAATTTCATATTACTCTTTAAAAAAAATATTTTATAAACACTTTGTATTACATAATATCTGTTTGTCTGACATATACAATAAAATTATCATTTTTGAAAAAAAATTTTTGGCTATTCTACAGCATATTTCCCGTGTGTCTTATTCTAACTGTATTGAGCGGTTGCCAACGTAATTGACAGAGCTCAATATAAACATAGTAAAAAATAAAGCATTTCAACCCAAAAAATAAAAGATAAGAAAAATCTACTAATGGCTTAGCGTTTAGGTACGCCAAATAAATAATTGGTATGTAATTCATTGTAGAAAATGCTTATTTGTAGAAACAATATATATTCTTAACAAATGTTTTATTCAAATCTAATTTAGCTTATTCTGGTGTCTAATTCAATATTGCTAAGCCTTAAATAATAGAGCAACATCTGTCGCTGTTGTGAAGCCCCATTCTGGTACAAAACGTCCCCCATGTTTATTAATCAACTGTTTACAGTAAAATATCCAAAGTCCATAGGGTGTACATACATTCACCATTTCTCTAAAAGTGGGCTTACATACTTTTCAGAAAAAAATATTTCAAAATCTCTCGTTATAAATATCTAAAGTACACTTGATGTTTAATAGTAATAATAATAAATATATAGTAGCTGAAATGTTAAATTGTAATTATAAAAACAGAAAAAAAACTATATAAATTAATAAAACACTATAACTGCAATTTTATTTTGGGTGGAATGATTGGTTAGAAAAGCGCTCAATTTATCGCCGGAAACCTAGACTAATTTATAAATTGCTAAACAAACATCGAACGGCTTCACACGACAAAATTGAAGCTATAAGTGTAATTTACATGGTGTTCAGCTAAATGACAAACACTAAACGACACATGCGACGAGAATTATAAATGAACTGGCTGTATTAAAGGCTAACATAAGGCCTAAAGTCAGGATCAAACCGAAGTCTAGACTTGGTCACGCCATTTGACGTATAGGTGAAGAAGTTGCACGCTACATATTGTTCTCAATTTACCAATGCTAGTTTAAACCATGTAAATTAAAATATAATCGAAATTGTAAATTTAAACTAACTTAAAGATCTTGAATCTGTTTGTGAAACGTAACTTAGAATGTGCAGATATGGATATTGATTTAGAAGAATTTTTCGAATTAATAAATTATGAAAATACAACTTTTCAAAAGTTTTAGTAACTTTTGACCAATTTTGTTTAGGAAAATTAACGATTTTTTATTCCAAAAATACTTTTTAAATATATTTGACACCCAGCATCAACTGTTCCTCTATTCTATTTGACAGAAGAAAATAAATTAACAGATACTGAAATTTTAGTTAATGGTATTATTTTATTATTGATTTTTAGTTTAAATAGAAGAAGTAAGTGTAATATTATAAAAGCAAAGTTATAAATTTAAACTTAATATCCAATATGTCTCAGAAAATGTCTAGAAGACGGTGATTTATCGATTATAAGGTTATATCCCCCATAAAAGCAAAATATAATAAACACAAGCCTAGTATAAGTGAGTTTGAACGAGACTGGATTATCGGCATTAGACAAATTGGCCAAGGTAATTTGAAGAAGGTAAGGGTTAATGAGTGTTACACTAAATTTGAACATTTTCAGTGAACCGCAGGTAGGGAAGATCATCACTTGCAAATTTATGTCACAAAGGATAACTTGTCTTACAATAGGTACATTAAAGCTGTTTATGTTTAAACAGGACTAGTTCATAATTAATAAGGCTTAAAGAAAGTGTTCAGCTTTAAAGTTATAAATCTTTGTTGAAAGTTTGTCTACATTTTAGCAAGAATTTTAGAGTAGCAAAATTTTAAGCAAAACATTTTTGGGTTGCTTTTTATTTTTTAGAAAATTTACTTTTTTATTTTATTTTATATATTTTATTTACTCTATAAGCACTGGTCAGCGATTTTAACAAATTGTCAAATTAATTTAATTAATTTTTTGAGAAAAAAAGGAGCAAAAAATTTTTAATTATTCTTTCGGAGCTCTAGCAGTTGTATGTATTGTATGTATGTATGTATTGTATTGTATGTATTTAAATGGCAGGCAAATTTGTCGTGGCAATTCAATGCTTTTTAATTCAAAGGAAAACATTTGTGGTTCGGAAGCTGTAATAGTATAAAACCAAAATGAACGACTTGCCAAAGCAGCATAAAGTATAAATCCAACCACAAAGCCGCAGAAACAGAACATCGTTTCAGCAAACTAAACCCAAGCATCTGAAGTTGCAAATACCTCCAACACTAATGCACAAGTTATTCCGGCTATGTTAATAACGGGAATAGGGGAATAGGGCAGAATATCGTGTCCTTTAACCGAGTGTTTAATTGCATCATCCTGTGGTCAACTCCTTTATTACAAGGACCTGCGAATTATCTTCCCGTTAGGCTCTGTGGAAATTACCGATTAATTCGATCAACTAATGGACGGACAATCTGTCAGGTCCTGGATCTGGGCCTGTGTTCAAAGTGTCTTTTGTCATCGGCCAACTATCATTATGTGACCGATCGATATTCTTAATTAATAATATCCATTAATTAATCAAAAGTAAACCCAGCGCTGGATGTTGTGGTCAAGGGATTCTATTGAGGCGGAATTGCCTCTCTGCTGAAAGTCGCTTATATCCTCGACCCGGATTCTGACGTTTTACACAAATAACGACAAACTAATGGGACCTTATACAATGATTAAGATTGAAGAAGGATTCTAGGATTTCTGCAATATTCAACAATCGTAAACATAAAATTTAGGTAAGACACATTATGTAGGTACTACAAAAGTAAGTTTCAAAAAAATTACGTAAAACATTTTCATAACTTTCTTAAATATAATAAAGATCTTACTGCACCAGTAGGATTGCAAGTCGGTAAAATAATAGCTAATATAACATCGCATGTTGTATTGTTAACCTTATTATCCATATTCTACTCGTAACATCATAAACTGACTATAAACTACTTACTTTAATAATCCAAAATTAATTTTGCTCACGCGTTGGCGGGAGTTTCTTCCCAGAAAAGGAATTTCACTTATTTATGTTAGACATTTACGTTTCTGCTATTTAATAGACTTTAACAAGATTATTAAGTTTCAGGTAATTAATTAGAACTAGTTTATATCAAAATATAACCTAATAATGTATGTATAATAGACGTCCAGTCATTATAAATTATGATGGCCGCTACTTAGCGCTTTTGTATTTTGGCGTTAATTAATAAACTGACGGATAATATAGTATAATTTAGAGATTAAATTATTATCATTGTTAACAGTTGAAATTATTCAAAAAAGTAGTTAGCGATAATTTTTATGTCTTTAAAATCTGTCTTTAAAATTTTCTCGGATACTAATTTCCCAAATATCCAATATTAGTCAAAATAGTTAAAATTCTAATTCTTTGGTTAATGTAAAAGACATAACAAAATAAATTATCTTATAAATAAGATTGCCGAACTAGTTGTGCAGAGCTGCAGGTGATAAAACATCCGTACCAATAAAGTCTTACCAAGTGAAAAAGTAAGTGAAAACAAAAATAAAAATCCAATTTATCGGATGAGTTTTTGACTAAAAAACCTGATCAGAATATTGAGGAAAGCAGTAAACCGCTACCCCCAATTATATTAAAAATAGATCGCCGTGTAAACTGATAACAATAACTTATAACAAATATACAAGAAACGAGCAAAAGTTTATTGAAGATTTATTTACGACTTCAGAAAAAAAAATGTATCTGAGTCAACCGAGCATAACGTTTTAGCTTATTTTGGTAATTATTGGCCTGGACGAGAGTTTGACGTAGTTAATATTAATGCAAAAGGCGCAAATAATCATTTTCCTTTTTCGGGTTATTGTAGGTCACAAGGATACACGTAAATGATTCGAAACCGTTTGCAACTCTACTCCCAGTTGGTGGCCAAAAGATGTTGTAGTGAAGAGATTCTTTTTTAAGACAACTTACTTAACATATCATGAGCCAAGACAAATTCGTCTAAAAAACAAAATTTTTCTCCACTGGCAAACAGAATTGGTAGGTATTTCGAATCATACAGTATATGATTACAGTTACCATATCACAGTTAAAAGACAATAAAAGATTTGTTTTTAGATCAGAATTTGTCGAATTAAATTTCTAGGTACCTGATTTCAAAGACAATCGGCTCATGTATAAGTTGCTATTTTGTTTTCGTCAAAGACTTCAGCAAAATAATTCAAAATCAGCACTTCCAAATAAAAGTTTTCCCACCACATCAATCTTTTAATTTTTTTTGTTCAAACCTAAGATAACTTTACAAACCTCAAATGACAAGTGCAACGTCATATACTATTGCCACATCTGTAGATTTAATAAAGTAACTTTCTTTTTGTGCTTCGTTTCTGTTCTGGTTTGTTTCCATGCTTACAAATCGTTGAAAAAGGCATTTTGCTATCTTAGGTCCATCGTGACCTCAAAATCACCTCAATGCGGTGGGCAAACAGAAATCAATCTGATGACTAAAAACTGAGACTTGTTAAAATCAGAATATCTGTCTTTTTCTAAATCTTTTGGCAATTGAGTAAAATCTCTTGCTTGTTTTAAAATTAATTGTGTAAATGATAAGAATAGATACCTAGATATCATCTATTGATTCGAAACGTTGGCCTTATAAAATAGTTTTTTTTTCTGCCTTGTCCATTTCCCCGTTACAACAAATTTCGAATGTAAAAAGAATGGACGTAATTCACCAAAATAATTAAACAAATTCCCTAAAAGAAATTTCTGTTTAATTCTGAACTACCAAGCTTAACCTACGAGAACGTCAACAGTATTTCAAAATTTGTCAACTGTTGGCGAACAACATCAAGACAGGATCAATAAAGAGGCTCTGCTCATCCAATTCTGAAGTTTGACTATTTGTTTGTGTAATTTGAACCTTCAGCACGTTTAGTCATTTTACTTGTAAATACAGTCGCTCTTCTTTTAAATGTGCAAAAGAAGGGGCTCATATTTAAAGGTCTTACACCACGTAGATATAGTTTTCCGACAAAAACTTACATAAAAATTGCAGATAGAGTTAGTTGTAGCACAGCGTTTCTAAGTAAGCGTGATTGAAACGTGGAGATACATATATTTAAAAATCGTGCCATACCTGTCACAGTTTTGAAAAAAGCACTATGAGAGTGTGACTTAATCAAAATTTTAAAGAATTTACAGTTTCATGTTTGAATCAGAATCTTGGGTAAATGACAGTATTCCATTTGGCTTAAAAATTCAAAGAATTTGTATTTATCTTAATATTCGTGCATAGAGAAGGCAACGCTTTCAATGGGAAAGATGCAGCTATCTAAAAACATCTGTTTCGTAGAGTAAAATTTGCTTCTACGATTTATTATTCTTAAAACGTTCCCTTTTTCTAATACACAAACAACTCTTTATGTAGGTTCCGTACACTTTTATCTTTCTATTTAGATAAATGATTTTTATTAAGAGGTTTTCTTAATGTTAATAATACACTTTTTATAGCATTAATAATATTAAACTATTTCAAAACATTTCATTATATTAAAAGTTGTTGAATTTATAAACGTAGTTTACTAAGAATAGTTTCCAGTCATCTTACCACACGCAAAGTTTAAGTAAATTAATTCGTGCACGTATCTTCTTTCGAAGGTAATATTGCGTTTATCATGTCGTGTATGTATGTATTATCATTAAACAGGTTTATATGCCTTGTAGCTACATAACGACGCTTTGAATAAAACGAATAACATTTCGTTATCAGAAAAGATTTAAGCCCTATCGATAATAAACGGCTATTAGTCGAATAAAGCAGATTTCACTCATTAGAAACGAAGGAAATATTAATTTCTAACCAACAATGTGCCAAAGAGAAATGAAACCGCGTAAGGTTGAAATAAACATTCAAACTAACTTTCTCAACAAACTGCGCAAAGTAAAGAAATAAAACGCAAAAAGGCGTGCATTGTACGCAACACTGCTTTGGACAGATTGACCCTTTCTCATTGTTCACTACAATACAAGTTTAGAAACATTTATCTAGATTTAACTTGGATATTCAAAAACAATGTTATTAAGCTTGAAGTGTGCATTTGGTTTTTACAGACGGAATAGCAAAAGCAGAATATATATTGTTCTTTTCATCAACATTTTAATGCTAAATAAACAGTTTTAGCATCTTCTCTGAGAATAATGCAACACGACCTAGTTGGTTTCAAACTACGATTCAACTGTTTTCACAAGTTTTAAATGGCAACTGCAACAGACTGTTTTCTAATAAATATTGATATGTCTGGAATGCAACTGAATGTTTTTTGGTGCTCTGAAAATCGTCTTCCAAAACAGCGATGTTTTATTTTTCTTGTAAGCTCTAAAACGTTTAGATTTAAAAATCTCTTTTATTTTAAATAGAAGTACATAATCATTGATTGCAAAATATGTAGAAATTACTAACCATAATATTTGTTATATTTCCATTTAAAAAAGCATTGGTCTTGATTACTGACACACTATCACTTTAACCATTTGCAAACAGTCTATAAAAAACAATCTAACAAATTTTGACAACCTAATTACTCAATCAAATTTTGCGTTTAAGACATAAGACAATAGTTGTTTTTAAATTCACATACAATTACCGTTAGGTTGTAAAATTGTCAATGTGTGTGTACCGTCTCTAGATTTTTGGTTGTATAGGTTTGCACTCGTTCTGCACGTAGCAGGTGTGTTGAGAAAAAGCCATTGAGTACCTTCTATTTTTTTGTTTTAAATATTTTTCAAGTATAATTGAGTTGTTACAAGGAGTAGACAAGTGAAGATAAAATATTAACATCAGAATTGACCTATTCGTTTAACGTTTGTATAAAAGATTCGTGGTTAGATTTAAGAATTTCTTAAGCTTCCAGAAAGTTTAAAGAAAACCTTTATTGCAGATGTGAAAAAGTTTAGAATTATCAGCAAAAAAAAAGAACCTGAAAAAAGAATATGAGAAGCAGCGGCGGCCGGTGATTTATTAAAACTCTTGTATTTTAAAAATGGAGCATGGGATCCAAATTCTGTTATGAAGAATTACTATTGAGACCAAATTGAAGGCAACTACTAAAAAAAAAATTTGTTCGAAATTTGCGAAATTTGATTTTTAAAAATGGTCAGCCTCCCCTAGTTATTTCCGAAACGGTTTATGCTAGATCGGTGGCAATTTTTTTTTAACATTATGAGACAAATTAATGACTAATTATTCTTTGGTTTTTTCCGAAATTTTAATTATAGAAAAAGTTATGAGCATTTGAAATTTTAGAGAAAGAATATTTTTCGAAAATTAAATTTCAAATGCTCATAACTTTTTCTATAATTAAAATTTCGGAAAAAACTAAAGAATAAGTAGTCATTAATTTGTCTCATAATGTTAAAAAAAAATTTGTTACCGTTCTGGCATAAACCGTTTCGAAAATAACCAGAGGAGGCTGACCATTTTTAAAAATCAAATTTCGCAAATTTCGATCAAATTTTTTTTTTAGTAGTGGCGTTCAATTTGGTCTCAATAGTAATTCTTCATAACAGATTTTGGATCCCATGCTCCATTTTCAAAATACAGAGTTTTAAAAAATCACCGGCCGCCGCTGATGAGAAGCAAAAGCATATGGACTGTCAGTTGTTGATGCATTAGATATTCTTAAATCCACCCACAAACTTTTTATAAAAACGTTAAACAAACAGGTCACTTTTGATTTTAATATTTTATGTTTACTTGTCTAATCATATTAGTTAATTGAATGTTTGTTTATAATCTTGTCTCCTTACTATCTTTATCAAGATTTATATTTTTTTAAATTGTTTTTTTTTTAAATTAAATGTCAATTATTGTCAAGAATTTATCATTCTTTTATCAATTTACCAATTGCAACAATTTATTGCTATAAGCAGACTGTTTATTTGTATTTTTCCTTTAAATCGAAAGTGCTGAACTAGAAATAACGTTTTGTTTAATGACAAAAGATTGGTAATTTTCTTCAACATTTTTAACTTTTTGTAAAACTTTCCGTTTTACATTGTTATTGTTAGGCACTGAAGATGAAACTTTAGATTCCGAAAGCGCTTTGCCATTCTAATATTAGAATTTTTAATAAAACTTGTGGGTTCGACATTGATTTTAATTATAATTATTTATAAATTTATCTATGTTTTGACAGTTACAATAATAATAACATTTAAATAAAATATAATTTAACTAACATGGCTCAAATTGTGTAGTTATGATGTAAGACAATATTTCTAAACAAAATAAAAAAAATGAAATAAATTTAAGTAATTACTGCAAATTGACTTATACTTGTTTCAGAATTTTAATTAAACAAAATGCAAAAATCTTGTAATCAAAAATTATTTCAGAAGTCAGTTGTAAGTTTGGAGTGTTGTAATTCAAAAACACTATGAGATTTTTAAAAAATTGACTTTATGCATTTTCATCTCAAATGTCAAATGTCAAATGTTTTAACTGCAAATGTTAAAAAAATAACTAAGAATTTATGTTTTAAGTCTTGTATCTTGCAAACTAAAAGAGATAGAATTGTTTAAATATTTTTTTCGTGATTTTTTAAATCCTAGTTAGCAACGAATTAACAATTTGGCACGTCTGTTTTGGGACATGCTGTATATTAAGCCGCCCATAACTAAATATTAATCAATCACGTTTTTTCCTGTCAACTTTCTGAATTAAACTTTTTAGCTTTTATTAAAAGAAATCACTAGTAAGCACAAATTTAATAATTTTTTCTAGTAAATTGTTTCTTGGCGAGCGGTCTATATGTTCATTTTAATTATCTAATCAGTAATAACATCACGTAATATTTTTTGTTAGAGTAGATTCAGTGAAAGAAAGGTACGTACATAGTGGAGCTTAGACTTTAAAGAGATATACCAGTAACTCTAGCCAGTAACCTAAGAGACATAGACACTTTAAGCTTTTCGGTGTTCTTTCCTTGAGTTACCTCGTATTTATTTCCTCCAATTATTATTTTGCCCGATTTTTGTAATTACATATTGAATGTAGTCAGCCAAAATATTATAAAGTACACGTCTAAAAAACACTAGACAATTTCTTTAATTTTACATTGTCCATTTAAATACTTTTGACCGGCATTTAGCGAATCCAATTGTAGATTCGACCAAAATTAAGTTACTAAAACTCAACTGCCAATACTGTCAATGGTTGTCATCTGCTTGGTAATAATAAAAGCTTTAACGAAAAAAATTATCAATCGCTTAAATCGCAATCGACTTAAATCAGTCTTGTCAACACACATTATTACGGAATTTCTGATAATTTTAATGTTATTAAGATATTATAAAAAGTTTAATCTATCGATAGATAGATTCGATAGCAATAAAAGAGCTAGAGCTTTTTAGCAATATGCTTGTCGAAAATACGAGACATTCTTTTTTATAAAACCGTACCACATTAAATTCTCAGTTAGTCTATAACCCTTATTGCATTTATAAATAAGATTCTTTTTTAACTCCAATGTTGGAGCTTTGGGAGAAGATGATATACACCGATAAGAATACATAGTTCTTAGCGACCAATGTTTAGTTATGATTATATACATCTGAGATGCAAGAGGGCGCTGAGAACTTGCTCCTTTGCATTCTCATCGCTGAACTTATATACAGCACTTAGACCGTAGAAAAAATAAATAAAATCAAGAGTTAAATTTTATTAGAACATACGTAGAAAATTACATAGAAAATAATATTTTTTTCCGTAAGTGTCACATTTTCACAAAATTCAGACAATTTTTTATTATCTAGACCTAAATCTTTAAATAAATCTTCTGTTGGCTTGATGTCTTTTGTAAGCACAGAAAGTTTCGATAGTTTTGTAAGCATACATGTAAAATTATTTTCACATTTACTATTAGAAGACAGTTTTGCTAACGATGCCATGTAATTATGCCAAAGACACAAACAATTATTTCAAATTGTTGTGGATTTAAGTTCCGACAACATCCATGCTGCTGTTTTACAGTAAGCAAATAATTTTCAAGAGTATTCTTATTACAACTGTCTTGTAAGCAATATAGAAGCGTCAAAAGTTGTTCCTAATTCTTTAGTTGAGTCTAAAATACTACTTACGCTTATCAACCAACTCTAGAGGCGGGAAGAGGTACCGATCTGTGAGCACCAACAAATTTTGAATTTTAAATTTTTTCTGAGATTTTAAATATGTAATAAAAAGAAGTCTTGATACGGTAAATCAGCATATCTAGATTCCTACTTTTCATTACCGACACGAATAGATTTCAGAGGGTAGATGGCGTACTTTAAAATCGATCGGTGTATATTTTCCATCTTCTTTCGCCCTAATCTTTAGTCACCACTTTTAGATAGATTTGATGTACCCCGGGCGGTTTTCTCAGATTCCACCGAAGGGTTTAATGAGCATAAATTACTTGCATTTGGCAACAATACAGTCTTTATTGCACTATCAATAAACCGAAAAGTTGCCTTTAAAGTCAAGTACGCCAAAATTGGTTTGAAACAGTATAGCTATAAACCTACTGTAGAAAGCAATCTTAAAGTGCTAGTTTTGATTGAAATATTTAAGGTACTGGGAGTTATTAGACTACTCAAGTTTACCTTGGTAGTGGCAAAAAGAATAGTAGAATAGTTAAAGTATTTTCGGGGCCATTACGACACTTAAATCTTCGATGTAATTGGAGGGTACAAAAGCTACTTAGTACTGTGAGAACTATCATCACAGTGATTAGAGCGGTTTGATAACTGCAGCTAGAGTAAAGTTGCGCATCTTCTTTTTCCAAGTTTATGTAGAGCCGTGGTAAAAGCTCTACAAGAATCTAAATCATCAGTGAACAGTGAGTGTGTTGTGATATCAGAATGAGTAAGAAAATAATTCGTCCTATTTAGTTAAAAAAAACGAGCAAAAATTTCAATGTAATAGTGAAAAAATTCCAACCAATGTGAAATTTGACACAGGTGGTCTTAAAGTATGAGAAACTAAACGCACCAAATTCCATATTTAAAAAATCGTTTAAATTCATATAAAACTTAAAGCCAACAAAATTGCCTACAATTGCCTTTACTTGTACCAAATTTTTTCTAGGCAAAAAATTTACTTTCTAATTTAAAATTTGAAATGCTGAAAAAATTGCAGTTCGTTGTTTTTCGTATTTTATTCGAAATTTGTTTATTTTATTAAAAAGTTATAAAAAATTTCAATTCTAATATTTTATGTCTAGTAACTCGTAATTTATAAAATTGTAAAAAAATCATTAACAAGAATCACAACAAAATAGTTTATCAAAATTATGTACCCAATGTCCTATAAAACAAATCGTTGATTGCTAATTTATAACATCAGTAATAAGTACTAACAATGTGTGAATAATATGCAATATTTACATTACATTAAATTTGAACGTTTCATGTTGAAATTTATTAAATGAATATTTGTGATTCAAATGTAGTATGAAATAAAGTTGTTTGTTTACTTCCGCCTCGTAGTTCTGAAAGAGCTATCGACCAACAACAAACAAAATATTCATACAAAAAATGTTATAACTTTCACAAACTGAGATTGAGAAACAAAATACAGGAGATAAACAGTTACGACCCACATGTTAATAAGAAAAATAAATTAGTCGCATTAGCTCTTATTACTGGCAGTAGCTACAGAAATAAACACTTTATTGCTTTCAAATACTAGTAATATCTGGAATAATTGTTATTAAGTTCAAGAGAAAATGTCAAACGTGCTTCAATGTATGCTCCCATGTGTGCAATGGTGTGTGCTTTAACTTTGTGGAATTTAATTATTCGACAATTAACTTGTATTTGTGGAATTGCAAATATCAGGAAGATTAAAGCCAAGAATACTATCGGGTATGATCCCAACATGGCGCAGACATTTACGAAGTAGAAAGCCTCATCTGTTTGCATATGTTAACTTAATTTATCAAGAAAACTTACGGAATCACATAGATATTGATTTTAAAGATCATATAGTTTTGTAAATGCACAAAATTGTGTGCCTTTATACAAAATGTATAAAGCACAACATTACTTGTATATACTTGTATCAGTCAGTATTTCTAAATAAAAAAAAATCAATTAAATATTTTTAGTCTTTTGTAGAAATAACCAACAAAGCGATAATTTAAAACATATCAATCATTCAGATAATTTTCTCTCTCTCCAGCATATACACCAAATTAAGTTGTACTTTACAGTCTAACTTTGTACATCATAAATGATTAATGAAACCGTAAAGTGCATAGATAAATTGCATGTATGCGTTTTATTGTGCAATTTTTATTTTAGTAATAACAGTTAAAATGTAGTTTAGCTTAATCTAAAAGTAGCTACGAGTCGAAAATATAAATGGTGAAAAAAATCTGGCGTCTATTATAAACTAATTTACATTTTGTCACTTTGCATACTAGATGGATGTCAGAAGAGACTTTTTTTCAAATTCACACCACGCATTCTAATATTGAACTAAATCGGTAAACTAAAACTATTTTCATCCCTTCGACCTCATGCAAATCAGGTTTCTCGAGTGACTGATTCAACAAATATGTTCGATATTACTACGTTGGATAGAAATAACTACTAAGTAAAAAATACTCCCAAGTGGTTAGTTAAAATGTAAGCATAAATATTTAGAAAGGTGTTCCTTGAATACAAAAAACAATTATTTTTATATTTATAAAAGGTAATAATACTCAGACGTTGCAAGAAAACTATGATCGAGTTAGCAAGATTTATTCTTATCTGTACTCTGAAAGTAGGTATAAAATATCTCCAAATAAATCATTCAAATTACTCACGAAAAAGCTGTATATCAAATTTGTAAAGCCAACGTACCAACATTATTGCTTCTCTGCATCTCACTACATTCATATCACAGCACAGGTGCGAAAATAAAAGAAAATTTCAGAGAATAGGAAGCGGATAAAATGTTTGCTAACCCATTTTTCAAAAATATCATTTTAGATGTTAAAGTATATATAGTTAAATTTACGTACCGTCACCTTTTTGTTAAACCTACAGTGGTAGCACAGCCTAAAGTTAAGGGTAGAGTTTTCTAAAACAGTAGTTCAGTAGCGTAACAACCCAGATTATAATTAGGACAAAAAAATAGTTTTTCAACAAAAATTAAAGTATTATTAATTACTAAATTACTAGTAACAAAAAAATAAAAATATTTTCTTCAATCAAAATTTGTTTCTATAATTTACTTGTATAACAACAATTAGGTATATTTGAAAAACTTTAAAAACAAAAGAAATAAAACGCAACCACTGCTCTTCCTAAACACACCTGCCAGATGTAAAGCTAACCACCCAAAAATCAAGAGACGAGGTGGTGGCGGCACACACACTTTGACAGTTTTACGTCTTAACGGTAGCAATACGTGAATTTATTTATATTAAAAATTGTAATAATATATTGCAATGTGTGACTGGTTTAAATGATTTATACAGAGTTAATTGTCATTTACTTTAAGAAGACTTTTAAAATCATACAATATAGCATACCTAGATACTGATTTAAAATTTGGTTATGAGGGTTGAAAACTGTGTACGGAAAATACAGGTTTAAATATTAATGTAAAGCATATTAACTAGGAACTAACCAACGGCTAGGTAATCTAATAATATGCCGTGATGTGCCATGAAAACAAATAGGAAGTGCACTTTATAATAGAAACTTAAAATTTTTGAGATAAATTTAGCGTACTAATTTCATATACCAATAAAAATTAGTTTCCCTTTAGAAATTTTCCCTAATTTAAATATTAAATAACTTACAAACACGCAATGAGGAAAGCAATTTTATGTTTTTAACTGATACCTAGCTCAAGAATATTTTCTTTAAAAATAATATTTATTTATTTCATTTTGTTTCACTTATTAATGAATAACATTTTTGTTTTATTTATTAAAATATGTAGTTAAAAAATAATCAAGTCAAGAGTTAACATTTATTTTAATTTATTCTAAGTTTGTAGCAATTTTAAATATTATATAACGCAATTATTTCTACATATTTAATTAATTTAGAACATTAAAAATTTATATCAACATAAGTAAATAATGCCACGCTCATTACTGTTTTACATGTAAATTCAAGCCCTTAGCGGTGACCTAGTTTAATTCCTAATTAATTATTTTGTTTTTAATCGGAATTAGAATCGGTATTTAGATTTTTGTTTGAATTAATAATGATTAACAAAGATAGAAAAATAAACGTTTAAAAATCAATAACACAAAAAAAACCGATATAATAATTAATGTACCTAACTGAATTCGAATTGCTAGCTACATTGGAAAAGCCTTATCAAAAAATAAAACAATATAACACACAAACTAATATAAAAAAAATCTTATTTTCCACTTTAATACTACCTGTTTAATGTTTACTTGACATCCGTACAACTAATATTATTTTACTTATTTTACTCCCAGTGTTTTTCTTTATCCTTCATCATTCAAAAGTATTTTAATACTATTTTTGTTGATTCCTGTTAATTTACCTATTTGATATTTTTTTCTAAAAAAATAAAACAAATAGATAATAGCTTACAACAATTAAACTTTTTTCTTAAGAATGGCAGTTAATATTAAGTAAAGGAATAAGAGATGTTAAGTAACGCTAAGACTTGTTTTTTCCATATAATTTAGGTTGTCAGAAAACATTTTATAGCCTTCTAGAATTCTAGATGATAACTTCGTGTTGGATCTCCTTGGTGTGTAGAATGATATGTAGCAAGCACCCAATAGCACTAAACAATTACACTTTAACAAAGTTGACTTGTTAACAAAGTTGATTTTAATTCCCCACCAGAGAATGACATCTTTGATGTCGAAACGTGCGTTGTGCAAAGTGAAATTGTTTGGTGCTATTAGGTGCTTGCTACATTTCATTCTACACACCAAGGAGATCCAATAAGAACTTTGTTGAGTTCAATTCCCAACCTGAGGATGACAACTTTGTTGTTGAAACGTGCGTCGTGCATAGTAAAATTGTTTGGTGCTATTGGGTGCTTGCTACATTTCATTTCTAGATGATAACTTTTTTAAATCATATCGTACAAACACAAATCGCAAACCATAGTAATAATTCACTAAAGCCTTAATATATCTTCGTCATCAGTCAAAAAACCTAGCAATTCTTTTATTTTTTAAAAGCTAAACTGAATTGACAAAATAAATTCACCTGAGTAACGTTTAAACTGACAAATGCCACCGCTCAAACTACATATTTTGGATTTGAACTAAAACTCCTAACCTAAAACTTAAACTCACGTTTAAGCGTCGTTTATACAATCAGTTAAGGGAGAGTTTTTGAGTTTAGTGCAGGTTCAAGTTGAACGTAAGTTTAAGTGCGCATTGTACAATCGGACATAAGTAACAGGCAAATTGAGATTTTTCTGTTTATCAAAAAGCGCCGTTGTCAAGCAATATTGATAACAACTTACAGATTTTGTTGATAGTTGTAACCAACTTATAATTAAAAAAAAAATGTGCAGCACCCAGAAAAAGTAATGTCTTCTTCAGCTAAAAGCATTCAACATTTCTAGAATACAGCGAGTGTATTTGCAATAAACGAATATGAAATTTTACATCTTTTTAGATATTTAGAGGTATTTAATGCAGGAACCATATAATTTTATTGTATTGTTGCCCGTTGCTTTTAGTTGGAATAAATTTTACTTCTTTTGTGTACTGTACCAAACTTATTTTGGGTTTAAGCCTCGTTTTAAGCAATTTTTTAATATTAAAATATAACACAATTGTTTTTAAAGTAGACTTATTTAATTTTTAAAGTTATGTTGGTGCAAATAACCCTTAAATACTTGGTAGGAGACGGCATTGTTAAAACCTGTCATGTGAGTGAGAAATATTCCTTCTTCTGAGCTTCTCATATACTAATTAAATCCTACAAATTAATGCTAAAAAAACACAAAAAATGCAAACTTTTAAAGAATAAAACAGATACAAAAAAACACTGCAAAAATTTAAATAATATACAACAAAACATCTAATGTAAAGTGACGTAACAATTGGGGGTAACATTCCCAAAAGCAAAGAGGAATATAAAATAAGAAGATTTTAACGTTAAAAACACCAGAAGAGGCTATGTCGTATACGGCTATTACCACTTGCCACAAAAGTTAGTGAGGAAAATGTTACAGTCTTACATTTTCGTGTATACAGAGCGTCATTACTCTAAACGTGAAAATCCAAGGTGAGAAGAACAAGCTTAACAAAGATATCAAGAAAACTAGTACAGAAGAAGGTAGAGGGGCTAATTCATTATTAAGGAAAGTCCTCTTATTCCTCCGTATTCATGTTATGGGAAATACCGTGTGAAGTTTATACAAAATATCTTTTGAACTAATGCAAATTTTTTAATGTTTTTTTTTTAATAAAACTTATGAGTATTTTGAATGGGCTAAATTTCAAAAAAAGTCATAAAACTGTTGATAGTATATTTTAAGCTATTAAAAAAAAGTTTTTTATTAAATTTTTTGTTTAAATTTATTTCCTAATACTGTAAGCTACTCCCAAGCAAAAAATCGGTTCACAATTTTTAAAATTGTTAAAACGACAGTGAATAGAAATAATAATTTTTAAATCTTCTGTCGTTTCTGGTTCGGTCTCGGATCAAGTCTCGTACTTTAACCGTCTCATATGATCTGTTTGCTACTTCAAATAACACTAGTCTACAACATTTGTTTTTTTTATGAGACCTATATATTTTTGTTATATAAGACCCTCTCAACTTAAAAAAAAAGTTTAAAAAATCTCAGCATGTCAAACTTTTAAGATATTTAATAAGAAAAACATTACAAAAAAAAACAATGAATAAAAAATAAAAAATGTAGAGTTTAAGCTAATTTTCTATAACTACTTGCATCTGTGTCTCTCACAGCAGACTAACAATAATCGCCTAGTATGTTCTGATCCCAAAAACGTAATATTTTTTGCAACGACTTTCAAATCTTGATGAAATCGCTCGCCATGTTCGTCACTCGTACTTCCAAGATTTTCCGAAAAAAAAGTATGAAAAAATAGTAATGCCACTTATTAAATAAATAATCTTTTTTAAAAAAAATCTAGAAAAAGTATACTCCAGAAAAGTTGACATTTTGCGAACAACAAACCTGTTGAAAATTAACACCTTTTTTGCCTATAACTTTTAAACCGCGTTTCTTAGAGCTAAAACTCTTGCAGCAATTTAAAGACCATGTAATTCTGCAACCAATACCTATCTTACACTTAAAATTGGTCTAGAAGTATAGTCGTCATTATCACTCAAAAACGACATCTTACATGAGAACGTAAAAAAGAAAACGTTTTTTCTAAGAATTGTGACATGCTAGCAGAAATCAAAAATTGCGTATTAACTACCCATAGTAGCTTAAGCAAAAAAATGTATTTCATTCGATAAAAAAAATAAAGTTTAATTTTGTAGAGTAGTGTCATTTTTATACAGGTAGAATTTTCACACGTCAGCGCTCGGTCTGAAATCTACAATTAGGTTTTAGGTGTTATCCCGTTAAGAACCACAACGCGTAGTTATAAAAAAAAAAGTTTATCAAAGTCACACTTGAAAAGCTTAATACAAAACGCTATCAAAACAATTGGCAAGATCAAATTATCTAACGCTAAAAATTTGTAAATAAGGTAATGCTGCCGTTTTAATCATTTTAGTAATTATTTAGTTTATTAATATCAGTCAATAAATTGTCAAAAAAATTTAACTTTCATACGTTTCTAAACAACAAAATAATTAACTTGTTAATAATTAACTTCCGTTTTTATAAATTCAACATTTTCTAAAAATTCTCGTAATTTGTCTAACTTTAAAGTGACAAAAAATAACGAGTTTGGTTCGGTCTAAAAACTACTTTTTGTGGTTCGCCTGTAATTGCCGGGTGAACGCAGTGAAAATAGTTGCAGAGTCGTCACAAAAAGTTAAGCTTTTACTCTTAATAAAACGATCTACTATTTTTTAGACAACTTGACCAAGAAATTTATAAACAGTCTCTAAAGATATTTCTGTGAGACGGCCAGTTTTGAACATATTCGTTTTTGTGTACTTAGGTGTATGAGTATGTATAATGTGTCATGCGGAAAAAATATAGTAGTTCCTTTTACCCAGTTCCAAAATTAATTCTAAATATTGAATTGAAAAACATAAATCGTATACTCTAAAATTTATTCTTTTCATTTTCACAATTGATTTCATTACCAAAATTAAATTGTCTTTAACAAAAGCACAAATTGTTCTTAATTCTTGTGTAAATTTTATTTTAATTTGAATGTGCTAATTACACAGACCAATCATTGTTTCGTCTCTAATTGGAGCCCTAAAAGGGAGTAAAAGAACATTACCAAAAATATTCAAGCAAAACGTGTGTCATGTATAAATCTGAAGTCCCATCGTTAACCAAAAATTTAAATTCAAACATCAAACGGCGTGCATAATTATTGTAGGTATGAGCACGATGTTAGAAAAAAAGTCGTTGATGGGCAGATTCAGCATATGAGCTGATAGCAATTTAGAAACGGTTCGGTCGTGTTCGCTAGGATGCATTTACATTGGAAACTGAATTATCTTCGGATTGGAATAGAGCTGAGTGAACCTCGTCCCTGTATTGATTGCACCCATTGCAGCCAACATTGTGGAAAATGCGCCGTATTCCCCTACTGGAAGCGAAGATAACCGTATCTCAGCCGACACTTTTTAACCTTTCATGTTCAATTTAAAGGACAAAAGACGAGCCAACGATGACTCACATGATTTAGAATGCAATGGACTAAACGACATAAATAGATAGAACTTCTTTTCTGGATTACGAAAACGTCCTTGGCTTCATTTTCTCTTTCTTTGTTCAAGAATGTGCTCTGTAATCAGCCTTTCATATTATTAGAATTTTACCTAAAGGTAATGATGTGCATGTTAGACTAAGATAAGATAAATAACAAGCCTGAAAACAACATAAAAGAAAAAATCTTGACTATGTTGTGAAAACAGAAAGCTTTAAACAGAACAAGAATAAATAATTTTTTTTGTTGTATTGTACTTCAGTTATAATATAGTTTAACTTCAGATTAGCAAAAAAATTATTATCATAACAGTGTAACTACATACCACTCTATTGCTGCAACACAGTAACTAAAAAAAGTGATATAAGTAATTCATTAATTATATTACAATAAATAAAAAAATTCATAACTCCCCTATTTTTTCACCTGGAAGGCGAATTCTTTGCAAAAATGTAGCAACTTACATCTACTTTATGTGTGTACAAAATAAGTGCTATCAACCTATTAGTTGTGGCACTATTGCAATTTGAATTTTTAAGGCAGTTTTTTCCAGAAGGTCTGTATGCCTCAAAAATGGTCAGATTTTAATTTTAGAAACAGATTTGGATAGTAAAGGTATGGAACCATATAATCTGTACTTTTGTTTAGCTCTAAAATTTAAAAAAATCAGTGAAAAATGCTGGCAAATAAGAGTAAAGAAGCAAGTGGTCAAGTAGTGAGATAGAAAATGAAAATCGCTTTATTTTGACATCAAGTATCTCAGATACTTGAGTACTCAGCTCTATTAAAACATTTTTCTGGAAAAATCTGCACATAAACTTCAGATTTAAACTAAATATTGCGATTTTAATTTAAGATAAAGTTCGTCTGACCGTCTTATCCCTATTTCTAATAAAACCTTCAACGCAAGTAAAGATTCACGTTTCTATTGCTATCTTTTTCTACATCATGGCTTAAAATGCAACAAATACAAAACAAATGTCGCATATTTCTATCCTCTTTAACCTTAACGCGACGACAAAGACAAAGCTTCTAGGGTAGTATTAGAAACTCGAATGCAATTCAATACCTAAGAAATTAAAATTTTCGGTATAAGAGTATAAAGAATGTCTATATTTGGATGAATTTACAAACTAGTTTATGAGGGGTTTAATAAGAGCGGTTGTAAAGATAAGTGAACCCTATTGTTACTGAAGCTACCATCAAACAGAACCGTATTAGAATTCAGGAGCTGGGGCTTCTTTATCGGTGAGAGACCGAAAAATTATTTGCTTTATCGCACTATAAAATTCATCCAAATATAGACAAACTATAATTCCTTATATTCAGTTCTGTTGCAGCTACAAAAGTTTCTGCAATGTATTTAGTTTCCAAAATTACAATATATTTTTTATTTAAATGTTTCGTTTGTGTTTTGTCAAATGTAAGTTTCACACGAAGCTATACGTCGTAGATTGAGGCATACTCTAATAATTTTATTACTAATGGGGATAAGATGGTGAGACGAACTATACCTAGTAAATGTTACAACAAAATATAAAAGTAAGATTTTTTTGTGAAAAAGATTTGTTTACGAGTCGCATAAAAAGCGAGTGAGACAATATCGCGAACAACAAAAACCATATTTTTTGTCGAATAGTAAACAGTATTTTTTCTACGGTACTGAAATGCTAACTTCGTCTTCAAAATCTAGGATTATATTTGCAGCTATTAAACTGTCAATGCCATATCATTGAGCATTTATTTAGTTTTTTTATCTGTTTCCTTAGTAAATTTTTAAATTGTAAATTTTCACTTGTAATTAAAAAAGTTAAACGTTTCCATATAATTTATAGTAGCAAAAATGCTTAGTCTCATATGCATGAGTAAAAAAAATTTTTTTTTGATAATCAACAGTAAACACTACATTTTAGTGACAATTTCAGCGCACTAAACTATCAGATTTATTGACTAGGCAATTTATGAAGAATTTTATTGACTAAGCAATAAAACAGACAATTTAGAGTCGTTTGAGATTTTTCAGCTTTGAGGTTAAATGTCAAACCCCAAATTTTAATTATTATTTATTATATAATTTAATAATTATAAATTAATGCCTTGGCTGGCTTCAAAGCTCGGATGCAGGTTTTTTTTAAACTACCAATATATTTACACTAATACAGTAGGACTATTTAAAGGCCATAATACTGACTGCCTCGCCAGATTTTTATTTATAATTAATTTGGTTATTAAAACATCTTTGTAGTTTAGAAAAGATACAAGTTACAAAAAAAGTGTCAAGAAATTGACACACAATCCAAATTTTTATTTTCATTGGTTTGTTACCGAAAAAATACCATAAAAAACCAAAAAACATTGTTAATTAGAAATTTAAAATAAACAAAATATTTACTTAAAAAGCTGTTTTTTTATAACTGTGAATTTGCAAACATACATAACCGTAAATTTAGAAAGTTTTTTGGTTATTTAAAATTTTTCAATGCTTTTTAAAAAAGTTTAAAAAAACATTTAAAAATTCTTATATAAATTACACATTTATTGAGATAACACATTAAGAAATATATACGGTTGTTTTATTTTCAGTGTATGGAAATATGTATGTTTTGGTAAATAAGCCAAAGGCCGCGATCCTCAAAATAACAAATAAAAAATTTCACGTAAAACAGAATTTTAGTATACAATGCATTCTCAGTAAGACTTGATGCAAATTTTGCACATTAATTTCCTAAGTCTTCATTTAAAATATCTCATAATTCAATACAGTGTTTTTAAAAATGACTATGGTTGGGTAAATAGCAATTTAAATATTAAGAACGGTAAGAAGAATTTATTAATCAAAGAAAATTGTTTGGAGAAAAAGCCACTGCTTAACGTCTATGATGTAAAATGTGTTCAATAATTATTGTTCTGGTCAGATGGCCTATGTGTGGCAATTGTCACAAAAAACGTATGTCTCGGTTAACATTACAAAACAATACCACTGTGATAGTGGCAGCAATGACAGCTGTCAGTGCTCCGCTTTTTAATCCCTTGCATACTTTTCAAGTTTCTGTGCCTTTCTCTAAATTAAAATCAGTTCTTTAACTGAGATAAGGCTTGCAGAGTTAATTCTTGAACGTCTGCATACAATTATCATGATTTGCAACATTTAGACAGTTGACAGCAAACCATATGAACTTATCACGTAAACCTACTTTTATGCTAGAAAGAGAAATACACAGCAAACCACGACCAGAACAATTATTGAACGCAGGTTACTTATAATGTTTGTTGCACAATTATAACATTTATTCCTTAATTTAAATAAATTATTCTCCTCTAAATCAAACGAGATCAAACCTACCTCGTGATGTCATAAATTAAACAAAAATTAAAATATTTGACGTTATTTGGCCAATTTGATTAAAAACTGTAAAAAAAATCAAAAAGATTTAGTACATCGTCAGTTGACGAAATCAATTTCAAAAAATTATTCATCCTGCCACACGAAAATCACAATCAAATTACAGCGAAAATACGCACATGTAAAATTTCCGAAATTTCTCTAGTTCAAATTTACGCCTAACCTAATTAAAATATTATTTGATTTTTTTATCACAAAATTGTTGAAACTTTCTAAACAACAAAAACAATGTACCTAAAATTATTCCACCGGGAATAAGCTAGGTAGAAAATTCTTACTGTAAAAATGTTTTGATTGGTTTAAACGTACTAAACGTGACTAAAATTAAATTTTTTATTGGTTTTGAGAAATGTCAAAAAATAATCCGAACAAAACTGTTGTCAATAAATCACCTTAGATACCAATTCAATGTACTTATAATGACCGTAAATTAACGTATAAAAATGAAAAAATAATATACTAAAGAACGCGTTTCGAAAAGTCAACTTTGTGGCACAAATTCAAGTTTATAAAACAAGCGCAAAGCGCCAGTTTTTATAAAGAATTAGTGTCACAATGACTGTAGAAACAAGTTCTTTATGCTATTTTTTCTACTTTGCGCGTGTTACATGTTTTTTTAAGTACAAAAGTTAATTTTTCAATTTTTAGGAAAGTTTGCGTTAATATGAGGTAGTTGGTAATAAACGTCATGAAAGCGTCAAATGTTGTTTGAAGTGTTTTCAAATTCGTTCAAAATTTTGCGTAAGTACCTCGCAGATGAATCTTTTTTACCTACCGTATCGCCTATTAAATGAATAGTCCAATTGGTATAAACACAATAAAGAAAGTTTACAAAAACTTTGCAATATTTCTTAAATTACCAAATCACGAACCAAATCTTGTCATCGCTATTTCAGACCAAGCAGTGCTTTGTACTCATCTAGCAAATAATTGCTTATTTGAAAACTTGTTTTAAAACGTTTTTAACCTCAAGAAAATAGTTGAAGTTACCTCATTGTTCAAGCACCTTGCCCCACAATGTTTCATAGAAAAAAAGTATTTTTAAACAGATAATTAACTTTATTTGTATTATATATTATAAATTTATCTCGGAAAATAGTCTTTCAAAATAACCCTCATGCATTATAAAATTTTCAATAATTTTATATGCACTCGAAATGTTATTACTGAAAATAATTGACCAAAAGTTTTCAAACGTGTTACCATTTGGCAGTAGGACACCCGACCCTATCAAAGTCTCGTGTCTATTGCCTGGCAACACGTTTTTAATGTTATGCCAAATTATTCTCACTTTCTTGTGATATCACAACTAAAAATTGTTTTAATTAAAAAAGTCAAAAACGTCCAAAAAGTGTTTTTATTGATTGTAAACAACAAAAAAGGGTGAGTTATGCAAGAAACTATTATTTATATCACATATATCGTGCATATAGTATATTAGAAGTAAAAATGTAACTTTTTGGCGATGCTGTAAGTTTGTCAACAGTTTATCAAAAATTCTATTGTTGGTAGTATAAATGAGACACTTTTTCTTAGTGTATACCCTTCTGCTTTTTGCTTCCAATTTATAATTTTTGATGAAAAAATGCTTTAAAGTTACCGTAAAATAAGAACCGACTTCAAAGCTTTTTCTTATCAAAAATTATAAGCTGGTAACAAAAAGCAGAATGATGTACCCTAAAAAAATGTCTAATTTACAATACGATAATGTAATGTATAGTTATTTAAAACATTTCACACAGCAAAATGACTATCAATAATACTTACAGAAGTTATTTAAGACTGGTGTTCAAGCAGACTGACGCTTATAAAAAAATTATCGTTTTGTAAATTGTCTAGTACTATCGACAAACTAAATAAATGTACTTCTACAAACACTCTATTCTGTTCTAACGCCGTAGCTAAATAAAGCAAAGCAACTATTGACTATTATTCAGTTGGTAGATAACAAATCCAATCGCTTAAGTTAAGACATTTGTCTTTTTGATAGTACATTCCTCAGATTTTGGAGCTTGGGTTGAAACCATTTTAATATAAATCTATACACGTATTTTTAAGAAAATATTTGCTAAACTTTAAGTTAAATTTATGACTTTTTTTCAAACTGAATTAATTTTAGATTTTAGAGAGATTAAAAAATATGTCAATCCGATAAGAAAAGTACTGGTTTTTATAATCGTATAAATTTATTTAATTTATCTATACTAAACTCAAATTTTGAAAAATATAAAAAAACACGAAATAACGAAATCACTACCCAAGTACCCAATATTTAACCGGTGTCACTGTAAAGTACCATGTGCATGAGCATTTTAACAATTCTCAAAATAGAAAAGAGCAAAATGGCTATTTAACCGAGTCAACGGTAAAAAAATAAACAGTTGTAAATTGTAATAGTTTGCTATGTAATATAATATAAAGTAAGTTTTTAAAAATTGTAGTCTTTTTATAAATTTTGTTTTGTTTAGCGAATAAGTAGAGTAGTCTGATAGCATCGAAAACGAAATGTATTGTGTTAAATATATATAAAAAAAAATTAAAAAACGCAAGTTTATTTGTAGAAAAATAGTATATTATATATCAAGAGCCTGAGTGTTCCGATGACTCGAGAGATTAAGGCATCCTGAGGCTTATAAGCTATTTTTTTCACTTTCAGGTCTAAAGTTCATAAATAATAAAGTTATAATACAAACAAATTAGTTTCTTATTTCGAACGAGTCTTGTTCTCCTATTTTGAGCACCAACGTTGTTTTAGTAATTACGGAAGTGTACCTGTTTTTAGCCGTTGTTGAAGCTGAATGATTTTTAGTCTCGATCTACTTAAAAATATTACATATTCTTGTACTCGTACTACAGTTTAAGTGAGTTTCAATTTATTGTTACAAGTGAAAACAGGTTTAACATTTTTAGTCATTTAACGTTGGGAAACTGTGATTAGGCAAGCCTGCGCACCGAATATTATGATTATTACTGAGAAGTTCGGAACAACCGGTGCCAGATAGCGCCTCGCAACAATATTAGTGTTTCCACAATATTCAAGTTGCCGACAAGTTCCGCATGTGTTATTGTTTACCTGCTACATAATGAGATGAGATTTGTTAACTACGGTCTAGTAGATGCACCCCTAGTTTATTTATGCAAATTTAGTTGCTTCGCAACTGCAAGTAATTAGGAGGGTTTCATCCAGTCGCACCTGCCGTTCTTGCCCTCAATTGTATAACCGTACCTGCGTATTCCAGAAACGTCGTCCTTATTCTCATGTAAAATTAATAACGCCCAATTTTCTTTTACTGACAAACCTCTCTTCAAGAGATTACAGTGCCTTTCAAGCCCTTTAAAGATTGAATATTTATACTTGGTCAAAGATGTAGAATAATGTAGATAAGATCAAAGATTCACGGCTATTTGCTTCTCAACGAAGCTTTTATTAAATAATAACCGTATACTCTGTTAAATTACACACAAAAGAAAGAATGTTTGAGGAAAATCAATAGTTCGATGAAACTTTTAAAGCAAAAAATGATAAAGAGCGTTTTGATATTAACTAGAAAATGATTTAAAACAAAGTTTCTCGCTGAGTTTTTACCTGATTAAACTCCTCAACCTTTTACATAAAATATGCCAGAGTTTATCGATTATTCTGGCCACTAAACACGGAATTTTAAACATCACTGCGGTTCTATCACTTACTAGAACACAACTGATACAATCTAAATTTGAAAACTTTATTAAATTAACCAGATACAAAGGTAAAAACGGTGAAACTAGTTTATTATAAATATGGATAAATATTGCTTTTTGATGTACGTTATAACTAGTCGGACAAATTTAATTTTGAGTTTCCAACAGTGTACATTTGTAACCAGAACGTATAGTTTAAATTGCATACGTTCACTAAGCAACAACTTTACAAATTTAATCCATCAAGAGTTTAATGATCACCACAATGAACTTTCAGGTGAAAAGGATTATTCAAGACATACCAGCTATTTAAAATGCAGACCAAACAGTTGTTTTCTACAATAATGCAGTATAAGTAGTTTTATAAAAAATAATAATAATAAAACCTTGTATTATTCAGATCGCCAAATAGTGTACACACATAACTAATTTGATCAATTTAATTTTCAAGTTTGACAATTAAGGACAAATTGAAATTTTAATGTAAACTATTATAACTATTAAGGTTACAAACCCTAAAGATTTTTCAGAAAGCAGGTTTTTGCTGAATGGTTATAAATTTAAAAAAATGTGAATAGTTACTATTTAATAAAATTAAAATCCTGGGTAAAATATAAAATCTCACGCACTGTTACAGTGATTATTTTTTAACAAGAGGTGCTCAAGAGTGGAATCGCTTACCAAGACTTCTGTATCGGTGTCCATTGTATGCAATCTTCTAAAAAATCTCTTGGTAGCATTAAGTTCCAGGTATCAAAAGTCCAAGTGTACCTACATCTTTGCTCCGCAAACTTAGAAAAATAGCGAGAAACAAAGAAGTCTAATGACGTACAGGTGTTATTACAGTAGACAATTGTACTGTACATGATCACCATTACTGAGAGTTTTTTCGCTGTATGTCTTCTCCGGGTTTTTCATATAAATCCTAAATTGTCGCATGCGTTTTGAAATAGACATCCAGCTTAATGAAAATATTTTAATTATTACTGAAATGTATTTCCGTCTTCTTTTGGTAACACACAGGGCGGACTCTGGCCTGATATAAAGCCCATTTATTTTAAAACCATAATTTGTTTATAAGCCCCCAAATTAAGGCGTAATCTTTATCTTACGATAAGAACAACAAATAAATACAAGTTCTTTAGTTCTCATTTCGAAAACCGTCAAACGAGCAATGTCAACATTATGAGACAGCAATGGCACAATAACCGACTATTTTTATATTGATTTTTTTCACAGTTCTCGCTAAATTGGCTACAGTTCAGTAAATCTATACATTTTACTTTGCAGCAAATAGTGTAATTTTAACTTTTCGACCGACTACCGCAAGTGTCTAAAATCATCAAAAAAAGAAAATTTTTAATTTTTAAAAATTTCGGCCATATTAATACTGAAGCATTAACAATCAACAGTACAACAGTAACAATCATTGTCATTGGGTAACAAAATATACTAAACGATAAAAAAAAGTGAAACACCTAGAAAGAGTACGATTTTTGTTAAACTTAGCGAATATGTTTATTTCAATACAAAAACACACTTCAACTCAATTCAATACGAAACAACAATAAAAAGACTACCAATGTGTTGGACCTCCACATACACTCTTACACACGTTGGTACATCGATCTGATGTGGGACCAAGTGCGTTTTGTTGCTAAATGCTATGCTAACGTTAGCTATCAGAATAGTATATCAACTCCTGCACTACCGATAAGTATCGCTAAGTCGTTTGGGTATGTTTGTCATCTACCAATTGTTACTGATATTTTAGGAAAATTTTTGTTTTGACGATTGGATGCAGCAAATTTTGACAAATGAAATCTTTTTTAAATGTTACTCTTTAAAATATTAATATTTTTTTACTAAAATAGAAAAGAATTAATACATAATCTCAATATGACCGTTTTGGAAAGTTTATCAAAATCATTAATGATCCAGTATTTATCGTAAGTTTTCAATCTTTTTGTTTTCGGCCAAGTTCTTCATGATGCCAGTGATTCAATAAATTCCAGAAGTTACATACATATTTTCACAAGGAGTCTACATAAAACTTCCATTTCTAAAGCCATAATGGACAAGAAAAACAGAGGCTTTAAAAATTCAATGTATTACTTATTTAGTTTACTTAACTGTTTAAAATATTCCTTAAAAAAGTCGCTGTCTTTGATCTTTAAATAAATACATTTAGGATTAAAACGACAAAAAAACTATTGGCGATTTTTGCGAAGTGGGCGACATCTGTTGGTTTCAATTTGAAACACTGTATCAGTGAACAACATCGTAAAAACTTGTGTTTTGTAGTGCGTTTTTACGGTTTTTTGCGTTTAATTTAAAGAAAATGTGTTTCAATTAAACTATTTTTGTAAAGTTTATTGCTTGTGTGTACTGTGTACAACATTAAGGGTGACTTATTCAGGGTATCACGATTAATATCTGCAAAATTCAATTTTTATATGTCTATTTTTTTTTCTTGGAAACAAAATTACCTGTAAAACTGTTCAATTTTTTAGCAGTTCAGGAAGAGAAAAATTATCAAAGTTTGTTTGGGTGGCATTATCTTCTGTGAAAGAATATTTTTGTTAGATTTATATCGATACTGACCTTGGGATACAAGTTGATGATTTTACCTTTGTTGCCTCTTAATTTCTAATATCTACATTTTGTTCAAGTACATCTTGATTTTGTTGTTATGGGCAATACAAAATAATTTCATTTTCTCTTTTTTTATCAATCCTAAAATAATTTTTTAAAATCATTTTTTTCAAAATTTTTTATTTGTTTATATTTTTTTCAAATTTTAACTGGTGTTGTCATTGCTTACAAAGTTTTGAATGACTGACGGGGATTGTGTGCAGGGAAATGTATTTGTGCAATTTGAAGAACACCGTGGGACCGAACAAAATCTTCTAGACTTGGTGGAAATTTTTTTATGTATCTGTTGCATGGTAGCTGTGGTAGTTTACTAACTGCACTAATATAAACTCTTGGAATAATTATGACTAAGACTACGACACTAAATTATGCACAAAACAGGCGAGACCTACACGCAACACATGTAAACCAATGTAAACAGCATTTGTTGTTCACTGCTACAACCGCCATTTTGTGAGTTTAAGCGCCCTCTCGCGGATCTCGAATAGTCGCCAATATGTAAAATTATTTTTTTTAAAACATCTTTTGTTTTGTAAATAAAACTATTACGTTAATGCATCACTGGTCTTAAAAATATCAACTATTTTTTTAAGTCTAAGTAAAGTATGTTTTTAAGTCACACTCCCAATGTAATTTCTATGTTACCTAATTTTCAAACATTTAGTTTTCATCATACAGAGTTAACTTAATGTTCACTGCCGGGCTAAAACCTCACTTTTTTAGCATTTTGTCATTATTTAAAAAATTTTGAATGTCTGAACTGCTTTTTCTCTAAAATAAAAATTTTCAAGTTTTTATTTTTTGGATTAATTTAGAATATTTCTAATTCACTAAAAACTGCCTTGTGGTACTAAATAAAACTGTTATTAGGTCAGTAAAATATTTAATTTTGAGATAGTGCAAATCACCTCGTTCAACCATTATGAGAAAATAAGGGTATCTATTTCTTTTAAAAATTTTTAATTTTTCTTACTTTTTTGAGCCCATGTAAAATATTTTTAATTTACTAAAAACTGTCTCGTGCTACTTTACATTAAGTAAAATTATTCTTAGTCTAGTGAAGGATTTGATTTTGAGAAGGTGCAAATACCCCGGTTAAAGCATTATAAGGAAATTGGGGATCTATTTCTTTTAACAAACTTATTCTGCAAGATTCAATATATATATACAAGATTCTGTACCCGTAAATAAATGTAGTACTTATCTGCAATAATTATTGTTTGACTCTAGGTATTTTTTTATTTCGAATGAAAATTTTTAAATCAAACTGTCAAAGCGTTTAACAACTACTTTGAAGTAGTTGATATGTTAGTAATTCATAGCGCAGTTAATAAAGTTACAGAGTTTGAAGTCAGCAAAACTAATAACAAAATAGCATTTTCTAACTAATAGAATACAGAGTCCTACCACTCTGATTAGATAAACGATACCCTCTTCGAGTACGACATGCCGTGCAATTTGTAGCTCCTAGTCTGTACAAAGTAAGCCAAATTTAAAACTCTTTGACCCACATGTGTTTGATAGGCGATAGGTCAGGAGATCTGAGCGGCCAAAAAAGTAAATTGACTTCAGCCTCTTCTAGACAGCTCATCCATCTTTTTGCAATATGAAGTCTGGCATTATCTTGTGAAAATAATGCATCTTCTTCATGGCAAATGTAAGGTATTGCCACTGGTACTAAAATCTGCTCTATGTAATGTAGACGACCAACAACAACAAACCACTTGTTTCCATTTTTACGTGTTGGTTCTTGACGATTTTTTTAATGACAAAAGCCTGAGGAGCCTGGTAGTACTTCTAGAGAAACGAATTTGTCTTTACTTTTTAAACCACACCTTACAACAACGCATAACAGCAACAACTCCACAATTCAGGAGAGCAGCAATTTGCCTGTATGACAAACCGGTTCCTATAAATGCAATAATTCGAAGTTTCTCAAAAGAAATTAACTAAAGCAGTTGGTAGCACTCTCTTATGAGTGGTATAATTTAAGTCAATTTTAACAAGTAATAATAAACTACAGTTTAGTAATTATCCCAACAATAACAAAACCATTATCAAATAGATACAATAATAATATTTAAATAATAAATATATAGATATAAAAATAAAAAATAATAGATTAAATTTAACTAAAAATTAAATAAAAATGTATATTTCGTCAAATATTTTTTTAGAGTTAATCATTTTTTTATATGACTCATTTTTACAATGCTTACAGGGTTTCATAAAAATTGTGGCACTCCTGGGTGTTTCACTTTTCTTGTCGTTAAGTATATGTACTCGTACACTGTCTTTCACATATTGATTATCTTTTGCTAAAAAGAAATAATAATTTTTTGGCCTACCGTATTGTAACTGGATTATTACAGTTGTTTATCCACCAATAGTAAGCCAGACTTTCGGAAACTATGCGGTAAAAATGAAAAAAAAACAGGGTTTCAAATTTTACCGTTAGAATTACCACCGGAAATGTTCGAAAAGAAAAAACTACGCTTGCAGTAATAAAATCTATGTATCAAAATATACGTACCTAAATTATTTTTACAAATAAAGCAATATTTAATAACAAAATTAAAAATTAAAAAAATCACTGAAACATTACTGGTAGTTAACATAGCAGTCAAAACATATTATGTTTAAGTTTTTTGTTCGTTGTTTTAAAACAGAATTTAAAACTTTCGGACAAAAAATCTTATGCATTAGTTAACTTTACAGGCTCCAACTAATCAGGGCTTTCGGTTTCAGCTCGGACCTGAAACAAAGTTGTCGCCTGTAAAATTAAACTTACCGCATACAAATGACAATAGCTATTTTAAGTTGTAAAAAATTTCTTCATTTAAAGCATGCGGTATGTTAATTTAAACTGTTTTAATAAGTTATTTAAAATACGTAAAATGTAATTTTTCACTATAGTTGTTTGTTCCTAAAGTAAGTAAACTTGAAGTTGGTCAGTTGATGCCGACACTGAAATTCAGGAAAGGACTAATGCAACGCAAAGATGGCACAAAGGAAATTAATAAATAATTGAATGCCTACGGCTTATACGCACTGATGGTTTTACTGATTGAATATTATCATCGTATACTAGTCTGACTCAGCAGATTTATGCATGTTGCTTCAACTTTTTTATTCATTTAACAAATCATGTCTGTATAAATCCTTTTCAAATATTTGGATAACTTTATATATTTTTAACAAAGCAACGTTAAGCTATTATCCATAAATTTATTACACATGCAAACATTTTAAATAGCAGAAGCACAAAATGCGGATATCAAAAATTTTTATATTTCATGCAATAGCGTTGTGGTAATAAATAAAATGTCAGTTTGTGTTACACTAAACTGAATGAGCAAAATTTTTTGGTAGAAATGCAAACATATTGTGTGGTTCATAGATATTAGCCATCCTGCAATGTACACATATTAAAATATGGTGGATGCGCCGGGTTGCGTCTGTTACTCAAATATGCAATTTCATTCTTTATTAAATTATTAAAATACACACTACACACGCATTTAACAATTTTAATAAATTTACTAAAAAAACTCAACACTTCTTTTAGCTATTTTAATAGAAAGAATCAAGCATTAGATAATATCTACTCCAAACGATAATCAAAACGTTATTAATATGATGACTAGAATGATAGGAATTTGAATATATTCCTAAATGCACATTATAACGAACATCTTTCTGTAGAGAAAAATTTAATTTACTTGATTAAAACCTTCAACTTAATTAAATTCCGGTCCACAAATTTATAAAAGTTATCTAGACATCAGAAGTAAGCTTGTAGTCGGTTGAACTTCAATAAATGTAAAAAACACAAAAAAATGTTAGAAATTACGTTACTTTATAATAATGTCAACTTTTTTACTTATAAAAACATTTGAAAAGCTTACCGCCTTAATAAAAATAGAATTTAATTTAACTGAAAATAATTAGATTTTATTTATAACTAACATTGTATTTGAATAAACAGAAACCATGACTTTGCTTCTTTCTATATAATTTTTATTAGTATAAAGCATTTCACAGCCTTTTAAATGATACATTTTTTTGATCATATAGTACTTCTAGCGACCATCGACACGAACATTATGATATAAAAAAATTATAGTCCTGAAAATAAAATAACTAGACGTCTAGATTTCCAAAAAATTAAAATTTATTTTTATTTCTGCAGAAATTATTTTTACTCTTGCAGAGACTAAATCTAAATAGAACAAAAATTTAGCAAATTATTTAATTTCATTTTTAAATAAAATTAACTCTTTCGCATACATTAACATTTTCTGATACCTCATAATTATTGCACTTTATTAAAAAAAATTAAGTAAGTGCTTGGGAGTGTACATAGCACAAAACTAAAATGTTTTTTTAATCTTTAGGTACAGAGTGTTTATAAATGAAAATAGGTTCGTAGAAGGCTTTGAAAATTTTTGATATTACAGACATTTATTATAATATCTTATTTTCGCAACGGAATATTAGAGAATAGTTTCTAGAGTTACTTAAATGTCTAATAATAATTATAATAATAGCATACATTATTGTCTTTAAAGAGCGGAACATTTTTTATTGTTTCCACAGCTTGTATTTACTTACCTCCACCTGCGGGATTAAAAAATTTACTTGAGTCCATTGTTATACAATATACATACAAGTACAACTGATATTAATAATTTATAATTGGTTAATGGCCTTTATAAATAATTTAAATAAAAAGCCAAGGCGTAGGCAAGTTAACAAAAAAATTGTTCTAAGTCAACTTCTCTGCCACTCTTTTTTTTATTTTTCTTTATTTTATATTTTTATTAGTTTTAATTTTTTTATGATTAAGTATTTATGTTATTATAAAAAATGACTTAAAGCCTAATCATATATAATTAGACTATCAGTCAAATCCGCCAACAAGTAAAGAAATAACTGGACAATTTTGAATCCCATCCTGTCAATATGGTCAAGTGAAGGAAACTGTATGTACATCTTGTCAAAGAGTGTCCACCTACGAGTTTTCAAAGAGGCTTTAACAAAATTTATGAATTATCATCCAAAGTTGGAACTAATTGTCTGCCATCAAAACTTTATAATTTCTTTTATGTACTTTGTTTTTATTTATTTATTCTTACTGTCAAAGCCAAGCCGACTTTAGGCTTAGCCGAGGTAAATAGGTTTGGTGTCAATTAATTTATCATTTAGCCGTCAGGATGCTAAAGACATCATTTTAGCCTTGAGATCTAAAATAAAATCCCATTACGCGTGTGTATACGTAAGTGGAAAAAGAAACTATGCCCAAAATGCGGTAGTCAGTAATTTATAAGCTCTTAATAGTTATTTACAGTTGAGCGATGTAAAGATGCATTTTACAATGTGACAACTGGTTCTAAAAACAAGCCCAAAAACAAATTTTTCTTTAGCTGAAACGATGTAAAATATTTACATACAAATGTTGTGTCAAATTTTTTGACAGAAGTTCATTATTTAATTAAAAAATGTATATTTTGTTCTATTTAAAAATTCGTTTAGGTTAGTGTTGAATGTCAACAAGACAAACAAATTTAATTATTTTCAAATTCTAACTACAAAAAAACGTGTTTCACTTTGCGCATTGCAATTAACTTTACAATAGTTTGTGTGCAAGTAATCTGCTAATTAGGCAATTGGTAGTAAAACAAATAAATATTTTTCAAAATAATTAAGTAATAAAACCATTTCTTCTAAATGTTATTTCTTTAAACTTTAACATTTATAAACTATAATTCAACAATTAAATAATTTTAGGTCTCAGGTTTTGAACACTGTTTCTTGTTAATTCAATAACAAATCTTTAGGGTTGCAAATATAACCTAAGTTAATCACTGTAAATGTAAATTATTGAAATAAGTCTACAAAATTTCATAAAAAAAAGTATTCAACCGTTCGTACATATTTTTTTTAAGTTTCCGTGCGCAGTACTTACAAGCCTGACCTTTTTTTTATATAAAAACCAAAATTTTTTGAAGATTTTTACACTTTATTTTTACAATTTTTAAATTTTTATAGTTATTTTAAGATCATTACCAAATTCTTCGTTGTTTAATTTTTGAACCAAAACTAGTTCTTTTTTGTCACAATTTTAAATCCTCTGAAGCGAAATGTTTCAAAATTATTTCAGTTAAAAACAACATAAGAATCGTTCCTTATCACAAGAAAGCGTCAAAATCTTCTTTATAAAAACATTTATTTTTATTCCTATATATACACCTTTAATAATTTTTAAAAAACTTAAATTTGCAGTTCCATATTAATTATTATCGAAAAAATATTCTGAATTGTATGCTGCAATTTATTGTCAAGTCTAAATATAGACATTTAAATATTTAAGAACACGCAGATAGGAGTACATACAATATGAAGTCATTTTCTGACAAACTAACAATCCGAAATTACGGAACCTCAAAATTTTTATTTGTTCACAAATAATGATAAGCACAAAGTAGTATCTCATTTTATTGGCTATTATTAATTTTTTTCATTAGGACACTCTACTTTATATTAAATATTGCGCGTGTATATATTAAATTTAATATTGTAAATAAAGCAATTAGTAAAATAATAGCCATCGTTGTTATTCTGCTTTTCCACAATTTACACACTGAAATTTAGCAAAATCAGATTAGTTTGTTAGTTATCAAATTTTTGTCTAGTTATTTAACTCATTGTCGTTTCATTTTAGAAAATTCTTGCAAATACTAAATAGTTTTTTTTGTTAGTGAATATTTCACACAAGCCCAGGTTTAATAATTTAGTTTAAATTACTATAGTCCTCATTAATTATACCATTTATAACTATTTTCCTTTTTTCTTCAATGTTCTCCGTCATAACATTTTTTCTATTCTTTCGGCTATACTTTCAAGTTTCTGTCCTTTCAGCTATGTTTTATAGAGCGTACAATCATAAAGTCGATGTTTTTTTTATAATCAATTGTCAAAGTATCAGTTTGGCACTGCCATTCGTTAATAACAAATGATAATTTCGCCATGTTATGTTGCTAGCACTACTTGTAAATGTCATTGTCATCGGATTTAAAACAAAATTTACTTCACCACCGAACAGCACTGGACCGATATTGCCAAACAGTAAAAAATTCATTAATGGGCTTAACCTAAACTCTGACATAAAGAAAATAACATAAATACAGGTCTTAAGGTGGTACACTATAGCTTTTCAAGACATTTTGATTTTAACTATTAATTACAAGAAAAAACCGAGTTTAGTCAATGTCGCTTTGACTGTTTGTAGTCTCTACATCGTACACAAATGAAAACAACAAAAAAAAGTTTGAACTCAGTTGTTGCTAAAGTTTTGTTAAAGTGGTTTTTAAATTAGAACATTTTTGTTGTAATGACGTACTTCAAAAGCAGTCTATGAAGGGCAATATTATCTGATCTTAAAGTATCTCAATTTTAACAAATTCACTCCAAAGTAGTAGTAGATTTTAATATAGTTAAACAATCCTGGATGCGGATTGTGGAACGTTTTTTAAATACAGATAATACTACAAAAACCAAAAACTTGATAAACTTTTTACTTTCACTGAGTATGTTGTAAAAGATATTTTCGTTCAGATTGAGCGAAAATATTGTAAATACTATGTAGGTATTATATTAGTATTGTAGGTACCTACTTCAAAAGTTTAAAGTATTTTTTTTTATAATAGGACAAAGCATTTTCTCTTGGAGTCAAAATTTGTCAATTATTTTTTTGAAAATTTTCAGTAAGTAATATTTTGTCGATGTACCTCACTCAAACAAAATTAGTAATATTTAACTGCATAGAGCCTTAAATCTAGATAACCGTAGGCCTTTAAGTCAACTATAAGCACTCAATCTTTACACTCTATCACATTCTATTATATTCAAATCAGTATTAAATGTACTTAACACATTTTTACAACATTTTTGAATGAAATTTTTATTAACAGTTAGAACAAAAAAAGTATAAATCACAAAAAAACAACTACTGTGTAACAATATACTCAACGAGTTTCAAAGTGGTGCCCTTTTTCATGCATTCAGAACTTCAAAAGTTTGATAACATTAATTGTCACATGCTGCAACAATTTTACTGATATTTTAAGTTTGTTTTAAAACTTCCAATTTTTGTCAGACTTAGCGCAAACTCTTATCTGTAGAACTAACTAGATATTGCAATCTAAAGAATTAATATCTAATGCATATTGTCATGATGCATACGACGATCAATTCTCACTTTAAAAAAATCAGGAAAATAAGTTCCGCAACACTTTTGAGTTTTGTTTGGTCTGTGAGCTGGAGATGAGTCCTCAAAAGTTTAGCCTGTATTAAACCCCACAAAAATTTCAAGATCCTGAAACAAACATTGCTTTCAGTTTGCTTTGTATCTTTTAGTATTTTGTGACTTTACGTTTATAGACAAGTAGAGCACTAAAACTCAGAGAATACGTCATTAAATAATAGTTGTTCATTAGTTATTTTTTTTTGATTTATTTATTATAAATGTTGTATGCATTTTTTAAATGTTGTATACACTGGTCAGCCTGTATAAAACCCCCGCTTCAAACTCGCTTTATACAATAGAATTCGTGCCACAAAACTGAATTTACTAAAGACGTTCTTTATTATACTATTTTTAAATCTGCTAGATAAAATTAAACATAACTTGTCAAAAAAAAATCTAAAAAATAGAAACTAGCTAGATTTTATTTTTTTTATAAAAATTTAATATCGTATAAAATAGCGGTCAAAAACATACGAAAGAAGAAAGCATTGTACAAAATAAAACATAAGTAAACAAGCACCAGCTCCAGTTGTATAAATCTGTAAACAAAACGTTGTTTCCTGTGTGGTAATAGGAAGCAGACATGCAACTTTCCAATTGTGAATCAATAGGAATGTAAGCTCCCGATTCCTGCTGTGAAACATAATTGTATCAAAAGTTTTGCCGTAATACCTTGTTCTTGTACAACTTTGTAAAATGATTTCATTACAAAACGTAGGTTACGGTTATAATTAATTTAAAAATTATCCGTGTTGCTAGAAATGAGTGCGAAGATTTCGTAGCTTCTCTCTAACATAAATTGTTTTGCAACACCAGTTTCCAGCTCTCTCCACATTCAACTAGAAGTCGATAATCAAGACAGATTCCCTCGGATGCGCTGTAACAAGGTTACATTTAGCAGCTACTGGAGCTAAATAATACAATTAATGAAATTTTTTCGTGGTTCTTTGACTCATCACAATTTTTCATATCATATTCAACTCTAAATAAAAACCTCACACTTGTCACACTTCTATTTACATAAATAAACCCGAACGATATGCAAATAAATTGTTTTATAAAAAAATTCATCATATCTGACGTCTGAAAAATTTGTCGCCAGTGAAAAATCCCCAATGCAAATTTACGCCAATCCGAAACCGCATCTCAAAAATAGAAAATAAGAAAATCCTTTGTCTTTGCCGCGTAAGCTTATAAGGGAACCGTAAAATATGTATGCAAAAGAAAAATACCAGAGGACAAATGTAAAGCTCGTTTCATATTCAAAAGCAGTTATCTTTAAGATAACTCTTTCTCTTTCTGAAGCATTTCAACACATGCAGATTTTAGTTACGTCAACACCAACGGTAACAACGATGTAAAAGAAAAGATATAAACTTGTAAAAAGCATCAAAGAATTTTACATGTTCTTACCAAGTATTATGACAGACGATAAAGTTTACTAAAACAAAGCTACAGTTTTCATAAATCAAAATCACGTAATAATCCAGTCAAATCAGACAAATTAACGCTTCTTTGAAAAATTTTGAGTAACTGGATTAATTTGATAAAAACGTCAAGTTTTTGACTTGGACAATTATAAGTTGGCTATGTGTAGTCATGCGGAGTAGAGCAATTATAAATATATGGGCTGTTTTACAGCAATAAGATATTAACAGAGACATATACCAGATAAATAAAGTTTGATACGATCTATTCTAGATAGATATATTTGATATAGTTTTAAAACAGACACTTACGGTTATACCAAAAATAAATTTTGTATTAATTTTTTAGATAAAAACACGGTTTGCTTCAAGTATAATTATTTAAGTAAAAATGGCTTGACCGTTTAAAATTTTTACAATAATTAAAAGACACTTTAAAGAGTAGATATAGTAAAGTAAATACAATTTCATATTAAAATAACAAAAAAAAGTAATATTTTAAATTCTAGCAACATTTTAACAGTCAAAATACAATTTCTCCAAATGGCACACCTATATTTTAAGACAATTGGCAATTTTAAAAAATCTTCATAAAAAATACGTTTATTATTATATTTTTTTAAAATTGGAGATATGTATTGGGCAAATTGATTTAAAACAAATAAAAAATTATTCGTAACAGATTGGTAACACCTTGAGTCAGTAACTACATAACTAAGTACTTAAGGTGAGATCGAAATGTAACTGAATTAAAGCAGGCTATGCCAGCGTAACTGTAATGATTACAGTTACGCTGACACAGCCTGCTATAATTCAGTTACATTTTGATCTCAGGTTATAATATTTCTTTTAAATAAGCGTAAAGAAAATATTTTTTTAATGTAAAAAGCAAAGAAAACCCTAATTTTTTAAAGTTTAATATATTCGAAACTAATATGTACCATAAAAAACAGGAAAAAATAGAATTTTTTAAAACAATTTGAAATTAGGTATCACCTTGAAATTTTGTACGCGTATTTGAAATCATAAACTACGTCTTACTTAAAATTTCATCGAAATTATTGCATCCCGTGAAGAATTACTACAAAAAAAATCAAAATTATGGGGTAGGCTCATTTTACAAAAATTTTAAAGCTACCTTTTGATTTTGTCATTTGTTTGAAACCAATCTAACCAACAGACGGCAATATACAAAGTGTTATTAAAGTAATGTAACAATTTTTAACAGGTAATAGCTCTCGTTAAATGAATGCTAAATAACCAAAATTGCCTTACATAAGTTTTTATAGTTTTAGAGATATATACTGTAGACCTTTCTTTAAAAAGTTGTTTTTAAACGAGATACAATGCATAATAGTAATTTTTTGGGTATACAGTGTGTGATTTAAATATATGCAGAATTTTTTTTTGGTGATAGTCTTAGTTTCAATGTTAAAATCAGATATACAGGATGTTTTTGAAGTAACTTTACAAATTTTAACAGCTAATAGTTCTTGTTGAACAGACGCTAAATATCCAAATTTGTTTTTAAAATGTTACTGATTTTTAAAATATACTCTATAAACATTTTTTTTTAAACTTTACTTTTAAGATACACGATGAATGAGGACACTGTTTATGAGCAAAAACTTCTACATCGTACACTTCAAAATATATAAACATTTGTATAAAGCAAATTTGGTTTTTTAGCATTCTTTCAAAAAATGCCATCACCTGTTCAAATTTCTAACATTATTTCAAAAACACTTGTATATAAATAAAATGTCAAAATACGCGATTTATTAACAGCGAATTTTATTATTTTTTTACAAAACGAAGATGCTACCGGTATTATCTCTACTTAAAAGCAGCTTATAAGATTGTCAAAACAGGCTACTAGAAAGGCCGAATCAAAAAACGCATTTTCTTACTTATGACTAACGTTTTTAACAAATTTAATAAGAAGTATTTTGCCATCAAAATTTTCCTTATTAATATTTCAAATTTGGTAGATTTACTCCGCTAATATTAAAAATTATTTTCATGCACAAAATTTTTTGAACATCCTAAATATTTGAAATAATTACATTTGTTACATTAGTACAAAACATACAGTGAGCGGCAAAAGTATGGAACATCTAAAATAACTATTCCTTTTCTGTTAACAGGATAAGGACTGTTTAAAGAATGGGATTTTTGCCAACATTTCGCTCTTTATCGGTTGAGAGCTTCTTCAGGGCTTAAATCCAGAATACCCTGGATTTATGATAACCTCGAAACATGCGGTTAGGGTTAAATAATTAACAACTTTATGCTATAAAAAACGTCAGCAAAAATCCTATTCTTTGAACAGTCCTTATCCCGTCAACAGAAAAGGAATAATTATATACAATTATAGACGTAAAACCACATGATTAGCTAAAATAACTTCAAAACTATTAATTTCTAATAAAAATAGCTTGGACTGGTCAATTTTTCATTTAGATTGCGCATATCTTTAAAACATGATTTTTTTATAGGTCGTTCCAAAAATAAATGAGATACCAAAATCAACTTTATTTTTTTAAATAGCACCCTATATTTTTTATTGCATTTTTAGATTCTATGGAAAATTCTAGACGTACTTCATGTATAATGTCCAAGAAAAATTAATATTTTTATTTTCTGAGTTTCTGTTATGTGCCTCATTAATATTACGCAGTTTTTTAAAATTCAACTGTTAATTATTGTTTACAACAAATTTTTAACTGCCAATATTTTTTAAACTGTCAAAAATTTAGAGGGTGCTAAATTTTAATAATGAGTTCAGTAATAATAAAATTTATTTTTTAAATTTTTATTTTATTTTAACATTTAATAACGTAAAGACAGACATATTACTGTCAAAAGAATATTGAGTAGTAATTTAAACAACTTAAGAAAAAATAGAATACTTAATTTTCTTGTTTTTTTTTTAAGCAGCAATCTTTCGAAAACAGTTGAAGATAGGTATAGAACATTATACACAACATATGTCTAGAATTTGTCATAGAATCTAAAAATGCAATAAAAATTATAAGATGTTATTTAAAAAAACAAAGTTGATGTCAGTATCTCATTTTTGGGACAGCCTATACAGACTGTTTCACGAGTAATAATGAGCCTGCAAAGCTGAAAATACAACCAGCAATACAATTCCAGAGTTAACATAGATGATATTGATTTTAAATTTTATCTGTCAAATCTGTGACTGATAAAAAAAATCTGATCTGATAAAAAAAAGTATTCAAACGATGAAAAAACCGACATAAAGATGATATATAAAAAAAATTCCTCTGTTGCGATGAGTTTGTACAGACAACGTTTTTCGGGTAGAGAAAAACTTTTGCTGACAACATATTCGAACGACTTGAAACTACCTTAAAGAAAAATTGACCACCTTTGAAAAAGCCAAAAGCAAGAACAGCTACTGGTGCTGTTCACATGTAAGTCAAAGAATGATTTCACAAGCAAGTGGCATTAGTTTGTCTTCAGCTAACCGAAAGATTAAATGATTTTTTATTTAATGTATTTGTAAACAAAAAAAACCTACGTTATTTTTGGAATTGTATTGCTGGTTGCATTTTCAGTTTCGCAGGCTCATTATCACTCGTAAAACACCGTGTATAAAAAATTTTGTTTTAAAAAAATGCGCAATCTAAAAATAAAATTGTTCTGTCCGAGCGATTTTGTTTAAAAATAAATAATTTTAAAGTCATTTTATATGTTCCATAATATTGCCTCTCACTGCATATTTTCAACTGAACTTAATACAATTTTTTTTACTTTAAACACAATCATAAAAATTTTGAATAGTTAATGCCGGTTTTAATTATTTTCATTTGCGTTTTCGTTGTGTGTAGAACAACAGTCTAGCAAATATTTAGCCGAAAGCTAATTGAAGATTAATATTAATTAGAAATTGTACGTTCGATATTTATACAAGTGCCATACAGAACTTTTTATCTGACAATTGAAATTCTGTTTTATAACAAAAACTAACTATATTACTAATTTATTTCATACAAAATGTTCAAAATTAGATATAGATACATCACATTTCTTAATTTTTCAAACAAATTTATACAAATGAAATAATAATTAGTTAATAAGAAAAAAATGAAATTAAATCATGCTTAAGTTTTAGATGACAATTTTCTTGCAGCCTTCCAGCTGACTCTTGTAACATCTGGGACGGCTCATTTACTACATGATATCGATTTTTCGTTATAAGTGTAATTCCATTTAACCCTCTATCGCTTTCAAAAATATTCTTTGGTTCCATTCAACAATAATAGAATGATAGCTTGATATTACAACAGACAAGTGATTGTAGGTTCTACATTTGTACGTTTTATGTGAACTTTACATTTGGAATGGTGCAAGTTACGTGACTTTTTACTCTTCAACAAAACAAATGCGCTTTTCATCAAAGCTAGTGCTCACGATATTGCTTACCTGTTGATATTAATATTGATCGTTTTCCATGTTTTCTCTTCTGATATGAGCGATTAATATATTTTTAATTTAACTAAATAAATAAATAAATAAATAAATAAATAGTATAGATATTAATTAAAAAAACTAATGTTTTATAAAATATATATTGTACACAATTTGAAACATAAGTTCTGTATATAAGACGTATTAGTTTATAATGGATGACTAGCAGCAGCTGCTATAGACATCAGGTACTTCAAAACTTATTCGTCTAAAGATTTCTTATTGTTATACGAAATGAAACATGTGGAATGACGTAACATTTCTTAATAATAACACAAGTTATTTTACTGATTGCACTAAAATGTATTGAAATTTTCTCTTGATTATGTCAAACATCTGTCTTGATAATATAACAATACTGTTCAAAAATCTTTGACCAGCCGTATAATAATATAACAATTTTACTTGCTTTAATTTTCTATTAGTTAATTAGGTAATAAAGATAAATGTGAATAAATTTTGTGCCAAATAATTTGGGTACGCCTGTACATCACCTAGTCACATTTACTGAAAATTGAAACAAAATATTACATCGTGCAGATTGATCAATTTCCGGAAAGAAACGGTAAACCTTTAAAAGCTACAAACTTCATTTATGTATGTATATTCTTTAGGCAGATAAAAAAAATTCAATTACGAGATGATATTCTGAAACTCGATTCTTGTGTAATATTTTACTCATTATAACACATTTGAAAAAAGTATTATGTAACCTATGGCAAAACACCGTATATGAAGAAATTAATCAAGCTAATGTGTAGAGAATAATAAAAACTTTAGACTAGAAATATACTCAGTGACATTAGGAGTGTTACTTCCAGAAGAAACAATTTTTTGGAAGTTATTTTTTGGCAAAATTGCAACAGTTTATTTATATCTTAACAAACTAAAAAAATAATAAATTTGAGATGTTGATTGGTTCCAAACCAATTTTGGCTAGCTGACTTTAAAGGCATGTCGTCTGTTTATTACTAGTGCAATAAAGATTGCATTGTTACAAAACGCAAGTAATTTATGGTCCTTAGACCGTTCGATGCCATCTAAGAAAACCGCTCGAGACATACTCGATGCCATCGGAGAAAACCGCCTGTAGCATGCAGATTTGTCACCACTTTTACGTAGATTTGACCTGCCCCAGGCGGTTTTCTCAGATGACATAGAAAAGTCTAACGACCATAAATTACTTGCGTCTGATAACGCAAGAAATTTATGCGTTTTTCTTGCACTAGTATACCTATCCAAATTCAATGTGGTTTTTATGACACTGCAATTGTCATTAGGACCGTGGTAATGATGCTATTCAAAGAGTTGTCGAAGTCTGTTGTAAATCAAATTTCTTTGCCTAAACCGAGGTCCTGCTAGTACTAGTAAGAAGATTTATGTTTATAGTTTTATTGCCCAGCGGCACCTTTCCTTTGTTACTATCATTACCTTTAATACAATAGAATCCTATCATAAAAACCACATTGGATTTGGGTAGGTATAATCACAGTATAGGAATAAATCAGTATGGACAGCTGATAAAAACTTGTCAAAAGCTGGCATCCCTTCACGTAAAATGTGTAAGATGGAGCCACTGATTTTTAGATTGTTAGACAAGTAGTAATACACAATTTAAATCTAAATGGCTATAACTGTAAATAAAATACTATAAAAATTATTTTAATTGTTGTTTTACTCTTGTCTTTTGATTATTTATTATATAATTTACAGTTATAGGCCTTCAGATTAAATCTGTATTATTAGTTGTCTAAAAATCTAAAAATTAGTGGCTCCATCTTACACATTTTACGTGAAAGGATGCCAGCTTTTGACAAGTTTTTATCAGCTGTCCATACTGATTTATTCCTATACTGTGGTATAATAAACATAAAACTTACCTTTGAAGTCAACTATGCCAAAATTGGTTTGGAACAGTATACACCGATCCGAATCGTATGATAAGTAGGTACACGTTAACAAAGCTCATAATAAATTGCGTTAAAATCCATTTTTAAAACTTTTTAAACATTTTTTACTACTGCAAAAGAAGAAAAAAGTAAGGATTTTTAGGTGTTTCGAAGTATTACATTCTTTTTTAGTAAAAATTAAGCCATTTATTACAATTTAAAATAACATGTTACTGGGCATATATTGCTGGTTGCATTTTATTTAAAAAAAACCCTTAAGCGCAGCGGGATTCTTTTTGCACCCCCTTTACGTAGTGATGGTTGGGTAATTTAAATTGTAGACTTGTCTATAATTTTTTTGTTTGTAAATGCACATTTTCTATAAATATCGCATGTTTTCATCGGAGCAATACACGCGTGACTGCGGAAACGATAGGAATCTGAAACTCTTTTAAAAATACGAAAATAAGGTTTGTCATTATTTATTTATTTTTTAACACATCGTTTTCAAAAGAATTTAATACAACCACAATTTGAATGATCGATTTGAGATGGAATGACTCAAAAGAAAACATTTTTTTTTACTAAATTAAAGGCAGCTACTTATTGTAACATTAAAACCTCAAAACGGAAAAAATTTATAATTCTCTTGATAATATTTCTCTGTTTACAAAAAATAAATTATTTGAGTCAGGTGTGTTGCTATGTCAGTAGAAACTTAGTAAGTTTTTTATATAGAGACATTAGATAAACCAATTGTTCTTTAGGACTTGGTCTCTCTCTAATTAAAATTTATTGGAAAATTGTACAAACTTTTCATAAATGATTGTAACAACGTAAGTGGCTGTGGAGATTTTTAGTATCACAAATATTCATTGTAATGTCCTATTTACGCAACGAAACATTGGAAAAAGTCTTTGTCTTTAAAAGACAGAATATTTTTTATTATTTCCACAGCCGCCTAGGTCCTTACAATCATTTATAAAAACCCTGTACTTCTGTACATTATACAGCTTAATTCATATAAAATAATGAGCCCGATGTTTTGGCCATGCACCCAAATAAACAAATTTCATTTACGTCTTGACTAACTTAAATTAGGGTATTCAAATTGAATCCAAGTTATCATCTGCTAAACGTAGAATCTAATTAGCGTAGAATACGGTTATTGGTGCCAGAAAGAGAAAATAAAAAACTCATTTTGATGTACCAAAACTCCAATACAAAATGTATAAAAAAATAAAGCATTAAAGATAGAAAAATAGATCTAATCTAAATCATAATTTGCAAAAATAAACAGGTATTTGACACCATTTTTACTACTGTCAAAGTACCATAAAATAACTTAATTTCAAATGCAAATCGTAATTAAAAGTAGATCAAGATGTAAATTAAATTTGTTTTTTCGGTTGCATCGCCAAAACATCGGGTTCATTATCTTATCTGAATCAGGCTGTATAGTTTGGGATAACCCTGTGGAGAAAACTTTTCACAGGCTGGTAAGAACTTATTACCTAATTTAACAACACGTGCATACTTACAAAAACGACATTTTACACAGTAGATAGTAGTATTATTGTTTTGTTTATCTACTAACCTGAAACAAAAGAAAAAGATATTTAATACAAGAGGAATAAACAACATACTTGTAAATAAACAAAATGTAAAAATAAGTATACAGACTGTAGCAAAAATGATGGTCAAAAATTTAGCCAGTGATAGGTCTCGTTTAAAGAAGATTTTTTTTTAGATTCCATTTTTTCCAAATCTTAACCGTTACTAAGATAAGATTATTTAAAAATTTAGCACAAAAGACCATATCCGCCACTGATCTATGTAGTATTAGAATAGAAAGTAGGCAATTAAAAAATGCCTAATTTGATTTTTCATAACATGCATTTTTGGCTTCTACGAAATTTTTTAAACCTGACTTATTTGAGAAGTGATCATAAACGTATTATGATTTTATAGGGAAAACAAAATTCAAAATTTTTAGCATTTAACACTTTTAAGATCACCAAATTGTCGTACTTCAACTGAATAGTTTTTGTAATAATTTATAAAACGTCACATAGCTACTGTAATATTCAATTTGCGTAATCAAAATAAAACGATAAATATTTTATTCATTTCTATTTTATCTTGGTAAAAGGCATTTTTGTCGTGTTCACACGGGTTTCTAATATTAGAATCTTAGGAAGTTAAAATTGTATAACGCCAATAATGGAAACAAAAACATATCTAACCATTAGTTTTTAAAGAATCATAAGCGCTTAAGTGTGTTTTGCTTTTAAGAAACAAAGCTTAACAACCACCATGTGTTTCTAAAGCTTTATATTATCAAATTTAACATTTTCAACGTATGTTTGAAAACAACAAAATATTGTAATTTCAAGTTAAAGTTGATTTATTTTAAGTAATTTTAAGCGAGATCTTTTTATCTTTATACTTTTTTTTAACAATATATTTATCAGTCTTAATAACCCTTTTTCAACCACAAAAAACTTCATCAAAAAACTGATGACTGGAAAAATTAAGGCAGTTTAGTATTTATGCCAAAAACTAATCGATTTTTTTTAATAATAAAAGATCTGATCTAAAATCGAACAGTAATGTAAAAACGCCTAAGGAACTTCAATAATGCACAGTTTTAGTATTAGTAAAAAAAGGTTTCTAAATTTTACTTTTGAAGATTACTTTTGTAATCCTGAATAAACAATACATTTAAACGTTGTTTTTAATTGCTATGACACCTAATACCTAAAAATTACATGCCTTTTTCACTAATATCAAAACTTCGTGATTGAAGTTTCTTATGCATTTTTACATTACCTAGTAAAATTCAAGTAAAAGACCCATTCAAGTAAAATACAACAAGTGAGGTACCATTATAAAGATAATTTTGTGCTCTTTAAAACGATGTGTCACTCGACCCCACTTCCTATTTAAAATACTGACTGCCTGTCAGGGAGTTAAAGATATAAGTTGCAAAATATTCTTATAATGTGTCTCCCTTCAAAAGAAAATCGACCTGTCCTAGTATTCTGTATTAAATTTCACAAACAATGATAACGCTAGGTGCAAACTTTTCATTGGACCAGTCTGTATTTATAAACAAGTGATTGAATAACAACGGTATTTTAGCCAGTTGATTTTTCTATAAACTCTACAGCTACAGAGAAAGCTAGAGAATATTGTGCGTTTCCTAGTAATTATTTTGCCAGTTCCAGCAATTCAGATGCCGGAGTTAAACTCTCCGAAGAATTAGAGAACTTTATTTTTAAATTTTTGTACTCTTAGGATGGGTAGGTACTGGGTTTAACTGGAATTTTCTCTTGCTCTATCAATTAATTCGTTAGATAACTGCCTTTTATTCGCCGCTTTGGACAAGTTATTATGCACCTTTTTTTCACGAGCTGCTCTACCATGAGATTAGAGCAGTCAATAATGCTCTAAGTCACTATAGTCGGTCATTTTGCACTTAAAACCAATGTCATCAAAACTCAAAAAAAAAAGTGAAAAACGGTATCATGTGAATTGATGACGGGAGAGACATAGCATCATTCGGTTGTATATATATTTTCCTATGGTTTGTCTGAACGTGCTTAGATTCGTCGTTTTTGACGCTAGCTTTAAGGTACGACATTAGAGAAGCCGTGGAAAAACCTAAGTTTTTGAACAAGTGCTCGAGAACAGTTTGAGGAGCAGGCGGGCAAATATTAGAAATAAAAATGCAGAGAGCAGGTGATAACAAATGACCCAAGTTCACTGTGAAATCATTAATTACAATTGTTGGATGTTCAAATTACATTTTTAGCCGAGACCATCTTACCGATAGCTACGACGTAATCTGTTAAGGTTAAACCGGCTACAGAATTAGCTACTACAGTCTAGTCCCTGGTGGGAAACTGGCAGCAAGACGCCGAAATTTAAAAAAAATTAATCTAACATCCGCCTGTCTGCCTGATATCAAAACCAAAGAAATTATCGCACGTGCTTTAAAAACATTCTCATTAGCGTGTTTGTCTGTAAAATGCGGTTATATTTAATAAATAAACAGGTTTATGCCACCAGAAGCGGCGCAAAAAGAACACCACCCAGTACAAAAAGTATGACTACTTTATGTTACCAAATGAAACCAAAAAATTTGAACGATCTTACCAAACACTGACAAAAACCAAGAGCTAGCGAATAACCACCCACTCACTCAATATCTCACTCCGTATTCATTGGTACTCGTATCACTTTTCCTCTTAGTTCATCTTACTTTTCATCTACTTATACCTACTATACATTTTCTACCGCAAGTAAAAAGATCTAGGTATAGATATTATTATTTTTTTTAAATTTCTTTAACTACCCACGGGCCCGTTAGCCCGTTGCCACGGTCATTAATTTTCCTAAAATTTTCTTGGCACCTAAAGAACTATTATTCCACCATTAAAAAAAACTCTCTAAAAGATTAACTATTAAAAAATAATTAAGTAATTTCATTCTAAACATATAATAAATTTAAAATCTAGAAAAAATACGATCTTAATAATTGTAATAACAAATGGGTTGTTTTCGTGTCATTGTCCACGGACTTGCGGACTATTTAAAAGCAAACACAGGCAGGCAAAAGCTTGATAAAACAAAGTCTTAAACACAGCAGGGACAGTAATAACTAACTATAACCTACACACTTCAACTTCCCGTCGTTAGTAAAGTATCTAACAAGCTTCAAGATATTAAAGTTAAATCAGCGAGCGAACGTCCTGTAAAGACGTGATTGCTCGTTAGTCGCTTCCAGAATTGGATCTTTGAAGTCGTCTCTCCACTGTATGGCATCTGCTCCATATTCATAGATGCGTTCCCTACTATTTACGCAACGTAATCATTGCAGGACGAAATGTGGCTTTGGATATTGAAGTAATCGATGACTCTGCTTCCCATAGTTTGAGAATTCCAGGTCCTGATTTAGCACTTATTCAGTGAAGTTTCATTAACCATCAAATTACAGCTTCTAGTTCGGTTAATTGCCTCGGTTAGCAGCGTAAGGCCACTACCATGCATCGGAGCTGTGGGAATATTTAGTTCAGGGACCAATTTCTGTACGTATATCATGCATTGCAATAATGGGGCTAGAATTGGAACGCCAACAAATGGTACAGCGTCCAGTTCGGCGGCTAAACCTTTAGTCGTAATAGAGTACTGAAATTGTAATTAGAGTTAGTTTCTCACAGTTCGTAATTTAGAGAGACACTGACGTTCGATTTAAACTATTTGAACTGAGTTCGGTTTGCCCGTCGATCAAATGTCTTGATTAATTTTTAAGCATGAATAGCTTAAAGTCAAATATTACCAACTTTGAAATTCAATAAAAACTTTCAGATACACCGAAATTTCAACTGCAATTACAATTTTAATGAATAATGAAATGGCCGTTAATGTGATCGTATCTAAATATAAGGAACTATTAAACAGTGCTGATTACTGCTTATTACTTGTATCTACTACATCTTCACAAACTAAAATTGAATATAGTCATAGCATAGGTAATATAACAAGATCTTGATAAATAGTCGACATTAACTGTTCGAGAGTGCAACTACTGTCAATGTGACGAGACCAAAGTGACATTAATAATTTGAATAAAACCTGAGTGCGGAACGCACAAGAGCTTTAGTCTAAAATTATTAATGCCATTTTGGTTGAGTCAGATTGCAGAAAACACTCGAGAAAAATTGAAACAAAGTAGTTGTTAAAAATTTATCAAGATCGAGTTATATTTATTAAGATTAGGCGAAAAATTAAGTATTTTCTGAATCAAATTCTAAAATTAAACCAAAATTTATTTTTTTAAGACGAAATAGTCTTCCCCAATTGATGATTTCTTTTGGTTGTAACATTTTTTATTTTTTTGACAGTTACTGTAACATGCTTGATTTAAGATACGTAACTAAAAAAAATAATCAATGTAAATAGTCATAAGAATGATAGTAAAAGGATCGTGTGTCAACTTGCTTGATAATTTGTCAAATCAATCATTTCTCACCTGGAACCATTTCACAAAAGTTGCGACAGAGGTCGCCCCTGAAATTTAAACCCAAAATTATAAAAGCTTTAATTATAAATTATTTTTCGACAGCAATAGCAGAAGAGACTGAATCAATGCTTGTTTACCATATAGATTTGCCATTAGTTTTATTATGAATTAAAAAAATCAAACGTCAAACTCATGGGTGTCCAAATAGCGATTTGAATATTTGACCTCTCTGGCCTTTAATTATAAATGCAAATTCCAAATTGAAATACGTCAGATTGTATTCAAAAATGACCGACATTATAAATCTAATATGATAAAAAAGTAGAAATATTTCAATTAGCTGCTGCAAATTTTTATATTTTTTTAAGGCTAGTTTTTAGTTGTGTTCTCGCTAAAACCAAATTAAATAAACTTGGTTGCATATAAAAGCAAACGTTTTTTTTACCATATTTTTTTACCTTCAAAAAGTTTTTTAAGCAAAAGGAAATTCTTAATTTAAAAAATTATCTCTAATTAAACCTAAATATTAACAATTATTCTCTCAACAATACGTGTAAAAATTTGTATTAAAATAGTGTCAACCAGTGTTCCAAAGTCTTGGAAATATAAGAATAAAAGGGCAAATGTATTAATTAAAGCGTTTGGATCGTTTATCAACATTTACGAATAATTGTCAGTACAGTAGCTTTGCGACATTCAACAAAAACTTTAGAATAGAATATAGTACAAATATACAAATGTAGAATATACTTAATAAACGTAAAAACAGAATATAGTTGCAAATATTTACTGATAAGATACACTTATGTAATTTGGTCTTGATAAAATTCAGATGCTAGCCGATTTATGAAACGATCATTTTCTACATAAGTGCAAGTACGCCTAAACGCCAGACTTAAAATATTAAAGTTTAGATCACAACCATCCGAATGAATTGAAACGCTTGTATACTCAAAATATCTAAAGATGGGCTGACTATCAAAACCTTCTATAAACCAAAGAATAGCCATTGTTCAATTTATAGACAGGCACACTACCGTAAGGATAGTTCTTGATTTATGACAGTTCTGAACTGTTCAGAAAAATGCTTCAATTGCAAGCTGCGTTTTCTCCATTAGAAAAGTTTATAAGATTTTTTAGGATTACTAATAAGTAACAGGTATTTGATAGACGTCTAAACTAATTTTGTAGATGGCATTTTACAAAAAAGATAATTTTGCAGTTAACTCTCAAATAATTTTTAACATAATTTTTGGTATTATATTACAGAGTCTTCTAAGACTGTGCATTATGTAGTTTTTAGAACTTTAATGCTAATTAAAAATTATAAAAGATTTAGTTAATAAAGTGTATATTGTGTACAAAAATTTATAAAACGGAGCTAATAATTATATATAAAATTTGCTTAAAAAATTTATATCATAAAATTGACATTTAGATAATTACTAACTTAATGAAAATTCCTCATTACAGTTAACTTGAACATCTAAGAAAAGTTTTCCCCGATACATGTAAATTCATAAATCAGGATAAATGAGAGAAAAAAATATTAATAAAACAACCTGGCTGATTTCTTCAAAAATACAATTGTATTACAAACTTACGCGATTCTAGCAATCAGTGTTTGTGTATTGTTTATTGATACAACATGAACGTAGTGAAAGCATCCTGCTAACACATATCAATTCAACACTTCATCAGCATCCCCATCAATAGTTTATAATGACAACGATAGAATTGTGCCGGTGTATCTATTGACTTGAACTCATCAATAGTGTTCAGCATGAATGAATCCCGATAGTTTTTGAATCAACTTTTTATCAAAAAACTGATATAGGTAACATGTAAAATAGCCACATGCTATAATAATTAAAAAAGAATATCTGTTATGAACAACAGTTGAGAGTCCGAAATTCAGCTACAACTTGGATGTCTCGTGCTTGATGTGCTCGTGAAAATTGATTCAAATAGCATCAGCAACCACCAGAAATAAATAGTTTAATAGTTTTTAAAATAAATAGTAAATTTAAGATAATTACTATTTAATATAAAAAGTGACGTTTACAAAATTGATAATGTTTATTTAACGAGCTAGACGAATATGACCTAATCAAATGCATGAAAAAATATTCAAAACAACTGCATTACGATTTCAAAGCACTCTAGAGGTCGTTTTTTAATAAACAATCGTTAGTTTATGTAGGTATATGAAATAATTTATTTAAGATAACATATTATACTCATTAGTAATTTAATGACACTGAATTTATACAATTTAATAATCAGTTCAATACTGCAATATTATTACTGTTTTGTTAGAAAATTTGTAAACCTAATTGCATTAACCTTTGTATGAACAGAAAAGTTATTTCATCTCGGGAATCGTTTCGTTCTAAACAAGAAAATACCTACTTGAAAATATTTCTTAATAAAGTTGCTTCCTTGAAATAACATGCTTATTTATAAAACATTTTTAGTATTACGCTTTTATCATTGTTTGTTGTTCATTTATGGCAAACAAAAAACCTTATTGGTATAGTATGGTGAACAATAACCTGAAGGATTCGAGTAAGTAATTTCGTTTGTAATTTAATGCTGCGACATCCCAGAATCGCAACAAAACTACAAAAAGTCGATGTCTCATAAAGTTAACAACGTAGGGATGATGGGCGTTGGTATTTTATAAATAGGTTCATATTCGACATATCTGGTGCGGAAAGACCGTGCGGAATGTCCTGGGAAATTGACCGGCGATAACCCACACTGCGAGGGTTCGCATCACGAATTCGCTCAACAAACTTAACTTCACGTACAATTTCGGTCAGCGTTTCTTTATTAGTGCCCAAAGGATCTGTCTGTAGATGCTCTTCTTCCCGCGGATACACCACTTTTCTCTGATCTCACAGCAACACGTATGAGCAAACTTAAAAAAGTTCTTTCAATTCTAGAAGTTTTATGACATAAATAAAGATAAATTGCAGGAACAATCAAATTTTTCCAATAATAAAAAATGAAATAGAAAAACACTCTATTCATTTGTTAACAAATACAGCTAAACAAAATTTTCTCTTATTTCATAACATCGAAGTTATATAAAATCATAAGTTTATATAAAATCTGCCATTGCGTAAAAAGGTTTTAATTAAGTAGATGCACAAATGCACAGTGAACATAAATATAGTTCGTTTTTCTTTTTAATGCCCTTGTCTGTTTCTGTTTAACATATAATGTATATGACATAGCAACATATACAACAATGTGTTAAAAAGAGACAGACAACAGCAAATAAATAAAATAATAAAGTATAAACATATACACAAACAAAGATAAAATTACACTAAGTTTAAAATTGACAAAAATTTTTAAAAAATGCATCAAGAATTACTTTTTCATCTCATTAATAATTGTTAAAGTACTCATTTAAATCTGGCGTTTAGATAATTAGATATTCTAGAGCTTTTGGAAAAAATAAGCATTTCGTAAATCAAGTAACAATTTACCTTGTCCTTGTCCGTGCATTGTTAAAAGTTATCATGCAAAAAAAAAATTAAACGGTATTTTTTTTTCAATAAAATGAAGTGTTTTGTTATTTTTTCAAATGTAACTTTTGCAATCTTAAAAAACAAATTAATTTGAAATTTGCTGAGACTAAAACACGCCCGCGCCCTCTACAACGACTTATAGTACGTCAAATTACCGTTTTGTTTTAATTGAAATTATTCAATAAAATGGTTTAATAGTTAATCTTGTAACTTGAATTCAAGTTGGTAAAACAAGCACAAGTTTTCATAAAAGATGAGTGCCCACAACGGCTTATGAACGTGTTCTCTATGCGTAAATGGATGTTAGATAGTAAGTAAGAAATGTCATAAAAGTATTAAGTACTTTTTGAATTGTTTTTAAATTTGTTCAAAATTCTGTGTAAGTAGCTTACAAAAGGTTTTTTTTAACCTACCGTAACGGTTATTGCTTAAATAACCCTATTGGCATAAACATAATAAAAAAATCTCTAAAAACATTGCAACATTTCTTAAATTATCAAATCGCAAACTTTATACGGATCCACGCATTATTATTTTAGACCAAGCATATACTTACCTAGTAAATAATTTATAAATCATCAAACGCTATGAGAATTGTAAATCGTCAGTAGCGGATGAAAGTAGTTCTAAAATTTCTTCCCTCAAAAAAAAAGTTGAAGTTACCTCATTGTTCAAGCGAGTCACCCCACTGTTCGAGTATTTTATAGATTATTTGCAAAACACTCAAAAACATCTCTATAGGAAATACTAATCATCATATGCAACAAAATTTTATTTAAGTAGTTTTATAACCTGTTATAACGCTGACATGTATGACGTTTTATTCATTTTCTCTGACGTCCAATACCAGCCAAAGCGTTACCAACCTTGAAAAATAAATCGTACTAGTTACATTTTACCACGCAAGGGGTGCTAAATTAGCTAATACGACACCCAAATCAGTATCGTATAAGACATTGTTACAAACGCAAAATAAAACAAAGTTTTTTTTTATAGTGTTATAAAGTGTAAATTCAATCAACACGCAAGATGAACATAACTGAAAAATACGAATGTCAAATGAAACAACGTGATGAACAAGTACTGACTGAAATGGCAACATTGAACTGCCACTAGAAATTGGCTATTCTGACCAAACTTTAAATTTAATATTTCAAAAATTTTATAAATAAGTTGTGATTAGTTGTAGTTTAAGTTTTGTTAAAATAATTTTCGAATTAAAACATGACACTTTAATTGTAATAGCGCACTTTGAAAGTAGAGTCTATAAATCATTTTTTAATTATATACCGTTGTCTGTCTCTTTTCAACACATTGTTGGATATGTTGCTACATAATATAGATTATGCGTTGAAAAGAAACAGACAACAATATACGAAGATAGTCTCAGAAATACCCGACCTAACAAAAAAAACAGCAAAAATTTTCAAAAAAACATTTTTATTTTTCTACATAGTCTCATTTTAATTGGATACACTTTTTCCAGCAATGTTCTAGGGTTTCGACACCTTGTTTACAGTGAGAATTGTCAAGCTCTGCAAAATAGCTATCAACTGCTGTCTCCACCTCCGCATTATCGGCAAACCGTTGACCACCTAACCATTTTTTTAAGTTTGGAAATAGAAAATAATCAGAGAAGGCCAAATCTGGCGAATAAGGAGCATAAGCCAGTAACTCAAATTTCAATTTATTGATTTTAGCCATTACAACAACGGATATGTGTAATGGGGCATTGTCTTGATGAAACAACACTTTTTTTTGCTAAATGTGGTAGTTTTTTTATTATTTCATCATTTAAACGCTGCAGTAGGTTTGCATAGTACTCTCCGTTGATTGTTTTTTCTTTCTGAAGGTAATCAATAAAAATGATTCCACGTGCATCCCAAAAAGCTGAGGCTAACACTTTGCCTGCAGATGGAATTGTTTTAGCCTTCTATGGAGGCAGTTGTCCCTTGTCAGTCCATTGTTTTGATTGTTCTTTAGTCTCAGGAGTAAAGTGATGGACCCATGTTTCATCCATCGTTATAAAGCGACGCAAAAACGGGTTTATTTTTCTCAAATAGCCCCAAACATTCTACTGAAACATTCTCACGATGTTGTTTCTATTCTAATGAGAGTAATCGCGGCACCCATCTTGCGCTATGTATTTAAATGTTCAGTTAATAATCGATGAACAGTACTTTTTGAAATACCTACCATATCTGCTATTTCCCGCACTTTTAGTCGACGGTCATCCAGTACTAGTTTGTGTACTTTTTTTTATCATTTCTGGCGTCGTCAATTCGTCACCTCATTTGGTCGACCACTGCGATGTTCGTCTTGACAGCTTGTACGGCCTCGTTTAAATTCTGCCACCCAATATTTTATTGTTGTAAACGAAGAAGCAGATTCTCCCAGAATAGAATCTAGCTCCTCTTTGATGCTAGTTGGGTTGAAGCCTTTCAAATAAAAGTAATGTATAACAAAACGATGACCAATTTTTTCCATTTTTACGAACTCACACTGTTAATTGTGAGTGTTCGCTGTTAATTGCTGTCAGATACTAAACAATGGAGCATCATGAAACGTCAAACTTAAGTTGATAAGGTTGGTAGATACCGCGATAGTAATTCTTTTTGAAAAACCATTGTTATTTATACGTTAGAACGGGTAATTCTGGGACCATCCTCGTACAATTAAAAAATGTCCTACAAAATAAAATTTATGAGTTGACAATATTCTCTGGATTCAACGTACGTCAAATTTTAACAAAATTACTCTAAAGAGGTAAATTGACAGGTGTCAAATATGACCTGTATATATAATCTTAACAAACCGACAACTTACAAAAAAAATTCTAATAATTTTATTGCCAACTCAATTAATAGTTATTTGTTGATGACGGTGTATTTGTTGATGGCTTTGGAAATTTGTTTCGTGCATTTTACAAGATTGCCCTCCTGATTTTAGACACACAAGTAAAAATAATTAATAAAACAATATTTTTCAAGTTGCTTTTATTTATATTATTACTTATTACTTTTATATATTATTACTTACGATTTTTTAGCGCATTTTTCAGCCACATTGCTGCTTCTTTTTCTGTATCCGCTACTGAGTATAAAATATAGATATCGCGGTGAGAAATGTTAAACTCATATTTGGTCCATGTTTATGAACGTGCCAATTAAGATCTGTAGCAAATTTGTTCTGTCTGATAGATTCCTGGATTTAAAAAATATGGTAATGATTAATAATTTTGTACATATTTTAGTCATTTCCTTACATTCAGCAAATACATTATATTAAATTTAAATAAAGTTTTTATATTTGTCAAACTAATATTATTTTTTAGTTTAATAAACTCGAAAAATTAATTAAATCTCAAAAATATAAATGTGAGAAATGGCGCTACTTTTGGAAAATCAATAACTGTTCGGTCTTATGTCTCCAATCAATTTTATTTTGTAGAAAAAAGCTTAAATAAGAAATAACCATCCATTGGCTTGACCAAAGTTTTCTACAGATCAGGCACTTTTATTCTTCGTTCAATTTATCGGACATTGAGTGAACATACAACAGAACGTATTCATTACAGATTGTAAACTCTGGCTGTGATCGATAAAGGTTCGTTTGTGGATTACGTTTGTTTTGTTGGAATCGGAAATTCTAACAAAAATGTCGCAATTTACAAGTTTTGTTTAGATATGACCAGAAACGGCGGACGGCTGTTACCAAGGAAGAAACAACGTGTACAAAATGAGAATGGTGGATTATCGGCAATTCAGCTTTTTCTTTGTGTACGTTTATAGCATGGCCGAGTTTTAGTATTAAAAATTTATGCCCAGATAAAAACATAAAAAATACGAATATGTAAAAGAAGTGCAATAAACAATACAATTTATAACATGAATATACAAATTTTGTTCCTTTTATTCCTTGTATCTGGACCGAAATGGATGCGTACCCAAATCCCGAGACCCGCATAGATCAACGGAACGTTAGAATGATATATTATGTAGTTATTAAACACACAGAGATTGTTCATCATAATGGAAAAATAACGTAAATATATGGTGATTTAAAGTCGTTCTAAACCCTCACAATTGGCAATAAAAACTCTATTAAATGGGTAGTCTGTTTAATGCAGCTATCATTGCGAAACCTCCACAAAACACTTTTAGTAGATTATTAAAGTAGATTATTTCCAAAGCACGTAAATGACTACAAAACTTGTTTATTATAAAATATTGTTAAAAAAATATCCTTCTTTAACAACCTGTCTCGTAAGCATGCCATTAATGCGGTACTAATAGCAACAGTATGCAACAATTACTACTCATAAAATTATTACCATAGAAACCACGCTGCTTACGATGACTAGGGCGGTAGTTAAGCATTGGCCCTAGAGCGGTAAGCGCGGGTCGTAATTATATTAATGCTTTTTTGTTCTTTCAGGTGGTTGAAAAAATAGTATATAAACCTAGAACCCGTAAGCACTAGCAGTGCTATTAAATAATGTACTCAAAAACGCAAAAATACAGAAATACTAGAAAATTGATATCATATTACCAATATAACTATAAAAACTACAAAAGTATAAGAAATAAAATAGATGCAATGCTAGAAGACACTTAATGCGGAATTCGGAAATCAAAAACACGCAAGATCTTATATTCACAATAAAGCAAACAAGTTAAAAACTAATCAACAAATATCCATATAACGCTTTATACTCATAGGCTTAGAAAAATCTTTCAATCGAATACAAAAAAAAAATATTTGGAAAGTAAATAATAAAAGAATAGAAAATACAAGTCAATCCCACAAATTTGACCAAATCACTTCTTACATAAAAGTGAAAAAGTGAAAGGACGCTTTGCAAGTAGTTATCTCTATAATCAGTGCCTAAATAATAATGTAAAAAAACAATTATAAAAAATTTTAAAATGTTAGAAAAAACTTAACAAACTTTTGTCAATAATAAATTAAAACACAAAGGTTAAAAATGTATACTAAAAATATGATACATTGTTGTTTTTAGTAACACATTTGTTGATCGATAAGACACTTTAAATAAATAAATAATTCTAATTTTTAAAAAAATGACTAAAAAGAGATAAATTTTAGCCACCTAAACATGTGTGTTTTTAAAAGATTTGACATCAATTTAATATTTAATTTAAAAAATAATTTATATAAAGTTATAAATACTAATATATGTAGAGAAGAAAAGTGAGTACACAAAATTATAAACAAACATTAAATTTACTAATGAAAAGTAAACTATTAAACAGGTAACTCATCCACTTGTACGCAATCTGCTCTTTACAACTCTCGTTTTGTAAACTACTATTCATAACACTTTAGGGAAATACGGCAAAACCAGAGCCACGGGGTAATGGGAGTCACCTAGAAATATGTATTTACAAATAAATTCGATCTAGTTTTCTTTATTTGACGTCTATAGGGGTTTAGGAGGAATAGACTTAGTGCATCACATGATCTCTTAGTTGAGGTTTTTCATTCAAAAACGGCGCACGTTGGTTTTGCATTGCTTTGTTGTTATTTTTGTGGATCTTCGAGAACGAAATGTAAGTATTAAAAATAAGTACTATAACAATGTTTTGCATTTTGTCGTTAAAATAGATGTTAGACACTGTATTAACAACATTTTTCATTAAAGTAATCAACCATTTTTGAAATAAAAAATTCGAAACAAAAAAGCTGTGTCTGGGGCAATGGTGGCCGGATGGCTTCTATTACCCCAAGTAAACCGTTAGTAACGTACTTTTACTCGTTTGCTTTAGATGCCACGAAAACGAAAAAGAACGACAGAAAAAGCACAATAGACCATGGAATCTTTGGCAAAGGCAATTGCACGGATAAATAAAAACAAAATATCCATTAACAAAACTGCTATAGAATTCAAAATTTCCTATAGCACACTACAAAAAAGTTTCGTTTACCAGCACCAACAATTTCTTGTCTTGGGAGAAATCCGACATTTAATAGGCAGCAAGAAGAATTACTTGCTAAACATCTTATTCATATGTCAAAATTTTTTTACAGATTAGACTCCATACAGTTCCGAAAAATTGCTTTTGAATGTGCTGAAAAGTTTAAACTTTGATACATTTCAACAAGGAAAATAAAACAGCTAGACCAGACTGGTTGAAGGGTTTTCTCCAAAGAAATCCTCGAGTTAGAGTTTGCAAACCAGAGTCGACAAGCATTAATAAAATCGAAAAATTTAACAAAGAAGTAAATCATTTTTAAAAAAATCTTGAGCGAGTTATGGAAAAGAACAAGTTTCAATCTCATCACATTTTTAACATAAACGAAACTAAAGTTTCAATTTTTCAAAAATCTTGCAAAATTTTGACAAAAAAAAGACAAAAACGCGTAGGAACTCTTACTTCTTATAAAAGAGGTAAAACTATAACAGTTGCTTGTGCTATGAACGTCACAGGCACTTATGTACCACCATTATTTATATTCCCAAAACATCGTCATTCTTCTCTACCTGAGAGAGATGGCCCACCAGGTGCCAATTATAATTATTCCAAAAATGGATAAAGAAATAAAATAGATACTGTTTCTAAAATGGTTGCAACATTTTAAGATATCTGTGAAATTTTCTGAAGAGAATAATATATTATTGATCATGGACAACCACAATAGCCACTCGACGCTAGAAGCTTACGAATTCTGCGAAGAAAATCTCATTACAATGCTCTCTATACCACCTCACATGCAACCGTTAGGCATTACTTTTTTTGGCCCTTTAAAAAAGACATACTGCCGAAAATGTGATCTTTATCTGAAATCAAAAAACTTTGTAAAAATAACTCTATATAAAGTTGCCGGTCTGTTTCAGACTGTAAAATAGCTTCGATTGACAAGGGCATTAATAGTTTCCGCGCGGCAGACATAAGTTCCATAAATCCAAACATATTTCAGTGGCAAAGATTTTGTTGCAACAAACCAGCAGTCTCTGATGTGATTGAAATCTCGCCAAGTAATCAAGAAAATCTTTTACAAGATGAAAATAATCAAAGTGAGACACCTGATGCTGCTGCTGCTGACTTAGCTTTAGTTCTACCAATAATTTCACCACAATCATCGACTTCCGTGAAATCAAAAAGCGTACAAGCAAACAACATTCTGAAATTATAACTAGAACTCCTTACAAAACTATTTTAGAAGAAAAAAAAAACGTTTACTAAAAGAGAATAAACCATCAAGGAAAAAAATAAAAAATCTAAAGTAGAAAAAAAAAATCCGAATGAAAGAGGCAAGAGATTCTTATTCAGAGATAAGATCAGCTCTTCAGATAAATCTTTTATGATCATAATATTTGTGATGACGAGAGTACCGATAGATAACGAATCAAATACTTGCATCGTTTGTACTGAATCAGGAAAATCCAACAAAATCTAGTACCGGTGTAGATTATGTGGCAATTGGGCGCATGCTGAATGCTCTGGCTGCAATTTGGCTAAAGATTTGTGTGTGATTTTTGTCATTAGACAAGATGCTCAAGTAACAATGTTTCACAGTGCGACTGAATGCCACTATAATAACTAAATTTTCTATAGTTAATACTACATTGTTTTGTGCAATATAATTTGCCAAAAAAGTTATTATTATTATTGCTAAAATTTGAAATAGTTTTATTAAACTAGGTGGCTCTAATTGCCCCGTGTCTTGGTTCTGATCACCCCGTACTCTGGGTAATGGGAGCCAAAGCTATTTTTTTTTTAAATAATAGAAAAATGTATTTTCGTTTTTTTTTAAGTTTTTACAATTACTACTTAACAGCTGCTTAAATATAGTGTAAGAAACACCAAAGATTAAATTAAAATAAAATTATCTTATTATATTTTTTTTTACTTTTTTCTTAGGTGGCTCTGATTCCTCCGTGTCTCCTAATACCACATAATGTTATAATGTTTTGTTTTTCGTCATGGCATCCAAAACATAAACATGCAATTTCTATTCAGTCGTACATATCACTATTTTTTTTTCTAAAAAGACCACATATAATAAAAAAAAATTTAAAAATAAAAATCAACTTTCCGCCTATGTGTAAATAGGAGACAATTTTGGTTAAAGCAGTGCCGTGTAAAGCACAGCTCTGTTTTTGTCTGTTTTTTACAAATGAAATTTAGTTAACGTTGAAAATTTAAACTATTTGTGACTTGTCAAATTTCAAAATGAACCAACCACTAATGAGTATTTCAAATTTCATGTCAAACTAGTCTTCCTCTGATAAAAAAAAACATAGTGTTATATGTGCAGAGCGTTTATAAATGTCTCATTTTCAAAAGTACAATAAAATTACTGCCATTCTCGCATTTTGCACCTCCTTAAAAAAGTAATTTTTTTATAATTAATTAATTAGACCTATTGTTCAATCTTCTAGGTTTCTTTTTTTTTGTACAGTTGCAGCCATAAAATTTAATGCAGCGGTGTCACCATGTAATATGTAAAATGGCCTATAAGACCTTATAACCTTATTATGAATTTAACTTATTTAAACCTTAAAAACCTTATTTAATATGTCACTTTAAGAAATCAGTTATTGTCAGTTTACAGTTAACTTTTTAAAATTAAAATTTCTGTTTGAAATATTTATTTCAGTACAAATTGTAAAAAAAGTAAGAGTCGATTGTACGTACACTCTTGTTAGAGCCAGGCGAAATCAGGCAAGGTGTAAAATATGACTTCGATCACTTTTGCGAAAGGTACAAGTTTCTTACCGTTCAGGGAATGGCTACCAGTGTTTTGTGCCTTTTTAAAAAGTTTTTCTTTCACTTTTAAGCTGTGTTAGAGACCGTTCTAAAATAACCGATAAAAAATAATAACACAAAAACTTGGTATAAATAAAATTTAATAAAAGACACAAATATAATAATTAGTTATTGCCTCATTTGCAATAACTTGTGCCAAACGATTTGGCATAGAAAGACATAAATGTTTATGGTAGTTCTGGGAGTAGGTAATTTGTACCAGGCATTCGTTATTGCAGTCAAAAGATCCTCCCTACTTTGAAAAACTAGACGCTGATGTTTTAAACTTCTCACTAAAAGACTCCACAAATTTTCAATAGGAGTTAAATCGGAACTACAACTTGGTCAAACAAAAATGTTTACATTACGATTCCTAAACCATACTGCCACCCTAATGGTCCTCCTAGCCATTCCCAAATTTCACGCAATTTGCCTATGAGACACACCATTTTGTGCAAGAGTAACAACTTTCACTTTACTAAAGTATGAAATTGGTGGCATTTCTACTTATATTCTGACGCAAAAATTCAAAAGTCAAAAACTGTCAATTATAAAAATAAGTAAAACCTATGTGATAGCGTAAAGCATGAACTACACCGATTTTTTAATGACAGAAAACGCCTGCCTTAAATTTTATAGCTGTAATTGTACATATTCTTTTCTACCATTTTATTTTTAATAAAAAACTTAAAAACACTCTGTAGTTAAGAACAAGAATCAGCCCGATTTGCTATCCGCGTACAGTGGTAGTAAAAACTGAATATCTCTTTCTAAAACTTTTTTTGAATCGTAAGGATAACAAGCAAGGTGACGATCTTTCAATCACAAATGTCAGTAGCGTCCAATTTTTAGGTCGATCCGTCAGCTTGAGACGTCAGACGTTTATATTGGTATTCCATCACAGTCAACATGCAGATGAGATGTTTAATAAAGAAAGTCTGGATTGATCCCCCGATTCCACGTAGATCCACTAGCTGTGGATAACGTTGGGAAACTTTATTTCGTTGCGCCTTTTTTACGTGACGTTGAATTCATTATTCAGCTCTGAATAATTTGGAAGGAATTTAAATTTGAAAATCGCCGAATATTCCGCTGTAGTTTTTCATCATGCAATTTCAGTGATCGCACTAAAACCCGTTCGAACTGAGAATCGCGAGACGAAACGGAATAAAGTTATCTTTCTAAGATTGATGTCGCTGTATAGAGTAGCAGTATCTTGGGGGATATAAAATATTAGTCGAAGGAGAACGGCCCCTTTTCTTTGCAATCTGTCTTGGACCTGGTCCGCTCGTAAAGAGGGATTGGCGAAATTGGCGGATTTTGATGGCTCTCAATCACGGCAAGCCATGACACTTTCAGTTCTCTTGAAAACGAAGACGATCGAAAATTTTATTGCACGCCCTGAAGAAAACTGCCAACCTTGTCAAAAATTAATGGATCTGTTCGACATTCATAACAGACTTCCGCACTTAATTTTTATTTCCGTTCAGACACGCCTCCCAACCAACATCTTTAATCTCCAACTAGGCCAAGGACAGCCAAGTTTTTAATTAAAAGCAAATAACGGAAGGTAAATGCTTGAATAACTTTACCCCAGTAAATCAACACCTAAATCAGAGGCAGTATATAAATTAAAATACTGCGAAAAAAGTACAACTACCCAAATTTTAAAGGTTTAAAAAGCTTTAAATTTTAAAGAAAACATGTAGTCAGCGAGCTTGATATCTAAAAAAACATTATTTTTTATTTTTTTGAAACAGATTTGCAATAAAATAAGATAATTCCATAATGCTCTTGACCAAGAAAATTTTAGAAACATAACGGCCACAAAATTCGTTTCTGGTAGGTAGTAATTTTTGCCAGCAATTTAAACAGTTTTTAGATTATAAAATATTTTTAATGAGTTCCAAAAGTTCCAACGTCCCTACAGTGCAAAATTATGAAACACTCCCATTTGATAAAAATATCTTAAAAAAGTCGACCTTATTATACATGTAAATAAGAGGACATCCAAAAATAAACTGCTGTTTTATTTTAATTATTTTTAAATACAAAAATGAAAAATATGTGACGTCACACCAGAGGGGAGGTTCTAAAACTGCAACTACCTGTGACAAGAAGGGGGAGGAGGTTAAAAAATCGTAAAATTAGTGTGACGTATTTTATGGATGACCCTTAAGGTTGAATTTACCAAGACCAAATTTCAAGCGATAAATAAATGCATTAAATAAAATAAGTAAGACCTAAAATGCCAACATTCGACACTAAATATTTTACATTATACTCGGATCACTTTTGTAATGTTAAACAACAGCGCATCAATCCAAAATTTTGGCTTTGTGAATTAGGTTTTTTACCGCAAATTTGGGTTTTCAAAATGTAGGTCATGTTATACATATGACAATGTCACATTGACGTTGTCATATAATATAATTCACAAAAACAAAATTTTGGGTTGATGCGCTGTTGTTTAATATTACAAAAGTGATCCGGGTATAGTTACAAATCACAACAAACTTACACCTAATGAAAAAATTAATCGAAAATAAAATGTGCGATGCATTGATTTCCTTCATTTCTAAGGTTTAACATGAGTGAATTCCAACGAAACATGCCGAATATAAACAAAGTCCCTTCCATTTCTATGCACAGATTTCCATTTTATGTACTCGGCCATCTTCGATAGTTGCTTTACAGCTCTTCTGGTAACTTTGATAAAACGAAGCTTGTACAGTAGTTTTTATTTTCGATTAATTTTTTGAAAAATCTTGCTAAAATCTGTTTTAAGCAAGGAAGCATAGGGTATTGTTATAAAAAACGTTTTCTCTCGTTTGATTTCAAAAGTCGTACACTTATTAACCAACTTCTTATAAAAGGTGTTTATTTAAAAAAGTTGTCAAAAGTGCTATAAGATTTTGATAAAAAAAAAATGTGGCGACAAATGTATGTCAGAACTTGATACACTGTAACTATGTAAAACATTAAAAATAAATAAATAAATAAATCATTTTGATTATTTTTGACTATGTTTCAGTTTCAGTTTTGTTTGTTATTAGTTCTAATTAATTGTTATTTTATCGCGAAGGCTAATTACACTTTACAGCACAACAAGATTTTAGTCGAAAGTTACTTTCAAAGTAGTAGAAAGGTTGAAGGCGAGTGAATTTATTCGATGAAACACAGAACAAGGTCATTGAAGAAGAGTCACTGATTTTGTTCACAAAATGTTAACACTTTGAAATCGGCAAATATTGCACTAGTAATGTTTCCCCATACGAGATAATGGATAATTATTAAAAGCTTTAGAGATAACTTTTTTTATAAAATATTCCGTGAAATAGATTTCAGGTCACTAATACGAGTACGACATAATAGAACAATTCCGACATTTCTGATAACTATCACTGACAGTACGGCAGCCGAATTTAACTAAGAAATACTTTAAAATGTTTTTGTCTTGGCATGACACCCTTGACAACTTTTTTAAATAAACACTTGACACTTGTTATTTAATTTTATGACCTTTCTTATAAATAATGTCAATCTTAAAACCTTTCATTATTAAAGAGAAAATTTCATAACAAACCAATGAATTACAAATTAAAGCTTGCCATCTTATGTTGAAGACAGTGAGAAGAGTCTGCAGTGATGTAACGAAATGCACTGGTATTTTTTCTAAAAACATAGAATTCTAATTTATTATTGGATTTAATTACTAAATTATCTAAAAATAGCAACTTTCTATTTCTTTTTCCCAAATACCTAAAATTAATACTTTAAAGACGATTATTTAAGATTTTTGGCAGTCATCGATTTTACATTTGTTGGTGTCAAAAATCACAAAAATGTCATGTACATACCCTATTTGCCAAATCCTAAAAAAATATTCGGGCTCAAATTCTCAAATCCTTTTTCAAAACGGCTCATAAAAAGATCAGCTAAGAAAAAAAACGATAAGTTGACTATTGTTGTGACTTCTTGATGTTCCCGAAAGATTAAAAAATATTTAGTTTCAAATCACCAAACATATTTTGGTGATTTGAATATATTCGTCTATAACATTCTGATCCAAATTGTTTAAAACCAGTAAATCGTTACCTCAAAGACTTTAATTTGTTTAATTTAATCTGCCTCAGGTTAAAATTTGTAGAATGGAAACACTTGGAAAAAGTGACATAAAGTTAGACTTACATCAAATAAAAGTAATAACTCTCCTTCTTGTAAAGAAATATTTTTATTTTTAAGCTAGTATTTATTATGTAATCGGCTAGTATATTAAACAGAATGGTTTGTTAAATTTTAAGTATTAAGTTTTACTTGAGAATAATAACATCGTTACCGAAACGCGCGTCGTGTGCAAAAAAATGTTTGGTGTAATTAAGTGCAACTTTCAATTTATTTGACACGCCAAAAAAATCCGGCAAAAAGTTTTTAGTATGTACAAACATGATTTATTTATTTACAAAATATTTTGCCACAAACTAGTACGTGAACCAGTCAACAAAAATTTAGCTGTCACAACGTCGTTAAAACTTTTAAAATACATAAATCAAAATTTTGCTGCATTTTCCCCTCATACAAATTCGGTCGAATTTAATGCATTTTTTATGTGTGAGGTGTTATATGAGGCTTGAATTTTCAGGGTATCTGTCGTCCCCTTATCACACTTTATATATGTTATGCAAGGGTAGCTTTAAGTTTATGTCGTATAGGGGAAGGAAAAAACATCAGGAAAGTGTCTGAATACTTTTAAAAGGACAAAGTGCGTAACACGCGTTTTTGTTTAAGATTTATTAAAACGCCTCTCAAAATTTCAAGCAAGTTTCAGCTGCCAAGTGGCGTAGGTAATTTCTTATCGCATCTCATAACCGTGTCAGGTGTAAGAGACCTTTTACGACGACAACCTTCCAATTTTCATATCGCCCACAAGAATAAACCGAGAAACCTTCCGATGCTATCAGAATGTAAAACGTCATCTTCCCACAAAAGCTTCACTAAATACAACTCTTTATAAATGTCGTTTTATCTTCTTTTCTGTGTAGTCAATGATTTGAGATAACCCCCGAACGGACAATCAGATTGGCTACAGTAAACTGTTCCGCCTGTCACTCGTCTTTCAAACATTGCTGAAGCGACTGAAAGTCGAAAATGTGTTCGCGATGCTTCAAGGCTTTTTTGCAGCTTTTGTAAGTGCATTTTCTTTTATTTCTTAGACATTGTTTACCTGTCACAACAAATCATTTCTTTTCACGCATTATTTCCGATCTGTCTATCATAGAAAAAAATACATATATAAGTACGTATATATATATATACATACAATAAAAAAAATTTAATTCATAAACCGGCATAATCTAAATTCTATATTCACTCAAACATAATATAACATCTCCTTTACCTTCATCCTTTACACAAATCAGGTCAGGTAACAATAATCCCCTAAATTACTGACCCAGCTACACTTACTCCTATCTACTCTACGCAAAGTTCTTGAATCAGTAATTAATAATAAACTTGGACTACTGTATAGTATACATGTTTCAAACAAAACAGGTACACCTCTGACCACATAATTAACTAATCTATTCTTAGAACATTAAAGAGTTAATAAAAAAAACTTGTTATATCTTTGAAAATGAGCATCTTGCATACTTTTGAAAAATAATAAATCACATTTCATTTAATCCAGAAAGGTTTTTGTGCTTTCGTTGGTTTTTTGTTATTTTCTTAAAACATTTTTTCCAGTAATTTCACATTTTGCCTTTAAATAATTAATTATTATTGAGTAAAACGTATTTCTTTATTTCGATGCTGTTCCAAGAAAAAAACTATTCCATGCTGAGTATTATTGTGAATTTAAGTGACTATTTCCCTCACAACAGTTAAGCCAATCAAATCACTCAAAATTTTGAAATCAAGCCTGTCATAATCGAATTATGCGATAATTCTACACTAGTGCAAATTATAAAAACTATTGCATTAGTGCAAATTATCAAAGAACAAAAAAACCTCATGTTCAGTGTGGTACTTTTGAAAATATTGAAAATATGTTGGAAACTATATGCCGCCGTGATTATTTAAATCTCGATTCAAACCAAATCTAAAAATTCCTATTTTTTCTTTATTTCTCGCAAAGCAAAGATATTCAAGAGATTTAAGGCTTAAGTTTTGTTCGAAAAATAGTCGTCCGAATATCCCTTGTGCATGTCTCATTGTTTAATTTGCTCTCGTGCACACGTGCACTCGAGCAAATTATCGACAATTTAACATGCACTTGGGATATTATATATAATAATTTAATTATTTTAAAAACTTCAGTGGAAACCATTGGCAGCATTAACCAGTAAATGTTAAATGTCAATAACTAAAAAACCGGAAAGTAAGTGTCCAATTTGACGATATTGCTTTCATAAACAGTTTTATCACAGTAAAGAAATGAATCAGTATGGACAGCTGATAAAAACTTGTCAATAGCTTGTCCCTTCACGTAAAATGTGTAAGATGGAGCCACAATGGGGTGAACAAGCGGCGGTTACAATGAGGTAACTTCAACTTTATTTTTGTGGTTAGAACAACTTTAAAATGGAACAAAACAGATTTTAATCATTATTTTGACAATTTACAACCCCCATAGCGTTTAATAATTTACAACCAATTATTTGCTAATAAGTATATAGTACTGCTCGGTCTGAAATAACAATAAGAGAAATCGCTGAAAATCGCAATTAATTTGATAACTAAGAAATAATTTTACAGTGTTTTGGAAATTTTCCTTACTGTGTTTATGCCAATTGGAATATACAATAGGTAAAAAAAAACCATTTGTGACTTATACAGAATGTTGGATAAATTTGGAAACACCTCAAAAAACATTTGACACTTTCATAACATTGTTTACCAAGTATCTCGTATTAACGCAAAAGTCCCTAAAAATTGAATAATTAATTTTTTTAATTAAAAATCACGTAAAGCGCGCAAAGTAAAAAAAATAGCATACAGAACTCGTTCCTCAAGTCATTGTAGCGCTCGTTTTATAAACTTAAATTCGTGCCACAAAATTAAGTTTTCTTTAATATACTATTTTGAGTTAGGAAAAAATGTCGAATTAGAGCATCCGTACAACTTTTTTTAAATTGGGCGTTGAGATTTGCACAGATAAGAAACAAAATTAAAACAATCTGCTGTGTTGTAATGTATTAAGTGTAACTGAAACAAAGTTGAATTTACTGTGCTTCATTTTAACATAGTAATTAACGTAATAAAACCCACCGCTAACCAAAATTTGTCCACCTACGCTACGTTCTGATTTGTCAATCAAAACGTCATTTGTGACAATTTTAAAACACGTGTTTTGTAAGGTAGAGATCTGCAATCACTCAAAAAAAGTGACGTTTTGTGTCTTAACTTTCAATTGACGAAAAACTTAAAGAAATTAACAGCAAAGCTTTCTATATCACGATATATTTTCTACTCCATAGTAGACCACTGATTACAGCCCCCCAAATTTTTCTTCATTTTATGTCCTTGTATGATTAATTTTTTTGAACTTTTTTGTACTGTAGATAATAAAAGCAATAAAATTTTAATAATTCGTAAGTTCCACACAACATTTTTTGTACAAATCACAAGAAATCTTCAATTTTTACACAACTCTCATAATGCCATAAAATTCATCATTGGCCAAATCCAAAATTAAAAATTTTGTAACCGTATTAGCGCAAATATAATCATAACTCACAACTTAGAGGTTATAATTTATAATAAAGTTATAAACACAAAAGTTGATGAAGAAATAATTAAATATAGTTATAACCTAACTTTTTTACGCTTTTTGTTTTCACTCTATATCAGTCTACTCAACGTTGCCAATTGTATTTTTCGTGCTCAATTGCAACGTTGTTGTTTTTTGATTTTACAACAGATATAAATAATTGAAGTAAAAATAGTGGAGTGGTACGTCTGAGTTGTTGGTAGCCGCGTCGAATTTGAATTTTATTAAAACATTTAGTATGTAGTACTAACAGAAAAATTCTAATCTGTTACCAACCCAACAAAAAAAATCACAATTATTTATAATAACACAATAATACGCTACGCTCGTTTAACAACACTGCACTCGTATTTGAAAAAAAAAATTCCTACCATTTCCGAACTTGCAATACAAATAAACTATACATAAAGTAAGAGCCAGTGACCAGCGCACAGTGTTTCCAAACATAATCGAAAATCGAATTTTCAACATTTTTTGTTTCAGTTCGAATTTTACATACTAAAAATCCATAAGATAAAGTAACTTTTTAATAAATATTAGGCTTAGTAAATTTGTTTTTACAATGTTACAGGCCTGGAAATACCGCGATTAGAGCAAACATTTAGTAAATCTGTTTTCTGTAAAAATTCAACATATTTAAGGACATAATTTTTGCGACAATGTAAAATTAAGTACAATAATATAGGTACCATTTGAAAGAGAAGACTTTTCTCTTTAACCGCCAGGTATTATATTATTATTTATTTTTCAGGTACCCACTCAAGCAAAAGAGCAAATGAGGCCTGCATAAGAGCGGTTTTTTGGATAAAACTCTCATTTTGTTTAGTAGGAATTACCAAGAACTCATAAAGTAAATATTTTTAAGATCCTTGATTTCTTAGCTTGGAGATGAGGCATAATTTCCCCTGCGCGCCCTGTTCAAGAATCATTTTTGATTGTGCTGTTTAACTGTGAGTGCGAATAAAAGTTTTTCTATGGTGTTTCAAAACATGGTGAATATTAAAATCGCATAGAGAATGTTTTACAAAAAAATTTTTGAAGCACACCTGGTGGGTGATAAAAAAAAATAATTCTCGAGTTTTTGAAAGAAATCTTTCAAACCAACGGAGACCACGCAGCTACAGAAGAGCTAATAAGTTATGTTAGAAATTTATTTTTTACCCTATTTTCGTTTTTGATCTCCTTGTAGAAGAAGTAACAAAAAGTTTATAAAAAAATATAAACTTTTTCTCTCAGCCACAAATAGTAGGTAGCAGAAATTACAGGTAAAAAAGTTTTGACTTTCATTTGCAAAAATGATGTATTAACATTTATTCTTTTAGGACTTGATATTTCCACATACAGTTGAAACATTTGAACAATTTAAAAAATTTTAACTATTTAAAAATTTTAAACTTAAAAAATGCATCCTTACAAGACAACTAATAAAATTAAATTATCTAACAAACACAAATCATTTTTTAAGATTAAAATTTTTAGATTGTTCAAACTTTTTACAATCTAAATTGTTACATGTTTCAACTGTGTTAGTCTCTTAATAACTGAGTAATAAAGTCCTGAGGAAGCTGAGAAAAATGAGCGAAACGTCGACTTATTTACAATTGCAATTTTTTTCATAGTCCATCCTCCGTTATCCTGATTACAGATTTATTAAGATATTTAGTATGTGGAACTAACAGAAAAATTCGAATCTGTTACCAACGCATCAAAAAAAAATCACAATCATTTATAATAACACAATAATACGCTACACTCGTTTAACAACACTGCACTCGTATTTGAAAAAAATTCCTGCCACTTACGAAGTTACAATACAAATAAACTATACATAAAATAAGAGCCAGCGGTCAGCGTGTGTTTGAAGCTTGCAAATCTTCAGTTGAACTGGCTTTAGCAAGTATCAGGCAATAGAGGTCTACGAAAAGATTGAAAGATTATACAGTATAAAATCTATTTTTAGTATATTTAAGAGAACAATAACGTAAATCCTAAACACCGCGGGCCAGACACTTTTGGTGGTATGTTATTCCTGCCAGAGCATTTAAATATGCCAATATTACTAACAAATATTACAGTTTTAAAAACTTTATAATATTTTTCCTGTCACAGTTTAAGTTATTCACACTAATAAAATGTCTTTTCTTTACCTTTTAGCAACAAACATCCAGTACTGTTCGGTGGTGTAGTAAATTTTGTTTTAAATCTAAGTGAACTTTTTTAACAAACGCAAATAATAGTTATTTGTATAATTAGACAAAAAGTATGACGAGACTAGCGATTTAAAGCCCAGGCACAGCTGTGGCTTTAAAACCTAGTCACACATTAAATAAGATTTATTGTCATAATAAACAATTTTTTCGACAAACTAACCAATTTACCATTTTTTTTGTGACAGCTGAAAGACACTGATAGACTCTAAGTGTATGCTTTACTGCCACTAGTGTCAATAAAAACGCTGACATATGGTTGGTCAATAAATGTGACACTTAAGTGTGTTACTTTTGTATACAGGGTGTTTCACGAGTGGTAATGAGCCTAGGAAACTAAAAATGCAACCAGCAGTACAAATACATTAAATAAAAGTCATTTAATCTTTCGGTTAACTGAAGACAAACTAATGCCACTTGTTTGTGAAACCATTCTTTGACTTACATGTGAACAGAACCAGTAGCTGTTCTTGCTTTGGGTTTTTTCAAAGGTGGTCAATTTTTCCTTAAAGTAGTTTCAAGTCGTTCGAATATGGTGTCAGCAAGAGTTCTTCTCTACCCGGAAAACGTTGTCGGTACAAACTCATCAAGGCAAAGGCATTTTTCCCCATATATCATCATCGTTTCGGTTTTTTCATCGTTTGAATACATTTTTTTTATCGGTGACAGATTTGACAAATAAAATTTGAAATCAATGTCATCTACGTTAACTCTGGAATTGTATTGCTGGTTGTATTTTTAGCTTTGCAGGCTCATTACTACTCATAAAACAGTCTGTATTTAAGTCATTGTTTCTCTTTGTTTTAAATTTAAAAAAACTTAATTTTACAATTATATTAATTGACTTTAAAAAAACATGTTTCTATAAAAATATATTTATTTAAAAATTTAATATTAAAGAACATTATTAACAATTTAAGAAAACTTTCAAACCAGTTAAGAAGTTTAATAATTTATTTTATCACCACCACAAAATAGCCCCCTGTTGCCATAAAATACCAAATGTATATATTTTATTTATTGCTAATGTGTAAATTATATGTTTTTAAATTATAAAACCACCTCTAGGCCCTGAAAAAAAAAACAAACGTTGCCCGAAAGCTAGGTAAAAAAAAGTTTTTTGTTTTTTCAACTCCCCCAAGTTTAATATCCCTTGAAAAATAACCAATATAGGTATGGTGTATACATATATATAATTTTTTAAAGTTTAATTTTTTATTTGCATGTTATTTTATTTTCAGCTGTTTGGATACTATAAATTTAAAAGCAATTTGTAAAGCATTGATTTTTTATTCAAAACATCACTGCAGAAATGGTGGATGCGCCGGGTCTACAATTTATTATCATATAAAAATTACAATTGAATGTCCATAAAAAAATATCACTTAATTTCAATAAAATTTGTTTAGATCAAATCAATTATAAATTTTTTAAATACCTACTTAAAGTCCTTAATTTAAAGTAAAAAAAACACATACTTTTTGCTAAAATAATACGTTCAAGTTTCTAATCAAGCCATAAAAGCGTTCGTGGTTATCAAGAACCACATTATATTAGAAGTGCACGTCTCTTCCTAAATTTGATGCGACACTCACTGAAAGATTTAGGCGACCAATTGACCCTTTCTCACGTTAAACAAAAAGGGATGATGGCACTCTACTTTAATAACAGTCCGTAAAATTTCAAGATCTACTGACATTGTTATTTAATCGGGTTAGGCGTCATTGTGTTCCATAAAATTGGATGCTGTACGTGATATTTCACAAGTTTATTGCCACCATCGATTCAGGGTAAACCCCAATTTTCTTTCAAATCAAATTTACTTTAAACAAAGAGAAATTTTACATATCGCCAGAAAGGTTACGTACAAGCAATAGAAATTAACGCACTGATTAATTGCTCGTGACTCATGAATGCTTTATTAGAAGGTTCTATGTTTTATGGATCATTACACGAAACGCTCTGTTCTATTTTTATTCAAAATACCTTGTTTTGTTGTGGAAACTGGTTGCTGGTGAAATATGATTGGGTGGTGTCAAAATGATGTATTGTAGTCAAGAGTAAAAAATAAAAAACCTAAGACAATATCAGATAAGACACTGTAAATCAAAGTAATTACGGCAATAATTCGTGTCTACTTTGTACTTTGTGTGTAAATTAGTTCTCCGTTTATTAGACATTAATAAACGAGTGTTTAGTTAAAAGCATTCACAAATATATTAGTAGGGTAACTTTGCTTAAATATTTATCATATGCTAAACCGACGTTCGCTTTAGTAGTAAGCACATACAAATTAAATTAAAACCGAGTTTCATGGATAAACTACTCTCTTTCACTAAAAGTTAGAAGGAGTTAATCGGTGAGAGTTAACTAACTAGAAAATAAAAATACATTAAAAAACTAACAAATGTGATAAAACTTTAAAAAGATTTTGTTCATTTAAGTAATTAAGTTATCGAAATAACAAAGAGCTCTTACAAAAACACGATATATATTATTTAATTTATTACAATTTTAAGAAATAACTCAATAAAATTAGTCTCCAATTTAAAAAAAGTCCTACCAAGCTGAATTTTTGCAGAGACTTTTGATTAAAAACCTTAAGCATATACTCAAAAGTATCTTTAATTTGAACGGTAAGTTTTAGTTTGTTTAGAAAACGAAAAATTAAAAATTTTATTTGTTGCAAATATTACAAAAATTATCAATCTTTTATAGTCTTTTATAATTCTTTTATAATCTTTTATATTACTAAAAAATATTTCGTTTGTAAAATTTTACACAAAAAAATTCCTAGATTTCCTTTCGTAGAAGTAAACGTTTCAAACATGTACTGATGAGTGTCTCTTCTACTGAGCCATTTAAAATATTTTATAAATTTTCGATTATTTTAATTCGAATCTTTGTACCTAAAATTTTCATGTTGAGCTCTATTAGTGTACAATATTTTCAATTTTATGACACTTTCGATTATGCTGAAAATAACCACTAGCTTCGGTGTTTTAAATCATAATAACCTATAATTTTTCATTTTCAAATTTTTTATAAAAAAATAACAATAATATACATACACATACGCATTTTACTGTTGTCTTTATTTACAATAGCTTAGGATTTTATAAAATTTGTTCTATCACTTACAATTACTGATAAATAAAAGAGTTTAGTACTTTACATAAATAAATACAGGATGATTCAAAAGGTTCGAGCCACCGTTTGTGTTTTGATCAAGATACCTATAAGACTGGTAGATCAACTTCCGCGATTTTCATTGTTTTTTCTCAACAAATTCAGGGTGCAAGATTATTAGTCTATTTTAAAAGCGATAGATGACGCCACCGTATCTGGGACTGTCATTTCTGTCACTTTTTGTTGGTTTTAAGGTTATACACATGTCGTGTTATTAAAAATTAATAAAATTTTTTTTTGTTTAACAATGTTTTTTATATGCCAGTAATGACAGTAATTAAAAACTCTCTTTTGAACGTACTGGTCAATGGCATTTTTTGACAATTTGGTTTTGATCGACGTCCTAGAACTGCAATTTCAGTTTAAAAATAATTGCCAAGTACCGACTTCAAGAACGCCAGTTATTTTGGTAAATAAAACATTTAAGAAAACAGAACAGTTTACTTTTTATTGCAGTATATACTACATCGGTATTTTGGATAAATACCACAATAAAAATTAACAAAAAAATATATATCTGACAGTGAAACAATGAGTTAGCAATTAAAGTTTAAGATCAAATTTATCTGAATAATTAGCTAAATTAACTGCTAACTAATATACAGTAAGTATCTATTTAAGTCAATATTTTACTTCTCTGTGATTTGCCGGATTTATTAATTTTATGAAAGTACCCAAAATGTGTAATCTGTTTTATTCATAAAGATGGCAAACATTAAATTTCTTTGTACTCATAGGGTCATACTACACTATCATTTTCGTTACAATTTCCATTTTCGTAAATAAAATGTTCATTTCATAAAAATATATGATATAAAAATATATGGGTCATATGCGCCTTTTACCTGAAGTGGGTTACTTGCGCCTAGACCTGGGATCAGTGGTGGGTCCGTTACCATCTACAGATTATGGGGGAAAAAGGCGGTTTACAGCGTCAGCCCTAGGTCGGTTATAAAGTGGAGTATGTTTTTTCGCCGTCCCCTACCATAGTAGGTCAGGACAGGGCTGTGGAGCCCATAACGGTATTCAAAAACATTTAGAATGGACACAATTTAAAAATACGCAAGTAACTCAAAGGCGCAAGTAACTCACTTCAGGTAAAAGGCGCATATGACCCAGCGCAAGTGTCCCTACTTAAGTTACATCAGACGGTCACGAGAGAGTTAAAATAGTGAAAAAGGTAGAGTACTTACCTTTCCTGGGGATCTTTATATCTCATCCCTATCTTTTGAGGACGGGTATAAATTCTGGAAGGGATCAAAACAGAGATTTCGGGTAAATTGGAGTTTGAGGAAGAAGGTGATAAAGTAGGGACTGCATCGGGAGTTAATGTTCTCCTTAACACTTTTTGATGTTCATTAAAAATTTCCCGTACAAATTTTTTATCAAAATGTTGTGTACAGATAAAATTACTTTCATCCAGTGTAACTCCAAGAGATACACTCCACTGATTAATTTTCTTTCTATTCTATAAAAGAAATTACATTAATACATTATTAATATATAAACAAATATTTTTTCAAATTTGTTTAAGTTAGCAGCAATTAAAAGACAAAAATTTAGGTGTTTTATTTTTTACAAAAACATGTTACGAACCTTTGGTACTTGGAAAAGAGACACATCATTATTCAATACTTTTATTGTACCACAAATTCTGCACATTTCATATTCTGACAATTGTAAATAACAACAAATTTTTCGAAAATATTCAGTGAATAAATTCTTTGCAGTTTACTATCAAAATTCAAAATTTGAGAATTGACAGCTTTATGACAGTCCCTCGGACTATGCTGCCATCTAACACTATTCTTTGTAACTAAAATCTTGCACCCTACTTTTGATTCAAAAATGGCGGCGAGCTGATCTACCAGTCTTATAGGTATCTTGGTTTTGATAAAAAAATGTTAGCAGAAGCGCAAATATGAAGTAGTTTAAGAGCATATAATAGACAATATGCTCGAGCTGTATACAACGTCCCTCTACTCCGTCACCGATAGAAATATACGTTTTATCATGCTATAAAAAAGAAACTTATCTTTAATAAAAACAATTTTTTGTCAGAAGCTTCCTTGATAAATTTAAGAACCTCTATTTTGTTTAATAATCCATTATCCAAAAAATATTAGGATTCTATTATCAACGGAAAGTTGATGTTAAGTAAAAAAATACCAATTATTATGAATGAATGTCGATTGTTATTCAAATGAGGTTAGAACAAGCACTTAAGCTGCGTCTACACTATTGCAACATTTTCGCAGTGCAACGTACAATTTCAAATTAAATTTTCTACAAAAATCATATTGAAAAATCAAAAAAAAACAACTTTCTAATATTTTCACATATAAAAAATTAACACTTTAGACACAATCAGCTCCAAACATTGCTAATTAATATCAAGTGCCGTGTAAACGCTACTTAATACATTAAATGCATGCCCCTGGCTTTTTTTCTCGTTATGATACCCGTGCATTTAAAGACTTTGTTTTGGCCTTGCCATGGCTTACCATAATGTTCCACTTTAAATAGACGGATTAAAAAATAGTTATTCACCTAACGTATTCGGGAAGATAAATTTCCTGCATGAGCACTTTGTTTACAGCACGAGCGAAGTAAGTGCTGCCTTCAGTGCGAATGCGGAAATTTTCTTCGAAAAATAGTTAGGTACAATATTTTTTGTAACGAATAAAAACCAGCATTTAAAAAAAAATAATTTAACATACTTTACTCGAGAATTTTGTTCAATAATTATTAATGGATTGATAAGACTGATTGGAAAATTTTGACAACAGAAGCCCAACTCAAAGTTGTTGCTTTACCATTACCGAATAATGGCTTAAGCAAAATTTAAGTTTTTCCTTGCGAGAAATAAAAAACACCTCGGTTCGAAAAAGCAATCTTTTCATGAATCGAGGATTATCGAAAAAGAGCTGCTCACACTTCATGAGTAAAAAAACAATATTTTATTACCGCCTATTAATAATAAGAATTTTATGATGTGCTAATGTCTACGTCACTTAATCCTGTCAAAAAAACTAATATTAGTCTAAACCTTTTCCTAAGTTTAATTTAACCATTAAAACGCAAAATTATATCATTTGTTTTAAAAAGGTTATCTTTAAAGCAGCATATTTAAGGAGCTGTATATACTTAAAAAACAATTTATTCATTTTATAAACTATAAAAGTGATGGTCCAAACCTTTTAAATCACCTGTATATATCATAAATTTATATTATTTCTATAGCAACAAATTCAAATTTTAGTTCAAATTTTAATTATTTGTTATCTTCAATTAGGCAAACAAAAAAACAGTCTTGTATGTGCGTTTATAAGACCCAACTCACCCATCTTCACAATCACAAAACAACTTTTAGAAGACAATGTTAATATAAAAATTGTCCAAATAAACAAAAGCAAAATACAGAAGAAAACATATTCCCTACTGAACTAAAGGCAACTACTGTAAATTCAAGTCTTCAAGACTTTAAAATTTTAATTTCTTCATCATCTTGCAACAACAAATTGAGTGTTTTGTGTAATGTGTACACCAGTAGTGTATTAAAAAGTTTAAATCTTATTAATGATTTAATGGGCATTTTACTTATCTAACATAAGCATATTTGTAGGCATTTTATATAGAGACGTAGAATAAAAATTATTTAAATTATTATAAATCCTAACAAATCACTAATAATTTATTTAATTAATAAATAATTTTTATTTATAATATAAAATAATTAAATTTAATAAATTATTGCTCACATTTCCTGATAATTTAAAATTTAATAATGTGTAGGTAAAGCAAACAATACTTGTCGGAAATACCAGCACTTTTCAATGGTTATCTGGTTCCATAAATCTACATAAATATTTTTTCTATTTCTGTAAATACTCGTTGCATGCTCACAATTAATGCTTAATTAAAACTGAATAAACAAAAATAACATATTACAGGCAAAAATCCCATACACATGCATTTGGTAAAAAATGAAAACCTTAATTAAGCAACTTTAGGTTAAAAAATATAATTAAATTAATATTTATTATCAAAATAATGTAAATGTGTTTATCTACTGACAAAAACAAATTTTTTATTACTTTCTGGCAGAAGAAATATGAGTAGACAACCTTGATTTACAAGTAAATGTCCAGGATTTTTTAATACTCGTAGTTCGCAATAGTAATGACTGCTCATTAAAAAAAAACTGTAGAATGTTGTTAAAACGCAAAAAAATTGTTTTAAATGTATTTAATACATTTGTCCACCTGTGAAAATAAAACCCAATAAAATTTAAAGTAAAAATATATATTAATAGAAAAATTGTTAAATATATCTTCTTTCTTACAAAATTTATACCAATTATTTTGACAATTTTCTATTAAACTTATCAAACCGATCCTCTAAAGTCTGCTTCAGTTTCTTAAAAGTTTTAAAGTGCATGCACCTTGTTTAGAACAATCCTCTTACTGTTTGGTGTCGCTAAACTTATCGTATTAAAATTGCATATTAGTAACCGACCGAAAAACTTAACATTTTTAATTAAAACACTACGTTCTAGGACAAGATATTAGTATATAGAATGACTCAAAAGTGTTGGACCATCATTTGCATGGTTTTGAGAATTATTAAGTTATTATTAAATTGCAGTAAAAAAATTTCTATGAACTTTTTTGAAGTATATACAGCTGAAGCTACTGCTTTAAACTTTCTTGAAACAAACAATGTAATTTTGCGTTTTTATTAATAAGTTAAACTTAGAAACAAACTTAAGCTAATATCCCTTTATTTGATATATTTGACAGGCAACCCCTCCTCTCCTCATTAAAATTTATCGTTACTTTGAATACGTGGTAACAAAATATTGTTTCAAATACCATATGTTTATTATAATTTTTGATCACAGGCTGCCATGAAAAACAAAAATCCTAAAAACGTAGCGCCTAACTTATTTCACTTGATAACACATAACCTCTTTTCATGTTTTCGAACACATTGGTAAGAGTTGCAGGAGTAATATTTTTTAATTATAATTAAATATTAATTTATTATTATATATTATTATTAATTAATTAATAATTAAATAATTATAATAATTTTTAATAATTTTAATATTTACCTCTTCCTAAATACGATTTTTTAGTTGTTCAATATCATTGACTGACTCTCTAAAAGTAATTTCTTCTGGAAATTTATTCTTAAACACGTCAAAACAAAGTCTGAATGAGTAAACCCATTTTCCGAAAATATGATTGTACCAAAAATATCTTCTGTTCTGCAGTAAACCTCATAATTTAAATCAAATTTAAATTTTACTTTTGACAGTAACAGCAAAATGACATTTATCAAGTGAACTAATTTAAGCGCTATGTTTTCAGAATTTTTATTTTTCATAGCAGCCTCTGATCAAAAATTATAATAAACATAGGATGTAAGGTATACTAAAGTGCACTGCGGCGTTGTCTGTTGCTGCTAGTTTTAAAAATAAATATTTTCAAAACACGGTGCTCCGACTTTTTTAAATCACCCTGTATTATGCAACGAGTATTTATTTATACAATAGCTATTAAAAAACAAGTATAAAACATACGACACAAACATTTGACTTCTGGATCTCTAAAATTAAATCTAAAATCACTAGATTCGGTGAGGTAATCGTTGATAATCAGCTCTGGTAAAAAATGAGTTTAATTTATTTTTTATTTAATTAAAAACTGTACAACTGCTTTATAAAATAATAAGTCTGTATAGAAAACTTTAAAGACTGCAACATACTTTCCTTTTTCACACTTCTTTTCTTTTGGCTCCTTTATCTTATCTAGAAAAGCTTCGCGTCAATCAATAAAATTAAGCTTTTGCCTTCAGTAATGGTTCACTTAATTGAAAAATAACAGATTAGATTCGTCAAGATGGTTTCTTAGAAAACAAAACACAAAACAGGAAACCAACCTTCTCAATAAATTTAATTCTAAATGAAAAGCAATTTTTATCTGTATCCTTCAGGCACAGCTTGATAATTTATATTTTTCAATCATATAAAAAAAATAAATAAAAATATAAAAATATAATTTTTTAATTTCCACCACTGAGCTATAACAAAAAACACTAACAATAAAATATTATTTTGTTACAAGAAAATCGAAATTACATGTAAAACGAAAAAAATTATACATTCTCCTGCTCTTAATTTATTGACGATAACATTAAAATCTCATTTTCTGGTAGCGACTAACGTTACAACTTTAATGTGGTACAAATTTTTTCTTCAATTCAAAAACAAATTTAAAAATAACATTTATTTACCAACGGATAAAAAATCTCATCTTCCTGTTAATCACAATTATGCCGAAACAAACATACACCGAATGGAAGCGTTAATTAATTTCACGCCAACATCGATTCAATTGAAAATTGATTTGAAAAAAGCAGAAGCAATACACATAAACGTGCTGAAGTATTTTATTTCTAAAGCGATAGAAGTTCGCTATAAAGAGCAACAAAAGATTCTGGCACCTCATGCGTTGTTGTGTTTTCTTGTTCATGTGCACAAATTCAGTTATCCAAGCTTCCATTTACGTCTAGTGGAACTATCAGAATCACTGGCAGTCACTCTATGACACTGTCAACAGTTTTTTATTCTTTGCTTGTCGTACTTCTAGCTAGACAAGTCAAATTTAAAATGATAAGATTTTTTTGCTTTAAGTAAATGTTTAAAATTTTAGACGTTGTCAATAACTTTTTGAAAGGTATGAAAATAAGTAATGCGCTAGCAGCAAATAAGTTCTCTTGATGTCCATACGTGTTCACAAAACTTTCAAACCTACGAGAACTTTATATTTGAAACCCTTTTTCAAGTATGATACTATCGAGAGTCAGTTTCTTTGAATTAATAAATACAGTACGAAAGTTTCTGAAGAAAAGTTATCGTGGGTAAAAATTATTGTTTTTTGCTAGTAATAACTAAATAAATAAAATCAGTTACTTTTGCAGTTAGCTAACTAATAACTTATCCGTCTGTGCAAAGATTTATTCTGTTTTAAAGTTGTAAATGTTTTATAGAGCAATTTCAGCAATCTCTTCACTATTCTCGGCGAGATGTATTCACAAAGCATTGCAAATTTACAGTTATCTAAAGATGTTTACGGAAAATTTGAGATACTTTTACGAAGTTAAAACTCGATTAAATTCAGCAAAAAATTTAAGAGAATACATTTGAATAAATTTGCAGCATTCACACCCTGAAAATTACTTCTGCCGAGCGTCACGCTTCGTTAGGGAAATATGAAGTATTTATAAAACACCCTTAAAATGAAGTTCCTGTTGTCTCTATTCGCCACGTTTAACAACAATTCCTCCAAAATACCAACCCTTCAAATTATCACGTATCGTTTCACTTCTTATTCTCTTTTAATTACAATTATTTTCAAACAGATTTTTGTTTTAACGATAACTAAAACCCTTTTAAATCCTACTCTTTACCTTGTTTAATTCTTTTACATTTATAAGGTACTAAAATATTAATTAATTCATAAAAACAAAATCTAAATTCATTCAAATTTATGCAAATGCATTACTCACACGTTTACAGTTTTTAAAATTATGACAGCCAAGCTCACGTTTTATCTCTTATTTACCACTTTGCTGAGTGATTTATTACAACTGCTAATTATGCTCCCTTATTTTTTAGATACGGATAAGTCCGATTTAAATTTTTAAAGTAAAAAGGGTTGTAATCTACAAAAAATAACTTCTTCATTACAAATAAAACATTAAACAGTACTATACTAGAGTCTGCCAAGAAGAACTGTTCGTTTACGTGTTCAGTCAAAATCATATAAAATGTTTTTTTTTTCGTCAATTGTCAATTTATTAAGAAACCCTACTGCACTACCCAAAAACTTTTATTTACAAACCAGTGGGCTGATTTCAAGTTGAGATAATACCGGTAGTATTCTCGTTTTTATAGAAAATTAATAAAATTCGTTGTTGTTATTGGTTGTTGCTATGGAAACGTATTAAAATTTGCGATACTGCCGGTAGTATCTCAACTTGAAATCAGCCCCCAACTGTATAACATTTTCCCCATATTATTTCTGAGATTATGCGCACTATTGCACTTTTTTTACTTTTTTAATATGTTATTACTCTTGGTACTCTTGGTTGGTGAAGTCGCCTTAATTTTAAATCCAAATATAGTTTTCATTGTTTGAACTATTTGCAAATAAACATAATATGACAAAAGTACCGTTTGAAATGCACTGCCGGTTTTAAATAAAAACGCTGCCCAAACCGTTAAAAAAAACTTGTAAATAAAAGTTCTAAAGACTTAAATTTTGTATAATATAGTCCGCAAAGCATTATACTTATCTCTAACAATTTAAGCAATAGAAACACTTAAATTTAAGAAAAAGTTAGCTTCTTCCGTTTTTAATCGTCTCTAGTAATAGTCTTATGAGCTGCTGATTTTAAGTTGAGATAATAGCGGCAGTATCTTCGTTTCCATAGAAAATTAAAAGGATTTCGTGTTGTAATTGGTTGTTGTCACAGAAAAGTATAAAAATTTTCGATTCTACAGACTTGAAATTAGCCCATTAGTGTGTATTGTACAAATTTGTACAATATTTAACTGCGTTTGTAGTTTGCTTCATATCGGCGTAACGACGTTAGTAACTTTCTTGAAGTTTAAAAAAGTATATAATTTTTTATTTGTTACAATAATTGTAACAGTGTCACAGAAGTGTAATAATCTCACTTATTTTCCAATATAAATCTTGCACATTTTGGCAACTAGTCATAACAGATTCCATCTGACCGTAAAAAAATCACTGTAACACGAAATTTATATTTTACATTTATTAACTGTTAAAATTCTGCGCCAATATTCTCGTGATGTCAAAAAACAGTGTCGACGTTGACAAATTTTTAACAAACCTTTTTTAAATCTACAAGTTGCGTTATTTATTTTATTCTTAAAATTTTAATAAAACCTATTTAAAAAAATATCCGCTTAGTCCTTATTGTAGTGACTTCTTTAATTTTTATATAAAAAATAATATCAATTAATAATAATTTTAATATCAATTGCTGATATACGAGTATTACTGTAGGTGTCATTTTGTAAAGTGATGCGACATCTATTTTATATGTCTACAAAAAGAAAGTAAAATACAAATGTCAAGAACGTATTTAATATAGCAACTTTTGTTAAAACATTTAATTCTCCAACTTACCAGTACCATCAAAACGTATAGTATTATTTCTTAAATTATCTACCGTCATTCCGTTCACTTTTGTCTTATTTAATTGAAACTCGCTACAATTTTGCATTGAGTTCGCTAAAATACTAAAAGCACCTTTCATTAAATTTATTAAAGCGAAACGAGGAAATATTAACAAATTTAATAAAATACCACCATTATAATTTATTTCCCTTTGCTCTTTCAGTTCAACTCGGTCGAAATTGCAAACTAATTTGTAATTCAAAAATGACTTCGTGGATAATAATAACAGTGTTAGAGACATTTTACATTTATAAAATAGCTTTGAGCAATTGACATATTTAGCAAATGAATAAAAAATGTTTTATAAAAACAAAACTGAATAATTAAACAAAATTTAAATTGATATCATTTAAAACCAATCTAAATATTATGTACTACTACAAAAAAAAAAAAATGTTTAACGCAACATAACAAAACACAAACTTTTAAAAATCACTACAACCACTGCGACCATTGTTCGCTGCTGTGCAAAAATTCCTGAAAATTGACTATAACCAGATGCAGTTGCCGACAGAAGTCAGTCAATTACTAGTTACCTAGGTCAGTGTAGTGCTAGTTGTTCATTAAATATACGTAGTTTTGTGCAAACCAAACAATTAAATTAAAAGATTTTTTTTTTCAATAGAGATAACGAAGTATACACATTTTTTGAAACGACTCACGCAACGATAAACAGATCTGTCAAAAACATGTGCTTAATTGTACGTTTGTGGGACTAAAGATAGACTGTAGATAGATAGACTCGCCATCAAGGATTTTTAAAGCGCCTCTTATAGTAAAAAAACTCTTTCCAATTGTAGAGGGAAAAATAATTGTAAATACTGGTCATACAGAAATTTTAATGCATTTCCAGTAAACGGTGAGCCCCTCATGTTAGCGATGTTTGAACAATTCACACAGTTGGAACAACAAGTCACAGGAGATGTTGAAACAACTCCTACTTTACAAAAACAGAGTGATAATTATAATTACCAGTAACTATAGTACGGAAATTACCCCAGCTAAGCCTTTGATTTTTTTTAGCTAGTGTGATAACTGTATAAGATAGAATATCCTCAGATTTTTAAATGCCTCACTTTTAAGACTTCAAATTAATTCAAATTTGGCTGTCAAAGGTGTCGATAATTATTATAACTTAATTTATAAGTTTTTATTGCCCCTAATACAAAAAAACATAAGTTAGGATATCTTTAGTAATGCATCTTTCTAATATAGGTACACACGTACGATTGGTTACTAAAAAAAGTCACATTATAAGGTCAATTCTCAACAATACTTGACAGAACTGCGCCACTAATAAGAGTTTTAATATCAATATTCAAGGTGCAAATAGCTAAAAGTAATCACCAACAACAAATATCAGAAATTGCCCAAATTTAAAAGATGTGCTTTAAAAGCTCGTTATTTCAAAAATATTGAGAAATAATGTTTGTATAAGTAGCAAACTTCTTTTACAAAACTAAGAGCCGGTAAGTTTTCTGAAACGTTTTTTTAATAAATTATGTGTGGCCGTCAGTACAACCCATATTTGACCTGACGTGTTCTAATAATTGAAACCAAAGCAAACATTTAAAAAGTAGTCATGTTGATAAACTATTATCACTAACACCAAAAATACATGAAAACTCTAAAACTAAATGTCATAGATCTTGACAAAATTGAATTAATCTGATATACTTCACAATTTCGGTATGGCAGATTCCAAAACCGCCAACTTAAGAAAAAACGATGTAATTAATCCAAAACCAAATTTAAATCAGTTTAATTTATTTGTTGAGATAAAACAATAAATGTATTAATTATTATTTAAATTTAACTAAAAAATTTAAACCAAAATCTGAAACATAAGGAAAGAGAATAAGATTACTTAAGGAAAGTTGCAAGCAACGATATTGCTGCGCGTGTAAGCGGTAGCGAATTTGGTTGTAACCAGCTTTGTCAGTGCCATTTTCCTCTCGAAATATTTTATTTGTGCAACAAAGTTTAATCCTAGGCAAATGTGCGAAGAAAATTTAAATTTCAAAACACTCAGCTGCTGCAGGTGTAACTAAACCAAAACAATAAAATAGAGTAAAAGTAAGATAAACAAATTTAATTAAGAAATTAGGGCGCGAATTGCGAGAGTAAAGTTGTGAACAATTTTACGTAAGATGAAAAGCATCCTAAAACACAAAATGCAGTACCTAATAAGGTCTCAAATAAAAGATCAAAGACAGGATAATAAAGTCCTTACTTTCTCCTTTTCCGTTGAGGAGACGTAAGTAAACAACAGTCGCTGATTTCATCAAAGTGCTCGACGCATCACACAGTCCAAAAATTTGATAAAATAATTAAAGCTAAGTGGGTGAGATTGATGCAGAAATCGATAGATAAAAGCAAGTTTTCTGCATAAATCAAAGTGACATCAACCCTCTATTACAGCGACACGTCAAATAGCGCAACGTAAATAATGTTATAATCTCGCGAGATTTATCAGCCCAACAATGATCAAGCTAGGCTTAAATGACTAGAGAATGAATAATAGCGTGTCGAGTTTGCATAAAATAAAACAACAATTTTATACCAAAAAGCATAGAAATAGTTTTGATTTTCGCCAGCTAAAATGATGAAAATATAAAAGTAAAAGGTGTTTATTTTAATAAATTGTTAAGAGTGCTATAAGATTTTGATAAAAGAAAATGTAGCGAAAATGGACGTTGAAACTTGATACACTGTAACTAGAAAAAATATAAATGAATAAATCATTTTGATTATTTTTGAGTGCGTGGTTACAAAATTCCAAGTCATTTTCATTGCAAATGAAAATGTTGTAATTTCCAGTTTCATTTTGTTCCTTTTTTTAGTGTTCAAGTTTTGTTTATTCTTTACATAATGTGGCATTTCTGACAGCCAAATTTAACTAAGAAATACTTCAAAAAATTTTTGTTTTGTCATAGCACTTTTGATAACTTTTTTAAGTAAACAGTTGTTATGTATAATTAATTATACAATTTTTTTATTTTGAAATTACATTTTTTTATACACCTCCAAATCAAAGCGTAATCTTATCTTTAGTAAAACATATTTGAACTATGCAATTAAATTTTTTTAATTGTGTTACCGTAATATTTTTAGCATTGCATTTTATTGCTAGATCTTGCATAATTTGTCTTTTGTTTCTGTATGTGTGCTTCCCCTTGTTCTGTATATTTCCTGTTAGAAATAAACTTATTCTTATTATCTTTACTTTATGGTATGCAACGTTACTAAGCAGCACTGTCAAATAAAGACGACTTTATCAGTTTTTATTTCGGAAAACGTCAATCCAGCAATGATAACATTGAGAACAAAACAATACAAAATAAGATAAAAGATCTGTATCTGTAATCGTCACTAACTTAAACATTCGCTCGTGCCGTAATACTTCTGATTATGCCCTTAATACATAAGTAACTATTAAACCTAAATCAATCATACAAAAATGTTAGAAGCATCACTAAAGTTAAAAACATTTTTCCAAGCTCAGAAAATAAAAAGTGGCGTCATTGATTCGCTCCTTCTCCAAACAATTGTCTTCGATCAGTAAAATTTTCTTAACATTCTTGATACGTAATATACTATTTCGTGTACTCTATCTTCTATTATTAATCCATAAAGAAAATCTTGTGCAAAAATACATGCTTCTTTATCTATAGTTTTAACCGGAGCAGATAAAATATGTTTCAAATTAGTAGACCCAATAGATATAACAAACGTTCAAATAAAAACCAGATCTAATGTGTTTAAGACTTATAAACGTTAGGTAGTAGCTTGATATGTTTCATTATATTACTAACATTAACGTACATCTTGTGTACTTCTTGTTTTGCAATTCAACAATACAAACGTAGGTACAAATTCCTTCAAATAATTTTTTAAGAGGTATCTTACCAAGTTATAGCAATAGGATAGACAATAGAGTTCTAAAGCCTTAATACTAAAATTTCTTGTACAATTGCGATCTAGCTCAAAGTGCAAACTAAAATCTTTTATAGTAAGTTTATTATTTAATTATAGGTAGATCGTATAAAACATTTTCTCAAAATGTCTGTTATAACTAAAAGCTAAGGCAACCAATTTTTCATTAAGTTGTCTTTTTTGTTTCCAGTTATTAAAAAAAGCGACACTGACAAAAAACTAGATTTAATAATATAAAAAATTATTATTAAAAAAAATTGACGAAATACCAAAAAACAGTGTACTTTTATGTGTAATAGATAATATAATACTCGTATATCAAGCTAAGCTTTATGTTTTTAAAGTCATAACACACTATAGTCGCTTTTATTTTAAAGTTCCATATAAAACAAAGTTTAGCCAAAACTAGTGTTTTACTGTCAATTATAATTTTATAGATGTTTAAACAAGTTTATAACATTTTAATTTTTGTTTGTTGTAAACTTCCGTTATGTATTTATTAGCAAAAAACATTTTATAAAATGATGTTTGTACACTTCGAAAAATAAAAGTTGGTTATTAAGGTGGTTAGTAGAGTTATGCATTTTACATGCATTACAATTCCCTAGACCAACCATCTTCCATGTTGCGGGCTGTAATTATTTACAATAAAAATTTTGGTGGATGCGCCGCCGCCGGGTCAATTGCTATAAAATGAATGTTTAGTAAAAAACTAAATTAAGTAGATTTTTAATGTTACTAGTTTTAAAGAAATAATATAACAAAAATTTGCAATACATAAAAAAATTAAAATAGATAGCACAAAAACTTTCCTTGATTTCTTGTTTTTTAATTTGAGCGACAGATGTCACAATCTATGCGAAATTTTGCAAGAAATAATATTTTCGCGCCGTTACAGATTACCAAAAACGGTAATAAAAGCAACTCTAACCATCTCTAGCTAGTTTAAAGTTTCACTCTTCGCCAAAATCACCAAGGTAACTAAATTTGTTAATACCTTTTTAATAAATAAAGCCAACTAAATCACCAAATCTGTTGCTTTTACTTGTATACAAGTTCTCAAAAATAAAAAAGTATTTGGAATAAACAAATTCTATTACCGGGCATATAACGTAGCAAAAATTCACCTAATATTTGTCAGACTCTAAAAAAGTCATTTTATAAACTACTTCACTGATTAGAAAAATTAAAATCAAATACTAATTTTTCAAAAATAATATTACTTTCCTAATACTTATCGAAAAACAATTACCTATTGCCACGTTGTCACAACTTTGACCTAAACTGAGTGTAAACTTGTTTGGACGTTTTCAGTGATTATTGATTTGGCCACTGATGGCTCATTTATCATGTTGACTGAAAGATGAATTAAGGTGTAGAGTGAATTGACAGTAGTCTAAAATTGTTAGTTGGTTATATACTACAAGAAAAAACAAGCTAATACATATAATAAATAAAATAAATGTAAAATATAACTATTAGCTTTTCTGTTATTTACAATTTCAAACTTTTACTGTTGCCCTAAAATTAGTATGTACCCAAATGTACGCTCAGCAAGAATAATGACTTCAATATTATACACAAAACATCAAAAAATTTCATTAATCTTCGCCGAATATTGGGTTGTCAATGTGATGTATTTTTTCGTTAGTTTATAACAAAAGTTTTAAACAAGAGAAGGAAATTGCTGCCTACCATATTTTTGCAACTTAATTTATAGTCATGTTGATATAAATTAATTAAAATATTTGTAATTAAAATTAATTAATTTAATGTTAAGCATAAAAAAGCCTAACACCATAAACTATTGTTGCAATATCCTTCATTAAAAAAATACATCAATAACCAAGTATTTTCAAAACACATTAAATTGTTGTAATCTTTTTTTTACCAGAGCAGAGAGAAACCAGTAAACAAAGAAAATTTGAAACACACATTTGTGATTAGTTGACAATGACAGTTAACCAATCGACAGTAAATACAGTGAAACTTCGATAAGCCGAACCGTCGATAACTCAATCTTCTCGCTAATTCGAATCAAATTTATAACAGAAGAAAGGTAAATTTCTTGTTTTATTTTTTCGATAAGTCGCACCTCTCGATTACCCGAACTTTTTTGTGGCAAGTGGCTGTTCGAGTTATCGAAGTTCGACTGTATTTCAAATTTCCAAAGCTAACAAGCTTCTCTTTGGTAAAAAAAAACAAACCACGGTAGTGTCTATTATACTTTCTTATTGTTTTTTTTTCAAATATTTAAACTTAATTAAATTTTTACTTTTAGGTAAAATATAAAAGTACAGATAATTAAATATTTATAAAACATCATTCAACCGTCGTAGTTTTCTTGCTTGAAGGTTTTCGCTTTCCAAGTATTTATGATAAAAGTGCGGTAATAAAATACGTTACCCGAACTTCTTTCAACTAAAGAGGGTGGAGATGGAATCAACAGTCAATGAAGTAGCCAGAAATAAATAGAGACACGTCTCGGAAACTAGATTGAAACTAAGAAAGACTTATAGGGGAACAACTCATGATAGATATACCAAACTAATAGAGTTACTTCCTCGAAACTAATCGAAAATTACCATCAACCACTACAGGAAGGAAAACAGGTTTTGTGTATAACTTCGTACGTCACTAAGTGATTTAATATCAAAATAGCTAAATTAAATTATTTTATATGGCAGAAAATTGATATACGAATCGAATCCACCTGCTATTTTCCTATTTAAAAATTATATTTACTACAAAAATCAGACAATTGAGACTAGACAATCACATGTTATTTAGGTCTATGGAAAAGAAAAAGTAGACAACTTAATAATAGGGAGCAACCGGGAAACCCCGCTGGAAGGTAAACTGCAGCACCGGAAATCAAGAAGCCGGGAAACAGGAAAAATGTCCACCATTTCAATTTAGAAGGCTAAAGTAAACTCGGTTTACTATTCGGGTTTCTGTTTTATTTATTTGAGTTTACTACACCGAACATTGAATTTTATGCAAAAAAGTTATAAAGGTCGCCACAATTGTTTGCAAACGATTTGAAGTTGTGTGGCCTATAGAAATTGTACGGTTATTACTTGTTCTTATTCAAATAATAGATAATCATAACCGTTTTACTGAATCTGCTGAATATACATCGTAAATCTGCTCAATGATAGTACGTTGACTTCATATCAACTTTTATTAAATTTGCTAAATTAGCATTAATTATAGTTTGCATCAACATTACGAGTTTATTGATTTTATGTGCGAGTAATTTCTAAATTGCTTGTACTTTTTAATCATTTTCACTAAAATACGTTTAGCTACAATCGCAAAAAACAGAATTACTTTGTCTGTAGAGAATTTTATTTATAAATATGTGCGTATACAATTGGAACTGTATAATACGGGAACCTAGACGGTTTGTCTCATAAGCTAATCCGATTTTGTGCTTAAACTGGCATGAAACGTATTAATCGCGTGCACTCTCTGAACATAAAATAATTTTTGTTGGTAACAAAATTTAAAGAATGTAGTCGATGAAGCTGAACACTTATTGTTATTTGAATCTTTTAAAAGAAATCATTGAAAAAAATTGAGATAAAATGATGTTTCTAAAAGAAGTTTGATTTTGATCTTCTTTAGAAAACAGCCGCGTTCAGTTTTATTCATTTATGTTCCTTATTTATACTGTCATAGTGTATTATAATTTCAAATTGTATCGTCAAAGTTTTCAGATAAGAGATGTCGTTATATTGAGTTCTTTTACGACAACGAAAATGCAGATACACATTCAAACGAAAAAACCTACATTAGATATCGAAAAATATGAATTTTAAATCTGACACATTTCAATACAAATGTTGGGGTACGCAAAAAATCCAAATATAATCGAGTGAGCTTTGCACTCGTCACCAGAGACTCCGGAGATTTCCCAAAGGATCCGGAGGCACTCCAGCAGTTGTTCGAATAAGAAGAAATTTACAACGTGCCATTAATTGCAACAAACGGCAACCCTCTGAATCTTTTCTTACTTTTTTTCTTACTCACTGAAGTCCCAACTTAAAACGAAGATATTTGCGATTGTCTGAACTCTTTCTGTAAAATATTTCTTCTCCAACTAGATGTATGAACTACATTTATATTCGATCGAATTTTACGAATCCGCTCGTTCAAAGTGACGGGCTAAATAAACAAGGGTTTTTAGAACAGGAACTTTACCGAACAGAACCTTCGGTTTTGTGTAAACAAGATATCCTTTATCGATAGCATTGTGAAGCGTGAAATTATCTGATTCACTGTAAGATTCAGAGGATTGGAAATTTTAAAATTGTATGTACAAGTTGTTACAAAATAAGTATTTTACATGCACATTTTAACAAAAAAAAAGTTGTTTTAAGTAATACCTATTAACTCAAAAACAAACATCAATTTTTTGTTTATACTAATTATCTAAAAAGTGAAAGAAAAAAGCCGAATTTTATAAACATAATTAAACAATACATGAGTCAGAGGTAGCCTAGTGTTTAAATCCTTCCTAGCCATAAAAGTGAATATCCTAAAAGATACAGTTACAACCAGCTAAAAATTGAAGCTAAAATTATCTGTCGTAACTTTTCTTTTTAATCATAAGTGTCCTAAAAACAGTTTTTATGCACTTTCTATACATACTACAAAGAACAAAATACCGACAACCATATAATAGACAGAGGACGTAGTAGCCAGACCTCTAGTGCACCACCTTAATTAACAAGTATTTACGTATTAAGGACATACCAGATGACCAGTTTTAAGCATGTACAACATTTTTTTGGAAAATAAAAATGTATAAAACCATTAAGAAAACCTTTGAGTATTCAATTTTTAAGTAGATGGCTCTGAAAGATTTTTTGAAGATATTCCTGAAACCACTTGGTAGACATGTCAATACGTGGTAAAACAATTTATACTATGTATTCTAATTGTTTCTACAAGAATTTTTTTCATCATTTCGTTTATACAAAAAAAATATAGGTCTTTACAATGACTCTAGAGTGCGGAACAATAAACCGTTTATATTCAATTATTAACCGAAGCAAATGCAGTTAAAGATGCCGACATTTTTGCCATTGCCCACTAATTTGCCATTCTTGTCACATCCTCGGTATAAATTCTAAACAAATTTCAGTCCCTCATTTCCAGGTAGCATTCTTAAATAAATTAAGATTTGAGTTTCACATTTATAGAAATGCAACTACAGAATGCCGCTCTCTGCATTTTGTGAATATTCAAATTTTATTGGTTAGGATCTCAAAGTCAGTGAAATTCACAATAGTAATAGCTATCATATGCTATCCAAATGTTACTAGTCTTCGGTTAAAAGGGAAAAATAAAATTAAGCGTAAGATTCGTCGTAATCAAAACAAACTTTTATATAGAGATCCTTGAGAATACATAGCAGATGTTCAAACTGTTTTAGTAAATTCTTATATTAAAACCCTCTCTCCTAAATGTTGTTGCTATTTACCATGTCCAAATGGTTTTGTTAAACCTATGTTTCCAACAACAGAATTTCCAGAACTAATTCTTCATTTCTTTTTTTTTTATTTCTCCAAATTCAAGCTTCATGTTTTTTTATCTTTTTCAAAAGTATAAGTTAATCTGCCTTGTATATTTTCAACTGCAAATGTTCACACGTATCATATTTCTATAAATTTTTAGCTTTGACAAAATTTAGTAAACTGTCCTGATACTTTTCCCTCACATTTAAATATACATTTGTTATACATGATTTTTTTTACTGTTTATGTAATTTATTATTTGAAAACATATTTGAAAACACGATTTAGGAAGATTTTATCCGGTTGTGCTTGCAGTAAAAACTAATTGTTCATAAAATGACAAAGCAGAACCTTACATGTACTCCATTGTTAAATTATTCGTTATTGATATAATATATATTTGTTTTGTTTTTATTATTAATAACTAATTCACTTTTATTTTATTTATTTTACATTTCATACACGATTTAACACAAGAATTTTATTATACTTTCAAAACTTGAACCCATCTCAACGAACATCGCCTCCATCTTGTCAAACACAGCGTAGGGCTTTTTTTCACCAGATGACAAACGACTTTTGGCCATTTTTGTATGGATTTGAATTTAACTCAAAATATTGGATTTTGGGCGATAAGTATTTATGTCCACTTTGGGTCATTATAACCCAATATTTTTAAATAATATATAATACCATATGTGACTAAATTCTATTACATCAAATACTAGAAAATTTTCAAAATAACAATTTTTTGAAAATAATTTTTGGCAACAGAATTCGCCAGATTTAAACTCCACCGAGCATGTAACGATATGATGGAGAAAAAACTGTCCACTTTACACCGTCCTACACAAATTTTTTTATCAAAGAACCACCAACATCGCAATTTACCCCTAAAGCACAACCGCTAACAGCCGAATATCTGACGTAAAGTTTATCTTTGTTTTTATTTACACCTTGTTTTTTGATTAGGGACTAACAGCCTTAGAAACCTACCACAAAGTGTTTATAAATGATTTTAGGATTGTAGGAGGCTGTAAATACAATAAAAAATGTTCTGCTTTTTAAAGACAATGATTTTAACTGTTATTAAAATTATTATTAGACATGTGAATAACTCCAGAAACTATTCGCTAATATTCCGTTGCAGAAATAGTATATTACAATGCATATTCGCGATATCAAAAATTTCCACAGCCACCTACGATCCTACAATCATTTATAAACACTTTGTACACGCAGGCGATGATTTAATAAATTCTTGAGTTATTTTGTCATTTTAGCCTTTTCCTTTTACTTTGAAATCCAGATTTCACCGTTTTGTTTTGCTGCTGACAGAAACGCGTCAAATTTGATAAAAATATTTTAAAAAAAGTCCCAATATCAAATTTTAGTTAATTTTGGTTTCCGACCTAATTCTACATGTAGTGGTTCTTTGATTTTAATTTTAATAATAGTTTTAAACTCCAGTAAGCTTGCAAACGACCACTGTAAATTATCTATAAGGCTGGCAAGACATTGTTGCGAGTTCATCCGCCATATAATCAAGATTTTATCTATTTCTGTTGACTGAGTAAAAATTTCATTTTAAAAATTGACAACTTATCTATGATTGACAAATCGACATTGACAAAAGTGACAAATTAAAAATTGACATATCAATATGTAAAATCGAAAAATCAGCTTGTAAAGATATTACGTTCTTGATATAGTTATGCCGTAGTCACCAGTCTATTCTCGTAAATATGTATAATGTAAATTTAACAAACAGAAGCAAGTAATAGCTATTTACATTCGTATGCAGTAATTTTAATTTTACAGGCGACAACTTTATTTCAGGCCCGATCTGAAAGTGAGGACCTGATTAGTTAGAGTCTGTAAAATTAACTAACGCATAAAATTGGTATAATTTTTTTTATGTGAAAGCCTTAAATTCTGTTTGTTTGTGTAAATAATTAATAATTTTGAAAAAATAAATAACTTAAACATAGTGTGCTTTGACCGTTTGACGTAAGACTGGTGACGTTTCAGTAAGTTTTTTAATTTTTTATTTTTGTATTAAATATAGCTTTATTATTACAATAATATTTTAGGTACGTACACTTTGATACATAAACTTTATTACTGCAAGAGTAGTTTTTCCTCAAGCATCTCCTGTGGTAGTTCTAACCGTGAAATGTGAGACCCGGTGTTTTTTTTTATTTTTACCGCACAGCTTCCGAAAGTCTAGCTTACTATTGGTGAATGAACAACTGTGATAGCCTATTTACAATACGGAAAAATAAAAAAATAATTTCTTATTATTTTGTAATAAATAACTGTGATTATTCGTAATTGTACCTATACTTTAATACTAATAAATAAATTAGTTAAATCAAATTTGAATTTGCTTGCCGCCGAGTGAACGGAACGTGAAAAACCCTACTGTATTGTTAGACGTAGCAATCAGTAAAAGTCACCTACTTACTCAAGGAGTAGAACAGAAAATTATAAATTTCAACGCTATAAAGATTTTTTAATTCAATATCACTAAATTTGTAATCAAATTGTTAACATCTACAGTATTACAGTTTTAGTCCTTTTCTAAAAAATAATATCTATTGAAATTCCAAATAAACATAGAAATAAAATAAAGCTCATGCAATTTAAAAGAGGAAAACAGCCAGACGTTTCAACATATCCCCTCAAAAAAGAAAAGTATCTTTCATACAAGTCGTTACAGGCTTTGCTGCTACACTTATCTTTCTCAACTCCTACATTTTACAGCCATATTTACTATAAGCAAAGAAGACGCCAGCAAAGAATAATTTTCATGGTAAATTGCTTAGAATTTGAATGTGTTGTAAAGGCTGTGTAGCGTAAAGCATAAATTACAGGAACGAAATATTGCCCTACCACTAACCCGACACTACCACTAGCTGATATGAGTTTCGAAAAATTTAATGCATTTTTATTGAGATATTATTTTTTATTAGCTGACCTCCTTTTCAGCTAGATTTTGTATCCCGAATAACTTAATAATCGATCGAATCAAGTTTCCGCACCTACATTGCAACAAAACCGAAGTTGTTTATTGTTTTAAAATGTAACTGCAAACGTTAGTTTTGTACTCATCCGGCGTTCTCTTGTAACGCAACACTCGACGAAATTTTAAACAAGTTTGGTATCCAATCCAACTACTCATGTCATCCTTTGAAGCCAGCTTTTGAAAGGTGCTCTTTTCAAACACGTCTTGATTTTCAGACAAAGTTAATGTCTTCGCAAGTACAATAAAGAAACTTCACATGTTCTCGTAAAATGTAGGTTTTATTACCCATTGTGAGCATGGCAACGTGGAGAAAACTTACAAGACGAGAAAAAGAAAATATAGAATTGAGTTCATTTTAAAAGAGAATTGCAAGTGAGACCTTACTGGATTACTAATTATGTTTATTTGGAAATAGAGAATTATTAAAGAGATCTTGGTGGTGCTGTTAAAAAGAAAAAATAAGACCTTGTTCCTTCATCCCTTTAGTGTAAGCTAAACCAGTTAAATAAATTCCAGGGAAAGTCCCCTTGGAGTCTAAACTTATCTAAACTTTGCATTTAAATTCGTTTGAATATAAATTAAAATGAACTTTTTCAGCATTCGAAAACAATGAAATTTTGAGGATAGAATTTACTTTAACACAACATATTGAGTTACCTCCCTAAATTATTCGAGATAACATAATTTTAAATTCTCTGTTAATGTACTCCCAAGATACGATATTACTGATATTAGTCCCGAAATGACAAATAACCTACACATTATGAGTTTGGAACATGACAAACGACTCAAAATTGATTTAGAATTGATAAACGATTCTGTACAATGACAATATATAAGCCGGCAAACATTTCGACGTTTCCATTAGTTATTTTCTTATTAAATTTTGAAACAGTTTTCCAAGAATCCTCAATAGTTTGAAGGTAATTTAATTTTAGGTATTAAATTTTTTAACGAAGTATAATAAGAGTAATATAAAATTATCATTAATTATAAAGGACCCATAGAGAGTAAAATAATAATATAATAAATAATTTTTTTGTAAAACTATTTATCTTGTTTTACAAAACAAATTAATATAAATAATTAAGAAAAACTTACCTATTGCCGAAGAAACAAGAAGCAGCAACATAAGCTTTATCCATGGCAGTATCCCAAACAGATGAGATCTCATGTCGTCATAAGTACCATGTCGGTTTGTAACGGTGGTTATTCGAGTGCACATCCACAATACAACATCCCAATGGCACAGTAACAACTCCACCAAATTACATCGCGACCTGTTGAAATTTCCAATTAAACCTCTTGTTAATGATTGAAGCTATTCATAGCTGTTTTTTTATCAAACATAGAATAGCGGTTCTGTTGCCCACTTTAATCGAATCCGGATAGGAATGTTACGCCAAAAATGTATCTACAGCACCAAACAATAAATCAAAATATCCCTTTCATCAAACTGTTTAAATCTAATGTGGGAGGAAATGGAAAAAACGAAAATACAGCAAACACAGTAAATCACTGTTTGTCTTCGTAAAGTTTTGTGTTAATAATCTATCTAAATATAACATTAAAATTAAAAAAAATAGACGTTACATCAATAATAAACTACATTAAGGATTATACTATATCTAATCAAAATTATAAGAGATATTATAATTTATAAAAATTGTTTGAAAGTAAAATTAAAAAATGTAAAAATAAATACAAACAATATTGACTTAAATACTGTTATGACTAATTTGCATAAATTCCGTTTCAAATACAGTTATTTTTACCCATCCAACAAAAAATATGTATTGTTTGACAATTTATTAAAATACCATGAGAATGAAAATGTTTTAAATTAGAGTTGGCTTTGAATTCCTTGACTGATCGAGCAAATATTTAGAAAAATAAGAAACCAGAGCTTACTACGATTCAGCAAATTTTCATTCTTACGGTGGAACCTAAATTAAAACATTGTTTTATTTTAAATGCTAAAATTGTAATTACACACATTTAACTTAAAACACAAAATAATTATTCAAGTTCACAGGCCGGAAAAAAATGTTAGTCAAGAGCAACATTTAAAGCACCAGCGTATAGAGGACTTTAATTTACTAGTTTGTACACCGTTTTAGACACAACTGTAAAAACAAAAATTTTTAAGTTAATTAAAAAAATTATGCTATTGTGAAAAGTGACAACTCTTGATATTCAATTCTTCTCAATGATATTAGGCCCGTGTTGCAAAGCATTTTAATAACTTTTCATCATACTTTGTCGTTAACCAGCAACAATTTACAATCAAACAAGGGTTAAGCCGTCAATAATCAATTAACAAAGCTTGGTCCGCATTTTTTAACAAATTTCTCGTTACAAAAATAACATTCTGATATTTTCAATTTTTTTTAAATATTACGTAATTTTCGCCTATAATATGAGTCGATATGACGAAAAACATTGTGTGTACCTTGTTTTGTTAAAGGCCATAACGATCGCAAAAAAATTAAACCTCTCTTTCCTTGGGCCTCAAACAACTCCTTCAGTCGTTATAATCTTCTTAACCGTTAAACTATTAAAGCTCCCGGGCGTAATGTTTAATTTTTTGCTAAGATATCCAAGGTAAAAACACGCAACAAGTACGTTATTGTTGCATAACAAAATAATAATTTCAATATTAATAAAAAAAACTATAATAAAATTTAATTTTTAAAAACTAGGTAAATACTTATTAGTTTTTGATTCTTAAAATTCGCCAGGCATTTCGAACATTTAACCCAATTTCTAGAAAACTTTTTGACGATAAACTTTCTTATACACACTTCATGTATTTCACCTTTACGAAATTTAAAATTCAACAGCGGCGTCCAAACAAATTTCCTTTAAATATAATACATGCGCATTTTTATAAGCCACATACATTCTCGCCTTACTTTGTTGAAAATTGCTATTTCACCACATTTACTTCAATTGACTTCCATTACAACAAATTCCATTAGAATAAACCTTACAAAATGATCTGCAACTGAATTGTGAAAAGGCACCTAAGCATGAACTAGCATTGCATTATTTACTTCAAATCCTCCTTACTTCAATTTGTAAACTCTAAAGTTGAACAGATGTAACCTACTAGTGGTAGAAAAGCCAATAAAATCCTTTATACATCCTATTGCAACTGGAACCTCTATACAGGAATAAACTGCAATACCTATGCAGTTACGTTAGCAAAAATTGTTTAGGAAAAGCAACATTAATTATTCAAAATACAATAATATACAAAGGCTAAACACAGCATACACATCTTTTTAAAAAACCAATTTTGTCTTAAAAAAATGTTATTTCAAAATACGATGTAGAAGTTTTTGCTCAAAAACAGTGTTGTCATACAGCGTGTATCTCAAAAGTAATGTTTTTCGAGAAAAAATGTCTACAGCGTGTATCTTAAAAACCAGCTATATCTGAAAAGACAAATCTAGATATTTAGCATAATATTATCACCTGACAAAATTTTTGAAAATATTTCAACGACAGCCTGTATATCAGAAAATTGCTATAGTACACCGTATCTCATACAAAAACAAATTTTTAAAAGAAGGGTTCTACACCGTATATTTTGAATAAACATTTGTATAATACATTTTTTTTTTCTTTCATCAAGAGCTATCACCTGCTAAAATTAGTAAAATTAATTCAAAAACACCTTGTATAAGTAGACTTTTGCCATAAGCAGTATACAAATGTATTCTATGAAATTGTTGTACTTCTTATACATTTTTATTCGTTTTTATATATTATTCAGAACTAAATAGAACTGAAAAAAATTACTTTAGTCACAAATTGTAGACAAAAACATTTTAAATAGACTAATTTCAAGTTGAAATACAACCGGTAGTACGCAAATTTAAATACTTTTCCGTAGCAACAAACAATCACAACAACAACTTTTATTAATTTTTCATAAAAACGAAGACACTACCGGTATTATCTTAGCTTGAAATCAGCCCATAAATTCTTAATTTTAAAAAACGCGATAATAATTTTAATGAAAATAAAATACATTAAATTAAAAGCAATAATTTTCTTTTTCACGTTTGAACTTATATCTAGTACGTATATCTAGTACGCTAATTACAAATTCAATTGCTTTATAAAACGCCAAGTTTTTTTGTCAACGGCAAGACGAATTGTAAATAAATAAATAAACAGAGTTTTTACAATACGGCTAAAAATGTTAGCCGTATTATAAAGTAAGTATTAGTCTTATAATAAAATGTTCTTATTAATAGTCTCTCATTTAGAACATAACTGGGTTACATTCAGTCACTTGGTTTGATAAACATTATAACTATTTATTAAATTCTAATTACAGTACAACTATAGAGCGCATAGCGCTTTGCGCCTAACCCTTACAAAAACATAACCCACTTTAAAACCATTCTCGGACTAACGCTTCCAAAGAATATTAACCCTGAAACATAGCAAATGTCCAAAATCACTAAGTTATAATGAGAAGTAAAAAGTCAATTTATTTACGCCCTGAAGAAGAAAAAAACCATCCTCATAAGATTCTATACTCCAAAGATTCAAATTCCTTTAAAACAGAACTGAAAATAAACAAAAAAGTGACAGTAAAAATAACATTGAAAATATATAAATACTGTAATATATAAAAATATAATAAAAATTATTAAATAAATATAAAAAAATTTCATGAAACCTCTGTGGTTCAGATAATGTACTTTACATTTACTTCCATATACAAGGTGTTTATAAATGATTGTAGGGTCGTAGGCGGCTGTGAAAACAATAAAAACTGTCCTGCCTTTTAGAGACAATAACCTTAGCTATTATTATAATTATTATTTTGAGTAACTCCAAAAACCAATCCTTATATTCCGTTGCGGAAACAGAACATTAGGATTACAATGAATATTCGTGATATCGAAAATTTCCACAGCCTCCTACGACCCTAGAATCATTTATGAACACCTTGTATTAAATAAAGATCGTCTATATTTAGAAGAATTTTATGATGCAATAGAAGAATTAACTTTTCGGTCTCTTACCAACGAGCTTACCAATGAAGAAACCCCAGCCTCTAAATTTTAAGTGGATTGTAAAGTTCCGGCGCGTGGCACCCAAGAAGCTTGAATACGGTTCTCTTTGTTTGTTCCCTTCTAGGTTTTATCGTAAAACCAGTTGGTCGCTTCGGTAACAATAGGGTTCAGTTATCTTTACAACCACTCTTATTAAATCCTTCATAAACTAGTTTGTAAGTCAAAACCATAAAATTCTTCCAAATATAGGCAATCGTTGCCTATAATAAAATTTTAACCAAAGTCGTCCGCAATGAAACTTCATCAATATCGAAATTAATATCAAATATATATTAAAAACCTGTCATTGAAAATAATTATTTGTCAAATGTGCGTTAGAAAAGTGAACAAAATGGTACAAAATAACTGGTAGGTATATAAATACTGTTAGTGTTAGTGTTGATTTAAATTAATTATTTCAAAAGCCTTAAGAAGCACCTAAACATCCCGTAACATCTGATTTTTCTCCAGGACTCCGTAGGTTTAACATTCAATATTTTTTTCTTTAAATTACTATAAAAATCTGCTTATTACACACAATTTTAGATACAACGTCAATATAGAAATTTTTAAAGTTGGTGTAAGAGGATGTTTAACAATCTCTTGCGTAATTAACGCAAAAAGCAACATAAAATATTATTATTTATTTCTTAAAAATGAAATAACCTTTCACGTAAAGTTTTCTCAAAGAGTTTAACAAAGCATTACGAATATTTTTCTGGATTAGGTATTTGATAAAATTTAAAAAATTGTATTTGCAAGAAACCTTCACGAAGCCGAGCTTTGGGCGGGAAATTTATTTACGTATGGATGAGACGAGAGTCATCACAAAACAAATTCATCCATTATGTAGGATATCCAAACACAAGTAAATAGTCTGCGAAATTAAAAGGGAGGAATCTTCCCTTAGGAAATTAAAGCTATAATTTGATAAAAGTGCATTCCAATCGTTTGAAATCCCTGCGATGCGTTCAAGCCATCGGTCAAATTAATTGTAGATTTCGTTCAGTGAACCGCTCTTAATCCGTGCTTTCTTGAAAAAGTCGGGGAAATAAATCAGCGCATGGTGGCAAAGAAGTCGAAGATAAACCGCCACCCCGATGATAAATTCATGTATCATTCTTAACCTTCTCCGATATCAGCGGGCAACAATACGAAAAAAGGCACCATCCAACAATACCTGGGTATAATGCGTGCAGCAACAATGAAACAAAAAAGGTTCTCAATCCACCCTTTCTCCTAAACAACAAACCCCGACCAAACACTCACAATGGCATTGTCAACACATCACCACCGTAGTGCCTACCATTCATCGAATTGCAATCGACGCAACGACGTTCAGTACGCTTCCGACGCGTCGAACCCTCGTGAAATGCGCCGTCAAACTGGGAACACCAGACGCAGAGGATCCAATCCACGGGTATAGTGCTCGAAGGGCGCTCGCGCCTGTCCTGTCTTCAGTTGGGGGAATCAGATGTGACGTTCGGGAGGGTTCGCGAGCAAGCGCTTGTTAGCACACTTCATCATCCTAATTACCCACTCTTCAGACAAAATCACAAATTTGCGAATACCTCACGATTCTTATTTTGGTATGAGGGTGTGAAATGATACGACTTTGTTGCCACCGCAAAGAGATAAAACTTAATGGCAGATGAGATCTGCAGAAACACGTACGGTTTTTACTTGAGCCCACAGAGAATTACTCATAACTTTAATTACTTTACTCATTAATTTAGGTCGACATTTTTCTCTCATTAAAATGCCCACCTATTAAAAAGGCTTTCAAGTTATTAGCTTTGCTTAAATTGGCAATAATTAAAAAAGAATAAAAAAAGAAGTGTAACAAATTAATTTTTAAAAAGTAATACGTACCTATAGTACTACATACAAAATAGTTATTTTACGGAGATCGGCAGTAAACACAACCGTTTGTTGAAAATTAACGCACACTAAAGTGTCGCATTTATTTATTTCCTAATCAGTATGGTAACCTTTTTATTGACTAGGCAGCAAACCAGACATTTTTGTGCCGATCAGAATCTATTGCAACTGTCACAGAAATTTGATATTTAATGTGAAACAGTAAAAAATCTTTAAAAAATTGTTAAATTGGAAAAATCGGCTTGATCTTGGCAATGAAGTGCCAATCGCGACACTAAATCGTATACTTTATCGCCTAATTAAACAAATAACTATTGTACGAGTACAACAAGGCACTAAAGTTAAACTTTCTTACACAAATATGGAGCTTACTCTCTGAGGGAGTAACCGACGAAAGTAACCACAATTGAGTAAGAAAGCAACTTTAGTACTAAGATGTACTTTGAAATATGCAACAAACAATACACAAACTCTTTAGTGACTTTTTGTCTACTTTTCAGATTCTGTTTGCTTTACATCCGATTTTTAATTTTGATATACTCACACCACTCTGTAAACGTATTCCTTTACGGATGACTGTGTTGATTTACGGTACTATTTTATTTATTTTACGAAATAAATTCCTACTTAAGGTTATTTTACTTAAAACAGTAATCTTTAATTATCTCTTGGTATATATTTTCTTTAAATTTCTGATTAAAATCATATAAAAGGAACAAAAATAGTCAAGTTCAGCGGGTTTCAGCATGGCTACGCCTGACTACAATCATTTAATTTAGCTTTTATGGCCCTGACCACTTTAAAGTTACTAAACAACATTGACACATACATATTTATCAAGTCCTAAAATCTTGTCAACATTAATAATTATTTTTTGACGTTTCTATAAACCAACAGAAAATTTTAATTTTAGTCACATGTGTACATTTCAGCCAATCAAAACATTATTATAGTAAAAATGTTCTACCTAGCTTATTCCCGCTGGAATAATTTGAAAGTATTTTATTTTTATTATGACAACAGTTTTTTGAAAACTATTTTTTTACTTGACGTCAATAATCTGTCAAATACCACACGAGAGTTCGATAAATTAGAAATTAATTTTCCAGAACTTCTCAAACGTATTGCCGTTTGGCTATACGTTTTCAAAGTTTTGTCAAATTATTATCAATTTATTCCCACTCTCTTGTAATACTACAACTGAAAATGTAACACTAATTTTTACATATTACAATTAAAAATCATATCTACATATCTACCTTCTCTTCATTTGTGTAATAAGGCATTATGAGGTTCAATATTTTTCAAATTCAAAATTGTTCCAAATTTAATTTGACATAATATGTGACATAATAAATATTCAAAGTACTCTAGGTTTTAAATTAAATATCTTTTAATTAAATTACTTTTATTTTATATTTAATTAATTTAATTAATCAAGAAGCTAGAAACCTTGTTTATTTTTTGTATTATAGGATGCGATTTTTATTTAAAAACCACAGTACTGCGAATAATGGCAACAAAAGTACTAGAGTGGGCCAAAAAAATAGACTTTATTTTTTAACTTCCGACACTGAATAATTGATACCTAGGCATCTTTAAAAAATGCTTTTTCAAGATGAGCTCTTAATTTTATTAGAAAAGACTCCCTCATCGCAGTTTTACATTTTTTTTTTTTCAATTTAATATGGTAAAATCCATATCTCATTATTCCTTTTTTGTACAAAAAATTTGTATGTACATTTTTTGTAGGAAATTAAACGTTCTACAAAAAACTTATCTTACAATTTTTTTATATCTCTTACCATTTAAAAGATATGGGAGGTCAAAGTTTAAACACTTTAACAAAAATTCCTTTTCTACTTCTAAACTTTATAACTCAGGGATAAATAAATATTGTAAAATGCGCAACATATAGCCTTGTAGGAAATTAAACGCTCTATAAAAAAAGTCTCTTGTGGTTAATTCATTACTCTAACCATTTAGAAGATATTCGCCTTTTAATAACCAAAATTTGATACTAAATCCCCAATTTTTTTTAAATGGTTCAAGTAATCAATTAACCACAAACCATTTTTTTGTAGAGCGTTTAATTTTCTCAAAATCGTATGTTGCGCACTTTGTAATATTTACTTATCCACGAGTTATAAAATTTAGAAAAGAAAAAGAAATTTTTGCTAAATTCTTCAAACTTTGACCTCTAATATCTTCTAAACGATAAGAGTTATAAAAAAAATGCAAGATACCTTTTTTAGAGCGTTCAATTTCCTACAAAAAATGTATACAAATTTTTTTCTGTACGATCAAGTAGTGACGAGATATGGATCTTGCCATATAAAACTGAAAAAAAATGAAAAACTGCGATGAGAGAGTCTTACCTATCAAAATTAAGAACCCATCTTAAAAAAGCATTTTTTAAAAGTGCCTAAGAACCAATTTTTCAGTGTCGGAAGTTAAAAAAAAATAGTTGACTTTCTTGGCCCACCATAATAAATACTTTTTTTATGAAAAAAAATGTCTTCTAATAAAAGTGTTATGTTGTCATAGAAACAATAATAGAATTACATTTATTTGCAACACAGTAGTTTAAAAAAAGCATGTGCACCAAACTGTTTTAAAGTCTTCATTTAGTAATTAATTCATAGAGATCAAAACGTGTGAATCTTTGTTCTATGCATAAAGTCCTAAACTGTATAAACTGTTCTAATCTAATAGTAGATTAAAAGAATAACACACGCAATTGCAAATATAGTCCACATCGCATCAAAACAATTAAGAAAAGTGGATTGTTTTTGTTGGAAACCAATGTTTGCTCTTGATATTGTTGACACTCGATCAATAAAACTTGATTATGATTGCCACATATAGATAGAACAGTTAGAAGTAGAAAAAATTTGTAGAGAAGTCAAAAATAAAAAAATCAGAACAGTTTCAAAGCCTTATGTATAACCCCTACGTCTGAGACCTCAGCAATTGACATGAAATTTAACATTCTTAGTATTTTGCAACAATTTATGTATTTAACGTTTAGTGTATTTAGTCATATTGTAAATTTTGTTTATATAATAAGTAGGACGGCCTCCTTTTATCATTTTACCTCTTTGTAAAAAATTTGACACAGCGCCTGAGAATGCCGAATAGGCGAAACCGGTAGCGACAGTGTATTAAAATAAAATAAAAGTGCAATTTAAGTACAAAACAACCCTATTATTCCAAAATTAAAATAAAGTTGACAATGCGGATGTCAAATGCAAGGTCCACCAGGAGAACACCAAATTTAAAGTACCTAATTTTTTCAAAAAAGATTTCATTATCACTATTTTTTATAGCTTTGATTTAGGTAATGTATGCCAGTTTGTGTAGACATTATGAGTAGGGTAAGGTTGAATTCCTGCAATTTCTTGTCTCATATTCGTTTTTAATTCCGGTATTGTACACCCAGCTCTTCACAAATCTTAAAAAAAAATTGTATGCCAACAAACTTGTAGATCTTAAAAACCACCAGATAATACGAGTTTGTTCGGAAAAAAGGTTTTCATAGGAATGACGTTTTCATCCGAGAGCCTGTGGCCAAAACATGGAAAAGTTTTCCTATTCTTCAAAATGTAATAATAGCTTGCATTTAGTGTGTAAGTATACTAACGCCAGCAGTCTGAGTTGCGGAATTTCCAAGAATACTACCCCTAAAAGTGGTAACCGCCCCTGCCAAACAGTTAAAGTATCAGCGTTAATATCATATCAGTTATTTGTCTCCATGCTAAACAAAATCAACCTGTTTGAGCGTTTCTTAAAAAAAAATACCCAAAAAATATTAAGAAAGTTTTAAAAAAGTCTATGTTAGAATAAACAAAATTAATATGCCTGAATAACTATTTTTTATTCGACCTTAGCTAAAACTGAATTTTTCGGTTCCAAATGCAGCCGAAAAATGTCCCTTGTCAAAAACGAACAATTTTCGGCCGCTGTGTCAAAAAGTTAACATAAACATACAGATAAAAATTAAATTTTTCATTAAAAACAACTGAAAGACTTCGTCTCAGCTATTAAAAAAGACCGGTCAAAAACTACTTTTTAGCCTTGACACACTAATAAATATTTTTCAAAAGATAGTTTTTCACACCCTAATCAATGTGAAGAAAAAATATTCCAATCAAATCTTACTACAAGAAAAAACATAATTATTCTGGAAATTTAGTTTTTAAAAGTAACATCCTTAAGAAGACTACCGACTTTCCATTTTACAGCGCTTATTATTTCTCCGAATCTAGATATTGCATATTTAGAAAAATAAAATTTAAAAGATACTCAATCTGTCCACAAGCACTTCTTAAACTTAAATAGAGAATTCGGGAATAGATCAATCCAATAAACAAAAATTTACTCAGACACTCAATTTTACGAACAGATTCCAGCAATGCTAAGAATATTGTAGGAATGTCAACTTTAAAAAGTAAATAATTTATTTCTAAAGTTCTTTGTTTTTTCGACCCCTTAAAACGTTCAATTCTATTGTTAAATCCCGCACAAACCAAATAAAATTCAGATTTTTACGAAAACCTTAAAAAAAAATCAGAATTAAATACGAAAATTCAACAAATGTATATTTATAAGTAGCAACAAACAACAAAAAATCTTATCCGAATTTTTAGTAGAATACAACTGAGGGTACTTTATTTCGTAATGTGCTAGGGCGATAAACGAGATGACGAATGCTTTTCCTGGGGTGGAAAGAATAGACATAATTTGTTTTGCACTTGAGTATGAGGGTTTTATAACAATATTATCGATTGAACATTATTAAGATAAATTGAAAATTTATTTAATTGGCAAAAAATGTTTTTAAAGTAATAGCAAATTTATTTGTCTACAGGGATGCATACTAATTACAAACTACAGGGTTGTAAACTACAAAGCACAAAAGTTAAAAGCATTGTCAGAAAATGAGTCCTATACGAAATTTAGCATAATTCGTTAGTTTTATTAGATATAGGGGTGTCCCAGAACTGGTGGATCAGCTGTCAACTACAAGTTTCTCTCTTCAGTTAAATACCAAATTTCGAAATTTTTTTTTTTAAATCTATCGTTTTCAAATTACAGGAATTTTATATTGACCAATCACATAATAAATATTAATTATTAGTAAAGATAGTATTTATGTTATTAGTCAATAAAAATAACTCTAAAACTTTCAATATTTATTTGGTCTACTGTAGAATCGGGAAGACGAAATTTAGGTCAAAACATTAAAAAAAATTCAAAGTGATAAATAAATTGTTAATTGCAGCGTTTAATTGTAATTATGATATTGTAATAAGAATAAAATAAATTAAAAAGCGGGGTTTTTGCGCTAAAACCCTTTTTTACATTACCTGTGACTTCATTCTAAATGTTTATTCGAGTGTTTATTTAAAAATTTTAGAAAATAGAATAAGAGCTACCAGATTTTTTTGATGATATTTTAAATTGGTGGTGAGGAGTGAAGACCTGTAATAACTAAATTGTGAAAGTAACAATAGTTAATTTGGGTATTTCTTCGTATTATTATTAGATTCAATTCATTTTCATTCGCACTGTATTATTGCATACGCTACAAAAAATTTTATTCGAAGTCTTGTGGCAGAAGCTTAACCAGGAGGTAGGAGTAATGAGTTTCAAAATTTTAATAAATCTTTAATTATTTTCTTCCATTTTCCATTCATTTAATACTATATAAATAATACCATAAAATATAATACCATAATAATACTATATTATATATGTAATACCTACATAAAAAAGAGTCGAATGTGTAGTTCCTCACTCCTTACCACCAATTTAATATCATCAAAAAAATAATAGCTTTTAGTAACTTTTTTCTATTTTCTAAAATTTTTAAATAAACATTTAGAATAAAGTCACAGATTTCATAAAAAAGATTTTGGCGTAAAAAACTCGCTTTTTAATTCATTTTACTCTTATTACAATATCATAATTACAACTAAACACTGCAATTAACATTTTATTTGTCACTTTGACATTAAATGTTCGATCATTGTCAGATATAGAATGTTAGGCAAACTGAACAATAAAAACTCGAATTTTAGGACGATACAAATTCTAAAATTGCAAAAATTAATTTTTGATTAAAACGTAAATTTTTTAAATAACACAAATTTTTAACCTAAATTACGTCTTCCCGATTATACAGTAGACCAAATAAACATTGAAAGTTTAAGAGTTAATTTTGTTGCCTAGTAACATGAATACAATCTTTAATAATAATTAATATTTATTTATAAGTGTGGAAAGTACGCTCGAAAATCGTCCAAACACAAGAGCTGCTTGTACTGCACAATTCCATTTAGGTACTACCTCACGAGTTCCAAAATGTGCTTCAATCATGTAAATCTTGTGTTCTGTAAAAAAAACTATGGTTAAAAAACTTAGAAAACAAGAAGACTTAACCAGAACTGCTTGACAGATTTTGACAACCAATAAATGTACAAAACAAGAACACACAATTTTTTAAATGCATGACCACCTTCGATTAAAAAAATTGTTGATATCACGGTGTATAGAGCATAGATGGGCCTAAAATTTAATATTCACATTTTTTTTTCAAATATGTATAGAAAATTATTAAAGAGTGGCGGTAATGTCAAAACTTTGTAATAATCTAGTCAGATGTATTAGTAATGTCTAATAACAATTTTACGTACAGTTGGCTTCAAAAAAATAGGGAAATGAAATTGGACCTAATGTGAATTGGAAATTTAATTTGTCAATTTGTGTCTCTTTGACATTAGTATTTGTTAACAAGTAAATTTTATAATGCCTCGACATCTAAATGAAACAGATAGGGCTAGAATAGCTGGCCACCTAGAGAATGGAAAAAAGATTGTAGATCTAGAATTTGGTATCGGCAAAAGTAGTGTGGAAAGAATTTAAAAAAAAAATAGGAGAACAAGCGAAGTGTTAAACAGAATGCCGGTTCTGGTCGGAAACGATGTACAAACGCTTTGCAAAATGAAGCATTAATCACATTTTTAAGAGAAAATCCATTGGCCGATTGTGTTAAAGCAATTAATGAAACCAACTTTCCGGCATCTCGACCTACTAGTCCCCAGTACAATGTCCATAAAAAAAAATTTGATACATACAAACGTAAAACTTTGTGAGTGCCTTTTTTGCAACGAGTCTGACAAACTTATCTAATGGGAAACATTCGGCGCTGCTGCGTTTTCAAATGCCGCCATAGCAACATCTTCAGAGTGGTAGACACTTCACAAGCAGCATAATTTTTGTCGGACAAGTTGACCACTATTTTTAAATTGATTTTACTAAGCAACATTCAAAAAATCAAAATTGGATATACGGGGATGACTCCCATAGACAGTGAAGTCATATCGACATTTTCGGGGTGGTGGACACCCCATACGCAGCATGATTTTTGTCGGACAAGTTAACCACAATTTTTAAATTTTACAACTATAATAGTGGTCAACTTGTCCGACAAAAATCATGCTGCGTATGGAATGTCTACCACTCTGAAGATGTTGCTATGGCGGCATTCAAAAACGCAGCAGCGCCGAAAGTTTCCCATTAGATAAGTTTGTCACACTCGTTGCAAGAAAGGCACTCACAAAGTTTTACGTTTGTATGTATCAAAAAATTTTTTAAGGACATTGTACTGGGGACTATACCGCCTATCGTCGCATTAATCAATCGGAACTGAGTAACTATAATTCAGCTAGAAAACCATATCTTAAAAATAGACACAAGAAACACATTAGAATCCTTAATAAAATTATGCTACGATCATGCGTCAGTAGTTCAAGTCTTTCCTCACAATAATTACATATTCCAGCATCAGCAGGATAATTGTCCCATCCATACGTCTGCACTTGTTCAAAACTTTATTAGAGAAAATAATATTAATATTTTACAATGGCCTTCCAGAAGTCCAGACCTTAGACCCATAGAAAATCTATGGGGCCTAATGATCAAAAGAATGCGACGTGAAAATATTCGGCCTCAAAACAGGCAACAGCTTATTCATGCCATACGTGATGCATGGCATAATTTAACTCAAGAATATTGTCAAAATTTAATAGGATCCATAACTAGACGATTGGATTTGGTCATAGAAAAGAATGGATTTGCGATAAAATATTAAGTGTTGTTTCCGTTTTTTTTAAAACCAACTGTATTTTTAATAGAATCGACCTTTGCCTTATACAAATGTTTATAGTTTTTGAGATATCTATAAGCTGTAGAACTTTTTTTTGGTATACACGTTTTATAACAAACACTGTTTTCGATCATTTTGTATAGATTTAACAATATACAATGTAAAAGTTTTTGTTCAAAAGCAGTGTTGTCGTAGAAATATCGTGTATTTCAAAAATAATGTTTTTTGAAAAAAGTGTTCTACAATACAACGTATACCTATCTCAAAATCTATAAACATTTGTATAAGACATTTTAAGTTCTTTAACATCTTTTCAACAAACGCTATTACATGGTAACATATGTAAAAAAAATTCAAAAATACCATATTCTTTAACATTAAAACTAGAACAATTACCAGAAAAATTGTTGCATGTATTGCAAGCACATACTGTATACCACAAAAATTGCTATTATACATCGTACCTCATTCGAAAATTTTTTTTATGAAGTTCTACAAGTGTATCTCAAAAAATATAAACATTTGTATAAGACAGTTTTGGTTTTTTAGCATCCTTTTAACGGGAGCTGTTACCTGTTCAAATCTTTAACATTACTTCAAAAACACCCTAGTAGAAGTTTTTGCTCAACCTGTAAAGTCAAATTTAGATATTTAGCATTGTTTTTTAAAGAAGACTATCCCAGGCAAAATGCCTCCCTAAATGTCTGCACATATTTCTCTTACAACCTGTACCTACATCACAAAAATTGCTATAATACATAGTATCTCGTACGAAGACAACATTTTTATAAAATTTTACATTGTATACCTAACTCGCAAACTATAAACATTTAAGTACATAAGACAATTTTGATTATTTAGCATCTTTAAACTAGGACTATAACCTGGTAAATTTGCAAAGTAACGTCAAAAACGCCCTGTATATAACTAAGCAGTTTGAAAGATAATTTTTTTTAGAATAACAGTTCTTGAGCTTTTGCCTGCGGTTTACTTATGACACATCCATTAATATGAACTTATCTAACAAAATTCGGAATATACAGGCTGTTTCAAAAATGAATACAAAAATTTTAACCACTTGTAGATCTCGTTTACAAAAGAGTTTTTTGTAGATAATTTTTTTCCGAATCTCAACCATTATTAAGATAAAATTATTTAAAAGTTTAGTACCTACTAAATACCATACCCGCCACTGACCTATGTATGATTATAATGATAACTAGGCTATGTTATAATGGTAACTAAGTGATCATAGACGTATCGTAGTTTTATGGGGGGAGGGGGGGGATTCAAAATTTTTAGCATCTGTTGTAGAAATGGTATGTAGTGTGTAAAAGCCAAATGGAACAAATTCATTATTTCAGTTACTGTACATATTTATAAAAAAATGTCAAAACACGTCAAATTTAAATTATAAATTAACATTCTTCAACGTAAAAATGCGATTCCTATCCTCAACCCCCTTCAAAAAACAGGTACAACCCCCAATTTTTTAAATAGGAAGTATAAGTTTGTAATATATAGTTTGAAAGGTCTCTTCATTCTCTACTGAAAAATGTTATCGTTTTTAAGGTTATCGCAAGAATGAAGATAGAATTAAATTTGATGTAACATACTCAAAATGTAAAATGTAATGGAAAATGTTGCCAAGACATTCGCGGTGAACATTTTAACATCTACTTCATTAAAATTCACAGTTCTTTTTCGTGTTTTACATATTATTACATTTTCCATTACATTTTAATTAAATTAAATTTCGCTATAATATAGTCAAAATGTAATGGAAAATGTAATAAAATGTAAAACACTAAAAGAACTGTGAGTTTCAATAAAGTAGATGTTCAAAATGTTTACCACGAACGTCTTGGCAACATTTTCCATTACATTTTACATTTTGAGTATATTATTGCGAAATTTAACTCTATCTTCATTGTTGCAATAAAGTTGAAAACAATAACATTTTTGAGTAGAGAATGAAAAGACCTTTCAAACGATATATCACAAGCTTATATTTCCCAGTTAAAAAATTGGGGGTTGTACTGTCATTCGAAGAGAGTTGAAGGTAAAGATCGCAATTTTACGTTGAAAAATGTCAATTTATAATTTAAATTTGAAGTGTTTCAAGATTTTTTATAAATATGTACAGTAACCGAAATAATGAATTTATTCAATTTGGCTTTTACACACTGTATAGAAAAGTTGTTTTAGTGAGATCTATTACTGTTTAAAATTTTTGTATTCATTTCTAAAACACCTGTATGTAAGTATAATTCAACGAAAGATAAGTGAGCTGACTTTCTAATAAGTCCTCCCAACAGAAGCATAAAAATTATTGCAGTTACAGCAAACCTCAAATAAACCATAAACCACTCATAAAACATGATTTATGAGGGTGCACACTTGCACATTTAACAACGACCTTGGCAAGGTTTGCTTGCATCTTTTAATGGTACCGACAAATCGGAACCCTCATAAATCAAGTTTTATAAGTGGTTTTATGGTTTATTTGAGGTTTGCGATAACTGCAATAATTTTTATGCTTCTGGTTATTGGCAGGGCTTAAAAAGTCAGCTCACGTTCAGCTCTTTCGTTAAACTACCATTTTTATAGACGTGAATATGAACATTTTTGGGAAAAAATCCATTGCAAAGTAAAAAATGGTCGACCACTATTTTATTGATATCTTGACTTATGTCAAAAAGTATAACACAACAACAACAATGATTTAGTCGTTTTTTTGAATCAATAAGAAAAAGTTTCTTTATCAAGTCACAAGAAAATTTTATAACACTTCAGATTCATTTTCTTAGTTATATAGTAAAAGCAGTTCGAAATAAAAAAAAACACGAATCTACTCATTTAAAAAAAATTAGGTAACTTCGTTTTTTCAGTTACAACAAAAATATTTCTATCATTTTAAAATCAAAAATATATATAGATCTACTTTTTTTAAGATAGACAAACTATCTAGCTGAAAACTAAATTTAAAACGTAACTTATGAGCCTATAACCTATACACAAAAAAATTTGTCTCCGATAGTTTTACTTTGAACATCAATCTTTTATTTATTTTTTATTTTTAGTTAAACTTACGCTGTATATAATTTTTTCTGTTAACCATGGTAAAAATTTAATTGGCAATAACAAAAGTTGTCAAATATCGCACTTTTTCGTTAGCGTCTAGAATAAAGGCATTTTGTCTCTCTTTGTTTAGGATATGAATCCACCCACTTCTGATGAAAAGATATAGAACATGCTGACCGAAACTAAAAAAACATCACGGCTTTAGTCATATCGTTTCATTTAATAAAGTAATGATTTATGATATGACCGAACTCATCCGAAAGTAGTATCCATCCAAGTTCTAAACGGAAGCTCCCTGCAAATCGTCACACCCCCTCTTTGAAACTGGCGTCGTTTCCATGACAACAGACGCATCTCTCCTGCTTTCAGACGGGGAAAACACGCCGTTCATATGCATGCTGCTGCATAAGAAAAACGATTAGCGTGATTAATATGGTTAGAAAGACTGTGGTCGCAGCAAAACGAGTGCTCCGACAAATTAGTTAAGTGCCCCTCTATTTCTTTCGTGATTTTTGTCTGGCACGCAATGTTACGCCAGTTAGTTCGAACCTCCTTGTTAAACACGAATGAAAAAACTAAATGGAAAGCGTCATGTAATAACAAAGAATTTCCTTAATTTATAACCGTCTTAAACAGAAGATTATGAGAAATCCTTTATTTATACAAAAAAAAAATACGTTGTAAATCTGTCAATATGTTTCGTTTTGAAATTCTCGTAGCAAAACTAAATTTAAGTTGCGTTAAAATAGGAACATTTCGTTATAAATGAGGTTGCAGTTCCAAATCTAAATACAGAATCTAATTTTAACATAAAAAGAAAGATGTCAAATTTAATGTCTTCCACTCTACACTTAATAAGTGAAAAGTTAAAAAAACAACTGTACACATTCGAGAACTCTCTACAAAAATAAAAGAAAACCGAACAAAAGCAATTCTAACAGAATAATAGTAGGTATAAGGAATAAATCTTGTTATGTGGGATTACAAAAACAACTTTCTTAGAAAAGTGGCTTACTAGACAAACATTAAAAATAACTCTCTTAATAACTTGATAAACTATAAATCACAAATCTCAATAACCTCAATATAAAAATCAGCAAACAATAAATTTTGCAGGGATTCATCAAGTCAAGCAGCTTTTTGTTTTTATAAATTACTTGACTTGACTTGAATATCAGGCTTTTTAAAAAACCGTCACTTGACTTGGTTTTGACTTAATATCAAGTAATTTCAAGTTACGTGACATTTCTTGATGGCGTATTGCAAAACTAAGAAACAGAATGATTCTGAGTAACCATACAAAAAAAGCTATCAAAAAATGCATCAGAAACATTTCATAGGTCTGCGTAGAATAATTTCTTTATTTTTGCTGCAAATAAATATCTTTACATCAGTGATTTTATTATTTTTGAATAAAACTTTTCATTTATTACTTATAGTTAAAAATTTGTTCCTTGGTATTTTCCTCAAGACAGGTTATTGGTAAGTATTGTCTTTAAGAAACCAACAGTTTTTTGTCTGGACGTCTTCTAAAGTATGTTACCGAATCGACTTTAAAAGAAGAAAAAATTTCTAATTTTTGATTTCTCAGAAGATTTTACTCTTGTTAATTTGTCCTGTTCGTTTTCAAACCCCCAAAAATTACTATTTATTTAACTTGAACAGTTCTCGAGATAGTGTCTTCTTTTTCAAAATTTGGACTTAAAATTTTTCGTAGTTTTTAGGAGTAACTCTAGTAGGCAAATTTCATTTAAAAATACCACTGACAGCAGATAACAAATTTAATAAGTTAGTAGAACTGCAAATTAAATCTTCGCTAATTTGCACAGTATTTATGCAATAATGTTGAGTTTACAACAAAGAATTTAATGTTGCTTAATTAAAAAAATAGTACCCCGGATCGTTATCGAAAAATTGAACCAAAAATACCCGAAAGATACCATTTCAAATTTCGGTGCAAAAAACTTGGTGACCATCAAATTCCTTAAAACGGGCACAGTTTTAAACATTAAAAAGTCAAAAAAGTTTTCCTATAAAGACGATGCTGCTTCAGTTCTTGTCGTTTATTCTGCAAGAGAAGCTTCAAGATTGTCTTTAAGAAGAAGAGCAATACAAACTATTTACAATATTAACTATTTACAATAGATAAGCAAATCTCATTTACAAAGAATCTTCAAGAAGAACAAAATTTTACCATATAAAACGCAATTTAAGAACTTTAGAAAATGGTGATGAGGTCAAACGTCTAGATTTTTGTTTGGAAATAGCCTACAGAGTTTCGAAAAATTCAAGTATTCATAAACGAATTATGTTCTCCAATGAATCAACCTTTTCAACTAACAGACTCGTTCCATCTCGACATTGCCGGTACTGGAGTAAGACGAATCCAAACATCAGAATTTCTTGTCGCAAACAATATTTAAAAAAAGTTAATGTGTGGTGTGCAGTTTCGTATTATAACATTATTGACCCATAATTATAAACAGTAATTTATATTTGATAATGTTGCAATATTTTTTAGCTGATGAACTGAATGAATAGCTGTATGTTGAATGTAAATGTTTTTTCAGCACGGTGCTCTGCTCATTATGCTGGCATTGTTCGCCAGTGGCTCAATACAGAGTTCTATGATAACTGGATAGAGAGAAATGGTAGCATTTTATGGCCACCGAGAAATCCTGATCTCACAATAATGTACTTTTATCTGTGGGGTCGTTTAAAACAAATTGTGTGCGGTGAACCATTAGACAATGATGTAGAGCAATTAAAAAATAGGATTCAAAATGCAGTCCAATCCTTATCAATCTTAGAAATAAATTTAAAGCTCGCCTTGAAATATTAGTTTATTTATATAGTTTAGCATTTTAAAAATTTTATTTCGTTTTACTATTTGTTAAATTTATTAAATAAAACTTAAGCCCAGTTTGAGTATTTTTTAGCAATAAAATGATATTATCTCGAAAACCGTTCCAGTTAAATAAAAAGTAATTTGTGTTTTGGGGGTTTGAAAACAAGCAGGGCAAATCAACAAGCATGAAATTTTCTGAGAAATCAAAAATAAGAAATTTTTTCCTCTCTTAAAGTCTCTCGATCCGGGGTCATACTGTATAAAGTTTCGTTTCAACTAATCTTCGTTTGACTGTTCTCAAACTTACTTCCAATTCAGAAATTTCATATTAATGACTATTACATTGTTTCAATTTTTCTCGGGTGCTCTCACCAATCTGTCTCGACCAGAATGGCATTAACAAGTTTAGTCTAAAAATTTTTTTATTTAAATTAACTTTATTAAAATTATTAATGCAATTTTGGTCTCGCCATAGTAGTAAACTCTTAAAAAAGTGTATTATCGGATGTAATAGTAGACCATTTATCAACATCTTGTTACATTAACTGTGATAATGTTATATCTTCTTGTAAGACCTGTCAAATTCAAATTTTTGACAACTTATAATAGTTAAGATTTGAAATAACTAATAAGCTCCGTGCAAGTGTCAAGCGTTTGGTGGTAAAATAAAGCCAAAATTGATTTTTACAGGTTATTCTGTGTTCTGTGAGCTCCTTGAGGTACCTGCAAACAGATAAGGTTCTAAGATCTATTTCACACTCATCTCAAATTATTAATTATTTATTAATTATATTATTATTTTGGTCTCGTCATCACAGTCTCGTCAAATCAACAGAAGTGTATTCTCAAAGAATTAATGGCAGATATAGTAGCCAACTATTTCTAAAGATCTTGTTATTTAAAGAACGATCCAAAAGTCGTTAAAGTAAAGAATGCTAAAACAAAAATGAGGTTTGTCCATGATAATCATTACTATTATCTTAGCTAGATTATCTGTTAGAAATAAATGTGCAAAATTCTATTGAAAAATAAGCTAACTAGTTTGTTTAGTGCTAGAAATGTAGTCAGCAACCCCTACAATAAGAACAATTTAATTTTATACAAATAATGAAAAAATAAACTCTTAGTCAAACCCAAAAGTTTAATAAATCAAGATTCTTACGTAGGTAATAGTGGTAGAGCACTTTCTAGAACTTAATCTCCCATCATCAGTGAACAGTAATACAAAAAATAATGATAAAAATGGTTAGAAAAAAGTTACCAAACTTTTGACTTGACAATAATAAACTAAAAACCTAAAAGAATAAAAATGTATACTAAAAATAGAATAAAACGTTATTTGTAACAAAATAATTCTTAATCCATCTGAATGAAAAAATATAAATAAACACGTGGTTGCTATTTGAAAAATTGACAAAAGAAAGATACATTTTAGCCGACTAAAAAGATGTTTTTTTAGAAAGAATCGACATAAAATGATTTAAAAAATAATTTAAAAAATATAAATACTGATAGAGTAAAGAGACAAGATTATAAACAAACATTCAATTAACTAATGAAGATTAAACTAATAAAGATAATGTTAACTTCTAAATTCAATTGATCATTTAAAATTTGTAGAAAATGTTCGTAGAGCCACCAATGCACTTGTTCAGCAGGGCCATTTAAATTTAAATTTTTGGAAAACAATTTTTGTTCAATGTTTTTTCCCTGCAGTAGCTATCCATTTGTTCCAATAGTCATCCGTTATAACAAAATTCGTTGCTCCCTTTCAAAAATACAGAGACTTCAGAACCCACCATTTACATTTTTACATTTACATTTTCAATATTTTAACTATTATTATTTTTTTTTAATTAAAAAAACAAATAATGTCATTAATAAATTAAAAATTATAACCGCAAACAACATAAGTGTTGATATAACATAATTATAATTCGAATCGCACTAGGTCCGTGCGAATTGTGTTACTGTAAAATAAACGCAATCTCACACCGAGCAAGCGTCTCAGTCAAATAAACTATAAACTTTGGTAAACTATAAACGATTTTTTTGAATAATTTAAATAAATTTTTAATTTTTTATTTGAAATAGTAACTAGTTTACATAATTACTGAGCGGAAAGAAATATTTTCTCGGAGCAGACCGGCGCACGATACTGTATGAATTACTGAGTTTATAAAAGGCCGTCTAAACAGCAAACGCTTGAGTCGATGATAACACGACATTATTCTTGCTTTCTGGGATTGGGATTGGCTAAACACTCTGTCGTTTCTTGCTTTATGTGCCCGCTTAGAACGTTATCAATGGCGTAACATACAAGTTTTAACTGTTTTTCCAATTTAAAAAAACATTAAAAATAATTAAAAATCTATCAAAATAATTAAAAAATAACAATAAATAAACTTAAACGCCATGAAATTCTTTTTTTCCAATGTGTAGTAAGTCACTTGCTAAATTACGCCAATGAATCGTCGTGCCAATCGAAGGAAATATTTGGATTCCACTCATTATACATAACACAATAATTCATTTTCAAATAATTTTTACTTTATGTTTATTAAAGACAAAAGTGCTTGATGATACAGTGATATACATTTTCCTTTGTTTTAGTCTGTGTTCGACCAACTTAAAGACAAAACGCGCAGCAACCGTGAGCGTTATATACAGATTAGACCAAATGTATGGAACGGGCCGTTTTTTGGCTAAACTATAAAAAAATTTGAAAAAAAAATATAGGCATTAAATGGCTAGGAAGATTGTTTTATTTGTTTAAATTTTTAAGATAACTATAGCAACATTTTTGTTTTTTTTTTTGTAAAGTTTATTCCCGTTTTTATTTAAACAAGCTTTTTAAAAAAAATGTTGCTGTGTTAATTGTTTTAATACTAACTTTATAAATTTTCAATAAAAAAATTAAACATTACCGAATATTATCGTTGATTTTCGCCAAACCTGCAAAATGTTTGTTAATTCAAGTTATGCATGTTAAAAAGAAAACCACAGTTCTTTAAAAAAGTTACAAAAAAACAATTTTTTTAAATAATTAGTAATTTAACAATAAAAATTAATATGTTTTTCCTTATTTTTTTATTATTTTGTAGTGCACATTACGAATATGTTGTAGTACTACGTATAAATAAATAAAATGTAAATAATAAATATTAACACCCGAATTTTTATTTAAATAAATTCTGCCTTCCACTTTACAAACGCTCGTATTTGATACTAGACAACAATTAAATAGCAATAGAACAGCTCGGGGGGTGTAAAAACGTCTGCTTGATCTTCTTACTTGTGTCTGAAAGCTGGAAGACAGATTTCATAATCATCACTGCCTGAACAATAATGTAAAAATAAAAAATTATAATAAAGTTAGAAACTTATCAAACATTTGTTAATAATTTACAAACATAAAGGTATAAAATTGTATACTTAAAATAGAATAATCGTTATTTTTAGCAAAGTAGTTCTTGGTTGATCTGAAAAAAAAATATGTATGGTAATTTTTTATTTGCTCCCGCCTGAGATTTCAAAAATAAGCAACACGTTATAGAAACGATAAGCAACTTTGGGTAAACTACTAATCATCCAAACGAACTGACTCTAGAAACACTGTCAAAAGTATTGTCAACAATATTGACATTAATTCACAGCTCTCTACGCCTTAAATAATTTTAAAAAACTACGTAATCTATGCCTATTTTTGGAGTTTCAGGCGGAAGCAAATAAAAAAATCACCTGTATAAATAAACAAATGGTTGCTATTTAGAAAATTGACAAAAAAAGATAAATTTTAGCCGACTGAAAACGTGTGTCTTTAGAAAAAATTTCACATAAATGTGACATTTGATTTAAAAAAAAGTCCTACACTTATAAAGATTATAAGAAGACAGAGATTATAAACAATCCTTCAATTAACTAATAAAGATTAAACTAGTAATTTGATAATACTATTCTAATAAAATACAAGTTAAATTCGTCGAATTAACAACTGAATTTTTAAAAACTTTTATTTAAATTATTTTACACTACTTGAAATTACACTTATTTTATTATTGAAAAATACACTTTGATTTGATTAATTATTAATTGTAAAATACACTTTGTTTAATTATCTTCATTTACTACACTTATTAACTAAATTGGTTAAAATATTGAGACCTGCACACAGCACAAGGCTAAGCTGAATACATTATATCTGCCCCATAAAAAAAGACTTTAGTCTTAGTATCATGTATCTGCCCTACTCTAGCTGAAAGGTGGTATATATACAATCCTAATGTGCTGACTCTACAATATGCTAGACAAAGAGGTACTATAACTTACACCGTATTATTCTACACTAATACACATTCGTTCAACAATTATTTAATTCATTTTGAATAAATTTACTTACCATTCTAGAACGATAAGTTATGCTTACCGACGAGTCTTCAGTAGCAACAACATGAAATATTTGCCAACAAATTTGCATTAGCAGCCAATAAGAAACTCTTACTAGTGTCTAGGAAACGGGCGGACACGGTGAACAATCACATAATGTTAAATCGCAAAAAAATTTATTAAAGACAAAGGTAAAATAAAAACACGTAAAAATTTCAAACTTATATTGCTCCAAGATATTATCAAGCGTTTAAGAATTCACAATACTTTGGTTTTTTCAATCAAATACTATGAATATTCAAAACAAAACAAAAATCACAGATAAGTAAGGTGACTTTAAATGCACAACCATAAACAATATTGGTTAGTCACACTTATCTTTTCCTTTGTACATTAGGTAACATTTGGCATTTATTTTTACTTCTTTTCCAAAATTTCCGCCATAAGAAGCATGACCATGGTTCCGATAACATACAAACCCCCTGGCAGTGTTGTTAAAAGACTATCATCTGCAATGACAAATAAATTAGCAAAAAGAGTCTTTTAATAATAATTATTGTTCTTAAACATGCCCAACATGCTTCTACATGATAGACAAGACACTAATGAAATGTTTAGAGTTATATATCAAGTTTGACATCACATTGACTTTTTGTATATGAGCAAGTGTTAGAAGTATATAATGTACAATCACTGGGTGAAACATTTAAATACCTGTAAAAGAGGCATCTTCATCTGACAATTCTGTTAACAAAATTATAACCTTAATTATTAAATTAAAATAAATAATAAAGTAAACTGTCTTTCAACGAGCAGTGCTATCATGTATTTGTGTTCTAATGTGAATAGTACTCGTTGATAAACACTTTTAAATCAAAAATTAAGATGATAGGATTTTACCTTCAAAACTGTCGTTCTCTTCTTCTTGAGCCCATCCCAGACTCCTGTTAATAGCCATTTTCCATCGGGAATATTTTATGTCTCTTTCTAAAATAAAATATTTTAAATAAATAGCATCATAAGAAGAAAAAATCTACTAACGATCATCTGATATTGAAGGTAAGAAAGTATCACTAGGAACAGGTTGTATATTATCTAGATCCCAAACCTCCACTCCTTTTGCATTCCCAGCAGCAATTGCTGCCCCCAAACATGTAGTTTCAGCCATTGTAGGTCTTACTAAAAAAAAAAGAAAATGACTAATGTTGCGATTTAGAAATTTTTAAAGCATTACCTACAGGAATTCCACAATAATCAGCTTGCATTTGCATTAGAAAATCATTGGCAGTCATACCACCATCTACTAGCAATTTAGATAAAGAATAGCCACAATCTAAGGCCATTGCTTCTAAAATATCCCTTACTTGATAACAAACTGCTTCTAAAGCAGCTTTAACTAAATGTTCTGGTTTTGTTTCTTCTGTAAGACCACATATAACACTATAAATTTTATTTTTAAAATCATTTATACTTATAAAATAGAACTAACCTTCTAGCGTCTTTGCGCCAATAAGGAGCATATAAACCCGAAAAAGCTGGCACAAAATAAACCTCACCCACTTCATCTGCCGATGCAGCAATGTCCCCAGAATCCTTAGAATCTTTTAGAATCTTTAGATTGTCCTGAAGCCATTTTATTGATATACCTTAAATAAGTATATTTTTATAAATATAAAAATTTAAATTATTTAATAGTATTATTATAAGTATAATTTATATTATCTATTTTTTTGACATACACATTATCAGCATCACTTCTTACCCATTTTTTTTAAACTGCAGGATTTCTTATAAGAGTTCACACTTAATGATTCCTGTTAATAATTTGTCAACTTTTCAGTAAATTTATGGTACACGTAATGATCTTTTGATTATTTTTTATAATTTAAATCTCTTTACATCATGGTCCAGCCAAAAAATTTCTCAAAAATGACACTGACAGTTCGAATGTCTAAAACATAGACAATACATGCTTTTCAAATTTTGGATAAAGTAACAGTTATCAGATGGTTATCAGATCAGAGTTAAATAGTGCCAACAAATCTTTTCTTCAGTTTAATTTTCTTAAATATCCAACGTCTTAAAACTGAAGAACTTTCTTGATTACACAATTTATCAAATAAATTTGACTGTAAACTTCCAGGAAATTTTTAGATCATAAGCAAGTCAAGTACTTAAAAAAATTATTAAAGATCTATATTTTTTAACGTACTGTCATGGTTATTTATATTTGAAACCTATTATGAATATGTTTATGAAATTCAAGAACGACAAATTTATAAAATCAAGGGCCTTTCGCACAAGAGGTTTGTAAGTCCCCCGAAAGCTATAAACACCAAAATTTAGTTTTTTTGTTTTGGTTTTGATTATATTATACAGGTTGTCCTACAGGACCTTACTGTAGGCGTGGTCGTGGTGGTCATTTGGCTGATGTTGTTTTCCATGATTAACGGCATACCTTCCTCTTTATAATGAAATACACATCCGATTATTTATCTCAAAAAATGGCGTTTTTTTAATATAAAAATAACACCTCTTATTGGAAAACCCTTTATATTCGTATTCTTTAGTGATAAAGCTAAATGTTGGTAGAACTATAAAATGATGCAAGAAGTAGCTCAAATGCAGCAAAGCCCAAATACTACACAGTGCCAGTGCTGGTGAGTGTAAATAAGACCCTTCATAAAGTAGAGTAAAAGTCAAGTGAGAAAAAGATATTATGTAGTATGCGCTACGGACGAGTTTTGAATGTTGGACGGATCCATTCATTATTGTATTACAAGGCAATGTTATGTACAACAAAGTCGACTCGTTATCTGTCATTCCGTTTGGTGTGTTACGTGTTTGAGCTCTTTTTTAAAGTTTGGAAGTTACTTTTTGCAATTTGCCTTTCTTTTGATTATTGAAGTTTTTTGTTTTGTTTATTCGTTAGTTGTAAATTCGACTTGCTAATTGACAACTTTTTGGCTAATTGATAGGTCCATGTTATTATAGTCACGGCGCAGCATAAGCTCCGCCCTTGTCTTTTTCTGATTTGAATCACACTAAAATAAATTAAGAGCAACCTGATTAAATTTATCCTCCTATATAAAGTGATTTACATTGGAACCATAATATAAGTTCAACAAAAATCGATGCAATATCTAAAACCCCTGGTTAGAGCCGCTTTACGGCTTACCATTTTATAATAGATTTGTCTTAAGGGGCCTTTCCCTAAATTCGGTATATGGAAAAATCAATGTAAAAGTTTATTACTCATTACTCAAAAACCCGTCCACATTTTTGAATGCGGTTTTTACAATATTAATTTATTTACATTTTTAAAGCAGTGTGAAACAGAAAAAATAAAAAATAGCATTACTGTTGTTAAAATTATAAATTTTTTATTATTATTTTTTTATAAATTTTTATTTAGTTGTATCTTGCGACTACATATCGGTCTAAGAAATGTGTAAAAAATTAGAAATTTAAATTTTGTCTAATAATTTACGAGTATTTGGTCATCAACTTTTAAAATTCAATCCATTTTCTATCTTCTACAACTTGTCTTTCTCTTCATGATAGTGGCTGAAGGGTGGGTCTAGGTAGTAGACCTTTTCTGAAAAGAGCTCTGCGGCAAAGCTATAAATAAAATGTGTACCACAATTGCTAAATGAGATGTAAAAATAAAAAATATTGGCGAGATTCATGATGGTGTGAAATTTCCACTGAGGTGATACTGATAATGTTAAACTTATTCTTATAACTTTTGTGTTGACAATTGTGTACATAGAGTGTGAACCATTTGTATGGAATAATTTCGATAAATATTTAGGAATTTCTTTTTCAAGAAAACGCTTGAACACGTATCCTGTTATTTTTCAACGCGCATTTTTTGACAAAAAAATTGGATATGCAGGGTGTCCCAACATCGAGATACGATCCTCAACTTTAAAATTTAAAATAGAAACCTCATTTTTTTAGCACATTTGGATTCTACGTATAATTTTGCGTATTTTTATGTAGCACACACTATGTCGATCTTCAGTTGTTTTTTAAAAAAAAGCGTGAACTATTTGAAATGAATAAATTCGATAAAAATTCAGGGACTTGTTTTTTAGGAAAACGCTTGGAGTCGTATTCTGTTATTTTTCAACGCGGATTTTTTGACAAAAATGAATATACAGGGTGTCCTAAAATCAAATTACGACTTCAATTTTTTTTAACATATCTGAATTCTAGGTATAAATTTCTGAATTTTTATCGAATTTATTTATTTCAAATAGATAACGTCTTTTTTTTCAAAAACATCTGCAAATCGACATAGTGTGTGCTACATAAACAATACGCAAAATTATACGTAGAATTCAGATATGTTAAAAAAAATAAGTTTTTATTTGAAATTTTAAAGTTGAGGGTCGTATCTCGATTTTAGGACATCTGTATATCTTTTTTTTTTTGGCAAAAAATGCGAGTTGAAAAATAACAGAATAAGGTTTCAAGCGTTTTCCTGAAAAACATATCCCTAAATTTTTATCGAAGTTCTTCATATCAAATAGTTACGCTTTTTTTAAAAAACAACTAAAAATAGACATAGTGTTGCTACATAAAAAATACGCAAAGTTATACGACCTTGAATTCAAATATGCTAAAAAATTGGGGTTTCCATTTAAAATTTCAAAGTAGAGGGTTGTATCTCGATGTTGAGACACCTGTATATCCAATTTTTTTGTCAAAAAATGCGCTGTTAAAAAATAACAGGATACGTGTTCAAGCGTTTTACTGAAAACAAATCCCTGAACTTTTATCAAAGTTATTTCATACAAATGGTTTACACTGTATAAGAATATATATTAATATATTTCCAATTATTGCAGAAAACTTTATGATACAATTAGTTTTATAAAAAAAAATTCTTTGACACGAATGGGATGTCTAATAAATTAGATGTCATGAATGACATATTTTACAAATAATATGGATATTCTTCACAAATTAAATTAGGTACCATGTTTGTTATCAAATATAAATTTTTTTTCGAACAAATCTGTGTCTATTATTTTAGTGTGTAATAATGTTCTGGTTTTAGATAAATTTAGCAAAATATAAAATACTTTCATTTTTACTTCTAAGAAATTTAGAAAAATTTGGTTTTTGTGGATTATTATCGACTGTTTGTTATCTGTGATGCTAGTTTACCTGATACTAAACTAAGGCGACAAGAATGGGGTGGCTACTAAATTACAAAGTTTGTTATAAAGTACAAATTTTTTATTGTTTTATTTCTAACAAATCTATGTTTATTTTTTTTGGGTATAATAAAGTTCTGGTTTTAGATAAAGTTAGCAAAGCATAAAGTATTTTCAGTTTTACTTCTAAGAAATTTGGAAAAACCCGCTCTTTGTGGATAATTATCGACTGTTTGTTATCTGTTAGCCAGTTTACCTGATACTAAACTAAGGCGGCGAGATTAGGGTGGCTAATGAATTACAAAGTTTGTTATCAAATACAAATTATTCTTTTTTTTTTCCTCAACAAATCTGTCTACTTTTTAATTGTATCTAATAAAGTTTTTTTAGACAATTTTTTAAAATCTGTCTAAAAGCAGATTTATAAAAAATTCTATATAAAATTCTTTATATATTTTTTTGTGTGTACGTACGTATATACTTGTTTATAAATTTTTGTCTTTACCTACAAGTCAATCTTGTCCTTACTAATTTTCTTACTTATAATTTCTAAACCATTTCCATTGCGATTATATGAGAATGCAGCTGTAAAACAACTCATTTTCACACCTCATTATTCGTATATTTCAAAAGTATAGCACTAATAGCTCATTAACTATAAGTCAAAAATTTAATTACATTTTTTACAAGTATCGCATTACAAAATAAAAAAAATTTTTTAATCAAAAAAATTCAAAACCTATTCAATAAAACTGTTTTCTTAAATTTTAATGCGATAGCTAACTTCATAATTAAAAGTATTTTAATCCCTTAATAATAAACGTTATTTTTTATGTATGATTAATAAACATTTAACCTAATTTTTATTGAATTTTTTTATCAAATTAATTCTACAAATTTTCAAGAACACTAAGTATTCAATGAAATTAAGAGAAAGCATTTTGAAAAGATAACTAATAGCAGAAGAAAAAATTTTACGCATACCAATAAACCGACCCAGGCCTAAGATAACCGACCATCCACCTTCATTGTCGTGATGATTTTATGGCATCTGTCAATCATTTTAAAACCCATTGTATTTTCATAACACGTCGACTCAAACATTGGTTGAATTTTCCTTTACGTCAGCTCTTGATCTGAGGCGAGTTGAAATTTACCGTTACGATTTAGGGAAAGGCCCCTTAACAAGAAATTCGAAACAGTTCGAAACCTAGTTGAGAACTGAAATATAGATATATAATAATGAATATAGGTAATATAATAATTTGACGGGATGTATAACAGCGGCTACATACAAATGGATTTAAGTTATTAAAAAATCCTAATAAACCCATAGTTTTACAACTAACCAAGTTAAGTGGAATTATTAAGTATTGTTTAATGTCATATGTAGTTTGCTTTAAATACTAATAATTAAATGCTCTAAATTAATATCATAATTTCAGACATAAATTCATTCCTATGTGATCGTAGGTGTTCTGAAAAATTCATTTCCCCGTGTATCTTTGTCAATCTTATTTCAATGGTAGTTATACGATTTTTTATTTAATATTGTCCATAAACTGTTTTTATTGTAACAATTAGGATAGTACCTATATTTTCTTTTTGAGTTTGACAAATTAATTTAATACTTTTTTTTAATGGTACATTTACACTAATACGGAACGTTTACAGTTATAACCTACTGATATATCAATCATTCTGAAAGAAACTTTAGATATTAAAGTTCTATTTTCAACTCTAGTTTTTAGTCTAATTATATTACAACACTGTATTTTAAATTCTAACCAGTTTTATAGTGTCGTCTGTTTAAAGATACCAGAAACACAGACACATTTTTGCTTATTTTAACACAAACCCTGAAGCTAGTCTGATCCAAAAAATATTTTTGTATCTACCCCTGATTTTAATAGTACATACCGGCAAACAGTAATACATTTGATTTACTAAATTGAAAAGCCAAAATATACCCCATGCGCTTACCTATTACAGCGCAATCGTAGTCAAACACGTTAAAATGGAAAATTTAATTTTCTATCTTTGTTAGGAGAACGAATCAAAGCTAGGAGCTTGAGATTGGCACTAAACTTTTTGAAGCGCGCCCTCTAGTGGCAATCGCTAGTTACATGAAGTCAACGCTAGTTTTCAGGCATTTCTGAAAACTGAACACAGCTTATTTAGCAGTAATACATAATAGTAGCAGTAGGTGAATTTATTAAGCAAGTAATTATGTATACTTAATCTTAAGCCATCTGACGTACAGTTGTATGCAATAAATCTTGTCCGTCAACGTCACTGACTTGACAGAAGGTGTAAACACTCTTTAGGACTGCTAACCTCACTCTTACTACATTTGTCAACGAATTTTTTTGACATGTCAAAAAATTATTTCAAAAATTGTAGCAAAGAAAATTTTTTATTAGAGTAATGTCACAAGTCAGTAATTGCATTTGCTAGTATCTTTAATATAGGATTCAAAATGCATGTGTAACTACAAAGAAGTAAGAACTGTTTTGAAAAATTGGAATCGGTTTGTAGGAACAGCATAAAATCTTTGGAACACAATTGAAGCAATTGGTCGAAAGAGATTAATTACGTCAATAAATGAAAAGACTTTTAAATAGTTTCTGATCTATTTTACTAAGACACGAATTTTCCGTATCTTTATATTTTTTCAAAACGAAAGAAATGCCCAATTCGGTTGAAATTTGTGCATGGGACATACCAGTTTGGGCAAACGTTATTATCCTGGCCTTATTAAAATGCGAAACCGGTGCCATTGTATATTCGCTAAAAATTTGAAATTTGAAGTTTGATTTAAACAAACTGTCAGAAATGTCAATCATAATGTCTGTAAAGGGTGGGCTACATAGACTTTTTTAAATGGACAGAAAAGTGACGGACAAGATTTATTGCGTACAACTGTACATTATGGTACAGTAATATTGACCGTAGCAATTTACACTTACTCATACTACACTAAATTCATTTTAATAAATCAGTAACACATCTGCTGTGACAGAAATGCAATAAATGTATCACTAATATTACAAATAATAGAAAAATACTTACCCGCAATGGCAATTGAACCTTCTAATGCATACACAGTTGGTTTGTCTGGACCTAACTTATACCCCACGGTTGTTAAAAGACCATGATTTGATTGTACCATCTTAAAACAAATAAAAACAAAATCATTTTATAACAAAATTTAAAAATGTGTATTACAGTGCTTCCAGTGTTGTACAAAAGAAAGCAGCCCGTGCCATAAGTGCTTTTAGCTTGCCCCTGATGAAAGCACATTTGACCAACTAAAGCTGCTTGTTGGTCACCTAATACCTACACAGATTTTCTTTTAGTATTTTTTCCATAACAAATTGATATATTACCCCTGATATTGGAATTCCAGTCAGCAAGGTAACATCCGTTATATAACCATATATTTCGGAAGAACTTTTTATTTCAGGTAATATGTGCATTGGAATATCAAAAACTTTACAAAGATATGGATCCCATTTTAAAGTTTCTATATTCATTAACATTGTCCTTGAAGCATTAGTAACGTCTGTTATGTGTAAACCTCCCTTGACACCACCTGTTAAATTCTAATTTTAAACAATTTAAGAAATAAGTATAACAGATTTGTAACTCACCCAAATTAACCATGTATCAATAGTACCAAAATGACATCTTTTTTCTTTCATTGCTTTTTTAACCCCATCTACGTTATCCATCAACCACCTAATTTTCAAAGCACTAAAATATGTACTAATTGGTAGTCCACATTGACTTTGCAAAAAATTTTTGTTTCTTTTTCCGTTTGATAAAATACTATCAACAGTGCTCGAGGTTCTCATATCCATCCATACTTTAAAAGAGCTATTATTTTAAACACAAATTCTAGTTTATATATTTACCTAAAGCATTATATAATGGTTTGCCTGTTGTGCGATCCCAGAGAACTGTGGTTTCTCTTTGATTTGTAATACCTGTAGCGACAATGTCTTCATAATTAATGTTAAGTTTCTTTAAATTATCACATGTTACATTAATGGTTTCTATCACAGAATTTAAAATCTGCATCGGATCTTGCTCAAACCATCCTTCCTTTGGAGTAATATGAGGTATCTTAACTTGATGATAAGTCAAAACCTCAGCTGTTTTAGAGGCGAAAACCTGAACAAAAATGTTTATGCTAAATTACACAACAATAAAAGAAAATGTTTACCAAAAATCTTGTGCTTGAAGTTCCTTCATCTATTGATCCAATTAAAGGACCATATTTTTCCCTTGTGTCCGACATTATTTTCCCAAAGTTAAAATGTCACCATTATATGTAAAATCATGCACTGTTATTGCATGAATAATGTAATAATTTTAATTTTAAAAGAATTGTTGGTTTACCGCATTGATTTATACACCATGCAATGTGACATTTGACATGGAGACTTTTAAAATTCTTCCAGTGCCGACACTGATAACCTTTAAAAGCAAATAACCCTAACACCAATTCCTGGCTGACGAAGGATGACGTGTGATATGCAACCAGTTATACGATACCAGACCAATGAAAGGCGTTAATTGGCTAAAAAGTTTATATTGCAACTGTATAATCCAATGGGCTCCAGAAGCCGTGACGTAAAAAATGCGCGAAATTTTAAAACACTGTCATTCGATAAAAATACCTTGAAAAAGTCGACCTTATTGCACATGTAAATAAGGTTGAATTTACAAAGATCAAATTTCAAGCGATGAATAAATACACTAAATAAAATAAATAAGACCTAAAAATGTCGCCATTCGATAGCCTAAACATTTCATTTATTGATAAGTCACGAATTACAACAAATTTACACTTAATAAAGAATTTAATGGAAAATAAAATGTTCGATGCACAGATTTCCTTCATTTCTAAGCTTTAACGCAGGTCCAATATGAACGAATTCCAGCGAACCATGCCGAATGCGAGCAAATCCCCTCCGATTTGCCCGCGCAACTTGTTATTTGTATGTACTCGGCCATCTTCGGTAGTTGGTTTACAGCTGTTCGGGTGAGTTTGACAGCACGAAGCATGTACAGTAATTTCTATTTTCGATTAATTTCTCAAATATGCGAGAATTGTTTGTAACTTGTGTCTGGATTAAAACTAGAATGTCTAGAGTATTGGAGTTGAGTGTTTTTATGCCTTCTTTGTGTTTCCATATGTGATTTTTATTCGGTCAAAGTTTAACTGTTATAATTTCAACCTTATGTATTAGTGGAATAAGGGCGACTTTTTTAAGGTATGTTTTCAGAATGACAGTGCTTCAAACGATCGCGCTAAAATTACGACACACTTCTCCAGCCCATTAGCCTAAAATCGCATTGCAACTGAAAAATTTTGGTGTCGTGGTGGGGTGTCACCCCGTCACTCTTGACATTAATTATTTAATATTTTTGATAATCCAACTTAAGAAAATTCATTCATTAAATTTGTTTTATTTATTTAAATTAACCAATCGTCAAGAGAGTTTAGATTCTTGTAGCGAGAATAGTTCTGCCAAATTATTGTTATTTTTATTATTAAATATTATTAAATTTTTAAATTATTATGTTAAATTTCACATATAAAATCTTTATATACTAATTTTAATAAGTAGAAAAAAATGTAAAAATTGACAAAAAATTGGTTAAATTAACATATTTTATTTACAACAGTTTTATTTTCGAAACGATTCATTTAGTATTTATAGATCTATGAATGTTAGAATTCGCAAAACACGTTTTATTTTAACTTTTTTTTTAATATTTGATTGGGTGTTTTGTTGCAACTATAAGCAACCATGACATACACAATCGACTCTTATTTTATTTTGACACCATAATCTACTTTATACGTCCGCAAATCAGGGCGTAATCTTTATCTTTATAGCACTGAATTTTTTAAAGTTGCTACGAAACAATAACAAATAGATAACTGTACATTCGTCTAGCTGCCAAATAAACGTCTTCAATTTTGTAAACGACACTTTTTACATTAAATAACAATTATCATGAAAAATCATTATTTATTTCAAAAACTGTTAAACACTACAAACGCACAGAGCGTGACACAATTTTTTCTTGAATTTTGGGATCTTACCTGTTGTAACATTGTTCTAGAATACATGTTTTCACACACGTTTTGATCAGTTTCCATTTTGAGAAATCGCAAAACAGAAAATAACAACATACCGTATCCTGGCAACGACAAGATAGTCAACCAGTTAATCTGGATTTTTGTCACTGTTTAAAAAAAATACCGGAATTTTGAACATTTTTTTGATTTGAAAAATTAAAACGATCCGAATTAAAATAAAACGTTTATGTACCACAGACGTAATCGTCACTAATGGCCCTCGGGAAATTAAAAGCCCTCCTACGTTGGGCTTTAAACATTTCCTCGTGCCATAATTCCATTAATTACGCCCTTAATACATAAATAACTATTATAATTTAACTTTAAATTTGAATGTTTTGCATCAAATTGTCCAGCTGAATACAACTTGAATGTGACAAGATTCTTGCAGCAATATTTGTCATTTGATTACACTCACCGTTGCTGCTTTTAGAAAATCACGTGACTGCTTTTTGTTGCAACAACTACTAGAATTCTAAAAAAACCTTAAGCCTTAGCAGCACACATATAAGATTCAATAAACTTGTAAATTAGATTAAGAAAAATTGTATAAATGATCAGAAAATAAATGATTTACTGCTTAAAAATAACAATTAGCTACACGTATTGAATGACAAAAATTGTCGGCAAGAATTATGTTATTTGTTGTATTATACATAAAAAGAAGACTTCAAAATTCTTTTAAAAAGAAAAGAAGTAAGAAGATCAATGCAACAAGATCGAATTTTATTTGTCCCAGAAGTTGCTTCCTTTTATTACAAATTGATCTGTTTTTGGTTATTGCCGACAAACTCATTCTAATAAAAAAAATCATAAGACTGTGGCGGGTTATTAAAGAAAAATAATTTTTTCTTATAAAAAGTTGAGTGGTTAATATGACCAAGCGGTTTTACACAAAGAAATAAATTTATTTAAACATAAGCTTCTCCTACGAGTGGAAATCGGGGATGAAATAATCTTTTAGGATAAGAGTTGCAGTCTGATGATAAGACCTTTCAACCTATTTTAAAAGCAGTCAGTTTTAAATTTAAAAAAACAAATATATTAGTTAAAGATAATAAAGATAAATATACTGGGTGTCAAGGATTTGCGACTGTCAACTACAAGTTCCTCTCTTAAACTTAATAGCAAATTTCGAAAAATATTTTTCTAAACTCTATCGTTTTCAAATTACAGCAATTTTATATAAACCGTTCACATAAAATATTATTTATTACTAAAGGTAATATTCATATTACAATAATTAATTTGAGAGAAAAAAATGTCTAGAAATTACATCGTTTCATCTAATAATACGAGATAAATAAATTTAAATCTTTTATTTCATAAAGAACACTCTGTTTCGAAATCATTTTTAAAACTATCTTTTAAATAAATTAGATTTAAAAACCAAATAATCCAGTTACTTCTTCCAAGCCATTAATTCTGGCGTACATTTCATTGAACATTGCATCAAAAGTTATATTTATGACGTTACTTTTATAAAAAATCCAAAAAAATCCTGAATAGGGTCATCTTGTCTCTTCATCGTAAAATGTTTTTTTACAATTCTATTTTAATTTTTTTATGTAAATGCAATTCTTCTTCTTTCATTTTACACTGAAGCCATTTATAGTTTTTGCTTTTTCAAAAATTTTATTAAAATAATTATCATCTATTAATGATGCAAGTTTTTCTTTAGGCCTTTTTATAAACGACACTACTTGAAATAATAAATCAATATTATCTTTTGCCACAACTTAGATGTAACGTCAAAAGTCTAAATAACATCATTCCAAAAAATTAAAGTCAATAAAAAATCAAAGGAAAAACTATTAAGAAGTCCAGAAGATGTAGAGGTCTCATCATGATCGTGTTTTATTTCCACAAATTTGTCTAAACATATAAGTACAGATTTAAAATTTTGTAGTATCGCAATTGTAGCTTTTGTTCTTGCTGCCCACCTTGTAGAAGACAGGCCCTTAAGAGTATATAATCTCTTTTTTATTAAAAAACGTACTTTCATCATGTCCAAGTTTATTATGATTTGTTTCGATTTCCGAAAAAAGTCTATCATCTTTATAGCATTCCTTTAACATTGCCTACCGAAATTCGGGTGAATCAGCAAAAAAATTTTGTATAACACTTTTGTATAATTCCAGAAAAGTTCATAATTTGCACTGAAGAATGTTTTTCTGCTGCAGGATGATCCATTACTAAATTTAGTTGATGTGGTGGACAGTAAACGAAGAGTGCAAAGACTTGATGATTTTCACTACTTATTGCTTGACGTAATAAAGAATATATAGTAGTAGTATATTACATAGTAGTTATACGTAGTAGGTATATTACAAGTATATTACATAACAAGAGTTGTAAATGGCATATTACGTACAAGTAGAAAAGTTGCGTACGAGCGACCGAAGGGAGCGAGTACATTTCTACGCGTACGTACTTGCTTTACAACTCGCGTAATGTACTATACTTTATCTACGACTACAAGAGATTTCTTGAAAATAAGTAATAAGTAATAATCATGAATGATAGCAACTGTCAACGTAAAGAAATCGCACAGACGCGGACCAATCGCAGAGGCGTAAATAAATCGCACAGCCGTGAACCAATCGCAGAGGCAAGCTGTCCCATTACGCACGACCTTTTTGTCGTAGTCGTAGATAAACACATTTTTTACGGATACTCATGCATGACACTAGATCTATCACATGCTTGAGCAATCATGTCTTCTAATAATTTAATTTAATTCTAATTAATAATTTATTTCAAACAATATGTATTTGTATGCATGTAGAAATAATTGTAGTAATAATAAATAATTATATCTTATTTATTATACATTCACATTTTATTTAGTAACATTTTAATTTAAAAGAAAAAGTTGTCAATTTTTGTTTTACCTTAAGAGCTGTCGCTTCCAAAAAAAAAGACGACATCTACATCCCATGCTCAAGTAATAATTGCGAATGTATACAATGGTTTGGTTAATAACGGATGTTCCAACCCATTAAAAGCAACAGGTGAACTGACAAATGTGCCTTAAACTTCCGTTCAATCAATTTTGAAAAAAGATGAATACGACAGAAGAACATACTACAAAGAAAACTTTTCGAAGATTGGGTAGAGTTTGAGAGTGGAAATAAAAAATGTTGTACAAAAAAATGTGAGACCTACTACAGCGTCACTAAAACAAAAAGTAATTCAATCCGGATTTAATATCGAGTAGGTACAGCGTACAGCGCTGAGACAGAAAGTATTAACATGAAATATAAAATGCTGGATAACAAAGTGGCTATTATGGCAACACAACGTTTAAGAAAAATACGAGTTGAGTATGTTTCCCAAATGAAGCAGAATTAAAACTAAGGGCTTCACATTGATTACCTCGACGAAACATGGTTCGACACCCACGATGTGATTAAAAAAGATCTCACCGATGAAACCACTAATTGCACACTCAACACACCTTCTTGTGGCAAGAGAATAATAATTCTTCACACAGGTGGAAGAAATGGTTGAACCAGAAACATACTTCTTCTGTCAGCAAAATACCTACAAAAATGTTCTACGGACTATCACTAGAACTGGATTCGACATCGTTTGAAACTTGGTTTTCCAAACAACTATTACTATTTTTGCTTCCAAATCCAGTTACAGTAATGGACAATACAAAAGATCACTCAAAACAGTTAAATAAAAAACCCAGTCAAGCCAATAAATCGTACTACTTTGGAGTGACCTTAAAAGGGCAATTCGGAGACAAAATAATTCTCACAATTTAAATGTACGTGTGGTCGATATTATTATATGAATATGGCCGATCTGTGCAGTGACGTAGTTCAGTGAGTGAAGTACATAAAGAAGTATTGAGATATAGTTATTGTTAAAACTCAAAATTTATATTCCAGAACTAATAATTACACGACAAACTTAATTAAACACAGTAAACTTCAGGCTTCTTCTTACCCACTTCACTTTTGCTGTTCGCACTTCATTGACTTGTCTCGTTCTCACGATCTGACTGACTCTCTGGTCAGTCTTCCTCCTTATGTATTAGATAGAAATAGTCCACCTTGTAGAATCATTTTCAAAACATTTCAGAACAGAATTATCTCAAAGCACGACATTCCATCTACTCCCATAAATGATAAATCATCAGAAGCCCTCCGAAACTTTAGGTTTTTTTAGGTTTTTCCAAATATTAATTTTAGAAAAGTCATAAGCATTTAAAGTTTAATTAGGATTTTTTCTTGTAAAACTTTATTATCTCATAACTTGTTATAAACGCGAAATTTTGAAGAAAACACAAAATAAACTGGTCAAGTGTCTGTCTCTTAATGATGAAAAAGAATAATCACTGTTCTACTTTAAACTGTTTTGGATAAATAATAATAGATAAAAAAAATTGAAAAAAAATACTGTTACAAAATTAAAATCCAAATGCTCATAACTTTTTCTTAAACCAAAAATTAAAAACAAAACTATAAAACTGATTATGCATTTACCTGCTAATAATAAAAAAAATCGTCACTCTTCTACTACAGATTACATTACATATTTACTTACCAGGGTAGATACCCCATTTTTTAAAACCCGCTTTTTTAATACAGTAGCCAGGCTCGTAGCTGGCTGGTGTTCAGTGCGTGATTTTCACACATGCGCCTATATTAGAAGCGCATTTTTGAAAATATTTTTTTTATTTAAATACATATGGAAATTTTAAAACTGGAAGAAATTATTTGAATATATAAAACTGCAAAAATTAGGAGATATTATTTTTAGGAAGCTACCTAGTTTCTTCATCTGCCTCCTAAGGTAGTAGGCGCCCCGCACTATACAGATTTTTAAGAGTAACTGCTATAAACTAAAAAAAGATTTATAGAAAAAAAATTTTTAAACAAATAAATTTAATGTCGTGATGTGTCTGCACTTTCGAGGGTTTAATTAAATGTGGTGAAGTGCAATATATAACAGTTTATTCAAATTATCTACTGAACAATTAGGTGCCAATATAAGATTTATAGCTGATTCTTTGGCAACAAAAATTAAATCTTTGAAATTTAGCTGTAGTTTAACAATACAGCATTTCCTTCTAACCATTTTCTCTCTATTGGTAGAAAAAATTAATAGAAGTAAAATGATTCAAAAAGAATCTGCTACAATAGAAAATTGTCTAGGGACTTTACAAAATTGGTAAATTTTGTATTCACTAAAAGAACAGACGCACATTTTGAGGTTTTAACAGAAAAAACAAGGAACATTGAAAAAAATATCGATAATGAAATGAATTTCCTACCAGTTTATGTTAAATTGTTGATGTACTTAATAATAAAAAATAATTATTAAAGAAGCGCATTTTTTATTTTTACACGCAGGCGCTTGCCACCCCAGCTACGGACTATTTGGTCCCAATAGTCACTCCTTACAACAGAATCTGGGTTCAGTGCTGCGCTTTGCAAAGGCAAAGATTTCAATTTAACTAGCCGCTAATGGATTTTTTAATTATAACTCATAACTAATCTTCGGCGTCCCCGAGTAGCTCAGCAATTCCCCAGCTAATTAATAAATATTGAAATGATCTAAATTCTAAAAAAATAGTCGTCGTTGCATCAAATGTACCCAAAATATATTTGCTGCTTAAATGAGAGAACCTATTATAGTGTATTATTATGAAATAATACTGATTGACTGATTAACTGACAATGTGCCCTTAAGTTGTACCGTCTTTAAATAACGCTAAATAAAGTGTAAATAATAACGCGAAATCACGCCACTGAAAATCCACTCGCTCACGCCTAATGTTACTCATAACACAAAAATTATCAATCACAGAAAAAAATGATAATAAAAAATTTGCAGAAAATTTTATTCTCTAGAATATTTATATATCAATTTTTTACCAAAAATACAGTATAAGCCAGATAAAAATGTGCAACTAAAGTACCGCAATCGGAACTTAAAATATTGTGTACCGAATTTCACAACAATCGGTTAAGCAATTTTCGAGACATTAATATGTCTCGAAAAAATGTAAAATGTTTTTTTAAATTAGTGGATAAAATTCGATTCGTTTTCACTGCCAGCAAAATTTGAATTTTTGAAAAAAATATAAAAATGTTGACATAACGTAATTTAACGTTTTTCAGGCTTTACATCGCTATTTCTTCTTAATTAGTAAACATATTGCTTTTGACAAATATTTGATCCTCTTTATTCGGAAAACGTTGCGCTAATGCTGGTACTAACGTGCCGCAAAGGACATCAAAATAAACTTGTCTAGTCAATGAGACGTCAAAGAAATACTAAAATGTTATTAGCTCAAAAAAGACACAATTGTCATATGGGTCGATAGAAAATCCGCACTGGATCAGAGAAACTCATACGGGTCACAACATCCACAACAATTGAAAGTTTAGTATGGTTTTATCAAATAGCATTTTAGGGCTGTATTTTTACAAATTCAATTGCTTTCAAATTTCAACTTCAAAAAAACGTGTTTTTGCCACTTTACGCATATTATTAACTTTACAGATCTGTCACTTTACGCACCGCGACGTAAAATTTCCTTTTTTGTAGAGATATACATACATTATTGTAAAATCGCTTTTTACTTCCCTGATTGTCAAATGACTTAAAAATCGCAAATAACTTCCCAAAATTTGTTAAAAAATAGTAAACCATAAGCGTGTTTACAAATAAGTCAATGCAAGTCTAACCATTAAAGCTTTTTTTTTCACAATTTGCCAAACAGCTATAAGACTAAACACATAAAACCCCCAATTTTTGGAGTTTTCTAAGAAAACTATCTGCAGAAGTTTTAAGAGCAATGAACAGAAATATTAGCTGTTTTGTCGAACAAGAAACGTATCATTAGGGCATTTCAGCAGGTACATACATACATACAACAATTCGATGCATATTAAAAGAAAAAGAGTTTATTGGTAGGTTAAATTAAAGAAATAAGAATAACAGATTAAGTAAGTAGGTACAATGACTTTTAACAGTTAAAAATTTATATATTAAAAAAAAACGCCCGAAACCGCACTATGATGTTTTGTAGTAAGTTGTTGCAGGTTTATGCTATTCATGTTGCTGATTATTATTGATTACGTATTAGTACTAGTTAAAATTTTATAAGACTCTTTCTTTTAATGGAGGATGTATCGATACTTATGTCCGCAATAGTACATACAATTGCGATCAAAAAAATTGCACGATTTTTAGTTACAATGACAATTCTTTTTTTCTTTATATCAAACGTGGTTTTATCAAACGCGTTTCTTTTTCTTTTTATTTTTTTGGATAAACACGCTGAACACTTTTTATATAATTGTCCAGACTTTAAACAATTCAAGAGACACCAGACCACATCGAATCACACCAGAAGAAACCCTAGACCACACCACACCCCAATAGATCACTTAGTGTCCGTTTTCTTTTTTGTTCCCGACTGTAAATAAAATTAACCTTTTTATAATTCAATAAAATATAAATCAATTATTATTATAGACATTTAAAAAAATATTTTTTGGCAACGCCTATAAAAAAAAGAAATTAGTGTGTACTTTACGGAAACTCGCGTGAAATACGATTTTAATATAGAGAAGTACTAACTAATCGTGGAGCTTTCTATACTTAAATTAAGTATGTTGAATCAAAAAATCCACCCAATAACTCCAAACATTTTTTTATACGACCCACGTTTCGGTAACAATGTTACCATTCTCAAGCCATTCTTAAGACTATCTTAATTCTCGCTTGAGAATGGTAACATTGTTACCGAAACGCGCGTCGTGTGAAAAAAAGGTCTGGTGTTATTAAGCACCAGTTAAATAACTTAAGAAAAAATACGCAAATATCGACCATGCTTAATTTCAAATGTTGTCACTTTTGTTTCTATATGACTTTTTACTAATCTGTAGGGACACATCTTATTTATTTATTACATTGGCAATTGTTTCTTGTTATTTTTATTTAGCTCAATTAATTTTTTTATCTACATAATATTAAAACAGATTGTTCTGAGAGTTGTGATGCCCATATTTCGCGCACCCTTCGCACAAAAGCTCTTCATCAACAGCATTTAAAATAATTATTATTTAGAAGTTATAATTCAAGATCATTTATTTTATTTTAGTAACAATAACAACTTTATAACTTGTACATATATAATTTGTTTGTACTTACCTATATCTATATTAATGTTTAAATAAATTCAAGATCTGTAAATGAAGAACTGTGATGTGAGAATTCCGCAGCATCCCGGCAGATGTCCCTGGTCGGTTTCATCTCATTTCTAATGTGGCTGCCAAGTTATCACACAACGGAGGGAAAATCGATAAAACATCTCTGTCTCCTTCTTGTAAATTTAAATCTGTATACCTATCTCATAGAAAATTTGGCTAACGCACATACGTCGAGATGGGTTGTCCCAAGATATTTTTACGTCTCTCTGCCTAATGATCGCAATTTTAAAATTAAAGTCACCGCCAACGAGTATACACCGTAACGCAAGTGTGTGCGTAGTGTTGACAGTGAAAGAATAACACATAATTAAAAGAAAACACAACATTTTTAAAATGTGGTGTATTCGTATGGCGTAATGCTCAGTCAAGGTACTAATTTTTTACATTCGATTTAAAATCCCTGTGTTAATTGTCAGTGATTTTGTTGTTAAAACATATTCGTTTCGGTCAATTCTTTACTGCTCGGACAATTTTGTTTCCTCCTCGGATGCAGTGAAAATCGCCCTTAATTGAAAAATGTTGGTTTATATTTGCCTTAAGAGGACTTCTGCAATTTTCATATTAATAGAATGTTGATTTCTTGTCATAAGCAATGAGTGTTTTTGGATATTTTCCAAAAAATAATTTGAATTATGAATTTTGAGGATAAACCGAAATTTGAACTGAAAATTAATTCCTAGTGTGGCTTTCAGGTCGTTCAAAAACGGATTAATTAAAGAAATGGCTTTGTTTAAATACAAGTTAAAAAGATGTAAAAACACAAAAAATATGGCTGTTAACTGTAGAATTCTCTTTACGTTACTATTTTTACTCCAAAATAGAGCAAATGGATGCAAGAGTTTAGTAGACTCAAACATCGAATCCGAAGAATTGACTCAATTAAATTCAAACCAGGTTCCACAAAATAAATTAGATTTTAGCTTAACTAAAAATGGTGCTGAAACAATAAGAAAGCATGGCACTGACTTAGATATAAAATCAATCAAACGTCCAAATTTTAGTAATATAGAACAAATAAAAGACATACTTGAAGATTCTCATTATGAATCCAGCCATCGTTACAAAAGGAAAGCTCTGGATAGGAGTTTTTCCAACATTTTCAGACGACCCATTGACGCTTTGAAAAAAGAGGAGCTAATGGCAGCTGATGCCAACCCTAGGTTAGAACCCAACTATACAGGAACACCAAAGAGAATCAGCGATGACTCTCGTTTTGGTGGTATTAACACTGAACAAGTATATAATAAAAAGACCGATAAAATTCGACAACTTCATTTACAACGTATAGAGGAAAAACTTAAGGTTGCCGAACCTTTACTAGATACAGATTGTGATTTTGAAACAGAATGCACCTGGACTTGGAGAAAAGACATTGCCAATGGATTTTTTATAACAGCAGGAGATAAATTAGAAGCAAACGATACAGGTCCCAAAACAGATGCCAACTCGAACCCTCATGGTAAGTGTATATTTGCTTTTTTTTTATTTTGAAAAAAGTAAGTTTTGCCATTTAATATAAATGGTAAATCTCCCACAAATTTTGGTAAAATATATTTTCGATCTGCTTTGACTTTAGATTGTTTATAATATGTACTGAGTTAGATATGTTTGTTGAATGTTTCGATTACAATGATGTAAAGCAAGACACATATGTTTAAAACCAAGTGTAATTAAACTTATCAACATTAAACATTTTTTTAAAAACAAATTTAGAACGTTAAAAAGCTTATTACGTAATTTGCAATTTGCAATAATTTATTATTGGTTTGCAGTTAAGCTTTTTCCTCCATTTTCCACTTTAATTCATGTCAGTACGCTCAGCGTTTGCAATTTATTTTAATCAAAGTTGTATCACTTTCTTATCATTTAACTTCAAACAGTTTATAAAGTTAGTGATCAAAGACTACGTAATATAAATTTAATATTATTAAAAACTCTCCAAAAACAAAAACGTTCAAAAATTTTCAAGGTTTCTTTGCATTTTGAAGGACATACGGTTCTCTCAGTCATAGGTATAATAAAGTCAACTGAATCATTTTTATAATATTAAATAAAATCGCATCAACCTGAAAATTTTGACATTGTGAATTATGTTTTTTAGCATTAGGCCTTAAGCATTAGAATTAGGCCTTCCAATATATGTCATGTTATATCATGACAACGTCACATTGCGTCTCACTTCATTAATAAACGTTTAAATAGTAAATTGTTTAAATAAAAATTGAAAATACTCTAAAGCACCAGTTGAATTTCTGTCTAGTAATTTTTCAATTTAGATTTGAAAGTGTGGAATTACTCATTTTTGCATTTTTAGTTATCTAAAAAGATAACGCACACTTTGAAAACTAGAAAATTGCTTCGCCAAATCCTAATTTGTTTAATAAATTTGATAATTTTATAACTTTTTCTTTGCATGTGGTTGGGTTTACACTTTTATTGTAGTCTTATAGCATGCCCCCATTATATTGACAGTGATAGAAGGGCAGACAAACTGACAAACTTCGTCTTCGTGTTGAAGAATTTTGTCAAAGTAGACTACTTAAAACTTCAATTTACTTTCTTTTAAATGATTAATTGGTTCTGTATATCACATTTTACAGAGGTACAATTACGGTGGTTGTTTAACGAGCATTGAGTGGTAAGGGGCGTTATTATTCAGAATTCCTACACATTTTCTTCCAATCCTGGTTTTGGTTTTTTTTCAGTCTTCTATTTATCTTTGTTTGGGAGGTCGAAAAGCTCTGTTCAATTGCTTTCCCCTTTCCCTGTGTTGCTGTTTTATTGTCTTAAAAATGCGTTAATTTTGATAGGAGTGTCAGATTAATTAAAATTTTTGTCACAGAAGTTTGAAAGTTTGAGAGTATCGTCAACTGTCTAATTTAGTAACTTTATGATATTATAAAAGTCTCTATTGTCCCAATATTACAAAAGTGATCCGAATATATGTGCAAGTTTAAATTTTGTCAACTTCTAAATATTAATGTAGTTACATATAACTAGCTTAGTAAACATAGCGTACTATCATAGAAAAGCTTTGCCCTGTATGGCTTTCTCATGGGATTTTTCAGCTGTTACAAAAATTTCACGTTTAAAACAAACACCAACTTTTTTTTAAAAGTAAATTAGTAGATTCGGTGAAAAAACTTATAAAGCAGATTTAATGCCTTTACCTAGCTTTAATAAAGCCACAGCTTGCGTCTTGACTTTGATCTGCCAGTCACGGTATTAATTCACATGCTATATTAAAAAATGGAGTACGAAATATAAAAAGGCGATAAAATAGCCTTTAAAGATTACGACAAATTAGCAACTACAATTTGAATTTATGAAAGAGTACGTGGCCCAGGCGCAATAATAAGAGGAAAAAATTCATACAGCTCTGTTTGAAATTCTCAATGTTAATATACTAAAATTCTATAAGAGTAGTGTGGTTCCTGCGCAAGAAGATGGTTCGGTATCCATACTTCGGCTAAAAATTAATCCCGATATTTTTTCAAAATAATGAAAAGGTTTAATCTAGTTCTAGAGGTTCGTTAAATGTTATAAAAATAATTTAAAAAAATGTTTTTCGTGTACTTCATGGAGATGTATTACATTGTTTAGACAAAAGTAGTGAAGAAAAGTGAAATTTTTCTTGTTAGCAACGCTTTTTTTCATTTGCTTATTTTATTAGAATAAATTGCAAATGTACAATTATTTAAATTATTAAATATTATTGTGCAATTTCTTCATTATTTTCACTTGAGCAATTCATTTTACGTAAATATGACATGAAATTTTTTTTATGTTTCAATAATTTATTGTTACTATTGATAGATCAGAATTTTTCATAATTTTTAAATCTTCGTATTACAGTGATTTTGTCAATTACACGAAAATAGTATATTACACACTAAAGTCATGAAGAATGTTATTATTGACCGAGCACCAAGATTGGGGTGCGAAGTTTATAAATGTCTTTAACACCGTGGTATATATACTATTTTTTTAGTACTAGCCAAATTTAAAGCAAATATTAAAAATAAAAAATTTTCCTGTAAAAATTCGCCTTTCTACTAATAAACCAAAAATCAAATAATTTGATGCAGATTGACATTTCTACTAATAAAACTTATTTTGCACGACGTAAATCAATAATTTTAAGACATTTGCTGTAATTTATTAATAAAATTTAAAAATAAGCATAAATTTGTCATTCTTTGAAATTACACCATTTCAACATCAACAACAACAAACATTTTCGTTGACAACGAACCTAACAATGAACCAACAACAAAAATTTCTAATGGCATTTTTATTTAAATAATTTGGCGTAAATACATTCGCAAATACGTTAAAGACAATCTCCTAGGTATACAAAATCATGTTGCACAAGTTTTTGTTGAACAACTTTTCCTGGATTCTCAAAACCTTTGTATTTGTCCATTATTAACCTAGGTTAATAATAAAACAAATTAACCACTAGTAGAGAAATTCATCTTCTCAGTTAGCTAGAAGACGCAATAATGGTCAACTTCATAGCTAGTAGTAGAAAAAATGACGTGTTAAACACGTTAAAAATAGTGTGTTTTCCATGTTCGCACGCTCGCTGCGATCATGAATGAAACATCTACACTCACTGGAAAACAATCTTTCTCAAACAATCTACTATTAAAATATCAAGCTGCCTCAGAACTTTTTTTGTTGAATATAGAGCTTCATTTTTACACACCCAGACCTAATATTTATTTACCAAAAAAAATCTTGTGTTGCATTGTAAAGTAGACAATTTTCCTCATGTCTTACTATCCTGCTTTTAATTATCAATTGGAATTTTAAATAAAAAAAACTTTGAAGTCTGTTCTTATTTTACAATAACTTCAAAGCCTTTTGTTTATTAAAAATTAAAAGGTGGTAACAAAAAGCAAGATGGTAAAACATAAGAAATAGTGTCAAATTCACAAAGAAAAACATACTTATTTATTATTTACAATAACATAATTATTTACATTATTTCATGTAAATAATTAACAGTTCTGGGTGTGTAATACTGAAGCTTTGTTTTAACAAAAAATATGACAGCTTGATCTTCTAAAAAAATTTGTTTAATTATTTCTCTAACATTGTATGAACACACTAGACCAAACACTTTCATCATTTTGAGATTAATTTTTGACCAAATCATGGGTACCGAGCCATAAGAGAAAAGAACTGACAAAACTCTTTTTAAAATTCTCCGTGTACTAAGTTGATTACATTATTAAATTTGTCTCAAAAATGTATCACAATAATGCAGGTATAATGACTGCATTGTGAAAACCTACCAATATCTTCAAAAATGAATCCCTACAATGAAATATTTAAACATTAATGTTTATTATTGTCAATTTTGTACTTCTCAAACAGATGTTCTGCTGAACAGTGCAAAACAAGCGGAATGAAAAGAGTTTAGTTAGTAGGTAATATAATAATTATTTACGTTCAGAGGGCCAAAAGAGCAAGATTACAGCCGAGGGCAAAGTGTGAGGCACAAGTGTATAGCAAGCGAGAATCTTTATTCGCCAAAGAGCCCAAAGGGTGTAATCTTTCTTTCAGTCTTACGCAAATATGTACGTGTACGTCTTGCGTACCTGCAACTGAAAATAAAAACTGCAATTTTCAAAAAATTACTCAAAATATTATGGGACAAGAACAAATGATATCAAAAGTAACAAGCTCATATTTTAACAACTTCCGGCCATGATAACTAAGGTGTAAACACGCAATTTTGATTTACTTGTGGATAAAAAAAAGTTTATGTCTTGTATATACTTCTAACCACTTTATTAGAGTACACTGACATTCTGTCCCAAGCGGCAAGATTGTAGGTGGTTTTTTTTATAATTTTAAACAATATTCACTAGTATCACTACTTTAATAAGACAACTAAAACAATACTACAATTACTACAAATTGTTGTTGTCAGAGTTCGTTTAAAAAAGCTTATACATAAATATAATTAGCTCTAAAAACTACAAACTTGTAAGATAATACTACTGGTAATAATGTGATCATAAATCTACTCAGTTCCCTAATAATTACATGCTATAAAGCCGCATATAAAAAGATCGCTTCTTATTGTCATTGACAATGGATTAATTTATTGGAGCCAATAGCACCGTAGTAAACTTTCCAGGTGTTTATATTCTTTTACAAATTTACTTCCTATTTGTAAGGTAATCTATTTACGCACATTTCTCATTATAAAACATGCATACCTCCTCAAGAAGTATATAATGCAGTTGCCAAGCAACATAGACGTGTTCTCTCTCGAGATTGATCACTAGGACGCGACGTTGTGCGTCATTACTTATCACATTTACTTTTCAAAACAAATACCAAAATAAAAAAAGAAACCCCACATACGTTTACAGAAATGGAAATATCCAGAAAATTGCAATAATGAAAGTCGTGCTGAGATTTGTTATTTTTCAACAAATGACATGTAATTTGAATTTAAATTAATACCGGAAATACACGGGATGTCTCATGTAAAATGTAGAATAGAAATTAATGCGTTTACCTCATCAAAAAATTATATTGAAGTACAAGTTTACCAAATTTCTTTATGTAGGACGAGCGTTTGGCGATACAATAATTTTTTAACTACTTTATTAGAAATACGAAATTTTGACTGATGACATAAGCGTACTGTTTCGTGGCAGGAGCCATAATTTTAATTCAGAAACACTTCCAGTTATATTGTAATTATTTACTAAACAATGTAAACATGTCTTTCTTTATACATTAAATTTATTTATCTTTAGAGAGAAGTCGTATTATAGACAAGACGGTCACTTAAAGAAGTATAATAAGTATCAAACGACAAAAACTAACACCTAAACGGTTGATACAAATATGCACTCTTGTCATTTTGTTAATCAAACAAACCAATACTCAAACTACTTTTCTATAACATGTCATTTGGTCAAAACATTGATTCTTAAAAATTTTCAATTTTTATGTTGCAATATTTTCTAAAAGTTTCATTTATGATATTAATGTTTCTAGCCTTAGGGAAGGACGGTCTAAATTTCTTCAACGTCTAATTTCCTAACTTTTGTTTTTTCCCTATGTTTCTTATCATTTTATAGTTTACTATGTTATCCTGTAATTGGGGTTTCCTGCTGGACAACTCACATACACTATGTTTGCTTTTTAAAAAACCACCAACACCACAATACACCCAAAATACGTCCGGCAATATGGCACAACTTTTGAAATGATGTTTAATAAAATTAACCTAAATTTATTAAAGCGTAACAGTTTGTAGTAGTTTAACATTAAACTTATTTTTTATTTATTTAATATTTATTATTTTATTTAAAACCAAAATTTTGATAATGTCAAATTTTAGTATCTACAATGTGATCATGATCAACAAGTACTAATTAAGTTGGCACCGTTGGCAGCATTGAAATTTCTATTCAATGGCTATTCTGACCAAACATCAAATTCAAATTGGCCATTTTGGAAATTTAATTTTGATGAATTTAATTGAACAGGTGGTATTTTTTTTGAAAAGTAAATAAACTGTAATAATAATACAGCAGTTCCTAGGGTACAGATTTACCCGACTGGAACTACCCTTCAAGTGTCTGTTGAAAGTGTTAGTTCTAGTCACTTGACGAATTAGAAATATTAAAGATAATATTAGTAAAAAACGCATTATTTTCCAAATCTAAAGGTTACGTTATTTTATGTATTCTACATATTTTCAGGGTGTAATAGTACTGATATTTTACCTGGTAATAGTCCTCGTTGAAAAGATACTAAATACCCAAACTTGTTTTATAAAAAATCTTATAGAAAATTTGTTTGAGAACCGCTGATATATTTTTTATTTGGCATTTTAGATGGCTTTAAATAAAGACTTAAAAAACTTGCGTCGGGCGTCGACCATAATGGTCGAACTGACATTTATCTTTGAAAATCAAAACAGAGTTCAACAACTCTTATTTATGACTAATAAGCTGCTAATGTTAAATAGCTGAAGATTGTTGTTATGTTAAATGGTTAAAAACGAACTCTGCAGTTTTTTTTATTTCTTTTAAAATTGAATTTTTCATTGAACTTTAAACTTGATGAATACAGCGACGCAGAAGGGCTCATTTAGACTTGTGACGGTTCCGTCAGAGGTCCCAGTGTTAGAACAACTATAAAGTCACTTAGCACAAATTCTACACTTGTTGAAAAACTTACTTGGAGGCAATAAGGAAAAAATTTTTTGTTGTCAATATTGAATTATTAGCCCAGGGGCTCATTACCATTGGACACTTATAGAAATAACGGTTATTAAATAAGCATATTACGTGAAACTGATCTGTATGTAGTCATTTACGCTCGAAAATTCAAAGCACTGTCATCTAAAAAACTTAAAAAAATCACCCTTATTGCACCAGTACATAAGGTTGAAATATTGATGGTCAAATTTTAACCGATGAAAAATCGCATATGGAAACACAAATAAGGCATAAAAACACTCTACTCCAATACAGTAAACATTTCAGTTTTAATTTAGTCACAAGTTACAAATAATTCTCACATAATTAAAAAATTAATCGTAAATCAAAACTACCGTGGAAGCTTCGTGCTGTCAAAGTCAACCGATCAGCTGTAAAACAACTGCCGAAGATGGCCGAATACATAAAATAGGAAATAAGCCGTGGAAGTGGAAGGGACTTCGTTCTGATTCGGCATGTTTCGCGGGAATCGGCTCATGTTAAGTCTGCGTTGGTGACAGCTAAAAATAGAGAAAATCTGTTCAAAAAAACGTTTTATTTTCGACTAACTCCTTCATTAGGAGTAAGTTTGTGTGATTGTGACATATCGATAAATAGAATACTTAGGGTATGGAATGTCGGTTTTTTAGATCTTATTTCTTTTATTTAGAGTATTTTATCATCGCTTGAAATTTTAAACATTGTAAATTTAATCTTACATATGCAATAAAGTTGACTTTTTCAAAGTATTTTTATCGAATGACAGTCCTTTCAAAATATCGTGCTGTGGTGATGTCAGGGCTTCTGGAGCCTATAATACAAAAGGCAGTAAAAGGGTTTTACGTCAAACCATCCATGTCTGGCACAGCTAGAACAGCAAAGCTATTCAACAAAAATGCATTGTTGCTATTTAAAAAATTGGACTGTGATAAAATGTGTTTTTAGGATTACATAGTTACTTTCATAACATTAAAATTTACAAGATTTTAAGTAGCCAGCATGTATCTGTCCCTCACTATTTTAAAGATTTTGTATTTTTTAAAATTTTTAATAATGTTTCACACACTCTAAAACGCTAAAAAGCTGAATAATAATTTTAATAAAGCCTAAATATAAAAAATTGACGGTTCATGCAAATACTTTCATTATTTAAAATAAATTGAAAAATAATATTTTTATAAATTAATTTTATACACCATTACTGATAAATCAATGTAAATACTTCACTAAAATTTCAACATTTAATCAATCTTTTCTTCAAGGTTTTAAATAAAATAATAAACACATCTAAATGGTCAAGTAAATGATCAAATCGTAGTAGTAAAACAGATCTTCGAAATTTAGATATTGTTATTTTAAAATTAGATAAATTATCTATCGATTTTACCAAGTTTCGTGGAGACATCTAAATTCTGTAATACAGGGCTAGCTAAAAGTACACAACCAAGGAATTTACGCCTAAAATGCAGTAATAGGTGTTTATGTAAAAAAGTTGTCAAGAGGCGATAAGATTTTGATGAGAGAAAATGTAGCGAAAAAGGGAACTTGATAGACTGTAACTTTAGAAAACGTAAATAAATCATTTTGATTATTTTTGAGTGCGTGTTTACAAGATTCAGAGTCGTTTTCAGTTTCATTTTATTCCTTCTTTTTTCTGTTCTGTTTTTGGTCCTTCTAAGTTTCAATGTTGTTTGTTATTGGGTCTAGTTAATTGCTATTTTGTCTCCTACTCTGCCTTTGTTTGACTTATTCAGGACAGATAAATCCGTCGCATTCTATGAATTCAGGATTTACTAATTTAAAGACTGTTTTCATGACAATGTATGCTCTTTCTGCCCCATCTAATAACTGGGTGCACAAAGAGCGTGTGTTATTTTGGATACAGTGTCAAAAAGCATCAAGTTTTGGTCACCGGATAGAGATAGTGATATACCGATATATGGACTCAATGAAGTAGACAAGGAAAAAGGAGGTGCACTCGGAGTGGTAAAGCCGAACGCAGCTACGATAGTAATGTCATCTCCAACTAAAAACATTGAGCAATTATAGAATACAGTAAATACAGTTATCTTTAGATATTTATACAGACTGGTCCAATGAAAAGTTAGCACCTAGCCTTACCTTTGTTGGTGAAATTTAATGCAGAAATGCTCGGACAGGTCGATTTTCTTTTGAAGGAGGACACATGTTAAGAATATTTTGCAACCCATATCTTTAACTCCCTGACGGGAGTGAACCACAACTCTAAAATTTTAAATAGGAAGTGGGGTCGAGTGATACCTCGTTTTAAAGAGCATAAAATTATCTTTATAATAGTATCCCATTTGTTGTATTTTACTTGAACAAATAATGTAAAAACGCCTTAAGAAACTTCAATCACGTAGTTTTGGTATTAGTGAAAAAGGCATGTAACTTTTAGTTATTAGGTGTCATACTAACTAAAAACAACGTTTAAATGTATTGTCTATTCAGGATTATAAATGTAATCTTCAAAAGTAAAATTAAACAGGTAATGTAAAAACGCCTAAGGAACTTGTATTCCATATAATCCATGTACTTTTAGTATTAGTAAAAAAGGTATCTAAATTTTACTTTAGACCAGTCCGTATGTATTTCATGTAGGAATCAAATATGTAGTTAAAGTACGACTAAAAATATTCTGCGGTTATTGCTTTGACCCTTTAAGTACTTTATAACGGTTGGACCGCAAACCCCCAATAAAAATAATGCCGACCAGATGTTGACAGTAGGCTTAAGAAATACCTAGTTTAGTAGGTAAAGAATTTTACAGCGGATTTAGGTTAAGTGTCGTAAAAATTTGGAAAAGTTAATCACAAGATTATGTTGTAAACGCAAAATATTGATGGTCGAACTCTATTTGTACTCTTATCGATTGATTTTAGTTGAAGTGATTATTACTTTATTAAGATAGGTAGTGCACTACAAGTATCACAATAATCAGAGTAACAAAGTTTCTCAATGTTATAATTACTGAACAAAAATCATATTAAAAATTTTGCAAAATACAAAAATCTCGTAAAAAAATGTTATTTACATTTGCGTGTGGTACCTAACTTTTCACAGCGGGAATTTTATTTAAAACAGGAGCGGTGTTAGTTAATAATTGCTTAATTAGGTCGACTTAAAAAATCACATTCTCATTTTTTCGTAAATAGACAATACGTACCACGTTCTGTTGAGAGCCTTCCTGAAAAAAGCAAGCATATTTACATATCTGTATTTAAACTTTCCAGTGTATCTAAAAGTATTTATGCAAGTAATTTTTTTTCTAAATTAAAAATAATTTTTCTAATTCTCATGCCTAGGCAAAAACAGTTTAACTAGTGCAGACCATAAAAATATAACACTAGAGAGGTAAAAATAATAAAACGTAATAATTAATTAAATACACAAAATGTAACTGCCCTACGGTGTTTTGCAAATATCAAATCTGTACAATATGTAGGGGTATGCAATAAATTAGGTAAAGTTTAAAGGGCATTACATCCATTCCGCGTAGGAAGGTATGTTTGTGCGTGGGATATATGAAACTGTTGAATACAATCTTTCATGCTCTCAGGACGGATATTATTGTTAGGATTTTTTGGTAATATTTAAAATAAATATAAGTGTGCATATTAATATAGGTAGTTTAACAAAATTATAGTGAAGAAATAGTGTGTGATAGAAATGGATTGGTTAAAAATGAAAGGTTATCGCTAGCAAAGTTAAAAACAAATATTTTTTTTAAATTAATAAAGCTAATTAATTCATAACTACTAATGTTATATTTTGGGTTAAAATTTATTTGAATTGTAAAATACAAACGTGACTTGCCTTTAAATTGATTATTATTGTTCTATTTAAAAATGAGTAAACATTTTACGTAAAAACAGCGGAATACCCTAAAAATATGATTGTGTACTTTCTTATGATACATTTTAAACTCAAAATATTAATTATGATACTCATTCCTACTACAACAAACGTATTTATTTATCGTTTTTTTTTATTAATTTTTACTTGTACGTATATACATATGTAAATTACACGTATTACACTTACGACTTACATCATCTCACTACCATTTGTAAAGAGATGCAACATTTTTTTATAAACAAATGTTTAACATTATTGTGCTTTTTAACTGTCAAGAGGCCTCTCTATCTTAATCTACAACGGAGCGTCAAGTTCATCGTTTTGCGGTCGTAATATTAACCCTTCTGATTAAATACTTACAAGTTATACATCATCTGAAAGGGAATAAAATTCTCTACAATTCTGTATAAAAAAACTTTTATTTGTTATGTTACAAAGTTTTATAGACATCTTATTTAAAGAACTTGATTTCCTTTATAGTCCTACCTTTATAACTTCGTTATTTATTAAAATAACACTGGTCAACATGATTTTTTTTGATATCTAATACGTGTCTCTTATATACTTTTTTATGCAGATTTTAAAATTGTACTCAAAAATTGGCCATCACGTCAGGTTTCTGAAAAAACTTATAAAATATTTTTCTATACAGTGTGAACCATTTGTAATGAATAAATCCGATAAAAATTCAGGGAGTTGCCTTTCAGCAAAACGCTCGGACAAGTTTCCTGTCATTTATCAAACGCGCATTTTTTAAAAAAAAATTGGTATACAGGGTGTCTCAAAATCGAGATACGACTCTCAACTTTGAAATTTTAAATGAGAACCCCAATGTTTTTCAGCATATTTGAGTTCTACGTATAATTTTGCGTATTTTTTATGTAGCACACCTTATGTCGATTTTCAGTTGTTTTTGAAAAAAAAAAGTGAACTATTTGTAATAAATAAATTCTATAAAAATTGAGAGATTTGCCTTTCAGGAAAACGCTCGGACACGTATCCTGTTATTTTTCAATATTTACTATGAATTATATTTTCTTTTATAATTCAATGAATGTTAATACATAGTTTCATATTTTTTTCTAACGCCTTTCAAAAACAACTGAAAATCAACATAGGGTGTGCTATATAAAAAATACGCAAAATTATACGTAGACTTCAAATATGCTGAAAAACATTAGGGTTCTCATTTAAAATTTCAAAGTTAAAAGTCGTATCTCGATTCTGGGACAGTCTGTGTATCTATTTTTTTTGTTAAAAAATGCGCGTTAAAAAATAATAAAACCCGTGAATGAGCGTTTTCCTAAAAGTCAACTCCCTAAATTTTTGTCGAATTTATTCATTACAAATGGTTCACACTGTATAAAAAAATATTTTATAAGTTTTTTCAGAAACCTGACGTGATGACCAATGTTTGAGTACATTTTTAGAATCTGCATAAAAAAAGTACACAAGAGACACCTTTTTTATTAGACATCAAAAAAATAAAATCATGTTGACCCGTTAAGCACCACAATATGTACGTATTTAGTTAGCATAAAGTAAAAATTTTTAATTTACTTATTTTATTTTCTGTAAAACCTGACGTGTTAGAAAAAAAAAGTGTATATTGTAATTAGCTCATATATAAAATAAAACTAATTTATATACAGGGTGGGGCACTAAGATCGCCTCGGTCCATTACGTAGTTATGGTTTATTCAATCAAAACCAACTTTGGTACAAGAAATGTAAATCTTTAGGGAGCACATTTTAAAAATATTTTCTGTTATACAGAGTGTTCACAAAAAAAGTTACACGTAAAAAACATATTTTTTTAAAATAGGATATCCTATATATTATTGCATATTCGCATTTTGCGGATTATTTTAAACACTTTTTGAATAGCATGTCTTGTACCTATCTCTAACCGTTTTAGAAATATTTACATTTGAAGTTAAAAAATGATAGTTGCTATCGTTGGTAGGAATACTAAAATCTTGTTAATGGTAAATTATCTTGTCGCCATTTTTTGCAAAATTTTAACAGAAGCCTTATTTCAGATGTGCATGCATAAAAAGGTCTGATATAACATACAGAGTGTCCAAAAAAAATTGTCAAACTTGACACTTTAATATTACCAAAAACTCAAAATTTTTAAATAGAAACCCTTTTATTTTTTGGCGGATTTAAGTAGGCTGTTAAATTACCTTTAATCTGATACTCATTGTCCTATACCTATCTCGTCTAGTTTTCGATTAAATCAGATTTATGTGATTTATGGACAAACAAAAGCAATTTTTTATTGGAGACCGTGCTTAACCGCCAACATAGATGATCCCTCAATATGTGAGGTGGAGTTCTATAAAAAATGTTATAGGCTCTCACTTTTTCGATGGACATTTAAACGGTGAAATGTCCAAAAACTTTACCGAAAACAAATTTTTTGTGTTATTGGAAGAAGTGCCAATAATGGTTATAAGGCGAATGTGGTTTCAGCTATACGGTGCACCCGCGCATTTCTATAAAGTCTATAAAGAAGCTCTCATTACTACATTCCCTTAAAAACAGTTAGGATGATATGGCCCTATATACACCCGTGTAATAACGAGTAATTTGTTGTTTCGTTTTATGAGATGTTATTATTTCTTAGCGTTTTTTGTAAATTGTTTTGTAACCACGGTATTAAAAAAAATGCTTTTATTTGTCCAAAATTCACAAAAATTTGATTAAATCGAAAACTAGACAAAATAGGTATAGGACAATGTAGTATCAGATTAAAGGTAATTTAACGGCCAACTTAAATCCGCCAAAAAATAACAGGGTTTCTATTAAAAATTTTTGAGTTTTTGGTAATTTTAAAGTGCCAAGTTTGTCATTTTTTTTTGAACAGCCTGTATGTTATATCAAATCTTTTCATACAGGCACAACTAAAATGAGACTTCTATTAAACTCTCGCAAAAAATGTCGGCAAGATAATTTACCATTGACGAGATTTTGGCATTTTTAGCAATGATAGCAACTATCATTTTATAATTTTAAGTGTAAATATTTCCAAAACGGTTACAGATAGATACAAGACATACAATACAAAAAGTGTTTAGAATGATCCGTAAAATGCGAATATACAATAATATATAGGGTATCCTATTTAAAAAAATATGTTTTTGACATGTAACTTTTTTTTGAACACTTCGTATAACAGAAAATATTTTTAAAATGTGCTCGCTAAAGATCTACATTTTTGTGTAAAAGCGCTTTTTGATTAAACAAACTGTAACTACGTAATGGACCGAGGCGGTCTTGGTGCCCCACCCTGTATAATTTATTTAAAAAGATAAAAAAAATTAAAATTTGTTGTTTAGTGTAATTTGATCAACATTAAACTGATCTCTAGTATTACATATTATCTATAAATTGACATCTTATCTATAAATATTATATATTTTTGATATAGAATTGTGTATAACTTGTAAGTATTTCCTCAGTAGGGTTAATATTACGACCGCAAAACAATGAACTGGACACTCTGTTCTAGATTAAGGTAGAGAGGCCTTTTAAGCACTACCTGCCTGTAGGTGGCGTGGATAGGCTATCTGTAAAATAAGACTAGAAAAATTGAACACAAAGTTGATTTATAGATTGACGGAAGATGCAAGACGAAACCGCATAATAGAAACGGAGTGCGCAAAACGTAAGAGTTTCATTTACTACTGTTACTATAATTTAAATAGTTATTTAATAAACAAGGATGTAAATAAAAGAAACTATAAAGCAAAGACAAACTTTGGCAAGTGAATGTTTTTAATAATAAATAATAATCATATTTATTTTATTCACCAAAAAAAATTTTTTTTTTTTTGATGGTAGAGTAGATACCAGTTTAACGTAATATATAAATTTCATAATTTTTTTTCCGTGTTTCAAGACATGTTTTTGGGGTGCGGATATAACTTGATTCACCCGGTACATAGTAATTAAGAAAAAAAGAGAGTTTTATCGGTAAACATAGAGGAACGCGTTCAGCTCTTCCATTCGGAATTGAAACTATTCTTTTACGCAACCTATGATAGAAATAAAGATAAAAAGTCTACATGTATTTTGTGAAAATGCAATTTGTGAAAAATATCCATATTTTGTAAAGTGGGCTTAAAAATGTTAAATTCAAAATTAAGAAGTAAAGTCCAAAACCCACGGAAAAAATTGTAAAAACTCTATTTTAAAAAATACAAAAGCCAGACTAGTTTCGAGACAAAGCTCATCGTCAGTGCGAAAATTACGAAAAACACTGCAAAGGGTCTTTATCCTGATAGAATAAACATTATGAGGTATAAAGACCCTTTTTTAATTTATAGTATAAATGAGAAATTGTACATTTGAAGTGAATTTTGTTTTTCGGCTTCACTTCCAATGTACTGATTTGGGTATTTTAACAACTTTACGAAAATTACTTTCATTAAATAATGTGGTGCAAATGACTGTCCGGTTAATATGGCAACTCATATAAAAGTTAATGCCAAGTTCACGCCATTTGCACCACAATCGCCTAAATGAAAGTGAACCTTGTATATAAGTTCGGTGGTGATCATTGAAAAGTCGGACACTAGATTTGGCAACGTCCTTTCAAAATTTAAAAAATTGCAGAATATAATAAATATTATACAATGAAAGAATTAAATTATTGTTTATTTGCGAGAAGAATGTTTAATACCACGAGCGCGTTTATGGCGAATGGATTAATTCTTCGAGCAAATAAACAGGATTAATTTACGTGTTTTATATATTTTTTTATTCAATTTTGACGAAATGTACCAAATAAATGTTGGAAAAATTCAAATTACACCGGTCGGTCTATACAAATTATATTGGTTGCGAATCAACTTTCCACGACAGCAGGTTGTTTATTTATTTGCAAAAGTGCGAAAATCGTCACGCGTATGGGAAAAATGGTTGGAATCTGCCTTTATAAAGAGTTGAATTTGCCCATTAATGTAACATTTATTTTAAATAAAAGTAATTTTTGTTTTTCATTAAAGTTTTTTTAAACCATCAGTGAAATAATTTTTAAATCACAAGTGAATTAAAACGTTTTTAATTCACTAGTGAATAATAGACTGCTTTTACGGGTTACTATGGAGTTAATAATGTCACTTTATAATGCCAAAATTGAATAAAATAAATTAAACTATTATTAAGATCCTTATTTTCAGTGAGATAAAAAAGCTCATTCTAGACAACTCAGAGGCGCACCATAAGTAAAAATGTCCCATTTTAAAGGCAAACTTACAAATTTAAAATATTTTTTCTGTCCAAATATACCACTTTATTTTAAACAACGTGGGCAAAACTTATAAAATCAATCACATACAATTAATATTTCATATGCAAATGTCGTCGCAATAGTAATCAATTTCAGACCATATTTGACACAAATGTTCCTTGGAATATAAGAAAACAAACGTCCCACATTTAACAATTGAGATGTCCTTAAAAGCTTTCAAACCGTCAAAAAACCTGTTTTTTTTTTAACTTATTGACAAAATTAGTAATATCAAATAACGTTCCTGTTACACGAAAAATAATACAAGAAATTGATTTGCATGATTTAATTTACAAAACACCACAATACAACTCAAATTAAGCACCATTACACCGGACACCGTTTCGACTCTCCGATATGCGCACCAGAAGTGTCGACCTGCGCCCGCATCTCTTGCTTCACCGTTTTTCCCGCGCTGTCACCTGTCGCTTGTCACCTGTCACTTGTCATTCTCCTACCATGACCCCGCGGTTTGACCTTCACCGTCGTCGGTACGCCCCCCCCCCCCTCTCTTGATGACCCCCTTGTTTGGCGCTCTCAGGACCCCATTGCGCCCCAGTAGTTGAACCGTCCGTAACATTCGACCATCCTGAAACAGATTAATGTCCTCATTAATTAAATTATTCCATACTGGCCAACGTCTTGCTATTTCCCCGAGAGCGCGTAGCTCTCTAGGAGATCAAGCAAGTCGTCCGCCGTCTCCGCACGCTCGCCACAATGTTCAGGTGCGTCCACCCTCATTACACTGTTATAGCCCCAAAGTGAATCACTCGCCACAGTGAAGCGCCTGTTTCAGTACCCTTTCACCCCCTTCACTGCCGTGATCACATAACGATCATTGCCTAGAGCTCTAGCCACCACAATAGTCCACCAAATCTCCGCGTAAGCTTACTATTGACACCTTCGGTAGTGGTATAGGTGGATGCACGGCACCAAATCACTCCTTTTGTATTTTGGTCGCGACCTTTCTCCGTTTATCATATGGCACCTTCACCATGAGAGCTTGCTCATCAATACCCCGTTTTGCCCTCCTGCACCTGGTGTGCACATCACCTCCACCCTCATCACTACCCACCAAAATCACTCACCGCTGCCCCACCAGAAGAAAACACCAAGTCAAGGGTACCTATTTGGTGGTAGCATAAATCTTCATGCTCCACACTATTTCGGGCAGTTTATCCTCCCAGCTGGACTCGTCACCAGGAGTACAGCCCACCAAAATTGCCTCCGTAAGAGTCCTTTAGACTCTTTCCACCTGCTCATTTGCCCTGAGCGTTGCCACCGCATTTATTACATGCATCACACCTTGTGTAGTCATGAACTGCCTGAAAGATTTACAATCGAATGCCTTGTCCTTATCACTCACCACTCTCCGGGGACCAGATATGTCCCTCAATTTGTTCACCATTTCTTCAGCTCCCACCGTTCGGACAGCCCTGACTATCACAACTTCGTGAAAGCGTCGATCACTACCAGCATGTGCGAATTTCCTCGTCCGCTCTTTACAAAAGGCCCCAGGTGAACCACATGTACTATGTCGAATGGTTTGTCTACCTTTTCAATTGGATGAAGTTTTCCCTCCTTCTTACCATAATTTCCTTTACTGAAAGCACAATCGAGACAAGCTGAAACATATTTCCTAACAAACCTCCTCATTTGAGAAAACCAATAAGTCTTTTTAACCAATTCTAGACATCTTTCATACCCTGGGTGTCCTACCTCGTCGTGACATTTCCCCATCAAGTTAAATTTTGACATCGCTGGTACATACAATCGATCTCCCTCAAATGTTCGTCTGTAAACTCTCCCATTTTCACCTTGAATTCACTCTGCATCTGCCTGTCGGCTACTCCATTTCAGCTAAGAGCTGAAAATATGGCTTGAACCCGTTCATCTTGTAGTTGCACCGTTAGAAACCAGTTCTCCTCGTCCACCAGCATGTTCACCTCACCGATCACCGGATTCCTACTCAGAGCATCTACATGTTTCATGCGTTCACCAGGTCGATACTCTATGTGGAAATCATACTCCTGTATTGCTAGCCACCATCTTGCTCCCCTGGGGTTCAAGTCTCCTTTCAGAAAGGTTGCTCGTAGAGCCACACAATCGGTCATCAGTTTGAAGAGCACACCATAAAACTCTGAACGGTTTCATCAGCTGCCAACGTCTCCAGGTTATAGCTGTGATAATTGTGCTCCATGAGAGTGGTTGCTCTGCTATAATAATTCACCGGTTTCGAATCACCAGTTGCTTGTCTTTGCAACATTATTCCTCCTGTGTCAAGTTTGCTGGCATCTGTATGCACCTCAGCCTCGTCTTGCTGTCGTACAAGGCTACTATGAGTCTCTCGCTCAGTGCCTGCTTTAACTCCTAAAATCTTCCTCCTGTTTGTCTCCCCAATCAAACACCACATTTTTCTTGGTCAGATCTATCAAGGGTCTCACCTGGTGCACCTGAGTAGACCGAGAAAAAGCCCATATTGCTTCTGTTTTCCTTAGCCCTGGTCGAACTCCTTCTGCTAAAATTTCATGCCCAAAATACTCCAGTGAGTTCTCCAAAAGATGCATTTCTCCAAGTTCAACTTAAATTCGGCGTCTCCAATTAATTTCAACACCTCAGCTAACAGCTGCATTCCTTCTTCCACCGTCACCGTTGAAATTAGCAGATCATCCATGTATACCAGCACCTCTTAGACGCCCTAACATCTTGTTGAACGCTGTCTTATGCACCAATTCGGAATCCATAGACACCGGGTGGAAACCCTGTGCCAAACCAAGTGTTGTATAGTAACATTTCCCCGACATTTTACTAAGTTGATCTTCCACCAGTGAGAGAGGATATCTGTTTTTCACCGTAATTTCATTCAACGCTCTGTAGACCACACAAAGTTTAATATCTCCGTTCTTGTTTGACACCACAACATTGGGACTCCCATTATCTGATTCGCTTTCCCTCACCACACCTGATTTCATTAAATCTTCCACTTCGTCTTTCACCTTCTGTTTTGTTTTTTTTTTGATCTCTAATTGAGTTAACCCCAAACCACCCTGAGCACCCACAAGACACCAGGAATTGATCTACTACAGTTCCACGAACGTCGCTCACTCCGATGTATCCAAAACACGTCAAATAGGAACTTCCACTCCATTAGCCACACGGTCTTTAAATTACCATGCACCAAGACACTCACCAGTTTCGTCTCCCAGATCCGTTACTACTAGGATGGTTGTCTTTATGTTATTAGAGAGCAGCACACACACCCTGTTACTAACACGGATTCAGTGAGCATATTCTCCACCATTATCATCATTTTTGGATCAGTATTGGTCTCTTCACCAATCGTCCTGTCCGTCTCGCACCACTTCGGTTAAAGTTAGGTCCCTAAACGCATCGCTAAGTCGCGAAAGCTCCGCTACACTCATAATGCTATCATTTGGCACCGGTTGTCCTAAAATAAGATCAATATTAGTAGCTGTTTTTTGCATCACCAATGCCACCAATTCTATGTGGTAGTCGACGGCCCCCTCAAGCCAATCAACTAAACCCAATTCACCATTTCATTAATTTTAAGTCGACAGCTACTCCACGCTAATCGACTAAAGCCACCAATCCACCAGTTACAATCAGTGGCCACTCCATGTCAGCTAACTAAAACAGACCCACTAAATCACCAATTCTAGTTAATGGAACTAGAGCTAACTAAAAATTCGACAACCAACTTGTTAGTTACAGTCAGTGGTCACTCCATGCCAACTAACCATGACTTACACAGAAATTCACCAGTTGTAGTTAGTGGCCACTCCATGCCATCCAACTAAAATCCACCCACCAATTCACCAGTTATAGTCAGTAGCAACTCCATGCCAGCCAACTAAAACCTACACACCAGTTCACCGGTTATAGTCGGTAGACACTCCATGCTAACCAGCTAAAACCCACACAACAATTCACCGGTTATAGTCAGTAGCAACTCCATGCTAACCAACTAAAACCCACACAACAATTCACCGGTTATAGTCAGTAGCAACTCCATGCTAACCAACTAAATCCCACACAACAATTCACCGGTTATAGTCAGTAGCAACTCCATGCTAACCAACTAAAACCCACACAACAATTCACCGGTTATAGTCAGTAGCAACTCCATGCTAACCAACTAAATCCCACACAACAATTCACCGGTTATAGTCAGTAGCAACTCCATGCTAACCAACTAAAACCCACACAACAATTCACCGGTTATAGTCAGTAGCAACTCCATGCTAACCAACTAAAACCCACACAACAATTCACCGGTTATAGTCAGTAGCAACTCCATGCTAACCAACTAAAACCCACACAACAATTTACCGGTTATAGTCAGTAGCAACTCCATGCTAACCAACTAAATCCCACACAACAATTCACCGGTTATAGTCAGTAGCAACTCCATGCTAACCAACTAAAACCCACACAACAATTCACCGGTTATAGTCAGTAGCAACTCCATGCTAACCAACTAAATCCCACACAACAATTCACCGGTTATAGTCAGTAGCAACTCCATGCTAACCAACTAAATCCCACACAACAATTCACCGGTTATAGTCAGTAGCAACTCCATGCTAACCAACTAAAACCCACACAACAATTCACCGGTTATAGTCAGTAGCAACTCCATGCTAACCAACTAAATCCCACACAACAATTCACCGGTTATAGTCAGTAGCAACTCCATGCTAACCAACTAAATCCCACACAACAATTCACCGGTTATAGTCAGTAGCAACTCCATGCTAACCAACTAAAACCCACACAACAATTCACCGGTTATAGTCAGTAGCAACTCCATGCTAACCAACTAAATCCCACACAACAATTCACCGGTTATAGTCAGTAGCAACTCCATGCTAACCAACTAAAACCCACACAACAATTCACCGGTTATAGTCAGTAGCAACTCCATGCTAACCAACTAAAACCCACACAACAATTCACCGGTTATAGTCAGTAGCAACTCCATGCTAACCAACTAAAACCCACACAAAACGCCAAAATTTCGAGCCGAGTCTATCCCACTTCTGATCTGTTACACGAAAAATAATACAAGAAATTGATTTGCATGATTTAATTTACAAAACACCACAATACAACTCAAATTAAGCACCATTACACCGGACACCGTTTCGACTCTCCGATATGCGCACCAGAAGTGTCGACCTGCGCCCGCATCTCTTGCTTCACCGTTTTTCCCGCGCTGTCACCTGTCGCTTGTCACCTGTCACTTGTCATTCTCCTACCATGACCCCGCGGTTTGACCTTCACCGTCGTCGGTACGCCCCCCCCCCCCCTCTCTTGATGACCCCCTTGTTTGGCGCTCTCAGGACCCCATTGCGCCCCAGTAGTTGAACCGTCCGTAACATTCCATTTAAAACTTGTAGCTAATAAAATTCCCTATAATTTACTTGTACGAATTTTTTTCTAGTCACGTGGGTTAGGGATTATTTTTAAAGGCCCTTTATTTTAATAAATAAAGTCAATACAATTTTATTAAACATTTATTTAGGTATTAAAAGGTCATATAAATTGCGAAATAACGTTTAACAAAATATTAGCAAATATCATTTCAAATCATAACTAATTACTAACTAACGCTTTCGCCATTTTTTTACGTTTTTGCTCAATTTCAATTTTATCCTTATCTAAATTTAAAATTTCATTAGCAATTTCCGGATTCTTTGGTTCCATCTTATAGGCTTTATCCAAAACTTCTTTGGCTTTATCATATTCAGATAAAATACGTAGACACTTAGCATGATTAAAATAAACTTTCGCGGGAATGTTCATCTTTTCTCCATTTTCAGTTAAATCGTAAATTTTTTTAGCATTTAAACAACCTTTGTTCGGTTCAGCAGCACGAGTGTAACAAATTAATAGATTTGTATATAATCTTAATAATAATTCACGTCGACCCTTTATTTCATCTTTTCCTCTCGTAATACATTTTTCGAGTTTTGCAACCGCTGTATTATAATCTTTGATAGCATTCTTTAACTGATGGGCAATAAATGACCTTTTTCCTCTTTCACAAAGCGCATTACAGTAGTTGGATACTGCAGAATATGTGCATTGTTCGTCTTCTGGCAGTTTTTCGAAAGTAACTGCCGCCCCGCAATTAATGATATCGATCAATTCAATTTCGAAAAGAACAATCGAATTGCTAGGAACTGGACCAATGTAATTAAATTTTCCATAAGCATAGTCAGGATGAATTAAAAATTGAGATTTTTCATTCAAAATCATTGACTGTACGGCAAAATCGAGACCTGCCAGAACTTTCCCATTATTAAGACAGAACTTTAGAGGTCTGTTTCGAACATAAGTGGAATCAAAAGGATGATCTTCATATTCCAGATACGCGTTGTAATGAATTTTTACTGTAGCGTACTCCTCGGGGTTTTCTCCATTTCCTTCTCTGATGATCCTTTTTTTAATTTTGCCGTCCGGTAGAAGATCGCACATTTTTTTCGCTATTATTTGAAATGGTTCTCCTTCTTCATAAACATTCTCGTCAAAAATTCCAATACATTCTTTGTTGCAGTTTTCAAGTTTCTTTTCCAACATATCGGGAGTATCTTCTGAATCTGAATCGCGATCTGGTACATAATTTGTATCGATTTGAAATTCAAATCCTTCTTGTGTTAGTTGACTGAAACGAGAATTATTTAAAATATTTCAAAAACTATTAAACTTTTCTAACCTCAGTTTTAACGGCTCCACTAAACGCGCCATTATTGTGGCCGCTTGAATGAAACCACTTCCTGAAAACGTTGACGCTCCCACAAACTGATGAACTGATAAATCTCTAATTTAACATTTTATTCGCAAATAAGGAGAATTTTAAAACTTACAAGCACAGGCAAATATCCTGACAGTTGAAAAACAAACAGCTGAAAAATGCTGATTGCTGATGCTCAAGCTAAAACACCTGAAACTGAAAGAATAATGACAGCTGTGACAGCACTGACAGCAGACAGCTAATTGCAGGACGTCCTCCCGATATAAACTGCGCAAGTCCATTTTACAAATCAATACAAATTGCAATTTTTAAAAACAGATCCGTCTAATAAAAAAATTAGTTCATTTCAGTTGTACAACAAATTATAAGATCCAAGTTACGACTTCTTTTTTTAGATATACCGGGTGTAAACGATATTAGGCTCATCTTATTTTTCATCAGTATTTTTTTAAATAGAAAAACGAAACTCGGGAAACTTATGTTAGAAAATCCTCATTAATCGAGTAAAAAATGAACTTCGTATCACTTCCGGTTTTACCAGAAACGACTGTAGCTTTGGATTTTTAAATAGAACACTACACTAGATATCTACACTAAATTCTGAGTCTTATATACTAATTTTTATAACTTTTTGTGTAATAAAAAACTTTTTTGTAAGTTTTGTTTTTTATCTAGAAGGCTGTGATGGTTAAAAAATATTTCTAAATAATGTAGGCAACAACTAAAAAAATGAAATACTCACTCAACATTTTAGATTAACATTTTTATTGTTAATCTAAAAATACCAAAATTTTGAAAATCTATTTAATAGTTTTTGTAATATTTACAAAATATTTTAGAAAATCCCTAAATGTTAAGTAAAATACAAGCAGGCTGTAAAACAAAAAAATAACAAATTATTATTTTGGTGTTTTACGTCCATTATTTTTATAGTTAAAAATTATTATTACGGGGAAGTGGACAAGGCAGATAAACTATTTTATAAAGCCGACGTTTCGAATCTTTATTGGATTCTTTATCAAGGCTTATAAGTAATGTCAAAATTCGTTGGGCATGGTACCATTAACTTGTCTCGGTCAGTGGTCTGGGATGGACTTTCCCGTAATAATAATTTTTAACTATAACAAATTATGTTTAATAGTTGTCTATATTATTTTCTTGTTAAAATGCTAGCTTGTTTGAAATTTTGCTTCTATATCAAATTTTTTTCTAAGATAGATTAAAAAAATATTTTTGTAAATATTACAAAAGCTACTGAGTAGATTTTCAAAATTTTGGTGTTTTTGGATTGACAAAAAAAAAACGTTTATTTAAAAAGTGAAGTGAAGCACTATTGTTCCATTTGGTAAAAAATGAGTTGAACCTGAATTGTAATTTAAATTCGTTTTATAAATTAATTTAAATGATAATTTAAATTCGTGTATTTTCTAAATTAGATTACATATTTATGGGATTAGATTTATTTTTAATGGTTGCCTAGATTATTTAGAAATATTTTTTACCAATACAACCGCCTTCTCAATAAAAAAACAAAAATTACCAAAAAAAAAATTTATTTTTAAAAAAGTTATAAAAAGTAGGATATTAGATTCAAAATTTAATGTAGATTCCAAAAATGTAAAAATATACATGGTGACTTTGAAGTATGTTTGGAAAATTTAACCAGCTATAGTCCATAACAAAAGAAGTCGAACTAACCCAACTGCCTTATACAAATATTAATAGTTTTTGGGGTACACCCTGTAGAACTTTTTTTTTGAATAACATTATTTTTAATATACACGATGTATGACAACATTGTTTTCGAGCATATAGATTTGGAGATTTACGATGTAAAGTTTTTGCTCAAAAACAGTGTCATCATACATCATCTATCTCAAAAATAGATTTTTTCTGAAAAAAAAATGTCTACAGCGTATATCTCAAAAACTATAAACAGTTGTATAAAACAAATGGTAACGTTTGTAGAAATTCTTTGAAAAACTTTTGTATTTCTAATTTTAACATTAAAACTAGAACTATCACCGGAAAAAATTGTTGCATCTAATGTAATCACACACTGTATATTAAAAAAAATTGCTGTAATACATCTTATCAGGTTCAGAAAAAAAATTTTCTTAAAAAAAATTTACAAGGTGTATCTCAAAAACTATAAACATTTGTATAAAACAAGTTGGGTTATTTCGACTTCTTTTATTATGTACTATAGCTAGTTAAATTACCCAAATATACTTCAAAGTCACCCTGTACATAGTGTTCCATTTACAAATCCAAAGTTATAGTCGTTTCTGGTAAAACTGGAAGTGGTAAAAAGTTCATTTTTTACTTATTTAATGGGGAGTCCCTAACATAATAAGTTTCTCGAGTTTTTCTATTTAAAAAAATACTATTCAAAAAGAGGTGAGTTTAATTTTGTTTACACCCGGTATAGCTTAATTATACAAGTGTCCAAGAAATAGGTTCCCATAAGGCAACCTTTTCTTTTTTTTTATTAATTTTTTATTAATAACTTTTTAACCATTTTACCAATTTTAATGGAATATAGTACAAATGTACTACCGTTAAAACTACATATTCTAACATTATTTCAGTTTTTGATCTTAAAATTAATTTAAATGATCACAGCAAAATTAAACCCAATAATTTTATTAGTATGTTGCCATTATTTATTTAATTTTATTAATATTATTACTATTAAATTTGATGGAAGTATTTTTTATTCTGAAAATGAGGTGTTTCAATATAAATGATAAAAAAATTAAGAATCCAAGTCCAAGTTTCTTGAACTTAGATTTTTAATTCTTACAACAGGAGTACCCATCAACCGTTTTCTCTTTTTTCCAAATCCTTTCAGACATGCGCAAACAAGCTGGAATCCGCCAATCATACGCTGCTTTTTCTTTTTTACATATGACCACAGTATACCTACGTATGACATTTCTGTCCATTGAGCTACAATATTAACAGATCGGTATCAATATTAACAATCTTATCAGATAGGTGTTTTTATGTATTTACTGTTATAGCTAGACAGGGTTTAGTTTGTTGAAAGTATATCTTAATTTTTCTCAAAAACTAGTTATCACACCGACTTTAGGGTTTGCTATTAAAAATTTTGTTTTATTTTCTCGTCTTATTGGTCTCGATTCGACTTTAATGTCTCGATTTAAAATAAAAGTTGATCGGTTATCAGTCAATTTTCTAACTGTGTAAGTATTGTCACTAAATTGACAAACAAAAACAAATTGATTTTTTATAATACATTATTCCCAAGAGAGGGAGTGGGACAAAGAAGCTGAAGGGTAGGTGTTTAGCCCATTGACGAGTAACGTGGCAATGCTGCACCAAAATAGGTTTTACAAAATAAATAAATTTTATTACTTTTTGCGGTTACCTACAATTTTTTTGAAATATTTCTTTCACAAAATAATATTTCAACATCGTACCATTTAGACTGTCATTAGAAATAATGTCATTTTACCAATTCTGTTAAGAAATTAACCGAATTTGCTAAAATCAACAATGTAGGACAAGTTATTATCTAACAAAAGTCTACTAAAATAACTTTTGGTTAAAAAAATAAAAAAGCCGTTAATTTTTAACTTTTAAGAGAATGCGAATTTTTAAGCATTTCAGTAAACTAAAAGTGTTTTGTTAAAGTTTTTTTCACTTTTTGTAGTAAATTTCAGATTATTACTTACATTTACTGATTATTTTTATTACATTAATTTTCTTTATAATAAAATTGTATTATTGTTTAAAAAGGTTAAAAAAGGGAAATTTTGTTAAACAATTAAAATAATTAGTTAAAACATTTTTTTTTGACCATTTTAAAGAATGTAATTTTATTATTTTTTTGTGAAGCTTTTATTTGAGGTATAAAAAAGAATATAGTGCCATTTAAAAAAATTTCAAAGTTGACTGTGGAGAAAAGAAGGATGTCTTAAAAAAACTGAACGCCCTAAATTGTCCATTTTTTAAATAAAATAAAAATCGACTTGTTTTAGGATATTTTATATATAATGTAAATTTTATATTTCTGTCAACAAATTAATATTTATTAGAGGGAATATTAGGAAAATTCTAAAAAAATTCACATCCGTAGAGAAAAAAATCCTGAAGTCGGTGTGATAGCTATTTTTTAAGAAAAGTTAACATATAGTTTTAACAGATTCACCCTGTATAGCGGCTGAGGTAAAAGAAACCTCGTTTTAATTAAATTTATATTATATAAACAATATTACTTTATTTTTTAAGTCTGTTTGAAATTTGTTTAAAATTTTAAACAAAGGAGGCGTTGTTTTAGTACCGACAATTCCCGTCGCGCACGTCTTAGCGAAACTTTCTTACTGTAATGATAATGGTAATTAGTAATATTTGATGATTATTATTAAATAAAATATCTAATTTTCAATTTTTCATAAAAAATTTAATGTAATTAAACAATTAATTTCATTTTTAAAAATCGAGGTAAAATTACAATGGCATCCAACTTAAATTGTGTGCTTTAACCCTGACATGACTACTTTGACTAGCTAAATTATTTTTTTGTACGAAAATCAGAGCAGATATGACAATTTTTTAAGAGGTAAAAAATATTCAATAATGTTGCAGCTTATAACAAAGAGAAATCAAGCGAGAATGACGCACAAATAAAAATACAAACCAAACTTCAGTACTTTAGAATAACAATAGAAGGAAAACATTGACAGTATAATGTATAATCAATATACAAAGAAACAGATACATTCTCGTAGTATTTTTTTAAATAAACTTAATAGTGTAATTACCATCTTTTGTTTTTGGGATACCGTTTTTGACCGATAAGAGGTAGACGTCTTTGGGTGGATCTATCGATAATATGCAACCATAAGAAACACTTGCCAGTAAAGCCATATATATCATATATAATAATATATATGTATTAGAAATATGTTACATTTTTACATTAAATGATAGTTTACTTTTTGGTACCCATGTTTAGAAAAATTGCCGGTTAGTAACGTACTTTGTACTTATGTTAAACTGTATTAGTTTTAACTAACGACTGTCTCTTAATAAGAACTGTTTATTATATACATACTCCAAACACAGTATAGAAATGAATCAGTATGGAAAGCTTATAAAAAAACTGAAAACTTGTCAAAAAGCTAGCATTCTTTCAAGTTAAATGTGTATGGAGCCACTAATTTTTAGATATACTATAGGCAACTAATAATAGAAAATTTAAATAAATAATTATAAGTTGTATGTGTATTATAAGTTGCCTATAGTAAATCCAAAAATTAATGGCTCCATCTTACACATTTAACTTGAAGGAATGCTAGCTTTTTGAGAAGTTTTTATCAACTTTCCATACTGATTCTTTAATAGCACTATATAGACATTTTGTTCAACTTTCTTTTATTTTGCAACTACACTACATGGACAGTTAAGAAAAAAATAATATTTTTTTCTAGCACATAAGAATCGTACTCAGTAAAACTTTATTTTCTAGTATCTTTATAGTAGCGAAAATTATTATTTACCAAAAATTAGGTAAACAAGTATAAACCATTATCAAAAATTTTATTATTTTTCAAAACAATTTATGAATATGTCTCTTAAACGGTGCTCCTCCCCTATTATCAATTTTTTTTATCAAAAAACCACCAATATCGCAATTTACCGCAAAAGTATAACCGGTAACATGGCTGAATATATGACGTGAAATTTAAGTACTTTTATTTTTATTTACAGCTTATTCTGTTTACCTGCAGATGATGATTTAAGAAATTCTTGAGTGTTTGTGCCATTTTAGCCTTCTTGTTGTACTTTGAAACCTAGATTTTCAGTCTTGCCAGGAACGCGTCAAATTTCAATAGTATAGTATATGCATATGTCAAGTTATCAGCGCCAGTTTTTTGAAATATTCAGTTATAAATAACGGCAGTGACTATGTAACGGTCAAAACTCTGTCAATGGTAGGTACTAAGCTATGGGTTTAATGATTGGTTGTCAATACATAAAATATGTAATTTGTGTTTGGTTAAATGGAGTAAGATAAAACACAAGATTCATTTTGAAATAAATATATTTTTGCAATTTAATAATAAAGAAATTATAAAAAATTTCATGATGCACCAACAAATGCCTTTCCTAATTTAGCTTGTTGTTTCTTATATTCTTCTCTTGCTTTATTCAAATTAGCAATTTCTTCGTCTATTTCAGTACTTGGATTTAATGCTTTAGCTTGCCTAAGGTTTCTTTCAGCTTGTCGGAAACCTCCTAACATCCTTTGACACTTGGCATGGTTGAAATACACCTTAGCAGAAACTTTAAAAGTATTATTTTTCGCCATTTCATGAATTTTTTGAGCCATAGTACATCCGCGTTTGGGAATTTCAGCATTCGAATAACAAATTAATAGATTTGTGTATAAACGAACCAACAGTGCTTCACTTTTCATTTGCTCGTCGTAGTTTTCTAGGATTGCATCTTCTAATTTATTCACTGCTGTATTATACTGTTTGATTGCACCGTGGTAATCTTTAAGTCGTACCATATCTTTTCCTCTGACACAAAGAGCGAGACATTTTGGGTACACATGTTTGAATTCTTTTTCGTTAATTTCAGAAGTGTTTTGATTTAAAGGATTTGCGTTTACATCACATAATTCAATTTCAAATAAGACTAAAGAATTGGGCGGAACTCTATCCATACCACTGCTTCTATAGGCGAATTCAGGGTCTATTAAAAATTGTGACTTTTCATTAATTTTCATTGATTGTACTGCAATCTCTAATCCCTGAATTACTTCTCCTTGTCCAATTGTAAAAGTAAAAGGCAATTTTCTAGCATATGTTGAATCAAAGGGTTGTGCTTCATATTGTACGTAAGCATTGTAATTAATCTTCACATTTGTAAACTTTTCTGGTTTTGACCCATATCCTTCTCTAATAACTATTTTCTTAATTTTCCCATTTTGTAATAAATTTTGCATACTTTCTGCAATCTTTTTAAATGGTTCACCGTCATATGAACTATCTTGGTCAAGACATTCAAGTTTCAAATGCTCTTCAAGGGCGTCAATATAGTTAATTTCATTTTCCGTGTCATTTATCTCAGTCGAAGTTTCTTCGCTCTTCACTTCAAATTCTGTGCCGCCATTTATTACCTCTCTAAAAAAATGGTTACGATAAATGTAAGATGTTACCGACAGTTTATGAACTGACCTGAGATCCAAACCATTTACAATTTTAATTTTACTCATTTTAATATCATAAAACTCTTGGTAGTCCTCTACTTAGACGAATCGGAAAACTTAAATTTGTTTTATTATCAATTTTTCCATACCTACATCAATTTGTTTTATTATCAATTTTTCCATACCTACATCACGACTATTCACAGGACACAATCCAATCCACCGTCAGCTGAAAAAAGCGCCTGCGTGGTTCGGAGATTTCAAATGTTTTGGCTACGAGGTGCGATCAAAATTATTCAGTTATTCCGAATATAAGCCGGGTGGAATTTATCAGCAGCACGACTGAAATAATGGGCTCCAGAAGCCGTGACGTAAAAAATGCGCGAAATTTTGAAACACTGTCATTCGATAAAAATACCTTGAAAAAGTCGACCTTATTGCATATGTAAATAAGGTTGAATTTATAAAGATCAAATTTTATGCGATGAATAAATACACTAAATAAAATAAATAAGACCTAAAAATGTTGACATTCGATAGCCTAAACATTTCACTTATTGATAAGTCACGAATTACAACAAATTTACACTTAATAAAGAATTTAATGGAAAATAAAATGTTCGATGCAGATTTCCTTCATTTCTAAGCTTTAACGCAGGTCCAATATGAACGAATTCCAGCGAACCATGCCGAATGCGAGCAAATCCCCTCCGATTTGCCCGCGCCACTTGTTATTTGTATGTACTCGGCCATCTTCGGTAGTTGGTTTACAGCTGTTCGGGTGAGTTTGACAGCACGAAGCATGTACAGTAATTTCTATTTTCGATTAATTTCTCAAATATGCGAGAATTGTTTGTAACTTGTGTCTGGATTAAAACTAGAATGTCTAGAGTATTGGAGTTGAGTGTTTTTATGCCTTATTTGTGTTTCCATATGTGATTTTTATTCGGTCAAAGTTTAGCTGTTATAATTTCAACCTTATGTATTAGTGCAATAAGGGCGACTTTTTTAAGGTATGTTTTCAGAATGACAGTGCTTCAAACGTTCGCGCTAAAATTACGACACACTTCTCCACCCCATTGCTAGAATGACAAAAAAAACTTGTTTTAGGTGTTTTATTTGTAACGCTTTTAATACGAAGCTCGTTTTTTGTGGGCTAGCGTTACGGACTAAAAAACGAGACACTAGTTAACTTTGAGAGCTAACACCACTTGTTTTTAAAAATATGTATTCATTGTGAAATATTACTCTAGATCAGCGTTTCCCAAATTGGGTTCCGCGAGATGAAAGCAGGGGTTCCGCGAAAGGACAAAACCACGATTAAAAAAACACACGAATAGAAAATATAAAATAAATAAATGTACAAATTAAATTACTACGTGACGAGGGCCAACGTTTGGTTCAGATATAAAACAGATATAAAAAGAATTTGCCAAAGGAAGAAGAGATCACATTCCTCCCATTAAAATGTAACTTGATTTTTTGTATTTTATTTTTATACCGGATTCCGTCTTGATGTCCCAAATCTAAAAAGGTTCCACGAGTAAAATTAATTGGGAAACGCTGCTCTAGATTAATTATTGATTATTAACATTTTATATACAGCGTGTGTAAAAAGAACTGAAACCAATAAATAACTTTTAAAAAAATTATATTTAATAAAAATCGTAAAACCCGCGGATTTTCATTTAAAAAAAATGTACAATTTGAGTCGTTTAGTTTTTTTAAAACATTTTTCTTCTTTACAGCCAACTTTGAAATTTTTATAAATGGCACCATACCTTTTTAATACCTCAAATGAAAGCTTATTTAATAAGCAATTTGTTGATGTAAATAGTTTTGAAACTGAATAAATAGTTTTCACAAAATATACATTTTTTAAAAAGTTTAAAAAAAATGTTTGTTTTATCGTATCTCAATGAATTATTTACGGAGAGATGGATTGGTCGAAAAGAGAGGATATAATGGCCACCTCGATCGCCTGTGGTCTCACTCTACTGGATTTTTTTGTGTGGTCATTTAACGAACAAGATGTATTCAAACAGACCAGATAATTTAGATGTTTTGCAACAAACAATTCAAGAAGAACGTTATATGTACCATCAGACACATTAAATAGCTGTTCTCAAAATTTTGAACAACGTCTTGTCCATTGTGCGAAGGAGTTAACGGCGCCCAATTTGAACATTTAATTTATTCAAATATTGAGGCCTATTCTGTAACATCCTGTTAAAAATAACGGGTAGGTTGTGATGGACAAAAGATCACATTGCTTAATTTAGAGTAATTTTATTTTACCAATTCTGTTAAGAAATTAACCGAATTTGCTAAAATTAACAATGTAGGACAAGTTATTATCTAATAGAAGTCTACTAAAATAACATTTTAAAAAATAACAACTTTTGGTTAAAAAAATAAAAAAGGCGTTAATTTTTAACTTTTTACAGAATACGGTATAGAATAGCGTTCATAACCTTATTTTGTTTTTAAGCATTTCAGTAATCTAAAAGTGTTTTGTTTAAGTTTTTTTCACTTTTTGTAGTAAATTTCAAATTATTACTTACATTTACTGATTGTTTATTACATTAATTTTCTTTATAATAAAATATTATTGTTTAAAAAGGTTAAAAAACAACAAAATAAAATTTTGTTAAACAATTAAAATAATTAGTTAAAACATTTTTTTGACCTTTTTAAAAAATGTAGTTTTATTTTTTGTGAAGCTTTTATTTGAGGTATAAAAAAGGATATAGAGCCATTTAAAAAAATTTTTAAGTTGACTGTGAAGAAAAGAAGAATGTTTTTAAAAAACTGAACGCCTCAAATTGTGTCTTTTTTAAATAAAAATTGACGTGTTGTAGGATTTATACCAAATATAATTTTTTAAAACGTTATTCATTGGTTTTAGTTCTTTTTACACAATCATGCTGTATTTAAAAATATACTTAACACTTACAGTATTATAACACGATCAAAAAATGAGTAAATAAAAAGACTTTGTCTCCTAGCAAAAAGTTACGCCTTGTATGGCACATTTTTAAATTAGTTGCCCACTTATGAAAAACTACTGTGTAGGCATTCAACCCAAGGTATTTTCGCCAATCCCAGTACTAAACTTGCAAATGCATACCATATGAAACTTATGCAACCATGCCTAATCATTAAAGGAACATTAATGATGGAACGAAATTATTATCGAATTTCTTATCAAAGAACTACCAACATGGTAATTTACCCCTAATAAGTATAACTGGCAACACGGCCGGTTATTTGATGTAGAGTTGATCATTATTTTTATTTGTACCTTGTTTTTTTATTAGGGTTGAATAGCTTTAGGAAGCTACATGCAGTTTATAATTTAATAATTTTTTTATTGGATGTGTCATTTTGGCCTCCTGACAGGAACGCGTTGAATTTGACAGTTTGGGAAAAAGTCCTAATACCAAAATTTCGTAGATCTTAATTTGCAAACCTAATAATCTAACAGTTGGTGGTTTTTTTATGTCTATAAAAAAGATTTGTTTTTTCCTATTAAAAATATTTTTTAAGTTATTTGATTGGTGTCACGTTACATTGAATACAAAAGGATCTTATTTTATGGTTTTGTTTACATAATTTACTTAGTTTTTTTTAAATTACCTGACTTAATTATTTTTAAGAAAAACTTTAGTAAACCATATATTTTTGTAAAAAGAAAAAAAACGATTTTTTTGAAGTCACAGCCAACTATAATTTCTACTATTGAATAAAAAGTAACTTTGGTATAGTGACTGTTAGTATAAGTATAAGTATATCTCAGACATTAAAAAGTAAAAAAAAATGCGATTATTACATTATTTGATTTTACGTAAAAATCTGAAGCTGTAGGTACGAACTGTTACTCTTTGAATTGGTTGAAAAATTTTAAAAAATACAAAATATAAAAAAATGAAACTAAAATAAAAAAGCATGATCGAAAGTAGGTGAAACCTATTAAAACCATTAGAACGAACCACTCTGTACGCTAAAAAAACTCGTATATTTTATTTGTACAAATCACACAAGGTACTGAGCTGCATTAGAGGCACAGGGCTGCTGCAGTTTTATTTTGAGAGGTTGCACACAATGAGCACAGGCCTCAATGTGAAGTTCGCTTACCGAGCCCTTCTTGTTGAAAAAAAAAACTGAATATTTTACACGGGCACTTTGCGCACTCGCGAAACACAAGTATAATTCTAATATTTTATTATAATATTTTAATAATTCTATTCAGGTATTTGGCGTGCACTTGGGATATACTAGTTGAATATTGAATATCTTTTGATGATTTAGTAATTAGCTTACTGACTAAATTTTTTAAGATTAGGTACACATTACAGAGTGTTTCCGTCCACTTTTTATCAATTGAAATACTAAGTATTTAAAATAAATATCACCCTTTTTATTATCCATCGAATATTGCTCAAATAAAATTAAAATTAATATTGGACACAAGTAGTACATCCAAAATATTATAAATTAGTTTTTATAGTAAAATTTCTAAATACATTCTTTTTTTTTTTCAGGGAATTTCTTGCTGCTCCGACTTTCTTCATCAATGACATCTGAATTTCTGTACGTAACTAGTCCACTTTTTAGTCCTACTCGAAATTCCTGTCGGATTCAAGTTCGAATTTATCAAGAAAATATGGTTAATGCGGAAATCCGTATTGTAGGAGATAAAACAACTAATCATTCCCAATCTATTAACAACCACACCCAATGGCTTGTTGAAAAGATACGAGGAGATAACAGCAGGAAGTAGGTGTTTGTTTAATTTTTGTTCAAAAATATATGTTTAAAAAAAATCGAAGAGAATTTCAAGATGGTCTCCTAGCTCTATAGAGTTCATTTTATATTATAACAAACTTAATGTACTGTAGACAGCGTGTTCCAATGAAAACGAACCATCTGGAATACGAGTACAAACCATACAAAATTTGCAAAAACACAGAAACAGGTTACATTTGTTTCCGAGAGGAAAATCCTTGGGCTCAATTATTAAAACACCTTCATATACTACAATTCCAAAATTTTAAATAACATTAACCCACTTGTTCAATATGTTTCTCAAAACTTTTTACCAAAATTGAATAGGACTATCCGTTTATTAAATATCCACAAAAATAGTCTTTCTGACTCGTAATAAGAACTATTACAAGAAACTACGTAGTGAGTAGATGCATCATTTTGTTGAAATACTAAATTATCCTCCGACAATAAGTCGTCATTGTCTATTCTCTTAAGAACTTGAGGATAAATTTCTATGATTTTCTGAAATCAAATTTGAATACGATATTTATAAAGAGTCGAAACAAAAACAACGCAATAAATAACAAAAGAACAACTATTGTAACAAGATTAGTGAAAAACAGTTGATAGTTTTCAATAGTAGTCGGAGTGCCGAAAAAATCTGACTAAATTACACACTCCTACCAATAGAAGTACTTAGTTTCTAAAGCCTCCAAATTTTTGTGGGTTCCAATATGTTATTACACAATGGTTGTTCTTTTATTATTTATTAATTTTTTATTAACAAAATTTACACTTAATACTGGTTACTGGTTAATTTTGTTCATCAGAAGTTTATTACTAAGTTTCAATAAATTAATCAATATTATTTCAGATGGCAAAAATACGAATCACGTATAGGCAAAATGTCTGAAAATTTCACTATAATTCTCGAGGTTGTGCCACCACAGACAATAACCCAAGGAGCTGTTGTAGCCTTTGACAATATAGCACTAACACATTGTTACCCTGAAATAGATGATATATGCAGGCCACACCAATATCGTTGTAAATCCACTTCAAACTGTATCAATAACACCAGCATTTGTGATATAACACAAGATTGTTTACTTGGTGATGACGAAGCACAAAATTGCGGTCAGTACTTATTATTTTCTGTAAAGAACTTCTATTTTAAAGATAATTATGTAGATGGTATGCCATACGGATCCAGATGTACATTTGAAGAAGACTGGTGTGGATGGTATAATGTAGATGGAAAAATTTTGGAATGGTCCCGTCATAATGGATCCACTCCAACAAACTACACGGGACCGAATTATGATCATACTTTCAAAAACAGCACCGGCAAGTATCTCTACGTAAATATGCTTAAGGAAGAAGCTAGTTTTGCAAGCACCGCCACTCTCAAAAGTGTTATCTTTAATCCACCACCAAGAGTGCATGGAAATGTTTCTTCCAAGTACTATAATTCGTGTGCAGTAAGTTATACAAAATATTCATAAAATGCGTGTACAGGTAAATCACTTTTGTATTTTCTATCAGATTAGGTTTTACCTTCATCAAACTGGTAAACACAAGAGCGCTATACAATTACAAGTTACTGAATTAAAACCAACTGATAACTACTCTACGGAGCTTTTATGGAGTTTTATTGATTATGGAGATAAATGGATAAGACAAGTTTTTATTTTGCCCAACATAACACACAAGTAATTAAAGAAGCTAATGCCAAAAAGTCAAATTAATGCACAATTCTGCTTTAGATATTTTATACATTTTGACGCCAAAAGAGGATATAGGTACATTAGTGATATTGCTATTGATGATGTTTCACTTAGTCCGGAATGTTTTGGACTAAACATACCACCAGAGGAGCTGAATGGCTATAATTACTGGAATCCATACGAGGAACGTGTTGTGGGAAGAGAAACACATAAACATTTTGTTAACGAAACGAGTAAGACAAATAATGAAAAGTACAACATAAATACATAAAAAAATTACAGGTTATAAAATTTCTACATGTAATGCAAAAGGCCGTTTTGGTCCATCCGAGAAAAATTGTGCGGAAGCATACAATGACACAAAAGTCAAAGTTAAGGTCTTAAGAGAACCTGGTTTAAGCGGTATTCAAAAATGGACCTCACCTAGCGATGGATTTTACACGTACTTTTTCGAAACTAGTCGTATTTTTTTTCAAGGTAGTTTTTTTAGGTTTATATTAGTTGGAGCTAGTGGGGGAAAAGGAAGTGGGGCTATGGGTTCGTCACGAGGTGCTATGGTAAGAGTAGTGCTAGAATTAAGAAAGGGACAAGAAATATTCATGTTGGTTGGTCAAGAGGGTATTAGTGCGTGCGTAAAGGTTTCTGATTACTTCATAATTTTGAAAATTAAATTTACAATGTTTTGTTTTAGTCTCTTGGGCATGAGGGCAATTCCTCATGTTCGACTGTTAAAAGTGACGATAGATCCAAAGGAATTCGAGACATCTTAAATATGACTATTAATGATGGAGGAGGAGGTGGTGGTGGAGCAACATATTTGTTTCTGGTGAGTTAATAACTAATTGAAAAATTGTTAGTTTTTATTTAATAACGTTATTAGCGCAACAAAAGCAAGCAGTATATACCAATAGCAGTAGCTGCAGGAGGTGGTGGTCTTGGTCTAGGTCGTTTTATCGATACTGGCAGGCAACATGGACAGGCTATAAACATGTCTAAACCACCTATTACCGGCCACATGTATGGAAAAAAGTACGTTTAATACAGAGATAATGTTCTTAGTAATAAGAAAATTTCTCAAAAATTGCTTCCTTGAGTGATGATCCAATAGTTATTTTAAATAATTTTTAATTTCAGTAATAATTAATCTATAGGTGTTTTTGAAGTTACATTACAAATTTTAGCAAGTGATAGCCCTTTCTGAAAGAATGCCAAAATGACAAAATTTGTCCTATACCAATGTTTCCCGTTTTTGAGATAGGTATACAATGTAGAAGTTTTTTAAAACGTTTTTCAAAGAAAAAATTTCTACGTGTATCTCAAAAGAGCAACATTTAAAAAAACAAATTTGGATATTTAGCATTGTTTTAATGAGAATTATCACCAGCAAAAAAGCTATAATACATCGCATCTCGTACGACCACACAGGTTTTGAAAAAATGTTTTACGTCGTATATTTTAAAAACCATAAACACTTGTATAATGTAAATTTGGTTTTTAGTGTTTTTTTTTAACAAGGACTATCATCTGTTATAATTTGTAAGGTAACATAAAAAAACATTCCGTATATGTAAATTATATTATTTTATTAATTTTTCTATTTGGGATGTTATATAATAACGAAAGTTTATAACTGATTGTAGGGTTGTAGGAGGCTGTGGAAACAATAAAAAATGTCCTGCCTTTAAAGACAATGATTTTAGCTATTGTGTTTGTTGCAAGTTTTCAACTAAATTTAAATATAAAAAAAACGGAGTAACTCTTAACTAATGATTTATTCACAAAAACGTGAGACAAACTGTCTCGTACTCATCATGGTAGCCTACTCTTTAGAAGTGGGGTGTCTGGGGGTCGTAAGTGCGCAGCACTTAACAGTATTATTAAAATTATTATTAGACAAATAAATAACTTCAGAAACTATTCTTTAATATTTCGTTGTGGAAAAAGAACATTACAATGAACATTCATGATATCGAAAATTTCTACAGCCTCCTAGGATCTTATAAACACTTTTACTACTGTATATTGCCACACATTAATTCTTGAAGAATTTGTTTTTTTTAATTTTTTGCTACTTTTGCCGATTTTTTCATTTATTGCATTCAATTTTTCATATTTCATATTTCGTAGTTCTGCTGGTGCTGGTGGTGGGTGGAAAATGTTTCCTGGTATTGTGAATCCAGCTCACAAGCAACTAATGGGCCGGTCATTAACAGAGGGTGGTGGTATTGGTGGTAGAGCATGTTACAACTCCACTGATGAACGTGGATATGGAGGGTTTGGTGGTGGTGGAGGTGGGTGCAGATCAGGAGGTGGCGGTGGAGGATTTGCAGGAGGAGACGCGACCTCGACAAATACTACAAATGGGGAAGGAGGGTATTCTTATATTGACCCAAGCCGGACAATTCTTAACTTATCGGAAGCACATTCTGGGTATAATGCTGGTCCTGGGTCAGTTTTGATTATTCCTGCAATACCAGGTTGTGATTGCAATTACCGATGTGTAGCACTAGATTCTAGAAAGGCTCTAACTGCTTGCATTTGTCCCAAGAATTGGAGACTTGATTCCGATGGCAAGACATGTATCAGTAAGTCTCGTGTTAAGTGTTATTAGTGTAGAGTACATCCGCCTGCATGAATAATAGTTCAATAATTTTTTAAAATTAAGAGATAGTTTTACTTATAGACAAGGTTTCTTATTTTTCAGAAAGGAAAAACTATTTATTTGCATAAATTTATCTTTAATAATCTCTGTAACTGTTTGCTAATAGTATTTTTTTTTCGAGTAAGTTTTTTTGTTTTCTTCGACTTTATCCAGTCGTTCTTCTAGTAAACTGCTCAACTTATACAGTATTTTTCGTATTTTTTTAAAAATTATTTTTCTAATATCACCTAATGTACATCTTCAATTTAATATTTTTTGGAAAATTTTAGCTGTTCCAGAAAATGCGGTTGGCGATACTACTTCTTGGATACTCATTGTCCTTATCGTGTCAGTTATCTTCTTGACAACGCTAGTAGCAATTATTTGCTTTATTTTATGTAAGCCACCATTTTTACTTAAAGCTGAAGCAGTTCCTAATTTGACAAATGTTATAGATAACAGATATCAACATCGAGCTTCTGGAATTTTACGTAGAAAAATGTTATCTGGGGCTGATCTTCAGTTAGACAGACTTCGTGTGGCTTCTGACAGTATGATGACGGAATATAATCCAAATTATGAATTCGGAGGTGTCGTTTATACCCTTAAGGATTTGAAAGATATTCCAAGAGAACAACTACGACTTGTTAAGTAAGCATGTTTTGTGATTGGTGTTGTGTGTCAAATCCGTTCAAAACAATGATCAAAAAACCTTTCTTTTTCCTTATTTTTTTTTTATTTGATTAACATGTATTATTTTATGTTATGTATAATAAAAATTTATTTTTGTGATACATTGTTTTATTTTTTGTTCTTATTCTTTAACTTTTTGTCGAATTACTTCTCGTTTCTTAATTATCCAATAATACGCTATTGCGTTGTTTTAATTAAAGGGCTAATTCGGGCTCAAATTCAAATTTACATTCAATTGAAGACAGCGTCGAGCTTATGTAAGTTTGTTTAAGATCATTGAGTTATTATTGGTGTTTCGATGTTTGTCACTTTGACTTGTTCTTTTTCGATCAAAGATATTAATTTACAGAGCTTTGGGACAAGGAGCATTCGGAGAAGTTTACCAGGGGTTTTACCGACAAAGGCCTTGTGATACTGTTGAAATGCCAGTTGCTGTGAAAACTCTTCCTGAAATGTCTACTTCTCAAGCTGAAATGGATTTCCTTATGGAAGCTTTAATTATGTCAAAATTTAATCACCCCAACATCGTCCATTTTATTGGGGTTTGTTTTGATAAACATCCGAGATTTATAGTTTTAGAATTGTTAGCTGGAGGTGATCTTAAAAACTTCTTAAGAGAATCCAGACCGAAACCTGTTAGTAAAACAACTCATTAAAGAAATATTTGAAACTGGCAAAATTTTTGTAGGAACGTGGAAGCCCTTTGTCTATGAAAGATTTAGTATTAATTGCTGTAGACGTAGCTAAAGGTTGTAAATATTTGGAAGATAACAGGTTTATCCATCGAGATATTGCTGCACGAAACTGTTTGCTGACTACTAAAGGTCCTGGACGTGTCGTCAAAATAGCTGATTTTGGAATGTCTCGAGATGTTTACAGGTATGACAATAACATTAATCGACATGTTTCACATTTAAATAAATATCAAATATTTAGGTCGGATTACTACAGAAAAGGTGGTAAAGCTATGCTTCCTATAAAGTGGATGCCTCCAGAAGCCTTCTTAGACGGTATTTTTACGAGTAAAACCGATGTTTGGTCGTTTGGAGTGTTATTATGGGAAATTATGTCCATGGGTTACATGCCTTATACAGGCTGTGCAAATAGAGAAGTCATGCAACTTGTAACAAGTGGAGGACGTTTAGACCCGCCAGCCAACTGCCCAGGTAATTTTTCAAAATATTTTCAACTTGTTCGATAGTTTATTCATAAGTTATACAATCATCAATGATTAGGGTGTCTTCAGATATAATTGTTACAATTACATTCTTTAAAATTATTCTCTATTATTATATGCCTATGGACTTTAAGTCAGTCAAAGCGTCGTAAATTACTCCCAAAAAATTATATTTTTGACGTGTTTACCAAATAAGGCAACATATTGATCATTGCACTTTTTCTTTAAAAATATCATTGTTATGTCATTAGACATGTTATATACCTCAACTAGTTTGAAAACTCCTCGCGTAGGCTCAAGAACTTAAAAACTTGTGTATGAACAGGATATCCTTGGCAATACGCATTACCTAAGCTTACTTAGCTTGTGAATAAGATAATCGCACAGGAAGCAGGATATTTCCACCCTGGAGACACATTTTACTAATTTTGATTCAAAAGAAGCATTATCGAAGGTCATCTACCTTCAAAGTTTCTAGAATAAATATCTATTGTTCAGTCCTCTTTCGAATATAGATTATATTATCATCTAGAGTTAAATCTAGCAGTAAATTGTTTCAGAATGTGGGAAACAAATCAAAATCGGTTTTTACATTAAAATGTCCTATAACAATACTACAAAGAGACTGAAAATGAAAGTTTGAACACTTTTAACGCACACACAACGCACTTGAAAAGGTTATGAGAGGTTACCTTTCTTGTTTTGTTTAAACATTACAGTGTTTTTCTATGAATTCTGCATATGTTGTTATGATAGTATGTATATTAGAGTAGTAGGAAATGTTTCGTTTCTAGCGTCACATCACAATCATCACATCACTTATTAGTTGTTACCATAAACTAACTACCTTTTTTAGATGTAAATCTGCCATAGTAATGTGAAGGACTGAAAAAAGCGGCTCAAGCGGGTGTAGGGAAAATTAAATTGTGTGGCGGTAAATTTAAACCATATTTTATGGTCTCAAATTTCGCTGTGCAACGTTGAGAACAGTAAAAAAGACCACTCACAAAACACGAAAGTCTAGCTTCTCTGCGTATTGTGCAATGGAAGCGGATCAACACGTTTGTGAATGGTTTTTTCTGCTTGATCTCATACTTACAATGCAATAAATTAAAGGTGTGATGACTGAGTTGCGTTTTTTTTTTAATTTTTAAAAACTGTACAGATAATATTTTTCAAAAAAACTTTGCAATTAATTTTTTTTTTCGAAAACACATAGTGTATCACAAAGTTAATAGTTATTGAAAATGAAGTAATCAAGTTATTATGGAGTTGTTAGTATTAAAGTTCTGTCGATATTGTATTAACAACTTGTATTACAACAGTATAGCCAAACTGTCGATTTTCCACACCTTGACGTAGACATTTTTCTTTAGTATCCTCCAGCAAAGTGTTAAGAGCGGCTCTCTTCGTGCTTCCTTGATTGCAAATCGATGTCACAACTTTAAAACCCGCTTTTTGGCATACCTTGATCACGTTTACAATCATCGTTTTCAGTTTTTGTGTTTTTATAGGACCTTTACTAAAAGTAAATACAAGTGGCTGTTTGCATTGTCGGCGAATGCTTTTTAAAATAAAAACGTTAGCATGGTTTGTTATTTGTTTCATGTGTGTATCCCCATAATCTTCTAAACCGTCAACACATTTCAGCATTTGATTATGTGTAAGGCGAGTGGTAATCGAGACTTCGTCAAATGTATAATGTTTGTCTACAGATTTGACCATTTCCGCGCATTTTTTCAAATTCTTAAAGATTTGCTTGTTTAATCCCGGGTGAAGAGAAATTTGATTTAACATATTCGTTAAAGTCCTCATCGATGGTAAACAAAAAATCTTGGACATAAGCTTATAGTTTTTAGCGCCTGCTTTCAGAAGTGTTAAAAACAAGATTTTTTCTTCTACTGAAAATCGCCTGGTTTTGGGTTTCATATTCTGGTTCTTCACATGCTGTATGATAAATGTATATTTAGCTGCATTCACATGTTTCATTAAATTTTGAAATCGCGAATTATTTGCAGTGTGTTCCGCATTTTGCAATCGCGTTTGCAAATTGTTTATTCTATTACTAAGTCTTGCAGTTTTAGGGCAACACTTAACCGCCATGGCGCAAAACTTTTTACGTCGTGGCGATAAACATTTTTCACGTGTTATATTTACACGGTGTAGAATGCCCTGTCTGGTCGCCTTGTGCACAATCCTTGTTGTTTGTGTTTTGTGTTAAAACAAAGTACATGGGGCTTTTTGTTGTGAGGAAGTAGATGGGCTAATGTGTCGTGTGGCAATGCACCAAATGAGACTGATGTTTCTTGTTGTAACGAAGAACATGTGTTTGAACTTTCTTGTTGAGACAGAAGAGGCTGATGTGTCTTGTTCTGACGCAATAGATCTGATTTGCTCATCAATAAGTGTTGAAGCAACAGAAACAACGGTTTCCGGCAAAGACACAGGTACTTCAACAGTCTGTGCCCTGAATTCTACCACCTCTTCAGAAATCTCTACAAATTATGTACGTGTTAATTAGAACAAAATATAAATTTAAAAAAAATATAAATATAAACGGAACTAAAAGCCCAATTACAAGTTAAGATAAGCCCAGTAATATCACAAATTTTAAGAAATTTCTATAGCAATAACCAACCACAGCACCGCCGAAGCCTTTCCGTGGCAACAGAGATGAGACCGAACTTAACCTAACTTTAATTAGCCCCTTAGGGACTCATTATATAGAAGTTAAAAAACAACTTACTTGGATGATGTAATGTTGGAACAGCATCTATTGTAAGTCCTCGTCTAATACGTGGTACGTGGTAGCTTTCAGAAAAATGTCTAGCACAAACAAAACAGGTACGATAAATCGCATTTGGTTCCAAATATTTTAGTTTTTGATTTTATATTTTTTTAATCCACTTTTGCATCATATCTGGATCTTTTGGAAAACGATCCAATATCCAGGAACAATGCACATATTTTTATACTTGATATTTAAGTCCATAGTGAAAACTAAAATGAAGACCACAAATAGTGAAAACTAAAATTAAGACCACAAAAATCAAATTTACGTTTCCTACTAAAACTAGGACTACTTACCGGTTCTGTAGGAAAAAAACAGTAACACTAAAGAAAGTTGTTTAGTAGTTATAAAACTTCAGTTTAATGACAACACGACTTAAGGCTCTAGGGTACCAAAATAAAATTCAGAACTTGGTGTACTTTCGGTTGTATACTTTTCACAGATTGACAGGCTTCAGTCACTGAACCCTCACCATGGGGTGCTCTACCCAAACCTCATAAAATGCAAATTACAAGAACAGTCAAAATTTTACTTTTCAAGGCAAAATAAGATTCAGGATAGTTTTGAACTCAGTTGTCACCGTCAGAAACACACTTGCCGGTCAATTTATGGAGATATCTAAATTATAACAAATCATTTTTTTAAATGTAGATAAAGATTAAAGACTTGAACAAATTACCAATGTATTAGTAATTTAAAAAAGTTGTAAATTTATTTTCTAGTCTTTTGTACGATGTAGATAATAATCCTGTTGAATCAAGTAACGCTAATATAAATTTGAATAACAAAAAACATTTGTTTATAAAATAATTAAAACAATTTCAGGATATGTTAACAAAAATATTTAATAAATATTTTTTTATTTCAAGCTTTTAATCAATTATTATGAACATGACTTAACAAAAATTTGTAAAAACTCTTTAGAACTAGATAATCTGATATATTATTATTTTTCCTGTACAATTCATTCTGTTTTACCTGAAACTTCTAATGAAGTTTTTTTAATAAGCAGAAATCAAATTTTAAAAGGTAGTTTTATACAAACTACTACCTATAACTGTACAAAAAACATCACATGCTTTTATTGCCTAATTAAACGTCTAACTACTGTGTACCAAAGCCAAAAAATAGTTTTGTTCGGCTAAGTTTTTTTTAATAGCAAAGGTAAAGCCAAAGCCAGAAAACAGACGAGGCCGAAACAAAAATAAATTTAGTCATCTTCATAACAACAAACAATCGAATTCTTTTAATTTTCTATGAAAATAAAAATGCTACATTTATTAATTCAGCTTAAAATTACGTTATAAGAGCAAAATTCAAAAATTCTACTTCAGTATCCAGTCTTCAATTTAGTCTTTACTTAGGGCATTACACCTTATCAGGACAAATAAAATAATTTTTCTAAACCGTCATTTAGATGTCAGGAAAATATTGGTACCGAAATTACTCAAAGGATTAAATAAAGCAGGTTTGAATAATGGATTAAAATACTTAATGGTATCTACCGAGATTACCTGTCCCCTTTTAGAAAGTGTGAAATTTGAAAAACAAATAGGATTTGAAAGTGAAATTGCCATAATGTTGGGGGGCAGTTTCATACATATAAAAGAGACAACGAAAATTTTATAACTTCTTTATTCTTCATCCTTTGCTGTTGATCAGTGAGTTTGTTGAAGTGTTTTTTATATATAATTTTTGCGAACAGCATTAATTTATTAAAAAATTTGTAATATTTTATTTTATTATTATAATATTAAGTAGCAATAAGAAACTTTTTGTTAAAAATAGTGTTATAGTGATTTTAATTTGGTAAGTTAAATAGTAGATACATAGTAGAAGTTAGTAGTAAGAAGTAGTATAATTATAGTAGTAGTAAGTTAATTAGATTATAACACGGAACGAAAAGACCATTAACTTGAGACTTTTGCTGAAAGTCGAGAAAAAATGCTCTTTGCTTCTGCAAAACTTGTGTTGTCAACAAAAATAAATATTCGGTTAAACAGATTACTGCAACCCATTTTTGTTTTATTTTTCATATATTGCGTCATCTGTTGTACGTAGGGACAATTTTAGCCACACTTCTTAGAACCAAACTAAAACATATCCTGCCATCTTCCATAAGACTTTCACAAGTTTCACATCTAAAGGTAGTTAGTTTATGATTATTACTCATTTATCTCATCATCATCATCAGCTTAATGACTCACATAGATTATTATTACTGAGCTGTACCATTCTAATCTAAAGATTTTGGCTACGTATTTATCAATCTAAGTAAGTATTTCGTGAGGGAGCTTTTAGCACTTGTGTTGGCTATTTCGTTAGTTTCTTCTATTTTTGTTTTTTTTTTTTTGGTTATTTTTACATTTTGTATATAGTTTTGATAAAGATTTTAAGCTACAGTGCTCTTATACTTACCCTAAGAGCATTATTTTCATCGTTTCCTTAGTATTAGTTTGATCCTGAATATTAATTTAATAACAATTTCTGGTCGTGCTCCGACATGTTTTCTGTAGGGTTGTGGCTTTTTCTTTGTTGTTCCAGCTATTTCTTTTGGTTGCTATTTCAAATTGTCACTTATAATTACCTTGGTCACGACAAATGACCATCACAAGTTGGAGGTTTTACTTACTGTGCACCTAACTCTATTCCCGTAGTTTTTTCCAATTCTCGTTTTTCTTGTTTCCTTTTTTTTTCTTAGTCGTCGTGTTTCTTGTTTTTCCTTCCCTTCTGGAATTTATTTTTTAATTTTTTTAGAATATGATTTTTTGTTCTAGTGTCTATTTTTTGTTTTTCTTTATCTTCTAAACGTGGTTTTGTTGTTTTTTCTTTTGTGCCAAATATCGTTTCAAGATCTCTTCAATATTATTTTGTTCTTCTAATTTAAAATGTTCTTTCGTTTTTGTTTTCTATATTTCTTATTTCTTTTGAATTTTTTGTTTTTCGTTTTTTTCAGTCTTTGTCTTTTAAGTTTTCTTTTATTCTTCATTATTTTCGACTGAACTTGTAGTTGAACTCTTTAATTCAAAATTTTTGTGCAAACTTCTTTAAATTTCACCCCAGTGTGACATTTAGGTAATCAATAAAATTTTTTGAACCTATAATTTATTTAACAAATCACTCTACTTTACTAAAACGAACTGCCCAAACGACGGTCTTTTGCGTGGTTAGATAAAGCAATGTTTCCTTTTCTGGAAAAAATAGCCGGTTGAATTTTGCGATCGATGTAGAGGACGTAACTCTTGCCTTTTTTTAAACGGTTGCATTTAAATCTAAAAATTTTGTTTTTTGTTTTATAGGCCCAATTTACGGTATAATGACCCAATGCTGGCATCCAACTCCCGAACAAAGACCAACATTTGCAACGATTCTGGAACGGCTGGGCTACTGTGTGCAAGACCCACAGGTAATGAACGCTCCATTACCTGTTTTCAACCGGCCTCCCTCAAACGAACGCGACGCCACAGTGATGCGACCACTCAGCTCCGATGAAAACTGCCTCCAAGTTGTACCCCAATCTTCGGACTACTTAATTCCCAACCACACAAGCGTTTCAAATCCTATCGGTTCAACTTCGTCAGTAGAGAAGCTGCTGCCTGAAAACTCAGACAGCTGGGAGACTTCCTTCATAATGCCCCAGTCCAGGTCGACCCAGCCGCTCTTGCTCGAGTGCGAGCAAAAGGAGGAGGAAGGCACCAGCTCCGTAAGGACGCTTTTGTGATGAGTTTGAAGTGATTGTTCTAGCTCGTCCCGTTTCAGATGGATAAGTTGGTAGCAATTGACGGGATGTCGAAAGTATCGCCTCTGTCCAATAGCATGGTGGGCAATCACAATAATAACGTGAAAGATCTGAGCTCTCTCAAGTCCGGGATCTCACTAGATGCAGGAGCTTTAGCTAAACAGTCTTTGGCCCAAAATAAATACAGTAATCTTTTAACAGGTGATACCGTCACTGGCAATGGTGTTTTACAAAACGGACCTGTTTCACAAAATAATTACCTTAATGCAAACGCCAGCAAATACATAAACGAAACAGAAATAAATTGTTAAAAAAAAACAGAATAGTGAGGAGAAAATGTTTTCGTTTGTAAATTTATTGGGATTTGCATGTCGGAAATTTGTTGAGTTTAAGGTATGTACAATACAGAGATGTACTGATATATTTTTTAACAAGTGTACCTTTTATTTAAAATACAAGAAATGCAATCATTTTAAGCTCATGAAATTGGTTGTGCACTAGGAACTCTTTCCTTATTTAGATACTTGATTTTGTTACAAAACAATGTTACTATAAAAATGTATGTCTCAATTTTAAATCGTGAGACACTCTGTAAAACTAACTGTAATGTGATGTATGAGATTTTTTATATAAAATTAATTTGATAAATTTTGCTCAGTTATATAATATTATCAAAAATTGAAATATTTTATTGTAAACAGAGTATATTGTTAGAGTAAGTAGTAAACGCGTATGTATTAATACAGGATACTTTTAAAATACTGCTTTTTAAGTATTTTAGAATATCCTGTATTTTAATGTTATCACTATAAAACTGAAGTATTTACTTAAGTCATTTATTTAAGGATGAATGAAAACGTTGAATGAATGTTTTGTTTAAGTATTTTATACATGTGCAATAGTATTGGAAACATTTTTTTTTATAAAATGTTATTATAAACTGGTTGCGATAGACCACTAAAAATAATAGATGCTATTTGTAGAAAAAAACATACATAAGTAATAAAAGTATGACTTTGTTACTTACGTTTTGAATTAAAGTTATATTTGTTAGTTTTGTAATTTTATTTACTTATTTATTTTACTAGAAACTAGTGAAAATAGCTCAAAAATTTTAATAGACAATTTACTTACTTCCTGCCCATATATTATTCTTAAAAAAGTTAATACAGTTGTAAACTATGTTAACTCTTTAGGTACATTTACATTGTTTTGTATTATCCCAAGTGTAATATTTTGTAGTATATCATAAATAAATAAAAAGAAATAATGCTTTAAGTAATTTTAAGACATGTACATAATGAGTGTAATGGTATCTCAAAATGGAATGTTCATACTCTAGAGACTTACGAATTATTGTTTTAGAACTGAAAATGTAGTAAACGATTTGTTGCTTCTATTATTAAGCTTGATATTAAGCATTAATTTAAAAAAAAAATACATTATGATTACAAATAAGACTGTTTTTAACTATACATTTATCCATTTAATGGCAACACAATCTCAGTTCTAAAACAAACATTTATTCGGATGATAACATTTTATAATAGAGTATGTTGTTTATATTTTGTATCAATATCAAAATATATTGAACACACTGTATTTTAATGTTACATGAAATATATAGGTGTTAACAACATATTGTTTATTTTTATTAATCACTTTTTAATAACTACGAATCCTTATTGATAAGATATTTGTACGATTATTATAATGAAATCTGAGCATAAGCCCTTCCAATATGCAGAAGCTGTTTGGTGAAAATGTTTTTTTTAGTCGGCAACTGCGAGTGACATCTTTAGTGGGAACTGCTGGATTGACAGCGCAGAGTAGATAAAATAATAGATCTAGGTAGACAAAATTATATTTTGTATTGTTTTTTATAACGAAGAAAAACCTTGTTTTATTCTTTAACGGTTTATTTTGGTTTTATGATTTTTTACTAATCTACTAATCTGTTTATAACAACCCAACACTTTTTTTATTTTTTATTTTTTTATTTTTTAAGCTATAGCTTACTGTTCAATAACTTCTTTAAAGGTTTAGACGTTTGAGTGCCTTTACAACACGGCCAAATCTGGTCCTTTGTAAATTTTTGGTGTCTGTGTTCTTAATCACTGAAATTTGATCATTTTGAGATTCTCCCAATTTTTGAATGTTTTCATCTTTAAGTCGGTTCGACAGTGTTTGTTCCGGTTGTCTCTCCTAGTTGGTAAATTTTTCTTGAGGCATTAAAACTTCTGTCGACGGAGTTGGTTTAGGGATAGTAGTTGGTTCAGGGATAAAATGGTATCTGTTTCTTCTGACGCATCTGCCGGAGCCAGTTGGTTGAACCCAATATGAGCAAAGTTCTCCTGCTTCTTTCTCGATAATACCATGTGGACGTAAGTCGGCAATCCAAATCGGATTTCCCTCCTCTGGGTTGTCAAATATACATGTTCTATGTCTTCTATCGTAATGTTTTTTTATATTGGTTTCGTCTTCTTTGTTCTTTTTCCCTAAATGTATCGATATTGTAATGAAAATTTTGTAACGCTGACTTATGTATAGGAATGACATCTCTAAGTTTTCTATTTATTAGAAGTTGAGCTGGACTTCGTGCCAGTTCAGGAATAGGAGTATTCTTATAAGCCAGTAACCCTAGGTAAGAATCTTCGTTTTTTCTAAGAATTATTTTTGGAATCTTTTTTTATTCTTATTTTTTTATTCTTAATCTATTTTTATTCTATTTTTATTCATTTTTATTTTTTATTCTATTTTTTATTTTATTTTTTATTTTATTCTTTAGTTCATTTTTTATTGTATTTTTTACTCTATTTTTTATTCCATTTTTATTTTTTTTATTCTATTTTTTATTTTATTTTTTATTCTATTTTTTCTTTTTTTATTTTATTTTTTAATTCTATTTTTTATTCTAACCAGAAATGGCCCATCGATCACACAAACTTAGAAACCAACTACTATGTTATCTAATATACTTAAATTAAGTAAAATGTTAGTAACCAAACCAAGCAATATACATGCAAAATATCCCCAACATACAAAAAAATTGCATACCTGTAAGTAATACAATACCTGGAAAAAAAATTAAATCCCGTATAACAGAGAAACAGCTGAAAACCTAAAACAGAAAAATTAAAAAAACATGATACAGATAAATTAGAAAAATCTCAAACAGTAAAATTAATAGGAAAACCTGAAACAGAAAAATTAGTAGGAAAATCTGGAACAGAAAAATTACTATAACCTGAAATAAGAAATTACCAAAGTTGAAACAGAAAAGATATTAAAATTCACGATACCTACATAACAAATAAATTCTAAAAAAATCGATTTCAAATAAAACACAAAATTTTGAATAAAAAATTATAAATGAAAACTGAGATCAACAATTTTAACGAAGTTATAAACTATACATAAAGTCTTAATTAAAGCATTTTGTTCTGACACAACACAACTGATGACTGGCGAAATCCCACCTTCTGCTTCTTTCGAATCTACTTTTAATCCGGAAATTGGTATTTCTTCTTTTGCCCTATGTGGCAATTTATCCCTCTGCTTCTTTCGGACCTACCTTTAATCCAGATATCCCGCGATGTCCTTGGAACCTAACCCCCAAACCCCAATAAAACAAAAGGAATTTACTTTAAATTGTTTATTTATTTTTAACAAAAGGGGGGTGGAAAGGGATTCTAAATAAAACGCGTGAATTTATTATTAAAACAATTACAAATAATAATAGTATCTAAAATTGTTTATTCTGTGTTATTTTGAAATTTGAAAATGCAAAATAGTATTTGTTTAAACAAAATCGCGATATATTCCGTTTAATAATTAATAGATAATAAATAAAAGTACGCAGCTTTGGAGCGGCTGTGATGCGTCTTGTTCGAGACGAGAGCTGGTGCTCGACTGTTTCGGGAAATATCGATAAATTTGCAAAAGACAACAAAAATGTTTATTATATCACAGAATGTCGAAGTGCCTTTGTGTCTTTGAGTACTGATTCATCGTATTATGTAAGCAATTAGTTCAAATAATAAACCTAAAATCTAAAATATATTTAAATAAACTGTGCACAAAAAGTTAGGGATATTGTAAAATTTGAACAAAAGTTGTTTTACATTGCGATTTATTTATTATTTTTGGATTGCAGCACAATTTTTATTTTTGATAGTAAAGAAAATGGCAGTATTAATCGTTTTTTTGTTACTTGAATCAGTTTCGCTTTTGTCGTCGTCGTATTTTTGTCGTCGTAAAATTTGTATGACGTTAAAGTGTTTAGCACGGCCTATTTTTTTTTAATGGCTAGCGGGGTGTGGGTTCGTCTCAATTTCCCAATTTTTGAAGAAAGTCGTAATAGGGCGCCAGACGGTCTTTTTTTTTAAACGCGGGCAAACACCGACAAAACCGGGTCAAAATGAAGTAAACAACAACAAAAATATTAAAATTATATTATTACTGTTAAGATTACAAGGTAAGTTACGTAGATTTCAATTGCAATGGGAAACAGTTAACTGATGAGTAACAATACAAAGTATGAAAATGACAAATAACGCAATTAATCGAAAGGTCTGGATATTTCGTGTTATGGAAACTGCACTTTTGCAACTACGACGACGAAGATGAGATCACAGATAGTTAGGAGCTGCTGGAATTGAACGGGACCGACGGCGACGTGGACCCACAGGTGGTGCAATGGGACTGCTGCCTTTTATTGCCTTGATGCTAGGTGGCTTTGCTTATCGCCTATTACTCCCGGAGATGAAGACACAAGGAGTACGCCACAGCGAAAGGAATCCAGATGTTCCGATATCGTTATGCAATATGATGTACTAAGATCAACCAAAAAAAAAAAAAAAATCTAGGGGAATTTTGTAACGCAACATGAATAAGATAATTTGTGACTCACCCAGATCTTATAGGTTCTGTCTTTACTAAATAGTAAATATTTATGAAAAAGGTCTTAATAAATTACTCGATTCTCAATCGTCCCGTTCTTTATCTTTTTTTTCCCATTTTTTCGCGGTCAAACCGAGTTGACCCCAGCGCTCTTTCACTTTCCTTCTTCCACGTTCGCCCGCGTAATTTGAAGCGTTACAATTCATTATTGTACAAAATTTAGTGACTTTTGAATAAAACATGGAAAGACAAAGAATTTTGTCTGAAGCTGAAGGCAACAGAGCTATTGGGATGTTGCAGGGTAGCCGTACTCAATTGGATTTTGCTCACACCCTTGGAGTGAATCAAAGTGTTGTAAGTCGATTATGGAATCGATACCTGAAGACAGGATCTGTTCGGCAAAGACCCAGAAGAGGAAGACCTCGGTCTACAACCCGAAATCAAAATCGTTATATACGCGTAGTGGTAAGGTGAAACCTAGGAATTTATGCATCGGCTGCAAGAAATGCCTTTCATGCTGCGAATAGACCAAGATTAAGCGTTCAAACCATTTGAAATCGCTTTTGTGAATTTGGGTTAAGAAGTCATCTACAATATCAATGTCCTCGATAATTATTACACCAAGTCCATGAGGCGTGTGTGAGATGGGCCACCCAATATCATAATTGGGATCTGGAATGGAAGTCGGTATTGTTTGCTAACGAATTCAGATTTGGTTTCGGAAGTAACAGTAGACGTATTCGAGTATGGAGAATGGCTGGTAAACGGTATTAGCAACAATTTATCAGAGAAGCCGTTGCATTCCATAGGGGGTCACTTTATGATATGAGAAGAAATCTGTGTTGGGGGTCGCACTGTCTTGTACATTTGCCATGAAACGATGGACGGCCACATATACGTGACTGACATTATAATTTATAAACAACATTGTTGTCAATTTTCAAACCGATATTGCTCAAAAGTTAGTTTTTATTAACGACAATTGTCGGTTTCACCGTACCGCGAAAGTGTTAAATGCACTTGAATTCCATGGAATCAAACAAACTGCTTTTCCTCCACGTTCACTGGATTTAAATCCAATAGAGCATGTATGGGATCTTCTTGAAAGAGCATTTCTTTCGCATAGACCTCAACCCGAAAGCGTGACAAAGCTTGCGTAGCTTTTATCCATTCTGTGGTTGTAAATTCCACAGGAACAAATTGATACTAAGAAGTATGCCTATCATAAGAAGTATGCCTCGTAGAATTTGAGAAGTTTTATGTGTTAGAGGTCAAAATATGAGCAATTTAAAATGTTACGCTGGAAACCGATCTTCTGTCTTGTACAAGAGTTGGATTTTCTGACACATTTGGTGGTTCTATGCCCTTTGTGTTTTTTGGTAAAAAAATAAAAAATTTTGACAATCACTTCGTCAGCCCAAATATCATTTATCATCAATTTATCAAATAAGACCTTTTTGACAGTTACCCTAAAAGAGATACTTTTCGCATTGTCTCTTTTAGGCAGATTAAAAATTTCAAACTCTTCAAGCTAGATTTCCAACGTATAGATGGCTTTTACTTGGAGCAGCTTTAATTAAACCATCAGCTTTTTTTCGCTTCCACGAATAAATTTACGGGTCAGACTTTTGCTAGAGGATGATAGATTGGTGTTATTTATTGATGGAGTAATTGAGTAAAAAATCGAAAAATTAGTGTGACGTAATTGATGGATGACCCCTTAGAAAAAAACGTGTTGTTATTATTTTTACTAATGAAATTACATATTAACAAAAATACACTTGTAGAAGAATCAATTCATAGTAAATGCCAAATTGCTCAAAAAGCGACATTCAGTTTATAAAATTTTATATAATAAAAATGTACAACACACATTTTTATTGTTTAATGTTTTAATTTCAATGTTTTTAATTCGTTTTGACTTTTGACAAAAGATTGATTAGGGTTTTCAATATTTTTAACATTTTGTATAACTTTCTTTTTTACATTGTTATTTTTAGGAACTGAAGATGGAACTTTTAGATTCCGAAACCGCTTTGCCACTGTAAATATTAAAATTTTAATTAAACTTTGCCATTGATTTTTATTATAATTATCTTAATAATAAATGTTTTTTTATCTATAATAAATAATGTTTGTTGTAACATTTAGTTAAAATTGAGTTTCATTAAAATTTATGAAAGAAAAATGGATTTATGCCCAAATTTGTTTTATATAATTTAGGTCAGGACAAAAAAAATACACAAAGGTATACCATAGTTTGAAACTGAGGAGCATCCAACGTTTTAGGAGCATCCTTTGGGAGCATGAGAGAAAAGTCTGCAACACAACACAAGCAAATTTAAGCAAACTTTGTCGACAGTTGCCGAACTTGTGCACTCTTAGCATGACTCATTCAAGGTCGAAGCCTTCCTGCTTCTTCCCTCCCCCTTTGACTCACTCGTGTCGTCTTTGCTTTGGTTTAGTTTACATCTTCTTATCCGGTGTTGTTAATTTGGATAAATAATTGTAACAAAGAAACAGAAGTTCTACTTTGGAATACTCGAAAGAATGTGATATTAGGTATGTTTGCTAGCGTAGCTTCTTAAAAATGTTATTAAGTGTTTAGGTTATGTGCAATAACAATGAAAGTTGTATGTTGTATCATTTGTATCACGGTTTGTGGGTGAAGGTTGTCAAAAAATGTAATTATGTTGTGCTACGTTTATTATTTTTATACGTCTGGGATGTTGCACCTCACAGCGGCAATAATTTATATTTCAGTATTTCACACTAATGGAATGAAATGTGTTCAATTCAATTGTGTCATTGCAGACATACCCATTTTTTAACGATCTCAGTGTACAATGTTTTTAATTAAAGAAAGTAGATTTTTGACTGTTTTGATATTATTAAACATGTTTGACTTAATTTTATGAATTATTTGCAGTGTTTTTAGAATTTAACTTTAAGTTTTCTAAATTTACGTTTTATTTTTATAAGTACATTTAATGATTTTTATGTTCTCGTGTCTGGCCAGTTCCTACTCTATTATTATTATTGTAACTGAAGTTTTGGTATTGGTATAATGACTGTAATGGTATACTGGTAATTTTATTTTTAGCATTAGCTTTTTCGCATACTAATTGTAGTTAGTTCTTTATTCGAGAATAAGGATTTATTTAAAAAATATTACGTAAATATAAAAAATACTACTGTGACGTAATGGATATTTTTTTAAAATAGCAACCCTTATTTATGGTGCGTCAATTTGAATATTCAGTTCAGTATTTCTGTTAAAAATTGCGTCTATTTTGAAAAATTTAATAAAACATTTAAATTGGTTAAAACACTTAGTGTTCATTTTAGATCCTATAAATGTTATACTGTTATACTCAAAAAAAAAAATTGGAAAATAAATGAAAAACGTGCGCAGTAAAAAAATTAAACCGACCTGCCTAGGCGTTTTTCTAAAAAAAAATTATTTAGAAAATATGAATTTTATTCCATAATAATAATATAAATAATTTTTATTTACTACTTAAGTATACAGACATAATACTGTGTAGTTCGTCAAAAACAGAAATATAAAGTGAAAAAAAAACAAAGGTAAATAATAAACATTTTCCTACTTACAAACAACAACAATTTAGGAAACATCAGTATAGAAGATAATTCTCAACAGGAGTGTTTATATACTCTTCAACTGAATAAAACAAAAGTGTAGAAGATATTTTTTAATAACCTTTTAAATTTAATAGTAATACTTTTATGTCACCCTGTATATAATTTTATCCAACGCCTCTATATAAAATAAAATTAACCTATGCTCATTTTAGATAAGTAAAATGACCAAAAAAAATATTAGTGACATAAAAAGCCGTTTAAGTCACTAGTGAGATAAAAACTTTTAAATCACTACTGCCATGGCAACACAACTCACTCAAATTTGGTTTTGAAAAATTATCAATAAAAGTACTAAAATTTTAACATTTTAAGAATTTAAAGTTACAGTTGCTGCCTTTAATTTATTTAGTGGGGAAACCAAATTCTTTTGTATTTTGCCTTGTTTTACTAATAGAAATTTATATAGTTTTTATATTGACATTGTCATCTAAAATTTTATCGGAACGTGTCAGAATGCTTGATTTTTAATAAAATTAATTTAATCAAATTTAATTTTTTTTTTTTAAGAATTTGCTGGGTGTTGGGTAAAATTTTGTATGCCAGCTCGTGTGTTGTAACTTTAAGTCACTCAAAAAACAATACCCCACGCAACTTCGTGGTTATTGGCTTAACAGTTTTTTTCGTGACTTATTTGGCCAACAACACACTTGTAGCATAAATAACTATTATTTTATATCTATTTTTTTGTTTTACATTTTATATCTTTTCTTATATACTTGTCAATCAGATCACAACAACGTGATATTTTTTAACACAAAATATTAATAATGTCAAGGGGCTCAGATGATCTGAAATTGTATACCTGCCTCGGTTGCTCTTAATTTACAAAATCGCGTCTTCATATGTGGAATGAGCATTTTGAAGGATACCCATTGGCCATTATTCACGATATCATTATGTTGTCCTTAAAAAAATATTTGTTTCAAATTTAATTGAATCTTTCCAAGTCTATCTAATAATAAATCGAAATATGATTAAACTTTGATACTAAACATAGTTATTATCTCGGGTATTATTCATGCATTATTTCACAGTGACGATCTAATGTGATGTCAGAGTTTTTCGTCATGAAATTTATCATGAACTGCTGCATTTCGTCCGCGTTTCTGTTTGTTGTCTTTACCAGAATGTCAGTTGTGAATACATTATCACATCTGTTTAAAATACGACATATTTTTTTTAAACTACATTGTAACAAGTGTTCAATTGAAAAGTTCATCAAGTTTACGTCAAATACGTTAAATCTCTCATGTATTTTTATGAGAGATTTGACACGTCGTAGTTAACTTGATGAACTTTTCAATTGAACACTTGTTACTTTCCAAATATGTGATCTATTATTGAGCAACTGGTTCATTTAGTTTACCTGCACGGGCCGACTGGGCAGGTTTGGTTCCGGTGACTGATATAGGTACTTTGACTTTGACCTATGGGCTGTAAGTTTGGGTGGTATATTTACATCTTTATACTTAAGATTTTATTGTCTTTGGTGATTAAGAGGAACGTTTAGACAACAAAAAAGATTAATTTTTTTAAATGTTTTATTTGAATAAAATTTTAATCTATTTTAAAATAGATTATCATTAAAAAACATGCTGTAATGTTTATCTCAAAAATTTTGGTAAATAAACTCGATGATGAAGTTGTATTTTTAGTGCTCTTTAAGGTCCATTTATTTTTTTTCCTTAAAAATATAGTTTAGCTAAAAAGCGTTAGTTTTATACTTTTGGTCAACGTTGATTATTTGTAAACGACGTAATGTAGTGTACACAAACCGTGAATATTTAGCTTAGGAATACAACAATTGAAAAGCACAATTCAAACAACGACTACCGCATTGTTTTTGTTTATCACCAATGCAAAGCTGCGTGTGATGTTTCTAGTTAAACGGTAAACTAACATCATTTTCGAAAAAGTTGTAATCTTGTAAAGAGACTAAAGAATTTGAATTGAATATATAGATTTTTATAATTTGCGTCTCTTATGAAAAACCTATAATAAAACATATTTGAATGCTGCTGTAGTCATTAAAAAACCCAGTGCTAAAATATTTTATGTATTTACTTTTTTACCTGAAATAAATAAAAAAATTGGTAAAAAGTGCAAATTATAAAAAAATAGTATAAAAAATTCGTTTGTCCGTCATTGTGAACACTTTATAAAACTTGAATTTGTGCTAGAAAACTGACTTTTCGAAACACATTTTTTAATATACTATTTTGGCTGCAACTACATATTTTGATTTCTATCTATTTCTATTTTGATTTACTAACTATTTACTTTCACTTGAATTTGAAATTTATATCGCATTGTCATTTATTTATTCATATTTCTTAGAAACCTGGTTGGTCTTGTGATAGTGAGCAATTTTTGCCAGAGGTCGTGTAAAATAGTATATTCAAGTCATATGCTGATATGAATCCCATGGTAAGGTTTTTTTTGTGCTTTATAGGATTTCTATCTGTTTTAGTCCCAGTTCCTAAGTCAAACATAAACGGCAAGTTTAGGTATTGCCACTTTGTGCGTCGGCCCCATATACAATAATTTTATTGTACATAATTGCATCTTATTTTGTATATTTTATCAAAAACAATATTAGTGTGATGATTTGAATTGCAACTGGATAATTTTTAAAAATTTTTTTTGGAAAACTCGGTTTCAAAAATCAGAGTATAATTTTCTGGCTTAAATAAATAAAACTCTATTTCGCATTGAGATAAGCTATAATTAGTTAGAAAGACCTATTGAAAAATTTTTAATAAACTAGTTGTTCTTATTTAAGTACGGTTTAGAAATATGTACATTTTGGAAAATAGAAAATTTTCAATAAAATATTTTTCTACATGATTTATATTGATCAACACAAATTTGAGTTGTTTACTAATCACAGATTGATTAAGAGGAAATTTCTTTAGAAAAAAATTTCTGAAAATATCACTCTAGGAAAAACGCGAAAATTTTGGAAGATGCAATATAAAAGTAAATAATTAAGACAGTCGCCATCGAGGTTTTGATTGCCTTGCTTCTCTGCTCTACCACTCCTGCAGTAGGACGCCAACAGCGCCTAATCCAGTGCTGCCAACTAAATCTTACAGTGGTTGGCAATCATGGGAATATTTCATTTAAAACGGGTTACTTCAAGTTCTCTTCTAATTCTAAATGAAATTCATCTTATTAAGTTATTACAATTCAATAAAATGTAAAAACATTTGACTGAGACATTAAAAAAAATGTTTTTTGACGTCTATGATAAAAGGTGAAAAAGAATTTTAGCGTGCATTTTTGGCTGATCGTGTCTACTACTTTCTGCTACATTTTTAGTGCTGCGATAACTCATTTTCGTCGTAAGTAGACGAAAAATTATATAACGTGGATGTGCATCTTGATATAAAGTGAATATTCAAACACGAATAGAGGAATGTTTTATTTTATTTTAGTTCTCTTTCGGTAAAACATCTGGTTGGTGCAGATTTAGAACTGATGAGTATTCGATGAAGGAATTACGCGTTTTTCTTAGTTCACATACAAATACATACATCAAACTGTAACCTGTTTAATTAGAAAAACATGTGTCCGTCAGCGCCATCTGGTTTTCAAGGCGTCAAGGGGTTTTCCTCTGAAATCATTATATCGTGAAATGTCGACTGCACCACATTATAGATAAGAAACCAGTATGGACAGCTCGCTCTAAATCTTCTATGACCGAGCTAGCATTCTTTCAAGACGAGTCCTCTAGGTGAAGCCACAGTTATGTAATATTGGTTGACAAAAATAATTTTTCAAAATACTTTTTTTTTAGAAGAGAATTAGATAAATCAGATATTTTACTACTAACAATAAGTAGAAATTTTTATAAAATCTACGTTATGTAGGATATTCAATATTAAATTCCAGTTTACTATGACCATACAATTTTTTTGGGCTTGATGTTGATCCTGTTTCTTAGATTTTTTTTCTTTCCACTAATACGGGATTTTGCTTAAAAGAAAATTTATTTACTAATTAACAAATTTTCAAGAAGTGTTTACGCGTTTGCATTAGGGTTAGTACTCCGTCGTGATCAAACTGAACGCAGTTTACTTTAAGAATTAGCGTCTCTCATTAGTAATTTTATACCTATTTCGGAAACTGAATGTAATCCACCGTGTTTCTATATTTATGGTTATTTCAGAACCAAATACTGAACAAACGTCTATGGGGTTTTGATCATAAATATAAGCGCCTAATAATTAGTACAATTAATAATACAACGAGTATTCAAAGTTATATAGAATATTTTTGTGGTGGTGTCATGAATGGTCATTTACTTGGTATGAACACCATGAGTACGAAGTACGAATTATGTTTTCAATCATAGTGAATCATAGTGACGATAAGTGGTATTACCGGAAAATATTTTACTTAACTTTGACTCGGGTTGTATATGAAACACTATTCAATTCACCTGTTAAAAATGACAGGTGAATTGAATAGTCATACATGTAGAAATATGTAGGCTGATTCAAAATTACGTGGCAAAATTTTAACCGGAAAGACAGTACCACAAATGATGAAAATCTGCAGAAACGTTTGTCTTATCTCAACTGATAACAATATTGTAACCTAAAAATTATTATAAAACGTTTAAAAACAAATTAGGAGCATAGGACAACTACAGGTTTTTTAAGTCAAAATAACAGGTTGAATTCAGGTTGAAGCGTTTAGGACGGTGCGTCCGAACTGCGGTGGATTTTCAGGTAGCGACCGAACTGCGGTTGAAGTGTATAAAAAATTACAAAATAGATCAGGTTGCGTCTGAATATGACTTAATTGTTCTGCGGTTACCGCCTTATCATTGTGTTTTCAACCCGATTCAGATGATATGGGGCCAATTTAAAGAAAAATTAAGGAGGCAAAACACTGGACAAAAATTTAGCAATGCAACATTAAATTTAATTAGAGAAACATTTAAGTCAATTACTGCGGAAGCCTGGAAGAATTCTGTGCAGCACGTGGTGAATATTGAAGACGAATACCGAAAAAAGAATGTTAAAGACCTAATAATCGAGCTAGAAAATGATAGTGACAGTGACAATGATTAACAATAAGTGATGAATCTGTGAAAAGACTGTGCGTCATAATGTTTTACGTTTTTATTTTTGTGTAGTTTTAAGCAGTTTAAATTTTTTACGAAATTCTGTTTTTTAATTTTTATTGTAAATGTGTATTTTATTTTATATTTAATATCAATATATTTAGTGTGTAAATAGATACAAATATTTGTAATATAAATAATTTTTTTTTGTAAATTAATTTCAAAATAAATGTATGGTTTCACTGTTTTACAAATCCTAATTACTTTATGACTATTAAAAAATATTTGATTCTGCATGTTTGCGTTTTTATTTCAATTCTAATTTAACCGAAAATTTAACTTAAAATATTTCAAGTCCGGCCCAGTTGTAAAATTTACCTTCGATCGGTGGGTCTTTTGTAGTTGACCGTAACCAGCTTAGTGTTTACTTGGGTCTGTCATAAAGAGGCTGACTACTAATAAATTCCTGCATAAGTCGGTTTCATATATCTTTTCCATTTAGTATATCTGCCTACCTCTCCGAACCTACTCCCTGTTCTAACTGCGGTTTCATTTACAGTGGGGAGCCACGTCGTTATAAACTATTAAAACCAGAACATCAATAAAACCTATAAAAAAAAATTTCAAAATTTTTTTTTGTCTGTTTTTGGTATCAATTAATCACATATGTGTAGCACAATAAGTCTGCGATTTTTTTTAAATTGTTAGAAAACGTTGTAATTAGACATTTTAATGCATTGTTTCAAAATACACCAACACACAAAAATCATTTACGTAAAATTATAATTAATTAGGCATAATTAGAAAAACTAACCGTAGAAGTAAACAATTTGAAGATTCGTTCCAAGTCTTTTTCTATATGTAAATATCAACCTCATTTTTTTAAATACTTTTTTGGTGTTTAGAAAGCAGTATTTTGGGTGTGCGGATAAAACTTGAATCACCTGGTACATACTATAAAAATTTTGTAAAGAGCTTTTTTGTAGTGAGTAGATATTATCTACCACTGTGTTAAAAGATTTTGAGATTCTAACTTTTATAAACCCGGATCACTTTTGTAATATTAAATTTCAAAATTCAACCCAAAATTTTGGCTTTGTGAATTATGTTTTATACCAAAAATTCGGTTTTTTAAAATGTAGGTCATGTTATATGACAACGTCACGTTGACGTTGTCATAGAACATAATTCACAAAGCCAAAATTTTGGGTTGAATTTTGAAAATTAATATAACAAAAGTGATCCGGGTATAAATAAAAAGTTATAAGCAAAAGTTTAAATAAAATTAAGAAGTTGATGAAAAGTATTGTCAGCTTAAGCTTGTCGGCATCATTATTTATATTTTACTTAGAAAAGAGCTTTTTTTACAAGTAAAACTAAACTTTAAGCCGGAAGATCTAATGACATTGTGAGAACCAAACTGTAGAAATTATCCGGAAAGAATTCAAATACGATACCAGCGTAAGCTATTTAACTATTTCGCTATTTACTAAAAGATGACGCTGCACAATTTTTTTTTAATTAGCTCTAAAATATTTTTATTTCTTAGATATATATTATGATATATTATTTTTTCCGAACTATCCAAACATATATAGATATAATATCGTTGACATTCCAAAGTGTATGGAGCTGGTCATCTCATAAATCTGTCAATTTTTCGAATGAAAACTTGCTGTTGTCGCTTTATTATTTTAATAATAAAAAGATTCTATACAGATCATGTTACAATTAAATTATTAAAAAAAAGTAAAAATCACAAGAAACGCACAATAAAATTATCTTATACTTTATCCTAAATAATGAATGAAACAATCATAAAATAACTTATGTTAAAAATAAATATAAATTTGGTGTGTATATTGACAAAACATGTATATATATATTTGTGTGTGTATGTGTATTGTGGACTTGTATTAGGTACCTTAAAGTTAGATTTTATAGTAAGTTGTTATACACCTTCTTAATAATATTATGCTAATTTATCTATTTATTTTTTAAATTGTAATAAATTGCTTTACACCTAGACTGTAATTTATAGAGAGGTACTATCTATTTTTGTGACATACGCACTGTCATTTTCCGTGTGTTTCCTTGTACATACCTTAAATGTACAAATAAGGCAGTTCTAGCGAAAAATTGGGTGAAAAATGACACTAGCAATGAGAATGTCAATAAAATAGATAATAATAGGTGTTATATGTATTATGAAATTAAGCATTAAATAGACAAACTTTGAACACCTAATTTTTATGATCGTTTTGTTTGAACGTTTTATACTTTTACGAGTATAAGTTATTATTGTGTTAATGTATATGAATATGGCTTCAATTTTACCTACTTTCTCACTCAACATTTCCATTTATGGCTATAATATGACCTTATTTTTTTATTATATGTGTGTGTCCTTCATTTTGGCTATCGAAGGCAGGTTTGTTATAATAATTTAATTTATTAAAAGTCAAATGTTTATTTGTATTTTTTTTCTTTATACCTATATGATGTACAGGGTGATGTTTGAAAATAGTTTTCTTTAATTTTCTGGGTAACGATTTCGATTGAAAAAAAACTGATGAGATAATCTCAAGTTGAGCTATTACCGGTAGTATCGCTAATTTTAATCTTTTTCCGTAACAACAACCAATCACAACCTCATTAAAAAAATCACAAACGAAAATACTACCGGTATTATCTCAACTTGAAATTAGACCAAAAGGCAGTTTCTTTTTGTTGATTTTCTTTTATATTGGTTTTCTTTGCTATTTTTTTCTGAATATTTTTATCGACGGGTGGTATTTTTAAAACCAATTACGAGTACTTCAAAAAAAAACCGCTTGAGTTTCACATTAACGAAGACTATTTGTGTCTAAGATGTGAGTGTGCAATTATTTTATCTCCATGAACTTACCCTTAAAATAATTTAATAATCTAACCTCACTCGAGGGGTGGACATATAGGGATTTCTGGTGTACAAGGAGCAGGATTTTTCATGAATTTACATGTTTTTATGTGGATTTCCGGGGATTTACATAGGATTTATTTCGCTTGATCTGCGCATGTACAAGTAATTTGCACATTGCAGGCACAATCGTAATAATGCGCATAATGGAATATTGCTTGTCAAATCCATCTTGGCGTGTGAGATGCGTAGAAGCGGAATAAGGAAAGACATACTACGTGCTTTTTCTACATTACACTTCCAAAGCTGGGTTTCAACTGAATTTTTCCACCACGACAACACCAAGTCTATTGCGCCTCTGACCTTCACACGCCGAGCTGAATTTGATAAGTAATATACACATATGAATCCTCCAATTAACTGTTAGAATATATTATTCAGGAGGAGCTAAAAAAATAATAAATAAGAATAATATTAACAACCATAAAAACTAATTGTGAACTGAATATATAATAAAGTTTATTGTTCAACAGAAAAATCCATTTACAGGACAAAACAATATCAAATAAAAATTTAGTACAATGAATAAAGAAGAGAGAGAAATTAATAAGAATTTACTAGAATACAAAATAAAAAACATCAAAGAAAAAAGAAAAGAAAATTAAAAAAAGAAATAGCTGCATTCTACATAATATTAACTAATCAGTACTACGGATTACATTAACACAAATCTGCTTAAACTCCTTAAGACTAGTATTGAAAATGTCACAATTACAGACTTTACATAACTCATTAATTAGTTTGGACATTGTATATATTGGTGAACTTAAACCGAGATACGTCTTATAAGTGTATACTGTATATAGCGGAACAACATTTCTTGACTCCAGCGTAGGCACATTGATAGGAATCAAAGCGAGTAGCTCCACGCAATCTATATGGTTTAGTAATAACTTCAACAGAAATATAACATTAGAAGTAATTACGTGTTCTAGATTCAAGAGAAACAAAATTAAACTCATGGAGTAGATGTTCGTGTAAGTAACATGGAGGAGGATACTCATGGTAAGTTTTAAAATAAAGATATTTTAAAAGCTTTCGCAAGCTGGAATTTTGATATGTACTTTTAAAATGGGGGTACCATACGCCGGAAGCATACTCTAACTTTGATCTCACCAATGCATAATAAAGACATACAAGCGCTTGAATATAAAAAACGATTTTGTATTTCTGATTATAGAACCTAGCGACTTTAAAGCAGATCAAACAGTATAATTTATATGTTCCTTAAAATTAAGTTTGCGGACATATATAACACCTAGGTCAGTGAGAGAATCTGTTCTATCTATTTTATCGTCTTTAATTGTATAGTCATACTTTATGTCTTTGGTTTTACGGGAAAATGATATTACAAAGCATATATCAAGGAATTCTGAGAGCATTTTTTAGGGATTTCTTTGTTCAAAAGGATTTGTGGTGTAAATTTTTTTAAGAGGTGTCTCCCTCCCGACCCCAACTGACCTGACGAACTTTGCTTCGTATAAAATGTATCACAAATTAATAAGGTGTTCTCATTCAAATTATTTTAATGGTGGGTTTATGGGAGTAAAATGGGTGAGTCATTGCACACTCACGTCTTAGGGTCGAAACAGAAAGAAAGCAGGTTGCCCGCTTTCCGCTTTAAGCGCCGAAAAAACTTCTATATTAATGAGAGCTATTTCTTTATATTTTTATATTTTTTGTATGAGAGCTAGACACAATCAGATAAATAAGCAGATTGAAAATTAGCCTTATTAATTCTATTAATATAGAAGTTTTTTTTAGCAGAATGAGTGTTCAAAGATCTTCCCAATGAGGTATCACTCGACCTTTTTTCTTTATTTAAATTTCAGGGGTGGAAGCATCAACGTGATTTTACCGCGAAAACATGTCCCCCTAATTAAAATCGACCTGTTTCGGAGTTTTTTTATATATATTATATATTGTATATTTTATACACAATATATTTTATGTATTGTATATTTTATATACAATATAATTTATATATTGTACATCAAAATCGTTACCGACAGAATTGAGGTGGACTGTTTTCAGAAAATTGCCCTGGATTTTTTAATTGTTTATTGTATTGTATTCACACGAAAAATATATAAAATTGACTAAAACTGCGACTTAATTAACAAAAGGACGGTACAACTTATTAGCATTTATATTATTTTATAGTCTATTTAAGTTTGGAGCAATTTATTTCTGGTACATTTCTGTTTCTCACGCTGAAACTAACGTATAATTGTAATTTTTAGTGTTAAATTCTATAATAAACTATGGCGTAATATGGGTATGGTAAAAACCAAATGTAGATAAATAATATGCAAGAAATAATTACTTACTTTGGAATTATTAATTTTATTTATGTTGTTTTAGTTTTATAATGTGAAATAATTTTCAGGTTAACGTAAGGAAAACGTCCACCAGCAATCTCAAGAAATACTCGAATGTCCCAAATCTCGAAATAGAATAAATATAAATAAAAAACGAGACGCGTTGTGTAGTTCTCGAACCTATCTTTAAAATACCAAAGAGATTTAGTATCGTGATAAGTTAAAAAAATGTTTCATCCACCTGTAGTTCCTTATCAACAATACGCTAATGCTTATCCGGTAATACATTACCAACAACCTCCAGGTGCAGCTAATGGTTACGGGTGGCATGGAAATGGATATGGATGGCAACTTGATCCTTCTGCTTGGAGAACTCCGCCATTGTATCCAACTCTGGACCAACCAGCAGTGGCAGTTGAAGAACCTGCAATTCAAGCACAGAAAGTGGAAAAAGTGAATGCATGGGTAAGTGTTTTAAATGTTTTCAAAAATTTAAATTTGAAACAAATTACGAGTAAATGGTTTTTCGTTATTTTTTATATTTTGTGTATTCATTTCATTCATTGTGTATTCAATAAACGATTTTTTGTAAATAACTGCCTTCAGGAAGGACCTGCAGTTTCGGTGGTAAGCTAATTTTATGTAATATTACATCTATTGTAGTGTTTATGATTTTGAACTTTCTTGCATAATAAAGTACGAGTATATTGCGATCAAGTTTATTATTTTTTACGTAAAAGTAGGTACATATTAAACACTATTTTTAATTTCGTAATAACTGACGGTTGGGAGCTCTAATTCTTTAATATTATGAGTAGTATATAGACGTATTTGTGTCTTCAATACCTAAGAGGGGATTTATTTATTAATTTTATTTTTACAACAATGTCTGTTGAGGAAATAAACAACAAAATTTTGACTGATTTTTTCTAGCCAAATTTTGATACTGACAACTAAAATCATATAAATCACCTTTTCTTGTCAATTTTGAGTTTAGTTGTTATTATCGTGATTGATATTGTGATTGGGCTTAAATGAAAGTAAAACTAATGGTTGATTTACAAGTCAGATTCAAAATTTGATGTCCGTTTTTTTTGACGCGAATTGCACGAGTGTCATCTATTTAAAACATTCTAGACTGTTTAATCTTAAAGCGTTTTGGATTAGTAGCACCATTGCTGCACTGGAATGCACTGTCTGATATTAGTGTGTTTGATGGAAAAAAAATGAGTGGAGTCACGACAGTAACCACAATTTTAATAATGAGCATAAGTATGTGAGGAAAGACTACAATTCTTTTGTTCTTAATGGAAATACTCTTTGTAGATAAAGGTGGTGCAAACTGGAAATACAGGCTTTATTTTAATTATAAATTATTAAAATATAAAATAACTTAGATGCTCGTAGTCTGTTTCTTTATATTAAGAAATAGAAGATACTTTGTTGTCTTCTAGGTTTTTGTCACTATGAACATTTTCAATTCAAATAAGATGAAATATTTGGGTTCGGTAACGTACACATTAATGTACCTACTTATTTGTGCTCATGTTTGAGTTAAAGCACTAATAAGTGTAAGCGAGTTTGCTGATTGATATCTTTGAAGTCAGCCAAAGTTTAAAGTGCTGTCGAGAAACAATTTTTAAAGTACTTATTTAAAATTGAAGCACTATAGTGTTTAAACACATGCTCATGACTTAATTAAACTTGTCAGGACCGTAAGACAAAAGCTGCTTTTTTGTTATAAAGATGGAAATGGAAACTAATTTTACGTTATATGGGACGTTGAAAACTTCGTTCCTTTTTATTCACACAAAAAAAGAAATGGATGACATGACTAAATTTTTATCTTTTGGGGGTAAATACGAGTAAATAGGTAAAAATAAGGGAATATAAGAAATAAACTACATGGTTACTGGTTGTTGCGGATGAGAAATGACGTTTAAGTATTTGAATCGCGAAAATGCAGTGACATATAATTTGACAAATTTTAAAATTTTAGTAATAAAATGAATTATGAGTGTATCATGCTGTTCTTATTATAAATCAATAAGATGTCGTCCTTCATGTTCTCCGAGCCGTACAATATGTAGTCCTTGCAATTACACATGTGATGAACCATGTCCACCTGTTCAACGAACAAAATCTTACAAGATTTCGGATTTTCCTACAACAAGCGGAGTTGGAATTGCATCTGATGCAAAAGACCGAAAAGATTCTGCAGGAAGAGGTGGTCGAAGTGGCAGTGGACGCACTGGGAGTGGGCGAACCGGCAGAAGTGGTTCTGGCAGAGGAGGAAGTAGTAAACGAACCAAGAAAGGCAGTAAGAAAGCTAGTGGAACTGGCGGTGGTGTAGGCCAGGACTCCGGTGCTGGTTACGGTGCGCCTGGCGGCGGGTACGGTGGTCCTGGTGCCGGTTATGGTGGTCCTGGCGGTGGTTATGGTGGTCCTGGCGGTGGTTACGGAGGATCTGGAGCTGGTCCTGGCGGCAATTACGGTGGATTTGGTGGCGGCTACAATGGATCTGGAGGTGGGCCCGGTGGAGGCTATGGTGGACCTGGAGGCGGTTATGGTGGGCCCGGTGGAGGATTTGGTGGCCCTGGTGGAGGATTTGGTGGGCCCGGTGGAGGATTTGGTAGCCCTGGTGGAGGATTTGGTGGCCCCGGTGGAGGTTTTGGTGGCCCCGGTGGAGGTTTTGGTGGGCCCGGTGGTGGATTTGGTGGGCCTGGTGGAGGATTTGGTGGGCCCGGTGGAGGATTTGGTGGCCTCGGAGGTGGATATGGTGGCCCTGGAGGCGGACCTGGAGGTGGCTACGGCGGTTTAGGAAATGGTTTTGGTGGTCCCGGAGGTGGTTTTGGTGGTGGGCCGATGGGAAGCTATGGGGGTGCTGGAGGTTTTGGTGTTGGCGTAGGTTTTGGAGGCTCTGGAGCTGGTTTAGGGGGTCTATTTGGATCCGGAGGTTCTATGTTACCACCTTGTGCTCCTGGTTATGGAGGTATGACGTTTCCATCTTGTACTCCCAGATATGGGGCTGAAAATCAGAATGGTATGGGGCCTGGTTGTACGCCACGTAGTGCAGGATCTAGGATGCCTTATATGTCTGGATATGGAGCTTCATTATGTACTCCACGGAGTGCCAGTGCAGCTTCTTATTCTTCAAGATGTACAAATACTGTGCTACCACCAACTTTTTCCAGCAATGCTAGCTGTTTTTATGGAAGATGTACTCAACGCCACACGTCTGGCATGCTATTTGGAGCGGGAATGGCTGCGGGTGGACAGGAAAACCTTTATAGTAATAGGTCCAATTACTACAATGATAACATTTGTATATCGCCACAGACCTGTCCTGCTCAAACTTCTATGATAACTTCAAATGTACCAGATGTGCCTGATGTTTGTGAAAATTATGTTGATTCAAATCAGAATGAGCAACAATATAAAGTGTGCGGTACTTGTGGTAACTTTATTCCTATTGCGCATAAAAAGCAGAGGGACAGTTCAATTGGCCGTTGCAAGATTCGTTGTCCCAGTCAGGATCGAAGGAGAAATGGCAAGACAGTGTTCTTGTGTGTACCAAAATAGTTTTGTCTTTACTATTTCTGTGATATAATTTTTAATTTTAGATTATTTTGTAACTCTGTAAGAACAAGTATGGTACATAAATGTTTCGGAATATTTATTTAAATTTTATATTTTCGATGTTTACATGTATTTTTAAAGGTGTTACTTGAACTTTATAAGAAGAATATTTTTACTTTGTTTTAATTTTAAGGGGGTTTAGTACCAAAAATTAATGAAGATTTTTTTCCAAAATTTTTAAAGCGTTTGCTCCAGTAGTGTTCATAGAATGTTAAAAAAATAATAAAAAAAATTCTTTTAAAATAACAAGCTGTAAAAAAATTTTTTTACTTAAAAAACAAGGCTTTATCATTACACGCCTACACCAGTTATTTATTTACCCATCAAATTCTGCTTTTGTCATTGTAAATTAAACATTTTTTCTTTTGTTTAGCTGTACAATTTTTTGTTTTAAACTTTCAATTTTTAACAAAAAAAGCCTTGAAATTTGCCATAAAACACGAACTCCTGTGTAAAATACATTTTTTTATAGTGACACAAAAATCGTGCAGGTATACATCTAGTACTTTATTTTTTATAATTTAGTAAAAAAATATTATTTTTTTTACATATATTAACAAAATTAGAACTGTAAAACTGTGGATATTACCTTAGGTCACCGCCCAATATTTGGTAACGCCTCTTTCTGTTGTTAGATCATGGCCATGCCCGCCCTACTTGCTAAATGTTTTGAAAACAAAACAAAACAATTCCCAGATAAAGAAAATGGAGTTATAAGCTTGTATTCAATTCAATGATCCAATACCTAATACTTGAATTTAATAAAATGTATTTTATTAAAAACGTAACACTGATTTTTAACTTTTATTACAAATTGGTGATTGGGTAATTTTCCAAATTTTTGCACTCTGTAATTTAATTACATTCAACCAAACTGTAGCATAAATATAAAAAAGTGTACACTGATTGAATGATGAAGTTATTACAATTGGTCTAAAGAACTACAGTACTTATTATTTAACTTAATTTATAAACATCGATCTATGAATAAAAATTTATTAAATGAATATTAGGTTCATTGTATGTATGAAATCAAATTAATGAACGGTTCTCTATATTAATGAACCTATTTAATGTAACTATGTAAACTTAATATTAGTTGATCTTTTCGTTCATTATTGTAATTATTATATTAATACTTAAATGTTATTACGGTGCATGGAGCACATAAAACCCTTTAAAAAGTGATTCTGTGGAGGTTTCAAAACTAAAGGTTTATTTTTTCAGAAATGATGGCTTATGTCTTAAATATATTATATACGAAGTTGTTCAAAAATTGTACTGTGCTAAAAGGCACTATTCAAAATTTTCTAGATATTTATACAATGTGGTTCTTCAAAACATAGGCTTTCTTTTACTAAAAGTTTAATTTAATCTGTACAGCCGTTTTGCCACAAAAAAATAAAATATTTTGAAAATGCATTGGCTCATATGGAAGTTTGCAGCTTCAAAGCTGAATATCTCCGTTAAAAATCCCTAAAAATGTAATTGATTTTACGGCTTTTCACGATTATCTCAAAAACTAAGCCTTAATTTAAAAATTATGTCCTTTAAGAAGTTTTTGTCCCATTTTTTTCTTATGTCGTTTTTTCAAAAATAATAAATAAGATTTTGAACGGAGATATTCAGCTTGGAATTTGCAAACTCCCATAAGAGCCAATGCATTTTCAAATATATTTTATTTTTTTGTGGCAAAACGGCTGCACAGATTAAATTAAACTTTTAGTAGAAGAAAGCCTATATTTTGAAGAACCACATTGTATAAATTTCTAGAAAATTTTGAATAGTGCCTTTTTGCACAGGACAATTTTTGGACAACTTTATATATATTATATTTAGGGCATCAACCCTCATTTTTGAAAAAAATCAACCATTAGTCTTAAAATCCCCACAGAGTGACACATTTTAGGGCATTTGGCACTCTACTATTGTATGTTGTAATATCTGTATGACTTACATTTATTGTTTTGGGGCATTATTTTTATTATAGGTATGCATATGCAGGTAGTGAGAGCAGCTAATAAAGCTAACGTATACTGTAAATAAGAGAAGCATAAGGACGTGTTTATTTTGTAAGGAAAATAAAAGTTTTTAAAGAAATAGGTAAAAAAAATTGTAATACCATTATAGAAAAACAAAAAAGAGGAACACAAAAAAAACAAGCAGCAGTTATTTACATTCGCGTGAGGTAACTTTTACAACTTTACAACTTTTACAATTTTACAGGGCAAAATTAATTAGGATCACGACGCGCCAGTGGGTAAGGGGGAAATACCTAAATATTAGCGGTAAATTTAGAATTTGGAACTGTCGTGTAGCAAAACTAGAGAGGACATAACCAGAGTACATTTGCACCAAGCTTCAGAGATGGGATTTCGCTTTGCTTATTGGTGTAAATATAAAAAATGTTACTCAGACGAAAAAGAGCGTTGCCAATGTGCACAATATAATATTGTGTAACAGTTTTTCTACCATGACCTTGTAGTGACTATATGAAAAAATAAAACAATAAGCCCGTGGGCCGAAAAGATATTAAAACGGCCGTTGTCTTGCAACATGAGCATAATATCCTAGAAAATGTCGGTTACTTTTGACAATCAACTGGCACAGAATTTTTTAACAAAAGTTTGGAAATTTAAGTTTTTGCTTTCAGTTGTGCGTAAAATGTTGTAGATACCTGAATTTTGTTTTCTTTTTAATAATTAATTGTTTAAGTGCTATTAGATTGGTTCTCCCATTCGTAAATATAACAAATGGAAATTTCACTTTATTAAGTTGCAAACACTAAACATTGTTAAGATTTATACGTTTTCTACTACAAATATGTTACACTGATGCAGTTAAAACATTACGGAAACGTTATAAAATTTGCGGTAAAAAAAAGTGGACATTACATTTTGTCACTGACTTTAAAAAAGTGTATAAATCAACCATTAATTTATGTCTTATTTATCCAAAATTAAAATAATATCATTATCGGTTACAATGACAATAACTAACCTCAAAAGTAACAAGAAAAGATGGTTTACGCTTTTTTAGTAGTCAGTCAAGATCTGACGTCGGTTTTTTTGCGAATTGTAGTTGCTGCAACAGTAACTAATGGAGTAACATTTATTATGTTGATAATAATTTCTCGTTCAAATAATTAGGTTCATAGGTTCTACTGTACTTCGGTGATTTTACAAATTACCTGGGTAGAGGTGAGTGTGTTCTTTTTGAAAAAGTACATGCAACTATACAAGTTTCCTGCATTTTAGGATTGCTAAAATAACTATTAATTTAAGAATTTATATTTTTAATAATTATTACTTTATAAAATTATAAACAGTGGCCAAGCTTACATGTTACTAACGAATGGCGTTTCTCATGAGCAGGTACAAAAATTTTAACCTTTTTGTTTTAAAAAGTTTGAATTAAGATTTAATAGCTCTACAATTATATATAAATTACCAAAATGGCTGTAAAAGCAAAATTTTACAAAATGCTTACGTACAATTTAATATTTTCTTCATTTAATAAATCCATATTATGGTCATTTGTCAAAATATGTGTATTCTGTAATAAAAATCTAAGTGCTACATTGTTAAAAAAATAAGAAATTTAGCTTGTGTAAAAAATAATGTTTGCTATATTTACTCATTTGACAACGCCGAACAGTCAGGAACAGAAAATTCCGGTGTTCTAGTACCTGATACATTTCCAATAAATTCTCTGTTTTCATTTCAATAAATTGATTACAAAATGTAAACAATAAAAATGATCAAATAATCTGTACCTTGTCTTATTCTTTTTTTTTAAATTTTAATTCTGAGAAGATCGTTTCGAATTTTTTCTTAATCGTGAAAAGCATTTTCTGGCTTTCGGCATGATTATTACCCTACACCTTAGATGCAAGCAAATAAATGCATAAAATGTTTTTATGCAATTTCATCGAAGTTCGCTTGGTTCAGGTTCTAAGTAAAACAGTCTTTAGAGTGGGGTAGTCAAAACAATCGCAAATGTGCGACGAATCCGCTCGGCTAAGTGTTGGTAATATTTCACGCGATTAATGTCGACTTCTTTATATGACCCTCTCTATCGTCCAACCGGTAGGCGGGCGGTTGCGTAACTAACTACCGAACACCCTTAAATTGCTTTTAACTGTCGTGTCTTGTCTATTGAAGACCTCCTTTTGTTGTAGTTTTTTTTACTTATGTTCAAAAAATGTTTTGGTTATGACACAGTCACTCGTTATTATGATGTATGCAACGTGCAGCTGATCTAATTAATAATGTCATTCATATTGTTTAATTTGTCAGCAAATGTCACAATCAGCTGTTTTTAACAACCTTGTCAAATTTATTTAATCATGCCATGTCGTTCACCATCTTTTTCTTAACATAAATCTATTTTCGCGAAATCAAAAGCATGAAACGTATAAAATCAGATCTATGACGAAATCTAAAATCACGTTGTACACATCTCCTACAGAAAAATTGATTATTTACCTGGATGCTAAAAAGGAAGGGCAGGAAAAGTGTTTATGTACATGTGTGAAATCTCAAAATATATATTCTTCAGACAAAGCATTAAATAACAACAATGAGTCACAAAAAATTGTTGTAGAAGAAGTTTTGCCAAAATTTTCTACATCGACAGTAGATGAATTTACAACAGTTGAAACTTCCAAACATATAAGTTCACAAGAGCATCAGCCAGAATTAAATAATTTCGAAGAAAATTTTGTTCAAGAACCGAACTTTACAGAGCTTACTGAAGATCGGGATTTTATTTCTGAAAATAAATTATCTAAGGGAGTTGATGATGTTAATGCAAGTAAGAATGAATCAAAAATCGAGGACCATGGAACATCTCATAATATAAGTGATGATCACAGTTCAGAATTTTCACATAAATTGTCTACCCTGAATGGTTCTTTACAATCAACTGATCAAAATGATGTCGAACCCAAAATAGAGGTAGACGTAAATTTTATTGAAGATATTGCGACTATTATGGAAAACAATAGTTTGGAGGTTCGAAAACAGAAATTCAACGAACTTTTAATGGATGTCAGTGGCATCAAACGAAAGAGACCAATAATTTCTGCAGGTTTCTGGCCAGGCTCTAAAGTGAGCGTTGTCTTTCAGTTTTATGTTTTAATTATAATCCGCAAAGTATTATAGTCTTCTAAAAAAAGTAATCCGAAGAAAATAACACCACGAACACCAACTCCATCACGACAGACTTCTGCTCCATATTTTAATCGGTCTTTTTATAGTTATCGCCTGAAATCAAGATTAGAGGGACTTACATTTGAACCCCACAAAGTTTATAAAGTAAGTTAGTAAGTTTTAGCAGTTATAAAATGAAATGGTTATTGTGCGTGAAACATGGCTTTTTCTCTACTAGACATTTATTAAGAACCTAAAAGGACAAAATCAATATTTTATGGCGCCAAAAGACCTAGATGAATCTTGTACATACATAGAGTTTGCTCTAGTTTTCTGGAATTTAATTTTCCTGTGTAAACGTGAATTTGAGAGTATTTAATCTATTCCGTTTGTATTTTGTCTTATTAATAGGATTGTTATCGTAAATGAAACAACAATTTTATAATGGTTCTTCTTAATTAAAACAGCACATAATGCCGCGTTCTATTTTACAAGAACTTTAAATGCCAAAACCGCGTTATTATCACCTTTTGGATTAATAAAATTTGAGGCAGTAGAAAATGTCAGATATCTAGAACTCAGTTTGGATATAAAATTCAATAATTGCGATTATTTACGCATATCTCATAACGAACGGGATATACTCGTAATTTGATAAGCAGCTAATCAGTTTCCCGCGTGCTATCGAGCTGGAAAACAAAACGTTTCAGTTGTCCTGAAACCTTCTGTTGATGCGTTGTGTAATGTGCGAATGATGGCTTCAGAAAACAATCATCATCGTAGTGAATTCAAAGTTTATATTACTGAAACAAATATCAAAAAGGAAAAAGCTTCGCCTATTTCTAATTTTAAAAAATATAGTGTTGCTCCTGTTGATTATAAGCCTTTTTATAATAATGTTTATCCTAGATCGGTTTTTAATGATGCGAATGTTGATACAGATTCAGGAAATATTAAAAAGCCGTTAAAACTATTAGATGATAATATCAAAGAAGTTGAGAATTTGAAATCTTCAACACGTGTGCGATTTGTAGAAGCTGGTGTGGAAAACAAATATGATTTCAATTCACGGGCGGCAAAAGTCAAACTTGAAACTAAGTCTACCACCAATAAAAGTACAGAAGGAGGAAACGACTACGTTTTACGCAATTCTGTTACAAAGAAAATATTTAAGGTAGGTTTTAATAACAAAGTTCACTAATTTTAAGTCATTTATTTTCATGGGATTATTGAATTTTATTTCTTTACATTAAAGGAACATTTTGGAACACGATTTAATTAAATTAACCAATTTTTTTGTGTTTTTAAAGAGAACTCTAAATGTCGGGTTGGCTTCCAAATTCGTTAATCCTCTCTAATGGACTGAACCATGTTTCAAATTTTGCTTTTAACTATACAATTTTTTTTTCAAACAACAATTTAGTTTTCGGTTATAGTCGAATTAGTTTCCGTTGACCAGTTGGTTCTGTAACGGTAATTTTTTTTTATACGGTAACCTTAGAAACCGCTCACTGCTCGGTTTTGTGGTTGGTGGTTCCTAAAGTTTTCGTGTACATGCGAAAGTTATTGTGCGAATTTTGTGAATCCAGCTCTTAGTAGGTAATTTAAACATTCAGGTAATAATACAATTTTAACAATTGGTGGTGTTGTGATTAAAATAGATTTACCAGTATAAAAGTAAGTTATCAGTTACTTTACAGCAGTGGCTATTTTGGTAAAATAATATTTTATAAAATACTTACATAATAAAAGCGAGAACCGCAAAAACATGTTAGTTATTAGTGGTTATAAGTTTGGTTTCAAAGTGATTTGAATTAGAGCAAGCTCTGGTTCACCATTTTTGTATGGATTTGCTCGAATAATTTGAACGAGCTGTTTAAGTTTAAAAAATGCTTCAATTTTTCTCTAAAAATATGCTTTTAAAAATCGGATCTTACCACCGAGCAATACTAAGTAAACCAATTTTACAAGGATCTTGAGATACAAAAAACAAGTCATGATTTTGAATACACGTTTAAATTTTTATCATTCTTTTATCAAACTAAAATTCGTAACTGTTTAAAAATTTGATTGTCTTTAGGAGTCTTTTTCTACAAGAAATGCTAACAGTATATCTACCGTTGTCTTCCAAAATTCAAGTTTAAGCTGTTATCTTTAGAATAAGGCAAAAAAGAGAAAATTTTACATCAATTAACAAAATTATTGCTTGTAGCACAAAAAACAGTTTTTTTGAATTTTTGCTTTAATTTATAAACTTAACTCAAAATCTGCAATGCCTTTTCGAGGGCTTAGTCTAGCGTTTCTCCGGAACCCATTAAAAAATCCAAAAAAAAATTTTTGTTATTAAATGGAGGGAGTCTAAACTTTTCGTTTTTTGCAGTACCTGTTTTTGACACCTTGTATAACTTAAACAACGAATCTACAAGAAGCGCTCTATTAAACATCTTAAAGTATAAGAAATAAGCTGTCCAGAAAAAAAAGATTTTCTAAATTAACAGATTTTTGCAATAGTTACAAGACTTTAAACTTTGTTAAAATTTTAGGGTGTTTCATTTCAATTGTTGACCACTGTATAATAAAATGGTATCTTATTGCTTCATTCTCATTCAGGAACCAATTCGACTTTCACCTGCGAACCAACTCGTACCTCATCGGTTTAATTGGAGTTTTAATTTCGAAACAATCTATCTACTGGTAATAACTAAAATATTTTCAAAATGATTTGTATTATAGTTTGCATTGTGTCAGTATCACACTTGACAAAAGACTTATGAGGTATGTGTGCATAATAGGCCGGTTTCTCAAAATTTAAATTTGGATTTAAATATGTAGATTAAAGAAAAATTAAATTCTGAAACAAAACAAAATGAAAGAATAAAAAATGTGGCGAGACTTCAAAAGTAAATTGCTCAAATAATTCGGTAATTTTTGGGGTTAATATTGAAACACAAATAAAATTTAAAAAAATACGTTTGTGCGCATGTAGGAAGGTCTGAGAAAAAACATGACGATATGTTTAGAATACAAGCAATGTATTTTGATAAAACTTTATGATTCATTACATACTTAAAATGAAGCAATGATGCAAGCTTTGTACTTTTTCGGATGAATTAACGAAATTTCTATTAATTTTTGTATAAAGTGGTTAATATCGCATTACGCTGAATGTCTTCAAATTAAATTTTTATCGTAAATGCATATTTTTTAATAACATGTAATAAACATAGATGTAAATACATTTAGTGCACACTATTATATTAATTGAAAGCGCTATATTTTCGTAATACACTCTGGGCGCACTAGTTCAACTAATCGAAAACGCTATTAAAATCACTGGTTGTATAAACATATGTTACTTAAAAAGAGCATAATTTATTTTTGAATTGCATATTTGCAATATACAATTTAAAGCAGTCCAGTTATATTTGGATTTTGTTTTGTCACCACTTTTACGTAGATTTGATCTGTCCCGAACGGGGTTTTCTCAGACGCCATCGAAGGGTCTAATGATCATAAAATACTTGTATTTGATAACTATACAACTTTTATTGCACTAGTAGTAAACAGAAAACTTGCTTTTAAAGTCAGGTACGCCTAAATTTGTTTGGAGTAGTATAACCTAGCTGTAACATCATCGATAGTCTAGGGTAGGGCTGGGAAAAGTATCGATACTTACAGAAAGTATTGATACCTGTTCAGGTATCGTACACCGATACCGACTGCAATCAGGTATTGAAGTATCGATACTTCCGATACCTCGATATCTCCGATACTTTGATACCTTCGATACCTCCGACACCTCATTACTTCCGATACCTTGATAATGAGTGCTTTGGATGTTGGAAACAAGCTATTTTGATGAAAACAAACAAATTCACAAGCTATTTGATGCGATATTTATTTATCGCCACCCGATACTTCTAATACCTCAATACCACGATATTTCCGATACCTCGATACCTCCGATACCTCGATACCGCGATACCTCCGATACCTCAGATACCGCGATACCTCCGATACCTCGATACTTCCCGATACCTCGATACCCTCGATACCTTGATATCCCCGATACCTTGATACCTCCGATACCTTGATACCTCCGATACCTCGATACTTTGGCAAGTATCGATACTTTGCAGGTATCGATACCCGATACCTTAAAACAGGTATCGCCCAGCCCTAGTCTAGGGCACGCTTTAACGTGCTGGTGCGACTCTCGGAAACTATTAGGTGTATTACTTTTATTTCAAACTTATATAAAGTTTTGTGAAGCCGAAAATGTACAGTCTTCTTCAATTCTAATGTTTATCTCTCGACACTTGCCTAATCTATTGGAATTTCCAATGCACAATTTCGTTACTAGTGACTGTAGAGACCTTAATAAATCTTTTTGAAAATGTGATACTGCTGTTAGAGGCATTGTCTTTAATTTTATAAGTTGACAAAATTTTAAACTTTGGGGTTAAAAAATTACTTTATTACAAGAAAAAATTTAATTTTACAAACTTTAGTCGTACTGAAAATTATTGTATATAGCGATTTCAAGTGACCAGATGATGTTGTATAAGACTGTATGTAAAGGTTCATTCATTTGATTATTATAAACCTAAAATTATAACATGTATATCTTCTTCTAAATTTTTGTGTTTAATAAAAAGTTCATGTCTGTTTCCAACTTTTGGCTTTGTTCTGTTAATGGTCTGTTTAGAAAAAAACACATTTTCTTTGTCACTTTTGATTTCATAGTATTTACAGTCTTGTAACAATTCGTCCACATTCTCATATAATAAAATTTCTTTTAGACTTTCAGTCGGAAAACTAAGATTCTTGCTGTGATAAGCTGTTAACATTATTTCAAAGGCCCTTCTCCTGATTTCAGCCAAATGCAAAGCCGCAGTTGCTGCTAAAAGCGTAGGTAAATTTTTAATAATCCGGCAAGCCTTCACAAAATTTCCATATTTGAAGCAAAACGACAATTTTATTGAATCTTTAACCATACTTGTTTTCCATTTCTCTGGAATTGTTAGTGATCTTCTCAATGCTTTATCATTTCCTAAATTAAAAATTAGATAAATTGCCTCAAATTCAGGTCCATTTTCAATCAAATTAGATACATTCGTAAAATCGTAAGTGTCATAAATATATAAAAGTTTTTTTAAGCATTCCTGTAAGTGGTTGTTGTTGAGAGTGACATCAAAGTGAGCTATACTGTGCTCACATAACTTGTAAGCAGCATATGCGTGAAAACGAATAATAGGTTGAAGAATTGTTATACTTTCAGCTTTTGAGATGTTTTGGACGACCATGTCTTGCCGTACTGCCATTAATCTGTCTGTTATGAAATCATAAACTGTATGCCAAGGTATTCGTTTTGTGGTAATTACGTCGCAGAGCAGATATTTAACGGTTTTGAGTAGAACAACAGGAGGTCTTAAAGTTTCTGATTTGTTGATTTCTTTGCCTGCTGCTGATCTGGTGTAACACTTAACCATTCGTTCTTTGCTAGCCCTGGGATGTCGTGTTTTTTCAGTTCCTGGGACCATTTCTAATATATGTAGCAGTCGTTCTTTCTCACGCAATTTTATTTCTTGTTCGGGGCACATTTCTTTACAACTTCCCTTTACATAGCTATATGTTTTTTCCATTTTGGTTTATGTCATTTGTCACATAAACTGTTTTTTTCTGCAAATGCCAAAAAATGATGACTTGATTTTATTAACCTCATTTTTAAATCGTGACTGTAACTAAGGAGATGAAACGATCATGTGATTTCGAATGAATTTTTGTACCTGCAAAACTTTCGTACGTTACATGACTACTCGAGGTGTTGGTGTAGAACAGCGTTTCCCAAATTGGGTTCCGCGAAACCCTGGGGTTCCGCGAGATGAAAGCAGGGGTTCCGCGAAAAGACAAAACCACGATTAAAAAAACACACGAATAGAAAATATAAAATAAATAAATGTACAAATTAAATTACTCCGTGACGAGGACCAATGTTTGGTCCAGATATAAAACAGATATAAAAAGAATTTGCCAATGAAAGAAAAGATCACATTCCTCCCATTAAAATGTAACTTGATTTTTTGTATTTTATTTATATACCGGGTTCCGTCTTGATGTTCCAAATCTAAAATGGTTCCGCGACTAAAATTAATTGGGAAACGCTGGTGTAGAATATCCCGCTACAATTATTTTTAAAAGTTTTTGACATGTAGTAATCATTTAATCAACACATTAATAAGGGGGAATACGTTTACTCTTCAAGTCCATTTACTCTGAACAGATATTACTTTTGGAGTGTATAAAGGGTCAAAATTTGGGCGTTCGGTTAATGTCGTTGATTGTATCATTTATTTTGTTAAATAGAACAATATGATTTTTTTCTTATATTTAGATGTTCTACTAATAACTATGCTTTATAACTATGCTAATTATTGATAATAGATTGGTTACTCCCTTGTAAATTAATTAAAGAGCTGATGAAATGAAAAGGATGAACCACTTTTGTTTAACAAATTAATCAACGTTTCACCGCTTTGAGGATGTTCGAATAAAGAACGAAACTAGTCAGCCTGAAACATTTGTTTTATTTAAAAGTTCTGGTTTTTGGATAAAAACATTTTATCATATGCTAATTAATTTGCATGTGGATGTACCGAAACAAGAAGTAAAAGTATTTAAAATTTTTGTCATAATTATTTTATTATTTCAAAATGAAAATAATTTAAAAACAAATAATTAAGCATATCAAGTGAGCTCAATTCTGACGTAATTGGATCACTTGCTACAGTGAATATGTCGGCGCTATATTATAATATATTTATACAGGGTGAGTCGGGAGGAACGCACCAAATGTCAGAAAAATACAGGAAACTTAAAAGTAATGTAAAAAACTTATTTGTTCTTACCTGATTTGCATTTGTCTTGAAGGTACAGCACAATTAAAAAAAAATATCTATCATTATACTGATATGCACATATTCGGCAAAATCAGAGTATGATAACTTCGACGCTCAAAAACACTTATTATCTGTTTTGTTTTGATAATGTGTCAGTTTAGTGTGACAGTTATTGAACGTTTATTTACAAATTTGTATGATTAAAGTGTTACAAAACACTTGCCAAACATTTATTCAATTTTAGAATATGCAAATATGGTGTTTGTTTATAGTTTCTGTAATGGAAATGGTAGAGCTGCTGTGGAAAAATATCTAAAGACATCTTGATAAAAACGTATTTATCAGAGTTTTTAACACATTGTGTAATACCGGTAAGCTTTCTAGTGCTAGCAAAACATCTGAACGAAGAAGTAGACAAGGTTTAGATGACGTAGAAGATATCCTGAATTTAGTAGAAGAAGATGCAACGACCAGCTCACGAAGAATTGCTACTCAATTGGGTATCCTACAAACAAGAGCAAGGCTTACATCCGTACCATGTATAGAAAGTACAACATCTACAACCGGAAGATTATGTTCAACGTATGGAATTTTATCGCTGGATAATGTGTTGTATCGCATATACTTTTTACGGATGAAGCAACATTTACTCGTGACGGTATTAATAATACTCGTAGCTGTCATGTATGGTCAGACGAAAATCCTCATGCAACAGTCGAACGTAATTTTCAACACAAGTTTTTTGTAAACGTGTGGTATGCTTCATAAGTATTTAATTGGCTCTTTTATTTTCGATAATCGTCTCACGGGACACCACTACTTAAATTTTCTACAACACGAATCACAAATACTACTAGAAAATGTTCCTATAAACATCAGAATACAAATGTACTGTCAGCACGATGAAGCTCCTGCACATTTCGCTCGTCAGGTTAAGCAACATTTAGACGCAAGGTTTTCAGGGCGTTGCATTGGATAGGTCGTGGTGGTTCTATTAGTTGGCCTCCAAGATCCCCAGACCTCACACCACTTGTTTATGGGGCTGGTTCAAAAATGTGGTGTACAATGTGAAAGTGGACACACGTGATGCACTAATTTGATGTATTCTAAACACTATAGCCGATATTAAAGAAAACAGGATCTGAGTCAATTAGGAAAGCAACAAATGCTCTTCGTAGATGAAGCAGAAAATGTTTAGAGGTCAATGGCGGTATTTTTGAACATTTGTCAAAAGAACGCTACGATTAAAAAATGCTTATTTATTTATCTAGTTTATTTTATTTAACTTAATAGTTTTTTTTTTTAGAAAAGTCTATTGAAACTAATACTTTTGCTTGCATAAGCCAGCGAGAGAGCGAAAATTTGCTGAATGAGAGCAAATTTTGGTCTGTCACATTTTGGTAATGTTTTTGATCAGTCAAGGGACGCAAAGCCAATTCTCATTCAGCACATCTAGATCTCTCCGTAGGAAACGAAACAGCCTATAAAATGTTTGTAAAATACGTATATATTTCGATGTTTTACTCTTAAATTTTGAGCTAAAGTTAAAATTAACTTTTTTGATGCTCTAATTTTTGGTGTACTTTTACAATTTAGATAAAAATCAAATAAAAATAAAAATAAATGATGTACTTGTTTATTGTACCTGTGTTTTTATTATAATTTTACTAGAATTTTTAAAAAGAATTATAAAAATAAGTATACGTCGGACGTGATATACTCGTTTTTTTTGACATCTTGCTTTTTACTTCGAGTGATCAAGTATATATCTTTGAAGTTTGAAGCAACACATAAATCTAAAATTGTAGAAATATTAATTATTTTTTTTTAGTATGGTGAACAAGGTTCAGGATTTCAAGCGAAAAAAGGCAGTCAAGATTTTTACGAATTACGTGATCAGTGTTTGTCAAGAGGACATCTTTATGAAGATCCAGAATTTCCACCAACAGACTCTTCTTTATTTTACAGTCACAGACCAGACAGACGATTTGAATGGAGACGACCAGGAGTAATGATAACTTCCTGATATAGAAAAATTAATTTAAAGAATTTTTTAGGAAATTGTTGACAATCCGCAACTGTTTGTTGAAGGCTTTTCAAGATTTGATGTGCAGCAAGGTGAATTGGGAGATTGTTGGTTGCTAGCAGCTGTAGCTAATTTAACACTATACAGAAGGCTTTTCTTTCAAATTGTACCAGACGATCAAGGTTTCGATGAAAACTATGCTGGAATTTTCCACTTTAGGTACGGAAAACAATAATTGTTTTTTTCAAAAATTTCAACATTTTATTTCAGATTCTGGCAATATGGACGATGGATTGATGTAGTAATTGACGATCGTTTACCTACATATAGAGGTGAATTGGTGTTTCTACATTCTACTGAAGCCAACGAATTTTGGAGTGCATTATTAGAAAAAGCATATGCAAAGTAACTCAATAAAATTGATTCTTTAGAAATTTTTAAACACAAACGATAATTTTTAGATTACACGGATCTTATGAAGCCCTTAAAGGAGGTTCGACATGTGAAGCTATGGAAGATTTTACGGGTGGTGTTACTGAAATGTACGAATTAGACTCAGCTCCTCCAAATTTATTCAAAATTATTGTGAAAGCTTACGAGAGATGGTCGCTGATGGGTTGTTCTATTGAGGTAATTGAATTAATTATAATAAGTAAATACAAGGATTAAATTATTTTATGGGTATTTAAGTTTAATTTAATTATTAAATGAGTACATCTCTAACAGGGGATTTGTGTTGAATTATAATTATTTTGAGCCACACCTAACAAACAGTTAATGTTAATTAAAATTTAATTTTTTTAATTGTCATTCAAATAATAGGTATAAATATTTTTTAACAATTGTAGCCAGATCCTGATGTACTTGAAGCTCAAACTCCCGAGGGCTTAATTCGTGGCCACGCCTACAGTATCACGAAAGTTCAGTATGTGAATATAGCAACCCCAAATGTTGCTGGAAAAATTCCGTTACTACGATTGAGAAACCCATGGGGTAACGAATCTGAATGGAATGGTGCTTGGAGTGATAAGTGAGTTAAGTGCATCGAGAATATTATGCATTATTAAGTTGAACATTTTTAGTTCTCCGGAATGGCATTATATATCATCCGAGGACAAAGAAGAACTTGGTTTAAATTTTGATGCTGATGGAGAATTTTGGATGTCATATAAAGATTTTTTAAAACATTTCAATCGTATTGAAATCTGTAACTTAAACCCAGATTCACTTGCAGAAGATGAGCTGACGGAAGGTCGGAATAAAAAATGGGTGATGTCAGTATTTGAAGGAGAATGGGTTCGTGGTGTAACAGCAGGAGGTTGTCGCAACTTTTTGGGTAAATTATTAAAATAAAGGAGATGCGTTGCTGATTGTTTCATTGTTTTCAGACACTTTTTCCCATAATCCACAATATCGTGTAACTTTAGATGAAGTTGATGAAGGAGATGAAGAGGATAAGTGTACCGTGATTATTGCCCTTATGCAGAAAAATCGAAGACAAATGCGTCGAAGTGTGGGAGCAGATTTACTTACTATTGGATTTGCAATTTATTATGTAAGTTATAATATTGTTAGAACTCTAATAAACCCATAAACCATTTTCTGCAAAAAATCTCGTTTGAAATGGAGTCTAATTGAACCGGACTATATTTATACTTCTTTTATCACAAAATGAGAATGTGACTTAAGTCATAAATTATTTAACAAAGTAAGCGTACTTAGACTATCAGAACTTCTGACAAGTTTTTAATTTATGACACTATTTTACTAAAAGCAGGTAAAAATTTTGGGTTAAGGGCTGATTTGTAAATGCCGTTGCTTGTAGCCATCTACTACTTAGAGTTTAAACCCATCAGCGGGTAGTAACAGCTTAAATACGACTGATTTGTTGACAATAATTTATTACTTAAGTCAAATTTGTATTTTCTGATAAAAGAAGTATACGATATTATCGGTTATAATGTCATAATATCGGTATAAATCATCGCAATGTTAAATGTTATCAAATGTTAAAGCTCTTAGGTAACAAATTTAAAAAAAGATAATTATTTTAAAACATTTGCTAAGGATGTAATAAAGAATTTTTAAAAATATGTAATTTATAAATGTTAGTTTAAATAATATTTAATTGTTTTAATATTTTTGATTTTTTTTTGCAGCTTCCATATCCAGACAGAGCTCCCAAACCCCTAGATCTTAATTTCTTCAAGTACAATGCTTCTGTAGCTAGATCGCCCAGTTTTATAAATTTACGAGAAGTAAGCTGTCGCTTTAAACTTCCACGGGGTACTTACTGTATTGTGCCTTCTACATTCGACCCCAATGAAGAAGGAGAATTTCTTCTGCGGGTCTTCTCCGAACATCAAAATAACATGGTGTATGATGGTTCTTGTTCCGATAATCTGCCTGCTTCAATTCGGGACAATGAGGTTGATGACGAAGATGAAGAAAATCATCAACCTCATAATCCATATCCACGTTACCCAAGCGCTCCTTCACACCCATACCCCGACGCTCCTCCCTCCGATCCTTACTCACCTCCACCACCGCAACCTTACTCTACTCCCTATCCTCCTCCAGGACCATATCCCAACAATCCGTATCCTTACCCTCAAACTGCGTATGGACAGTATCCCTACCCTCAAAATCCTCAGCCTTATCCACCTTCATATCCACAGTATCCTTCACAACCTGACAGAGATTCTAGAGGTTCGGATCCAATTACGAAATTTTTCAATAAGCTGTTTCGTTAACTTTTGTCAACTTAATATTTACTCGTAAATACTAACAGGTGATGGAATTTTTGAAAATAATAATTATTATAAGCTTTAAGGGCATTGGTCATGACTTCACGTCACATAACGTTTACATTAAGTTATTCATAAATTTGATATAAAGAAAAATGTATGTGATATAACTATAATGTTACATGAGTTCATTCAAGTTTTGATTTTTGGTAGTGTAGAAAATAAATTTAAATAAATTAATGTATGTTACCCTTATAGATAACTATAGCTTACCTTAATAGTTTTATGATATTTTTATACGATTATATTTTTGTCACAATGGAATTAACCATACGATCATTATTTCTCACAATCAGTAAAATGATACAATTCACATTCGAATATTTACCAGAAAATTTATGTAATTAACCAGGACGTTTTATTTATTTTACATAAACTAATAGATACTTTCAAAAACATTGTTTTTTTAAATCTATTATTGTCAGTTGATACAACACTAACCAAAAGAATGTGTTATCAAGCTTCCGTAATGTTATTTGAAGCAACGAATGGTAAATTGAAATGGCAACATTAATAAATGTGTTATAAATTTTTATAATTGGAGAACGAATTTCAGAACTTTACTTCATTTTTTAGAAAACTTTTTGCGGATTTATGGTTTCAATACATGACAGAATTTGGGAAAGGTACTACTGTAGTTGCAAATTTCGAGATTAGTGAAAACATTTTTTTTTTTTTCATTTTATTAAGAAGTTAATTATAGCTTTTCTTTTACGTACCAAATCCTTCCTTTAATAGTACACATTATTGCTCAACTATTAAACCACAACTTGAATCGATAAATTTACTCCTAATTAAAATAATTCTGAAGTACGAAATCGGTATGAGGTAAAATTTATGTGGGATGAAATCATGATCAGCACCTTAACGTGACTAACAAATTACGAAAATCTATTTTTAGAGAGATAATATTGTAATTAATTTCAGTCAGTCTAATACGGTCCTTTAGTAATTAGTCATATGTACTTTTCTCGTCAGGGTTTAGGAACATTTCATTATTTTCCCGATTCCACTTGCTTATTTAAATTATCCAAAGCTTTTTTATGTTATTTTCACTATTTCAAGTTAGTTTTAAAGTTTTAAATTTGTCATTGTTAAATGGTGCAAATAACATTTTTGTTTGTGCTTTATTATATTTGTTCAGAGGGGAATTTGTTAAACATTTTTCACTTTGTACATATTTACTATTCTTAAATTTGTTGCACAATGAATCTCTAACACCCCATAATTAATGCTTAGATTAGATAAGTAGTTTTTTTACATTTAAAATGTAACAATTTGAATTTATTGAAATGTTACAGAGTTATTTGTTTATTATTGTTATATTGAAGTAAAATTTTTGGGTACACATAAGTTAATTTCTGTCATTTTTTATGGAGTGCATGAATGCCTACTTTTTATAATCGTGTTTTCAATGTTGATAGTATTTATTTGAAACTTATTTAATATATAAAAATAAATTGTTGAACTTGTCTTTTACATGTATTATTTTAACCTGTACAAAATTTATTTAACATTTTCCTCTTTTTTTTTGTGTAACTTGTACGCAACATATCTATTATTTCATGTTTTTAGGGAGAACGACCAACAAATAGGATTAATCAATGAAAAAGTGGTAAGTTTTTTATTAAAATTTCTAGCTGTTGTTTTTTTTTGCTTTAGAACGTTGGTTATCTTTATAATTTTTCTATTTTGTTATAACGAAAGTTTTTAAATAGGGTTTTCGTCGTGTAAAAACTGTTGAAGGAGCACCTCAGGCAAGTAAATAAATCGAAACTCTTCATTAAAAATAATTTTTAACACAATTTTTATATTTATTTTTGGAAACCAACCAAAGATTGTATCTTGAACAACTGATTATTTCAGTTAAACTTGAAGTCCTATAAATTACATTTGTATATTGCTTATAATACATACACATTATACTATTGACGACTAAATTAATATCGTTTTTGTTTCTCGTTTTTACGTTTAGGTATTATCATTTGATTATAAACACACTTGTAGCCTGAGCCAACTCCAGAAGAAAAACAGGAAAATGATCTTATATACCAATTATTTAAAAATGTTGCTGGAAAAGATGAAGAAGTTGACTGGAAAGAGTTAAAAGAAATATTAGATGATTATACTAAAAACGGTAGGTACCAGTTTAAGGTAAACCTAAAACTTATTATTATCAATGCTTAAAGCCTTTGTAAAAATGCTTTATATTTTGTTTGCAGCTTTTTCATTAATTTTTTAATATTCTTGAACTAGTAATACCGGCTGGCTATAAACTACTATAAAGAAATACATCTTAATTTTAATAGCTGTTTTTCTGTAGCTGTCGCACTTGTATTATGATACAATTTTATTAATTAATAAGTAAATAAACGAGTTAGAGTAAGTCTCTTTAGTTCCAAATGATAATTTTTTTTATAACTTGTAATGACTCAAAATGGTTATACTTACCGCTCAAAACTCAAAATTTTGCTCTAAATTTAAGCAAAAATGGCTTCAAAATCATATTTATCATCTGGTGGAAAAGTGCAATAATCGCTACGTTGTGTTTGACAAGATGGCGGCGAAGTTCGGCGTTAATATGTAGCTACATGAGAGTTCAAGTTGGTAGAGTACAATAAAACTACAATGTGAAAGGAAAATGTGGAAAACTAATTGTCAATAATTCAAACAAAACAAAATGCATATTATTTAATCACAAAACAATCATAAAATAAAATAGGTAGGAAATAGGATGGAAGCATCTTTTTTTCCTGAAGTGGGGTGATTTTGATATAAATATTGACTAAAAATCGATACAGGCTTAATTCACGAATGATGACGAAAGATTTATGTAACCAATCTTACATTTTCGCATGAACGTCTGATAAAATTTAATTTAAAAAAATTTTTTTGCGATCATAGTTACTGTATCATTTTATGTTAATGGGACAGTCTTTGAGCAATTGCAGTCAAAATGTTCACTGATGACGAGAAGACTGACACGATCCTGATATATGGGGAATGTAGAAAAAAATGCTTCAGCTGCAGTAAGACTTATGCAGAATGATATCTCCATCGAGTGGTTCCAACCCACAAATTTTTTTGAAGACTTGAAGCAAACTTGCGTCAAGGCTGGCCTTTCTTAAAAAAGCCACGAAACAAAATTGCGACAGGAGAAAATAATAAAATAAAATCATAAAAGAACAGCCACTGATCCACAGAGCGAAATTGTTGTCCTACAAGCTGTGGAAAATAATCTTCATGTGAGTCAAAAAACCATAGCTTGACAAAGTGGGATCACTCAGGCATCAGTAGGACGCATCCTTTGATGGAATAATTCAACAAAAAAATTATTGGCAGCTTGATATGTTAAATTTTTTTTTAACATTTTATGAACACTTATCTGATTCGTAAGTAGCGCAGCGCGTACTCTTAAGTTGATTTTACTCGCTTGACAGGTGAAAAAACAAATGAAAAAACAAAATTGATTCTGTCGACTAGTTTTGTTCTTTATTATCGAACATTATTAGAACTACAAAGAGAACAAGGGAATAACAAAATTAGTTTTCATTTATGACAATTATATCCATGTCGTTTATTAAAATAAATGTTCCAGGAAAGACCTCACGATTGACAACTAACTTTCTACCCTCTTTTTCTCTTTGTAGTTTTGATGATGTTCGATAATAAATAACGAAGCTAATCGACAGAAACAATTTTGTTTTTTTCACTCGTTTCTGTGATTGGATAATCTTTTTTATTATTAATATCAGTTACTTTTCATATTAGTTACTTTAATATCTGATTTAAGCGTCGCGAGTCAACACAAAAACATGTCTTTAGCTAGTATTTCCACAATTTTAGATTTGTACTGCCTCAAAGATACTTAATCACTCGAATAAACAGCAAGATGTCAAAAAAAATCGAGTATATTATATTTATTTTTTTTCTAATAATCCTAGTAAAATTATAGTATGTATGAACAGGAACACAGATATAATAAACGGGTAAAGTCTGTCTCACGGTCTTATTCCTATTTGTAATAAAACCTTGTAATAAAATGATTTGTAATAAAAGTGCAGTGAACACAAAACGTATTGTATTAAGAATGTCACACTTTTCTATCTTCTTTCAGCTTAACGCGACGACAAAGACAAAACTTCTAGGGTGAGTGTAGTATAAGAAACTCGAATGCAAAGCAGATGGCCGCGCAGTCAGTAACTTCAGATATGTCACTTCAATACCAAAGAAATTTACATTTTGAGTATAAGAGAAAATTCTTTGTATTCAGTTCTGTTACAGAACAAAGGTTTTTGCAATGCAGTTTCCAAAATTACAATATTTTTGTTATTTAAATGTCTTGTTTGTGTTCTGTCAAATGTCAAATTTACACGAAGCTATACGTCGTAGATTGAGGCATACTCTAATAATTTTATTACAAAATGGGGTAAGACAGTGAGACAGACTTTATCAAAATTGACGTTAGGCTAGATATTTGTTTCTTTCCTAAACAAAGTTGATCTGTTGGCGCGTTTTTCGAAAAAATAACTAGAAGAAATACCTATACAATTGCTTGTTTCGTTTTCGAATGCTCATCCTATATAAGCTGATATTCGTATCTGATTGGCTAATATGATGCGTTTTGTTGTAGCCACCCGGTATATTGATTGGTTTATGTTCTGCATACTAAATTACTTTGCAGTATTTTATTATATTTACTTTTTTACATTTAATCGTTTTAGGTTCTTACTACAGTGATGTATGTACTACATTTTTTTTATAATTATGTGTGCAAATTGTTCTACCGGGTGTCCCAAGTTTTACCTCCACCCCCATTTTTAGCCTTAATTCTTATCATAAAAGAATGCAACTTACAGAGTATATTAAAAGAGGGGATTACTTCAATCGTACCTAATTACTTTTTTGATATTTTATTTATGGCTGTAAAATTTAAAAAAAACTTTTTTGCGAAATCAATCAATCAGAAATTTATTTTAAAATTTATCCGTAATTTTATTTTTGTAAAATAATTGCTAAATTTTAAATAAAACCAAATGTTAGATTACGGACTCAGAATTTGGATCGATTTATGACATATCTTCTTAAATCTGCCATAAATTTTACTCACAAAGCTAGGTAGCTAGACCGGATTTATGATCTGACCCGAACTTACCAGGACAGTACTAAGCAAAAGCTAAAAATAATGTTTATTAAAATCAAGAGCTATTTTTTAAAAAAAAGTATTTTTATTCAATTTGCTTAACAAATAAAGGTATTTTTATAAAATACGCTCAAAATGGTGACCTATTGAATAAAAAAAAAACTAAAAAATTATGAGTTAAAAAAAAATCATAAACAAAAGTTATACTCACAGTAATAGCCAAACCCAAAATTATTCTTAAAAAAACTTAATAATAAATAGTAATAAATATTCACTTAAAATCACTATTTAAAACTGAATTAAAACCACTAACAAACACCAGAATCGGTAAATTAACAGGTAAACTAATAGGTAAATACTAAATTAAAATCAAGAAAATACTAAAAATTATGCTAAAATTAACTAGGCAGGTAATGATAACTTTGACAAAACCACTCTTCAAAGTCGTATTCAAAACTGAAATGGTTTGTTCTAAATTTAAAAACTTACCAGAAATAGAAAGTTTTTTCAAATTTCACCCCTAAAAGTGAAATCAATTTAATCCTTTTATCAACAAAAACAAGTTTCAATTTTTCAGAATTTACCTAAGAGTTTCGAATAAGAAAGTGCATAATCCTACCCTGGAATTTCTCCATCGCAATTCCAACATCTGAGAATAACAATCGGCACGCGCCTAATTTTACAGCAGGTACCATAAATATCGGAATCTACCATAAATATCGGAATTTGTGTACTAATTTTGACAACTTCATCATAAATTCGCCAAAATAAAGAGCTTTATTATCAAAATTAAAATAAAACCACAAACATTTTGAAAAATGTAAGAGTATGACGAAATGTGGGGCAACATAACGCAAATATGGACAAAACAAGATCTAAATTCTTTAATAAACTTCTGAGTAAAATGCAAAAAACTAGCGATTTAATTAAACGACTTAAAATTTGGACAAGATGTAGTCCTATACGAGATAATCACATGTGAATTTTTTCAAAATTTTTGCTCAAATAGAAAGACCCATTTTGGGGTGGAGGTAAAACTTGGGACACCCGGTATAACACTAGACTACATTTTTTTTTTAAATGAGACATATATTTTTGTTATAAAAGGCCTCCTCAACTTAAAAAAAATATTTAAAAAAACTCAGCCAGCACGTCAAACTTTTAGGATATTTAAAAAAAAATATATTACAAAAGAAACATTGAATAAAAAATTTAAAATGTAGAGTTTAAGCTAATTTTTTATAACTACTTGCATTTGTGTTTCTTACAGCAGACCAACAATAATCGCCTAGTATGTTCTGATCCTAAAAACCTTGATATTTTTTGCAAATACTTTCAGAACTTGATGAAATCGCTCGCCAAAAATTGACATTTTGCGAACAACAGAACTGGTGAAAGTTAACACTTTTTTTGGCTATAACTTTTAAACCTCATTTCTTAAAGCAAAAACTCTTACTGCACTTTAAAGACCATGCAATTCTGCGACCAATACCCATCTTACACTTAAAATTGGTATAGTAGTATAGTCGTCATTGTCAGTCAAATAACAAATTTTCTAAGAATTGTGTGACGTGCTAACAGAAATCAAAAAGTTGTGTATTAACTACCCTTAGTAGCTTATGTAAAAAAATATGTTTCATTCGATAAAAAAAAATAAAGTTAAATTTTGTAGGCTAGTGTAATTAAATGGCAATCTCTAAGGTAGGGCTGGGAGAAGTATCGATACTTACAGAAGGTATCGATACCTGCTCAGGTATCGTACAACTGATACCGACTGCAATCAGGTATCGAAGTATCGATACTTCCGATACCTCGATACCTCCGATACTTTGAGACCTTCGATACTTCGATACCTCCGATACCTCGATACCTCCGATACCTGGAGACCGCCGATACCTTGATACCTCCGATACTTCCGATATCTCGATACTTACGATACTTTGGCAAGTATCGATACTTTGCAGGTATCGATACCCGATACCTAAAAACGGGTATCGCTCAGCCCTACTCTAAGGTACAGTCTTGAAAAAAGCAAAAAAGATGTATTATTCTAAAATGTTTTAATTTAGGTATAATAATTTAATGTTAATGCATAACCAAATTGTTGATGTCAGAATCGGTAAAAGATTTTTCATTTCTGAGTTTCTGACATTCAAAGTGTGGTATTTTGTTGAAGTATTCTTGATTACATTTCACATACGCGAGCTTGGCTTACGGGAAAACTGGATAAGACCGTGAAAAGTGTTTGGTAGCCAGGTGACATTATCATCAATTAGTTTGTATTTGAAAATGGTGGATTACTGCCATATTTGTGTTTTTCCAATTTAGAGTCACAACAATGTTAGAAACTAAAGTTGCTGATCAAAGTAAATAAAGGAACAGATGAAAAAGTTCGTACGTGTTTGTCAGTAACCGACAAACTGATTTGACATTCGTTTCCTGAAAATTTATTTTTCTTAACTTTTCGATGCCACTAACTCCAGTACCATTTTATTTAACAAAATTGTATAGAATACTTATTCTAGATGGCTGGTTATTTTTGTAGTTGAAGTGTTATACCTTTGTACAAATGTTTCTGAAATAATTTTCGTGAAATGTATTGTTAATAAAAAAAAATAGAAATCACTTTCCTTATAGTTAAAACAAGAAAAAACGTCAATTAAAGTTATCAGTTTGCATATAAAAATCAACAATTGATAAATAATCAAAAATTCAATAATTTGCCTTTTTCTGAAAAATTTAAGAAAATTGGTTTATATATGGTTCAATAAAGTTAAATAGTTATTTGTGTAACTATGCAATAAAGTAGGTGATTTAATGCCCTGACTGGCAATTTAAAGGCAAGGCGTATTAAGCCAGGCAAGGCATTAAATCTGCTCTATTGCCGTATTAAACATACAATTTTTTGCCGATCATACCAGTTCATCTTTTTTTTGTTGTAGAAAAATTTGTCGTTTGACATTTTTTTATCCTCAAAATTTTGTGAGGGCAGAAAAATTTTGAACGGTTTTCAAGTTTCTGCTTTACTGTTTAGTCTATAAAAATATCGACCTATTCCATAGTCAATAAATGTAATGTGGTGTTTACTGTGTTTACCAAAAAAATGTTTTTTTCTTAATTTGTAATATTTATTTGGTTTAACTTAATGTTATAAAATTAGATAATAATATCCAATAAGTTATTGGATACTATTGAACACTTATTGATTAATAACAGAGATTTATTTTTTATTAAAAAGAAAATACTGGGTGGTTATTTAGAACTGTTACGTTGTCGTAAGGGAATTTGCACATTTTGGTTCTCATTAATGGCAACACTACATAAAATTCGATATTAGCACTGAATCACTGGCATAGTCAAAGATTTTTGTCATTATTTTTGATTTCAAATAAAATTTTACAACTTAACAAGATAAGTTTATTGTGATTGCTTACTTTCTGAGCGTTGCAAAACTTCAAAATAGTTATTGGGAGTAGGCATTCTGAATGGTATTGGGAGCAGCTGTTATACTCAGAATATCTAAAAGTGGGCTGACCTGTTTAAGACCCTTCTATAAACCAAAGAATAGCTATTGTTCAATTTATGGAGAAGCAAACCACCGTAAGGATGGGTCTTAATTTATGACAGCTTTTTTCGCCGAAAATAATCTTGGTATTTGCGTACGTATAACATCTGGTGGAAGGAACTCTCTTTTTTTATCCAAGAAGAGAAGTGAGTAACATCAAAGTATGTTTGTACTTCATGGGTATGAAGATAAAAATTAGAGTATACTGGCTGAAATTTTGAAAGGCTTTCTTTTTTATAGCATTTTGTATCCGTTAAGTATACTTATGTGCGCCAAGCTGCCTATTTTGGGTGCTCTCCATAAATTCTCATTGGAATTTTTTTTTATTTAGTTTGTAAACGCGTAAATATATTAATTAAAACTCTTAAATATCTCAACCAAAACTAGATGAAAAAACGAGTATTTTATATATTTGGGCGGGCTCAGACTGGCATACATGCTCTCATTTATTTATGTATGCCAGTCTGTGCCCACTAAGGTGGGCCAAAAAAAGAAACTATTATTTTTTTAACTTTCGACACTGAAAAATTGATTCCTAGGCATCTTTAAAAAATGCTTTTTTAAGATGAGCTCTTAATTTTAATAGGAAAGACTCCCTCATCGCAGTTTCACATTTTTCTTTCAGTTCCATATGGTAAAATCCATATCTCGTTATTCCTTGATTGTACAAAAAATTTGTATTTACATTTTTTATAGGAAATCAAACGGTCTACAAAAAAGTTATTTTACAATTTTTTTTATATCTTTTACCATTTAGAAGATATCGAAGGTCAAAGTTTAAAGAATTTAACAAAAATTCCTTTTCTACTTCCAAATTTTATAATTCAGAGATAAATGAATATTATAAAATGCGCAACATATAGCCTTGTAGAAAACTAAACGCTCTATAAAATAGGTCTTTTATGGTTAATTGATTATTCTAACCATTTAGAAGATATTCGCATTTTAAAAACCAAAATTTGATACTAAATTCCCAATTTTTTGGTTTTTTTAAATGGTTGAAATAATCGATTAACCACAAGCCATTTTTTTGTAGAGCGTTTAATTTTCTACAAAACCGTATGCTGCGCACTTTGTAATTTTTATTTGTTCACGAGTTGTAAAATTTAGAAGTGAAAAAGAAATTTTTGCTAAATTTTTCAAACTTTGACCTCTGATATTTTCTAAACGGTAAGAGCTATAAAAAACTGCAGGATACCTTTTTTAGAGCGTTCGATTTCCTAACAAAAAATGTATACAATTTTTTTCTGTACGATCAAGTAGTGAGGAGATATGGATTTTGCCATATGGAACTGAAAAAAAAAATATAGAAAACTGCGATGAGGGAGTCTTTCCTATTAAAATTAAGAGCTCATCTTGAAAAAGCATTTTTTAAAAGTGCTTAGGAACTAATTTTTCAGTGTCGGAAGTTAAAAAAAAGTCTACTTTTTTGGCCCACCCTATTATGATTCTTTAATTGCAATGTGTAAAAATTAGTGTTACATTTTCAGTTGTAATATCACAAAAATTTGCTGAATCGGAGCAAGCTCTCAATCATGAGACGCAAAGTATTATTTCTAACGATTTACGAATATGCTATCACATGTACTATGTAATCGTTAGTAACCAATAATTATGCTTGTTGCCTTTGGTGCTTATGTAGTGTTTTTCGCTGTAGAAGATCCATCTGTAGTAAAGAACGTGGAGGACGTTGGGGTCTTTCCCGAAGCAGGTCAACCAAGATCCAATTTAAACAACCAACATAATCTTGCTGCAACAATATTAGCTCTTTTTTGTGGAGCTGTGTGTAAAGATTCTCCTCTAGCGGACGTCCTCCCCGCACAAGACATTCCGCTAAACCAGACACATTTTGGTAGGTGCTTAGCAAATATTGTGTATCTGTGCATTCCTTGCAACATTAGTTTATGTTAACTTTTTACATAGTCCTAAGTCTAGATAATGATTTCCAGAAACTAAAAATAGAGGTTTTTCAAAAGATGTTTGTCGTGGTATGATTGCAATGTTAGATGTAGATAGAACAGGAAAACTAAATTTTGAAGAGTTTAAACGTCTTTGGGAAGCAATCAGGCACTGGAGAGTATGGATGTATAATGAAATTTTACCTTAAAATAAGTGGTTTTTATTTTTTAGAGTGTTTTTAAACAATACGATCAAAACGAGTCTGGAACACTGACTGGTTTCGAATTGAGAAATGCATTAACTTCAGCTGGCTACTCTTTAAATAATCACATATTGAATATTCTTATGCACAGATACGGAAATAAAAATAACGAAATTGAATTTGATGATTTCATAATGTGTGCTGTTAAATTAAAAATAATGATAGGTGAGAAAGCAATTATAAATAATTGGATAATATGGAATATTCATTATTTATTGTATTTTTGTTTTTGTTTCAGAGCTGTTTCGACAAGTTGCTACACCTAATACGGATGAAGCGACATTTAACTTACCTAATTGGATAGAAAACACTCTATATTGCTAAATTATTACAAAAACATAATTTAATTAAAGCACTTTGAAGCAAAAATACATCAGTTATGATTAGGTAATGCACAAAATGCTATAATATAATTTTTTTTTTATATTTTGAATAATATGTATTTCAAATCTCATTCTATTATTTTTACCGTGTATATTTAAAATTTTAAAAATTACATACATTACTTAAAAAAATATATTGTTTTATTTAAAAATAAGTTCAATAAAATTTCAGATTATTTACATGTCGTAACAGTCGCAGAGGTCTGTTTGACTTCAAGTGAATATGGGAACGACGATTTTAAGACATCTAAGGCTGATATGACATTGTTACCTCTACGGCATGTTTAAACCTAACATCCTCGATACAGTTATGCCTAGCATAGTCGCGAACCTATTTTTGCGTATGTAATGTCGTAGGATTGATTATAACAAGTGTTCATTTAAAAAAGTTGTCAAGAGTGCCACGACAGAACAAAAAGATTTTGAAGTATTTCTTAAGTCAAATTCGGCTGCTGTACTGTCAGTGATAGTTGTCGAAATTGTCACATTTCACGTTATGTCGGATTAGTGACCTGAAATCTATTTTACGGAACATTTTATAAAATCAGTAATCTCTAAAGCTTTTTGTAAACAATTATTCATTAACTCGTATAAGAAAACATTCCCAGAGCAATATCTGCCGATTTCAAAATGTTCACATGCTGTGAACAAAATCACTGACTTCTTCAATCGTCAATGATCTTGTTTTGTGTTCCATCGAATAGACCCACTCGCTTTCAACCTTTCTACCACTTCGAAAGTAACTTTCGACTAAAAACTTTTTGTGCTCTAAAGTGTAATTTGCCATCGCAAAAAATAACAAGTAACTAGATCCAATAACAAACAAAACACACTAAAACTTAGAACTAACAATAACTGAACACGAAAAAAAAGCACGCACTTAAATATAATCAATTATAATACCACGAGTAGTCAAAGTTATATCGAATGGTGGTATCACGAATGGTCATTTTCTTGGTACGAACAAGTGCTTCGCACTCATGGTATTCCCAAGTAAGATGACCATAAGTGATATCACCGCAAAAGTATTCTACTCAACTTTGACTCGAGTTGTATTTGGATGACTATTCAATGAACCAAATAATATTAAAAATACAGATCCTCAAAATTGAGTTACACTTGATTTCTATCGCAACCAGCAAACAAATTTTTGTTACTACCTCAAAAGTTTGGCGAAAAGTTTGTGTTATTTATTTGTTAAAAATATTCACCATTTTCACTAGTGGTTATCTTAGTTGAATACACCACGCGTGGTTATCTCACTAAAATTCGTTGTGATTGGTTGTTAACCAAACAATATCTTATTTTTTATTGGTTCAATTTTCAAAAATCACAGGTGAGTTGAATAGTCAAAATTATTTATTTATTTATAATGTTTTTTATAGTTACAGGGCCGGTTTACAGAAGGCGAATTAAATATTTAATTGCGATTAACTATTAATTCGCGATTAAATCGGCTTTTCTCGGGTTTGATTGGTCAAAATCGGTATTTAATCGCGAATTAACTATTTAATCGCAATTAAAGTTAATTTTACTTTCTGTAAAGCGGCCCACAGTGTATCAAGTTTTGACATACATTTTTCGCTACATTTTTTTTTATAAAAATCACAACACTTTTGACAACTTTTTTAAATGAACACCTTTTATCTAGGAACAATAACATTAAATGTGACGAATCGAAAAAATTGTTTAAAATTGAGTGAAATATTTCAAAATTTTGAAAATAATTCAAAATACATGTTTAATAAAATTGCAAAAATTACAAACACTTTTTGATTAAGTGTACTTTTAGAAAAATTCAAAAACTGGTACGAGTTTCAGTCTATGTTTATGACCAAACAGTTTAAAATCTCTTCTTCTACGTTCAGGGCCTTACAATGCAAAATTGAATAACTAGTATCGTTAAAAAATTGAAAAATAATAATTGCAAATGTAATTTTTTAAAAAAGATTCTTTGTTTTTAGTGCACTTTATGTTCAGTTTTAAATTAATGAGAATAATAATATTGAGTTAATCTAATTATCTAATAAATTTGTGAGTATATCATTTAAAAAAAAATTTGCAAGTCATTACATTTAACCACCGTTTTTTTTGTTACCAACTTTACTCTGAATTTTGGTTTTGTAATATGTACTTTTGTGAATTCATGTCATCTGATTTTTGAAACAAACATGTGTATTATTGGTTGCATAGCTACCCTACCAACAAGTAACAGCAAATCCGATCGTATTCCATGTTTACTTTTTATAATTTTGTGATTACTTACAAAAAAAGTTTAAATGAGTAGTAAAGACTTATCAGATATTTGCATAAATTATGATGTATTATACACCAAGGTGGGGGTGAAGAATGTTGTTATTGACCGAGCACTAAGATTATGTTGCGAGGGGCTTTGCTTTGCTTCGAGCGGAATAAGGTGCGAAGCCTAAAAATGTCTTCAACACTGTGGTGTATATACAATTTTTTCCACTACTAGTCAAATTTACGGCAAAAATAAAAAAATCTTGTAAAAATAAGTGTAACAGGAATGAAAATTCGCCTTTCCATTAATAAAACAGAAATTAAATAGTCTGATGCAGATCACTAACAAAACTTAATTTGCACGGCCTAAATCTACAATTTTAAGAGATTTGTTGTAATTTTCTTATAAAATTTAAAAACAAGCATAAATCGATCATTTTTTTTAAATTACACAATGCCAAAATCAACAATAACAAACATTTTTGCGCGATTGGTTGTTTTTATCAGTTTACTGTGCCTGTTTCCACGACGGTAGGTTGCTGTTACTGGTTGCTACGTGTAACAAAACGGTAAGTAATTCACTTACCGTTCAGTGAACGGTAAGCAATTAAATCTAAAAAAAACAATTTTGCGATTTATTTATTAAAATTAAATGTACAATTATTATAATTAATAGTAATAAATATCACTCGCATTTGAGTTTCTAGTGTTAATAGACAAACTTTCCGACGTAGAAGTTCCAGGTTGTTGTAATAGTCCACCAACATCGCTGTGTAAAATTTTATGAGCAAATTCAATTTTGTTTTGGAGGGAATCTTCCACGTAACTCTCGGCCATCGTTGATGAACGCCACCCACCATGTCTTTTTAGTTCCAACACTTCAACTCCGTTATTCGCCAAAAGTGTAGCCGATGTGCGTCGAAACTAGTGTCCAGTAAAACCTTCAGGGGCTTGCAACTGTAAATACTTTGCAATTTTTGACAGCCAGCCTCCAATTATGCCTTTTCCTGTGACTTACCTAGTGCATTTGCCATTTCGATAGTTCAGAAATAAATGATCTGATGTTGGGTTGCTTGGTCGAATTCTTATGTATTTTCGAAGTATTTCCAAATAATGAACTGCTCCATTTTCTTTATTAATAACTGTGAACGTTCGCTGAATATTCGTTTTTGTATTTGGAATATTTACTATAAACATTTCTTCATGTTCTTCTATGTCAGTCATTTTAATATTGTACAATTCCTCTCGTCTACAAGCGCCCGATACTCCCAATGTCATTGCTACCTGCAAATATATTGTTTCCTTAGAACTCAGATGTATCACCTCATCATCTACAACATACCTTTTGAATTAAAAATTGTTTGTCTGGTGCTTCATTCAAGAATTTTTCCATGTCTTCTTTGGTAAAAATTTTAGCCTTCTTAGGCCGACATCCAATTTTTTTTTTTTGCTTAAGATAAGCAATTAATGTAGCAAACTTAGAAATATCGATAGCATCATGGAGAAAAATTGTACTCTTCAGCATAGAATACTCCGCCCATAAACTGCCTGGGGCCTTCAAGTGTCTACTTTTCACCACAAAATACGCTAACAAGCTCTTTTCATTTACAGAAATCTTGTTTGCTTTACGCCATTCCTTAAACAACTTGTATGTCTGTTCATATCGGGCTTTAGATTTCTCTGAAATTATTGCCGAACATCCTTCTTGCCAAGCGTCTTCTAAATCATCCAGTAGATCATCACTATCGCTCATATTTGCTTCGAAAACGGAACCACAAAACAGAACTATGTAGGAATGATTGTATCAAAAAGACAATTTTACTTGTTTGGAACAAAACCATAGCAACCATGGAACAGCCACCCAAAGTTTTCAGTTTCAATCTTCCCGATTATCACAAATGTATTGATATAAATTATTATTATTATTATTCTAGAAACTCCAATCGCGCAAAAAACGCTATAAGCATGTCGAACGTAAAGGATTACCGTTCTCAGACAATAATTGGAGTCGTTGCTTCGCTCCTCCTCCAAACAATTGTCTTCGAACGGTAAGCATTCCTTACGTTCTCCATACTTAATATACTATTTCGTTGGCAACAAACCTAATAAGGCAACAACAAAAATTTCTGATGATATTTTAATCAAATGATTTTGTCGTAAATACATTGAATACATTCGCAAATACGTCTTGATTTTTTTATTAGTTTTTTATTATTTATGGTGCTTTATTTTAGGTTAAAATTGTGTTACGCTATTTTGAATCATCTTAAATATTTACCGTACCAGAATTTTATATTTATGAATGATGTAGCTCACAAAATTGTAAACAATTTTTATTTTTTTGAGAGTCTTATGGCATTATTATAGAGAACCAATAAGAGGCGAGTGTCATAACTTGTTTCTATGGAAGTTTAAAATTTTCAATTATAATATTACAAGAACTTGGATTCTTTCGGGAAATTTTTTTGAGTGTATTTAAAAACAGCATTATAAATTTGGCCGCACGAAATGCGATGGCTAATTAGACGTCAGTCGCATGACAAATAATTAAATTTATACTAAAATTTATTTTGATTTTGGTTTTTGTTCATTTTCTAATTATTTTTAATTGGAATTTTTATTGGGATTGTTGGATCTAATGAAAAAGGTTTTTATACTTGTTTTTTTAAATCAAGGTTTTGTCACTTTATGCGACTTTTCAAGACTACAAGAGTTTCGATTTAGTTTGTGACATGAGACTAAGATAATTTTTAGTATTACATTTCTATACAGAGTGTTCCTTAATGATATGCGAATATTTAAGGATGTGAATCTATATGAAAAATTAATGTTAGATTGCTTTATAAACTATGGTCCAAAAATGTTTGCTTACAAAAGCTCGGGGTGTTGAAGTTTAAGGGAAAAAATGGAAATTAATTTAATTAGAAATAATATTTTCAGAACCGCTTCAGATGTTTCAGTGATATTTAGTACGTAGTGAAAGTTAATAATAATAAATAAAAATTGCATTCTTCAATTATTACATTAATTTTCTCGGATAATAGAAAGGTTTTTATTTTTTTACTCAAAAATGGCGCATCGAAGGAAAACAACTTAAGAGAAATCTTATATTTTAATTTGAATGAGGAATTCAAAAATAATTTTTATTTGGAAAAAAAACATTAGCGAACCATTTTTTTCTTAAAAAATATCGAAGTCAATACCCGTTCGCAAGCCACGGTTAAAGCTAAAAAAAATTTTTGCATTGAAAAATATGCACCTTTATTAACTTTCACTACGTACTAAATATCACTGCAATATCTGAAGCGGTTTTAAAAATATTGATTAATTTCCATTTTTTCCCCTAAACTTCAACATCCCGAGTTTTTGTAAGGAAACACTTTTGGACTATAGTTTATAAAGCAAACTAACATTAATTTTTCATGTAGAATTACACCCTTAAATATTCGCATATCATTAAGGTGCAGTCCGTATATTAAAATTAAATTAATAATACAGATTTCACCAAGTGTTTCTTAATTTGTTATTATTGACAAAACACAAATTGATTGAATTATTGATTTTAGTTTTTCAGAATAACCTTAAAATATTTACTTGAGTAGTAATAATTATGTGTAATGGAAATTTAACAGAAAAATGTAACGCGAATAATGTTTTTAGTTTAGGTAAAAAAATTAATATATATTTATAAATATACAATATAATACCGGATTTTCATAAATGATTGTAAGGTCGTAAGTGGCTGTAGAAATTTTTGATATCACGACTATTTATTGCAATGTCCTATTTCCACAAAAGAATAATAGAGAATGAATCTTAGAGTTACTCACTTGTCTAATAATAATTATAATAATAGCTAAAATTATTTTATTTTATTTACCTTTACAAGGCAAAACATTTTTTATTTTTTCCATAGCCACCTACGATGTTACAATCATTTATGAAAATTCTGTATAAAATATATAATATTTAGATATTTCTCAAAAGAAGAATTTTGTTGTTTATCTTAATGTGGCACAAGACCCCAAATGTCAACTTTTGCCTATACCTTTGAAACATAAAACAGTAGCAGGATGCGACCTGTATCAAAATTATTTTCTCGAAAAACGAATTCGAAAATATGCAAGACGTTTTTTTCTAAACTTAATTGTTTCGGAGAGACTTTATATGAAGATTCAATTTGCATCAATCTGTATACATTTTTGCAATCTGTTGGGACATACAAAACAGCTTCCTTACAGGTACAGGTAAGCAAAAACTTTAATTTTTTTCACAAAACATACTTTTAAAATCGGATTAAACCACTGAGTAAACCAATGCTACAAATATTTTGAAATCTAAAAATGAGTTTGAATTCTTTTTCTTGAAAATAAGAAAGGAAAAAGGAGGAAATTTTTACATCAATTAAAAAATTTTTGCTTATAACGCAAAATTCGGTATTTGTTTTGTTTTGATTTTTGCAGTGCTTATTTGTCCTGTATAATTTAAACAACAAATCTACAAGAAACGCTCTATTAAGTATCTTATAATACAATAAATGAGCTATCAAAAAAAAGATCATCTTGATTAATAAGTTTTTCTAGGAATTACAAGACTAAACTTTGTTAAAGTTTTAAGGTGTTCTATTCAATTGTTGACTACTGTATTGGTCTTATAGAAAAATGTTTTGAACAAAAGATTAGACAGAAAATCTAAATATTGTATTTTTTTACAATAACTATATTTGCAATAGATGTAACAATGATATTTCCTTATAAACAATTTTACCTCTTTGTCTTTCTTTTTGAAAAGACTCAAGGTCGAAAACTTAGAATATTAATTAGGTGGCGAATACAATTTTATATTACTTTATTTGTTTTCATTTCTTACACAAATGCCTAATAAATATTTACAGCAAGCATTTGGATAACGTTTTATAATAAATTCATGAATAGCTCAAATGAAATCACGTACATTTAGTTTGTCATGTGAAGTATTACCTGCAGATTGCAATCAAAGAGTTACGAAATGAGTCATACTACATCAGGTTAGGGGCCCCTAAAGTCGAAGACATCTGTCTTGCCTTCTATGAATCATTAGAGCAGTGGTTCATTCACAAAATTTTGATGAGGTAATCGTAATAGTAGATAAGTAGGAGTAGGTACGCTAAGGTAATTAATGATGTTTTTCGACAAAAAGTAGATACATCATTATAGCAAGCCGCGTGTTGCAGTTTAGCTCCTTAATAGGGTACAGTACCCTCGTTTCACGCACGCGGTAGTCGCGTGTAAAACTGACATTCGCATCAATCTACATTAGGGTTAAAAGCTTTCTAATGAATTGCATATAACTTCGGTCAGGTATAGACAGACAGGATTTTACTTACTAAATGTTTTACTGAAACGTGCCACAGATAACTCTTTTCTTTAGACAAGAAATATTGGGAAATAAATTTTACAAATTTTTCTTTTCGTTCTTTTATTTTTTTCTGTTTATTTAGCAATATACTTTAGTGGGAGGGAAGATGAAATAAAATTTTACAGTTTTTTGTATAGGTTTTTAGTTTTTTAAATACCGGTTTTTTAAAGTTTTTGAAGTAATTTGTACAATAAAATTTTTAAAAATAAAAATTTCTATAATGTAAACGGAAAAAATACAAAAAGAGGAAGACAGAAGAAATAAAGAGGAGGACAACAAAGGGATGAATAAAGAGTTTAATAGGATGAAGATGAAGAAAACACTTTTTTTTATTAGATCAGTTCTGGAATATAATTTCATAATTTGGAATTTTTACTATAAATTGCATATTGACAGAATTGACAGTTCAACGCCCTTTTATTAGTATAAATACATCAAATGTATATATGCTTCCTTTTTCAGTTGCTCTTGATTACGATTTAAACTTACGCAATATCGGTTTAGCTACGCTAGAAGTTAGGAGATACATATGTTTTTAGAACAAAATTGTTATTAAGTTGGTTTTACTTTCTTCAACTATTTATAACAAAAGTGTATCTAATCACAGCGACGAATGAAAAAACCAAATTGTTTCTGCTGACTAGTTTCGTTTTTTATTATCGAATATCATCAGAAGATTGGTGCTGTTTATTAAAATAAATTTCCAGTGTCTCATTTCTGGTGCTCCTGCTTTAATAAATGAAATTAAGTTGCATATTTCTGGGTATCGGATTAGAGCTGTACTTATTTTTCATATAGATACTTACAAGTCAATGGACAGCATAGCTTCTTAGATTACCTGTTAATTATAATGCTATAAATTTTGCAATAAATGGTATCTTTAATTTTTAATAACGAAAAGTTGTAATGAATTAAAAAGTACCAAATCTTTAAGGGTGGCAGCACTGTTGTTAGAACTACAAAATTGTGCTGTCAAAATGCAGTGTTGCCAACATGAAGTAAATTTTCTCTTACTTTTCTCCATCACTACCCTTACTGTCAGGTCAGGGTAGGTCAGGTCAGGTCTGGTCAGGTCAGGTGCTATAAATTTTGCAATAAATGGTTTCTTTATTTTTTAATAACGAAAAGTTGTAATGAAGTAAAAAGTACCAAATCTTTAAGGGTGGCAGCACTGTTGTTAGAACTACAAAATTGTGCTGTCAAAATGCAGTGTTGCCATGTTGCCAATATGAAGTAAATTTTCTCTTACTTTTCTCCATCACTGCCCTTACTGTCAGGTCAGGTTAGGTCAGGTCAGGTCACGTTCAAATGGTTTCATTAATTTTTAATAACGAAATGTTATAATGAAGTAAAGAGTACCAAATCTTTAAGGTTGGCAGCACTGTTGTTAGAACTACAAAATTGTGCTGTCAAAATGCGGTGTTGCCAACATGAAGTAAATTTTCTCTTACTTTTTTTTATCACTGCCCTTACTGTCAGGTCAGGTTATGTCAGGTCAGGCCACGTTCAAAAGGTCAGATCAGGTCAGGTCAGGTCAAATTTTGGTAGCACAAAAATTAATTTTTACAATTAAAGCATGTGTATCTTCAAATATTGTGGAATTTTGAGAAGAACTTTTATTATTTTCCTATCGGGTTTTTTATGTTTCTTTGGATAAAGTCACCCAAAAAAGTCTCTTATTTCGAAAGTAAAGGATAACGCCAACTTGTACTAAATTCCGGAGCTTATTAATGAGGCATTCAACAACAATAAAGTTTATTGATATTGAATAGACCATTCTTTAAAATTGCCGAAACTAAACTGAGTGATGGAGATATTAAAAGGGCAATTAAAATTTTAACTTCTTAAGATAGCTTTGGCCAAGCTTTTACTCTTTAGTAGTTAGTAAGCAAGCATCCTAAACCGTCTCGTGATCTTGAATATATTTCTCAAACAACAGATGATAATTCTGTAACTCTTATGGTTAACGAAGAAGTTCAAAATTCTATTATGTCTTTTCTTAATGGTTCAACAGCTGGAATTGATGGTTTAAAACTAAGAAGTTAATTGATAAATTTGTAGAAGAAGCAGGGCAACACCAGCTTTTGTAAACTCATATTGTCCGTCAAAGTAAGTTGTAAAATTCTACTTTTTTATGTGCATTATTTAAAAAAGATGGTGATTTGCTCAATAATTATTAGTAATTTTTGAATTATTTTTTTTTATCTTTCTCACTGTTACCCTGGCTCTTCAAATTGGTTCTACAAGAAACACTTGTAGTTGGTTATCAATAAGCTTCGGAGCTGAAGAGTCTGGATTAAACGACCAGGTAATTAACCGGTGTAATCCAGCGGGTTGCATGTAATATATTTAACTGGTCTACACCAGTTGACCAGTAGCCCAGTTGAATGAATAACATGCAACCCGCTGGATAACACCGGTTAATTACCTGGTCGTTTAATCCAGACTCTCCAGCACCGAAGCTTAGTTATCAACAAGGAGATTAATAAGGCCTCTAATCTCAACATATGTTACTTGGATGATGTTACTTACTGGTTTTTTTGATAACGTTTTTGCAGATTTTTAAACACTTATTAATGAATTTAAACCTTTTGGATTATTAATAAATTTTTCCAAATGTGAACTTAGTTTTTCTTAGACCTTCTTTTTAAAGCAGTTTTAATGTTTTTATCTCTGACATCAATTTTCTTGAATTTGAAAATTTACATTTTCTTGGTTCGTCGTTGCATGAAAGTGCATTTCTTTTTTTCACCACTAAACTTTTAGAAAAATTTTCGTTTTATCACAGAATCTTTACAAAATGAATCTCTATATGGTCTTCTTTCTTTTTCGGAATTGCTTATGGATGCTCAAACTCAAATATTTTTTATGTTAAGATTATATCTATTTTGGATACCTAAAGACATATGCGTAGCTTTTGATAATGAAAGTAAAACTACACTGCAAAAACACTTAAATATTGGTCTTTCTGAATGATTTTAGTCTCAGGCTTTATTTCCTGTGGCTATGAGAGGTCTGGGTGTTCGTTCCGTTAAAAAATCTTAAAAATTTTAACAGATGATAGCTTTCGTTAAAGAGATACTAAATAACCAAAATTGTCTTATATAAATATTTATAGTTTTCGAGAAATACTCAGTAGATTTATTTTTTGTTGTTTTTGAACGAGATACAATATATTATAGAATTTTTTTTGCTACACGACTACTAGCCGAACTTCGCTTGATATAAGCGAGTTTTCCCACCCGTTTCAATCGAGCACAACGCTCCGGGATACACTGTACTGATGAGGTGCAAAAACCCCGAAACCGGTATACAGTTTCTCGACGTTGTTGTTCGATTGGAACACCTTTGCTAGTTCTGGTTACACTGCCTTTCAGTGTGTTGCTGGTTGGGCGATTAGGTGATGTAATTCAATGTCGGTCGGGACATTAGTCCGCGAAGTAGTTGTTTTTGCCTAATCGTGGAGGTTGGTTATGTTAGTGGCCGAGTGAGAGCCAAAGAGATAACTTTGTTATCCGCCAACATTATTATATCAACTCTCGCACCTTCCAGCACTTTTTGTTAGATAGCACACTGTGTCTGTCTATACGACTACTAGCCGAACTTCGCTTGATATAAGCGAGTTTTCCCGCCCGATGAGGGGCAATAAACTCCGAAACAGGTATACAGTTTCTCGACGTTGTTGTTCGATTGGAACACCTTTGCTATACAGTGTGTGATTGAAATATACAGGGTGTTATGGAAATGAGTGCAAATATTTTAACCTGAAATACAGCACTACAAATAATAAAAACCTGTAAAAAAATTTTTGTCTTATCTCAACTGATAACAAAATTATAACCTAAAAATTAATTATTACAAAACGTATAACATTTTTTTTTAACATAGGGCAATCATAGATTTTTCAGGTCAAAATAAAGCGATTTAACATAATTTACCTCTATACTAAGTTGCACCGTTTAGGAGCTAGAGGACGCCAAAGTTAAAGATGAAAAGTCAGTTTTATATTTTAAACGTAAATATCTCGAAAACGAAACGTTTTAGCAAAATATTGCATTCTTGCACTTTTATGTAGAATCTACTGGCATATTCATTTTTGCTACAAAAATCGAAAATTAATAAAAAGAAAATTGGTTAATTACCCAAAATGTGAAAGAAAAGTGCCGTAACTTGAAATTGAAATGTGCAGCAAAATTTTGCTAGTATAAATAAAAAGAGTACAGTCAACTTCATTTGTGTACCAAATTTGGTATTAATCGGTTAAGCGGTTTTCCAGATATAACAAAAAGATGTTTTTTTATACCCAATTTTGACGGCCTGTAATTTTGTTGTTAGTTGAGACAGGACAAATTTTTTTTTACAGATTTTTATTATTTGTGGTGCTGTATTTCAGGTTAAAATATTTGCACTTATTTCCATAACACCCTGTATACAGAAATTTTAGTTTTAATATTAAAATCAGATATTGTAGATACTGCAGCTAGTCGTTGTTTTTTAAGTAACTTTACAAATTTTAAGGTCATAGCTTTGTTAAAAAGATGGTTAATATTTAAATTTGCCTTTTTGAAATGTTACTGGTTTTTGACATATACGCTGGAAAAAAAATTTTTATGTGACAATATTGTTTTTGAACAAAATCTTCTGCATTGTATACATATACATTTTGTCATCAAAATCTATCAACATTTGTATAAAGAAAATTTGGTTTTTTAGCATTTTTACTAAAAATGAAGAAATCTAAATCTAGTTTAGCTAAAAAATTTAAGTCAGTGTCATGTAAATTGAAAATAAGATTACTAAGAATAGAAAGAGCTTTATTTGCAGAACTAGAAAAAAATAAGGTAGTGACGTCAAATGAAACAAGGAAAGAACCTTAGAAGTTATTATACTCGTATTTGAGAGATATTTAACACATTTTAGTGCTACATACAAAAAAAATTTTATAATCAATTTATTAGTGCCGTCAGGTTAATACTGTCATTTGTTAATGACAAATGGTAATTTCGCCATGTTATGTTGCTAGCACTAAATGTCTGTGGTATTGCATTTGTGTCGATAAATTTTTGTGAATCGTTAAAGCAATGAAAATAATTTTTGGATTTAGAACTAAATTTTTTTTATCACCAACAATACTCTGTTATTGCTAAAAGGTATTTTTTTATTAGTGTGCATAACATAAGCGCTGACATGGGAAAAATGTTATAAATTAGGTCCGTAAATATAGGTTTTAGGGTGGTACAGTATGGTTTTTTAAGAAAATTTGATATTGACAATTGATTATAAAAAAAACAAACTTTAGTTACAATTATTTCTTACTATTTAATAGGTACTATTTACGTGTTGGGTTTCTAAATTTTTTTATCAATTATCTTACACATTGTTTGAGTACCTATATGAATCTCGAATCGTGATCTGACACCATATTTTCTTGTACAATTGTTCACCCTGTATAATTAGGCGACTAAACCTTAGAGATAGCATTGCAATAATGTTACGTGCGGACATAAACATTTTTAGGCTGTAATATTTATTCTTTACAAACAACATAATTTTTACTAAGCAGAATGCTATTGAAATTGTAATCAGTTTACTTTGAGCGGTGCGATGACACCATTGTTCACAATAAATAATAACTACTATCTATTTTAGAGTTGATGGCTTGATGGTGTGAGGTCTGCCCCTTGGTGACGCAACGGCAAGGCGGTCCTGTAATTTACCACCTATAGGTGACAATTATGCCCATTACAACAGCAACAAACGTGTGTTTACATTTAACAACTTTCCGACAATATTTTTTGTTTTTGACTTTTCGTTAAATGTCGGCAATTTATAAGTAATGACATATGATTTACGGATTGTAAGAATATTAAAATGTAACAAACAACTTACCTAACTCAAAAAGTGAATGCTAAAGTAACGTAATTCTTATATTTTTTAAATTAAAAAAAAATAAAATTAGGTAACTTGTTGTGGAGTATAATATGGTGGCGCTATGACGTCATCGTATATATTTTTTAAATATTATGACATGATTTTTATTTTATAATTAGATGCCCTACTAATAGGGCTTTACAACTATGCTTATTATTTTGGAAGCAAATGAAGCAAAACACGAGAAAAAGTTTTCAAGTTTTCTTTATATTTAAAGTGAAGCATAAAAATCATAAATCTTTTCTTTTTCCAAAATGAAAAAAAATAAATAAATAAATGCGGAAACGAGTAACTATGCATATTAAAGATTGTGTTTTTTATTTCAAAGCTATCTAATAAAATTATCAAATTTTTTTTTTTTAATTTTAACTGAAAAACAATGGCTATAAAATGTATGACGTCGCCACACCAAGATTGTAATTTGCCCCTAAAATACAATTGGCAACAATTGTGTTCATTTGTAACTTGTTTTTTATTAAGACCTAACAGCTTTATAAAACTACCTGTAGTTGATGATTTTACAAATTTTTGAGTGTTTGTGTTATTTTGGTTTTTTTGTTTTACTTTAAAAGCTAGATTTTTACAGTTTTTTTTTGCCCTGAAAGGAACCCCGAAATTTGACAGTTCAAGAAAAAAGTATAGGTACCAATGTCAAATTCTAGTAAATTTTAATTCGCAAACCTAATTTAACAGGTAGTGGGTTTTTAAATTCCTTAGTATAATATTAAACAACATTTTTAATTATGTAAAACCATTACCTGTTAATTTTGTTAATAACGTCACTATACTCTTAGGTGGCTGCAAGAATGCGGTATATGTTGTTATAAAAAACATTTTATTTAGGTTTTTTTATTATAAACATTTTATATAATTCATGATTTATTTTTGAAAATTATCTAGATCATGAATATTTATTGTTAAAAATTTCATAACAAATAAACCTATAAATTAACTATAAACACTCATCGCTAACGTTAACCTATTACGATGATTAATTCAATCTTGATGGTGTATGTATAATCATCTATTAGTGGAAGTTGAGCATTTAAATATCATGGTATTTGCTAGATAGAACGTAATTGTCATGACAAAACTGCAAAATATTTGTCATGTCACTTGCTAAATACCAAACAAATCACTTCAGTTATAGCAGCACGAACACAAAGGACTAAAATTATGTTTTTTTTTTGAAATTACGTTATAAAGTATTTCACTAAGGTCTTATTACAGGGTGACATTTTAAAAATATTAAAACAAATGACAAAGATAATTTTTTGACATTTCTAAAATTTAATAGAAACTTTTAATTTCAGTTATTTTTGTCTAATCAAAAGATTATATACTAAAATTCACAGCTATTTTTACACCACCTGTTGATTTTTCTGAAAATTCGGCATTGTACAGATAACTTAGTTTGGTGTGAACTAGACTTTTGGTGACGTTTCTTAATTCTAGTTACAAATCTGATGTCATTTTTTGACAAATTTTATTCTAATCTCTACGAATGCAATAGCATGGAGGTTATAAGTAAGACATGCATGGATACAATTTCCTGATCTCTGGTGCAGTTAAGGAAAATAAAGTGACAATATCAAAATAGTGTTATATTTACCTCATTTTCTGAGATATCAATTACCTACCGCATATTTACCAAATGATGAGTATACGCAGCTCGTATACACGCAAATGCCACGTTCAAATAGAATTTGTTGCATGATATATTTTGGCTTTTAAACAAACTGTAGGTTTTAATACTATTTGCTTACTTAGAAATATTTCTGCCACTTCTTGCGAGATTTTTCGCTTTGACAACTCAGGATGATTTTTGGAAAACTTTTCAAACAATTTTATTAGTGCTGCCTTCATTTGGGCGAAGATAAGAACTCTTGTTTTTTTTTGCTTTTTCTTTATTTTTAAGAAAAGCGCAAGAATCTATTGTAATGCAAGATCAAATTTAAACATTCAAATAATAATTTGACTTTTGACACTTTGCAATTATTTCGCATATAACCAACTTTGTTTTTAAAAATTACTACATAGGGGATTTTTGGTTTCCAACTTAAATCAACAGGTGGTGTAAAAATAGCTGTGAATTCGATTGTAGTGGGAATTTTCTACAGTAAATTATTGCCGCGAGAATAATTTGAACTATTTTGTTTTTTTGAATGAGCACATTTTTTTATTTGACGTCTGCCTAAAATTAAAAATTGTAAAAATGAATCAAAAAGGGTTTAGTACATCGCTATCCAACAAAACTAACAGTCAAAAATAATGATCTATCTAATTGAAAATTGTTTTTGACTATATGGGGCGTTTTGAATATCCAAGGTGGCGAACTTTAGTTACACAAACGTCACAAACAATAGCACATGTTTTTGACAGTTTTTTGATTATCATTGTGACTGTTCCTATATTTGTGCATTTACTATTCGTAATAATATTTAGTGTCGTGTTCTATTAATGTTAAAGTCATTCTTACGGCGGCGGGCGTTATCTGAATTTCTAGTTGAATTAATACATACTACATAATTCAATTTGAATTTTTTTTATACCAATAGGTGCGACACACTCGGTGTATGATGTATTAGCGGTTTGTAAATTACTACCTATGTAGAAAATACCTCCAGCACGGAAACTTTTGTTTGCATTGGCAAACTAAAGTCGGAATTTTTTTATAAACAATTGTGTTTTGCGAACATGGATACATTTTGGATCAGTTTACTCTTTACAATTTTGCGGAGAATGTCATTTAAAATGCCCAGAGTTCGGGAACGTCAAAATTTTCGGCAACTAAATGATTTCGAACGAGGTCGTATTATTGGCATGAGAGAAGGTGGTCTTTCCGTTCGGAAAATTGCCACCAGAATTGGTTGTGACGCAACTACAGTGATGAGATGTTGGAGAAGATGGTCTGAGGAAGGTTTCTATGGACGTCGGAGAGGATCTGGACCACAGCGAAAAACGACAGTTCGCGAAGAACGACGTTTAAGACTTTTGGCGTTAAGAGACAGATTTTCAACCATGCGAGTAGTTGGAAACACTTGGAGGGCAACTTTAAATGTAAGAGTCTTAATGGCGTCTATATATCGTCGAGTACGTAGTTTTTGAGTGCGTTCTTATCGTCCTTTTTGGTGCCTCCTCCTAACACCTTATCATCGAGTTCGCAGGTTAGAATGGTGTATGGAACGAGTGAATTGGAGGCAAGAATGGCATCAGATTGTGTTTACCGACGAATCTAGATTTTGTTTGTGGGCTCACGACGGACGTAGACGGGTCAGACGTCTTCGCGGCGAGCGCAGAAACATGAACTTGACACAACCTCGGCATTCTGCTCTTACTCAGGGCGGGATGACTTAGGGTACTATCACGTATGGCAATATTGGCAATAGGTCTCCTCTGGTTTTTATTCTTAGCAACTTAAATGCTCAACGGTACATAGAGGCTGTGCTAAAACTAATTGCACTACCGTACTTGCAAGGGCTGCAAAATCCTGTTTTTCAACAGGATAATGCTCGCCCACATACTGCAAGGAGGACAGTGAATTTCTTAGAGGAAGCTAACGTGGTGGTGCTTCCATGGCCTTTCCGTTCACCGGATCTTTCGCTCATTGAACATGTGTGGGATATGATAGGCGCAAGACTAAGCAATTTACCTCATCCCCCAAACTCTTTGGACGAGCTTCGTGTGCAGATTCAGGAAGCTTGGGATGCACTACCACAGGAGGATAATGATCATCTCATTCAAAGTATGCCAAGTCGAGTGAATGAGTGCATTAGAAATCATGGGGACCCACACATTATTAAAAAAAAATGCATTTGTTGTTAATTTAATAAATTGAAATTTTGATGTTTTTTTATTACATTAAAATAAACCTTTTGTGAAATTTTCATTAAAATATGCCCACAACTTCTTGGTGTTGCAATTTTCATTCAAAGCAGTATAGTATAAAAAAATTATTAAAAAATTATTAATATTTAAAATCAACAAAATTAAAAATTTAAAAAAGTCAAAATGTAGTTCACGTTATTAGCATACTTGTAGCAAAAACCGTTTTTAATTTTTTTTATAAATAAACATGCTACAAACTCGCGCATCTACATTGGAATTCCTATACTAGACAAATTTCTCCAGACTCCATTAATTGTTGCTTCTATCAAAAAGCATAGGTACTCGTAACTTAATGCAGCTTCGTGATTTTGAATTGGTAAATAGTTTTTGCTGCACTACTCACCTACGTGGTGGTGTATGTACATTTGCAAAAAACATTTTGATATAAAACCGTTGATTATTGTGTATATTATTGTATGCCATCCAGATTTTTACTTCCGTAAATTAGAAATGTTATATTGACAATTAATTTTATTTTAATATTTTTAGTTGAGTCGTACAAAAAATAGTATATAAACCTTAGGGGTAGGTGCTTTTTTCCCTCAGTGCGTTGTAGCGCCTTCGGGCATCTTGGGAAAAAATCATGCACTTTACTTTCTTAATGTATAATCTACTATTATGTTTAAAATTTGTGCAGTGCTGGCTTTATTTGGAGGAAAAAGTTATAGAGAAATAAATGGGGTGTTCAATACTAGGTATAACGAAATAAGTTTATTTAACGAGTTTTAAGATAGGAATAAGGCTCAAAGTTTGCAGTCATTGTGCAAATTTGTATCATGTTGGAGCAACATAATTTTTAAGAATTGACTAAAAGTGTAAACTTTACATTAACATCGTTACAACAATTTAATATTTTATTTAAAAACAAATTTTTAAACAAAAGTTAGTCAAAAACACGAATTTAATCTGGTCAAAATAAAAATTTAACTTTAGAATAACTCGCACAAAGCTAAAAACTGGTACAAATATTCAAACTGAAACACCCTGTATTTGAAAGCCAGTTATTGTATTAAAATAAGAAGATTTAATTAAGTACTTTTATATATTTATCTTAGAATGTCTAAAAATAGACTTATTTCGTTATTGCACTGAGCACCTCAAATATTGATTATAAAGTTCCGCGAGGCAATAGGTATACTCGTATTTATTGTTTTTAGTTTAGGTACAAGAGATGAGAAAAAGTTAAGCAACTAGGGTTGTTTAACTCTTTCTTATTTTTAAACGTATGTCAAGCTTACGTTACTAAAAATAAGCGCAGCGCAGGCTTTTTTGTGCAAAATTTAATTCACTATAACTTTTTCTTTAGTTTTTTTTTTATTTGTTGGACTCTTTGTACAACGTTTTTAAATAAAGCCAGCACTGCACAAATTTTAAGCGTGAATTTTGTTTTAATGTTTCAGTATTTTTTTATTTTTATTTTCTTAACATTTATTATTTGATATTAAAATGTGTTTAATAATTATAATTGTTCTGGTCAAATCGCTTGGGTGTTGCAATTGTCTCAAAAAACGTATGTCTCGGTTAACATTACAAAACAATGACAGCTGTCAGTGCAATGTGGCCAAAAATTCACACGTTCAACTGAGATAACGTTTGCAGAGTAAATTCTTGAACATCTGCATACAATTATCATGATTTACAATGTAATTTTTATCAAAAACTCCTAAATGCAAAAATAAGACAACATTTAAACAGTTGACAGCAAACCATATGAACTTATCACGTCAACCTAAATTCATGCTAGAAAGAGAAAACCACAGCAAACTACGACCATAACTATTATTAAACACATTATTTTTATAAGTAATTTTTTTGTGTAATTAGTTTTGCAATTTTTAATTCAAAGCGCACTACTTGGTTAACTAGGGTTGCTGTGTTGTCTCTTTCTAGGAATAAATAAGACTTATGGTCCTAGTTGACGACTGAAAACTTCTTTAAATATTTTACTTTGTGATCAGGTTTTAAAAATAACATTAAAATTTTTTTGCTACAGTTTATTTGTAATTACAATAGAATACATGGATGTTATCACACAAATGAAAATTTAGCGTCTCCTGTAATGTGTTTGGAAATAATGAACTCTTTGTAGCAGTTTATTTAACAGCCCTGCCGTTGCCATATTATTGCAAGTGCTGAATCTTGAAGTCTGACTTCTTATAGAAATATTGTCTTTGCTTGCAAGTTCTTTTAAAGATTTTACTTGTTGTTTTAAGGCTAATACTTCTTTATACAATGACATAACCATTACAATTTCTTCTTCTTTACTATTAAGTTCACTGTCCAATTTTTCAAGTTCTTTTATTGTTTCAGGATTTTCTTTACCATCTTGATTGATTTTAGCCAATTCATCGTATTTTCTGTAAAAGTGTTTGAAAAAATAATATATAAAGTGAAAGATTAATTACTTTGTCATTTTCTCAAATTCATCATGCAATTTGCCTAAAACTTCTTTAAGCTTTTTTTCTTTGTTTTGTAAAGGTGTAAACTCAGTTGGTTGAGAGAGACCTACTTCACCACAACCCACATGATCCAATTTTCTGTCTTTCATTTTCATTGCAATAAATGGAGTAGTAGTATTCATCTGCCAAAACTCATTAACAAAATATTAACAAGTTAGTAATTTTTTTACTTTGGATTTTGATACAGTTCCGTTAAATTTGTTGACGATTTGTTGAAATCCAACACCTTTGGGAACGACACACGTACATTTTTTTTCATCAGAATTGGCTGTCCAAGTAGTTTGTTTTCTATTGGTCACTTTTACATCACCCGATGGCCCTGTAATTATCATGGATTGAGCATCAGGAGAGGTTGTACCTTCCATTTCCGCACTTTCTTCTATTATGTCTTCAGGAATTGTTTTTGCAATTTCTTGAAGATGTTGGTAGTTGACTGTACTCTTAGACAGAGGACATTGGGGGCTGAAAATGTTATTAATTTTTTTTTTATTATTACAAATAGAATCTTACTAAAATGTTTTTGGGGCTAAACTGGAACCTAGAAAGTCTAATGGGTTGTCTTCCCATTTGCCGGCAGCCAAACCAATATTATATGCAAGAGTTGGAGATAATTTTATATTTGGTTGTTTACTTTTTACCATACTCATTACTTGCTGGATATTAATACCAATATTGTGACTAGGAGTTGTAGAAGTTGCGGTGCAAAATGGTATGGTTCTGATGTTGAAAGAATTCATATAATATTTTGCAACTTGCTTCATTCTTGAGGATATGGTTGGCAACGTGTAATTTTTATAGATACAGACAACATTTTTAGTAGGATTTGATGTGTCTTCAGTTTCTCCAATATTTAACGGTGGAATAATCTCAAGATTTGGATTATTTTTTTCAGAAATTATTTGAAGTTTCTTTTTTGTTATATCACTTTCACTTGATTTGCTTTGTTTCACAGCATTATTGTGATATATTTCAACTAAATCTGGATTTCGTGTACTTGATTTTACCATACTGGGTATAACGTTCGTCTTTTTTTGATCATCAAATGTCGGTATTTTAGGTTTGATAAGCATTTTTTTGGGTCTTTTATTTATTGCAAGTGCAAATACTTTAGGGACTTGAGTGTCACTAGTTTTACGTTTCTTATCGGAGACTGAGGGTTTTTTAATTTTTTTAAAATTTGTAGAAGATGTTTTTGAAACAACTTTAGATTTACTTTTTCGTACACTAAACTTTGATTTGCTTGGAATTGGTTCTTTTAATTTGGTGTTAATCTTTACATCTTCTACACCAAGAATTTCCGGTTGCTCGATGTCATTCGTAATATTTATTTGTAGTTCAGACGGCTGTTTTGATTTTTGAACAGGATTTGGCGTTTGCAAGGTCTTTGTAATTCCTGCCAAAATATTGTTAATTGTTCCTAGGGCTGCACCGGAAGTATCCGTGCCTATTGCATTAGAATTTTGTCGGAATATTTTTGCAGTCTTGGTTCCTTTATTTATACTATTTTCTTTATTAGTGGATATTTCAGTAATACCTGGTTAAATACACTATTACAAAGCAAATAAAATGAACAATTTTTTGTTACCAATTTTTTTCTTCATGGGGTGAGACGCTGAAGTGGGGTGATTATTAGCGGCCGCAATTATTGAATGTTTTGATTCAGTTTGAGCATTGTAATATTGTTTAATACGTTCCAGCTGATTTTTTAATTGGGTACATTTACTCTCAGCCGTTGAAACCATTGACTCATAGTCTGAAAATTTTTATTTTTTGTTAATTTTAAATTTTACTTTTCTGTCATTCATCACCTTTAACATCTTTGATTTCGCTCAAACTATTTTGAGGGCCCTCTTCTTCGATTGTTTTGTTTTCTAAAATCAATAAACGTTTTAAGTTAAAGTTTTTTTCCTGAAACACAATCTAAAATATTTGAAAGACCTTTTACTGGTGTGTTGACTTCCATCTGTAGATTCTTCATAGAATAGTTCTTTCCGCTCATTTTCTTTTTAAAACAATACTTTGTGCTTTAATTTTCTTTATACAAAATAAACATATTTCCCGACACAAAAATGTTTAAAAAAAATCATGTGTCAAATTAGTGTCAGTTATTTCAAAGGCTGCTTAAATTTATTTTAATAGTTATTATAATTATAGGTACTTTATTTACATGCATTTTGTGTTGTTTCAGTGATTTGAAAGTGGAACATGTTCTTGTTATAGGTAGGTATGTAGATAGGTAAGTATTTCTGCTAAAAACACAGCTACATAAATACACAAATCACTGTTTTGATATTAGGGAAGTAATTATCTGAAACAGTTATTTCATCACTGAAAATATTTACTGTGATTTGAATGCATAATTAAATTGTTGCATCAGCAAGTAATCATTTTGTGAGAGCTTGTCCTGATGGAATTGAAACTAGTATTTTGAAGTCGGTGACAAATGTTTATGTAGATTAGCCCGTGCATCAGTTTGAAGTCCAATAAGCATTTGCGACAGTCTGCCCTCCTACATGCTTGCATCTATTAGCAATAAATATTGCATCACCAATAATAAATGTCTCTGGAGTAAGAGTTTGGAACCGACTGAGATAATTAAGATAATAGTAATAAGAAAATTATAACAATTGCGTAGACTATTCAGACAAGATATTGAAATCAACACCAGAATAGGAAAAAAGGGATAAAACCTACTACATACTTAGTAATAAACTTATTAATAATACAATAACGAGTGGTAATAAAAATATCGGTGTGTTTAAAAGAGCGCACTTTTTGGCTTTTAGAGGTATCTACAGCCAGCACCACCAAAAATGTGCAGGTTAAATAGTTAGGGTCTTAACTCGGCACAGTCTTATAACACGCTGCTTTTGGATATTAGCATATTATATATAAAATGGGTTTACAACTTAAGTCTAATAGCATGTAAGCGTGTAGATTTTCAGACTGTGTAACTAGCGCCTTTTCTATGTTGTAAGCTGTATGAATAGCCTAAATTAAAGAGAATTGTCTTTAACAAAAAGCTTTAAAAACCTTGTTCTTAGCAACAAAATAGTAATATTTTGACAAAACGTGATGACAGCTTTATTCTTATTGACATAATAAGATAGAAATAAGATTGTATTACACATTTCAATAAAAAAAAATGAAAACTAATGCTTCTTTTTACTTATCTGTTCTGTATAATAAATGTTATAGTTTAACTAAAATGTGATGTTTACTGTCTATCGACGAAAAAATATTTTTTATTCTTGTTTTACACAAAAAGCTAATGTTTCTAGCACTGGAATAAAAAAATAAATAAATTATAAACCCAATACAACAATACATTTAATTAAAGATCACTTTTTGTATTTAAAAAAGGACAGTTACATAAATGACTTCTTATTGCAGTAAAAATGGAAACCAAAAACAATTTGTTTGAAGCTTTGATATCGTCACTGTTCCTTTAAAACCTCGTAAGTTTGAAATTTGGTAATTTTCGTTTTTACATTAATTCGGATATATTTTTATTTCTCATTTTATCGGTAATAGTGTATTATATACTTACGTTATATATCTTTCAATGGACTAAAGTGCATTATTTAATCTCGAGAGTGAAAGTTTGGAGCCAGAGGGCCTGAAGGGCTTGAGGGCTCTAATCACTCGGAGGATTAATGCATTTTAGTCCAAGGTGCATACGCTATTTTTTGTACTTTTGAGATTAACCTTTATCAATAAAAGAAGTTACAATACAAACAAATAAGTTAATTATTTCGAACGACTGTTGTTCCCTCATTTTTATCCAGTTGTGCATCTTTTTTTTTATGTTTCTGTAGCAAATTTATATACAGAAAATTATTTTGAACGCCGAGCTCCAACCGACAAAATTTTTAGGAGACTGGAAAGCACACTGGAGCCTTTTGGGCTAATCAGTCGGTTTTAAATCTTGGACAAGTTGTATGTATATGGTATAGATGACTTTTATTCTTTTTCAAAATCTTACAAATCGACGATTGACTATTTTATAACTGTCTTAATATTTCTTTTTGACCGATATGTGAATTTTTGATTGCAACTGCAATAACTGCGACTGTATTTTTAGGACAAGTGGCAGATCTAGTTCTTTCTCTTTAAAACAAGGCCAATTATTTCTTAGCGTGCTTTACAGTCTCCTAAAAATTTTGTCGGTCATTCACCAAAAATTAGTATTATATCCATTTTTTTGTTAGAAAACATTACGTTAGTTAATTATGAATGAAAAAATGTAATGACACTGACAACTACTTTCAATTCGTAGATTCTTGGTCCTTAATTTAATTTTCTAGTTCCAAAAAACAATGAGTTTTAGGAACTATCTTAGTAAGATCTTCAATTAAGTTTTTGTTGAACACATTTACATTCTGCCATTCTTCTTATATACGCCATACAACTGAATATACCTACATATATCAACTTTTCGAATCCGAAACAAGTGTACCTATTAGCCAAGGGGTTGAACTTTGCATTAGCCTCCAAACATGTTTTGTCAGAAGAATATATGAGTGCCATGGAAACTTCTTTTAAAAATAAACGGAAATAAAATTCGTTTTCAGACTGTCAGAATACTTTCGTCAGCCAAACCTTCAAAATCGGACATCTAAGAAGAACGAGTTACTCTAATAAAGTTCAAATCAAATTCGGACATTATTAACATACAAAGAAAATTCTAAAGTCGTGCTGGACTTCTTCGACTACGTAGAGAAATTTAATGTTCTTCTTCAAGATGGTTTAGCAATACATTCCTTGAGACCCAACCTCCGGAATTGAAAAATTAAGAAATATTGAAAAAATTTATCAAGCTTTTGTCAAAAACGAATTTAAAACATTAGAAAATAAATATGTATGCATTTGATGTTGATGTTTTAATCTTTTTTTTAAAATTTAATGTTTTTAATTCGTTTTTGACAAAAGTTTGGTAAATTTTTTCCACATTTCTTACCTTTTTATATATTTTTTACATTATTATTCAAGCACTGATTTAGTTTTTGGAAAGCGCTTTGCCACTGTTATATAAGTATTTTGATTAATTTTGTGGGTTTGATTTTGATCTTTATTGTCATTATTCATATGAAAATCACTAGGGCTGGGTGATTCCTGTTTTTAGGTATCGGGTATCGATACCTGCAAAGTATCGATACTTGCCAAAGTGTCGAGGTATCGGAAGTATCGAGGTATCGGAAGTATGAAGGTATCGGAGGTATCGAGGTATCGGAGGTATCGCGATATCGAGGTATCGGGAAGTATCGAGGTATCGGAGGTATCGCGGTATCGAGGTATCGGTGGTTTCGAGGTATCGGAAGTATTGTGGTATCGGAAGTATCGGGTGGCGATAAATAAATATCGCATCAAATAGCTTGTGAATTTATTTGTTTTCATCAAAATAGCTTGTGCTTCCAACATCCAAAGCACTCTGAATAGGATATTCATTTATAGCCACTTATCAAGGTATCGCAGGTATCAAAGTATGGGAGATATCGGAACTATCGGAGGTGTCGAGGTATCGGAATTATCGTGGTATCGGAGGTATCGAGGTATTGGAGGTATCGAGGTATCGGAGGTATCGAAGTATCGGGGATATCGTGGTAGCGGAAGTATCGATACTTTGATACCTGATTGCAGTCAGTATAGGTGTACGATACCTGAGCAGGTATCGATACCTTCTGTAAGCATCGATACTTTTCCCAGCCCTAAAAATCACCTCACCAAGAAAAAAACATATGCTTCCATTAAATTATTGGGTATTTTTTTCTGAAACGTCAACTTTTGACAAACTGTCAGCTATTGGTGAATTTAGTCTAATTTAAAATATGTATATTTTTCTACTTTGTGTTATCAATAATGACACTAAATTTTCATTATAGCACGCAAAACAGTAACAGTAACAGTTTTTCATTGGTTATGTTGGCACCGTAAGCGTAAAAATTACGTCTACCGCCTACGCAATGTAGATGATATGGAATAGTTGATAAAATTATAAGCGAGCTGTCGAAAATATTGAAGCAAAATTATCAGTTAATTAGTAAATCAGTAGAAAACCTTAATAAACTTGACAGATGTCATTACTTCATTAGTTCCAACCAAATTTGTCATAAATCCCAAGTTGTGATAATTTTTCAAAAGAGACTTTTTGAACGCTTTTTTTGCAACGCAAAGTAGATAAAATAGTATATTCTATTTGAGTACTCCTCGCTTTGCTCGTTGTGCTCAAAACTCATTCGTGTCACAATAATGGTCTTATGAAACACGTATAATAATGTACTATTTTTTAAAAGTAGTTTTGATTAAATAACAAGTGTTCATTTAAAAAAGTTGTCAAGTGTGCTATGAAAAAACAAAAACATTTTGAAGTATATCTTAGTTTAATTCGGCTGCCGTACTGTCAGTTACGACGACAAATCACGACTGCGCGCGCACTGTGAAGCTGTGTATCAAGTTCCGACATCCCTTCTTCGCTACATTTTCTTTTGTCAAAATCTCATAGCACACTTGACAACTTTTTTAAATGAACAGTTGTTATTGAAATAGGCAGCCAATTAAAACCCTATATATGTACTTTGTATTAGAATCTTATTGGATTAAGCGATGAGCGTATAAATCATGTACCTAGTTACCTCTTAGAGTTACACTAATTTTTTGTCATTGATGTCAAAATGTGGTTTTATAATTTTGTAGAATATTACTTTTTTAAATATTTTTAATTAGTTTAAAAACTAATATTCTGTTACGTTTCCACCAACAAAGATTACACCAGAATAAGAGATTTGAAGCACTTATTGTTTAAATATTAGACTTTATTTTATTTTTTTAACGTTGCTGAAAAGAATACTTCTCATAAAACTTTACATTTATGTATAACAGCTATTATTTCTCAGAAATCACACAAAAATGAATTTTATAAGCATCAAATAATTAAATTAGGTAGAGTATTTTTATGGTAAGTACTTAAACTTGATAAAGTTGCCATCATTTTATTCTTCCAAGTATTCAAGTAGTAGGTCTGATATCAAGACCAGTTATTTTTCAGCGGTAAGTAAACGTTCTGAAGCCATAAGAAGATGCCATAATAAAAGTTATTGGCCACGTTATAAACTCGTATAGTATATATTTTTATTTCACGGTGGACATTTAGTGGCAGTAAAGTGTAATATTTAGTTTATGGTATTTGTTGGGACTGTCCGAGCATCACAGTCAATAATTCAATCCTATATAACATCGAGAATTATATAAATACATGACTCATGTAATCTGCATGCTGAGAATCACTTTTAAAAACTAACATTCCTTGCAATATTTGTACCTACAAGTGTTATCTATTTTTTAGAAATAAGTTCATGCGAATGTAACATTAGATATTCTCCTATTTCCGCTATAGGTTGACACCAAAAAGATGTTATAAAGTCTCATACATAAGTATTTGCAGTAACGCGATAGCTACGTATACCTAACGCACGTAACAATTTTTTTTTAATATTAAATTTAATTTTTTCCAATTTGTTGTGGTTTTTTATCTTATTTTTTGCTAAAAATTTTATTCATTTTTTAAATACAGTATACAGTATATTAAAATAATCAATTCCAAAACTTGATGACAGTTTATAAATACAAATGTCAAAATATTGGCTTGTAGGATTGGTATAAATAGTTCGTTGTTAGTGATGTTTGTGTGAATAAATTAGTATAGCAAATACCCTAAAAATGAAAAATTAAGTGGAAAAATATAACATGGTTTTTTCTCAGAGAAAACTAGAAAATTGTGGGAATATAGAAATATATAAGTGTGTTATTTTTAAATTCCTAGTTTCAATCCAGAAAATTTTTTTAATAAATTACATGCCAATAAAAATGCACCATGCAAAAAGGTATCGCGAATTGCAGAATGGTATACTTAATTACTAATATTCACGATTTTATACCATTTTGTGCAACTTAAAAACTGTTTAATTTATAATTTTTAGATAATTTTTTTACATATATTTAGTTTTATTTACTGTACAAGTCATGTTTAGAATTATAAAAACGTGTGCTTTTTTCTGTCAGACAAAATCTAACTTTTCGTTGTAGGTATTTAAAAAAAATTTCGCAGAAACAAATTATAATTTTTTTTAGACATCTTAAGACTTTTGGATTTATTCTTGAGAAAATTAAAAGTTTTGAAAGTGATCAGTTAGGCAAAGCAATTCTGCTATAGTATTATGTGATAACCGTTCACTCCCAAAGCTTTAAATTTTTATTAGAAATAATCAAAATATCTTAAAATGTGTAAAAGAGAATGTATATCATCTTTTTGCAAAACTTTATTTTTATAGAACGTACATTGTTACATATTTTCTGACAGAAACGTTTTTTTTTTTTACTTTTTAGTTTACACATTTTTGTAATACTTTTTTTTTCTAATCACTGCTTTCCTTGTGTAACAATTTCAATACAATTTGGGTAATTTAAATTGCTATTTTATTTTTCTTATAGTATCAAACTATAAAACTCGATTTTATTACCTTTACTGTATGTAAAGTGAAATGGGACGCCGCTACGCCCAAATGTCGTAAGCCCGTAACGCATTTTGATGGTATCGCTCAGGGTCGTACTTACTGGATTAAGAGTATACTCAAAATGTCTAAAAGGGGGCTGACTTTTTAAGGCCCTTCTATAAATAAAAGAATAGCCATTGTTCAATTTATGGACAGGCAAACCACCGTAAGGATTTTGATTTATGACAGTAGTTTATTTGAGTACGATACATCTGGCGGAGGGACCTGTCATAAATCAAGATCGATCCTTACGGTGGTTTGTCTTTATAAATTAAAAAATGGCTATTTCTTGGTTTACGGAAGGGTCTTAGAGGTTAGCTCACTTTTAAATATTTTGAATATACTAGAAAATACTCAATGTTGAATACATCACCATGCTGCGTTCTTATTTTATTAAAAACATGGAATTATGGATAGTCGGGTTAATTAATAATAAATTTAATAACTCGATAAAACAATGTCATTATTATTTTGTGTGAAGTCAATTATTTAATTAGAATAAAAATATTTTATTATTAAATAATTCAAAAATTGCTGGAAAAATTACTGACTACAATAAAATTAAGTAATAATTCTAATCTGCATCATTGTCTCTCTTATCACTCTCACTATCATTATAACTAATTTTAATGATTAAATATTTACGTTTTTATTATATTTTTATTTCTTTCTACATCATGGTCTAAAAAGCAATAAGCACAAAACGTATTGTATTAAGAATGTCACACTTCTTCTTTCAGCTTAACGCGACGACAAAGACAAAGTTTCTAGAGTAAGTGTAATATAACTTGTCAAATTCAGCTCGGCGTGTGAAGGTCAGAAGCGCAATAGACTGGGTGTTGTCGTGGTAGAAAAATTTAGTTGAAACCCAGCTTTAGAAGTGTAATGTAGTATGTCTTTTCTTATTCTGCTTCTACGCATCTCACACGCCTAGGAGGATTTGACAAGCAATATTAGAAACTCGAATGCAAACCAGGAAGCCGCGCAGTCAGTGACCTCAGAAGTCACTTCAATACATAAGAAATTAAAATTTTGGGTGTAAGAGTATAATTCCTTGTATTTAGTTTTGTTGCAGCAACAAAGGTTTTTGCAATGTAGTTCCCAAAAATACAATATTTTTGTTATTTAAATGTTTTATTTGTGTTCTGTCAAATGACAAATTCACACAAAGCTATACGTTGTAGATTGAGCCATACTCTAATAATTTTATTACAAAAGGGGATAAGACGGTGAGGCAGACTTCACAAAGTTTTTGCGATAAGAATATTCTGTTTCTATCACATAATGTTACACATAATTGACCACAATTCAACTTTAATCTTTTCTGTTTCGTCTTTAATCATTTTGATTGTTTTTCAGAAAATTTGGATTGGTGTTACCTTTGCGAAGTTTTAATGTGCTCCATACCATTTCGAATTAAATACAAATAATATTAAAATACAATAGTTTGGAGGTAGTCTGAAAATTGTATGTCTCTCATATGTTGCTATATCTTCTACAGTTATTAATTTTTTTACAAAATTAAACGCTTTTCCAATTGCCATTTTGTTTTTTTGAATTTGATGAAAACACTTATACCTTTTCAAAGTGGAATGATTTTCAAACAAGTAATGAAAGAATAAAAATCTAAGTCAAACCCACAAGTTTAATCAAACAAAATTCAGACATACCAGTAGTAGAGCGCTTTTGAGATCTATGTCTCTTGTTCACCAGTGCCTGAAGACAACGCACGAAATGGTACTAAACCCAACATTATTTTTTTTTACTTTGCGTCGTTAGCAGAGACTGATTTGGGTGTCGTATTAACCAACACAGCACCCAAATTGCGTGCGTAAAGTACTAATGCAAATTTACTTTTTTTGGATTGGTAATACGCTGTCGCTGGAATAAAACATCATTTGCCACGTTTCAGCGTTTATGTCAGCGTTGAGATTATAATAATTTTATTCGAATATATTTTGTTGCACTTAATGACCAGTATTCCCCTCCAAGGTATTTTTGTATGTGTGTCGCAATTAACCTATAAAACATTCAAAAATCGGGTGGACAAGCGGCGGTTACAATGAGACATCTTGAGCTTTTTTTTGAGGTTAGGACAGCTTTAAAATAAAACAGCTTGTAGTCACTATTTTGGTGATTTACAATTCTCATAGCGTTTGATAATTCACAAGTTTTATGCTAGATGAGTAGAGATGGGTAGTTCGCGAACGAACTAATAAAAAGAACGGTTCTTTTATACGAACTACTTGAACTAGTTCGCGAACTATAAATGAACTAGTTCGTTCGCGACCGAGTGAACGTATCACTCGGTCGCGAACGAATCGGTCTCACTCGGTCGCGAAGATACATTCCGATTTATTAGTTCGCGAACGAACTATAAAAATGAATTCGTTCGCGACCGAGTGAACGTATCACTCGGTCGCGAACGAATCGGTCTCACTCGGTCGCAAAGATACATTCCGATTTATTAGTTCGCGAACGAACTATAAAAATGAATTCGTTCGCGACCGAGTGAACGTATCACTCGGTCGCGAACGAATCGGTCTCACTCGGTCGCGAAGATACATTCCGATTTATTAGTTCGCGAACGAACTATAAAAATGAATTCGTTCGCGACCGAGTGAACGTATCACTCGGTCGCGAACGAATCGGTCTCACTCGGTCGCAAAGATACATTCCGATTTATTAGTTCGCGAACGAACTATAATAATGAATTCGTTCGCGACCGAGTCAACGTATCACTCGGTCGCGAACGAATCGGTCTCACTCGGTCGCGAAGATACATTCCGATTTATTAGTTCGCGAACGAACTATAAAAATGAATTCGTTCGCGACCGAGTGAACGTATCACTCGGTCGCGAACGAATCGGTCTCACTCGGTCGCAAAGATACATTCCGATTTATTAGTTCGCGAACGAACTATAATAATGAATTCGTTCGCGACCGAGTGAACGTATCACTCGGTCGCGAACGAATCGGTCTCACTCGGTCGCAAAGATACATTCCGATTTATTAGTTCGCGAACGAACTATAAAAACGAACGATTCTTTTTGACGAACTAGTTCGCGCGAACTAGTTCATTCAAAAGAACGATAATTCCCATCTCTATAGATGAGTATATAGCACTGCTTGGTCTAAAACAACGATGATAAGAATTGCTGAGAATTGCAATTTTAATTTGATAATTTAAGAATAATTTTACAACGTTTTCAGAGATTTTTCTTACTGTGTTATGCCAATTGGACTATTTAATCAATAGCCGATACGGTAGGTAAAAAAGAACCATTTGTGAGTTACTTACACAGAATTTTGGACAAATTTCAAAACACTTTAAAAAACATTTGACTCTTTTATGACATTTATTACCAACTAACTTGTATTAACGCAAAAGTCTTTACAGATTGAATAATTAACTTTTTTACTTAAAAATCACGTAAAACGCTCACAGTAGAAAATGTATGTATATACATAACGAACTCGGTTCTCAAGTTATTGTGGCACTCATTCTTTATAAAAACTCGCGCTTTGCGCTTGTTTTTTGTTTTATAAGCTTGAATTCGTGCCACAAAGTTGACTTTTCAAAACGCGATCTCTAATATACTAATTTTAAACTGATTTTTTAATTAGATATTTTACATTTAATTTTTTTATTTAAATTTAATATTATTTCTAAAGTGCTTTTCATAAGATAACTTTAGAAAACTTCTTAAACTTTTTTTAATGTCTATTTTACTTACAGATTTTTTAACCAATCACACACTTATTTAACAATGAAAACAGAAGTTACTGTTGAAAAAATGAGCTGTTAAAAATTTTTCGGACGTTTTCAGCCAATAGGCAATCCGACAAATACAACATATCTGGTTTTTCAGCGAAAAAATTTTGACAGTAGTAGTGTTGCTTTAGTTGCATAATAAGTTGCTTTAGTTACATAATATAAACTAACAAAAATTAATTTGCAAAAATTGTAAAGAGAAAAGTCACGCAAGTCTTGACGAATACCATTTGAGTTCAGATTTTGAATGACGTTTCGTAGTTCTTATTACAATCTTATTCGCAAAATTGCTAAGCGAACTCTAGTAACAATCGGTGAATTTTCTCGGCAAAATCAGAACTCTTATGATATTATAACTAAAAAAACTATCGGCTTTGAAATTAAGGACACCATTGAAAGGATAATTTAATGCCCACCCTGATGTAGTTAGGTGTAATAGAAAAAGATAAATCTTTTTTTTTCTTTAGAAGATAATAAAATGTGAGTATTTTTCAGATTTGTAAAAGAGGTTTTAATTAAGTGTTTGTTTTTTCACAGTAAGATACATGTTGTAGAACTGTTTATCCAAGTAATAGATATTAAATAATTTTGTTATTTGTGATTTTAATTTTACTTTATACAGTTAACTAAGTCAGTTTCAGACAAAAAATCCAGAGACCGTACCGTATTCCAATTTAATGATAAATATTTTATGCAAATAAAAATTAAATGTTTACATACAAAAGCATTAACATTTATTATATTTTCATTTTCTTGGAAGAATGTGGGTACTTGTGGCTTGTGGGTAATTTGTTACTGCCGATGCAATAATTTTGACATTGACTATACATCAATGCGACCTTCCTGTAAATAGCACACTCTATCGGTCGATACTACGGACAGACCACACGCGCGCCTGGTATCCTAGCAACGATATGCGACCCACTTTGTTATTGGCTACTAACTACCGTCCAATCAAATCTCAGCCACTTCATTCATTCATTGATTGTCATTGCTCAGCTGTTTTTAATTTGATGGCATCATAATATGAGGGGTCTGACTTCATAATCAATTAACGCATATTATGAGATGGTAAAATTATTTTTTTAAAACTTGTAGGTAATAGGTATTAATAAACAATAATATTTAAAAAAACGTTTTCTAATTTCACTCTTATAAGATACTTGAGGCATATACTTCTATAATAAGGCATACCTAACTTGCATAACTGTTACTTCAAAAGTTTAAAAATACACTTATAATAAACAATGTTTATCTCTAAATCGAAAAATATATACTAAACTGGATAGAAAGCCATAGTTTTGATATAAAAACAATAAAGAATACATTTAGTGCTTTTTTATTAAATGTAATAATTTAATAAAGATTTTTAATACATTTTATAAGACATGAAAATAAGGTCTTTTCGTGAGACAGTTTCACGAACGAAAAAACCGTGTTTCATATTGAGTAGTACATAGATACTATTTTTTTGACGATATTGAAATGCTAATTTCCCATTTGGAATTCATAATTATATTTGTCATTAATCAAACTGTCACTGCAAATAATTTTTTATTTGTTTCTTTAGTAACACGCGTTGTTATCTCTAGCTTAATAAAACTTGTACTTTCAGATAGAGTTTATAGTATGTAGTAAAATTAGCGAAATAAATAAAAAGTTGTGCATTTTGTAGTGAATCAAATAAATACTTAAAAGAATGACGAATTGATGAAGAAGTGAACTTTTAATACTTAGGGCCGATTTCTTGATTTTTTGATGCATATTGCCATAATTTACAGTCTAAACGTCATTTAAAGTAAAGGAGCTTTTAAGTTCGGCACTTAATCTTTAGCATATGCTGTTTCTAAGAGAAATAGAACAAGTGATGTAAGTTGTAAACTAATTTTTAAAAGACGTCCTACTGATGCTTCTTTAAAAATTAGAAAATTCATATCAGAGATGATATTTATGGATTTTTGAGCCAGATGTAGGGGAAGAGTTGAAAGAAAAATTTACAACAGTTTTTACTCCCGACATTTTATAATTTTTTTATTAAGGAACCGAACTGTGAGATCGAAAGCTACAGTTTTTTCTTGTTTGTTTTTTTTTTGCTAATATTTTGCTTACCTACATTTTTTGTAAATTTACTAACTTTTTTGCGATATTGGGAGCCACAATTAACATTTTACTAATTTTGAAATCTACAACCGTAATTTTATTAACTTCAAAAATTAGAGATAATATTGTTATCTATTTCTAAATTATTTAATAATAAACGGAAAAACAACATTTTTTTATTTTTAGAACTCGGAGACAACGTTTTGCTAGCTTTAGAAGACGAAAATAATATTTTTTTAAATACAATACTAATACAAAAACTATTGCTTTTTAATTACTGGAAGCTTAAGGTGACAGTTTACTAATTTTGAAGTTTATAGAAAATATTTTAATTCAATATTGAGAGCCAGAGGCGACATGTTACTAATTTTTAAATTTACAACTGTAATTTTATTTTGTAAAGTAAATGTTTGTATATCTCTGGAACCCAGAAGTAATATTTGTTATCAATTTTTTAATGAATGAAGATAAAGAAAGGTTTTTGTAATTTTCGAAGCCAAAGGCAATGTTTTTTAATTTTTGAAGCCAAAGAATATTTTTCACTAATTTTAAAATTATTAAATATAAAATCAAAACATTAACAATATATTAACAGTATGTCTAACGTTGCCTTTCGAAATTTAAGTATGAACTTTTATCTTTAGAATAGTCCAAAAAAGATAAAAATCAATTAACAAAATTGTTACTTAATGGGCAAAAAACAGTTTTTTTTTTGGATTATTGCTTTAATTTATAAGTGTAGCTTAAAATCTGTAAAACTGTATTGAGGGCTGCTTAATCCAGCGCTTTTTCGAGACTCGTTAAAAAAACCTAAAATTTTTTTTTGTTAAAATGGGAGCAGCCTAAACTTTTCGTTTTTGCAGAGCCTGTCTTTGACACTCTGTATAATTTAAACTACAAGTTTACAATAAACGCTCTATTAAAAATATAAAATTATAACAAATGTGCTACCCAGAAAAAGAAAGATCATCTTAATTAATAAATTTTTTTAGGTGTTACAAGGCTTTAAACTTTGTTGAAATTTCAGTGTGTTCAATTTCAATTGTTGAGCACTGTATATAGCTTTTTAGACGTTAAATTGGTCGGGGACGAGTTGATTCCCGTTAATATCTTTAAGTCCAGGTATATCTGTTCTATTTACAATTTATTGAGTAATAAATGTTTAAATAACTTTTTGAAATCTACTTGATTATTTTTATTCTTATTTGAACAAATTTTTTATCACGTTTTTAAATGCAGCCGAAAAATAAGCAACCAAAAAGTGAGTCTTTTTGGTCTCTGTCTGATGTTAACCTACTACCACCAGGATAAATTCAATTTTTTGCTAGAGTTGAATAAAAAATTTTGAGCGCCACAAATAACTAAGTATTTTGTTCGGGTTAAAGTAGTACCTCTAACCTCCTCTAACCTTCTAAAAAAATATTTATTTTTTTAAATTATTATAACAAAACTTTTGTCTTCTATCGGACAAAACTAATTTTTATCTTTCATGTAGGAATATAAAAATGCATTTCCCAGATTGTGAATATTGTAGATATTTTTTCAAAAATGTCGTTTAGTAATTATACAGGGTGTTTCAGAAAAGAATACAAAAATTTTAACCACTTGTAGATCTTGTTTGAAGAAGAGTTTTTTTTAGATAATTTCGAATCTCAACCGTTATCAATATAAAATTAGTTAAAATTTTGGCGAAAATTTTATACGCGCCACTGGTCAAAACAGTAGAATGCACCATTATAATGGTCACCATGATAACTATAGAAAATTCATGAATTTACAAAATTTTATGAGCGTATTGTACTTTTATAGGGGGGATATAGCTGTAAAAAAATTCGAAAAAATTTTATTTTTTGCCAAAATGTTATTTAGAACAGTTGTTTGTTTTGGTGAGATCTATTATTGGTTAAAATTTTTGTATTCATTTCTGAAACACCCTGTATGTGGTTGTTCAATGAGAAACTTTTTTTATTAAATTTTTTGAATTTGTAACCCATTGCTTTAATAATTTAACCCAATTTCGTTTTAACTGCAATGAAATTCATACTCATCTCTGGCGCACTTATTTACATATTATCATCAATTGTAAAATGCTGTTTGCTTGCACGAAATGCATGTATTTTTTGAGCCGATTCTTGTTTAATAAAATGAAAGGCTGGATCTAATTTATAGTTAATTCGGCAACATCTTTTTCTTGAAGCATTATGAATTTATTAATTTTACATTTGTTCAAAACACACCTTGAATATGTCAGTTACACGAATCTAAAAAAATAACTATAGGTAATTTTTTAAAATAATATAACAGATAGTAATTCACCACAATATTTAATTATCATGCATTTTTTACGTTCTGAAAGTGGTATTTTCGTCCTCTTCTTTCTCGAAGTGCTTGACGTCATAGTTTTTTTTCGGGCTATTTAATTTAAAGTTTTTGCTAAACAAGACGCAGTCGCAAACAACACTTTGACAAATGGGGTCTTGGTCAGTAGCGCGCCGCGGTCGGGTTAACCCCTGCTAGGTGTCCTATAATACCCAAATCGGCAACAGGACACTTGCGCGCCGGTTGAGGATTAAGCGGGAATGTTTAATCCCATAAATAAATTGTATCTCTAGATTATTTTTAAGAGAAGAACCTCCTTTTTTAAAATGTTAGTTGCTCTCTTTGTCCACATAATTACGAAAATTTCCAAATTTTTGAAGCATTTACAGTGAAGGGCAAAATAATCTTTTAGTACGTTTAAATACTTCTTTTAGGTACCTGTAATTTTTCAACAAATGCATAAATGCAAAATTTGGTTCATTATTATAGTAGAAGTTTATTCAACATGAAGACCATGTTAAGTGTTAAACGTTACACTAGTGCAATTTCCGATAACTTGCACTAGTTTACTATTATCGCTGTCAGAAAACGTCATGAAATGTCATAGGAGTGGGAAAATGCAAGAAAATTCAATTTGTTTGAATGCCATTTGGTTGGATGTTGCACTTACATTTGAGATATAAATAATGAAAATTACTGTCTTTAATATGGAAAATAGTTGGAAATAAGCAGATAAGCGGTTTTACCTGCTTTAATGACCCGGCGCGCAAGTGTCCTGTAAGTAAAGAGTATCCAGCGCGCTACTGTCCTGTTGGATTAGGAGTACCTACGGATTTTATTGAACGCGGCGCTCAAGTGACCCATGCCCGACAAATGTTTATAAAAAAAAAATCGGTTTTACATAAAAGTGTAGAAAATAAACGTATGAAAAATCAAATTATGTATTTAAAATTATTACAATTTTTTCGTAGTTTTTTTTTTCTGGTTACGATCAATAGCTATATTTCACTGGAACAAAGAGCAAATGTTGTAATTGCAAAATGATACAACAAAAATTTAAAAAAATTAATAAAAATTAAAATTGTTAAATTTTATGTAATAACTTAAAAAGTTTAATTTCTATGGAGAGGGTGACCATCTCATCGATGTTGGGTTAAGTTTTTAATGAAACTAATAAATGAAATTTAAAACTTCAAGTCGATGCCCAACCAAATTGGAAATAAAAAAAATTGTAGGACTAGTTTGGGTCTTTATTATGCCATCATCAGCAATCACTCAATTGAGAGGTTAAAATGAAAAGTAAAAATATTTATAAAAATTGTTAAAAAGACATGTAAGAATAAAGCATTTACATGGTTTTTTAGTTGAAATTTTTGAATTCATATAAAATTAAAGAATATTAATGGAGAACCGGTGTGTCCATGTTAAACTTAAAGTTAAAAATAAGCTTTTCAATGTGAACACATTATGACATTAATCAAAATCTTAATTAGACACTTACTTTGGAAAGAAGGTAAAATGTTTCATGATGTTTGTGCCTGATTGTAGGTTTTTTATTTTAAAATCAAAAGAAGTATTTTACTGCTATTTAACTTACACATTATTTGCTTCTGATGCTAAAACATTAAAATATAAAAAAAAATATAAATAAATATTATCTAGTATCAAATATCAAATACAATGACCAAATCAATATTTCTGTTATTTAGTGTAGATAATAGATATTTATGTATTGAAGGCGTACCTAATCAAGGGACATTAGTACGATTACGCCCGTGGTACATACAACGTTTTATTTTATTTTGAATTATTTTAATTTTTCAAATTAAAAGAATAATATTCAGAATTCCGGTATTTTTTTAAACTGTGAAAAAAAATCCAGATTAACTAGTTGACTAGTTTGTTGTTGCCAGGATACGGTATGTTGTTATTTTCTGTTTAGGGATTTTTCAAATTGGAAACTGGTGAAAATTGTGAGTGAAAAAGTGTGTTCTAGAGAAATGACCTCAAAATTTAAGATAAAGCTGTGTCACGCTCCGTGTGTTTGCGGTGCTTAACAGATTTTGAAATAAATGATGATTTTTCATGATAATATAGATATGTTAATGTTAAAAGTGACGTTTACAAAATTCAAGACGTTTATTTGACAGCGTGACGAATGTACAATTATTTATTTGTTATTGTTACGTAGCAACTTTAAAAAATTCAGTGCTATAAAAATAAAGATTAGGCCCTGATTTGCGGGCGTATAAAGTAGATTATGGTTCCAAAATAAAATAAAATAAAATACCTAAATTTTAATTATTATGTCTCTTCAGTAGTATACCTAGATATCTTTGTTAATATAGTAACAAAGAAATATTTGGCACTAACTTTTATTAGTCAACAAAAAATTTTTTTTTTCAAGCTTTATTAAAACACCTACGTGTTATCTGTAATGCAATAAATTATCAAATAATATTTGTATAGAAATATTTTATGTATTATTTTACACCAGCTAAAAGAAACAAGAAAACGAGTAAATGCTAGGTTTTTCCTCTTGCTCTGCAGGTTGTGAGGGCCAGGCTGGCAAGAACAACCATAATACACTCGTACTTTGAACTCAGGTGATACAAATTCACTTTCAACAATTAGTCTAGGATAATTAAAGTTTGTCACGAAAAATTTAGTAGGTACAAATATTGAGGTACAATCTGGAGAAACCGAGCCTAAACAGACTGCAAAATTAATTTTCAACTAGTGTCGGATGAAAACAGAATTTATTTGGACAAAATAATTAATTAAAAATATTTAGGTTAAAGCCAAAGCTGCTACGGGAGGCAATAAAGACGATTTTTTTCGGCAAATTGGTTTTAAAACTGTGTGCGCAAAATAATCTGATAAATAAATTAAGAGTTTTTCGAACTCATGTTTTAAATTACTTATGCTTTTAACTGTATCATACGTTACTTCTTTAAAAATGAGAAGATCTGTATTTTTTATTTGTTAGTTAAAACGAATTTTAAAAGTTGATAAAATGTCTTTGTGTGGTAATAGGGGTCTAAGGGGACTTTTTCCTAACTGGTTTAAAAAACACATACTAACGTATTTTGGGACTGATTTAAAGTTTTTTTGTCATTTTTGTAACTTTATAAGAGTTATCAAAATACACCTCAATACAACAATACTACTCTCTTATTATTATTTTTTGAACACGGTATATACATTACTTACTCTCTATAATACGACTTAAAAAAGGAGTGTATATTTTACACATATACCTATCGATAATATTGCAAAATCTTGTATTTGAAAGTGTAGTAAACAATATTGAAATTTAGTTGTATAAATGATGTTAGTCTTCTTTAAATAATATAAGCATTATGCATACATTCCGTGGATTACAGTTAAGATAGACAAAAAGGAATAAGAAAAACCAAATATTATCTTTACCATAGCTTGAAACATATCCGTCTATTTCTGTTCAAATATTTATTTAAAAATTATTTGTACGTCCGGTGTTTTATACGTTTCCGGAGCGATGAGTCGTTTGAAAATTTTCATTTTAGCGTTAATCATGTTTTATAGTAGTCATTCATAGAAAACGTGTTATTTAAACAAAAATGTATTCGGTTTTCTTTATTCGTATTTACTGACATTTTGTTTGATGTTTGATAAACTCTTTTACAATAACTTGAGTCATATATTAATGTTATTAAATGAATTTACATTTTTCTAATTAACTTTATTAACATTTCAACTATTTTATGAATTTATTATATTCACTTAAATATGAATAAATTGCTGTAAATAAGCCGCCAACCGATGTCATGAGATATTGCTTGTAATTATTTATAGCTAATAAATTAAAATAAAGACGATTTACAGTTAATTTTATGTAACGTAAATTGCATTTATGGCTTGTTTTATTAGCTTGAAATTGCTAAAAATATTATTTGATTGTACATAAACCTCGGTCACAAAAAAAACTTTTAAATTAATAAAATATTTTTGGACATACTACTTAAAGAGTCGGTTTTATTTGAATAAATCAAATAATCTTGCAGTTTGTCTTCTCTCAATACTTTATATGATACAGAGTATTTATAAATATTTTTTGGTCATAGGTGCAATGAAATTTAGATTAAGGTTCTATAGAAAGGAACTTGATTACCACTAATCCCGTTGGGAAAATATATCGTGATAAGTAGCCTTGTTGAAGGAATGCTAAAAACTAAATTTGCCTTATACAAATGTCTATAGATTTTGAAATATACGATGTAGACGTTTTTGCTCAAAAACATTGTTGTCATACATCGTCTATCTCAAAAATAGAGTTAAAAAAATATTTTACAGTGTACCTATATCTCAACCAGTAACATTTCATAAAGCAAATGCGGGTATTTGGTATCTTTTCAACAAGGGCTATCATTTGTTAAAATTTGTAAATTTACTTTAAAAACATCCTGTATATCTGATTTTAATATCAAAACTAGGAGTATCACAAGAAAAATTAATTTGCAATATTTCAATCACACACTATATACCAAAAAAATTGCTATAATACATGGCATCTCATTCAAAAATAACATTTTAAAAAAAGTTTTACGGTGTATATTTTGAAAATTATAAATATTTATATAAGACAGTTTTTAAAAAAGCATCTTATGTGCACAAATATGTACAGGAGTTCATTGAAGTAATCTTACAGATTTTAACAGATGATAGCTCTTTTTGATAGGATCTTAAAAAATTAAATTTGTTTTTTACAAATATTTATAATTTTTGAGATAAGACGCTATAAAATTGTTTTTTTTAATTAATTTTTGAGACACACGATGTATGACAACACTGTTTTTGAACATATAAGGTAGATTTTGAAATATACTATGTAAAAGTTTTTGCTCAAAAAAAGTATTGTCAAACACCGTGTATTAAAAAAAAAAATTCTACAGCCTATAATCTCAAAAACTATAAACATTATAAAACAAATTTGGTTTTTAGTATATTTTTTAACAAGAGTTATCATTTAAGGTGTAAAAGCTATCATCTGTTAAAATCTGTAACATTACTTTAATAACACTTTATATGTATAATGGATATAAACGAAATTAGACTCACTTTTTTTTATACTATATTTTAAATAGCAAAACAAAGCTTAGAAAACTGATTATGTTAAGAAATATCTATAAATCGATTGAAAAATTAATCTTTCTATTACTTCTGAGTTTACCGGAAACGACCATAACTTTGGATTTTTAAATAGAAGAGTATGTATATTTTTATATTTTTGAATATAAATATGAATCTACATTAAATTCTGAGACTAACATACTACTTTTTATAAGTTTTTGTTTTGAAATAATAGTTATTTATTATATAAGACGAGAAAGAGATTGTTTATCTACGAGTAAAAAGTTATTTTACGGGTAGATAATAAATTTTTATCGTCGTGCATAACACAAAAAAAATTTATAATAGGAAAATAATAAAATTTTAAAGAAAATTACAACTACATAAAAATCGCAATGTGTGCTCCGTTATACTATTCCAAACCAATTTTGGCGTACCTGACTTTAAAGGCAAGTCTTCTGTTTATTACTAGTGCAATAAAGATTAAATTGTTACCAAATGCAAGTAATTTATAGTCATTAAATCCTTCGATGGCATCTAAAAAAACTGCCCGAGGCACATCAAATCTATATAAAAGTACAAACATGCCTGCGGTGCACTCTGCAACAGGCAGCATTTTACGTCATGTCAAAAAAAAAATGATGAATTTAATAATTTTGTTAAAATATTCAATAAATAGGTACTTACAAAGAACTATTCTAAGTTACAGGAAGCATCTAGCTTCGCTTTAATATGGCAGATTAAAAGTTCACAATACCTTTACCAAAACTTTAGAATTTTTTATTGCGCTAAACGAAAAGACATTACGCAAAACTGAGGAAAAAACTCAGCGTTTATTCTTAGCTGTTAGGATCTAGCAGTTCTAATAACATAGTGGAATAATTATAGTGGATTGGAGAGCAGAAGAGCTAAGGAGTATTAATAGAAAAATAAGAAAATTTTTTACACTAGACGGGTTATTACATTCTATAGTCGAGGTATACATACCGATTGAAGTCTTCCATGACAAGATGGAGGCCGAGGTCTTCCTCCAGTTGAGAGCATTGTAAGCAACACACTGACCAGCCTAGCTACATACCTGAAAGAAGCAGAAGACTCATATTTAAAATTAACAACAAGAACAACAAAAAAGAAACTTTATGAACAACAACTGAAAAGGCAAAAAAGGTGCGGAAGAAAGAAAAAAAAACGAAGCGGAATTCGGTGATTGTAAATTGCGCCGACGAAGACGGTCATGTTGACCGAAAATTCTATATTGTAAATTCCGGCGCTGGCCTTATTTTGCTTGGGGGTGCAATGTGTATATTCCGTCGGAACCTCCGCTGTGCGTAGATCCTTGGATAGCAGGTACCTGCTGACGGTTTGGTACTTCATTCATGTTGTTTACAATTTTTAAATTTAGTTTTTGAAACTTATATGGCGTTTTATTTATTTCAATAATGTAAAGAATTTTGCAACTTCCTGTGTCATTTCTAACAAGTTGTAGAAAAATTGAATAACTATTTTATAAAACTTAAAGCCGATTTTGGAAATATGTAGCTATATTACTTAACAAGGGTAAAATAAAGAAATGAGTGCACCTAAAAAAAAGTTTTGACACAATTAACAATAAAAAAATTTTGCTCAACACAATTTCGAGCTAGCTCCTCCAATTTATAATCAGAAATTAATTAAATTTATGGATTATTTAGTGGCAAAGTATGTTTTACGTGAAGAGTTGTTTTCACCTAAAATTTGAATAAGTTCTTGTAATAAACCAAACAGAAACATAAATTTTTGTCACTTTTATTTGTCACAAATAAACATTTTGATATACTTATGTTTTTCTTGATATTAAATACAAATTTAGATATAACTTACCTACTTGTAAGTCGTTTTATTAAAGTGCTTTTTTACTCTTTCTTAACAAAAATCAAACGCAGGTTATGATATTGCAATCTTTATTTATTCGGTCTAGTTTTTTTTTGATTTATGTATAATATCCAAATTTGTTAATAAAGTAGTGATCATATGAAAACGTTTTATGGAGAGTTTACAAGCGATTTTCGGCCGCCTGCGTCTTTTCCACGTATTTTATGTACAGCTTTGATATAGACATCGAAGAAAACCTCGCCCCTCGCCTATTAACTTCCACTCGGTGGCGGTGCACTAGTGATCACAAAAGTGATTTTTTTCTAAACAGAACTCTTCATACCATTTGCTTGATACACCCTTTTTCTAATTCTTCTGGTCAAAACTTGTTGTAATATCTATTCGTATCAAACTTTTCGATTTACATAATGCCTGTAACTGGAGAAACAAATTTGTTCGCACTTTAAAAATATAAGTTTTTAGTTTACAAGCAATCCATGGTCACAAAAATCCTATAATATATACAAAAAAATGTTAAAATCAGTTTAGACAAGTATCATAGACTCATTGCTAAACATAAAACACTTTTATAAACTTTTCTAGTAGACAATATGCAGTTTGCAAAAGACAAATTTGAGGTAGTTTTCTGAGCCAAAATAGATTTTTTTTATTAATTTAATTTTGTTCTACAATATAGCGTTTTTTATGAGTGTGCATTGTTTCTAAACCATTTCAGAAACACGCTAGATAGAGTTAAAATTTATGTTATGTGAGCACTTGAATCAAAAATCAATTTAGTGCTCACCTTTCAGCCATTTAATAACTATTGTATTGTTTTTGAAATTTATTTAATAAAGAATTTTGATGAAATTTTGTATTTACTTATTTAAAAACTGTATTTACAAACTGTCACCAAAAGTTTAAAAACCTTTGCTAGCGAATAAGTAACTTAGTACGTGAAAACTTGATCCCTTAATAATTGACCACCATCTTAATCCTCAGGTAAAGACCGAATATGCCGCGGCGGAATTTACCATTTCGTTCGGGAGGTATAATTTTCGTCCCGGCGGAGTTTTCATAAAAGATGTATTAAATCGGCGGAGTTTACATATGCTCGCGGAATTACAAAAGAAATAGAAAGAAAAACATAAACAACACTGCAGAGAAAGAAAAAATGTTTTTTTATTATATATATTTATTTAAGACTCTTGTGCTTTTACGGCTTTTTCTAAATTGGTTTAAAGATTGAATTTTTATCAAAAATTTTTTTTATATAAGTACCTATTTTAACAATTTTTTTCGACATAAATTGCTAATAAAAAAGATTTAACTCTTTACAGACCACCACTTAATTAATTATTTCAAATAATAGTACATTATACACCAAGGTAAAGAAAACACTTTTTATAGCTGAGCGGTTTTAGTGTCTAAGATGCGTAGCATCGAGGGCAATAATAGATGCGAGGCTATAATAGTTTTCTCTACCGTGGTTTATATATGATTTTTTTCACTACTAGCACATTAATTTATTATATGTCATATAAAAATATAACCTCATTTCACGAGCACACATTCAGACTAAACATAACGTGTCTTTATATATTGTCGAAAAATAAATTTGATGAATATAAAAACGACTGATATTTAACTACTTACATTTTTCCATTTCGGAAATTTAACTTTACAGATAAAAACCGAAAAGGACGTTATTGTAAGCATCTTTTATGTAAGCAACTATTTATGTACTGAAAAACAAAATAGCGTAGATTTTCCATCAACTGAAATCTTCGGAACCCCTAGTTCAGGATTCAAGTTGACAGCTCCCGCTTTCCTGGTCGGAAACTTGAACAAAATTTTTTGCAACAAAACATATGGTCAAATTAATTATACACAGGGCTCCACACTTTACGTGTAACCTTATAAAAACCCATTTTCATTATTTACAGCTTTAAAAGCAGTTATTTTTATTAATTCTGCATGAATTAAAAGTAAAATTTTTGTTCTTGTGTTCGAGGTTATGTTATTTACAACTTTATTTACCTACCAATTTTCAAAGAATTTTCCATTTCGTCACACTACAAAGTGTTTTTTACAATAATACAAGACCAAAGTGCATACTTATATTTTTTTAAAATGCAATCAACGGATTGCATCACTGGTTGGTTGAAGCATGACTACCTATCATTTTCCAGGATTAAAAATATTTCATTATTAAAACATCAACGTTTTAATTATGCGTTTATTCTGCTTTTTAACGTTTGTCACAGATTTTATCATGATTATGATCTATCAAACACACACTTGTCATTTGACAAGATATTTCGCGCAAGCGCACCATTTTGTTTTGGCCGTTAGAGATGAGGTGCGGTGTTAGACAAACTTCCCTTAAAATGACAAATACTAAATAAACTGTTTATTAGGTATTTCGAGTGCACCTAATTTCGGACATTATTTTTCCGTTAACACTTATATCTATCGTTCATAAAAATTGCAAATATATTCGTATCAGGCAACACAGTTAAATGTCGGTATCCACTCAACTCTAGCACTTTATCTCCCTTGGTTTATAATCATTATTGACTACTAGGAGAGAAAAACAACTTCACACCCTCTCGACAAACTAAATAATGTTGTCTTCTGAGACTAGTAGTAAAAAAAAGCATTTTATTTTGAAAATATCTTTATATAAAATCGCAATTTTAGAAACTGGTGTGAGAGGACGCACTGCGAGATTGTTTTTAAACCTGGCGATTTAAAAAATTTTAGATACTGCCAATAATAAACCGAGATTAAGCCGTTTTTAATGGATACGAAAATAATCTTGCAAATTTTGAATCTTTGATACTTGGAATGAAATATCATATATAGGCATACGTATATTTAAATTTTATTATTTAAAAGTAACAAACTAACAGCAACCGGAAATGACCTGAAAGAAACACAATAGCGTTCATTTTTTAATCAAGTCATCCGTTAAAAGTGCCACTGAACATCATAGGTCATTGCGCACTAGTCTTGTGCAAGAGCAGCCGTAATCGGCCGCAATTTATCATTGTCGTAATCACTATCAGATAATATTAACAACCGGAAATCACAGTTTTATGGGCTTTTGTTTAAAACTGTTGACTGAAAAAGTCAGAAAAAAGTAAATTCGATTAGTCCTCCCCGAAATAATGCTCCCTTTGTGTCCCAAGCATAACCAACAAATTGCGACGTCATTATCTTGATCTGACATCAAAACATTCAGAAGGCTTTGACTCAGTCTTCAACTGTCATATAGAGCTCACTGCGATCAAGATAGCCTCCTGCAGCAGCCACTGACTTCTCAATGACCACACAACAGGGATTTAGATATTAAGTCGCTCTCCACCTGAGGAAGTTGCGTCTCTTTTTCGACCGTTTTGTCGAAAATACGCAGTGAAAAAGACAGAAGAAACGTCAGTAGAACGTGAAAATTTTTAGTTGTAATCGGATAAGTGTACTTAATGAAGTTGGTGTCTTAGCGGCCCACTCACTGACTTGCAAGAGCGAATATTTCAGATTTTGAATTCATTAACGATAAGATTGGGCTGTGCTGGCGAAATTGTCGAACAATGTTAAACAAACGTGTTTTACATGTTGTAACCTTGGATAGCTGAAAAACAATTTGTTTCAAAGGATTTTTGTCTGTTTGAAGAAGGACATTGAAATGGCAAATAAATGGAGTAATTTAGAAATGCCGGTATGCGATATAGTGACCGCGAGACCAACTGACCAAATCAGCGTAGGTGGACTGAACGACTGAACCAGTCTTGTTACCTGCCTTGAAATCCACTAGAACCCTATTCGAGAGACTCTTCAGATCTACTAGGCGTTTTATTCTTTTACTCACTAATGGATAACAAAACTTTTATGGAAATAAGTTATTCTGAAAACTCCTCTTAAATAAACATGTGTCTGTTTTGAACAGGGATACCTGTTTATGCTATAAAAACTAAATTTTAAAAGAGTTTCTACCGTTTTTATTAAATTTTTTAATTTCAAACGAAATTCGTCATTTAAAAAGTACAAAAATTATTTGCTTTGAAATTAAAAAAAAATATTTTAAATTTTGAAATAAAAGCTATAACGCAAATTTTATCAGTTTAATCAAAAAATTAAATAAAATCCTTTCTATTTAGGGGAGAAACAACTCTTATTTTTTTAATGCAAAAATATACAGGGTGGAAAAGAAGGGTCCAGCAAAAAATTTTATGTGAATATGTCATACTCAGATGAGTTGAAACTTATACCATTTTTTCAAAAAGTGCATACTTTCTTCAGAAACAATTATTTACTCACCTCTTTAGCGCCACTGTGAGCACATGATAGTTTACTAGCAGCTAATGACAGTGCAGAAGACAGTCTTAATAGCACAGTTACGTTTTGATTGTTTTTAGAACTACATTTTTGAAGGAGGTTTAAATTCAGATCACAACTCATATTTTTTTTCAAAATTTAAGTACAACACACATACTTACAATAATAATTACAATAATTGAGAAGAACAAGAGAGATTGTAGTTATAATTTAAATTTACACAGATAGTTTTTTATCTAGATTTAAACAAAGCTTAAATTTTTTGTTAAATTGAGTTAAAAGCACGGTTTTAACTCAATGTTGTAGACTACAAAACAAAACCGTAATTATGTGAACCAGGAAATAATATTAAAATCGGCGTTTTGTCAGTACAACGTGATTAACAAGTCCTGACTAATTGAGTTGGCAACATTAAAGTATCACTTGAAATTCGCTATTCTGACCAAACTTCAAATTCAAATGTGACATTTCAAAAATTTGATTTATAAATTGTTATTAGTTGTTGCTAAAGTTTTGTTAAATTAGTTTTCAAATTATAGCATACACTTTTATTACTGTAATGGCATACTTTAAAAGTGGGGTCTACAGTGTTTATTAATGGTTGGCAATATTCCTTACACTCAACATACGTCAAATTTTAACAAACTTACTTCGAAGAGGTAGACTGATAGGTGTCAGACATAACCTGTATATGAAATCTTAACAAACCGACAACTTAAAAAAAAAATAAAATAATTTTTACATTCAATATCCAATGTTCTTAAAATTTGGGACCATATAATTTCCAAACAATTATTTGGAAAACTATACATGTTCGTTATACAAATATTTTACTTTTTGTGTTTCTTTTGTTATTTGGTACCGACATTTAAATTTTTGTTAAACCATTTTCTTTAACCCTGTATACCTATAAACTTTTCTCTATTAGGTCTTTTCCGAATTTGAACATATCTCAAAACCTTACGTTCAAGTAAAATTACAAAAGCTGGGGTGATTCAAAATTCAAAATAATTTTAACCATGTACATAAAGCCCTATAACAAGATTATATTTGATAATTTAGTGTTTTTTACAAAAGAGTTAAAAAACTATAGCTTCCAAAAAATGAGTATAGAAAAATGTTTATTTGCCAAATGGCAACACGTTTGAGAATAATTCTGGAAAATTATTTTCTAAATTATTCTTACGCTCGTGTGGTATTCGATAGATTATTTTTTGATCCTTTATTTCAATTTAATTTCAGTTATAAAACAAATTTACAGATGTCAAGTAAAAATATAGTTGTCAAAAAACCGTTGCCACAATAAAAAAAAACAAAAGTAGGTAACTCAAATTATTCCAGCGGGAAAAGCTAGGTAGAAAATTCCCACTGTAATAATGTTTTCATTGGCTTATACGTACACATGTGACCAAAATTAAGATTTTCTGTTTGTCTAGTGAAACGTCAAGAAATAATCAGTTGAATACACCACGCGTGGTTATCTCACTAAAATTCCTTCTCATTGGTTGTGAACCAAAGAATATCTTATTTTTATTGGTTCAATTGTCAAAAATCACAGGTGGGTTGAATAGTCACTTAAATTATTATTTTCAAATTATCTTTAACGATAAAAAATTATTTTAGAATTGCAACTGCATTAATTTTTAAGTAGAAAATTACAAAAATTCTACAGCAAATTTTTAAAAACAGTTTTATCCTAAGATTGAGGTTAGGAATTGTATACCAAAATTTTTGTAAAAACACTTTTTAGTACTTTTTAGTAGTTTTCTTGAAATACTACCGCTAGTATTGCAAATTTTAATATTTTTCAGTGGCAACAACCAATCACAACTCCGTTTTTTTTTTTTTCGAAACAAAGATACTAGCAATACAAAAATTATAAAACTTTAAACTTATAAACCAATTTTAAGATTTAAATTGTTTTAACTTAATTTTCTTTTTTGTAATACCGTCGCGGCCCCGGAATTCTGGTCGTTAATGTCAAAATATAAATTATTTTGTTGTAAATTTGGTTTTAACCTTAAAATTGATGACGTTAGCATCAAGTTGTCAACGTTGGTGTGCGTGACCCCAGAAATTACATAAATACACAAATTTCAAATTTTGTAATTATGCTGCTTTAAGTCGATACTTTTGTGATGTATGGATTTAAAAAACAGAAGTAGCAACAACAAAAAACACGTGTAGTCAAAAAAAATTTTACTAAAAAAAAAATTATAATTTTTCTAAATATTTAGTCATCTTTTCGTTTGCTTTGAGGTCTTTATTTAACCATTTTTTTATAGATAATCATAAATTTGTAACGATCTGTAAAGTCTTTTTTTTAAATTTGTTTAAGTAAAATGCTTTACAAATTTTCAATAGGGTTAAGATCAGGGCGCAAGCTTGGTCATCCAAGAAGATTATCGTGTTGATTTTGAAACCAATCTGAAACCGCATGTGCTGTATGTATCGAACAATTATCTTGTTGAAAAATAATATTTTCTTGAAAAATTGGGTGCACCGATGTGACGGCAACATAACATTTTTTAAAGATCTTATGTCAACTAGACTTGTAAGCCATTCCTCAACGTGTAATAAATTAATTGCTGAGATCCAACCTCATAAATTTACTGAAAATCTGCGACTACTTTCTTTTTTTAAAACATATTCTTCTTGCAACCGGTAATCGGGGGGTCTATATACTTTTATTTTGCCTGATAAGGAAGACTAAAAAATTTTTTTGTCGCTAAACACAACACGTTTTCAAAACTCGTTTGCTTCTGCTAGATACTGTGGAACAAAACCAATTCTACAATCTTTATATGTTATTGGGTGCGGCGTACTTTTTGTGCAGCAGAATAGCATAAGTTACTCTTTTTTTATTCTGCGGAAAGCAGTTCGCACTGACGCGGAACATTCGACTCTGTTACTGCATGTATTGTTGAAGTAAATGGGCTGTTTTGAATTACTTTAATTAGGCCTGCATCTTCTTCCCTAGTTGTGGCACGCTGCTTCTGTGAACCTTGTTTTCGTTCTACATAACCACGGTCTCTCCATTTTTTGATATTCAGTGTGAACCATTTGTAATGAATAAATTTGATAAAAATTTTGGGATTTGTCTTTCAACAAAACGCTGGGACAGTATCCTGTAATTTTTTAACGCGCATTTTTTGACAAAAAATTAGATATGCAGGGTGACTCAAAATTGAGATACGATCTTCAACTTTGAAATTTCAAATGAGAACTCTAATGTTTTTCAGCATATTTGAATTCTACGTATATTTTGCGAATTGTTTATTTTTATATATTTTTTTAATTATTTTCTAAGTAACACACATTTTTATCTTTAGTTAAAAAAAGTATTTTTACTTAGAATGCGTACTTTTTATATGCATGAGTAGAAAAACTTATTTTAATCCACTTTGTTTGACCTTCTTTCAGAATTTTTGAGCAAAAGAATAATTTATGAACGAAAAGATTAATTTATGTTTAACGGTTTGGCATTATAAAAATTTTTTTTGTAAAAGTAATGTAATTTTAACAAGTAAGTTATATGTTTTTTTCACCAATTTTTGCTAGCTATCACAAATCTTTGTATGATGGCACCTAATGTCACAATCTAAAGTTACTATACTAGACCTACAGTCTTGCTTTGTCATCACCAGAGGGATATGTCCTGCGTTGTTATTATTACATTTTTAAATTTAAAACGATTTAGTTAACCTGATTTTTCGTCTTGAAGATGTTCAATATACGAAAGAAACTATTCGATTAAAATGATGTTATTTTAATTGGTTGTCATGGTGTTTGGATTAATCCCACTTTCATTAAAAAAATCTTCAAGGGAGTAATTTCACATCAAATTTAAACTATACCTATGTATGTACATATAAGAAAATTTTTAATTAATTATAATTTGTAATAAATATATTATAAAAGTTTAAAGTGAGGAAACGTTATAGAATTTTGTTTTTGAAAAAGGACTGTGAGTCAAATAAGTTTTGGTACCACTGGTTTAACATATTAGGCCGGTAAGTTGTTACTGTACATCAACAATAGTTTTTATGTAACTAGTAATAAAAGTATTGTTTTTTACGATTAGGGCAAGTCCTAGAGGTTATTAAACTGAAATTTAATCATAAATTGCATTCAAAACTTTTTCACTATGATAAAAGTTTTTAACTTAATCATGATAAAAAAATTTTTTTCTTCAGTTTTTGTACTATCGGAACCGGTGTTTGGTAAACTCTTTCTTTTAATGATCTCAAAAGAAAAAAATTAACGGCGTTAAATCTGGACTTCGGGGTCGTCAAGGGGTATTAGAACTCTGTCCTATTGATCTATTTCTAATGTTGTCGTTTAAATACTTTCTAACAAATCTATGAGAATGTGGTGATCTACCTCCTTTAACAACAGAAGTAACTAATTATTCAAAAAATTTCGATACATCTTGTCGTGAGATTTCTACCGAAGTGTTTATATATTATGCCACCCCAGACATTCACTGAAAATACATTTTGAAAGTGAGTTTCTTGAATTTAATGGAAATTATTCTGACTGTAATAATGACAGGCCCATCTACAGCCTTGTTATTACTGAACCGAGTTTCATCGCTAAATAACACATTTTTAACAAGGTTTACATCTTTATGTAGTTTTTGTTGGATAAATTGACAAACTGTGCTCTTCTTGGGAAATCGGCTGGTACCAGTTCCTGCACCAAGGTAACATGGTATGGGTGGAAATTATTTCTTCGAAGCATGCACTCTACTGATGCTTAGGTGATCCTACTTTGTCGAGCTGTGGTTTTTTGACTCACATCAAAATTATTTTTCACAGCTTGTAGGACAACAATTTTCCTCTGTGGATTAGTGGCTATTCTTATACTGATTTTTTTTTCATTTTAAGCCAATTTTCTTGTAGTTTAATTTGGAGTTTTTTATATATGCTGGGAACAGGATGCCTACGATTAGGATATCTCTGTAAATAGAGATCCGCAGCGGCTACAGCAGGTTTACGACACTCCCGATAGATAAGTAGCATGTCTAGTTTCTCATTGATCGTATAATAATAATTCATGATACAAATTTCAGCAACCTTGTGTCTATAAAAACTGAAAAGACTAAATTGACAATACACGGAACAACACAATTGTGGAGTTATTTTCTTAATTTTAAAATTTGAGAAGTCAAGTGAATGTCAAAGGTAGTATTTTTGGTTGCATCTAAAAAAATTTTATAAGTAGCCCACAATTGACTCTCTCTGTATATATGTATATTATTTTGAATTTTCATTATATAACAAAACGTTTGTTGCTTGACAAAATCACAATATCTTAATCAGGGTCAAGTGATTTTGCTAGGCAACAAACTTTGAGTCTATTATAAACAAAATTTTTCAGAAAAAATGGAAGTCCAGTTATATTTATCTAGACAAATTCTCAATCAAAAAAACTAGTTTTAAAGAGATTTTTTTGATTTATGTATTTTGAATTAGTTTTGTAAAACACCAATTTCTTATTTTTTTAGTCAGTTATTTATTTTTCCATAACACCGGAAGACGCATTTTTTGTGATATTCGAGACGCTATTGACTGGTATCCACTGTTTTCCTAATGTGCGGGAATTTGTCAGTAAAAATTTACTTTTCTTGTTAAGGCTAGTATAAAATTATATGTGTAAGTTGTAAGTAACTATTATATTAGTAGTATAAAGCACACGGTAATTGAAATTTATGACCAACTAATTAACGGATTATACTTGCAATCGTTAAATGTACCTACGTATATAAACTGTATGTACTTTAAAATTCTGTATAAACAAGTAGGTACCTACCGTGAAGAAATTGAGGATCTTCACCACCGTCAAACGTCTATAGTAAGCAGGTATGAAATTCAGTTGTGTTTGTTCTCTTTCAAAGAAATGTCATCCTTAACTTATTGAGATGGCGTAATGAGAATTAACAGCATCAACAACACACCACCGTAGCATGCAGTTAAATCAGTTAATTATGAATTATAGGTGGGTCGGTTAATCTGTGAATTGTAGTTGTGTTAACAAACAAGCCGCGACGCATGCACAAGAAGATGAGAAAATAACAATTCTTGTCAAGTGGACAAAGCTTTGAATCTTTCGGTCTTCACTTATGGAGTTAATTTACGTTTTTCAAACAACGATCACGTAAACAAATTTTTGCACTTTTGAGACTAAAGTTAATGCTTTATGGGGTAATTTCAAGTTGGGATATTACCGGTAGTATCGGTAATTGGTAACCGGTAATTTTAATACTTTTCCATAGCAATAACCAGTCACAAATTTGAATTTTTTAAATTTTCCATAGAAACGGAGATACTACCGGTATTATCTCAACTTGAAATTAGCCTATTAGTCTCTACTAAGATAGACTTAATTACTACTCAAAAAGACTTAATGTGCCATTTAAAATTTTTTGGGATTTAAAAGTGACATTTACAATCTCTTGAAATTTAAGGTGACTTTTAAAATCTTTTAAAATTGGAAAAGATGGAAAAGTCTTACAGTTTATTTATTTGAAGAACTTAGTGCTTTTTATAATAGTCGTACATTAATATATTAGTTTATTTGTTAAAATAATTTCATCAACTTTAAAGTAATTTTTATTATTTACAAATTCACCGAGCTTTTTTTTATTTTACGTTTAGTTTTCAACATATTTAAGTTCGAATAAATTTTGTTTGGTCAGTTTGTAAATAATAAGCAATAATCACGCTACTGTAAAGAGCTTGCTCCCGCCGAAGTCTGTTAAGAAAATACGGATCCGGGTTTGGTTACCGTTTGTTTTATTAGACGAGTTTTTGAATGACTCCAGACCAGGAGTGGATGGGGTAGGCAAAATTGGCCCAAAATATTTAAAAAGCGGCTTTTTACAACAATATTAAAAAAAATTAAACAAAATATGTGGTCTTCAGCTGTCATTAAAGTATTTAATGTTTATTGCCAAACAGCAAAAATTATTTTTATAACAACAATAAATTTAAGAAAACAATTAATAAACTATAATAAAATTAAAATATAACAGAATCAGAGCAACCTGTGAAAGTGGGTGCTTAACATTAGACACATCATTAAAGTTACCACTTAACCTCAAATAAAAGTGAAGAATGCGGCGTTCAACAAAGTTTTTATTTATAAGAATCATAACAAGTGCTGAAAGTGTTGTCCATTAACTTCTAAACACTTCTGCACTCTTTTTCTCAACCCGTCAAAGACATTTTGAAGGATTTGAGAAGAATAGTTTAGTTAGCCGCCTTTTTGGCGAATTCGATTGGTAAATTGATCTAAATTGGCTATTGGAGTTTTAAAAATTAAATTTTCCAAGCTGAACCCTACAAAGAAGTCCAAAACGGTTAAATCACAAGACCATGGCGAAAACGAAATTGCTGTGTTTCTGCTTATTACACGATCATCAAAAAATTCTCTAAGAAATTCAATGGTTTCTGGAGTGGTATGTGATGTCGTACTATCTTGTTCGATAAACCCTTCTTGCAGTTCATCGTCGTGCAATTGATTAATAAACAGATCAAGAATTTTTTCACGATATCTTGTTGCATTAAGAATTTCTTGGAAAAATATGGGCCCTATTAATTTGCGACGGCTCATCCTAATCTAGACGCCAATTTTTTGGGGATATTGTGGAGTTCCAATAAAATAATGGGGATTTTCTGCTGACCACATACGCATATTTTGGGAATTTATGTGTTCGAAAGATGGAACCACGCCTCATCTGAATAGAAAGTTTTATCTAAAGTGTCATTGTCATTAATATTTTCAATAAACCACTGACAAAAATTTGTTTTGTGGGCATAATCTAACCGCTTGATTTCATGCATTGCTTGAATTTTGTACGCGTGCATTTGTAGGTTCTTTTTAATTACCAACTGGCTTGTTCCATATGACAGCACAGTTGTTGTTCAATTCTTCTTAGAGGCGTTTTAAATGACTGAGTTAGGATTTCTTGGATTGCACCAACATTTTCTTCAGTTTTTTTAGAAAGACCACGACTCTTTTTTATTACAATTCCTTCTTTAAAAGTTTTTACACAATTTTTTAAAGAGTAGTAAAATGTGTGATAATTAAACACTAAACTGGGATATTTCTCCCGAAATTCCGCCAAACATTCAACAACTGAATATTTCCACTCCCCATCAATTTTTTGAGCCGTTCGAAAGTATCTTTTAACAATGTAGGCTTTTTGTTGCGTTGTAAACACGATCTCAAAACAAGAATTTATTTAAAAATAAAACAATTATTAAAAACCTCTCAATTTTTAAAATGACAGTGTAAATAAGGTTACGCTGGCACAGCATGCTCTGATTCAGTTGAATTTCAATCTCACTGTACATATAGGTAGATATATAATCGTCTACGGCAAAATTGGCCACTGTGGCTGAATGTTCGGCTATTCAAAATTTAGAAGGAAACAAATTTTTTAGCTGCTCATCGAAATGAGATGCATCTGGTCGTTCATAATTCACCCAGCCCAAGTAAGAAACATGATTTTAGTCACGGTCATGGAGGAGTAAATAAGACTGGAGAGAAGGATGTTCAAAATGTTGAGATTGCGCGCCAAGCAGCAAAGTCATAAAAGGTATTTGAACATGGTACCGGATTCCAGAGGCGTAGCATTAATATTTTTTCTGGAAGCAACATAAGTTAAAAATGAATTTTAAAAAAATGTGTTTTACAATAGCGACTTACAAATAAAATAAAGGGTTGTTATAAACGTTTCATGCAAGTTGAATACAACGAATACATTACTGATATGTGAGAGAATGACGCTACTATTCAGTATTTTAATAACAGGACGCCACTAATGCTTAACAGAACTCCAAAATTTGTCGGTAATCGGCAAAACTCGATGCGTCTTTCTGTGCGCGTTGGTCAAAAAGATTATAAAATGTGTTTGAGTTTCACGCAAGAATTTTACATTGTGAATATAGGCGACTTTACCTTCAGTCTTATTTATACCTATACGGTCACAGTGGTCAAATATTTCGAGTATTTGGTATGCTTACTGACAAGTTTTCTGTGTTTTAACTTACATAGCTGTCAGTGGCAAAACCATGGCAAGCCTGGAATAAATGTTTTAATATTCTCTTAACAGTCGCTCAAATTTTGATATAACATTTTGTTTTTAGATATAGTGATAAAACTTACTAACACCTAACAATCTTTAAGTGCACAAGTCTATTTATAGTTTTATTTGACACATGACAAGATAGCCTTCACATCTAAATTAGACTATTTTTTTTGTAAAATTTAACCTTTATTTAAGTGATGATTTGTTCAAATCAGATACGGTGCTAGGACGCAGTGCACTAAACTTGAGACATCAAGCCTGAAACCGGTATATTTACTGGTGTATTTGACTTAAACGCATTCATTTTAGTAAAAACATTTGCATTTTGCAATAACCAAAATGCAATTTTTTTCTAAGATCAGCTTAAACTGGCTCCTAAAATTTCCTTATTTTTTTATGGCCCCATCCTCTCATCCACGACAAAATCTAATTACTCTATAAAATAATCCTGTACTCTTCAGTTAAATTTTTTTATGTAAAATTTGTTAGCTAATTAATTTCCAGATTCTCTATATTTAATCTACCAACATTAACTCTTTAATTCTTCGTAAGTATTTTATTTTCATCGAGTATTGTTTTATTTCTTCTATTAATAACTATTATTCGTCAAAATGGGTCGGTATTTGGTCATCTACAACGTTTCTCTTAGTATCCTTATTCTTTGGAAACGTTGTATCAGACGAACTTAACAATAAATAAGAAAAGTTAAAAAAAACTACCATTATTTCTGCAAAGCTTACGATTCAAATCTTGCTCAAATTTAGTTTATTTTTGCTCTATTCTATAAGTATGTAATTTAATACAGCGGTAACAATTGAAATGGAACACCCTAAAATTTTAACAAAGTTTAAAGTCTTTTGTAACTCTTAAAAAATTGTATTAATTGGGATGATTTTTTTCTGGGTAGCCTATTTCTTATACTTTAAAATGTTTAATAGAGCGTATTAAAATAAAATGGGTTCAGGAAGAGCGTTAGTCGAATCAGTTTTACAGACTTCAAGCTAAGTTTATAAATTAAAGCAAAAATCTAGAAAAAAAAAACGTTTTTTTGCGCTGTAAGCAATCCTTTTGTTAATTGATGTAAAAAAAATTTTTTTTGTCTTATTCTGAAAATAAAAGTTCAAATTTGAATTTTTGAAAGCAATGGCATACCGTTTTCGGTAACATTTCGTGCATAAAAACTCCCAAATATGACAAAATTTTTAAACAGCTCCGAATTTTAGTTTGGTCAAAGAATTATAAAAATTTAAACGGGTATTTAGAAATATGACTTGTTTTAAATCTCAAGACCCTTGTAACATTAGTTTACTCGGTATTAGTCGGTGGTTAAATCCGAATTTTGAAGCCATTTTTTTTTAAGAAAAAATAAAGCTTTTGCTTACCTGAAGGGCTTGTTACCCCTTCATATCATGGTAACGAGCTGTTCAAGCTAGAAAAAAACTTGATTTTTTTTCAAAAAATATTTTTTAAAAAATTGGATTTAATTACCGACCAATACTTAGTAAACCAATGTTACAAGAATCTTGAGATACAAAAAACAAGTTATGTGTCTGAATACAGGCTTAATTTTTTTTCCTTTTATCATACAAAAATTTGTAGCTGTTTAAAAATTTGATCATTTTTGGGAGTCTTTTTCTACACGAAATGCTAACAGAAAGTCTACCGTTGTTTTCCAAAATCCAAGCTTAAACTTTTATCTTTCAAAAGGAAAATTTTTACATCAATTAACAAAATTATTGCTTATAGAGCAAAAAACAGTTTTTCTAAATTTTTGCTTGAATTTATAAACTTAGCTTAAAATTAGCAAAACCGTTTTGAGAGCTTAATCTAGTTCTCTTTTGGAACCAACTAGAAAAATCCAAAATATTTTTTTTGTTAAAATGGGAGTAGTCTAAACTTATCGTTTTTTGCAGAGCTTGTCTTTAACACCCTAACTTAACACCCTTTAACTTAAATAACAAATGTATAAGAAACGCTCTATTAAACATCTTATTAGAGTATAAGAAATAAGCTACCCAGAAAAAAAGATTATCTCAATTAATAAATTTTTGAAGGAGTTACAAGACTTTAAACATTGTTAAAATTTTAGGGTGTTCCATTTCAATTGTTGACCACTGTAGTTTGAAAAATTTACTTGACGATGCAATTAACCACTTTTGAACAATGAAGTGATTTTTATTTTTGTGATCTTTGACTTAGTTATAATATTTTACTTCCTTTCGCAAGATAACATTTTATTAAATTGCCACCTTCACCCTTCACATTAAAATCTCGTTGGTCATGAAGACCCCCGCGACGTTTCTAGCCGCCGGCAAACTTTTACGATGACCAGTGTGTAAAGCTCAAATTACGGTGGATCGTGCAAAACTCAGTAAAAGCCATCAACAAAATCAATAGGAACTTAGGAAGTGTATCACCCACATCATTTGATTAGTTTTAGTGTCGCGTGTCGTGGGTGTAAGACGCTTGCGCGCTACAGTCATACCTCAACTAATCCCCTATCTCTTCGGCGCTCTTGTGTTGTACGCCTGGCAGTCTCAGTCGGCGTGTGACCGTTGTCAAGACGACTACGCAACAAGTGAACTACGGTACACCCACCACATGGTGCTGTTCCACGCCTTCAACAATTGTCAAATACCGATAAACGCTAACGCTTACCACAAGTGTCTTCAAATAAATGAAAAAAATTAATTTATTTTTAAAAATAAACAATTGACATTCTTCAAAAAAGTGTTTTTGACTTTAGTATCTAGTTGTCTTTACAAACTCACGTGTATCTGTATATAGCCAAGACTGGGTATATTCGCTGGTTCGTTTATTTAGTGTCTTAAGTGATGTTATTTAGTTTTTTTGACAATTTGTGAAACGTTTTGTAAATAATGTTATGACATTTTGAGAATTTGAAATTAAATCGTGTATATTGTTACGCACGAATGGTCAAGACAAACATACTTCAACGCAAATTGAATGTGATTAGTTGATTTGTATTCAAGTGCATCTGTGTGTATTCATCACTATCAGCGGTGATTTTGAATCGACTCTGTGATTTGTGCCTGTAGCTGTTCGTGGCCGGTTTTGAGAACGGTGATTTTCTGGAATTTTCCGAAAATAAATATGCTCTTAGTTTGAATTAATTCAAGGCGACTCAGCTAAAGAGCAAGGTTGAGTTTGGTGCCGGTTTCTGGGCTTATGGGACTCTCGGAGCGCCGAGGGTGTGTGTTCTAGTGCGCCCTTCGGGGCTATGGATACGGGGGCTTGTTGTGTAGCCCCCTCGGCGACGCCCCGATCCGACGACCAAATCGTCCCAGCTCATCCAGGAGACTGCTGGAATCCTCACCAGAACAACCACTCACAGCCCTTCGTTGACGCTTGGCTCCTTCAAATGCAGGTAGGACTATCCGCGATGATAAGCGAAAACTCCTAGACCGACTGATGGAAATTGAAACCTGAATGTGCTTGAATACAAACAGATTTCATAAATGGCGTCAAGCTGAGTCCTTTGGTCGCACTTATTCATGTTCACTCTTGGATACTTTTCAAAGTGACCGCATTTTTTAACAGTCCTTCTCTAGCGATGATGATTCCTACGGGCGATTTCAAAGCGTGTGGGACAATGACAAGGAAAAATTAACATTTTACTTTAATTTCAATTTGTTTCGAGCATACAAAATGAGATTTTCTTGCCAAATCATCGGATCGATGTCTACAATAACACAAGCTATAATTTAAATTTTTAATACTTACACGATCGTTTGTCTCCGTTAAATCTTTTATGCTTTTAGTATACGAGTAATCTGGCTTATCTGTAAATTTTATATACTTCTAAGAAAATCTTCAATGTTTCATTATATTACAATGTTTTTTGCGGCACTATAAAATCCACATAAAAAACTCATAACAATAATTCGAATATTTTTTCTTTTATTACTAAATTTTAATAAATTTTTATTTTCTTAAACAGGAATAGGTACAACATGATCATAACACGTAAAATTGATAAATTTTGAATTATTGTAAAAGTAAGAAAAGAACTGACAATATATAAGAATATAGTATTATAAATTGCAACTTAAATATTGCTTTTTGTAAAGTGGTCGCTTGATAAAGTCTTCGATTTTTAAGAATATCTTAAAAAGTTTTGTTGAAATAATAATTATCCAATTTGTGTGACCCAAACATATCTTAAGAAGAGTATCTTTAATATTTTTAATTTTATTTGGTTTTAGGAAGTTTAATCTCATTGGAAATATTCTCTTAACACGAATTCTTACAGGTAAATCGTTTCAAAATTTTTTTAATTTTTACGATTATTACTATTTCTTGAAATAATAATTAGAAGACTTTAGTATTTTTGATTTAGTTTCTTTTATTTTATCTTTTTTAAATTGTAAAATTGTGTTTCACATATTTAGGTCTACGTTTTTAGTGACGTATGTACTTATAAATCAACCAATGTGTCAACGATTTTTCATTTCATGCTTTATTAAATCTTGCTAATGTTTTTAAATTAAGGAAAGCTAGTTTTTATGCTCTTAGTTGTGTAGTGCTAACGTAATAAGTAGATCTATTTAGTATCAAATTTTAATTATTTAAATTAAAACAAGTGATTATAATTTAATGTTTTAGTCAGACTAGTTTTTTTTTTATTTCTGACTTTTATTTAAAGTTTAAAGTTGAAGTAATATTGACTATATACATAAACTTTTTTTTATAATCAATTGTCAAAGTGCCGTTAGGTTGGTACTACAATTCGTTAATGACAAATTTTTAAAGCAGTAAACATAATATTTGGATTTAAAATTAATTTACCGAACAGTATTGAACTGTTCTTGCTAAAAGGTAAAAAAAATTATTAGTGCGCGTAACCTAAACTCTGACATGGGAAAAATGTTATAAAGTAGGTCTGTAAATATAGAATCTAGGGTGGTACAGTGTGGTTTTCAAGAAATCTTAACATTGACAATTGATTAAAAAAACAACGTATATTACGTGTAATGTTTAGTGTTATAAGGATACCTAGAAATAATGGGTATAAAGCAAATATATAGCTATTTTTTGTGAAGTAGACCATCCAATAAATTATCTTCACCACTCCACTACTGGCACCACTTTTATGGTTGTTGTAATTAGCAACATCTTCAGAAGATTGTATTATTGTAGTATATAAATTTTGAGACATTTTTGTTTTGTATTTTTTTAATTGAGCGTTTTATTAGAGTAAATCGTTAACAAAAGTTAAGTATATTAGGATCACTTTTGTAATATTGGGACAATAGAGACTTTTATTTTATCATGATACTTACAGGTCAAGTTACGAAATTAAAAAGTTGGCCATACTTTTAATCTTTCAGACTTCTGTCACTTAAATTTTAATTAATTCGACTCTTGTCAAAATTAATGAATTTTAAAGAATAAACCGAACAATGTAGGCGAAAGGAACTAAACACAGCGTTTTTTGAGACCCCAGAGAAAAATTGAAGACTGAAAAAACCAAAACCAAGATTGGAAGAAAATGTGCAGGCATTATGAATAACACCCCATACCACTCAATGCTTGTTGAACAATAACCTCCGTAATTCTACGACTGTTAAATGTGATATATAAGACCATTTAACCATGAAGTTCGTCTTCTTTTCTATCACTGTCAATATAATTCGAACGAAAAAAATTCTAAATTATCAAATTATTAAACAACTTAGTTTTTGGCCAAGCAGTCTTCCGAATGTGTGCGTTATTCTGTTAGAAACCGAAAAGTGCAAAAATAAGTAATCCGACACTTTTACATTTAAACAATATTACTTACTAGAAAGAAACTTTAATTGTGCTTTGGAGTATTGTTCAATTTTTATTTAAAAACTTACTATTTATAAGTTTATTAACGTAACATAACCTACAAGGCCGAGTTAAAAATTAAAATTTAAGACTTGTGTTTAAAGTCAGGTACGCCAAAATTGGTTTGGAATAGTATAAATTGTATTGTCATTTTGAACAAAGTCGTGCAAAAAATAACTGGATAGAAATATTATTATTTTCGGGCTTTCGCCTTCTGGCTATAAACTGCACCTCTTCTCCCTTTTGATGTGTAATGTATTGTTATAATCTATTTGTTTATTATTAGATATTTGTTTCTATATGATGTGTATTTTATTTTACCTTTTTTTACGTTTATGGATTTTCCTATCATTTTTGTTTGTAGAAGTACAGGGTGAGTACAAAATGGCAGAAAAGCTTTTTTGTACGTTATAGGGGATTTTTAATAAAGTCCCGAAAAAATAATTTAAAAATTTTTTGCATTTTTTTTTTCTAATAAAATTTATAAAATAATGTTTACAATTACTATTGTGATCTGGGAGATACAACAAATTATAAAATATTTTACAGTTTTTAAAATTTTGGACTACCAAAAAAGTTAAATTCACCAATTTTAATTTTTTATATCTAGAAGAATGGGTGAGTAGGGATTTTTTTTACTATTTTTTTCTGGGCTCTCCTTAACAGTCTCCTATAACGTACTGGAGATCTTTTCCGCTATTTTGTACTCATCTTGTATAACTCTTATTTTAATTTTTATCACAAATTTATATCTAAAGTGATAATAAATTGTGTGTTGACACAGAACACAGTAAATAATGATTAAACGTTATCTTTTTAAACATTGTTTTTGCACGCAATCTTAAGTATGTAGCACACTGTGTCTTAAAGTTTACGTTGAAATGTTACATTTTTTTGATAAATAAAGGTAAAAATCTTAAAGATTAATGATCTGTTTCAAGCCATCAACATTTACTGAAGGACCTACTATATTCCATGTATTTATGGATAATAAATTTCAATCATCTTGAATCGAAGCGTTTCGCATCCACCAGACTCGATTTCGCAATTCTTTAACAATTTAATAATTTGTCTTCAGATTGGCGTATCAAATGCATGATCTTGTGTGTACTAAAACTTTTTAACGAGGTGACCGAAATACAAGCCGCTACACAGAACACAGCCTGGAGGTGTAATGTAAATAATTCTTATCCGTCTAGTCGAATTAGAACTTTATCTTAAAACATCTGGTCACCTGGACGTATCAAAAGAAGTAGCCATTATCAAAAATATTCGAAATAAACCAGTCACATTTTGGTGTCAGATCGCAGTGCTTACATTTATGGTTTACTTATGCCAAATTCAAAGATGGCAAAGCGGCTAATTAGGAGGAAGATATCTAATTAAAGTGCGCGTGGAAGATAAATCCTGTAAAACGGTGCAAATGAGCATGAAAGCGGGCATTATAACGCCTGTTTATCACAGAACCGTGTGGATGTCGGAAATGTGAGTTTAGTGAGTGTAGTCAGCAGCCCGTGAAGAGTATCATGGTATTTACACTATTACTCGCTTTTTATGTTATTTAATTACGGCGTTCTTCGTGATCCTTTGTTTCCATACTAGTTATTTAACTTCGATAAGACTCAGCTCTCTGACTTCTTTTAAATATTTCTGGAATTTCAATGAGTTGGGTAAATATGTGGATTAGAGACTTTTGAGAGCAGCACCGATTTGTAACAAAGAAAGGAAAAATCTCCAACATAGATATACGTACGTTTAACCAAAAACGGTTTTGCTTGGGAATGCAAGTTCTTGTCTCCGTTTACATAATTAAGATTCGATTTGTTAAAAAATTCGAACTATTGACATTTTGATCATTGCATAAAATACACATTATTTATTCAAGAATAAATCAAGTTACAACGTAAAACGATCGGTTTGGATAAAATATATAATCTGTAATTGCCACATTTTATGTGGATAATTTGTTTTATTATGGACGTTTTCTTCAATTGGGAGATGCCAAAGAAGGTTATTACGTTGTTTACGATAAGTTATTATTAACAAAACTTGTGTTTCATTTAAACCTGTTTCATTCATTTTTTCTGGGCAAACGAGTAGGAATAGAATTAATTATAAAGTGCAATTATGGTGCGCAATCAGAGACTATCAATTATACAAATATGTACAAATTGTTTAACTTATACAGATTCACGATCATGAAGTTATACAAGAAGCTCTAGTTTCTTTTTATACAGTTTTAGAATAAATTAGAATATTTTTAATTTTATCCATAATTTTGAAACGTTGATTGTATAAATAAATTGTACCAGTTGTAGCTAATTTTATAGTAATTAAATTGTTAAAATACATTTTTCTAAATTGGAATAATACCAAAAAAAAGATTAAAAATTATATCTACTTGAAAAAGTTTTCTCAGAAACATAGATAACAGTTTATGTAAATATGTAGGTACCTAAGTAATTATACAATGCTGGTATAGAATTGATTGATGACAGGACTAGTTTTTAGATAAATCGTATAATTTTCCACTTATATTTTTTTAATAATTTAATTCTGAGAGTACTACATTCTTAACGTTATTTTAAAATTGATTGAATTGATGCAGTTGTGCTTAATTTTTGATTTTTTTTTAATACAATTAGAAAAAATGAAAACGGTAAGGACATTTTATCTATCGAAAACAAATTTTGTTTCAAGCGAATTAAAAAATTGTTTCAAGCGAAGCAACGACTCCACTTATTGTCTGAGATCGGTTAAATGCTTTTAACATTGATGATGCTTGTGACATTTTTTGGGCGATTCATTTTTTCAAAATATATTTTTTTTAAATTACTTAATTTTGAATAATATACCTATTTACGTACAGTATGATAAATAGCAGTGCTTACCGCCGAGTTTGCGCCAGCAACAAGCAAATCACCCCTCTTCTTTTGGTGATTGGCGTGGAAAGCCATCAAATAGAGTTTATTTTAGTAATTGTAATTTATTTCTTCCATTTGTGGTTGAGCCAACTAAAATTGACTTAATGTGAACTTAGATCAAACTGAACGTGTATTATTACTATTCAGTTTGCATTTACTTATCAATAAAAGCCATAAATAAATTACAAAGTCAGTTGTATCTCACCTATCAGTAATCAATCAGCTCGACTATTTCACCGTAGGTTGATAAATGCTTTTTAAATTCAAATAAGCTTTCACAAAAATGCCTTCCCTATAACTGGTAATAATAGAAACCTATTGTGCAAAATCAACTTTATAGTTATAAATTGTAACATACAGGTGTTTCAGAAATTCGAATTTTTGTAATTTGGTTTAATTGAACGAAAATGTAAAATTTTTAAATCTATAATCAATCGTCCAAGGTGACCCAATTGATGATTTTAAACCAGTTTGAAATCTATACCATCGCATTTTTCTAATTTGAAGTTTCTCTTGTGATAATTACTTCGAACTTGGCTTTGGGCGCTTTTTGATTTATTTAAATATAACATTTCTCCGTACAACCTTTTAATCACTCCTACATCATTTTGTGCTTTTTTGTATTAAGGAAGAAAGTTAAATTTTGGCTGTAGTTACATCAGTCGGAAAATATGTTGGTGCAAAAAATTTTTAGAATGTTTAACCGACAAGGTCAAATACTGGAACACCTAACATCAGAAAGTACTAATTTGGAGAAATATTTTTAGACACTGAACAAATTAATTTCCGGTGTCAAATTAACGTGAGGCAATAAATTCGATTACCGGAAATTTCTGTTTAATTCCTCAAACGGTTCGGATATCCGACTAAACACAGCGTTGACGTTATTCCCATACGAAAGTGGTACGCATCGTTAAGTTTTCGTACAAAGGGGCGAGCAATTTCCATATTTATTAGTGGAATCAGAAAATTGACCAGACTGACCTGTGATGGGAAGTCATCAAGTCTTAAAAATTCCAAGAACACAATTCTATAATATGGTTGTGGCTTTGCTCTTGAGCCATAACCAACTGCCAATAAGAATATATCAAATTACATGAAATATATAATTGTCGATAAGTATGAATTACGAGCGTTGTAGAGATGTTAGGAAGGTATAATAAATTATGTTTGCTGAGGACATGACATCACTTTTATTGCAGGTATGTGAAATTTTAATCGAACTGCATATGCACATCGCTTAGCAACACACATTTTTGTCACTATTTCAAAATTTTTTAACATTCGTTTTGTAAGATATAAATCTTCTGTTTCAGAAAAATATACCAAAATTCTTTAACTGAATTCTTGTGTATTTGTATGTTCAACGTTCAGTAATTTTTTTTTACGCTCATAATTGCATAACATAAAAAATTTGTTATTATTATTGTACAGGGTCTGGAAATAGGATTAAATACTTTGTATCAGCTAAATTTGGAATTACTGAAATTAATTCTTAATATTTTATAAACATGTTTAGTTTTTAAAGACCTTATAAGAAGACCACTTTTTTTTCAATACACTCTTGCAATTTATTTAATACCCAAAAAAATATTGTCTGCTCTAACTAAAAACAAAAGAATACAATGAAATATTTGATTTCTTTATTAAATACGTATAAAAATCTAAAGACAAACGTCTAAAATGTTATATCGTTTGTTTTTAATGCATAAATCAAGCACCGGGTTTTACAATTTCCGAGTTGGAGACATTACTTTTTTAAGGGACTGTACATAAACTAAAAAAATTTTTGTATCGAATTTATATCTTCGCAAATTTTTTCTTTTTTAAGTACAAAAGGAACGTTTGAAATCGTATTGACTACATACGTAATGACATACATATGTATAAATGTACGTATGTCTAGATTTTAGAAATAACATCTTTAAAATGAGCAATGCTTTTTGCATGTTATTTTTATCATTTTTTTATGTTATGTTTATGACAATTTTTGAGTGATAATTTTTTAAAAAGAAATTTATATTTAATCTTGATTATATTTACTTATTGTTCAAGAAAAGTAAGCAATGCTTACCGTGGAGTGTACTTTGGCAACAAGTAAACAAAATAAGTACCGACGACTTTGCGTTAGCAACTACTAAATAACTCTTGCAGTCTCGGAAACAGACGTGGTAATAATTTATTTATGTATTAAGGGCATAATAAAACAAGATTATTGCACAAGGGAGTGTTTACTATACTATTAGCATGAAGTGAAACGTAGAAAGGAGTCTTCACGTCAGCTAGAATTTACATAAGTATAAGAATGTGCCTGAGAGAGACAACATTAATACTTAACTTTGCTGTGCGTTTTAAATTAAAAATTGCAAAATAGATCGCACAAAACAAATAATTACATATTATCGTATAGAGAAGCGTTTCCCAAATTGGGTTCCGCGGAACCCTGGGGTTCCGCGAAATAAAAGCAGGGGTTCCGCGAAAAGACAAAACCACGATTAAAAAACACACGAATAGAAAATATAAAATAAATAAATGTACAAATTAAATTACTCCGTGACGAGGGCCAATGTTTGGTCCAGATATAAAACGTATATAAAAAGAATTTGCCAAAGGAAGAAAAGATCACATTCCTCCCATTAGAATGTAACTTGATTTTTTGTATTTTATTTTTATACCGGGTTCCGTCTTGATGTTCCAAATCTAAAAGGGTTCCGCGGCTAAAATTAATTGGGAAACGCTGGTATAGAGAATTGAATTTTGGATTTTGCATTAAAAAAAAAAACAAAAAAAAATGTTACTGGAATATATTTAAAAAAATATTTCACGCTTAAAATTTGTGCAGCGCTAGTTATATGTAAAACACTGTTTAAAAGCCCAAATGATTCCACGTATAAAAGATTTTTAAAGGACAAAGTTACAGAGAATTAAATATTGTATAAAAAAGCCTGCGATGCGATATATGTATTTATATAACAACTTAGCTTGAGATACGTTTAAAAATGAAAAAGAGTTAAACAAATCGGCTTGTTTATATTTTTTGTGTCTCTAGTGCTTAAATTAAAAATGATAAATATATTGCCTTGCGGACTTTTTTAGCATTATTTATTTCTCAAATAAATAAATTTTTCTTTAATTTTTTTTAATACTTTTGACTTCTTGCACTTTAATTTAAATATTTTAAAAAAATATGTTTTAGTAACTTTTTGTTAATGTTTTTTAACAAAAATATTAGGAATTTAATTCTCTATATAACAGTATTTTTTTATTCGTTTTAAAACTATTTTAACTGAGAAGTTGGGGTTTATAACTTTATAATTTTTACATCTATGGCAGCGTCCCGAGTCTTTCTCTCGAACTTCTCTCTGTTCAACTTAACTATGAAGGGCAAACAAGCTATTAGCTCTTATTAAAGTAATTGGAATGTTTTTTTTTCTTAGTAGCTTATTTTTTTATACTTTAAGATATTTAATCGAACGTTTCTTGTAGATTTCTTGCTTAAATTATAAATTAATTATTGTCATAAACATTTAGCAAAAAATGAAAAGTTTCGACCACTTTTATTTCACCAACAAAAAAAAATTGTTATGGGTATATTTAGTTATAAATAGCATTGGAAAATTGAAATAGATATATTGTCTTTGTTTGAGCGTCTTTTTTATAGCATTATCGAAAAAAGTATAGTGTTTTCATGCAACAATGAACGAGAATAAGGGCATTGTTCGTATAGATGTTCCCGTGCCGGTAAACATAACAGAACAGTGTGGGCCGTCACAGATACCAACATAAACATATTATTACACTAATTGTTCGGCGTCGTAACTTAACACCTATAGCGTGAAGTCGGCAAAGTGAACTCGTATACATTGGCAATGCATTGTCCGGTTTGACAGATATACTATCCAGTCCATGACAAATGCATGCCAGTTATAAAAATAAGTAGCGCAGGAGCTCCGGCCCACACGGTTAGTTCTTTCTATACACTCCATAATAATGTTCATATCGACAGCGGTAACAAGCGGCCGTATTTATTATTATTCAGCGCTACCGAGAACCAATATGTCAGAAATTTACATATTCAATTTCTCCGCATACGTACATAATAATAGCGAGATAATAATGTGATATGGAGGACGAAATGATATCTCGAAGAGGAATTCAACCGGAGGTGGATGAGACGCGGAGTCTATACCGAACTTCAAATAGCTTGAGAGGTAACACTTCGAAAGCTCCTTGCTAAGACAAGCTTTCGATAGTTGAGATAGGAGGTACGCAAAATAAAGTTTGCTGTAGCTTAAACTAAATCTTTTTTTTGTGCAACCGAACAAAAAACGCATCTTTCGCGATCTCTACACATCGGCCAAAAATTGGGTTTTTCGGTAATGGCAGCCAAAATTTGTATTTAAAACTGCTACTTCTTATAACGGCCAAAAACTTGTTATATGTCTAACAAGTATGCCAATTTTTTTATGATCGAGTCGTGTTTATTAAGGACGAATTGTGTTTATTAAGGACGAATTGCTAGCTAAATCTGTTACAACCATTTGTGTACGTCTTGCATACAACATTTTTTGGTAGAAGTTTTCAATATTGTAATTAATTATGTAATTAAAAATGCAGGAAATTCGAAAAAATTTAGAATGCGACTTGTTTTTATGGAAACCACAGTCTTAAAACGCGCAAATTAGATAAAATAACATAAAGAACTTGTTTCTCAAGACATTGTGTCACTCATTCTTTAAAAATTTGCGCTCTTGATGATTTCTTAAATTTTTAATAACGAAAAATTGTAATAAAGAAAGAAACTTAACATAAAGAAACTTTTTCTCTAGTATCAGAGTAATTCGGCTAAAAAATCTAATACAGTTGTCGTGCGGTATGTAATTTTCAGTGCTAAGACTCACCTAACCCTCACTCAACTAGCGCACTGTAAATTTTACCTACCGCACTCTAATGTAAATACGTAATTATTTGCTAAATTTTTATTGTAGTTTATATCTCTAAAACTTTATAGGATAGATAGACAAGAAGTACCTAATGTTAGTTTTTATTTTGTTTTATTTTTTATTGCAATTTACAATATAATTTTATTTTTTTTATAACTTTTATAATTTATACCACCTTATTAATTTTTTTTAAAAAGTGGGCTGGCTAACTCTTAGATTTACCCAATTTTGTAAAAAAAATAAAAAGTCAAATAAATGAGAAAAAGCTTCAGAGGTTTCTTAATAATACAGTTTTTAAACTTCAAATATATTTGTCAAAAGTGTCAATAATTTATTAGTTTTTATCACACAATGTGATGAGGCGAGTGAAAAACTGATTATTTCTATTATATATTCTTTTATTTGATTGTTTTTGGTGTTTATAAAGATTATTCGTGTTCGCTTTTATTGTGATATTAGATTTTTCTTTATTTGGGTCTAAATTAAAGCAATCTCTAATATATACATAAAAAACAGGACAGGTAGTGTTGGTGCAATTCTTGAAGAAAGTGTGACTCAAGTTGTAAATAATTATAACAATGGAACTATTTAAAGAGTACTTAGAGTAGTCTTAATAGACCGAGCTTATCAAAACAGGTAAAGAAATAAAAGACCCAACACCCCTCAACATGAAGGGATTATTATCAAAGCTTAAGAGGTCTGTCAAAGCGATTATTACTTTGGGTATTCCTATTTTAATAATAATTTAAAACATTAGTCCCATTTTCTTGCAGAAATACATCAACATTATTACAACGATCTGTATATGAAAGAGTATACACCTATGATTAGTTACAAAAAAATACAACATTATAATGTCACTCTATAGCCTTTTTTCTACGACTTTATTAGGTAGGTATATGGTACTTTTTGTCATCCTATAAAATCTTGGAAACCTATAAAAATTAAGAAAAATGCAAGTTCCTAACCCAAATGGTAATAGTCATGACATTTTTCAAAAACTTGACATTGCAAAGTATTTTTGAATACATTATTTATTTTAGCCGATAGTACTGAATTATTCATTTATGTACAGTGGTAACCATTGAAAAGTGAGACACTTTGCCAAAAAAACATTTTGACTTTAAACTTATTTAAATTTGTAAATTTGTCTTTAAACTTTGGCTTTTTTACGTTTGACATGTCTATGAATGAAGTAGAATACGTGTTTGTAACAACATTGACAATAACGACTTTAATAAAAGTTTTATTTATAAGCTGCAATTTTTTAAATTTTGAGAGAACGTTGTCAAATTTAGTGTTTAATTTTTTTAGGGGAACAGTGTATCTAATATAAAGATATTTTTATTTAAATTCAATTACATTAAAACTTCTAGACAAATTCCATGTAATTTACAGGATTGATAGTATATCTACTAAATAGAAATTGCTTAAGGTGTTAGGAAAAATTATTGAAATAATCTTGGAACGTTCTTTGTTACACACAGCTGTTATACACAGATAGATTGGGTTTTAAATTAACGGTCAGGTGGAGAGCATAAATCGGAAGAATAATGTTGATGTTTTCAGTGCCCGATCACATGCAGAGTTTTAAGGAGTGATTTACGGAGAACTAGGAAGTTAGCCGTAAGTCTTACCAGCTTACAGTACTAAAGGCTTATAAACATGCCGTCCTACTATCTCTATTTTGCATATACGTTAAGCCTAGAGACAAGATAATTATGGAAGATTGAACTCATATCTGCTAAATTATGGTCTTTTACTAGAGGTAATCCAAATAAGATGCAGCAAACATATTGAAGAAAAACGATGTATATTCTGCTTTATGACAAATGGCTTTGCTTTTATTGCAAATTTTTATTATCTACAGGTTGTCTTAAAACAGGGGTGCCACAATGTTGATACGCTATCAATTGAGGTCCAAGAAGCACGAGAACAATCTTTTAAAAAAATCTATGTCTTTTAGTTTACTAAGGCTCACAATATAACTTTTTGGTTAATTTTGGTTAACATTTTTTTTATATTTAAGATGTAAGACCTCAAAACATCTAAAGTAAATTTTGACTAAAAGATTTTCGTATTTTGTTTAACTAAGACTCTTGAACAATTATTAGTTTATTTGTAGTAGTTATTCTACATTTTATTGCATTTTTTGTTCTTAATTTAATTTAAAAAAATTATATGACACTAGAACTTTCTAAATGTTATAATTTCAGCCATTTTAATTAATATTACTAATATTTCAAAAGAATTTTTATTGTAACATTAAAAGCATAGATAAATCTTTTTAAAAAAATTTTTTGTGTTCTTTGAACCTCAATCGACAGCGTATCAACAATTTGTCATTCTTGTTTTGGCATATTTCTTGTATGTTCGGCAAGATTAGAATATACTACGTGCTTATAAAAAAAAAACTTTAGAGTGTTGCGGATTTGAAAAACAATTGTTTTAGATGTCACTGATAACTATATTTATCTACCTATTAAAACGAAATCAACTTTAGGAAACACTTTTACAATTACATATTAAAACAAATTGTCATCAAAAGTATTTATTTATTATATAATTTTCTTTTTATCAGGATTTGATTAATGCTAGCAAAAGTGTGAAGTATTTTTTTATTTTTTTTTTCAAATTCGCGAACTTTTTTAAACTTAAAGTTTTATGGATTATTATTTTAGACTAATTTTTATATCCAGTTTTATATACTCATCTAGCAAATGCTTTTTAAATCATCAAACTCTATATCTAAGAGTTGTACCTAAATCATCAGTGGTGGCTGAAAGCTGTTTTACTTCAAAAAGAAAGTTGAAGTTACCAACCCATTGTTCAAGGGGCTTACTTTACTTCACTGTTGGAGTGTTTCACAGATTAATTGCACACAAAAAACATCATACGCAACAAAATTTTGTTTGAATTACGACATTTATGACGTTTTATCATTGACGAAAAGCGTTACCAATCTTAAAAAGATAAATTGAACTAGTTACTTTTTAGTAAGAAAATGGGTGCTTAATTGGTTAATACGACATCCAAATTGGTAGATATCTTATTAGGCTTTGTTACAGACGCCAAATAGAAGAAATATTTATTTTTAGTTTTATCATTAAGTTTATCTAACCAACAAATTTTCAACTGTCATATTTTTGACAATAATTTAGTAAGTTTTAGATTTGGGTTATAGAGAGTTCTAAATAGGTCAATGGAAGAACTTGGAGACAATAGGTACTGATTGTTTAGCACTGGCTAATCGATCTAAAAATTGGACGATACTACTCGTAATAAATTGGGAGAATAAAAATTAAATTTACTAGAAAGAGGTGAAGCGTGAACATAAATTTGAATTTCCAAATTCTACTTTCTGTGTAATTGGCCAAATAAGTCACGGAAAAAACTGTTAACTCAAGAACTACGAAGTGGCGATTTCGGGTTTTTTAATTGCCAATGTTTATTATTACTAAATTTTTGCTTTAATTAGGATTCTATTCTTTCTACACGTAAACAAAATTTATATTTTTATTAATAATAAATGTTAGGACCCGTTATTTATTATGATATTATGTCACGTGGATAGGTCTGTTACTTTTATCTTCTCACTTTCACCGAAACTAATATCAAATTTTATTAACCGTAGTTTTACAAAAAAAATCAGTTTTATTTATTGATATTTTAAAAGGCGACACAGCTTTGGGAAATTTTATGAAAGGATTCACACTTTTATAGCTGAAAGTTTCACATTCTGTAAATTTAATTTTAATTATGGCGATTATATGGGGGTGATTCAAAGGTATGGAGCAGAATTTTAATCTGCCATACAGCATACCAATGATGAAAACCTGAAAAAAAAGTCTTATCTCAACTGATAACAAAAGTAAGGCATTTAACCGATCATTATGAAATTTGGTACGTCAATAAAGTTAGATGTCTTTTTTTTATTTTTAGTAATTATTTTATCTAACTCTAATTTTTATTACAAAAATGAGTATGCCAATGTATTCTGGATAAAAAAAGTAAGAAGGAAAAATATTTACGTTTACTAAAGTATTAAAACGAATTTTAATTTCTAAATTTGGCGCCTTGTAGATCCTAAACGGTGTAATTTGGTATAAAGTTAAGTTGTGTTAAATCGCTTTATTTTGGCTTGAAAAGTCTATAGTTCTATGCCTACATTTTTTTGTTATAAGTATATTTTATAATAACTAATTTTTATGTTATAATTTTGTAATCTGTTGAGATAAGACACAGATTTCTTTGCAGATTTTTATTATTATTATTTGAGGTGCCATATTGCTGGTTCAAATATTGCTCTAAATTTTGTCAAGGCCGTTTGTTTACTTGTTATACAGTGTGATTTAAAAAGGTCAGACCACCGTCACTGCAGTGATAGAAAACGTTAACAAAAGTGTAAATATGCTGTTAAAATTTTTTAACGACTGGTAGTTTTGAAATTATTAATGTTTAAAAATAGCACAAATAGACAACGCGGAAGTGCACTTTAATATTCGTTGTATCTGAACTTCAAAATTTGGTGGCAACTAAAAAATCCTGAACGGCTTTAAAATGTCTGCTTTACAGCTTAGTCTACAAAAATGCTGACATATTGTCTCGTCAGCAAAAATATTTATTATCAATAAATGTTATAGTTTAGTGCGCTGAACTTCTCACTAAAATGTGGTGTTTACTGCCTATCGGCGTAAAACAATATTTTATTACCACGTCTCTACATTAACGCCAACTTTTTGATTATCTGTTGCCGACTTAACCTGTCAAAAGAAGGTAATACTAGTCCACGATTAATTAGTTAATTAGTTCATTAACCTTGAAACTAGCCCATGATAAATAAATAATACAGTGGTCACAAGGCTCACTTAAAATAAGCGCAAATTGCAATCGGTAATATGGAACCAGTTATGTCATACCAAATAAACTGAATGCATTAAAATGAGATGCATGACCACGAAAATTGGCATAAGAGTAGGCTACAGTAGTATAGATAAGGTGTTAAGATGTGCACGTACATTGTACCTTAACGTAAAATCTCTCTAGATTTGAAAAGCGAGGTTTGTTTTTTTAAACTATTTCCAACGAAGCTTCGTATCTCAAAGAGACATCGCTAAGTAAATTTGTAAATTCGGTACGATTTTGCCCCAAAATTAAAGTGTAGAATTTGTTTTACATCCTGGAATGGACATTATCGGTTAGATTTTATTATCACATATCTTCCAGTAGTTTTCTTCTGTTCTAATCGTTTCAAAGCACTCAGAAATGATTATTATTGACATCACATTTAATAAAAATTACTAAATCTTAAAGTCCTCATAATATCAATGATACTGCCAACAAAAATTTGAATTTCCAGAGCTTCCCATTATGCCAATTGTATTGAAATGGACTTTTATACAGGGTGAGTACAAAATGACGAAAAACTTTTCAGTACATTGTGGGGAACTGTTAATAGAGCCTTAAAAAATAATTTAAAAAATGTTTGCAGTTTTTTTTAATCAATGAAATAATGTTGACAATTTAACTACATCGGAGACCAGTGTTGATAGAGTCAATGGCGTGGATGTTTTGTAGAAAAATTAATAACAATTAAACACTTTTAAAAATTAAATTTGACAGTTTGTAAATATTTTTTTAAAATTATTTTGCCATAATGTGGTCTAAGATGTACAACAAATTATAAAACACTTCACAATTTTTACAATTTCATTAAAACAAAAAAGTTGAATCTCCAACTTTACTTCTTTATATCTAAAAGAATGGGCGAGTAAGAATTTACAGTATTTGCAGTTTGGCGTTGATTGGCTAAAAGGTTGATACGGCTAAAGTATAATCAAGTTACCGAGATACTATTTTGAGTTTTTTCTAAGTACTTGTATAACTTATTAATAAAAATGCTTCAGGGTCTAATTCCAAAGCAGATTTACGCCGGTGTAATTTGAGTTGCTAGGGGCAACGTCGTAACTGTACACTTTATATTAGATGGCGTAACTTTGCGCTACTTCGATGAAGTAGCGTAGTGATTTAGAATTTCAGCATCAAAAAATTTAATGGAAAATTGTTGATAATTTTTTTTGGAAAATAACTTAATGATTGTAAAAACCATGCGAGTGATGGTCCGTCTCTTTTGAATCACCATTATAATCGTAACGAATACCACTTAAGCAAACGAGAATAATTGATAATACTCATCTTAATATAACTAATAATATGATTAATAATAGGAATTAAACATAAAATAAAATTTGCTGGAAGCGTCTTTTTCTTTTAAAAACAAAATTGTAAATTTTCTATAGAGAAACTAGAAAAAGTTTGGATAAAGTGTTATTCTTCATTAGTGTCAAAGGAAAATTAAGAAATTAAATAAAAAATAAAATTTATGGAAAACATTAATGGTTAGCACAAATGAAAATAAACACTTGGTTTTTAATGAACAAATTTATTATCAAGAAGATGTTCTTTGGAGTTTATTGATTACTACTAAGAAATAATTTATTAATTTTCTTATTTGTTGTTATGGGTCGTAGGCATTTGATTACTTCCTACGCCAATATCAACGATTATGATTTATAATCAATACGTCATCATCAAATTACCATAAACAATTGAAATATTACGGACCTTAATGTAAGCATCAATAAAATAAAAATGTGATTGCATCATGATGGTCCGCGGAGTGTTTATGGTGTAAGCGAGTTAGCGGGGTCACGACAAGAAGTTACGATAGAGATGCCGGCAGTGGTCTGGGATAGTTTAGCCACCACCCGCTGCTACGTAATGGAGTTGGTACGTTACGAGGGCCATCCAGCTGGCTTCTTTTACATACTACGTTTACGGCTTTGTTAGGTAAAGGTATTCGCAAAAGTTAAAAGATTTATTATTATTAGGCACTTCTAAAGAGGAATCTTAAATTACGTTACATATCTTTACAGAATTCTAAAATTACGGTACATTTAACATATATACACGTTACATATAAAACAAAAATCCCACTTAATATCATTATTACATAACCAAAAGGGTTCAGGTTTCAGTATTTGCATGGTTACATTATTGTTATAGTTAAATTCTCGTACGGTTTTCGTTGGGTTGCAATGTTGCAAAACCGTCAAAGTGTGTGTATACCGTGTTTATACCGCCTCTAGAGTTTTGGTTGGTCAGTTTTGTACGTGGCAAAGCTGTGTTCAAAAAGAGCTATTGGTGGTGTTCCATTTCTTTCGTTTTAAAGGTTTTTTTAAATATAATTTAGTTGTTACAAGTATCTTATAAAAACAAATTAAATTTTTTGCAGCTATAACCTACTATTTTTTGTTATTTAATTTTGTTATAAAATTTACTAGTTTGCAATATTTTAATTTTTGTTGAGATACTTTTTGATCTCAAATTTTAATCTTGGTTTGTTGTGCTGCTGAACTACTCTTTCAGAAGACTCCACTCCTAACCTTAGGCCTTGCTACTACTGGAGGTTTAACCATCAACAATCATACATAAATCACCATATTTTCTAATAGGATAACGGTAACCGAATTTAACTATAACTTTGTCTATACCCACAAGATCTATTCCATTTTCAGCACTTGATTTTGGTATACACATTTTTGTTTGCTTCAGCAATAATCTTGAACTGTTCAAATGCATCTTGCTTGAGAATGTACAGTGTCAGTTTTTCAACAAGTATAAACTTAGTACTTACACACTGAAAAAAATTTAAAGTTTTTCTTAACAGGACTTGCCCGATTTTGTTTGGAACTGGTGCTTAGATTTCTCAATAGGACCAAAGCAATTCATCTGATTTGACTGTAAATATCAATTTTTTACGATTTCGAAATTTCAGTTTGATTATGCGCGTTGTTTTTCTGTCTAGGGACAGTGACGTCACATAACAATGCTCTGTGGCACTACCTACAGGCTGTTATTGATGTAACGTTAAAAATTTTACCAGGTGATATCTCTTGTGAAAAGAATGGTAAATAACCAAAATTGTCTTATATGAATGTTTATAACTTTCGAGATACACATCATAGAATTTTAAAAAAAATTGTTTTTGAACGACATACGATGTATTATAGCAATTTTTTTTATAAAACGTGCGACTGAAATATGCACAGAAATTGTTTTTTAAATAAACTCATAAATTTTAGCAGAAGATAGCTCTTGTTGAAAGGAATCTAAAAAACCAAATTTGCTTTATACAAACGTTCGTAGTTTCTGAGATATACGCTGTGGATTTTTTTTAAAAACATTATTTTTGGGATGCACGATGTATGACAATATTTTTTTTTGAACAAAAACTTTTGTATCTTATATTTCAAAATTTATGTGCTCAAAAACAGTGTTGTCATACATCGTGTATCTTAAAAATAAAATAAAAAAAAAATCTACAGCATGTATCGCAAAAACTATAAACATTTGTATAAGGCAATTTTGATTATTTAGCATCTTTTTAACGAGAGATACTTGTTAAATTTTAAGATTGCATTACTACAAAGCTATTCTTATTTTGAATAAAATAAAGGCAATCAATAATTCTGCAAACTGCGGAATGAAGAAAATCTGAAAAGTGAAAAATGTTTAGAAAATTTTGACTTGTCTTCATTTTCACAATTTCTGTAAGTAAAGTTCGTAAACCACAATGGTACTCGTACAACTTACGTTATTTCACAAAAATTATTACACTTTATCACCAAAATGGATATTTTTTTGCTAAATCAGATATTCGTGTTTTTACTTAATTAAAAATGTATTTAATGATGGATTACCGGAGAAAGAGGGTTGTATTCGTTCTTGCTTATAAAACTAGGCTGTTAGACGGAAATAAACATCATTTATCATAATAAATACAGCTTTTTCATGTTATGTTATAGAAACATGGTTGGAAGTCGATCTATAATATTATTCTTCTTACTATCTAAATACTCCTAAATATTATCACGTAATAAATTTTGTTGTCTATGAAGCTCTGGTACGACCACTATATCATTACGCTATTAATATTAATAAGAATTTGTAATGCAAACGCAATTACGCGTGTTGGTAATGCGCATTTGATATTGGACAGATACCGGAAATGAGATATTAGCAGGAACAATGTGGAAAAACGGAGGTGCCCTCTGCTCTTTGCCCCGGAACGTGGACGCACGCAGCTCGCAGAGCCGTCCTAGCGTGACTGATTACATAAATCAGCCTTTATTTCACCCACTGTTATATGAGCTTGTATTATAACTGATGTCGTCTTTTTGGCGTTGGTTTAATTATTTTTAATTGTGTAGGTGCAGACAACTGATTTCTTAGTTACTTATTTTTTTATACAAATACGAGTACATAGTAGGTACATGATATTTGCATTTGGCACCACAGCAGGAGATCTATTATGTACAGATTTACGATTTAAGTCAGAGTAGTCATTCGAACCTGGGTCGACAGTACATTTTTATATTTTGAGACCAGCCGGAACATGCGATTCTCCTTTACATCACAGAAATAGTTAAGATGTACGAAAATATAGCATCAATTTGTCTTTTTATTACTTCCAAGGTGAGAGAAGTTACACGTACTAATCGATCCGAGTAATTTTTGCAAAAAGACCAATGATTTAAGCTGTGGTTTAATCTCAATAAAAGAGCAAAATAAAACTTGGGAGTAAGAAACAACGTGGTTCCAAAATCCATCGCAGATTGCGAAGAAATTTGGGATAAAACGGAGGTAACCCCAAAATGATTTTGTGCCTTTGAGCCATGTAAAAGTAATTTAGCTTCGTCAGCTAAATGTACATGTACATGTTATTTAAACTCTTAAAATAGAATGTGGTTGAAAGTGTTCCCAAATTCCGTAATGATGTCGGTTTTAATTTTTGCATAGCAAGTTGTAAAAAAATAATAAAATTTATGTTTATAATAAAAGTTGGATTTTATTACTGTAAGAACGAAAGGTGCTTAAGTGATAAAAGTGATGATGGTTTTTTATCATTTTAGAGAAATTTGCGAAATAGCTATTATTGTTTCGTTGGAGAGAATGAAATTCTCAGAAAGAAATCAAGAAGTTAGGGAAATGACAACATTAATTAGAGTAATTTTTCCCGATTTGCATAATTACAAGAAAAACGTTTTTTTCATTAGTTAAATTAAAATGTTTGTTATTTTTGCATAAAACATCGTATCAGCGTTAAAAATAGAAGAGTTATTTATCCATTCGCGTGTATTATAGTTATTAGGCTAATGCATAATTCTATTTGACGCTCTGAGTTTAATTTAATTAATTTCAGTGACATTCAACAAAGATCTGATTTCTACCATGTGTACATGACCTAATTGTAAAAGTTAATATATTCGTTGGTTTTTATCTTATTTTGCATAATAACAATCAATCGCCTAAAGAGAAATTGAATGACGTTGCGTCATCCGGGAAAATCAGCTTGACATTTTATGCCTGATGTATTTATACCCCTTGACGCACGTTTTCCTATGGCAGTAACTTCAATGTTGGGTCATACGGGCAACCCACACATCCTTCTATCATTAGTTGATGTGTCGAATGTTATTTCCATTCTCCGGATGTTAATATGTCTTCGTTTGCTCAAGTTTATGCGGACTTGAGGGATGAATTGTGGGCGGATGTCGTCGAACGACCATCCACAACGCTTTTTTCATTCAATTGGAAGTGATTATTCCGCCTATCGGGGGCGGTTATTTATTGGACAGTTTGAGCGATTCCTTCAGAACGGATAATTGCAGAGTGGTTTAGCATTTGATGCTTAAATCATAGGCAATTCTGATTAGACGAGCTAGAGATTGCCTCACCGGCATTAATTGTTACTTATAACTTAACTTTCAGATACATGACAAAGCTTTCACACCATCTAGCGTCGTCTCTTTATTTGGTCGCGAGATATAAATATTTATGTTGCACTCTGGAAGAGAAAATACCAGTGACAATCTATCGATGTTTTCGCACCTAGACGCTGGGCAAACCACCAGAGCAACATACTAATTTTTTCATGATATTAGCTGTATAAAATATGATATCGTGTGAATAAATAAATTCCTGGTCAAAAAGAGTGCAACAGAATAGTTTTTGAAACTGCATTGAATATATTTTGCGTAAAAAGTTAAATCAAAAAATAAATGATATTTTTCTACTTTGCATTAACAATATTGTTATTGCAGCACGCAAATGAGTAAATGTTTTATTGGTTATGTTGGCACCGTAAGCGTAAAAATTACGCCCACCGAATACGCGATGGAGATGATATGGATATGGAATAGTTGATAAAATCATAAGCGAGCTGTCGAAAATATTGAAGCAAAACATCAGTTAATTAGTAAATCATTTCAGTAAATCATTATGACGCTGTTGATTTTAAATTCAAAACTTGACAAATGTCATTACTTCATTAATGCCTACCAAATTTGTCAAAAATTCCAAGTTGTGATAATTTTTCAAAAGACATTTTTAGAATGCAACGCAAAGTAGAAAAAATAGTATAATACACTAGTTTCATAAGACGAATTGTGACACTCATACTATTTGAGCTCTCCTCGCTTCGCTCGTCGTCCTCAAAACTTATTCGTGTCACAATAATCGTCTTATGAAACACGCATAATAATGTACTATTTTTTAAACTTGTACCTTCTTTTGTACATATAGTATAGAATATATTGTCTGTTTATCAAAGAATGAGAACGTGACTTAAACAGTAAATAATTTCGAAAGCCTGAAGTAGTATTTACTACTAACCTCAGGCAATGACTTTTAAACCCATGTATAAAAGTTTTTACATTAGGAGCTGAGGTTGAATTTTGAATCATTAGTAATAATTGCTTAATTAGAATTATTTTCTTGGGATTATTTACAGTTTAAGTCATATACTTATTCTTTCGAAAAAAATATATAAATTTTATATTTTTATTACTAAGTCAATGAGAGCTAACTATAACAAATGTTGTATACGATTCAAATATCTTTTACTCAAATATCATCTTTAAAAATGGTTTTTGTTTGGGTTGGAGCTATAAATTCTAACATTTCTTAGAGTACTATCATTTGTCAGTAACTGTGGCAAACTTTCATTGACTGATCAATAAGGGCGGCGACAATGCGGACTTGTCAATATACGACTTGTCAAACGGGATGCAAAGTCATCGCAATTTTTAATCGGTCACATGAGCTGCCTTTCTCGAATTTGCTTTCAATTATACGTTATAAACTAAAACAACTTATGGACAGATTTTTCATTAGGGTAATTTATAATTTTTTGGTGATATTTTAATTGTTATTAAAATTTTAATTTATCCGCTTAAGGTTGCAGTCCAATGTACTAGTAAAAAATATTTTTTATCCTACTCCATTTTAAAGTTAGTTAATTTTAACCTCTTGACAGGTCAGAAAATCACTCTTGTTTCGCTAGGGAAGCATAACCTCAAACTGTGGAAGAGAAATAAAAGAAAAATTCATCGCCGTCCGTACTAATCTATGCTCTAATATTGAGATATTTTGACTGTAATCAACGTAATTAGTGTCGGTCAATTATTTGAGTTTGACACCTTTCAATTTCAAATTTTCCGTCAGCTATTGTATTTGTTGATAAAATGTGATTTTTAGACAGTAACTGCCTCAACATACAACATGTTTAACAACAATCAGGTAAAAATATAAAATCTGTGCGGAGTTCTTGTTATTACAGTCAAGTTATTACGAAATATTTTGAGGTTAGGTCACTTTTCTGTCAGCTTATTTTACCGTTAAAAGTTTTTTATTTTTAGTAGGATAAAAAATAATGTGTGCACCTCATCAACAAAGAGGTTTTCCAAGCCTCAGGAAGTGGCCAGCTGAGACGAAGTCGAAGTCATCTCTTTTTTCGGCTTGGAAACTGCCTCTTTCTAGCTAATGTACACAATATACTATTAATTGCGCACGCGGTGTCAAAGTCTTTTAACATTACTCCTACTTTGTCTCATGAAATCGCCTGTCTATGATAATAAGGGATGGTTGTAAAAATTTCTAGTGGCTAAAGAAACGCACAGATATACAACGTAAGTGCATAGTGTAAAAAATATAATTTTTTGATAAAAATACAAAAACGAAAAATGTTACATTACATCAATCTTCTTAATAAGCGCTAGGAATATGTGCATCAAATAAATTTTTGAATATGTCAAATAGTTTTTTTTTCAGCAATTGTTTTTTAAACAGGTAAAATTTATTGTATTTTCGATTTATTTTTGAATCTGAATATTGATGTGAGTTTTAAAAGTAAGACATTTTGAGTTTAGAGTATTGTAGGGGATTTCTCTTATTAAAGTAAGTAACAATGTGCAGAACAGTTTTTCGAATTATCCCGTACAAGATATTTGTCTTCTAACTTTGTTTGTGACAACATTGCTCAACTGTATTTTGCATTTTTTAAATTTTATTGTTGGCGGCTTTTTTTTAAGAAGCGAAATATTATATTGGTTATTTCGCCTCCACAGCAAGAATCTTCTCACAAACTACTATTCGCAAAGAGACTTTTCTGAATAGTTATTACACAGAAAAACCTTTATAAAAAAATAAAGGCTAATATTTATAGTCTTTATTTAACGATAACTTGATGTAAAGTTTACACCTTCAGATCTCTATATCTTTGTAAGCAGAAGTTGTCGAATTTTTTAACATTTTTTCTGTTGCCTTTGGCAAGATCTTCTACAACGCTTTGAACTCGGAATGTCTTAACTTTGAGACACTTTGTATAATAAAAGAAAATAATAGATTAGATACAAAAATTTGTTTTAACAAAGACTTATAATTGCGTTTTTGTTGCCAAACGAAGTCATATTATTAATTCTTTTTTAAATATTATTTTGCAGTTTAATGAGTAGATGATTTTCTATAAATACTATCTTTTTTAAATTAATTGGAAGAGGTTATTTTTCCACCTACCTACTTCTGTATTTCCGGAAATAAATCAATAAACATGTGATGTTTTTATATTTAGCAAGAAAATCGCTATGGCTAAAATTGTTGTATTAAAAAAAAGTTTTTGATTCGATTTTGTCTTTTGAATAATAAATTTATTTGTCACTAAATACAATATTAAAATATATTTCTATTAATTATATTTGGAACGAATTATCTCTTACTCATTTGACATCTTTCTAACTATGGTAATTTTTTACCTAATTTTTGGGTAGTACTGCACTTTTGCTAAACAAAAATATTTCCATTAATGTTGGCAACCTATTGTCTTATACAAATGTGTAAAGTTTTTAAGATATACGATATAGAAAATTTTGCTTTAAAACAGTGTTGTCATACATTATGTATCTATAAAGAATACTTTTTGAGTTCTTTTTTTACAGTGTATATCTCAAAAACCAGCAACATTTGAAAAAACAAATTTGGATATTTAGTATTGTTTTAATGAGGACTATCACCAGGCGAAATTTCTGCACATATTTTCTGTTATACCTTGCTTATCAGAAAAATTGCTATAATTCAACGGATCTCGTATAAAAACAAATTTTTTAAAAAAAGTTTTATATTGTATATTTCTAAAACCATAAACATTTGTATAAGGCAAATTTTTTTAAGTATTTTTTAACGAGGGTTATCATCTGTTAAAATTTGTAAAGTTACGCCGTTTGAAATGAACTTTATATACCTTTGTGCTTACCTTAAAGGGTGTTTTGTTTTTTCGCTAAACCCGTGTTGAAAACTACCACCTTTTGTATTGCTAAACTGGTCAGAGTCATTTTAACAAAATATATTTTCTGTGTGTGGGTAAAATAGACCTTTTTACCAAGTTATTTTTGAAGTGTTGTTAATAGTGGTTTATGATGCATATAGGGATGTTATCAATTATTATGACAGTTAAGTTGAAAGCAATTAAAACAAAATGGTTGTGCATCCGATTATTATTGACGCATGACCCTAATTACTAAAGTTTCCTTGCATTGTCCCACCAAATTACATATTGTGCGGTCGCCATTGTCCAGATGAATTAATGACTTGCTGTGATTGGTGTGTTTAGTAGCGCAAATAATGAAGTTATTATAGCAGAGCATCCTATGGAACGGAGGTTACAACCGAACAATGTTTCATCGAGTTAGGAGAATCTGAATAGATTTCAGCGAAATTATCCAACTACATAGATTTAGATTTTTCGTGAATGTAGGTACTTTGCTGAAGGAAAATTATTACACCGGTCTAGATGATACATGCTGATTCAACAAATGGCCAATTAATAATTTAATAAAACATGCGCGTGGAACGGCAAAGACGCAATAAATAACGAGACTAACGCAGGTATGGGGCAACAATTGTAATATGTGGCCGAAGATTTCTGCAGGCACAATATATCATCAGGAGGTTAAACCTTTTAACCCATGGATTCCTAGATAATGATGATGTAGCGGTACACCATATCAAATTATCACACAGAAAGTAGCCATCAATACTCGTTACCAGACTAAGAATCGATATCTTTACGCCTGAGGCTGTTCTATCGCTTATGAAATGGAAAAAAAATTGATACACCTTGCTAAGGTCAATCAAAAGTCAATTACATTGACGTTTTGGCCGTATCACAAACCGTCGACTTTATATTTACTATTAAACTTAATTTACTAATAAAACTATCTAATTACAGAACTCATTACGTTAATGTACGACTTTAAATTTTAAAGAACAATAAACTTGCGTAATAAAGTTGACCACCCTGAACAAATTTCCTTCTAGTCGGAGCATAAATTATACCTCCAGTTTATTTCAGTTGACAGTCGTAAATGTGTTAGAAGAATGAACCATTCAGAACGGACGAACATCTTTACATAAAATAAAGTGTCAAGTGGAAGCTACCCTTGGGACAAAACTAACATTGTTTGCCAAAAACGTGGTGGTCCGGAATTTGACACAAGGTTTCACTTGATGACAAATATGTATAGTATGAAGGAGTTTCTGCAAATATTGAACATACGGAGAGAAAAAACACTTTGGTTAACACTTTTCTCAGATTGTTGTAAATAAATTCTCATTTAATAAACTGTTATATGCAAAAATTCGAATATTAATTTTTTATTACTTGCCGTTTATGGGCAATAACTGGGAACATTACGGGATCGTTTGATTTTAGCGTAACGACATTTCAGTGGTTTAATTACAGTTCTTAATTTGATTAATCAAATCTCCTTGGTAGTTAAAGCATTTAATAATGTAATATATTTACCTTAATTTGTAAAGTCAGCAGAAAACCATTTTCTATATGTAACCAACTTTAATGTAAGTACCCGTATGTAATCAATTTTAAGTGTTTAACACCGCATAATGACCATTAAATTGCGAAGGAGCGTTTAATTTCAAACTTCTTATATTCCGCAATTTTACAGTTCAGTGCATTGTGAGAGAAAAACGTACGTATATCTACCTATAGATTATTAAATATTTATTTTTATTTACTTAACAAAATGTCAAAATTGTTGACTAAATACTATCTTGTAAAAACACTAGAAAAGAAACAGTATGAAAAGAGTGCAAGTCACTATTCTCATAAAAGAGCCCCTGCTTTGATTTTATTGTGTGGGTAGACTTCTTCAAAACTACGGGTATCCTCTACAGCGTCGTATGTGGTCCACATAAATTTCAAATTTATACGTTTTATTTTACAAGCATCTCTATTGCGTAAAACTGATATCTTAGACGGTGGAAATTTTAAAATCAAAAAGGGATACATTTATCCAAAATCAAATATTTTATCTTTGTTTAAATATACTCTATGACTGCATTTTTTTAAAATCATGTATGAGTAGTTTCTTGTTTACTTTTAAATCTACTAGGAATATGTATACCTACATACAAAGTGAGAATCTGAAAATAGATATGGGCTTTTTGTTTAAAGGAATTTATAAGGAATATTTAACAATGGACAGTTTTTTAAACTCCAAAATATTAAGTTTGAATAAAATGCGGTACATCTTGCGGTGATTCAGCCGATTGTAATAACAAACAATTTTTATTGATAGTCGAGTCAATAAAGCGGAAAAATCGTTGAAACTTCTTATAATTCTTAAGAGCAGCAGCGATTCTGAAATGTTTGTTTTTATATATTATTTGTAATCAGAAACATTTTGAGGGAGGTAGGGGTGGATCCTAAGGGGGATTGTCTTTTTCAAAATTAAGATTTTTTTTAAATTTGGATATAAAGCTACACAAAATTAATATTTATAACGTTTATACAATAATTATACTATAGTATATTCATCGATAGGTTAAACTTCTTTAAATATCCTAAAAACGTTAAAATTACCAGGAACACCCTAAAAATTTGTGTTGACAAGACGGATTTAGGTTGGTGCCAATGAGAAATTTTCCCGCCAAGCCTCCGTATTAAACTAATGTGGATGAAAATCATTGACAGGATTGAGAGCTGAGTTTTGGTAATAAGTTGATTTTGGTCGAATCTACGGCTGGATTCACTATTATAGTGTTTAATTGAAAAATTCATCAAGTTAACTCTGATACGTCAAAAGAAATTTGACAAGTCATAGTTATTTTGATGAACTTTTCAAATAAACATTACTTATTTATAAGAAAAAAAATTTGGTTTGAAGTTTTGTTACCTAGTAATAGGGGAGTAAATCTATCGAATTTTAGAGATCAATAAGGAGAATCTTTCCGGCAAACTAATTTCTCTTTAAATTTGTTAGAAACACATTTTCTGGCAATTTTTTGACAATCTATATAAAAAATTGCGTTACTGGCGATATTTTTTATATATCTTAGTGTTTACTGATTGAACTGCTTTAAAAAAAAGACAAATTGTTTGCAACAAATGTATCTAACATTTTTAATGGGTAAAAATGGTTAAAATGGCCAAAACGGGTAAAAAACTTGGGTAAAATGTATGAAATTGACACTGAAGGGAAAACTTAACACTACTAATCAATGATTTAATTGTTTTTTTTTAAATTTAACAAAAAATATATAAATAAATAAAATTTGAATCCGTATTTTTATTGTAATCCATGTAATATCTGTTAAACTTTAATAAAGGTAAACTAAATATATCGAGATTATTGTGACCGGTCGTAGAAAAAATAGTGTATACAACACGCATTCAATGACTATTATTCTAAGACACACATTCTAAGACCCTCGCCAAGGCTAGTGTCGTAATTTTCATACTCGTGACATAATAGGCATCATTAAATGCTTGTTTCATAAAGTACTATTTCTTCAAATTGTAGGTTTTTCTATAGCTAAAAATTAACTTTTAGGTACCTACCTACTTCAAAATGGTAAAGACTCGAACAGATTAAGCTTTAAATAATCAGTTTTTTTTGCTTTTAGTCTACTTTTATTAAATTTTTATTTTATCAAAATAACAAAGTTACTAACGACTTTTTTCTGTGCAACCGGAAATGCCTTTACCTTTATTTTTAGAATATGTTTGTTATAATATTGTTTGTTAGAATATGTTTGGCAAAACGTTTCGAACTTACTTTAAGTGCAAAATTTCAGTTTAATACCTTTTTTAGTTCTCCAGATACTTCTAATATTTCATAACCTGTGTAAATATTTAAGTGCGGCTACCAAAAAATTTTAAATTTTTTAAATTTCAAAAATTTGTAAAAACAAACAATTAAAAAATTATCAAAATCGGTACTGTTTTGAATTTCCCAAATCAAATCATGTTAAAAAAATTAGCGGTGATGTTCTTTTAAAAGAAGTGAGCAAATTTAATTGACATAAATATCCTAGAATGTTTTATGATAAGCGGTTCTTATCATGTAATTTACAATATTTACTCATTCGTCAGATAAAAATAAACAAATAAATAAAAAGAAGAAAAGTATCTACAAAGAAAATGTGTACTAGATGTGTTTGGAAGAGATTCAGTTTGCACATAAATATTTCTAAGAAAATCAATTTAAATTGTACTATAAATGTTGGTAATAAGGGACTAACAATAAAAATAACAGATTCAATTATAAACATTACAGAAATCAAGTTGACGTTGAAATTATTATCTAGTTTAGCCAAGCATATGATTAAGGAAATTACCGTCGGATATGCGGTCATTAGATTTAATTTGACGAAATCTAAACATTTGGAATGATAATAGAGTTAAAAATTTTTAGTTTGCACCGGAATGGTTCAAAGGTTTAAACGTGCACGATATAGTGGAGGATCTGTATGAGGAAAGGAACAATTTAGCTGGGTAAAGATATGGGAAAAGACTACGGGAGTGCTGGTAATAATACGATCCGATAAATAACAGAAATTAGATGTCGACTTTTGCTTATTGCATATGCATATAGCACGCCTACGTACTGTTAATGCTTTTTTACTTAGGTGCTTGCTCATCCCGTCACTCAGTGCGATTTCCGCAAAATCGTCTATAGTGTGTTGCGTCTGATCGTGGAAATAAATATTTAACTACCTGAGATAAAGACGCCGCCGCTGTCATTAAGTTATAAAATAATAAAACATTAAACGGAAATTTACACCATTGATTTATGGAAAAGCTAATTTTATCCATTAACCGGAATGTTAAAGGGCATAAAGGGTTGAGGGAGCCTATTAGAAAAAAATGTTAAATTTTCGATACCTACTTGAAATAGATTACGAATTTTAAACGATAACATTTTTGTACCTTTTATTTATTTATTTTTTGTCATAACTTCAAAATGACAAGCGCAAAATGGTAAAAGGGGTACACTATAACATGTGTATTGTAACTCATTCGTTACCTATATTAAAAAAAAACTAGTTTAAAATCATATAAAATGAATGGTTAGCTTGATGAGGTAATGGTTAACAGGTGATAGCCTTTGTTGAAAAAATGCTAAAAACCAAATTTGCTTTATACAAATATTTATGGATTTTGAGATTATCTTACTTCGCACAATAAAGCATTGTAAAACGATTCGGTGCTTCCCTCTCGTCAATATCTGGAAATAAAATTGTCCAGGTCCAGTTAAAGTTTAAGTATTATAATTTCAACCTTATGTACCTTATCACCTTATCACTCAGGACAATTTTTTAAGGTAAATATGTTTTTAAAATGACAATGGGTGGTTTGAATAAAAGCGAAGTAAATGCTAATACTACAGAAACGAAGTAAAAACTTTAAGTAAATACTACGAAGGCGTAGTAGATTCTATTGAGCGGAGTAAATTCTTCGATATTTTCCGGAAGTAACTACAACAGTAGTATGTTAAGAGAAAATTCGTAGTATTTGCTACAAAAGAAGTATATGCTACGTTGGAAGTATTTACTACCAATTTTAGCGGATGCTTCACTTTGAGAGAAGTTTGTAAAAACCCAGCTTCGTTAGTCGTGCTTCGAGTGTAGCATCGTCAAAACATGGGGGAAAGAATAAGAAATCAAAAAAATTACCTTTCAAGACGAACTGTCAAGAGTAATGTTTTATATCGCAAATTATTTAGGTAAGAAAGGGGTCTGTATACAGGTGGTGCCTAAATTTCTAACAAATGTTTTTGTAAGTTTATACAGTAGTATTTAGATAACATATGCACAATTTTAATCACTTTTATCTACATTTTTTATGTGCCAGTCTCCATTGCTATCTGACCAGCAACACCGCAATTGTGCCTGAAAATTAATTGGTTTAAATTATTTCTGCACTTCAAAAATTAAACGGTTAATTATTAGTTTCTATCTTAGATCTGTTGACTGACACCTTCTTAAAATTTATATCAATCTTAATTAGAAAGACAATTTGGTAAATTGCAGTGTTGCTAGTCAGATAGAAATGAAATTTGGTATATAGTTAATTCATTACAGTATATTCGGTATTTTCTAATCAGTAAATATAAAAAGGCTATACCAACCAAATGTGTGTAAAAAAAATCCAACAGTTTAAAAAATTAGTTTCTAGAGAGAAAAATGTCAAAATGTACAAAAATAGCAAAAATTCATAGATGTTCAACCACAAAGTGGTTGAAAATGTGAAAGAGAGAAATATGCGCGATTACATTTTAAAGTATTTACTACTCTCTGAAAGTATATACTTCTTTATAGTAGTACTTGCTTCAGAATGTGCAGACCCTACTACAACGATAAGTAAATACTACCGGAACTACCAAAGTACTTCAATTTGAAGTATTTGCGGTGAAGTAAATGCTCCAACGTGAAGCATTAGCATTTACTTCATTTTTATTCAAACCACCCAATGCTTCCAATTTTTGCGCGTAAATGACGACACTGGAGCCTATCGCTGTCTCATTTGGACACACTGCAAGGAGCAAGGGCAGTTACAAACCTTGAAAACATAGATTCATCAAGTCAAACAGCTTGATGTTTTTGTAAATTACTTGAGTTGACTTGAATATCAAGCTTTTCAAAAATTAATATTTCGATAACTTGGTTTTATGCGTTACTTCTTTACTTGATACCAAGTTATTTCAAGCGACTTGACATTACTTTATTGCGTATGGCGAAACTAAGAAATGGAGTGATTCTGGGTGATAAGTGATAGATAACACAAAAAAGCTATCAAATTCTGCATTAAGAATAATCCATAGGTTTACGTAGAATAATTTCTTTATTCTGTATTCTATATTTTATTCTATATTACTAAGAAACGGAAGGACATCAATTTAAATATTTAGTTCAGTAAATCTATTAAAAATTGCGTCTATTTTGAAAAATTTAATAAAACATTTAAATTGGTTAAATTACTTTTAATAAAAAGTTTTTATTTTAGATCCTACAAATGTTATATTGTTCTACGCAGAAAAAAAGTAGTTTCAATATTTAACACCAAAAATAGAGGGTTGCTATTTTAAAAAAATATTGATTACGCACAGCAAAAAACCAGTTGGCCAAAAAAATTTGGAAATAAGTGAAGAATGTGCGCAATAAAAATATAAAATCGACCTGTCTTGGCGTTTTTCTAAAAAAACATTAACTTAGGAAATATGAATTTTATTCCATACTTTTATGTCACTCTGAAATACATATAACTCTATTTATAACTCTCTTTTTTCTTTGATTATATTTTTTGTGTTTACCTACTAATTAAAATTGTCGACACTTACTGCATTCGTGAAGAACAAACTTTGCACTAAATTAATTCTTTGATTTTTGTTGGTTTTAGTTCTAGCGAAAAACTGGCTCTGTACAATATTAATTACTCAATAGGTCACCAATTAAATTTTGATATCAAATAGGATGAGTCGACATTATATTTAACAACGTGTAATTATAAAATTTCTAGCCAATTACAAAGTAATATAAAAGATCATTATCAATTATTTAATTAAGGATAATAGGTACTTAAAAAGATAAGTTTAAAGTACCGAACACAATGTGAACTACACCTCTCTATAACATGTGTACATTTCATTTTCCGCTTTTTTGTTTTTTGCTTTATTATGTCTTCGGATAAACTGTCTGATAAGGCAAAATTAGTATAAAATAAGACGTGCTGGACACGAGTAGTGTGGGTATATAAGAGCAACATAAGCCAAGGGAACATAGACAATACATAGATATACCATTTCCACATGATTGCATTGGTGATTTATCTTAATGCGGCATGCAGACATGATGTATTGTCTATTGCCAACCCGGCATTACAAAATCCCCAAGGTATTTAGGTCGACTTTGCATGTAAACGGTCACTCCAGATCGATTTGCAGAGCATTAAACGTGTGATGGCGAGTCAAAAATGTGCGTGTGCCATTTATTAATAATTTATTGGTTCGTGCCGATGTCACTTATTTAATCATCAGTGCCATTTTGTATGCAATTTATACATATATGTAATTTAGTCGTGTTATCTATTTTTCTGACATATATACTGTCTCACTTTTAAGCAAAAAATCTAGGTTGTTCTAACATATATTATTTCCCATGGGTTTTACCTTAAATCTACAGAAAAGTTGTCAAAAAAAATTAAGCGGAGAGTTCTACCCAAAAATTAAGTGAAAATTGAGACTGACAGTGTGTATGTCAAAAAATAGGTAATACTCGTGCATTATACAATGTCAATTTTGTTATAATATTGATAAATTAGTGAAAAATCAATTCAATAATATAATTAATAAAAATAAAAAAAATATTTTAATTATTCGCACATGTTTTGGTAGACAAACTGATATTGTAATGCTGTTTGGTTTTGGCATGCAATGTTATTAATTAATAATGTATGCGACCATACGGGTATCAAAAAAATATGTCTAAAATTGTGTGGTAATCAACGCCATCCCACTGTTACAACCTTTTTTATTTTAATAGTTAAAAGCTTTATCAACAAAAATAGGCCACGGATTTTGGAAGGCTGATATATTTTGTGGATATTTTCACCGGAATGATACAAGAAATACTGAAAATCTTAAATACAAAACTGTTATACATATATACTATACTCTATAGTCTATACAGTCATATATTTTAGGATGTAATGTGACAGTTTTAATATTCAAGCATATAGAGGTTGTAGCTAAAGTTTGTCCATCGATAATCTAAAACGACTTTATTATCACTAGTTAACATATTGGGTCGTTTACGACAGTCTCATTGTTCGGGAATTATCTACCTACTCTGCAATAAACTTTAGGGGGTTGGGTTTTTAAAATTTAAATGGGTTGCTCACCACTTTTATGATAATCCTTGTTAAACGGATAATAATTCACTTAAAGAATCGAAAGGTCGTTTTAGAATATCGATGGACGGAGTTTAATGGTAACGGCTTTAAACTCGTTGTCACAAATCAACGTTTGTTTAAATCCCACTAAGTCTTGGATGTTTAAGAATGTTCGAGAAGAAGCGCATGTGGATTATTATGTTTCAATGCGTGGCTTGGTCAATAAAAACTATGAGTATATGTGTGGTTTTTATTATTTTCTATTTTTGATGTATTAAGAGTAATTAAAAAACAACCAGTGAAAAGTAGTAACGATCAAAAAATTTGAAACAAAAATGAAAAGTAAATGGGTTGACAAAATGTTTCAAATTTTGTTTTTTTACTTATATTATAATTACTAAAATAAGATTTATATTTTTGTTTTTGAAATTTTTTAACTGGGATACTGAAATTTAAAAGTAAAGAAAATTCTTTATGTTGTACTACCTACATAAATAATAAAACATATTGAGAAAAATTTTTTACAGCCTGTTGTACCTTAAAAACCATAAATATTTGAAAATGCAATTTGGGCATTTAGCTTTGTTTTGCCGAAAACTACCACCAGTTAAAATTTCTGGACAAATTTCAGTTACATTCGTTACATCAAAAAAATTGCTCCATGGTAAAAAAAAATTTTTACATTGTATATCTCGAAAACCATCAATATTTGTATAACGCAAATTTGGGTATTTAACATCACTAGATAAAAACTCAATTCTTTATTCGATTGCATCTTGTATATTTTTTGTCTGGTTAAACGTGGCCTAATTACAAAAAGGAAAAATAGGGCCGAATATTTTTTAAGTGCATTGCAAAGATTTTTTTAAAACTTTTTATGAGTCTATTGTTTTTTCATTTTTTCTAATCAAATTTGAAGTTGGAAAACTTTAACTGACTTTTAAAACTTAGGAATCTTTATCGAATCCGAATTATTGTTAATTAAGAATATAAAGAACGATCTGCATTTCGTGGAATCAAGGTAGGCTAAGATAAAAATGAGGTTCGTCTAAAACTAATTACCTATTATTGTCACCTTGACTGTCAGAAATTGCTGTGCAAAATTATGTTATATTATAAGCAAAGATGCCTGTGTTTTGTGCTAGAAATGTAGTCAGCGACAGTTACATTAAGAACAATTTAGATTTTGGCTTCTAGTGGTGAACCAAATTTGTAAAAAATTAAGTTTAATTCTGACAGTTTTACCATGTTAAATGATACGCAACTCTCAGATATGACCAACTATACAATCACAAGTCTATACTTTATTTTTTTGACTCTGTTCGGTGGGATCATAAAAGGGGTGGTACCGTTTAACACGTGTTCTGTAAAAATACGTACCGCATTGGTATGGGTTGTCTGTTGGTTGTGTTGTTTTAAGACCTCTAACGCACTTGTAAATAAGGGTCGTTCTTATATCAGTTAGTGTGGGTGGTGTCTCAAAGTAAAGTTTAGACTCGGCTAGGTCAGTGGTTCTAAAATATTTCAATGTGCGCTTTGCATTTTATCATGCATAAACAAAACAGTTTAGGGTCACTGGTTTTTCCCAGATTGAATGTGAACCTGAAAATCCCACCCACTCAACCAAGTTAAGAATGAACCTTAAATATAAGTGAATTAGGAGTCATGGGAACGACACAACCGACTGACGACGGTACAGCATCTTTGAAGAGCAGCTTACAATTTTCGCAGAATGTTACTTGAAAGCGCACTTCTTCGAACAGTATTTTTCCGCTAACGTGAATAATTATGTTCAATACTTTTACCCAACACGTGTTAAACGGTACCACCCCTTTTATGATCCCATTTGACAGAGTCAAAAAAATAAGGTATACATCTGTCTTCCAGGGCCAACTAAGACTCCATGACTTTTGGATCGCTTGGTATAAAAGGCTGAGTTTGCTACAACTCAACAACATTTATACTGCACATTTTTCATTTTTATTTGGAATTTTTTTTTCTAAAAATTTTACCTTAAAAATGGTAGGTGTTAATGGTATCATTTTTTATTCCCATTTACGCATAGTAATGATAATGAAACACACATAGTAAGTGCGGAATCGGTTTGCATTGTAATTTATGGTATTTAGTTCCGTTTTACAAGGCCGAAAAAAGTTTTAATCGGTAACAATAAATATGTATAAATGGTATCGGCGATCGTATGTCTGCGCCTGCGTAAGCAGTAGGCGCCGATCTCAAGATTAGAAAAGCTTTCCGCGAAGCATTCTGCTTACTTGAAGGAAGTGTCTCATAAATTTATACCAGCAAGACACTGATCCTGAGAACACTTTGACAACTTTTTAACTAAAAGCCTCATAAAACGGGTGTTTTTCTCGATTTGGTGACAAGTTTCTGTGGACATTGGCGATTATGTAAATACGTCCAGATTGTAGAAGAGGTCGGCGTTTAGCGTATTTTTGTCGCTGAGAGGCACTTGCAGTAATATGCACGCTGTGGTCTCATCACGTAGGTATGGACGGGAATGAAGGAGCCGACCAATCAAGAGGTCATCTGCATTAAGCTTCAAGACATAGCGGCGGTCACCACGTCATATTCCAACACGTATTCGCGGTTTCTTTCCTACCAGATAGGTAGTTTACAAGAAAATGCTAATTCCGACCGTTTAATAACCTGTAATTAAAATTCAACTTAAGAAATAAAAACGCAAAAGTCTCACCAAGTATGTCTACTGGATGTTGAGCTTAATGGACTATGGGTACTGCGGTATTTACCGAGCTTGTGATTCTAAACGAGACTTATTAGAAAATTTAATGTTTTCAAAGAGCTTGTTATAGTAGCGACCACGAATGAGTTAAAAACGCAGTTTTACAACTAACCAAGCTAACTAGAAATATCTTTTAGTGTCACAACTGTCTTTTATATACTTGCATATTAGTGATTAAATGCTTTAAATTTATGTCATGTTAACAGCAACAAGGAATTTTGAATGATGATTTAAATTCATTAATATGTGACTGAGGGTATACGAAACCAATTGTGTTTACTTTCAGCTTTGATAACGGAGATAATCGTGAATCTGTTCTAATTATATTTATTGTATTTTCAAATTATAATACACTTTATCCAACGCCTCTCTATAAAAAGCCCATAATTATGCTCATTTTAGATGAGTAAAATGCCCTAAGGGCCGATTTCATAATCGAGTTAAAAGCTCTTTTAATTTAAATGATGTTTAGACTGTAACTGTCGATGAAAAATCATCGACAGTTATAGTTCAAACGTCATTTAAATAAAAGGAGGCTTTAAGTTGATTATGAAAACGGTCCTAAATGCCACTAGTGAAATAAAAAGCTGTTTAAGTCACAAGTATACAAAAAGTACTATAAAAACTTTAGTTAAATATTATTAAAAAAACTAATTTTTTTTACTAATTTTAGTGTGCAAAGTGACACTTTTTTTCACTCATTGTCAGTGAAAAATAATGAGTATGGTAGATCCCTCTACAAAATTTTCGTCTTGCGTTTCCGAATAAAAAATTCAGCAATTTTTTATTATGATTGCGCACAGGCGGTCGGTCGTTAAGTCCAACCAGCGCGGAAGGCCTTGTTTTACTATAGTAGTGCAAAAATATCCATTCAACTTCACTGCTCGTAATTCATGCCAGTTTTATATTTTTTTGGATACTGTTTAATATGGATTGAAAAATAAAATACTATTACGTTGTTTTCGAAATAAAAACGAACTTTACGTTTATTACAAACAAATCAAATATAAACACTAAACACTTCTCAAAAGAACCTTAAAAATTATACTAAAATCTGTTTTTTGCAGAGAGAAACCAGTAAGTGTCAGAAACTGAAATGCTCATTTGTGATTAGTTGATTTTCAATCAATCACAAATGGATATTTCAAGTTTCAAAAAATATGGGAACTAGCTATTACTAAGTTAGTCGTTCTGTAGATACAGGTCCTTAGATATGACAATTTTATTTCAGATCTTTTAATTTTCGTTAAAGAATTTTAGTTTAAAAAATAAAATTACTTATTGAACCACCCTCAAATAGGTATCCTGTTATCAGGCTACTAAACGCAAACCAGTTTGAGGCATATTGAAGCTTAGAGTCTCTCGTTAGTCAATTAGGACCTGTTTCAGTAACTGAATGCAATTTACCCTGCCCTATCCTTTTTTCTAGTCATTATTATTTATTTCTCTATGCAGTAAAGAAATTCAAAACAACAGTGTTTGGGTTGATACATCTTGGTTTGTTTTTCTACAAATAGGTATATGCAAAAAAATTTGTGGAAAATGTTGCATAGTCCTAAAGCTCAGAGGTTGTAAATTTAGTGGCACAGTGCGAAACATCAAGGAAAATTTATACCCTTGTATACAAAATTAATTACATTTAACATCCTGTAGCGTAATTAATTATTCTCGAATTATCTAATAAAGATAAGGGTGAATGATGACAAAAAGTTTAGTTCCATTAGCACAATTGGACATGTAATTATGTTTTTATGCAAAGGCAGCATGAAAATACAATTTTATGACAATAAATAGTCAAAGTGTTTATGTAAACATGCACACATAAAAGCATATTAATACATAGGCTACTGTTAAACACAATCGCTTAAGAGCAACAAAAATTCAGTAATTGACTAGATTTATATCTTTTATGACATAATGTAAATATTCCAATGGTTTAATTATCGCCGTTATGCAAGACGATAAAATTTTATTTCTTTACTTTATGTCATGTCTCAAGTGCAATTTTTTTACTTGTTTTAATTGGATTAACATCCACCTAATTTAAATCGCGGCACATCAACTACTTGAAAGCGGCTCTTTATTGTAGACATTATGGGATTGGTTTGATTGTGAATATCGGGATTAATTAACTAACAAATCCTTTAGCTGTTTATGATGATAACATCTAGCGGTAAAATTTGTCGACTTAATGCGTCCGAGTACGTAAATAATAAGAGGTTTACAAATAGAACCAATCTAAAGGAGTTACTCTGTTAAATGGTCATCTACTCTAATAAGGCGGCCAATCAATTTACTGTCAATCCGTTACGGAATCGGTAGTGCCTTCAGCTATTAAAAGTCGCTGAAATCATTTAAATGCTTTACTTTATAGTTATAGTTACAGTTACAGTTTTCATTGAAATCCAAGCTCGAAGATTATTAATTAAAGTACAAAGAATGTTAATTAATGAACCGTCAGCGATTGCCTAAGAAAACTTTGTGGAACGGTCACAAATTAATAATACAAATTAAAACGCATCTTGGAAGTGGATTGCATATGCTAATTTTACAAGAGATAAGGAGTCGAGTTTGAGTTTCACACTCAACATACCCTTTGAGAGTATGGACTGTGCAGTACATGAAGTTCGTGCGCAACAATAAAACGTAAGAAGATTTTACGGGCTGCCGTCATAATAAAAATAATAAAATAAATTTACAACTCAAACAAGCAGCAGCTAGCCGCACGACTCAAAACTGCGAAAAATAAAAGCCAAACAAAACGGTTTAATGAAGTAGTAAAAGCGACCACGCAATGATAAAACCGCAGGTATTCCACCGCATTGTGCACACACAAAAATTATTACAAGGGAATCAAGGAAGAGTAGCAGAATGCACGATTAATGACGTTTTCACTTATTCGGACACATTGGCCCACTTACGGCAGCTTTTTATTCACTTTTCACCAGATAATTGGTCTTCTTTATAGGCTGAAGGTAAATTGCATCAATGTGGGTCATAACGTTGATAATATATTGATTGAACATTCAATAGCTTTTAATTTGTAATAGTCTTTTGTTACCTAAACGAAAAAATGTTGATATAATTAAGTCTTTTGGTGCTGTCAGTAATGAAATGTCTGCAACGGCAGACGTGGTAATCAAAAGAAACTTAGTTACTTCTTTTTTGTAGCCAAAGCGCTCTAAATCATTAGCAGCGATATTTGTTTTTCTATAATGCGACTGCTACGAGCTTTTAATATGGCTTTATAATCTTATTACTAAAGAAGACATTACATACGCAAAGTACATGAAAATTATGGTCATTATCTGAGAGATACGTGCTTAACTTGATCTCCTTAACATAATAAATAAAACAGTAACATATGATGCCCTTTAACTAGATGTACTAGTAATTGACTTAGGCTCGGCAAATTTTATCACAAGTATGTTTTACTTTTTGCTTTCTTTAAGAAATGAAGGGGAAAATTGTAATAAACTGTCAAGGTTTGTACAGTACAATGGCATTTTGTTCGCATTGGACCATTTAGTTTCTTGGAAGAACGCAAATTGCCTCTTTATCTGCTGAATGAATATGTTAGGGGCTATGATGTAAGGCAGGTAGTAAACGTAGGAGTATAGGTCAAATGTGAGTTGTTAGTCAAGAATTTTTAAGAAAGTAGTTATTTATGAACACATTATTTATGTTGTTTTTAAACAATTTTGCTTAATACAATAGCCAAGTTTAAAATTGAGGAATTTTAACTATTTCTGAACGTATCCTTGAAAATCGCTCCTGATTGCCTAAAATGCAATATTATTAACTCAATGGGCGTTTGTTTTATATGAATCTATTAAAAACTGTAAAATTGGCTTCACCATATAATTATAACCTAATTTCTATTACGGATACATTTTAATTTACATATTTTTCCATGTTCATCACATTTTCCTTCTGGTTGTAATTTATTAACAATAAATGTCAGTGCACATTTATATTTCAGGTAAATTACACGATGTAGTTGTTTTATCTGAAATCAAGATTCATGACGTTATTATGTCCCTTGATCTATTAATTCCATAACTCATAATACGAGTATGTATATAGAGGTCGTGATAACTTTGTCAGATTTGATTAATTAATAAATAGTATTATTACATTATGCAATAGTAATTTGTAAACCTAGGCTGCGAAAATGCGAAATGAATACTTGGTGGGCGAGAAATAGATTTTTAGCCGAGGCTAAAAAGTATTGAGTGTACCAAATATATTTCACAGACGCACAAAATTACATAATAAATTAAAAAAAAAACACTAATAGCAACGCTCACAAAACAATTTTTGAGCTGTTACTAGGAGCAGCGGCTTTAAATGCGATTTTGGTAGTCGGGGCTTAAATAACGAATTTTCTGGCCGCTGTAGAGGTTATAAATAGCATATTGGGTGACTTGAATAAAAACAAAGTAGGTGCTAATGCTTGAAGTAAAAGAATTTACTTCGAAGCAAATATTTTAAGTTGAAGTATAATAATTGTACATCCGGTACCATTTACTTTAGTTGTAGTTGCAAGCCACACATTGAAGCATTTTCAATTCAAAAATGTAACTAAACTGTCTTATTTATTAACTAGTCAATACTTTTGTAGTCAACATTGCGACCGTGTTTACTGCCTGTATGACAAGTATTTTTCGTCTACTTTTAATTAAGTAAAATAAAAAAATGTAAATCTGATATGTTTTTAAGTAAAAAGTATTACCTTAAACTGACAGTTCTTAGCATTACTTGTAGTTTCTATTTTCGAAATACTTTAACCGCAATACTATTTTAAAGTGACAATATTATTGTTATAGCAATATTGTTATTACTAAAATACAAAAAATTTTGTTAGTTGTTGCCTTAATAAAACAACACTGCTATTTTACCAAGTTGCTATTTTGCGTACCGAGTTGCTGACTTCTTTAAAAAGTGTAACAGAAGATTTAATTTCATCGGTTATAATATCCTAGTTATCCCTAATTCTTGACAATTGTTTTAATTATTTTTTAATAAATTTTTGTTATACATGGAACTGAAATGTACAAAAAAATTTGGTATACTTGAAAGAAACAAAATCATAGTCTTCTAGAGGATACATTTTCTTTATTGTATAGTAAAAGACTCAAACAAAAAAAAAGTATGAATTTGCACGACATCGTTGCCTAAGGAACGACTAACTTGTTATTAGGTATTGTTTACTATTTTTGACGTTTTTATGATTTATTGAACTTTGTAAACTAATGCTGGAATTCTAAATCACTACGCTACTTTAGAGTATACTAAAGTTATGAGGTTGCCTTTAGCAATTCAAATTACACCGGCGTAAATCATCTGATTTAGAATTAGGTCCTTAGAGGTAACTTTACTATACTCTTTATATTAGATGGCGTAACTTTGCGCTACTCAAATGTAACTCAAAATACAATTTATAAAGCTAACTGGATCCTGGATCTCTCTTGCATTATCATAATTCACATAAAACATAGATAGCTGCTAGCTATTATAACAAAATTGCAAAACTAGAGCTTTTCGAGGTAATCTGTCGGTTTTAACTCCTGGACAATTTGTATATGGTACGGATGAAATTTATTCTTTTTCGAAATTCTACAAACTGACTAATGTTTAATTGTTAACTGTTTTGATATCTCTTTTTGACTGATATGTAGATTTTCGGTTACAACTTCAATAACTGCGACTTCGTTTTTAGGGCAGGTGGCAGTTCTAGTTCTTACTCTTTTAAAGCAAAGCCAATTATTTCTTAGCTTGCTTTTCAGTCTCCTAAAACTTTTGTAGGCCGGAGCTCGGCGTTCGGAATATGGTTCTCGATACAAATTTGCTGCAGCAACACTATTTTTTCGACATTCGCTAAAAATTAGTATCCGTTTTTTCATCGTTAGAAAACATCACTAGTTCAGTCATTTTAGTAAGTTCACCTCGGAATTTGAAATACCTACAAACTCTACAATAGATAGCTACAAACTCGTATAAACTTTTATTGTGACATTCTAAAAGTTGTCTCAAAACCTGCATATGGTAGGGTGTCCGCGTCTAGTAAAATCAAAGGTCAAAAGTCACAAAAGTCAATTTTTTGAAGATTTTTCGCAAATATCTTTGTTTGGAATTGAATAAGCGTGCTAGTTTTTTAATACTTTATTTTGCTAACAGTTGATGAAACTACATTCGGCGTTTTGTTGACGTCGCTCTAGAGTCTAGACACACTACTTTTTTCACGACTTAACTTGAACTCTCTGTTCCAGGGTGGCTCTCCTCCTCTCAGGGTGGTGAGAGGAGTGGGGAGTCTCTTTAGGGTGTGGATGGTAACGTTGGTACCAAACATCTTGTTTCCTTTAGGTTTTTTGCTATTTGTATTTATTATTAGTATTGTAGAGGACTAAAGTCTCTACAACTTTTGTTTTAAATTTTTTTTATACATTGAACCGTTTTTGAGATAGAGGGCGGAGAGCGCGCGGTTAGAGCATCAAGTTCATGCGGTAGCCACGATCGAAGACACGCCATATAAAGTTTATTAATTATTGATAAATACATAAATACTAATCATTTTTAATTTTTATTAACTATTACATTATATTTAATAAAGTATTAATTTATTTAATATCACTTACCTACCCGTGTAATTAAAAAATTGTTAAGGAAAATAAAAAATATCATTCTATACATTTATAATTTTCGAAATTGAAGAAATTGATTAAAAATTATTAAAACTATAAGTTATAGTTTTAATTATCTTCTTCTTTTTTATCGTCGTATCTATCTCAAAAAAAACTTTGTATGGTTCTCTATCTTGAAAACGGTTTATCGTATAAGAAAATTTTAAAACAAAAGTTGAAGGGAATTTAATTCTCTACAATATTGGTATTAAATACAAATAGCAAAAAAACTATAGAAAACAAGATATTTGCGAAAAATATTCAAAAAAAACGATTTTTGTGAGTTTTGACCTTTGATTTTATTAGACGCGGACACTCTACCGTATGCAGGTTTTGAGACAACTTTAAGGATGTCACAATAAAAGTTTATACAAGTTTATAGCTGGGTATCTCAAATTTCGAGATTCTTACCTAATTTTGACTAAAATGACTGGACTATAAGTTAAATAATTATGAATGAAAAAATGTAATGACACTGACTACTACTTATAATTCGTACATACTTGGATTCCTAATTTAATTTTCTAGTTCCAAAAAACAATGAGTCCTTTGTAAACTGTATTTTGGGTTGCATTTTTACTTGGTCAGGCTCGTCATTTTACGTGAATAACTCTGTATAGGTATGTAGGAGTAGACGTATGCATCAGCATTAGTAACATGAAAAACATAATTTCTATAATTTTATCACAATTTTATTGATTGTGTGGTATTGTTTCGTGTATTATTGAATGTGTAATGAAACTACATAATGGCATTATAATGTCATAACAGTATGAGTTTGGTGTCAAAGTGTTTTTATACTTTATAAGAATAAAGAACGCGTAGCTTTTTTTACCAAAACAAAACTCATCTCATATTGACAAAGTTTAATCTGAAGATTGACAATGAGTTATAAAAAAATGTTTTTCTATTTTGCGTCTGTGACAAAGTCTTATACGGTACCGATTTGGGTGCCATATTAACCAATTTAGCACCCATTTGCGTACTAAAAAGGAATTAATACAATTTATTTTTTTAAGGTTGGTGATGTTTTCTTTGGTATTGGACTTCAGAAATAATGAATGAAATGGCATAAATGTCAGCGTTCTAACGGGTTATAATTTTATTCAAACAAGATTTTGTTGCACATAATGATAAGTAGATCCGTACAAAATTTGCGATTTGATAATTTAAGAAATGTTTTCAGAAATTTTCTATTGTGTTTATAGCGATTGGACTATTCAAGTAATAACCGTGACGGTGGGTTAAAAAGAACCTTTTGTGGGTTACTAACAAACAATTTTGGACAAATTTGAAAACAATTCTAAAAATATTTTACACTTTTATGTAATTTATTACCAACTATCTCCTATTAACGCAAAAGACTCTAAAGATTGAGAAAATAACTTTTGTACTTAAAAAGCACGTAAAACGCGCAAAATAGAAAAAAAGCATAAAGAACTCACTAAAATTTCTAAATTCATTGTGGGCACTCATTCTTGTTTGCGCTTGTTTTGTAAACTTGAATTTGTGTCACAAAGTTGAGTTTTCGAAACGCGTTTTTTAATATACTAATTTTTGCTCCACTCACGTCAACAAACTGCTTTTTGTTTTGTTAATTTATTGGCTTTTCACATTAATAAAAGATAATTTTATATAAAAAGAAGAATTTGTAAGATGTCATACATAGCAATAATAATTGCTGTTATACTGTTAACGGCAGTTTCTAGACTTTGCGTTTCTAGATAGCAGTCATAGACTTACCAGTTCCTATAAATTAAGATTAATTTTGTTCAAAATAGCCATTTTATGTTCTTTGACTTGTTGCCTTAGTACTTCTTACTTAGACTTCTTACTTGTTGTAAATAGCTCTCATCATCGATAGTTGAGGTATGAGGCACAGCAAATCTCATTTCCGACATAAAATCAAGATTATCCACCTTGTCACAGTTAAATCGGTGTGCAAAATACTGCGATTGCGTCGTGTTAAAATGCATGATATAGATAAAAGATCAGATAACCTATACCCCGGTATTATGCGCAATTGCTTAATAATTTACACGGCGATTTATGTTGTCGATTTAAAATATCACAAAAATGAGGGAAACATCTGAACCGGCATTTATAGTTATCGAAGCTGGTGAAATTGTTTTTGAAACGTTACATCACTGGAGCGGCAAGATACTGGAAATGTCACGCTCGTGATAGCGCGCGATTCGGCCCCAGGGCTCTCCGAAGATATAACGGACACGAGGGGCCCCACGTTTAAACGCGACCCACTGCTTGCTCCACATACCTACAGGTGCTCCTCGGCTCGGAGAAAGTGATCCGATTGCTCTTGCTCCGACTCTGAATTTTTTACTCGCACTTTTGCGACCTTTCCGTATCCAAATGTCATCAATTATTCTGCTCAACTGATTTCATACATATTTTAACAAATCTTTGCGTATTTTGTAAATTTTAAGTTTTTAAAACATGGCATCGGATACGGTAGCTACAGATTTTATTTTCTCATGTTTGCTGAGTTTTCCATAACGAAGTAGAAAATTTATGTAAATTTTAACAAAGCTGCTAATCAGGTGGAATAAACGACCTTTAACGTCAATTCTATTAAAGGCAACTAAACATCTTTATTTTTAACATGTTAATGTAGGAAGATTATATTTTTACACAACTATACTTACTATTATAAAGACATTAATAGATATAAGACACCCAAACTATTCTCCGGATTTATTAAAAACTTTAGATCTTACTTTCTTATTCAGAATAATTTAAAATTTAAAATTGGTGCTGTAAGGACATTCTTACCAAAACATAAATAAGACCTTTCTTATCTTTATGGTATATAATATTTTTGGTTTATTTATTTTCGCGACTTTTGTAATATATTTCTTTTAGTCATACTTTAATTACTTAGGTGATTGTTATTACCTATTAGTTTTACGACTGATTTGTATGAGTTTAGTTTTATAAACAGTAGTTTTTTATGAATAAAGAACTAAAGATGTAAATTTTTTATATGTAAGTACTTACAGATATTGCCGACTAAGGCGAAGCCGCCATCTGTAATAGTACTACACTCAAATCGGCGAAAAGATATAGTTATAAATCATCGTAGGGCGTATACATGTGCTTAGAAGCTCATTCGCAGAAGCCGGGTTTACACAAAATTTCGAATACGTATTGTTAGTTGCATACACTTGGTTGCTGATCTTACCAACACTAAATTCGTCAGTGTGACACCGACTTGTTACAATACTCCTAGTTTTCAAAACAGCCAATTGCATGCTACTATTCAAATGTCCCGGGCAAAAGTGGGCGGTTTTATTACTATATCTGTTCGCCGATGAGACTATAGTACTGACACCTTTTTAGTACCTACGAAATCCACACTTTTTTTGAATTACACAAGTGTTTTTGAAGTTACTTTATAAATTTTAGCGGGTAATAGCCCTTGTCGTAAGGATCGGAAATAGCCTAGTGGTAGCGACTACATACTAGAGCCACTAGAGCCAAATCGATGTAGGTTCGAGTCCTACTGAAAACCATCTCGGACCCTACGGTCAATCGGACTCTCTCCTTAAAAAAACTAAGCAACCAAATTTGTCTTAACAATTGTTTATACTTTTTGAGATATAATGCTCATTTTTTCTTAAAATCAATTGTCAAAGTGTTTTAAGGTTGGTAACTCCATTTAAAATTAGCTTTTTTAGTTTTGTTTCCATGGCAATCTAACAGGGTTCCAACATAATTTCAGAATTTTTGACACTGACATTTGATTTAAAGAAAAAATAAGCTTTACGATGTAGAAAGAAATTTTTGTTAATAAACAGTGTTATCATACATCTTATTATCGTCAATCTCAAAAAAAATTTCTGCAGTATGTATCTCAAAAACCAGCAACATTTGAAAAAGCAAATTTGAATATTTAACATTGTTTTAATAAGAACTATCACTGGACAAAATTTTTGTACATAGTTCAATCACACCCTGTAAACCAAGAAAAAAAAATGCTATACGTATAATATATCGTATCTCATAAATACAACTTTTTTAAAAACATTTATATAAGACAATTTTGGTTATTTAGCATTATTTTAACGAGGAATATCATCTGTTAAAATTTGTAAAGTAACTTTAACAACACCTTGCATTCATCATTTATCAGAGCACCAATTATCTGTTTTTTGACATACGCACTGTCAAATATCATTTTTGAAAAATAATCTTTGTTGTTTCTATACATATAGGAATAAGGTTTTACCCTAACGATACAGAAAAGTTAACAAATTAATTAATTAGCTTTGTCTGTCATTTTAAATTATTTTAATTTTAGAACTTAGTTTAGAACTATTTTATAGGTGAACTTGTTATATACCTTTGCTTTATCTAATGTTTCAAAGTTTTGCTAGTGTTCTGTTCTCAACTAGGTATTTTGCAATATTTGGTAATTAATTATTTTTTAGTAATTAATATCCAAGCCCTACGTTTTCATCACCAAAGGTAACTTGATGACCAAAGATTTGAGTCACTCGTTATAATATACGAGTACACAGATGTCCTAAATAGAGGTGCCAAATTGTTGTTACGTTGTCAACTAAGGTCTAAGGAACACGAGAAAATGTTGGAATAATAGAGAACTTAAAAAGGTTAAAACGATGAAGTTTAAAAGGCTATGCTGTCATAGTTTTTAAATCAAAATTGAATATAATTATCCTAAAGTTTTAGTTAAACAAAATGCAAAAGATTGAAAATTACTTTATAGGTAAAAGTGGTAATGTTTGAAAACTACAAGAGAGAATATCTGTGTTTTTTAAACCTCTAAGTTTACTACAAATCATCTTAAAAACGAAAGTAGATAACCAAAAACATATGTTTGGAGCCTTGTATCTTAAAAACTTAAAGGTTTAGTGTTTTACATTATTTTGTGCTCTTTGGACCTCAGTTGGTATTGTACGAACTATCTGTCCAAGGAATGTGTAAAATCAGCTATCATGCGGCAAGCCCAGGGGATCTGCAGATTGCTTTGCCAAATTTTATCTAAATTAGTAGTGTTTTTATTCTAAATTTTGTGGATTTTTTATTTGTTGCTAAGTTTTCAAGATCCCATTGTTATAATATGTATACTCCTACTTGTGTAAAAAACCACAGCTTGACATGACATTATTTCAAGGAAACCACAATATCATCAACGAATGTAAATCTAAAAATAACGCTTTGCAATTTCTAAAAAAAAATGCGTGCTTTATTTTGCGGTTTTATATATGACCTAAATAAGTTCGAACAATTAATATTTAATAGCAATGCAAAATTTAGATGTGAGTTGTATTTAAAAGGTTTCTGTTTGGTTGAATTCTACATCTTGCGTTAATTTTTTTTACATATAAAATAGAAATGATAGTGTATTTTTTCGAGAGCGCTTATTTCCTCAAGATGAAAGAAATTAAATGCATAGTTTAGAACTAATTGCAAATTTTATTTATAGGCCGTTCATAGCCGATCACTTCCAATAAATACCAATCGTTCAAATCTTTAATGGCAATGATTATTTACATGAATGTTTAATATCACTTAGAGCAATTTGCATATAATAAACGATTCCAAAGCATATTATAAGAAAGAAAATAATTAAAACAAGACGCGGTATATTTCATTATACATTTGTAATTTACAGCCGTAATCTTGATTACAATTACAAAATATGGGCAACATTTACAACGTCCTCCTACACGCCGTTTTCAGGAAATAATAACAACAATAATGCCAACTTAAGACAATATAAATTACTACGTTGGTTGAGTAATGTACAACAAATGTCCAATTTATCTCGAGCAATTATCGAATTCGGCAAATTTAATTTTTTGAACATCGTTAAAAGGTGCTTTCTTATTACCAACGAAGAAGGAATATATGGGTGACAATAACGATGTAAACTGACAAGAGGATTTATCCGGCCTACTTATTTTGCAATACATTTATTAGTAGTAACGGAATGGCGATATTTATCCTACATGTGGTAATAACTTAACATTTATCGAATCTATTTAATTAATAACTATGATTTTATAATTAGGTAAATTGAAATTATTATTATAAAACTTATCAATATCAACATTTTTTGATTTCAAATACGACATGAACTGTTTTTATTATTTCTGCAAAGTAATTATAGCAATTAGATCGTTTATTATATATATAAATATTACTTGTAATTATTTTTTTTAATTAAATTTGAAGGTGCGAATGCAATAATTAATTTTATTTAGTGCCTCTAGATAATTCATAACTATGCTAAAATAAATAAAAATTTTAAAACGTTACTAGTGGTTGAAATTTTCTTTAGGTTGGCATGAGAAAACAACTAACTCAAATTTGTTCTTGCAAAATATGCAAAATGATTTAGTTTAATTGGTCTGCAATGATCAAATTAGAATTTGATTAAGCGTTTTATTTATACTAAAAAAAATCTAACTTTTTATGGCTTTCAGCTTGCAGTAAGTTCCTTTAGTTCAATGGAAAAACATTTTTTTTTGTATTTTGCTAAGTTTCACAAATATAAATTTGTAAAATTTTTATTTTAACACTGTCATGTCATGACAGTTGTTTTGTCATTAGAATGCTATATTTACACATAAAATTTAGTTTTGGTCAAATTTATTCTTTCTTTTGAGAACATTTTTGGGAGTTTGGCAGCTAATTTGTTTTGGCTCTAAGACACTAAAATTAAACTCCTTCTACACGAAATGGCTTTTAGGTAAAAGGAGTGGTTTTTTTGTGCCCTATTTGGTCAAAAACAAGCTTGTACTGGTATCATAAAAAAACTAAGATAATACCAATATGTATATACCATTGCGCTTCCTGCGATACATCTTACAATAATAAAACCATTTTATTTAAATATAAGCCAGTACTACTATGTAAAGAGTGTAACGATACAGCCTACATAAAAAGAGGTCTTTTAAAATTTCATCTTCCAGGATTACGTCCCCTAAAAGAGGTTTGTCTATAGTTTTTTATACATATGTGCAATCTCTGAAATGACAATGGTACCTTCTAAATGGCTTTGTTTTTGTTTTATATCTACAGTAAAAAAAAACAAATAAAATAAGAGACCTAACTTGTATAAATTTGGCCAACCGTGTAAAATACGATTTTTTATTTTATTTATGAATTTTGTCTAAAATTTTGATTATTATTACATACCTTTTTTATTTTTAGATTAGGGTTTAATGGACAAGTTAGATGGAAAGAAGGCAATTTTTTTATCGTTTGCCATTGTTTCGGGGCTTTTGTTTGTTTTTTCTCAAGCTTTTCTCTATTATTTGATAAAACAACATAATTATTAAGTTCACAGTCGCTGGAGATTTGAACTTAACATGTTATTTTATCAAACAATATTAATAGTTTTACAATAGTTGCGAGCTTGAGAAAAGAACAAATAAAAGTCCCGAAACGTCGGCGAACAACTAAAAAAATTGCATTGTTGTCTACTTTTCATGAACTCTAAATTGAGGAGCTTGCGTGCAAAACCGGGAATATATCCACTTTTACAAATTTTTCGGGAGATGAAAAAAACATCCTACATATTTGTTTAAAAAAACAGTGTTATTTAGCGAAAACAGTTTAAATTTAATAGGGTTATGCCAGTGATTAACATATATTTTTTTGTATAAAAACTAAACAGATTGGCATTATTAGCAAAAAACTATTGTATATATCCAGTTTTGCTCACAAATGTCACATTGAGTAAAAATATAAACAAATTTAAATTGGTATTTGCAAAGAAAACAAAAAAATTAAATATGTACTGCAGCCTCTTCGTTCAGGTTATTGCATAGCTTCTTGGGTTTGATTCTGTTCTTAGTTTCTTCCCCCATTACTGTGTAATAATTTTTTATACCACAAAAGGTCTTCTCTCTTTAGCCAATCTTTCCCAAAATGTTTTTTATTAAATGTTTTAAGCTTTTTTTCTTCTTATCTCGATATATCCGCTGTTGTTTGCAAAATTTAGATAGATTTAACCGATTTTGCTCCAAATGTCGAACTTTACTTAACGCTTTAACGAGGATTTAAACGGTTTTAGTTGCAAACGCATATATGGGCCATAGATATCACAACTTAGATCCAGAAATCACCAAAACATGATTTTTTGTGAAATGTGGATATATCCGGTTTTGCGTGCAAGCCCCTCAATTAAGTAAGAAATGGACGTCCTTTGAAAATTTAATTAATTCATTTTTTATAGAAGGGGAATAAGGAAAAACTTTTGAAACTTAAATTCATCTGTAATTTAAATTACGAGTTTAATAAATTAATAACAGAATCCGTTGAATAGATACAAACATAATCGTAAGACCTGATTATTGTGATTACTTATTATTAAAATAATTACATGTATTTTGCTATTTGATCAATATCCAGTTAAAGTATTTGATATATTGCGACGTTAACAAGCTGTTATACTAATGTTATACTTTTTTTATTGGATACAGTAAACATACTTTGTTTATTTATTAAAAAACAATGAATCATTAAATATGAATCAATAAACATTTAAATTTAAATTAGAAAAATATATTGTTATATTATTTTTATTAATAAGACCATTTTAAAGTAAATAATTTATATCTCTAATGTACATATATAATATAAACGACAGATCTCGTGGTAGTGTAAGTGTAAATAATTTCATGTTGCTTGAAAATGACGATGGTGTTATACGTGTTGGCACGTCCTCCAGATCTTACATGCACGGAATCATTTCTTCACCATTCTACAAGCCATTACAGGCTCTATCATAGAAACAAAGCTTTTTTTCTCCATTTAAGGAACTGCTTACCGTTAACGTATTCACATTAGAATATTTAATTAAAACCCTCTGTTAAAACGACATTACGAGATAATTGAATTCTTGATGGGTGCAACTGGCATGTCAACGACTTTAATGACTTCATTAAAAAAGTTAAATACCTTGAGAACATTTATAAATGATAACAAAAATGTATGAAGGGCAGTTTTAAAGTAAACAAAAATTCTCCTTTCAAGCAGACCTATTAACTTAAATTTTAATAACACACTTAGTATATTATTATGAATAATGGAATACCTCAGTGAACAACAGAACGAACAATAGCTTTGCAATTGGTTCCTCCAAATTGTTCGAACCTTATATAAATATAAATTTAAATTTGTTGATAATTATCTCAATGATACTTGGGAAATACATATTATTTATATAAAGTGAAAATTATATAAGGAGAAAAGATAATATGGCGTCAAAGCTTTCCTTCACTTTCTGTTTTCTAACGATTTTGGGTGAGATTTTGCGAATGGGATTATATAAGTATGGTAATGAGGTTTTTGAGGTGTCTTACATAGGGTCTTTTATCTTAGCTTCATTCTTCTGTAGCTCAGTTATTAGTTAAGTTGAAATTTGTAGACTTTATTTATATTCTAGTGTGCATTTCAGAAAAATATTATTGATTATACAGAATGTCCCAAAAAAGTGACGACATGTAATGATACATTTTTTAAATGTCATGCTGGTGTCTATTAGGATGTCTTTTTAGTTACTTACATATTTCCAAAAAAATTTTCAAATTGGTGTACCAAATACTTCCGTGTTTGAGTATAGGGAACTTTAATGTGAAATTTGACAAGAAATAACTTATAAACAAAGTAAAGTTTTAATTTTCGTTTTCACTATGCGAAAGCACTTGTTTTTCTTCATGGGTTAAATTTTCCCAAACTCATTATGTAAGTTTTTAAAATAGTTTTTTGAAATTGTTTTATAAAAACTCACGAAAAATTTTATTAATTACGTATGCATTATTTGTTCGAAAACACTAAATTTTACTCAAGTACTTAATTATACCTACATTGCCTAATGTAAGAAATTCAGGTAACATTAAGTTTTTTCGATCAAATTTATATTTAATTAATAAAAACTTGCTGAAATTTTTAGAAAAAACAATTAAAAAAACCTATTTTAGAAAATTACATAATAATTGTTTATAAATTTGTCTTATGAAGAAAAGCATGTGCTTTCATATAGTGAATACCGAAATTAAAAATTTTATATTGTTGAAGTGTTATGTCTTGTTAAACATTACATTTTGATCTCTACGTTCGAAAATTCTCAATTACTCGTATTTTAATAAGTTTATCTCGCATTTTCTCAACGCATCAGATCCACTTATTTTAACATATTCGTAATGGGCCAATCACGTTTGATGATTTTTTTTGGCAACTTTAACTGATAGTTCGTTGAATTGTCATACCAACTACAAATATTTTAAATTGAAGCTCTTTACCTTACTCATATTTATTTCTAAAATAATCTAACTCGAAAAAAGTAGCCAATCATTTTTCTTCATTTAATTTAAATGAACCAATCTAAATAGGCTTCAGATTTTTTTTCCGACAAGGATTATGTCAAAATTTTGGATGCGATAAGATTTCTGTCAAATTTGATAAATTTGGCAAAAAAAATTAATAACGTTTAAAGACTTAAAAACATCGTTGCATGAACATTTTTTATTTATAGTGTTAAATGAAGGTAAAGGATGTCTTACTGCATATACATAGTGCAATAACAATCTTTTCTAATTAATTTAAACAAACACTATCGTCTGCTCATTAACCTCTAAATATGTAATACCGTGATACTAGAAATGATTGAAGCAAAAATACTAGGGTGGTACGCCTGAGTAGTTGGTAGCCGCGTCATATTTGAGTCTTGTTACATTTGTAGGTTAGGTACAAGCTTGTCAAGTTTGAATTTTCTTATAATATTTAGTATGTAGTACCAACAAAAAATTCTAATCTGTTACCAACCCAACAAAAAAATCACAATCATTTTTAGTATCCCGGTATTTGTTAAACGTGGCGAATGTAGATGGGGTAGTTAAAAAAAACAAATTATTTGTTTTGCATCTTTTATTGATACTTGCTAGAATATCAGAGAGCAGTCTTAGAAATTAGAATTAAAAATATTAATTATAATCTTTTTTTTTTGATTTTGTTATTTTGTAGGAATATTTAGGACACACAACTAATTACTTTAATATCGCAAGGTAAAGGGTTACTTATTTGTAACCTTAATAGCCTAGATTTTGAGCATTTACTTGTCATTGTGCCGTTGTCATAAATTTACATTTCCATAAAAAAGTCACTGTTTGTGGTTAACTTCAATCGTTAATAGAGTGATCATAAATAGTATGAATTATGTTTTTAAAAAAGTAATTATTACCTGATAATTATTAAATGTTTTTTATTTCTGATTACACAAAAAATTTTCTTCTTAGGTATATAATTAAAATTTAGGTTTAAAAATGAATCAAAAATAGGATAAATTAAAAAAACGATACTATTGTTTTTTTTTAAAAAAACTAATCGATATATTCAAAAAATGATTTGATATATTTGTAGCGTTTATTAAAAATATTTTTTTGTTGCTCGTTGACAAATGAGGGTTATTAATACACTCCAAGCCATTCAAAGGAGTTGGTTAAACACCCCCCTTATTGACCTGTTAATACCAACTATACAAACTATAACTATGGCTTTTTTCGCATCACTGGTGGAGTGAGGTTTAAAATTTCTTTCATATTTTTGCCAATAACAAACTACAATCAAACAATAATGACAGCATTATGAAACTGATTAATATTAATGATAACGAAAAAATTTGTTCGGTTGTTTTGTAGCTAGCTAACAGAAAACAATCTAGATGTGTTACTACAAATGTGTTACCTAGTAGAAAGAGGCAAGTTGAAAAAGTTTGGAATAAAGTTTTTCATTTTTATTGTGATGTAAGCAACATAAAAACCTTGTAATCAGTGCTTTGGTTAATGTGCGATTAATAATCTCAACTTTTATTAACGCGTGAGCGAAGCGAAAGCGTTAAAATGTCTTGATATATAGATACATATAATTGCTTTTAGTAACAAACTTGTTGCTTAAATAACTAATAATAATATTAATACATATTTATAGGTCAATAAGTACAAATAATAGAAAAAAGACAAGATATTAACATACATACATACATATACTGCTCTATCACATATTACACTAAAATTATATAAGGACATCACTTAGGTAGATTACGACATATATTTGTACAAAATAATTAAATTAATTAGATATTGCTGATCTATGGTCATGAATTTTTGTAATTGATTAATTTGAAATATAAAACGTACATAAAATGAAGTGTTAATTGTAGTAAATCAGTTTTCGTTTAATATCAACCATAAATATCATGTGGAGGGATGTTAAACATGACCAGCTTAACGAAATGTCGATCCGGGTGTTTAAAATCTGAGAAGTTAACAAATCAGCGTTTGAGCTCACGTTTAGCCGATATTTATGAATGAAAAGCTTTCATTAGGCTCGTTTTACTGGAAGAAATAGAGGGCGTCCTCACGTCGGCTTGCTTTTTGTCGGCCGATTAGCGCTTTCAATTGCGTGTGTAATAAACGCAGGCGTAAGTTTATTAATACAGATCGTCGTGTATGGGTGATTTCTACGCGGTTATTTACTAATAACAATAAGTAACATCCATCTGTTGACTGCCTTGGCCAACAATAGACGTTAAATGGTCTAAAAGTCTGTAATAACCGTCATAATCTAGCAAATCATTGTTATCACGGTGCAGAATATTCCCATAAAGGTAATTATAACGTGAGATGTTGTCATGATGAATGGCTGGGCATCTGCGTGGGCGGCGTGGCCAAAGCCGCGTGTTGACTCCGCGGGCTCTAATGAGTTTCTACTATAAATCACGGCGTAACCCCCGGCTTCTATTAATTGTTCCTGTCACTGCTAAAAACTAGCTCCACCAATATAAGTGTTTGAAATATGTCTGACTACGATGTTCAAATGAGTTATCTTATGACTGCTTTAATCTGATTTGTATGCTTCGTTACAACGGTGTTAAATTAATTATCCAGCTTTTGGGAGCCGAACGAGTCAACGAATGAACGAACGGACGTTGCCTGCGTGCTGATTTATCATCTCACTAACCTGTCTGCCAACTTCACCTCCGTTATTCTACTAATGGAAGAATTAGAAGATAAGCGTCACAACAACCATAGGACGTAATGCAGCCGGGAGGCCATTTATACGTCGCATTCTCCTTTTTTAGAACTTTCCATTTCACTATAATAGCACGTTGAGATTACCTTAATGATTCTTTTCTAAAAGCCACCTTGTCAATGCTAATAATTGTCTTCGTAGCGTTGACGGGAAATTATGATCATTATCCACACTTCCTTCCAATATGGATCTGTTAAATCAAAATTAAATAAACTATTAATGAAAAACAAATTATAAATAATGAAAAAATAAAAATTAAAAACAAACCCACAACTTTAAACTAAATTATATGAAAATTACCTCACTTTGAAAAAGAAAGGATCAAAATAATTTTTAGATTTAATCCAATTTTAATTAGAAATTTGATACCTAAATAAATATACAAATTACTGGGAGTATTATTCCTTAAAAACACGGATAGAATGAACATATACACCATACGAGTATATAGGATGAAATATATAATTAATTATTTAAATAATGTACCCAAATTTTACCTGGTAATAGTTCTGGTTCCTAATTAGTAAAGCTAGAGAAAAGTTGAAATAGAAAAATTAATTTTGATAAATGAAAAAGAGTACTATGTATATGCAAACAAATTCTAGCTGAAGATGTCTGGAAAACCTGAAAGATCAGGGAATTCGTTTCTGCCAGATTGCTGATAGGTACTCTAAAACGGAGACTAATCAAGAATGCGAAACTAGACAGGAGATCGCTTATAAACTAATAAAAAAATAGGTTTTTTAAAGAAGGTGAAAGATCATGTGGTCTTCGTGTGAATAAAAAAAAGATATCGATAATGAATAAAGATAAATAAATTTATTTATTACTTTATATTATATTAGTCAATTTGAAGTGGAATAAGTTACATCAAGCTTTAAATGTGATAAGAATATTAGAGAAATTAATAAAGCTATATTTACAGGTCGACAAGCATTTTCACTAATTTTAACTATAGTTATCAGTTTATCACTTTTTGGACCACAAAGTTATGGGTTTTATACTAACATTCTCATTTCTAAAAAACTGCGGTCTATTTAATTTTTGATCCTACAGTTTGCCTAATATGTTACAAGTTGATTTATTTGAGAGATTTCCATTGGAGCACGCCCTATTATTGTTATTACAGTTAAACTACATACAGATATCGTGTTTATTGATTAACATTTTTGTCTTGAAATTTTTTGAAATAAACTCGTTCAACTTATTAAAAACCATTTTCTTCTTACAAATACTGGCCTCAAGACTTGACGTGAAATTATTTTCATTAGATCTAGTTGTTAGTTTAACATCAAAAAAACCTAATTAAAGATAACCTTTTTAAAAATCTCAAGTTATGAAGCGATAATGACATCCTCTAGAAACTCATTAGACATGTCTAGCACGTGACTGCTAACCATAAGCCTTCATTGCTGTAACTGTCACCAACTAAGTTGCTCTAACTGAGACGTATTTCCATGAATAGTTGTTCTTATCAATTGTTTTTGTACTTATTTACTGCCGTTCAACCTTTCTGATTAAAACCGAGTTATCCGAAGAGTTCAAACAGGATTCTCTATATTTTACCATGCTTGTAATTACGAAGGTGCATATATGATTTACTAAAGGTAATAATGTTTACGTCATGCTGATCAGATAAAATACCTAATTTTAAACATACAATTAAAAACGGTAATATACTAGAGAAATAATTTTTTAATACAAGAGAATATTGCATTTAGGACAAATTTAAAATTTAAGTCGCACAATAGACAGAACGCAAACGACCCAACTTTTTTTTCTTTACATAAGAGAAAAAAGATTTAATATCTAAATTAGAATTTAAAGAAAACTAAAATTATTTTAAATAATCTAATAACACCGCAAAATGTAGCATACCTAAATGCATTGGGCATCTAAGAATTATTCAAATTAATTGATAACTTATTGAATAAAAGTTAAACAACTTTTTATTCAACAAAATAATTTCAAATTTGGTTAGGATGAACTTCTACAATAGATAATTGAATGATTTTTTTCAGAATTTTTGTTCAAATAGAAAGTGTCATTTGGGGGATGGAGTAAAACTTAGGACACTCAGTAAACATCGACAAAAACCTCGTCTATCAACTTTGACTCGGTGTAATAGTTGTAATATTTACTTTACAAGGGATGTAAGTGGTTTTTAGCGTGGGTTTATCCCAAAAGATAGCCAAGTAAAAACTATTTATTTTTTATTTATAGACGCTCGTTACAATCATTGTATTACGATTTACAACGAACTTAGTTTTGAACTTTAAGACATTTCAAGCATTTCAGGATTTTTAATTTTAGATAAATTTTAGGTAATTAAGTATAATTTTCTTCCGAAATAGATTTTAACGTTACTGACTTTTTAAATAATTTTAATAATGTTAATCCATTGGCTGTTTTGCTTCAAACTGAGTACCAAAGTCTTTGTAATGATGTTCATCTACTTTTGATAACAATGCTTTGAACTTTAGGTTGCGATATTGTTCAATTTATAATTTTCGTTTACGACGTCCTATCGCGATCATAAGTCTTCATACATCAATGTCATTATGATGACATAAAATGTAAAAGGAGCTTTAAGAGAAATAACCACACTTTTTTATTTTTATATCGTTTTGACAAAACGAGAACTGAGAGCTAGACTACTGTTAATAAAATAAAATCTAAAAGTTTGTTGCAAAGAAAAAAAAGTTAATTAAAATTAAATTAAGATCCATGCCACATACCACTTTGGGCAAGAACTACACTTTTGCTTTATTGAAGATTGAAACTAAAAGCATTTTTTTGTCAACTTATGATAAACGTCAAAAATATTTAAAAAAAGACATCAATCACAATGACATTAAAGCATTAACTACAAGATTTTTTTGGAGTGACAGAAAACTGATGCATTAAGACTTTTGTCCGCGATAGTCCTTTCGCCATGTTTCTTTTAGCGTTTTTTTTTTTGACTAAAAGACATCCACGTTTGTACTTGCAAATCTTAAACACTGTTTTTTAATATTTCTGAACATAAAATTGATGATTAAAACCTACAACGTGGTCACTTAAGACATTTTAATGTCTTATTGATAGAACCCTAAAATTAAATTAACCAATAAGGTATTACATACCTACATCTTTGAAACGCTATCAAAATTTTATTTTCAACAACCTTTAAATTGTAACAATATTTCGTTCAATATCTAATATTAAACCAATTTTAGTTGACAGTATTAATATGATGCTGACATTAAACGGCTATTCAACCTAATTAACTGATAAATCACCGAAACTGTATCGGATTGGTTGCAATATTTATTTCGTCCACCATAATTAATGCGATTGTAGCGCTTTCATCTTCGCGGATAATATTAACTTAAAGTTGTAATTGAAAAAGCATTTGATCTTTTGGTAACAGTTTACTTTAGCTGACCACACTGAAAATGCATGAAAAAAATCGGGGTTTTTACTAAACTTACGTAGAATAATCCCTAGAACACGAATCCGGTGGCGGAGGTTTAGTTTTCATAATATTTTTTAAAAAAATCCATTTTTTAGTGAAAAACTTTTGACAGTTCCTGTAAACTTCAATACTACAGCCGCCCAGCTAGATGGGTCGGAATGCAATAACGTTAATAAAAATACCGCGTAATGAACAACCTTCGCTCTCTATACCTGCCAAAAACATCGCCGATTTTAAGTCAATCCTCGGGCTAACGCTGCTGACCGCTTTTTTATAAGTCTTTATAATCTTTTTCGCGCGGTATCTTCTAAATCTATTATAAACATTCTCTAAGTAAGCCAATCCTTGGGGTGACGCTATTGACCGCTTTTTTTACATGTACTTTTTTCGCGTGGTAGAGGGCTTCGCCCTCTAAACCTATCAAAAACATCCTCGAAGTAAGCCAATCCTCGGGCTGACGCTGTTGACCCCCTTTTTTTATAAAATTCTTTTTTCGGTAGTAGAGGGCGTCGCCCTCTATACCTATCAAAAACATCCTCGAAGTAAGCCAATCCTCGGGCTGACGCTGTTGACCCCCTTTTTTATAAAATTCTTTTTTCGGTAGTAGAGGGCTTCGCCCTCTATACCTATCAAAAACATCCTCGAAGTAAGCCAATCTTCGGGCTGACGCTATTGACCGCCTTTTTTATAAGTTCCTTTTTTCGGTAGTAGAGGGCTTCGCCCTCTATACCTATCAAAAACATCCTCGAAGTAAGCCAATCCTCGGGCTGACGCTATTGACCGCCTTTTATATAAGTTCCTATTTTCGGTAGTAGAGGGCTTCGCCCTCTATACCTATCAAAAACATCCTCGAAGTAAGACAATCCTCGGGCTGACGCTATTGACCCCCTTTTTTTATAAAATTATTTTTTCGGTAGTAGAGGGCTTCGCCCTCTATACTTTTCAAAAACATCCTCGAAGTAAGCCAATCCCCGGGCTGACGCTATTGACCGCCTCTTTTATAAGTTCCATTTTTCGGTAGTACAGGGCTTCGCCCTCTATACCTATCAAAAACATCCTCGAAGTAAGCCAATCCTCGGGCTGACGCTATTGACCGCCTTTTATATAAGTTCCTATTTTCGGTAGTAGAGGGCTTCGCCCTCTATACCTATCAAAAACATCCTCGAAGTAAGCCAATCCTCGGGCTGACGCTATTGACTCCCTTTTTTTATAAAATTCTTTTTTCGGTAGTAGAGGGCTTCGCCCTCTATACCTACCAAAAACATCCTCGAAGTAAGCCAATTCTCGGGCTGACGCTATTGACCGCCTTTTTTATAAGGTCCTTTTTTCGGTAGTAGAGGGCTTCGCCCTCTATACCTGCCAGAAACATTCTCGATTACATGCCAGTCAATTGTCGGGCTAATACTGCTGACCGCCTTTTTATTAAATTTTATTTTATTCAATTTATATTCAGGTTTAGATATAACATTCGCTTTTATTTAGATAAGGTATTTGACAAAAGTTGAGCGTAACAGTGTTTCTAAAGCATCTATGGTAGCTGGGCCGCTGTAGTTTTGAAGTTTACAGGAACTGTCAAAATATATTTGTCTTGAATATTTTGTCGATTGTGTGTTTGTAAATTATAATTGACAGTTGACATTTACTAGTGTTTTAAAATAAATGCAAAAAAAGTAATTAAGATTGATTTAGTTATTTAAAAAATTGTGAAAGAGGATGAAAACGTAAAAAAATAACGAGATATGTACATCACTTTCAATTTGTAATTTTTTTTTCGTTGTAAAAACCGAACAATTTTTTCACCAAAAAAAGGACTTTTTGTAAAAAATATTAAAAAAATCAAACCTCCGCCACCGGATTCGTGTTCTAGGGATCAATTTACGTAAGTTTAGCGAAAACCCCGATTTTTTTCATGCATTTTTAGTGTGGTCAGCTAAAGTAAACTATAACCGATCTTTTAAATAAATTTTTAATTTGTTAGTTCAAAATAAAACGAATACCTACTACACAAAACAGGAAGGTATTTTACTTGTTAATAGATATACTCGTAAATAACACTGAATAAAAACCAAAAAACTTAATATTTTGTCATTGCCTCATTTCCTTCAATAACTTGTGTCAAAGATTTGGTGTCGGAGGGCTGAAAGTCATAATTTTGATGCTAACTTTCTTCATATCGAGGTGTAAGGTGTGATTTTCTTACAGTTGGATAGTTCTTCAGTTTGCTTGCCTCTTCTCGAAGTCGAGAAAGAACCTAGAAAACCAAAACCTCCTACTTAAACAACAGTAGTATATGAGTTTTTTCTGATTTTTTTAAATTTTAAAACTAAAATAGTGGTCAACTTGTCCGACAAAAATTATGCTGCGTATGGAGTGTCCACCACCCCGAAGATGTGGGTATGACGGCATTCAAAAACGTAGCAGCGCCGAAAGTTTTCTATTAGATAAGTTTGTCGGACTCGTTGCAAGAAAGGGCATTGTACTGGGGACTATGATTTATTAATGTTCATACTGCTTCAGTTTAAGAACAAAAATCAGATAAGTAAATAAACGGTTAACATTTCATTTTGTGCTAATCTGCTTTTCGATCTGTAATAAGCAACGTACGAATTAGATAACGTTCCTGAGCGAAAATCCGCGGAACGAAGTTGTGAATTGTGACGAATTGACCCACGCGGCAGAGGTGTGAAACCGCTAATGTTAGATACCGTCTGCTCTATTGCAGAACCGAGTGGGTGTCGAAAAAACATCGAAGAAAGTTGCAACAATGCAAGAATTATGAAATTACGAAACCCGATGGGATTTATCATTTTTATTGGCATATACTTCGGCCCACTCGTTCGCTGTGGGCTGATCGGTTTACGCATTTTTACAATTCAGCGCTCGTAATCACCTTTGATTAATTATGGCGAGCGCGTTTTCAGTTGCGCGCTTGACGCATCATCGAAGTCTCCGCAGCTTTAGACGCGCGCCTCGACTGAACAAACTAAACATAAAGTCAAGGCAATTGCAAATAGAAATTATATAGCACTTTATTGATTGTTCTGGAATGTTTTTATTAATTTCTTCTCGGTGTTTGCTTGACACCGTGAGCAATATCTGCTTCATAAGCATATTATTACTGAATTAATTTCTGCATTGATTATAAGACTCATGTTTACAACGATATAGTCGTGAAATCGCTTGAAATTTGATCAATTTATTATTGGAATAAATTGATATTTGTGTTTGTCATAATTCACACTAATTAATTCGAGCATAAATAAATTTTAACATTAGAATGAAGGTTAGAGAAATCAGAGCAATTTCATTTCTGCGACCAATAAGTGTTTATATCGATAAGTTTTGACGCAACCACTGATTGTTTATTGTTGCAAAGAATTTTCCCATTAAAATAGTATATTATTATTTGTAATTAATCAGGCATGTGGATGGGAGATCTTATAACCTAGTAATTCTAGTTTTTATCGTCTTTTACATTAACTGTTCTTTTATGCGCTCACGTGTTAAAAAAATCAATAACGTGATTATATTATCGTAAATTATTAAATAATTATAAATTTAAACTTGCATTTTTAATGTATTTTTTTATACTTTGAAATTGACGTAGCATTACACACATAAATAATGATACACCCTGCAACAAAAGAAAGGGCTTTTTAAAGTTTCAACCAGTACCAATTTGGAAACAGTAATAAGCAACAGAAAGTAACGATACAGCCTGCATAAAAAAATTGAATATACATAGTTTCTTAGTAATAATTATGAAAATCAAGTTTGCCATAGTATATACTAGTGTTTAGGTCGCAAAAGCAGAATGTGGGAATTAGCAGTTTCGCTGCTGTTTTAGACGTTTGAACGTAACGAAACTAGCGAGAGCAGTAAATGAAGCAAAGGGCTGGTTATAAATTATAAAACGTTTTTAAATTATTGTCAGATTTAACTGTTTTTTACATATCTTCCATTAAAATATAAAATTAAAACAGATTTTCAATTTTAAATTACATATTAGAAGAATTCGGAATAATTTCCCATATTATTAAACAAGAAAGAGGAAAAAAGGAAGCGTTAAGAAATTGACCGTCAAATCATACTGACAGTTCTCGCAGAAATAATAAAAGAAAAAATTTTACACGTGGGTTTAGATCATTCCTGAAGCTCACTGCACAAACTTTTTTTATACTAAATACATTAATAATATCATCAACTGACAAAAGAAAGAAATCAACAAACAAATATTTATTAAAATTGGGACAATTGTTGATGAACTGCGGCGCCACTTACTACAAAGTTTCCGTTTCCGATAAGATTTGAAAAGGGCAATAAAGGACTTACTTTTCCAATTTTTCAAATTTAAAAAATATTTTATATAGATTCTCTTTGAAATAAGTATTTTAATATAGCAAACTAAGTACAATTTTGGAAACTATTTCGTTTTAACCTTTTTCTTCCTGCACCATTCGTTAGATTAAATTTAACGTGCGTTGTTATAATGTTAAGCTGAACACGCGCTAGGTTCAAATACGGACAAGCTTTACGATTTTTTTTAGTATTGCAATTTAAAAAAAATAATGTGACGAAATGTGTTTCCGCCATAAGTTACTTTCAGAATATTACAATATTTTACAAATAGCCGACACGTGCCGGCTCCCTATTAGAAAATATAAACCAGAGAACAGGATAAACGGTTTTTTTTTTCACAATACATACTCGTAATAACAAATAAAAGTGTAGTTATGAATCTAGTTATTGTTGTTGGGTGAAAGTCATTCTCGTGGGATGATTAAACATAAATAGACGAATGATTGTGTTGTATCAGTTTGGTTTAGTAAAATTTCATTAAGGTAATTGGCGGCTGTCCTAGATCATATTACTTCCACACACGACCTGCAATTGACTTGGATATTGACATGGTGTTATATTACGTCTGTCTGTGAACATGTCTGTTGGACACGACATGCCAACATTGACTTATTTCATTAATAATTGCGCCCCGCTACGTAGCTTTTTGCAATCACGGAGAAAGCTGATCCCCAGCGTGCTTTAATAAAATTTAAGAAATACAACACCGCGAATACACATTGGCGTAATTAACGGTGGAAGTTTATGGGATAACCAAGTTGCAAAATTACCATCAATCATCGGTAAATATATTGAGGATTTATTGACAGTAAATAATAACATTGACAACTGCGATGCATTAAAATAAGTTATTTTGATTCAGGGTTGAACAACTAATAGACATTTAACTTTATTTTTATTTCTTTAACGACAGTAGTGGGCTTTAATTTTTCCACAAATTGTCTCAGAACTCAGAATTCGATGAAGTTAATCACTTTTTGTCGAGTTTTAGTATCTGTACATAATGACTGTTTTACAAGTATAGCAGGCTTTGGGCATACTTTAATATAATTAGTTTTTATTTCTTAAACGGTATTGTTGTTTATTTAGATTATATAATTTTATAATAAAACCACATAGAGTTTTATTTAATGTTAATAAGTGTTTTATCTTTAACGTTTTTTGAAGTATTGACTAATACACATTGTTTGGTACCAACGTTACCACCCACACCCTAAAGAGACTCCCCACTCTTCTCACCACCCTGAGAAGAGGAGAGCCACCCTGGAACAGAGTTCAAAAGAAGTCGAGAAAGAGTAGTGTGTCTAAAGAGACGTCAACAAGACGCCGAATGTAGTTTCATCAACTGTTAGCAAAATAAAGTATTAAAAAACTAGCACGCTTATTCAATTGCAAACACACATGTTTTAATTCAATTTATACAGGAAAAAACATAAATGTTAGGAAGCAATCTAAGTATCTATACATTTATACCTACGAGTATATACATAATTGTTGTTTCCCTTCCCTATCTGAAACGATAGCTGAAGTTTATTGGCGGTAATAACAAGAATTTCTAGTAACTTTAAACTTTTCTAACACGATATCAGATAGCTATAACTGCATTATTTATCGCGATCTTTTCAATTAATTTTAGAATGAGAATTTTACCTAAATGACCGTTTCGTATCTGTTAATGCAATTAAATATCTATTTAGAATCCCGCATACCACAAGTTCTTCGATAAGTACGAAAGATAAAAAGCTAAAACCGATATTCCAAGCACTTTAATGTACTTATTCCATAATACACCTACCATTAAAACGAATTTTTGTGTAATACTAAATTGAAAAACTTATAATTTTTAATTAAAATGACTTCATCACTAATACTTTTTTATTTTGTTTCAGGTAAGCTCGAGATGACTGAACCGTAACATCTCGGCAATGATCAGAGATAATCAAATAAGGGGAAAAGCATAAGTACACAAAGAAAATAAGATAGAGAATAACGGAATTCGATCGAAAACAAGGTTGAATTCTCACACGTTTATTAATATCGCATGATTGAGTGCGATTTATACACAACGCTTTGGGCTCTTGTCGTAAGGTCGCTAAAACGTACAAGAACATGACTTACCGCTAAACAAGGTTATAAAACGCACCGAAAGGTTAACAGAGAAATTGTTATTTTGATTTAGTAACAGTTATTTCATTTAGTTTTTATCAAACGTTCTGCTTTTAAGCCTTTCTTCACCTCATCGGAATGCTTTTAGAATTAGGATCACCAACAATGACATTTCCGATTTAAATCTTGCAACCTAAAAACCTGATTAAACGCCTTGGTACCCAAAATTTAATAACTGATTAATATTTGTTCTGACATTGTTTTTCGTGCTGTAATTTTTATAAATTACGCAAGGAAACACAATATGTTCATGTTTTAATTGATCTCAAGCGACCCATAACAGTCTGAACTTGTGTCGCAACAACAACATAATTATAAGTGTTACAGTTTTGACATTTAAAATAGCTGCATCAGATGTTGTATTTTACACACTTTCATTTTCAATCATAACGTCTGATTTTGTAACGCTACAACTGGACAAGCCTTTCGAGCATCATAATTCTGTATCTGTTCTATTGTAATATATTATTCCGCTATAGGCAGAAATGTTAAATTCTGCGAAAATGCAATTGAAAGTCTAAGTTGCAAACCTTGAAATTTTTCAACAACAAAACCAGTACTGAAAATCTCATGTTTTCAGTCTAAATGGTTAGGCATTACAAGTGTAAATGTGGTACACGAAGAAAATCATATACCTACAATAGATTAAAACATTTTTGAAGTCTTGATTCTGATACGTTCTGGTTCATGTACAATGAGTCTATAAACACCCACATCAACGCAAGTCAGAATATAATTTATTTTAAAACAATAGAACACGATTTTAATGCAACCATTGACAAAGTAACAACTAAATACATGACATGGCATGTGTATAATTAGCATACAAAGTTATACCAACATTTTGTGAACTAAATGTTTTCAGAACTTGACGTTTTTATCAACGTGAACACTGTTCAAAAATTTTCAACATGAAAACTTTCAACTAGGAATGTGACATTAATTTGTTAAGCATAATAAACTTGTTAGAAACCTCAGCAATTTTTCAAGGCTGCCAATATGTTAAAACACGTAAACAGGGTATACTTCTTGTTTTAAAATATTAAAATGAAGTATTTGAAATTTGATATGAACAGCTGAAGGAAAAGTTAAATCTTAATTTTTATAATTGGCTATCTAACGATATTATGGTATTAGTGACAAATTGCTTCTTTATTTTGATTATAAAAAATGACGTTTTTAGTAAGCTTATTAGATTCGTATACATACCTAACATTCATATAACATTCAATTAGGCAAATTCGATGCTAATAAAAAATTTGATTATTACAAATGATATTTATATTACCATTGCTAATTAAATATTATTATGATTTATGCCAATTCTTAATTATATGGCATTAAACTGTATGACATTTCTTTGAAACACTTGACCTTTTGGTTATTTAATGTCACAACTTCTGGAACTTTTAAGTTAGCAATCCGACAATATGAAATTAAAAAAAAGGTTTATTATTTCTAAGCCAAGCGAAAACATTTTTGTATTCACCCCTTTTGAGAATCAATTTCCCAGTCATCCTTGACCATGGGGACGGTTTTCTCGAACCGGAGTGTTTTTCTATTGTAACGCAACCATTTTGAGGCTATAGTCTTGATATGAAAATCTTTCAAGCAATTTTACGAATCCATCAATAGAAAACTGTTTTTTTACTACTCTTTTGATAATCATTTTATTAGGACATTGTTTTTATAAGCGTAAGTTGGTTTTACCGAAATAACTATGGCTAATATGACAACAGGGCGTAAGTGATTCACTTACGTTTTTTAGGGGAAAAATTTCGTGAGAACGCCAGTTCTGTGGTTTCATTTGACAGTATCATTGCCAAAAATATTTCAATATAATTTAGAATCAGATTATTATAACGAGCGTCTAGAAATGAATGACGTTGTAGCGTGTTGTGGACTTGCTAACGTAGGGCTTAGCTTGGCGCATATAGTGACAAATTTTGACATTATTAATTTGTGAATAGTCATCAACGCCAATTGTCAAAAACTTTAATATTATGTGACTTTAGAAAAGTCACAACCAATAATAACTGAGCAATGGGTCGCATATATTCTTCACGACACCGCCCTAGGAATGCACACTGCATTACAACCTATAAAAAGCATTGCTCTTGATCAAAACATTAATTTTTGGCGTTAATGTTAAGAATTAAGGAAAATAAAAAATAAGCTAATTTATTATGTAGTTTTATAAAATATAACCTGTAGCGTTTTATCGACTTCTCCGGAAGCAAATTATATCATTAATTTTTAAAGCAAAATTAACACAATGGACTTTTATTCGTGTTTATACACAATTGCAGATACAGCCTAATAACGTATCAGATTTATCTGATGTTATATTCAGAGGTTGTTCATTTTAACATTTATCAAAATTACATTTAATTCTTAAAGAATTTATTATTTGGGGGGTGGGAAAAATGCTATAAGCAATTTGGGATGTCTTTAAGTCTCGAACTAGTCATGAGAAACAAAAATGACGAGTGCGGGTTAAAATGAAATTTTTGTATTATTTTGAGGGCTGCTATAGGATTGTTTTCGTTATAAAGGTAGGTGATAAATGAATTTTGTACACACCTCGTTAATTTTATATGATTTTTTGAAATACCAAAATTACATGTTGTGTTTATGACTCTTATGGAATCCGTCGACAAAAAATGCGTTTATCGTGTTTTGAAGTTTGACCCATTCGGCAACTTTTTCGTTTACATCGTCATGACTCGGAAACAGAGAAAGCTATTAAAAAAATTAAAAAATCAACAGGAATGACGTCCTATTGTTGTGGATTATAAGGGAGTCACTTTATATACAGTGTGAACCATTTGTATGGAATAACTTCGATAAAAATTCAGAAATTTGTTTTTCAGGAAAACGCTTGAACACGATCCTGTTATTTTTCATCGCGTATTTTTTGACAAAAAAATTTTGATATACAGGGTGTTCCAACATCGAGATACGACTCCCAACTTTGAAATTTTAAATAGAAACTCTATTTTTTTAACATATTTGAATTCTATGTATAATTTTGCGTATTTTTATGTAGCACACACACACACACAATGTCTATTTTCAGTTGTTTTTGAAAAAAAGGCGTAAACAATTTGAAATAAATAAATTCGATGAAAATTCAGGGATTTATAGGTAGAATTAAGATATGCTAAAAAAATGGGGCTCTCAATTGAAATTTCAAATTTGAGGGTCGCATATATACGTATTTTCTTGTACTATTTTTCGTATTTTTCTTCTACTTTACAAACTGCAATCAAAGAGGTTAATGGGTGTTTCTCTCTTTTTTATAAAACATTATTGTGTTGGTAATATTGTTGACTTAATTAATAGTCTTCATTATTGTTCCACAAAATTTTCGATGTTTACCATTGACAGCATTAACTAAAAACATCCGGAGATGAGAACGAAACACGACAATATTGCATGTAAATTTGATAAAAAGGTATGAACGTACCTACGTTAGTACAAAAAAATCTTGTATATTACATGCTCAAAAAATGTTTTTGCGAGTATAGTTGAGCAACTATAATAGTGAATTTTAACTTATTGTTTGTGATATGTATACTAAAAATAGAAGAAACCGTTATTTTTAGTAAAAAAGTTGTTCATCTCTCTGAAAGAAAAAATAAATAAACAAATGGTTGCTATTTAAAATTGACAAAAGAAAGATAAATTTTAGCCACTTAAAAATGTGTGTTTAAAAAAAAAACACTTTCTGTTACAGGATTGAAATAGACCTATAGGTATATATGGATCATAACATGCCTTCGTGCAAAGAATGTAAAAATAAAATAAATATAAAAGCTCTGTCATACAATGAATGTTGTTTCATTATAAGATGTGTTGAATGATTTTTGCGATTTTACAATTTTTCAATAGCGTCATCGCCAGAGGTTCTTTCTTAGCGGTAAAACGATAAACCAATATGCGGGGGCGAAACAAGTTTTACTCTATGTACATACATTTGTTTTTTAGAGTGTCATAACACAACGTTCTAGTAAAACAAACGTTCATTTTAACTAAACCCTTGACCGACTGTTTCATTCATTTAATTGAAATTACTTTGTAATTTATGCAATGTTTATCTCAAGATCGGTAACAATGAATTTTTAATTTCTGGTTTGAATTTTGTTGAAAGTAATAATATATATGGTACTTACTTTCATAAATTTGACTTCATCTTTTAAAAACAGAATCATCAAAATAACACGTTTTGCCGCTGTCATAATTGTGTTGATTTGAATTAGAATTCAACTATGTGGGCAGAAAAACAGTAATTTTTCAACAAATATCTCCAACCGGAAATATTTATTAGTAAATTTTAAAAACAAATATTCATATCAGATTACTTCTGCGGTAGATTTGAAATGTGGTAACTTTATTATGTGATATCTTACATATTAATAACAAAACCCGCATCGAACTTAAAGTTCAAGGGCTTATGTTACTCTTCCCAACAACCACAACTACTTTTACTTGCTATGTGTGCAATCTGTTAAAAGACGACAGTTTTGATAATAATAACAATTCCATATGCTGCAGACTTTTTGAGCAAAATTTTTTGGTGTGTTTAATAATTAATAAAGTTTGCCAAGGGTGCAAAATAACATTTCCGCTAAAATTGAATGTATAATATCGTTGCACAATTTATTTTATTAGCATACAGATGAACTCTTGCAACAGCGTTTGGAGTAGCTACATATCAAAATTTATGTATTTACAATTAAAATCTCAGTGGGGTATTGACAAATATTTTGAATGAAGCTTTAGCGGGCAGACTAAATCAAAATACCAATGGGAATTCATTTCTAAAAAATATAGGAAACGTAAATTATCGGCCTGTAAACTGCTAATTGGATCCCGGAATTTAGACGCGTGTGTGATAGAATCGATAATACAAATATTTTTATTTGTGTGTGTAAATCTGATATAAGTGGGTCATCCGCCGAAGGACCCGGAAACGAAGCAGATTTCTCGGTGCGGCTACCGAACTTATCTAAATCAATCTAGTTTCGTAATCTTCTGTATTTATTATAGTCGTGAACAACATTAGCAATCCGATTATGCGCAATCAATATTGCTTATTACAAAGCAGTCGTAGTACTCGAAGTAGATAAAGATTTCATTGCGATCGCGATCCAATAAAATTTGATATCTCGGTTTAAAAGTTTAGAAATGTAATATAGTAAAACAATGAAATTAGTTCAAATGAGATACGTTTTGTAATTTTAACCATGACCAAATTGAGACATCACGCAAATTTTTAATTAATAATTATAGACAAGTATTGTTCAAGGCTTCTAAGACTTATTTAAGAATTAGATTATAACTTTAAAAAATTATAAGGAAACGATAACGTATTTTATTTTTTTAAATATTTTTGCAGTTTGGTTAATAAATAAATTCTTCTTTTAAAGACCAAACCTTGAGGCAAAATTCTTCTGGCCGTGAAGGTATAATATTTTTTCATTACATAAGTTTATTAAGTGGATATAGAATTGTCGTCTTAGGTATACCTTGCAGCTTGAAAATTGTGTGCTTTTTTTTAATAGAGAAACTTAAATGGGTGAACTACAGAACAATTTGACAAATGAGTACACTAATTACGAGTAAGTACCTTCTTCAACTTAACGAGATTTGTAACTTAACATTATAGTTGAGTGCGTGTAAACAAACATACAACGATACAGACACGATGCTTAAAATTTTATAATCTTATGTTACAGTTAAATAATCATTTGTAATTTTCTTAACGCATGCGATACTGCTGCGAATTCGTACATTCTTTTAAGCGAAAACTGCCAATTTGATCTGTAAGGAAGAATTTTTATTGTTTTAATACAAATTTTGATTAGCAAAATTTGTAAACTCTTCTTTTTATACTGATGATGAAAGAATTAAAATTCAAATCAAACCCACAAGTTTATCATTTGGATGAACATCACTTCACTTTGAGAACAAAGGATGCTTCCATCGAATCTTTTCCGTTTAATTAGATTATTTGAAAAGCAACTTTAGAAACTGTTATTACACATAATTTTTATTTGAAAAAGTAACTTCTATGGGATATCAAATGATTGCTTTAGACAGCAAGCCGAACAGTTGTCGTCGATGGAAGGCCAAGTTACCGATTGTTTCTCTGCTCACTGTTACTTTATTTATACATTTGTTTTTGTAATTATTCAACACAATATCATGTCAACAAAGTAACAATTACTGAGCCCATAACACTCTTTTTGCGTCTTTTTGTCAAGTGATTGAAACTAACATCTTTACCCTCCGTTAGCTGAAGAGCAGTCCAACTCAGCTAAATCCATACGCTGTTACGTGTTACAAGAATGTGTTGCGCTGTTACAAGACTCAGTGCTTTTGGATATGACCATTAAGTTTTTTTTTAAACTTTTTTTAAAGAGCAATCTAGGTTCTAAAACCTTCTAAACATCTGATGATTAAGGTGACCAGTTTAACAGAGCAACCTGAATACAACTTTCTGAATTCTTACAGGAGATCTTGGTACCCAGGATATTACTATTCTTTTTTGTGAAGATATTTGTTTACTAACTGGAGCGGATAATTTAACTACAAACATCTCTTTAGTTTGAAAATCAAAAGAATCGAACATTTAGGTTTATTAACTTACTAAGTTTTGTAGTAAAGAACAGAATAAATCCGGCAGCAGCTCTGGTTTTTTCATATGTTGTGCAGGATGTTTCATAATGGAGTATTGCAGCTGGTAATACTATATTTCACAACAAGGCATGAAAGTAAGCTTTTCCGTGAGATGAGAGTGTGTTCACGAGCTGCGTAAGCATTGAGTGGGACAATATCACAAACGAAAAAACCGTTTGTTATCTCAAGTAGTAAATACAATTAGTAATGAAAATATTTTTATTTCTAGATTAAAAATGTTTTTTTTTTCACATAGGGTTTGTGGTAGAGAAAATTTATACTTTCATATTATGCTTGAGTAGAACAAAATATCTTTGCGTGGTTTCTTAAAAACCTGAACTTGATCTAACCTGATGAAAGTTGCTGATTTTGAAACTGTATAGTAATTAGATCTGTACGATTTTTGCCTACTACGAAATTTTACAACCAACCCCTTCAGGAAGTCAATGACACATTAATTTACAAACGATAGTTCTGTTGAAGAGAAATGCTAGGATTCATGGCTCTGCTCTAAGCAAAGACGGTTTTAAGAGTGATATTTTGGTACAATAACAGCTGTTGTGGGTAGTCCACATCAACTTTACTAAAAAAAAAGGAGTTTGTAAAATTTTATGGTGGGTAAAGAACGCATAGAAATACTATAAAAGAAGATTTTCTTGCCGGACGTTAAATCTTACTACATATTAAATCTACTACATATCAGTAAATTTCTGGGTGAGTGTTGATCGTATGTCATGAACTTAAAACCAATCAGTACTGTACCATTATAAACAGTTGCCAAAAATGTTATCGCATCTCAATATTTAATAATTAGCTAAGTTCCAAATCGAAAATTAGCATATGTGAAAACATTTTACATACTCTTGATGTAATTTTTTAAAAAAATTTAAAATTTCATTGGTCTTGTAATGTGTCTAAATCGTCATCATTCGAGCAGTTTTATTAATATTTCAATTCTGAATGGGTATATACACACAATGGAATCAAACGCCTACAAAAATTATTGTGCGAACGAGCTTTACATGAACTCGGCTGTCTACACCCACGTCGAACGCAAGTCTTTTTCTCGTAGCAGAAGGTGGAAGCTGCCCTCTCTTTTCTGTGCGCGTCAGGGATAAGGAAAAAGCTATATTGTGCACGCTGCATTTTAATCCTTACAAAGAACACCTTTTTCAGCTTGTACTTTTCCAACCTGTCACGTGTTAATATCAGACCCGGCTATGATTTATGAATTGATTATTCACAGTTCCGTGCTTTATGTTTTCCGTTTCGTCAGATTGTTACTTTACGTGATAACGCTTCATTGAAGTTTTGGTTTGTTCCGGAGAAAAGGATTTGCGATGACTGATAACAAAATTAATTCGTATAATGGACGGCTATGTTCACTAATGTGAACCATATTGTCAACGACAAACTTGAATTTAGTCTACTCTAGCATCAATTGTAAATTTAAATTTATTCATAGAGGACTTTATAAATATTTGTTGCGCTAATCACTACAACACGTGGGTTTTATTATTATTGTGCTTAATTTATAAGATCAAGTTCAGTTATCCTTGAATCAGGATATGATATTTGAATATTTCTTAATGGACATTCTGTGTATTACAATAACAGATACGTGCCTGATATAGTCCACGATTTTTTAAAATTTTCTATTTACTTTCTATCTTGTCCAAACGTTTCTAGTCTCGAACGTTTATTTGTTTATTTTAAAGATAACTTTATCACTTGCTGGCAAAATTCTTCTCGGTATTTAGTTTACGCAAATAGTTACATTAGGCAACTTAAAAATACAACATACAAATAGTCAGTCGTATGTGAAAGAAAATTCTGACATATTTGATTCTGATACAATACAAATAAAAAAATTATATTATGTTGTACCGTTTGAAATAGAATATGCTTTACCTTGAACTATCAATTTATCTGATATCAAATAAATATAAAATTCTTTCAAGGTTCTTGCAAGTATGTTTTTGCAACTAAACAAGTTTCATATATCAAAACAAGAAGTAGCGGAAAACTGGATGAAATATACATATTCAATAGCATAACCAAATTACATAAAAACGTCAAATTTACTTTTATTAAATTTTGAATTTTAATAATTGACTCTTATTAGAGAAAGGAGGTAATTTTCTTTTAATTTATCAACAACTTACCGTTGTAGATGCACATCTTAAGTCATCTGTATTTTACAGTTAAGGATAAATTATTAGCTAGGATTAGGTTTTCCTTATCTAGTCTTAAACTAAATATTGAACAGGTTTTGTAGAATTTAAAGTTTATTTTACTTATCGTTAAAGATATTGAAACTAGTCAATTTTAGAAGAAAACAGTTTAACCACACCTTTGGAACAATGTGGGTGACAAGTGCGAATAGTCCAACCCTTAAATCATTATCAGGTTAGATTATTCTCTTATCTTACACACGTTTATTGTTTCAACTTTTTATCAACAATGTAATAGAACTTGCACATACGTTGTCCCAATTTAATTCCTTGTAATCTATCATTGCAAATTTACCACGGCTGACTTAGCGCCTTGAATAGATTCATTTGGAATTTGAAATTCCATTGACATTTAAATTGGCGCTATGACTTGATAATAATAACAAATCGTAATTAAATCGTGGCCAGTTAGTTGTCTCAAGGTACTAAATTATGTGTATATTGGAGAATGTTAAAATTTTTCTTTTTTTTATATGACACAACTAATTAATTTCGTTTATTAATTAGACAGAAACGGAACTCGTTAAATGAAAAATTTTTGAAGGTATTTTGTTCAAATCTAAATTTACATCAAAATCAATTATCTTGACTATTTAGCGAATAAAAAACTTAATTTAAGATGTGTTGATAATTTTTGGAATTTTTGTTGCTTATTACGCGAGACTATATACTAAGCTAATAAGAATTGCATCTCATTTAATTACATTAAGAGCTTAATCTAGTAAAGTAGTGATGCAGAGATAAAAAACCAATTCTTTTGTTAATTTATCACGTATGGAGCTGATGTTAATCGGTACCTATGTAATTTCAGCATATAGCATAAAATTAATCTGTGTAGAAATTTCGTAACAATGTATTCAACATTCACGATTCCTTTGTAAACTATTATACTTAATTGATATTACTATGACATAGAAAAAGCTTTTGCTATTCGTGACTGTCTAAACCAATATCCGTGACACAAACAAACATAAAAACATTACAAAAATCATAATATTTTAGTTTCAGTTAATTGATTAACTTATTTCTTATTTTAGATATAGCGGCTGCATCATTTTTGAATTAAAATGTAATTTTGAAACTTTCACAGATGTAAATCATGTCTGCCGAATTAATTGATTCATTTGATTGATGGACGATTTAGAATTTCTGATGCTACAAAGAATAACATTATTGCAAAATAAATTCACTGTGACGCTCCCTACTAATAGTTTGAATTCTTCAATCTTCCTCTGCATTTTCAAAACAGTTATTTAAAATTTAATTCAAGGAGATGAACTCTCTATTGAAAGTGATATCATGCCATATTGACCCGATTTACAAAGCAATTTAAGAATACTGAAGAAATTAACTTACCTATAGGAAGTACACCTAGAAAATACCGGTGGTATTTTCAAAACTTTTTTAAACACGAAATTCTTTTTAAGTTTACAATAAATGGTTACATTATCTACAAATATTAAATGGATTAAAATTGTTAGTCCATACTCTAAATATGTATTACATACAATTTTTAATAATTTTTCTATAACTCATAAGTTGCCATAGGTTAGTCATTTGCACCACAGTAGACCAAATGAAAGTGAGTCTGGTATATCCACGTTTTATCGTATGTTACAAATTTACGTAAAAAATGATGTTTGTTAAAGACTGTCAAACCGTTTGTAAAAGTTCAGCTTAAACTTGTTTCTGCTCATGGTTAACAAACGCTTGTCTACAACTTGTTCAGTGCAAAATATATAAAGCCTCAGTTTTTTTTTAAATCCTCACATCCTACAGCTTCTGCTTCTTACGAGGCATTAAGTTGGTGGTCATTTATAACTATTTCTATAATTTTAGTAACAAAGACTTGGAGCTGTTGCTAATTTTGATTTTTTGCCAGGAGAGGATCGTCTTGCAATTTTTTTTTTTCAATTGATTTTTTTACTTTCTATTTATTGTGGTATCCGAAGGGCAAGCATGTCTTATGCAAATATAACATAAATTTTCTTGAACCTCATATCTTTTTTTATATGAGTAGTAAGGTATTTAATAATTGTAGGGTACAGGAATAAAAAGAGGTTGTCCAAAAATGTGTTTTCTTACAGAGGTGGGATTGCTATCGTTTTTCATAAATACGGCAGATTTTTTTATTCGATATAACTTTTGAGTAGACTTAGGAGTATTAACAGTCATTGTTTTTAACTGTTTTTTGTCTGTATTGCGTTTAATATTGGCGAAAAAACGATGGAAATTCCAGTTGGATAAGAATCAAATTTTTGGACATTCCTTTTTTTGTTCCTGCACCCTTCAATTGTTGAATGTTCCATATTTTTTATTTTTCGAAATTGTTGATAACTTCTCATCTGCAGCACTGTTAAACAAAAACTATTGATTCGCATTGCACAACTTCCTCCTAGATGTTAATAAGGGAATTATTCAATCCACCCTAGTACGGGCATAGATTATTATAAGGTATTCTGCGCTTTCGGAAATTTTTCCATAGCACATAGCACTCTTGTTCAGGAGTTTATTTGACCATACGATACATAATGTCCAGTAGAAAGTACTAATAAAAAACGTTTCAGGCTTGTGAGTATGTAATAAAAATATTGACTGAAACAGGTTATTTGCTCGAAAGTGAAACTTAATTACAAAAGAAAATAACGTTCCGACAAATTTGGAGCAGATCTGCAATCAGCGGTAGCTTAGAAAAAGCTGTTTAAACAAAATTAAATTATGCAAAACGAAAAATCCAACACGGGTCAAGTAATCAATACTCTATAATTAGTTATATGACTTGCAGAACTTCAAAAAACCGATCTCAAAATTATTAGATAACCACCTAGAAAATATCGACCAAAACGCAATGACCATCGGAAACTAGTCAAATCGTCCTTATAAATATTCATGAATCGTTCATTCAATGGCAAATCGACAATCCCGACATGTTCACACCGCTGATAACTGTTGACTTACATTATTGCTTCCATTTTATAAACGGTACAAGTATCAGCTTTCAGTATATTGATTTCCTCCAAGCAACAAATGTGGGCTGCAAGCTTTCAGACGATCTGTGGGAAAATGTCGCACACGACGATTCTGAAATCGACTTGATTCGGTCAAAAGTGGAGAAAGTCCAACGTGGCCAAATCTGTAGCTGCTGGACGAGGAAGTGATTTCTATTAGGCGAAGATTACGACCGGAGTGTGTAGCGGTTGCTCCAGGCATTGGGAGATTTACACGCAGACAGAACCGTTAATTCTTACCTTCGAAGAACTAATCTTGATTCAATTGATGTCCGGGCGACCACGTGGTCAATAATACGCGAGCTTATTCGGCAACCTGTAACATTTTCGTTTTTTAATATCTTGAGGCTACTTATTATGTTGAAAAAACAGTTTTAATTAGACAAAATTCGAGAAAAGTCGTCATTTTCCTTTACAGAAAATGTGGTGTATACTGACTGATTCATTGTCACCTTTCTATTTCCCAATACGTGTTTAAACTATTGTATTTGTCGCTGATTAGATTAAAAGACATTTTTAGATACATACATATTTAAAAATATGTAATATGGATTGCTATAGTCAATACGATGAAAAACTTTTCAAGGTTAATTTACTTTAAAGATACGACACAAACTATACAGCGATAGCACTTTCTATGTCCATGATAATTCACATTACGACTGATTTTAAATAGGAAAAAAGCTTGCAAATATGCAAAAGGAATGTGATCTTTCTTAGAGTGACGTAAGTACCCTTTTGCTTTGACAACAATAAAATATTTAAACATAAAAGTTTTATTATTATTAACTCCTTTACTACTTATACGACCTGTTTATCAAGTTCGCAAACAATTTAAGTAACACCACCGGGTGCTCCAAAATTTATTGAAATTCTAAAAACAATAAAAAACAATAAAAGTTACAGTTAAAAAATTAATAGATATATACAAAAGCACAAAATAAAATTTGAAAACTCTAGTAAAAAAGTTTTTTCATTTTCTTCGTTAACAATGTTGATTACAAAGGTTTATTCGTATGCACGCCTAAACTGTCTAAGCTGGACCCCGTTTAATATCTTTTACTGTTTCTATCAAAGACAAAGTATTTTATAAATACATGAAATATACGTCTGGTTTTTTTTTAAGAAAATAGAAAAAATATTGAAGACAACACGAGTTTTATAATTTCAAATTCTTGCTGTCTTATTAATTACTATTTTTCATTAGTTTGTTCAAGATCAAGGGGAAGAGGTATAAAAGCATATAAATACAATTACAAATACCTCGAAAGCGCAAGAATTATAATAGAATTTGACATTTGCAATTTTGCACTGCACTACTGCACAACAATAAATAGTACAAAAACTATTTTATTTGACGTATTACAGCGCTTAGGTATTAAAACAAGGCTCGTCGCGTCGTGTTTCAAATTAATTTCGCACTATAAATGTAAGTTACCGTAAATGTAAATAATTTTTGAACACATTAGTAAATAAATACTTGGGCTAATCAAAGTTAATATCGGTATAGTATCACAAATTTTAACACTTTTTACTTTTTCCGTGATAACTACCAACAGCAGCTTCATAGAAATCAAGACAATAAAGACTAGAACTAAGTAACCCTGATAGAAAGTATGATTTATTATTTGTAAAAAGGAATTTGTAAGAAATATTTTCTGTTGATAGATTTAGTTTTAATGTTAAAATTGCAGATATACAGGGTGTTTTTGAAATGTTTGAAATTGTTTTCAAAAAATATTATTTTTAAGATACACAATGTATGACAACTTTGTTTTTGAGCAAAACCTTGTACATCGTATTATCAAATCTATAAACTCTTGTATAAGGCAAAGATTTTTTAGCATTCTTTCCACAAGGGCTATCACCTGTTAAAATTTCTAACATTTTGTGGGTTTTAGTCAATCAAAACCAATCAAATTAATGACATCAATCTACTTGCATTATTGCCGCCAGAATAATTTAAAGTACAGACGGTTTATTAAAAAAAAAAAGATGAGGTAAAGCAGTACGAGTTTATAAGCAGTTTATAAGACGCGGTATTTTATTGGTAAATGGTAATGAACTTGAATGTTTTTGATTTAACATTTGTCACTTATTTGTGTGAACAACGTAAAAGTGAATCAAACATGTTTAGTGGATCGTCTTTTGATGTAATCAATAACATACAATGAACGAAAATACATGTACGATTACTGTGATCAACAACATGTCTATTTTGGAAACAGTTTTTAATATTTTACGAGGAGAGGGGCTACAAAATGAAAGGCAATACACCAAGAAGTCAATAAAAGTGACGGACATAAAAACAACAAAATGAAGCAATGTAGCAAATATATCTTCCATACAAGGGCTAATTTTAAAAATTTGTACTAATTATAATTTTATTTTACTTATTCAAACTTTTTAAAGCATGTTAAAAAGCAAAATTGTTAAATGCAAAATAAAAAAAATAACATTGAAAGAGTGTCAAAAGATAATTTATTGAATACAATGCGAAAGTTAGAAAAATTATAAAATAATTTTTGGGAACATTTTTTAAACCTGTTGTCACTCGGTAATAACAATTCGATTTCTTTGAGCTCTCAGGTTTATTGCCTGCTAACACGTTTTTAAAGTTCTGGCAAATTTTTGAAATTTATTTTTATTTTACTTTCTGATATTACTACAGAAACTAAATGTCTGTTCATAAATAGTAATTATCAAAATAAATAATCAGTTTAAGTAGTTCAAAGCTAATATGATACATTTTTATATTAGAGAAACTCTATACTCACTGAATTTCTTAATTCGGCTATAGCCTCGTTTTGCCAATGATAATGTCTCTATTACGTTCTTGCATAAATACCTATTACCGAAATTTGCTATACTTTCAAGTTGATACTTTACCTAGATAAAAATAGTTCTTAAAATAACAAAACTAGCAATTATCTAATTATCCAGTTAACTAATCAAACTCAAACTATATTATGTGAATAATTGTATTCCAAGATCAACTTGCTGTCCATTCAAATATACAAGAAGGTAATATATCTCTTAAAATAAATTTGTATATGACCTTAAACTTTTAACATTTAAAAACACAAAAAGTACAGTTATAACATTGTCAAAAACTTGTATTCTTGGTAAGGAAGAAAAAAATTGTATATCTAATATATGCAATAGTTAATTAATTGACACATTTTTAAAACTGCTTTGTTCTTGAAATTTTATTAAAAAATATGGCCAACAATTCTTTTTTCTATTTAATTCCTAAATTATGACATCACTTGTGACATTGACATTCTTTTTAATGAGAGCATTATTATGTGTTTAATACGAATTTCTTATTTGAATAATTGATTATATATTTTACGAAAGCAATTTATCTACTTAATTATATTTGATAGCTAAAAATTAGTGTAATTTAATGTATATTTATCTTTTTAAGATATATATTTTTTAATACTTGTTAAACTTCAAGCTATTTCCTTAAATATTTTAAAGGTTTTCTTTTTTATTTTATAAATGAAATAGTTTTTTATTGTTCAATTTTTTATTATATTTATTTATTTATTAAGCAAATGCACTTTCTTTTTCTAAAAATGAGCGCAACTCTTATTAGCATCTATTTTTAGAGTCACAATTTTTAAAACATACCTATATTTATTTTGAATTAAATGTGTAATATTTAACTTTTTTTTCTAAATACTCAAACAACTATTTTACCACATTGTGCCTGAAATTTTTCTTTCTTTTAAGGCATACACGATAGAAGAGCAGTTTTTCATTTCTCAATATCAAAGATACATAACAACGCGCCTAAATTCTTTCAAATTTCGACCAAACTTAGAGTTCCGTTTATTCTAATATTTTTGCCGAAAAAAGTAATCTATGTATATGGTAAATGTGTTTTTGAAAAATTAATTCTACAGGGTTGGTCAAATGTATTGAAGCGATTTTTGGCTAAACTATAAATATTTTTAAGAAAATAAATTATGGAAATTGAATAAAATTATTATATACAAGGTTTTATAAATGGTTGTAGGGCCGTAGGAGGCTGTTGAAATTTTCGATTTTACGAATATTTATTGTAATGTCTTATTTCTGCAACGGAATATTAGAGAATGGTTTCTGGAGTTACTCAGTTGTCTAATAATAATTATAATAATAATAGCTAAAATCATTTTCTTTAAAAGGCAGAGCATTTTTTATTATCTCCACAGCTTCGTACAACCCTACAAAATTATTTATAAACACCTTGTATTAAGAAAATAAAATATGGAAGTTGAATCAAAATATTAAAATAATCAAATTTTGCATAATTAAAAGCTGCCATAATAATTTTGGAGCTTTATCATGATATTGTAGGCAACATGCCAGGGCAGCTAAAAAGATTAAATACACAAGCAAATATCATAATAATAAAATTTTTAATAAGGTAAGGACGTTTACACTAACAACTGGTATTTCATTAATACAATCATTTTTTTTTTTTAAATAATATAGTCAACACGGGAGAATTATTTAAAGAATTATCAAACTCTAAGATTTGTATCACAGGTAAGAAAAATAATATTTTGAACTTAAAATATAACATTTATTCACTATATTTCAAACAAACTTTAAAAAAAAAGTATGCAAAACTTAATTATGATGTTAATGTTCTAATAGGCTGAGGTTAAGTTTTAGTTTGTTTTATTATTTAACTATCGAACAGCTGGTCTAGTGCACGTAATATGCTGTTTAACAATTACTTTATTTTGTTTTTATTATAGAAAAACAATGAAAATACACAAATAAAGTTACAAATTAAATATTTTTGTAGTGCTTCATTACAAGAAATCAGTAAACTACTTTCTTCTGATAGTTCGCATTTGTATCGCGTGGTGTCGTTTAGTCTATCTCAGTCGGTTGAGATAAAATCTCAAGTAGTTAGAGCGAGGTGGAAGTATCTACTTGACACACAAGTATGCAACATTACTTGAGCTTTGGGGTGGAAAATAATATGTCAAGGAAAAGAATTTATTTAATTTTTTATTTAAAATGTTTAATGTCAATATTAAAAAGGAAATACAGCAACATTTTATTTAAAAAGAATGTTTCAGGGAAATAAACAAGGTAACATATAAAAAAATGTTGTTTTAATTATTTCAAAAATGTAAATAATTAAACATCCTAAAGACGCTAATAGAGTTGCATTTTTATAACCATTCAACCTCTGTACCTCTTATTATTTTCTTAAAAATGTTTATAGTTTAGCCGAAAATCGCTTCCATATATTTGCCAATCCTGTATAACATGTATACAACAGGACAACAAATGCTTATTGCTTTCTTACTTTTGAATCCAAATAAATTCCGGAAAATATTTGATATAATCTAAATAATATTCGCCATATCTGGCTGCGCGTTAAGATAAATTCCTGCATTGGTAGCAGCAGTGAAAAAGTAACAGTGTATAAAACGCACATCGAAATGCTGCAATTAATCTTGAAGCAGGTCAAGTTGAGTTAATCCCTTAAAAGGCCTGGTGCAGCTGAAGCGCTTTCCTTCAAAAAATGATTGCATAAATGAGCGTCGCCATCCATGAACAGAGCGCACTTAATACTTGCCAAGTGGCTCGGCACCGGAGACGACCCGCTGGTCGAGTAGCGGCAATTAGTCGAGATTTTTCAGAAGCAGCTTTCTATTTGGAGTTCGTGCGAGCACGAGCGAGACGTACGATGGCGATGGACTGGATGCAAAATGCATCATACCGTTCTGCGGAATGCGGAAAGCTCAACTTTGCTACTTTGCCGCTTACAGGAGGAAGACTGCGTGACGCGCTCGTGTGTGATCTACTATATTTATAAGTGATGTTCTGCAACCGTTATTTTGCTCGCCTGTCACGGCTTCAACCATAAATTTGTATTGCCTGCACCTGATTTTCCAACTTGACGGGCATGACCACCGAGGAAATTAACTATTTATGATTTGCCCGTAAGGTCCACCTCGAGATTAACGGGGTCATTTGCAGGACGTCCCTCGGATTTTAAAAACATAACGAAGATTTACTTGGGATTATTCCAAAATGTTTTTCCATATGGCGTGAAAAACCTTGAGACACTGAACAAGGTTATTCTGGTACTGATATACATATATACTTACGTATAATACCTGCAGGTATATCATTACATTATAAAAAATATTATAGTTATTTACGTGCAGAGGGTTGAAAGAAAAAACATTACAGTCGACGAGGAAGGAGAGCACGAGCGTAGCGAGGGCCTTTATTCACCATGTGTAATTTTTCTTTCAGCATGAAGTATAAACCTACAAAATTTTGGCAAAATGACAGATGATTGTTAATTGCGAGAAGTTCATTAGGCTTTTCAAGTATGAACTGACTATACAGGGTCCTTTATCTCGCCGTCCGTCTTCTGTAGCTCAATTATTACTTAAGATGGAATTTTAATATTTTGTAGACTTTACTTATTTTCTAGGGCCCATATCAAAAAAATAATTTTGATTATACAGAATATCCTAAAAGATTATGACGTCATATTGATTTTTTTAATGGCATGCTACCATTTGCGACAAGAAAACCGGACATCAAATTATGACACTGACATCTAGGATAGTTAAAACCACCTTTTCTTGTCAATTTTGAGATTAGTTACTGTCATCGTGACCGATATTGTAACAGGTTGCGTGCAAGAGTCAACCAATAAGTGGTAAAAAAATGGTTATTCTGTAAACTGTTTGGAGTAGGTACTTGTAAACAGATAAGATTCTACGATCTACTTTATATCTATTTTATGCTCTTCTGTGTGATTTATTTATAGAAAAATAGATTTTAATCAAACAAATTAAGATAGGTTATGTTCGAAAACATTAAGAATTCTTCAATAAATGAACCAAAATCAGTGTTTAAAATCTGAGGCTTAATTCTTAACTGTACTTCAAATAATATTTTAGTAGAAATGGGTTAATTACTTAATTATTTTGAAAAATATTTATTTGTTTTACCACCAATCGCTTAAGGGGATTCTTACACAGCCATCAACTAATGGGAATTTGTGGGATTTTCGTCAAAAAACTGTGACTTACCTATTCGATATTTTTCTACGAAAAAAATATATATAACACAACTCATTATGACTTAGATGTCTTTAACTAAAAAACCCTTGAAAAATTATTAGATTTCTTTAAAAAAAATAGAGAAATTTAGAAAAAAGAAATGTTATTTTTGTAACGATATTTTGCATAGATAATCATTTATTTTCACAAAAAAAATATTCAAGGCAATAAATTCAAGATGTTTTCTATATACTATTAAAATTTGAGGTTCGTCAGTTAATTAGCAGCTCTGTACTTTTTTGAGGAAATTTTCCTGTAAAATGGATAAGAATTAAAATCGTCGAACTCTCTATCCTCTCTTGTCGTCTCTCTTCACATTCACAGCTAAGTATCGGCACGCTCCCTTTGTAGTTCCTGTAAGTACTTATGGTTTCCAAGAAATGTTAATATAAAGAAATTGGCTAATTCGTCCACTCAACGTTTACTTATATTTTGTACTTCGTGACAAAATGAGTGAAAAAAGAAAATTGCGACTGTCGGACGTCCGTAAAAGCAAAAAACTATTAACTAAAAATTTTGGTTGTCAATACCAATTTGTGGTATGATCAAAAATGTCATGTAATTAGGGCATAATTGTTATAATAAAGTTGCTATATAATGGTAACGAGTACTTAGTGATACCACAAATCTTTAGAAAACCAGATAAATTTTTTCATAGCATTGACGACTTTAAATGGAACCATAGTATAAAGGATGTAAACGAAATTAGATTTATTCATTTTTTAATAATATTTTTGCTAAATAGTAACGCACTAGTTTTACTGGAAATGACTATTATAACTTTTAATTCTTAAATAAAACACTATATTTTTTTTTAAATTACCTACATGTTACATTACACAAAATGTGTATAAGGCTTTAGTTTTAATTTTATAAGCAAAAAAATTTTGGTAGAAAAACAATTTTTTGGCTTTAAATGTTAATAAAAATATTTTTTTTAATTACATACATGTTTTTCTTTTCCTAAAATATTTTGTTTTCGTTATTTTTAATTACTGATTATTATTGTTATTGTCTATTATTTTTTATTACGTATTCGATGATTATCGGGTGTTTTGGACGTGTAAAAAAATAAAAAACTTTTAATCTCTTGGTTACGTTTCGTGGTCTTTATTACCACTTCTTCAGACCTTGGATTATAATTTTAATTTTAGATGTTTATTTGAATATAATTTCATGTTTGGCCGGAAAGTATTAAGTGGTTTTCCATATTGTTTTGAACTTCAACAAAATGGGGGACTACTTAATATTTTCGGCCCAAAATAAAATTATATTCAAATAAACATCTAAAATTAAAATTATAATCCAATGTCTGAAGAAGTGGTAATAAAGGCCACGAAACGTAACCAAGAGATTAAAAGTTTTTTATTTTTTTGCACGTCCAAAACACCCGATAATCATCGTAATTTCTAATTATGATGTGTCAGTTTTATTTTTTAATACTGGGTGATAAAAATGATAATCAAAAATGTAATTAATGATACATCTCGTCAAAAAAAACATCATTTTTCTTTATACCATTTTTGCGACAAATGCTAAAAATTTTGAATTTGGTTCTCCCCATAAAATCACGATAGGCTTATTTATGATCACTTCTCAAGTAGGTCAGGTCTGCCTAGTTATCATTATAATACTACATAGACTAGTTGCGGGTATGGTATTTTGTACTAAATTTTTAAATAATTTCATCTTAATAACGGTTGAGATTCCGAAAAAATGGAACCTAGAAAAAAATATTCTTTAATATTTACCTATCACTGAGAGACCTATCACTGGCTAAATTTTGACCATCATTTGTGATACACCCTGTATAATTGTAATATTGATCCAAAATTTTGTTTACTGTTGTAGGTCTGATTATCTTTTTTTTTGAAGATAATTTAGTTTTCTTAAATATTTGTACAGGTTTATGTACTGCTTCTGAATATCTTGCGAAAGAACTCCTTTTACACAAGCAGTTTTTTCAGTTTTTGTATATGTACTTTTTTAAATATTTGAAAGTGTTTATAATTTTTATCAGTACTTAAATGCATCAAATAAAAAATGCATAGTCGGCATCAGCTCTATCAATTTCTATATTTCGTTTTCATCACTGTAATTTATTCGAAATTAGCCTCATCGTATCATTTTTGGGTTTTAAACGATCACAACATATTTTGAAAAGTTATATATAGTCTACAGTGCGTATGAATGTAAGAATGTCACCTCTCTCAATTAACAAATCATTCATGATAAAAATGTAAAGGTCCCAATACATAAAAGTAAAAATTTTTGAGATAATGTTTATTGATATTTATAAGCCAAAATAGTTCATGTTTGCGGCTTCAGCACAGTCTTTTATGAGCCGAAAGTGGACTTTGCGCACCTGACTGTACATACATGTTTAAGTTGTGTATCTAATTTTTTATGGAAATAATAAAATCATTGCTTACTATGCAGACTGTAACGTAAGGTACCTAAAAGCTAATAAAATTTTGCTATTATTAATTTGTCAAAAAAGTCAATGTAATATTGTACATAACAGTAATTAGGAGCATGTGATAATTTAGTTTCCCACATTTGTTCCTTGGCTTTAAAAATATGTAATTATTGCAAATAGAACGATTTCGATAAATGTGCTTTATTTCTTGTTCATTTATATTTTACCCGAATTCAGTCATAAATTTATTGCCTAGGAATGGGTTGGCAGCGCAAGAGACCACTATAAATTGTGAACAACTGTAGCCGTGATTATTGTGCGTTGCTTGAGAGGTCGGCTAGCAACCCTATTTCGCATAAAAGCTTGCTCACATAGTAATCATGCAGACCAATTAAATAGAATAGAGAGAAATTCTGACTTCGCCCAAAATGTAAGAATCCTCTTAATTAGCTGATCACTTGCACGCTATCTTCTATTGTGCGAAATGAAACAAAAATTGGTGTTTGATGTAGGTGCACACTTTTTTATGTCAGAGTCAAAATTTGATGTTTTTTTGCTAATTGTATGGTGATCATTAAGATCAGTTTAGAGATTATTGTAAAAATAAACTAGTTTTGTCAACTATTTTAATAAATTAAAGTCGAAATTTCTAGAACAGCAATAAACTCTACAAGATATCAAAATTTCATTCTATTAAATTTTTTGTATGCATAATGAATGTATTATAGTTACATGAGCAATTTGACGATTTTTTTAAAAAGACCAGTCTATTACATATTACAATTATGATGTATATTTGTATTTTTCTAAATATTTTCTTCATTTGATAGACAATGGGTGATATGAATAAAGAGTAGCAAAACCTTTTACTAGTAGTTATCTCCTTTCAGCAAATGCTAAATGCATAGGTTTGTCCTGTTTTAATCAAGAAAGCATTTGCTAAATTTTTATGCATTTCACCCAATTTATTTTCCACTGTAATCAGTGTAATCACCAGATTATTCTATTTGCAAAAAATGGGTGTTGGTAATTTTGGGACTAAATATGATCACCAAAGTAATTCTACCGGTAATTTTAGCACTGCGCTTCTCTGAATTAATCTCCGAATTACCTGATCTAATAGAGGATCTATACGTATCTAGATATCTTTTTCATTTTGTTACATCAAAAAGAAAAAAATAATACAAATATAATCTCATATGAAGGATACTCATTTTTAGATAATAAATTTATCGTTATAATAGAAAATCTACAAAATAATTTTTGGTTGCAATGGCAATAACATAAAAAAGCATTTCGTGAAAAAGTATAAAATCGTATCAAGTTGAGGTAATCCCGGTATTATCGCAATTTTACGACTTTTTCCTGGCAATAACCAATTAAATTTTTTTAATTTTTTATGAAAATAATGATGTTACAGATATTAATTTAACTTGAAATTATCCCGTAACAGAAAAATTCAAAAATTCGACTTTTTGTGAGCAGTTTATTTCATACCATACTAGGATCCTGTCTTTACTGTTGGGGCATCATACTTTATCAGGTCAAAAACATAATTTTCTATAACCGTCATTAAAAATTTGATGCCGAAATTATTGATAGGATTAAACAAAGCTGGTATGGGTAACAGATTAAAATATTCGTACTGGTGTCGAGATTACCTGATCTTCAAAAAATAATAATAAAGACACAATAAACTTTGCATATTATGCAAATGTCTTAGTTTAAGGCCAACTAGACTGACAGTAATTGATTGTGCCCATAATAAATGGTAAAATGTAGATACAGATATCAACAGTTTAACGGCTACAATAAACAAAACGATTAACAAACTTTCTTCCAGTCATAAAATCAAGTTTCTTTGGAAATGTTTCAATATGTTTGAAAATGTGAGACATTATTTACATTGTAACAAATTTTTATACAAAACTGAAAATGTTGTGTATCTGATGTAGTTTAGTTATTCTAAACATGGTCTGAGAACCGGTTTGTTGTTTTATATGTGTATTAAATAATGATATAGTGTGCTAGTAAACTTTAATAAATTAAAATCTGTCATCAAATTTTTTAACTAGCACACTGCTAAATGAAATACGGAAGTGTTTCTGTCTATTGGTACAAAGTTAGCCAACACTATTCCAATTTAGCTAAATCTGTTGATCTAAACCGGTTGCGTTTGAACAAATAATTTAATTGCTTCGACTGACCTATTAAGGAACTGAAATAAAATTAGTTGTTAAAATAAAATTAGGTTAGAAATAGCATATCAGGTAATTCAAAAATATAGAACGAAATGTTCATCTGAAATACAGCGCTACAAATGACAAAAATCTAAAAAAACTTGTTTTATGTCACGTGATAACAAGTGCCAGGCCCTTCAATAATTTTTGTTCTAAGCTATTTTTATGTGTTGTACTATAAATTTACAAAAAAGTTGACAATTTGAGAACAACATTTAATTTGAACACTTACAACAAGGAGAAAGGGCAGTTCTACCTAAAAATTGAGTGAAAATTAACACTGACAGCGCATATGTCAAAAAAAATCACATTGGTTTCGTGTAATACAGGGTGTTAGGAAATGGTCAGGAATAAACTTAGCCAGTTGGTCGTGCTTAAAGAAGATTTTTTTTCTAGATTTCATTTTTTCAGAATCTCACTCGTTATTAAGATAAAATTATTTAAAAATTTAAAAATAGATGTGCTGCAGGTGATTGGTTTATGTTCCAATCTTATAGAAACTGCAAAATCGTTTCAAAATTTTGTTGCTTAATTTATACAGGGCGTCAGAAGCAGGCACTGCAAAAATTTTGAAAGACTTCGAATTTTTAGTTAGTAAAAGAACGTTACAAATTTAAAGTGTATTTAGTAATATGACCCTTTCTCTGTATTTTAAGATTGTTGTGGCATTGATTAATTTAGTGTTAATCGGTGGTTAGATTGGATTTTTGAAAGTCATTTTTTTGAGAAAAATTAAAGCTAATTTTTTTATTTTTGTAAAAAGGAAGCTAAACTTTTTATTTTTGACAGTGCCAGCCTATGACGTTCTGGATAAATTAGACAACAAAACTTAAAGAAACACTCAACTAAACACCTTCAAGTATTAGAAATAAGCTACCGAAATAGAGATCATCTCGATTATTTAATTTTTCTGTGAGTTATACGACTAAACTTTATTGCACAAATTGTCTTCTTTCTCAACTACCATTTTGTAATTATTTTCATTATGAATTGGTTAATCCTGATTGGAATCTGACGAGGAACTATTATTTCTCTCAAATTCATTATAAATGGTGTTTATCAATCACACCATTATAAGTGACATTATTAATGTCTTGCACCCTCATATATTTTTCTCAAACATTTTTTATTCCTAATACTGCATGTTTAAAAAATACATTTTTTAACGGTGTTTTCAAGTTTTAAGCCATATTTTCAATCTTTCTAACTACTTTGTTTACACTGTTCTGATGTTAATCTAAGATTTCAAATACAAAGTTTATATTAATTAGATTTTAGCAAGATATACTTGAAATGCAAGAGCAATTCGTTCAATACTAAACTCTACATTCCGCGAATTTTTCAAAAAATTTTTATAGACACGGAAAACTGGCTCGAATTCTCTTGCACTTAATACTTCCATAGATTCAGCTTTCAAACTTTAAATAATCAATTAAATAAATACTTCTGATATTATTATTCGGATAGATAACACTTATGACATTTTTTTAAGAAAATGAAATTATTAAATTCGTCTATTGCCAACATAAATTTGAATTTCCAAGGCCTACCGCTATGCATATTTATTTATCTGAAATCTAATATACATAATACCTAAATGTAATAATCAAATTTTCTTTGATGATATTCTGCGGTCCTGGTTTTTGCATGGAAATATTTCAGAGTCTTGTTTACCGCGTATTTTAAGCGCACGTAAATTTTTCGATGCCTTGATCAGCATTACTTATAAGCACAATAAAAGGTGATTTAAATTCAAGCAGTGTTTAAGGTGAAGGAACCGTAAATGGTTTTGATATGTTGAACAGTAAAGTGCATGTTCAATGCCGTGCTTAAATTTAATGACACCGACGCCTCAGGCCTCCGTTTAGCGGAAGATTTTTTAGCACAAATGGAATCGAAAAATGTTCAGATATTGCGCTTTAATTGACGTGAATAGATCCGTCTTGAGACGTATATCACACATACAATTTTGCGATAACATCTATATTGCTGCATAAAGCCGACTTGCACAACCAAATCGAACTTAAGCAAGGAACAAATGAAGTGTAAAAGTTCATGGGTAGTCCACCAGCTCGCGCTAAATTACATCCCGCGTTCATAAAATGTAATAATTTTCAATCAAGTTTCGAAATACATTCGTACGATTTCACAAACTATTCGCTTTACAACTCTTTTTGTTATAACGCACATGGGCTTTACGTAACACGAACTTACAATAATACGTGATTGTAGAAAGTTTATCTGATTGGTATAAGCGGTATTGAAAATTCTTAGACTTGATTCGGTGACTTTGGCAGTGACTTTGGAAATAGAAAGGTAGGCAATATGCAATGACACGTTCACATAAGAATTTGTAGATAAAATAAAAGACTATTATTACAGAAAATTAATTTAAATTTTGAATAATCATGTCAGACCTCGAGGTGACTAGAAAGTTTAAGAAAAAATGCAACGATTTAATTACCTTATAATTATATTCTTCTCTTTATATTGTGTTGGATTTCAATTTAAGCAGCAAACATTTCACCTTTGATATAATAAAAAGATAATCATTTAGCCAAAAAGGTACCACCTAAATTTAAATTAAAAATTATTTATATAGACTAGGTCAGTGAAAATATTTATAGCAGATTTCGTTTTATACCTACACTTTAATACATATCTACAAAAAATTAATTTTATTCATATAATAATTATATTGTTAATTACATAAATATTGTCATTATGTATGATGCCAAAGCCAAAAACAATGAAATTATTAATACTAAAACAATAAATAAAAAATAAAAATTTCGGGAGAGAAAGGTTTGTTCTGCTAATCTTATTTTTCAAAATGCTTTTGTTTTTGTTATAAATAAATAATATAAACTTGTCTTAATTTTTATTACATGGTCTATTAACGCAAATCTCAAAAGTTAATCGATTATTTGAATAACAATAAATAATGTATTGTATATATTTATTAATCAGACACATGAGCAAGAGATTGTTCATCTTTTAAAGGATTTCCCATCAACAGTCATAATTTATCAAATAAAACCACAATTGATAAATATACTATCTCTTATGGTTAAAAAGTGGCATCATAATAATTGTTAGTCAATAATGAAACACAATTAACTCCATTATCATCAACTAAACAAACATTAATTAAATTTTGTTAGACGTCATTTAGCAATAATTTAATTACTGTATACTAACTAATACCTATCTTCTTACCCGTGTTAACGTAAAAAAGTTAATTGCACTTGATACAACGTTTCAAGCTCAGTGTGAAGTTGTATAATAAGCATCTATCTGAAAGAGGATGAAGCAAATAGCTGTATGATTTGCAACAAAAAATTAATTTGACTGTATTTGCTAGTAAGTAATTTGTAATTGACGCTAATACATTCTTTGCATTTGTAATCTGTAAAAAGCGGTGTAAAATCAGACGGATTATTATTTTTACTAATTATTTACATAAATCAATGCCAATTAAATACAATATTTGTTGCTATCTAACTTTATTGCTGTAACAAATTATAACATATTATACGTTTTTTATCTTTAACTCCTAGTAGTAAGGATAATTTTAATTCTAAATTAGTGCTTATCATGTGGAACTTTTCATGTAAAAAATAGTTCTGGATCATATCTATAAAAGTTAATACATGAGAAAGGAAAATGTATCTTGATAATTTTATCACTGCTTCAACAGAGACCATAATAAATTCTTCTAATAGTACAACCTGTTCATTAGGTTAATCAATTGATAAAACACTACTAAAGTTATTGCCCTAGAAAGTTGATCTTTTAACTAAATTGTTAATAAATAAATGTTTGACGGGGGGTAATGGGTGACATTTGAAACTTGCAATTTCACTGGAACAATTCTATGATACTTTATACTTGTCTGTTAGTTTTTATTTTAAATAATAATTGTTATATTTTGTTATAAAAATACTAGTTGTCTTATTTCTATAGTGTTTATTGTTAAAGCTGTTTAAAATTTCTATTACCCTAAGAATTTTCTTATTTTTAGAGAATCTCTAAAACCGATGTAGAGCAACATAAAGTTATAAGAAACTTTTCAATGATCAAAGCCAAACCGCTTCTAATATTTCACTGCAGAAAGTGGTGACAAATTTCTAATGTAAAATGCGACATGAAATTGAGATATGTAAATCGTTTGAGTGTTGTCGTAATTCGTTCGACGAAGTGAATTGGTGATCTGTATATTAGTGAGACTTTCCATTCTCAATCGGAATCTGTGTGTGGTGGAATCACACGGACATGCCGATCGCTTTCACTACGTCGGTATTTGTAACGGTAAGCGTCTAGCTGGTCATGCTCCGGGCTGCCTTCTACAAAGTCCGGGCATCGTCCGGCCACCTTTGGGTGATAAAGCAATACTGCTTGAAATGTAATGATGACCAATGATACCATCATGTCTCAAAAAAACGATATACTGTTCTATTTTCGTCTCTCAAAACACTAATTCATGCTTAATATTAAGTACGGCTTAAAAAACAATCGTTTCTATGTTTTAATAATTGTATATTATCTATTTGTTTGACATACGGTTGGTGTCAAACATCTCTGCTCTTCCAAGCTATTCCAATGTGTTTCACCCTAAATGTACATATAAGTTGACAAATTAATTAACAGGAGTCAATGTGAATATTTACAATAAAAAGGAGGGCAACTCTAACCCCAAAATTGGGTGAAAAATGACAATGACTGAATGACATGAAAAATTATACTGTAGTAAAACACGAATTCTTGGTAACTCGAATTTATTTGGTGTCTAAACTTCCGAAATTTTACTATATTAGTAATAACCACACAGATCCGGACCCAGTAAAATGGCGAACATCCTCAACAACGGAATTAAAAAAGAAATTTATTTATGGATGCATTAAAGGCTCGGTTAAAAATTATGGTCTAACTAAGAATTTTAGTGCTGCTTAACTTTTATAGAAGAGTAGCATACAATTTTTACAAAATGTTATTGAAAGCATTATTTTCTGAACGTATTTTTCTATTTGCCTAAAAGGATGTCTCATACTTTCCTCAAGCACGTGCTGAACAGCACCATCTCTTTTATTGTTAAACTGGTCAAAGTTATTTAAGCAGTTTATATAAACGTATATACCTAAAAACAAAAGTTGACATAGATAGCTACATACCTATACAGTTCGTTTAATAAAAAAAATTAATAACCATCAAGAGCTTCAAATTAATTACTATCAACAGCTATAAATTAATAGGTGGAAAATTAAAAATTGCTTTACCAAATCATTTTTATAGCGTCCCAGCCCTTGTCTGACTGCAGGGTTAGTAGTCCGCAAAGGAATCGTCTGGTTGTTCCTACTACAAACAAACTGCTAACTGACTATTATTATTAAATACTTTAATAAATAACCTACTGTACATCTAAATTTCAGGTTTATTACTATTACTTGAACGAACATATTTTTTTGGATGTTTAAATCATAGGAATCGGTTTGGTTTCCAAATTTTGTAATTCTCTGTAATGATAACCGAATTAGTTCTCGGTTATGATCGAATTGGTTTTTGTTTACCAGGTAAGTTGGATATTAATAATACAATTTTAAGGTAAATATTGCACACTTTGTGAAGAGTTGTTATCAGTTTGCGGCTGTTGCGTGCTTTGGTAAAATGTCATGTTACAAAATGGCTAAAAAAGGAAAGAATTGTTAGTTTTAATATCAGTGGTCTTAAGTTTAGTCTTCAAACTAAATTGATAGTATAATTCTCACCCACTCAATTTTGCTCACTCCGGTATCTAAGAATAAATTTCGGGCAATTTTATACTTGCACAACTGAGTATAAATAATAAATGACGATTTTTTTTACCTTAATTCAAACAAAACATTTTTCAAAAACATAAAATATCCAACTTTGTTGTGAAAAATATAAGAAGGAACCCATAAATTAAACATTTAAACTTATTGCGACATTTTTCCGCAATTAAAAATATGTGGTTAAAAAACACATTAAAGAAAAACAAACAATGCTTTCGTCATTTTCCCATTTACGTTTTTCCTGCCTCGTGCCATAATCTTTATGTATTCTCATAAATAATGAATTTGAGATGAAGCCATTATCTTGATTTCACGTTTTAGCTAAATGTTGATACAAGTTTCTATGATGCAATAGTCAATGAATGTCGGAAAATCTACTATTATTCTAACCGTAGTTAAACGATGTTTAATCAACAAGATAATTGCGAAAATTGCAGTCACCTATACGTAAAATGCCATTAAAGCAAGCTGCAGCCTGAGGTGTTAAGAGTTTTCACAAAAAAAAACTCGTCTCAGCTTTAAAATTACGGGTTAAACTTTGTTAAAAAAATTCAAATTATAATCTGTGGTGATTATAAGTGACCTTCCACATGTTGTTTGTATAAACTCATCAGCATCACATGTTCCAGCTACCTTAGTGTGGCGATTTTATTTTATAGATGGGGCATATCGCAGACTTCCGATCTTCGTGAATAAGTCATTGTCTTATTGCGGTTTTTCTTTTTTTGTTGTGATTGATTAAAATTTCATCCGGGCTGACCTAGCAGTTAAAGGTCATTGTACATACTTCGGCTGGTGCTGTTATTTATGACACCTATTACGAATCAAAAAATTGTCATTGAGAATTCACGCGAATTGTAAACTCATATTTCTTCCTCTTTTATTGTTCCACAGAGATGTTATTAACAGTTTATAGACTGTATAATTACGAATATCTAATATGTAATAATAAGATAAGATGAAGAATGAAAGCACCGACAAGCAGTAATAATAGGTAATAAATCTATTTACCTAATAAAATCAAAGTACGCACTTTGACAATAACGTCTAGCTTTCGCAAATAGAGTCATAAATCTTAATCACCTGAAATACTCAACTGACGGTACATGGAATTTCAGCGCTATCAGCATGAGAAATAAATTACTCAATTAAAACTAGGATTAAAACCAACTTAAAATTAACACCAACAATTTTAACATTACACCAAATGTTGAGAGAACAACTTACTGGATACCGTCTGAAACGAATAATACTTGTCCTCTTACATGCAATACTGCAAAATTTCTGGTCTTTGACAAAAGTATCACTTGAATGCTCTGGTTTTCATTGCAATAAACGGATATAAACCTATACATACATAGTAAGTGTCTTGATTGTGTGGAACGTAGGTGTAAACCTTGGCCTTTGTCCAGATCTGACCACTATAGAATGTCAAGTTATTTAGACAAACGGTAGTAATAACAAGTACTCTTTCTTGTAATTAATAACTAATTAAATGTTTCTTGTGATAACGCAGTCAGAAGGATAGACACGTGATTCGAAAAGATTTTGATATATGAGGTACTATTAGCAGAGTTGTTGAATTATTAGTCAGTGAATTTATTAAAATCACGTAAAGCATTACTTATCTTAAATAGTCCTATATATTTCGAAAATGATATAACTCGACATATTGATTTAAATATCTAATATTAGTGACATATAACAATATACAATACGTACTAATGATATTTATAATAAGTGATCGATTTTTATTCAGATGATGATCTCAGCCATAACAATCGAAAACTTAAAATATAAAAGATTAGGTAATCAGTTCTGTATGTTCTGCTTTGCTTTTATAACTTTAATAGGGTGGGCCAAAAAAATCAACTATTTTTTTTAACTTCCGACGCTGAAAAATTGGTTCCTAGGCACTTTTAAAAAATGCTTTTTTAAGATGAGCTTTTAATTTTAATAGGATAGACACCCTCATCGCAGTTTTCCATTTTTTTTCAGTTCCATATGGCAAAATCCATATCTCGTCACTACTTGATCGTACAGAAAAAAATTATTTACATTTTTTGTAGTAAATTGAACGCTTTAAAAAAGGTATCTTACAATTTTTTTCTAACTCTTACCGTTTAGAAGATATCAGAGGTCAAATTTTGAAGAATTTAGCAAAAATTTATTTTTCACTTCTAAATTTTATAACTCGTAGATAAATAAATATTATAAAATGCGCAACATACGTTTTTGTAGGAAATTAAACACTCTATAAAAAAAAGTTGTTTTTAAAAGGCTATATGTTGCGCATTTTATAATATTTATTTATCTCTGATTTAGAAGTAGAAAAGAAATTTTTGTTAAATTCTTTAAACTTTGACCTCCGATATCTTCTAAATGGTAAAAAATATAAAAAAATTGTAAGATAACTTTTTTGTCGAGCGTTTGATTTCCTAACAAAGAATGTAAATACAAATTTTCTGTACAATCAAGCAATAACGAGATATGGATTTTACCGTAGGGAACTGAAAAAAAAAATAGAAAATTGCGATGAGAGAGTCTTTCCTATTAAAATTAAGAGCTCATCTTAAAAAAAACATTTTTTAAAGGTGCCTAGAAATCAATTTTTCAGTGTCGACAATTTAAAAAAAAATGTCGATTTTTTGGCCCACCCTATTAATTACATAGGTATCTACATACATACAAAATAATGAAATATTAAGGGCCGGTTTACAGAAAGTGAAATTAACTTTAATTGCGATTAAATAGTTAATTCGCGATTAAATCGGCTTTCTTCGTGTTTGATTGGTCAAAATCGGCATTTAATCTCGAATTAACTATTTAATCGCAATTAAAGTTAAGTTCACTTTCTGTAAACCGGCCCTTAATCTAGTTAATTGATTCAAGTAAACAATTCTGAGTAAGAACGTTTGTGTAAGCAGCAATGTCTTGGCAAATTGAGTAAAGGTGTTATATTTTAAACCAAAGTCCAAGTTTGTGACTTCTGCAATTTTCTGCAAAAAACCAAATCGATTTTTTTACAAAATATGAATAAATTTCGATAGATAACAGGAAAAATGTATATAAGTAACACGGGATGTATCGACTATTAATATTCCTTATTGCTACTACAGTAGCTAGTATAATAACAATTATGTTATTACATTTATTTATTAGACGTATAGTTGTCAATATTGACCTAAAGCTCTGTTTCGACCAAAGAAATATAAAAAAAAATCCATTGAGAGGGCCTAAAGTACCACCTTTAGTCTCTAGTTTTGGTGTCTAATTTTTTGGTATTGAAAATATGGACAAATCTATATCACAAATGACTCTTTACCTATCGGAAAAACTATCTCAGGACTAAAGTTCCCTAATCTCTCAAATGATTGAAGCTCTCAGGTTTTTTAGACCCTCAAGTTCTAAACTTCACTTTCGAAATTAAATGATGCACTTTAATTCCTTGGAACATAATATACTATGATAATTTGTATGGCTGGTGCTTGTTCTCAAAAGGCTCTATAAAATTTACAAAGCTATTTGATTTTTTGGTAATAAATATTGATTGTTGCTATTTGGCGCGGGTTTATATTTGGAGCGTTAAACTTTTAAAGAAAATTGACAACACGAAGAAACAAGTGTATGTTGTTGTCGCAGTGGAAACGATTCCTCAATCGCAACAATAACCTATGTTACCTCTAACAAAAGTTGTTGTTGCGCTTGTAGTGAAGATAACATATAAATAAACTAATGATACATAAAAAAAGGAAATGCCTAACAAAAATTTCGTGTCTTTAATTTGACATAGCAGCCACCGATTAATAATTACCACTACCGTATTTGATATTAACGCTTTTCTAAACGTTAAGGCTTTATCCAGCATTTATGTTTTTTTTTTGTTATATCTTCTTCTTCTATGTTGTATTTTCAACGAACTTCAGCAACAACTGGAATAATTGACATTTTAGTAGATACTAATTATTTGATGTTGCCAAAAGTTTTTAACACTTGTTAACAAGCAGAAACATAGCAGAACACATAGTTTTTTAATGTACCTTCAGTGGATATGTAGCTTAACTACAACGTTTGTGGGTATAAAAACGTCAAGAAATTACTACTAACGTAAGAAACGAAGAAACTTTTGCAATGTTATAAAGTAGGTACAGTCGTATTTAGACATATTTAAGACTTATTACAAAGTAAGCCGTTTGCCCCTTACATTTACTTAAGTAAATTCTAATAATTAATTGCGGTTTATTTTGGGCTCCCCACTCATTATCATATAATTTTCTGCTCAATAGTGTTCAAGAGTCTTCGACGGGTTGAGCTTGTGGTAAATTGTGATAAATATTGTTACGTTTGAAGCTTCGACAAACACACTTATGAGCGGTCTAAACACTTTATTAAACAACTTATTTACAAAATAACGTTTAGAATTATCTTTTGTAGCTGACCCCTTACTAACGTTTTCTAATTAATTTCTTTACTATATTTCTGTGCCAATTTGCAAATTTAGGAATAACTAACCAGACTCCTGAATGTAAATTTGCCACACTACTCCCTCCATAAAAATTTGACATCCCGACGAATACTGTAGGGTCTCTACTATAATAGAGGACTAAACTATGGGCATGAATTACCTTTGCACGTTGCTGTCTTCTCTTTATTCTAAACACTGCATCATTTAGGCACTTTACTATTTCGTATGGTTCCTTCCAGTCTCGTAACTTCGGAAACATTCCAGTTCTTTCTTTTGGGTTGTAGAACCAGACCATATCGTGTTCTTTCTTTATTGGTCGTTTCCGTTCTTTTTTTTTTTTCATATCCACTTTATGGTATGTTTGAATTTATTAAAATTGAAGCCACACGGTTGCATAATAGCACGATCTAATAGATTTTTATTAATCTTTTCTTCTTTCTTAAATTTTATTTCTAACTTACGACGTGACCTTCGAGGAAATAATATCCACATGAGGGTAAAATCAGTTCCTACAGTATTCAAAATTTTGTAAAATTTTAGTGTTTCATGCTTACTCTAATCTTTTGAACGTTTTGCTTTTTATAAACTTTATAGCCCGCCTTAAAGTTTCCATATACCTACGACTTTAGGCTTCTCCAATGCTTCACGATTTTTCTTTAGTTCTTTATTCTCAATTACCAAGTTTTACAATAAGTTTTTCTTGAGGCCCTATTTTAATTTGGCTGGCATTTCATTCTCTTTATCACTTTCTGGATCATCAACTTTTTTCTTGTTTTCGTGCTCTTCTGTTTCTTCAGTAACTTTAGATATTTTTTTGTTACTCTTATTATCATTTACTGGATTTGTAACAAGAGTATAGAAGATTTAATCAATTATTTCTGGATCATCAACTTTTTTTACTTGCCCTTCTGTTTCTTCAATATCTTTTAGATATTACCTTTATTATCACTTACTGGATTTGTAATAATATGATAAAAATTAAAAAAATAAAGAATTGTCTGATTGTGTTAGAGAACAAAACTGTTGTATAGAAATAAGGTTTCATAAAAACAACTTAAAATTTTTTTGCACATTTTATGATTATTAAATTTGTTGATGAAAATATGAAAACTTTAGAGAGTGATCAATTGAGTAAAGTAATTATAAAATAGTGTTATGTGATGACCGAAACTTTGAACATTTGACTAAAACATGTTTTTATTTAAATAAACGGTACTCTGACATAGACAACAATATGTGAATGGATTTTTTTGAGAAAACTTAACATGTTCTAAAGTAAGGGAAATATTTTTGGTTCATCTACTGTTTATTATGAACCAGGCAAATATCTTTCTCTCTCTTAAGGATTATTAAAAATATACTGAAGAAGCTGCCTTCATAACTTTCTTATACCTGCCCAGTTGACAAAGAAACACTTATACATATTATTTATTTATTAAAAGCTAATATTTTTTTTTGTTTCAGGTAACTACAACTTGTTGTTTTCCTATAATCCCCCTAATCAACGGTGCCAGTGAAGATTTTATTTACACTATCGTAAGAAAATTACGTACACATTAAAATTATGTAACATATCTGGAAGTGATAGGTATATACAGTGTAAAGTGTTGGGAGATATACATTTATTTTCTCAAAAAACGCTTGTGCAGGTCGATTTTGTTTACGAGGAAAATAAATACATACCCAGGGTATTGTATTATTACCGCAAAGTGGGGTGAAGCAGAGTAAACATTACCTCTCTCATAAACAGAATTAACCTGTTTAAGGGTTTTATGAAAAAGTATTTTAAAATTCCCAGAAATTAGCTTGTTTTGTTTTCGAATGCTCTCCTGTCTGTACTCGGCTCACAAAACAACTCATTAGTCATTTACTGGTAAAATAATTAAATAATGTTTCCACATTAGGTCAGGTCAACAAAACTACAGTTAGAAAACTTTGACTTGAAATTATTATTTTTTACTATACTATTTGTATATGTTTATTGAAATTATGTTTATTGATAATACTACCATACTGTTACGAGTATCTCAATCCTAAGAACATACTCTATTTGTATTTATGGGGTATTTAAACATGTATTCGAACAACAATGTTGTTTATGCCACATTGTTCTTTTGAGAAGTTTACTTCTAGTTAAGTGGCCGTAATTATGTTATTGGTAATAAGGTTTTTAGCACCTTAGTATAAAGTAATTCTTAGAAACATCGATCAAGAGGTGCTAGTTAGCTACTTTAATTGCGTACTTCGTTTAAAAATTTTGAGTTTAATCGTTGACATTCAATAATAAGCTATAAAATAACTAACAACTTAATAATTACCTAAATAAACTTTATTAAAGAATCATCTTTCAATGTCTAATTGTAAGAGAAGCGAATCTCCTACAGAGATACATATATACAGACGTACTGGGATAAGTGAAATAAGTGAAAAACCTCTATAAATGTTACAAAATTTTTAGTTCTGTTATTTTGCATCAAATAAATTCTTCAACTGAAATATTTGTATCTTTAAAAATGAAATCAATTTTCGTGAACATTTGGTCGCTGCCTCAAGTGGTATACAGTTTCTACGGTATACACCTCTAGAAAATTTGGAATTTTTCTTTAGTAGGATGTATGAAACAAATCTGGACAATTGAAGCTTTGTACAAATGAATTGCTTTTATAAGTAGAATTAAAATCTAATAAGAGATTTCTCTTAGTCAGGTTCGTCAGTAATACATTTTTTCACAAAACTAAAGTTTAGTTAATGGTTATTGGTCCTTAAAACACTTTGTTACAAACATAAATGATCAAACTGAACTATCTAAAGTTCTAGAATATACGCTTCTTTCATTTGGATTTGTGAATTTATTTGAATAAAAAAAAAACTTTACTGTTCAAAATGTATCATTGCAAAGTAGCGATACACCCTCCTCCCTTTCTTAAAAGGAAGGTAATTCTAGAAGGCTACTGTCTGAAATTTTAAAAGAGCTTTTTTTATGCAGGGTGAATCGTCACTTATGTTGCTGATTTACTGTGTACATATTGGTACTGGTTAAAATTTTAGAAAGCCGTCTTTTTTATTACACGGTATATCTCTACTTAGAGCGCAATGGTACTTGGCACTTTAAAATAATCAGATTATTATTATCTTGTTATTTTAAATAAAAAATCATTTTGTCATCATTGTAATAACATTTAAGAAAGATTCAGGTGTTTATGTTTAGCTAAATGTTCATAAAAGCGCTCGTAATTAACAGGTGCACAATGGTTTTGTTGGAAATAAATCAGCTTTTTGCAAACATTTTCAACTGAAATTTATGGCGTCGGAACACTGACGAAGTTTACGCTGATATGTGACAAATAAATTTACGATTTAGGAAGAGGAAGTATTAAAACATGTTTGAGTTTCATTTTATTGTACGAGTCTGGCATTTTTAGCGAATCCTGTTCTGCTGCATGCTCTGGTTTTCCAGTTTCACTTCTATGGATCAAATATTTTACTACAACTATCGCCGAAATCGAACTTTCACACCTTTAGATTCAATGAAAAAGCTAGATTCGGAAGGCAATTAGGCTAGAAAATAGACGCGGAAAAAGACGATGGTCACGTAATGCGTGTTTCACGACTACATTTGGTTTAATTTATTTTTATAAAAATGTAATAAATTTCGGTGACTATCTGATGTTGAACCGTCCTCGTTGTTTGTATTATTCCCAGTACAAGAAACGTGTGACTAGAAATCACATTAGTTTCCTATTACGCAACGTCTACTTGTGTTACACAAAGGAACCGTTAAAAAACTGCAAAATCAAGTGCGGAATGTAATTTTCAGAAAACAGATCGTGTAGCTTTACCTGCAATTCAACATTTGCGGTTTTGGAATATTGCACTAATGCAACGTTTGTGTGATATTTGTAAAGGTTTTTCAAAATCGCTTGCGAAGTTTATAGAAAGGCTAAATAACGGATCAATCTTGTTTATTACAACGTGCTTCTTTCCAACATAATATAATCTTAAAATATAACATGATTGCTGTGCTGTTTTACGAAATAAAAGGAAAATTTTGTGAAAGTACAATGAGGATTTATGCATCTATTGTTAGAGATCAACCACTGAACTATAACCATTTACTAAACTCAAATGTCAAACTTGCTAAATTGTAAAGTTCTTCTTCGTGATTAAACTAAATAAATGACATTAAAAATGCCAAAATCGATTCCCTAAGCAATAAGTATTTTGAGACCAAGAAAAATGCTTATTGTGTGCATTTTTAACCTTTTGCCAATGACTTCTCAATTATATTATCTCTGTTTCTTCAGCCAATTAGCTCAAACTTTTTATTACATCTAGATACCTTTTAAAAATACTGAAAAATATTAATTTTTCTATAACTAAAAATTGATATACTGAGCGGTCGTTGGCTGTGAGAGTTTTCATATTCGCGAGTTATGCGTTTATTTTAACCGAGAGTGTAATACAATATTTTATTTAGTTTTGCTGTAAAGCCTCATTTTTTAAAATTTTAATTTAATTTAATGTTGTCAATTTTTACCTGAGAAACGTGAAATTTGACAGTTGCTATCAAACAATTTTATTTTGTAAATGTTAAAATGACCGGTTGCAAGTAAAACAGCAAAATAAAATGTTAAACGGCAAGCGATATAAAATTTTCAAATAAATAATTGCTTTAATAACCTATAACCTACAACCAAATAAACGCCTTTTTATCAGGCAAAATTTAAATTGTCCTCCAATTTCCACAACACGCTTAACGTTTTCTTTTGAAACAAATGGATTTTGTCATGTTTCATTAAATAAATATAATTTTTTAATCTTCTAGTTGGATTTTTTGGTGTGTGGAGTAAAAGGAAAAGAGGAATTCAATCACACCAAACACTTCACTTAACACTGATTTACTATTTATTATTATATATAAATATAAAGGTAATTATACAGAGTGAGTTCGAAATGGGGGAAAGGCTTTACAGTACCGTGTAGGAGACTCTTAACAGAGCCCCGAAAAAATAATTTCAATTCAAAACGACTTTATTCACAAAAAGGAATTGATAATATAAGAAAGCAAAAAAAGGAGGATAATACACAAATAAACAAATAAAAAAGAAAAGAAAAGAAAATTAATACGTAGACAAAGTCTAGCACAATTTGCTACTCAACTTAACCTATTCTATGTAATACAAAATAACAATTTAAAAAGGAAAGAAAGAAGAAAGAAAAAGGTATAAAAATTAAAATAAAATTAAATTAATAAAATTTGCTTCTATTAAAATAAATATAATGAATTAATTTAATAAATGTATAAATTTAAAAAAAAATTGTATTTTTTTAATCAATGAATTAAATTTGACAATTTAGCAACATTGCTGGTGTAAAGTTTGATATAAAAACATGAAGTTTTAAATAAAACAAACGACCTGAAACATTTATTTTACTTAAAAGTTTTTGTTTTTGGATCAAACTTTACATCAGCACTTTAATTACGGAGGATGTTCAAAAATACTATCCCTTTTTTACTTTGTTAGAAACAGGCGATTAATTTGGCAAAATTTCTATAATCAATAGGGATATATTATTAAACGGATTGTGGGCGTTATTTTGGCATTATTATTTCTTCCTAAGAAGGTGCTTATACGAGCAGAAAAAAGCTAATACAGAATTTTTAAGTTTGTCTGAGCACAATGATAAAATTATATTGTTGCGAAAAAATGCCATCCATAGAAGAAACATTGGCCCACGCAACAATTTCAAATTCCAATCAATACGGTAAATTAAAGTTGTGTCACCGGATTAAGTAACCTATTATTAATAAGTTGATGGATTGTCAGTTCGTGACAAAGGCGTTTCGCATTACCCAGAGCCTGTCTCAAACAAATCGTGTCTTGTCTGACCGGGTTGCTCGACTCTTGGCTCCTTCCGTAACAAACAGAGGTCACTCATGATCGAAGCAATTCCTGCATGATTAATTTGACATAAGTTGGTAGCATGGTTTCAAATTTCTATTGTTTCGCCATATCGCAAGACTTCTTTGTCGCAATTATTTGACATGATTTATCCTCCAAAAGTGGAGGTTCCAGATCAAGACCACGATTAGACAACTAATGAACTGTAGGAAAGAGCAACCTTGACATCTTGCACCGTTTTAATTAATGCCATTTCGAGGGATTTTGGGCAAGAAATTCTTACTAACGAACTCATTTGGTTTTAGTACCTAATACTAGATTTACATCAAACTAGTAACCTTGGTATATATTTTATTTAATCAGTTGTTAATATGTTGTGGATCCTAATGCCTCCGGGTTTTTTTCAAAATTTTATACCCGCTGCCACCTAACGCCCGCCGATTTACAGTGACAAACGTCATAAAATAAAACAAAGTTTTGTATGCTCCATGATCTGATATGATATCTACAGTCCTCGAGCAGTTTACAAAGCCCTGAGCCAAAGGCCCTCGGTCTTGTAAATTTGTGGCCATTCCAGAGCAAAAATAACTTTATAATGTCCTTGATACAATAAAATAACTATTGTTTTCTACAAATTATTTTCTGTATACGTAAAATGTATCAAGGAAATTCACACTGAAACAACTTTTATATGCAGGCAGCTGTACGAGTTGAGCCGTCGGCTTGTATGAAGTGAGATGACATCTTGATACAACCAAGATGAGCAGATATCACTTTACTAACTAACCGAAGAGTCAAGATTTGAATACTTAATGAAACTCTCAGACTGAAGAGTGAAATTGGCTACATGCTTTCTTATAATTTCTTTTATTGAGAAAATAGGATATTATGGGTCTACAAAGTGTCGATGTAAAATTTAAGACTATTTAAAAGATCGTTTTAAGATATCTCAACTCTGTTGAAGATATTTAACGCGACCGGAAACAAGATATCTTTTGTCTCTAATTGACACTTTCAGTGACCGAACGCTTCGTCTACGACCGGACTCATTTAGACTGTTTCAAAGATTTAATACTATAATTCAATTTTATTTAAAATGTCTCTGACATTCAAGATAAAATCGAGATTAATAATGCTATTTCTATACTTTTCTATCAGTTTGTTTCAATTGAGACAAAGTGGATTATAAGACTGAATGAAGCATTACAAGAAAAATAAAACCACCTTTCTAATCTTTCTCGTTACTTCACAGATAGAACATTTCAGCTAGTTATTTATTGCTGTTACATTAACACCTGGTTAATAAACACTTTTTTATAGGTATCAAGTGCAACTTTAGATAATTAAAAATTTCCTTTACACACTTGTAAAATTAAGGTTGTGGAGTGTTATTTATGTAATGCTGATTGCGTGTGAAAATTCTTGATTTGCTAGTAATATCAGTATGGTTCCAGAAACTTGCGTGTTTCTAGACTATCCAGAAATTAAAATAATTTCGATCCCTTACCCACCTCAAAATATAAACTTGACCATTGGGATTACGTGCTTGTGTGATAAAAAAAATATACATACTCGTAATTTACTGACTCTACAAACGTAGTCATGTGATTTCTCAAATTAAATTTGAAACAAATGACCTAATTTTTTACGTTTAAAGTCTTTATTCTTTGTTTGAAATGAACTGTTAGCAATCTAATGAAACGGAGTTTCAAAATTTCTAATTGTCTCAATGATAGCTCTCCGTATAATTTGTTTTGTGATTGATGATGACAAATTTGGTTATGCAAAAAAGACCACACATAAGTAGCTAAATTATATACGTTTGTAATTTCACGGTAGAAACTTAATTAATTAACATAAATATTGTTAGTGCTTTGAAAAAGTTACCAAATCAAAACAAAGCCCAACTTTCTTTCTCTCGAAAAGATTGCAACATCACTTGCCAGTGGCATACCCATACATTCGTAGTTTAGGTTAGTGTTATTGAAATAATATTTTTTCTATTGACATGAAGCGACTGTTTTTTAAAAGTAAGAATGAAAATTTTTAATTTATCTACAAATTAATAATAGTACATTATACACCAAGGTAGAGAAAACACTTTTTATAGCCGAGCGGGTTTAGTGCCCAAGATGCGTAGCATCGAGAGCAATAATAGATGCGAGGCTATAATAGTTTTCTCTACCGTGGTTTATATATGATTTTTTTCACTTCTAGCACATTAATTTATTAATTGTCATATAAAAATATAACCTCATTTAACGAGCACACATCCAGACTAAACATAACGTGTCTTTATTTATTGTCGAAAAGTAAATTTGATGAAAATAAAAACGACTGATATTTAACTACTTACGTTTTTCCACTTCGGAAATATAACCTCACAGATAAAAACCGAAAAGGACGTTATTGTAAGCATCTTTTATGTATGCAACTATTTATGTACTGGAAAACAAAATTGCGTAAATTTTCCATCAACTGAAATCTTCAGAACCCCTAGTTCAGGATTTAAGTTGACAGCCCCCGCTTTCCTGGTCGGAATTTGCAACAAAACATATGGTCAGATTAACTATACACAGGGCTCCACACTTTACGTGTAACCTTATAAAAACCCATTTTCATTATTTACAGCTTTAATAGCAGTTGTTTTTATTAAATCTGCATGAATTAAAAGTAAAATTTTTGTTCTTGTGTTTGAGGTTATGTTATTTACAACTTTATTTACCTACCAATTTTCAAAGAATTTTCCATTTCGTCACACTACAAAGTGTTTTTTACAATAAGACAAGACCAAAATACATACTTATATGTATAAAGCTGTAAAAAATTACATTTTTTTTAATGCAATCAACGGATTTCATCACTGGTTGGTTGAAACATGACTACCTACCTTTTTCCATTTTCTTGGATTAAAAATATTTCATTATTAAAACATCAACGTTTTAATTATGCGTTTATTCTGCTTTTTAACGTTTGGCATAGATTTTATCAAGATTATGATCTATCCAATATCCAACATACACTTGACATTTGATAAGATATTTCGCGCAAGCGCACCATTTTGTTTTGGCAGATTAGAGATGAGGCGCGGTATTAAACAAACTTGCCTTGAAATCACAAATATTAAATAAACTGTTTATTAGGTATTTCTAGTGCACCTAATTTTGGACATTATTTTTTCCGTCAACACTTATATCTATCGTTCATAAAAATTGCAAATATATTCGTATCAGGCAATACAGTTAAATGTCGGTATCCACTCAACTCTAGCACTTTATCTCCCTTGGTTTATAATCATTATTGACTACTAGGAGAGAAAAACAACTTCACACCCTCTCGACAAACTAAATAATGTTGTCTTCTGAGACTAGTAGTAAAAAAACAACGTTTTTCCTACAATTAATTTGATTTTTGATTTTTTAAAACAAACTTTACATACTAAAAATAAGTGAAAAAATCCTCTTTTTTAAAAAACTGTAGAAAAAATTAACTTTTGAAGCGATCTTTATCAAATTGTCATAACATGACATTGAAGTCTACTAGTAATTAATCAGTGGATTACCGGTTGCCATTAAGTTCAACAAAAATCTACTTAATCATAGTCCATAATTACGTCCGTGCCGATTTCCACTTTAATTGACTGAAATTGCTAATACAGATTAATTACCACTTTAGCATAGCTCATGCTGCTTGTTTTAGGCTAGCAACACAGTAAGAGTATCTCAGTAATCGATCCACTCTTGATAAGTAACGTTTTCAATTTGATTCACTAGAAACGTTCGATGCCAAGTACAGGTAGTAAATAACGTTTTCCTTAAATTTACGATTATGTTTTATTTGACTAATGTCAAATAATTTTAATTAAACACTGAAACACGTTTCTAAAGCAGGGTCTAGATTCGCGTTACATTTATGGAAATCTCTCCGATTCAGAAATAAATTCTGATGTGGAAACTTGCACGTTTATACGTATTAATAAGGATTTGAAACTTATGCCAATTATTTAATATTTAATAAAACGTTACAGAAAGTATTATTACTTTAAAAAACTTAAACAATGTTTTGACAGTGTTTTTAACGCGCTGTAATTGTATTTTAATGTTTCAATCTGAGTTAAGTGTCGTGTATAACATGTATTAAGTATTATAGGCCAAGTACATATTAAATGATTTTCTACTTAGCGGAACGATATAATTTATCTCAACCGTTTCGACAGTTTAATAAACGACTAATGAAACATGCCCAAAATTAATTAAATTAACTATACTGTGCACAAAAAGTTATAATACATAACACAACAAATATTTGATTTACTAGTTTCAAGACATAATTTGATGTTTTTATAAAAATAAATTTATAAATGGAGTTTATAAATGAAAAAATAAAAAATAAATTTTTGGTGCATGAAAGATAAAAATATTTTTGGTGTCAATAGCGAGTATTTTGGCCTCTAACACGTAAAACTTTTTGAATTCTACGGGGCATACTTCCTATGACAGTATCAATTTGTTCCTGTGGAATTTGCAGCCACACAATGGTTAAAAGCTGCGCAAGCTCTCTCACGCTTTCGGGTTGAGGTCTATACAAATGTAATGCTCTTCCAAAAAGATCCACTACATGCTCTATTGGATTTAAATCCGGTGAACGTGTAGGAAGAGCAATTTGTTCAATTCCATGGAAATTAAGTGCATTTATCACTTTCGCGTTACCGTGAGGCCGACAATTATCGTCAATAAAAACAAAATTTTAACCAATAGCGGCTTAAAAATTGACCACAATGTTGTTTATAATGTCAGTCACGTTTATGTAGCCGAGCATCGGTTTATGTCAAATGTACAAGTCAGTGCCACCCCAAACACAGATTCCTCTTCACACATTTTAAAAAACTGTTTTATTTCTCTGTGTATTGTGGTTGTGGATCGAAATGTGTGAACCACATTATTTGAAGTATCTGTAAGATACGGAGCCAAATCGTAAATATTGAGTGCTTTACCTGGCTGTTAGCTACGTCTTTTTTACACATTTTTTGTTGTTTGAGGATGTTGTAAACGTCAAGTCTTTGACACTTTTATCGTATCATCCGGATTTATTTGCCAATCTTTCCGTTTTAACCGTTTTAAGATTTTATCAAAATACTAAAGACTTTGCAAACATTATAAAAATTTCTCACATATTTAGTTTTGATGGGATTGAGATTTCTTTGTTGTGTAGTCCGATAAAAATGCCTATAAATTAGACAGACACTGATAATGACTAATGAAGAGTTATGTACTATAACTAGTGTTGAGTACCTAGTTTTATATGAAATGAATCCATTTGATTGTATCTGTGAAGAAACCATTGTGTGAAATTATTAAAAGCTTGTTAAGTAAATATATTTCTCGCTTGTCATAAGATACTATAGAGATAATATTGTGGTGTAAAATTGTTGACATTGTATTTTGTCGGAAATTCTTTGTACGAAATGGCAACAATAGTAAGGAAAACTGTAAAAGACATTATCAGATGGTTGCATTATTGGTTCTTTTATTTTTGCTCTTAATATGTCACGATAACTGAAAATGAATGATTGCTAAACATTTAGGTAACACGCACGAAATTTGTTGCAAATACCATTTGGAACAATGTTTAGATGAGGGTCAACGAAAGATAAAGTGATTATGTTCTATATAATGCAATAAGGACAATGTATCCCCAAGGAGTCCAATGCCGCCAATGGCTTTGAAAAAATAAATAGAACGGGGCCGTTTTATTATTGCAAATAATTCTATTGATGACCAAAAATCGTAAAGTTTAATTTGTATTACATTTGTGTATTTAATGATCAAACTTGGGCCCAAAATTAGATATTGTTTTTAAAATCAATACAGTGCTGAGTAATGTTGATGAAAATTTGATTGACGCTCAATTCTACTGTTTGAATTGTTATTTAAAACGGAACATCATATTTTATTATTTATACAAGTCACAGTTATAATGGGACGTTGAATAATTAGGCAGAATAATATTTGGCTGAATCATAAACTTCTGGTACTTGGGTACATTTTTTACTAATTGGGATTGGAACACAAAATCGATCAAGAATTATTTACCTATAAGTTATTTACGATTTAACCACCCACTACAAATCTAAGAAATTATAGGAGATAAACCAAAATAAATCAACGACTCTAGGACATGCAAAAATAGTCAGGTGGCTTTGCCCAAAGGGCAGTCCTACGCTTTTCGCTATCGACTCTTTTCAAGTGCGGGCGTTAGAGAATGGTAGAGAGATATTCACGTGGCTGGAGAAGCGTCTCTACCTGTCTATTTATACAATACCATCATTATTTAAGGATATTCTAATATATCATGGTGCACGTGCTGAACAAAATCAATTGTGCTCGCATGAAACTTATTATTACAGCTTTACACAATGGTGGTGGGTGTCTCAATGAACTCCAACACAACCAGAGTGCCTCGATGCAAATTACTGCTGGTTCCGTACGACGTAAACAATGGACAAAAACGCATGCTATTAGCTTTTTTGCGCAGAAAAACGCCTATATGGAAAGATCCAGCAATACTAAGGGATAACCACCAACTTACCTCAACAATAATCAAAATTTTAATTTTATGTACGATTTTTTTGTCCTTATGACAAAAATATCACCATCTGATCACCGTTGTCAAACTACTACATAATTTTATTAAATTGTCGAAGAAAAATTACCTACGACTATAGTTAGTTTAACATGATGTGAATCTAAAAATTAAAAAAAAATTGATGTTACAATATCAGCCAGCATAAATCTATAATTTACAACAAAGTACTATCAAAAAAATGATTTAATTACATAAGTATGTTTGAAAAGAAGTTCTTGCAAACCTTGAGCCTCTTGTAGTTATCTTTATTAGCCATTAAGCTACTTTTCTGTTCTAACGTTTCTAATAATTTGACCGTATTAGTTTTGCGATTGTAATTTATGATCTAATTTCAATTAGAATGCGTGACTGGATTGCAAGTTTGATCTGAGATGGATCCTTATGACGGCAATGGAAGTTAAGTGGTGTCTTCTCCTAAAGACGACTGAAAAACACCACTTATTTAAGGATTAATAATTCAAGTTGCATTTCTGGTTTGCTCGTTCACTACCTATTAAACTCTGTTGGTAGTGAAGAAGTACGTTATTTTGCATTGTGCAGGAAGTTTATTTGGCCATAAAAGACGTTTGGTTATGGAAATAAGAGTTGATTGCGAGAATTGTTGTTCTTAGATTTGTTATTATGGGGACAACGACGTTGCCATCAGTGATTTATATGAATTCGTAGGCGTTTGTCTGCATGTTCACGAAGTAGATTGCTACAAAATAATCTTTCATCCCTGATGTGATTGATAAATCTTACGTTTCACGTTTAGAGCCCGTTTTAATCTTAAATCTGAAAAGTTAAAAGCAATTCATTATGATATGAATATTGAGGAAATGGAAGCAATTCAGCGCTTCTGCGCTAGAGCTCCACTTCGGGTCGATAGTGGAAAAATCCAGGTGGCCATATTTCAGGCTGCTGCAAAATCCAACTAACAGTAAATTGCAATTATTCCTTCTTGCAGCTAGTTACCGGAACTTTATGACATGGCAGTTAACATAAACAACATTATAGAAAGTGTTGCAGAGGAGTGAATATGCAAGTCCATTATTGGTGTTGTTTTAGATTAACATACATAATTGTAACTAACCCATGCTGACTTGGTTAGACTCGAGTAATTAGCATAGAATAGTCATAATGTTCGTTCCCGATGCTTGCTTTTATCTTCTGATCGACACGAGACATTCTGTTCCTCTTTTTACTTCGCAGAATACTCGACGAAATTAAATTATACGCTTCTAGTAAGTCACCGATTCCGTTCTAATGTGTGACATGGAATTACTCTCAGCCGGTGACGCATTTTACCTCTTTTGTGATTATCAAGATAAACGCGAGATTTATTTACACTTCTCAATCGGAAACCCTAATTAAAATCTCACCTGAGTTAGTATAATGTTTTATCTTTTTTTATTACTTTAACTCACCCTTTTATTCTCAACAACTTACCACAGAAATATTTACTATTGAGTTCTAAAATAAAGTTAGCTTGAAGAGCAATTTTTTAAAGAAATAATATTTGACAAAATTAAAGATGAAAATTAAAATAATCTTTTATTTAGTTTATTGTAATATGTGATGAAATAGGATATTATGTCGCAAGGGCATAAAGTAGGCATTAGTAATCCAAAGTTCTGTTTTATACCGGAGCCTAACGAGGGCATTAAAGGAATTCGGGGCTAATGCCTTGTTGCGTCGTCTGACTTATTATTTTTTGCCGACTTCCACTTAAATCAAAAAACATAAAACAGATTTTTATATCAAAATCAAAAATGTTAAATTAAATGTCAAACCGAAAGTTCTCACATAAATAATAAACAAAAATGATAGATACTAATAAAAATTACCAGCCATGATGCGAGATGTTGCCATTGGCTTCACCTCGCGTTCGCGTTAAATGTGGACTGACAAAATTTTCTTCCCTAGGGTGGAAAATGACACTTTTTCTCACATTTTTATTAGTTATTAAAACTGTGACTGTAGATTATTTGTGGGTTAAATATTTAGTAGATGTACTAAAGGAACATTTACACATTCATGGCCTTCTTGATATACATTATTTTGAATTCAACTTTATATAGTTTTTAGGGTACAGTATAGTTCGTTTACTTATTATTTTTCTCTTGGTTAGCCATGAAATTTTGTTTTTAGGTTTTTCAGAACTAAAATCACTAGGTTCGATTTGACAGCAGTCAGCTGTTGTTAATAACTTTTAAATAGGAGAAGATAAAAAAATAAGAAAAAAATTGTTTTGACAATATCGAGGGGGAAGTAGGATAGGTATGTTATTTGGTCTGTAAGTGTTAAAGTATTCGCACCCCAATCCCAACCTCTAAAAACTTAAATAGGATTATACTATTTGTAATACATCAAATGAAAGGTATGGACCGGTAGAGTGTGACAAAAAAACCGCATTAAAATATCTTTATTATTAATTCCAAAATAAAGAAAACAAGTGATGGCCGGATTTTTTTTCTGTACAATAATTAACCCCCTAACGAGGAAAAGGTACTTAGATTTGCTAAATGTTATCATAAATCTTCTCGTCGTAGATGCAAGTGAAACAAAACTTACGTTAAACCCCGATGAAGTATTCATTCAGCCGGATGGCGCACTACCTCATTATTTTAAACCTGAGAGAGAGTATTTAAACAACAGGTACCTAACCAAATGGATAGTTCGGAGAAGTAGCATCAAATGGTGGCCAGATCGCCAGATCTTACAGTTAATTTAAGTCAATAAATATTATAGCAAAACATTCGTTTATCTATTATTTTACTTCGTATCTCTGTTAATAATGAAACTATTTTGTTGAATTTTTCATATCGTATTCTCTCGGTCCTTACCTTTCATTTGATGTATGTCAAATGGTATAGTCCTGTTTAAGTTTTTTGGGGGTAGGGGTTGGGGTACTAATACTTTAATACTTACAGACCAAATAACATATACATCTTACTTCCCCCTTGATATTATCGAAACGGTTTTTTCCTTATTTTTTTATCTTCACCTGTTTAAATGTTATTAGAGGTAGAAGCTTTTAATGTTACACCCTGTATAGGAATGCCATAACCCAAGATTAAATGGACATAACCTAATTTCAATTCTGGATGTCATTCATATCTAGGCTGAAATCTGTCAAATTATCGTAACCAACCAAGAGACAAATAATAAGTGAACGGATTATAGGTATGGTTTTTTTAAGAAACTTAAGAATTGATGTATAAAGTTAACTGTATATTATATAGTAGTAGTAATCTATAATAATAATAGATATTAATGCACTTTTTACAACTCTTATCTTATTATGAGGAGTCTTATAAACGTACACGTGTACGTATCTAAAATCAAATCATATATCCTACTTCTATTTTTTTATAACTGATATTAATGCGATTATTTTAGAGACACCACGAATAAATAATATACTCGGTGGCTAGAAATGAATATTCCATTAAAGTGTGTTTGTGAACCGCTTAACTACCATACTGTTTCAAAAATCCAAAGCACTTTGGACGGGATATTCATTTATAGCCACCCTTTATATATTTTACTAGTAATTTACTCTTTAAAAATAAAAATTTTATTTTATTTTTTAATAATAATCAAATATCTATTCTAGCGTTTTCTCTACGAGTGGTTTAATCAATCGTGGGTGTTTTACTTTGTTTTAGAAAGTCCCTTCTTTATTACTGACCATATATGTCTTATAGATCCAATCTAGATCACGTTACTTATCAGTGACATACACGACACGTACACCTAATAACCTGCCTTTCTTTGCGACAATTTCATCCTATCTTTACCATCGTGATTTCAAGCATCCACCCTCTTCATAAACAAACACCTGGCTCCTTGAAATTATGTATCATCAAAAATCCAGTAATCCAAGTTGATCAGATAAACAACCTGCCTCAATAGAGACTCCTGAAAAACCATCCTAAGTGGCATTAACTTTAATCTGATTGTTAGGAGATGAGGCATCATCTACGGCTCCACGGGGAAAATATAATTGGGTAATACATCTGCGCAAAATTATTCATAAGTTGCCGAGATGAATGAAGATCCTCATTTCGTTCACCTTATCTCTGAATAGTCACAATAGTGAAGGAAGATTAAGTTATAACTTAAGAAAGGTCAATAATTTGTCATCGAAGCTGCACACCGAGCTTTTGTTATTGGTGTTCCGATACGCCAAAGCTGTTAGTTTATAAACTTACGAATTATATGCTTACATCAGATACAGAAATTGACTATAGTTTATAAAATCGAATTTCTAATTATATTGTTTCTCGTAGTTTATTATCTGAATATTTTAAATTGTTAAACACGAATAAATGTGATTAGAAAATAAAAGTTGGTCGTATGTAACAAGAGATTTTATCAGGAGTTCTAGCTCATTAATCGCTTTAGGAGCCACTGTACACTGATATTGGCAATAGATTGTACTATAAATATGCAAATTATTTTTATTGCCAATATTGCTTAAGTCATATTCTTTTCTATTTTACTTTCTATATGATCTAATAAGAGTTGTCAAAAATGACATTTATCGGGTAATCTAAGATGAAAGTCAACCAAATGATTCTAATAAATTGTTTGTGACATGCAGAATAGCCATTATTAAATCGAGTCAAAACAAGCATGAATTATAAGTTTTCAATGGGTATCTTAATCCTTATTTGTTTGACTATATTTATTTATCATATTTAGATTTCACAAAGTGTAAAAAATGATAAACAGCAAGGTGGAATATGATGAATGATGTAAAAGAATTGAAAAAAATGCATGCATCATTCATAAGACTAGAATTCAATACATAATAAATATCAAATGTCAGCTCTTTAAATCTCTATAAATAATAAAAATGAAGGTAAACAAGAAGGCATTTTAAATAACCATCAAGCGTTATTATTATTTATAATAAAGATGGTAAGTATATTAATTCTACATTAGGCGTATTGCATAAATCATGACAATAAATTTATTGAATTGCTCTATTATGGATAAACCACTATAGAGCTTTAGAAAATTTGCATAATATATTGTGTATACAGTGCAATTTAAAATAATTAGTAAAGTACATGTGAAATATACATATTATTTTGGCTTTTAGCTACATTACATTTTTGTATTTTCATTACATTTTTAACTGAATTTTTATGGTGTTATTTTTATAAATCAGAAAGCGTTGAAAATTTGAAATTTTTTTGTAATTTGTCATTGGTTGAATTCGAAAATTAACCAATCACAAACAAGTGTACCGCTTCTTTGGTTGTAGGATAACTATGATGACAGATCAAAGAGTTCAAAAAAATATTATAATAAATTACGTTTCGACGATACAATTTTCATCTTCTTCAGATATACAAACATGTCTTAAATGTTATTGTGTTTTGTGTCCAAGAAAATTTAAAACATGTTTCTATATCTGAAGAATATTTATAGATAAAACTAAAGTTAACTAAAGTAAAATTTTACTATTTATTTTTATATATTGTTGGAAAATTACTTGTGACGTAAGTAACACACATTATAATATTAAAAAAGACCTCCGTGATCTGAAACTATTCAAAAATAATTTAAAAAATATATAATCTAGGAGAAATTGTGTTTTCATTCGCTAAGCTCTCTTAGATTTATTTTAAGTTCTTATATAATTTACTACCATTACAAATTTTTATATATTTGAGCGTTATCAAATAATATTTATGATTAATTGTATTATTGCAATTAATTGAGTATCAGCTTAAACTGATCTACAAATGTGGTAAAAAGCTCTAAATATTGTTACACTAGAGGATAAGAAACACATTAAACAAATGTGATAACGACAACGAAGTTTTCTGTTATTTACCCAGTTCAAAATGGAAATGTTTTCCTACTGCAATTGCAAGCACAAAAAAAGTTAAAAATTAATCTTTTTAACTCTTGTTTTTTCTTCAATAATTGTAATATTATTTAACCTGGAGTTTCAAGAAATTAACTGTAAGCATGATCTAAGTCTTTTAATTCTACCTGCGAAATAATTGACAGTGGCGCGTAATTGTCCAGTGCTTAATTCGTTGTTGGCGCACAACTACTATCTCACAGGATTAACCTAATCTAGGAACGGCGCGCAATCGACCAATGCCCAAAGAAACATGAGATTTGCTGGATTATGTTATAATGGATGTTCAAGTATTTAGGTTTTTCTTACAGAGTTTTCCGTACATGTTGTCTCATTGTAGATATATGCATAGAGGAAAAACATCTCATTCTAGTTAATTTAAGAAAATAATATATATGGTGGATCATCTACTTATAAGGTCACAAAAGAGTACATGCATTCGCTAGTGGAGCGGAAAAATGTTTCATCAAAAAAAAAGTAGGTACCAAATTTTTTCATAAAATATTTATTATCCAATTTTTTTATACATATTTGTGTAAATTTTAGTTGAGAAAAGTAATCCATTTGGTTATTTAAATGCCGCTTAAGTGATAGTTATTCTGTAAACATTAAATTACCAAGATTGTGAAAATGATGATAACTGGACTTTGGAGTTTTCTCATGAGTAACTTTCCATCTATTTATTAAAAATATTAATAAATACCATATTCGAAAAATTACAAATATAATTATTTCTAATGTCATCTAGCCACAAAAACCGACTAACTAATCCAAGAAATCTCGGATGTAATCGCGGCATGAAATAAATTAATCCATGCCGCGTACTTACGAAATAACACTTGGTGCTCGTTCTGACCCATATCTTGGGGCAACGCGAATCTCTGTCTGAACCTAATTAACCTATGCCTGGGAAAGACAAAGATAGCTGGAAAAATAAACCCAACCGTTTAAATTCCAAACCAGCTTGCATGAACCAGGATTTATGAATGATTACGGTCAAATTATGCCGCATTTTGTTTGTATAATTTGTCGTCTGACATTATCAATAAAAAACGTTCGATTGAACGTAAGCTTAGGTCAAGCTCATTCTTAGAATTTAACAAATGTATATTTTAACGCCTACGCCGTGTTGACGCCTGGAGATATTTAACCTATTGTTGTAATCACATGCGATTGTGTAACACCTTCTACATCCAAACCTTTCATTATAATACCGAAAGTAACAATCAGAAACAATACACTCGAAATACTTAATGAATGGATGTATCCATAGAAACGGTTACATTATCTGTGATAAAGTCATTGGTCGCTTTACATAAGGCCATTGCAATTGCCCAGGTTTATTCATCAGGCATGCCATTGGTCTGTTTCAGTTTTACCAAATGTAAATCCCATAAAAGCTCAGCGCAAGTGCGAGGGGAGCTTTTGATCCTTGCGCATAACTTTCCCGTCGCCATTTTTACCACTTCTGCGCTTTATATTAAGTCTCATATTGACTTAAAACAATTATTTTCATTATTTATAAATTATGGATTATCCACAGTTGACCTAAAAGACGCAAGTATTAGTCACATGATTACTAATTCATTTAAATGAGGAGTTATTAATGTTATGCTAAAATGCCGCATGAATAGGATGGATTTTAGATGGATTATGAATCACATTTTTCCTCGAGCGATTTCAGATGATGGGTCACATATTGGGTACTGGAAAAATGGCAAATTTTGATGAGATTCAGGTTACGGTACCGGAACGACGACGACGTGGTATTTATTTTCATAAATACTTGTGCCTTATATGTGAGCTACAGTAAATGATAATCTTACTTACTCAATGGCCTAATTTTTCATCTGAACACAGATTTCTCTTTAAGTATTATACAATTCTCAATACCTATGCTCAGTATTTTCAAGCAAGGATTTTCAGTTTTAAATAAAATATATAAAGTACAAAATTTCGTTATTTCAAGATTGGCTTTCAAATTAGTTTAAGTAGTAGTTTATCGATAGATATGTTAGAGTTCGATAGAATTGTATAAAATATAAAATTTTGTTTTTTCAAGATTGGTTTTCAAGTTAATTTAAGTAGCAGTTTATTGATAGGTGTGTTATATATTAGTTAAATATTTTTTCAAAAAAAAACTTTAGGCTCGAAACGAAAACATTGACAAGACATGTCACAAGCACAATTAAAATTTTTCTTTGAAATTGAGGTACCGTGCGAACTAAATGAATTAAATAATGACAATAAAAATTAATGTCGAAGTCACAAGTTTAATCAAAATTATTATACAACAGTGGCAAAGCGCTTTTGGAAATAAAAGTTTTATTATCAGTATAGATAGGAAAGATGTATAAAACCTGAATAGAGAGGCACAGGTTTTGTGAGTCGATTATAATGGTGTAATATGATCTAAAACTTGAACGCTCGATCAACGAAGACCGTACTAGCTTGCGTCTGCTCAGGATTGGCTTTGATAGCGATGGTCAGTGGCGTTGCGTTAATATAATTTTATGTAATAATGTTTTAAGTTATGGTAATAATCTCAAAGAGTTGCTTTTTACTCGCATAAATTTGGCAATACCACATGAAATAAAGAGCCAAGGTGCTCTTTACTAAACGAGTAACAAATGTATTAAATCAATCCCTACTTCTATCGAAGCGAAACGTGCGCGGACTACACCAATGAGTAGCATATGAATTTCCTAACTCTAATTGTCAGTGTCTGAATAACAATGTAGAAAAGAAGATTATACAAAAAGTTATAAAATGTTGAAAAGACTTATTAAACTTTTATTAAAAACGTTAATATTTAATCACCTCACTTTGAGCAAGGAACGATGCTTCCATCAAAATGAAAAATTAAATGAGAAAAGACTTTAGTCTGTTATTTTTGTATAGTTTTACTCGATACAACAAGGCGCGCACAATAAACTCTAATTCACCTTATTTTTGTTTTTGTCGTATCTATACATACCTATAGTTTCTTATATTCTTAAAAAAGACAAAGTCAGATGAAACTTTCAGAATTTCAGTATGTTTAACTTCCTATGATTTTAAAAAGTGTATTATAAACAGGAAACAAGAATTATTTATGTATCTATCTAAATAATTGATGTTTCTAATAAAAACATTTCTTGGACATTGTGCATTTTTGTCATTAATGGTTTTACATTGTACATAATTTTTTGCATTAAATTCTACAGATTATTTTTCGACGTTTTTAAAATCTAATAGAAACTTTCAATTTCAGATCTTTAACTAGCTATGAAATAGTTATTAATTAATACTAAAGAAACGTAAAACATACCAAGAAGATCCAACAAGAAGATAGTTACAGAAAAAAACTAATTTTATTTGACATCCAAAAGTATACCACATTACTAAATATACAATTTTTTTTAAATAGATATTATACTTATTAAGAGAAAAGACAAAATAAATAACTAATATACAATTATTATTGTGTAATAACATATTTAGTGGGATTTAAATAATAATATCCCTCTTGTGCACAAGTGCCACAAAGGTTTAATAAAAAATTTCAATCATTACACTATTCTCTTATACTAAAAGAAATTACCTATTTTTTAAAAGTCTCCAAATTTTTGCGGAGCGCTGAGCAGTCTTGCTTTTAGTAGTGACCAGATAGAAACCAGGAATGGATCTTGCAGCAGGACTCAGCCCCGACTCAAGAGTGAACGCAATTTAAATGTTGCGAAACTCATTTTCTCGATAATTTTATAGTAAGGAACAATCACATTATGAGGTAAGAGTTTGCGCTAAATTCCACAAAAATATGAAAACTTTAAAAGGAACTTTGAATGGGACAAGGTTTCAGGTTGCGGCATATTACATTTAATTTTGCCAAATGTTTGAGACCCGTGAAAAAAAAGACCACTTTAAAAGCCTCTCAGTACGTTGTTACACAGCAGTTGTTATTTTATTATTTATTGACTTATAATTTTTTTTATTCGTTTTAATTTTCTTTTTGAAGTGGCAAATTAACAAAAAAATGCCCTCATTGGGCGACCGCTAATCAGATCAGACAAGTGCAGACTAATTCTGGAAAACGTAATGTCAAAATTAAAAAGATTAAATAAAGAGTGGTGCCGAAATTACCAACACCCTTGTAACGAGAACAAGGAGGTTAGATAGAAAGGAGAGAGTACGCCCTATACTTCCCGTGTAAACAATTTGGTACCAGCTTGGTACCAGTTTATGACAGGTTTCAATTAAAGCGCAGAATCGACAGATCCTGTTTGGCTGTGTCTGGTCTCGCACAGTGGCGTAGCTGACGCAGGATGCTAGTTTTTGTTTGGTTGTTTACAAACAAACGTTGTTTTAATTTTTTTCCTGATTTTTTTTGGTCTGTGTGAATTGATTGTTAATATTTTTTGTTATTGTTGTTGTCGTTTAATTGTGTTTTTATCCTTTGTTTAAACTTTTTACACTACATTGTGTGACGCTACTGACTTCAACCTCGTGATGCGCCTGCTTTCAGTACCAGTTTATAGATTTGCGCAGTGAAGGCGGCAAGTCCATTTTTTTCAAGTTGTACTCTCTCCGTCCTATCTAACCTCCTTGAACGAGAATAACTTTTTTTTATCTGACGTCTGTTCTCAATTTGCTCAAAAACTGTAAACATTAATCAATAAAAGGTTTTGTACTTTAGTACATCGTTATTCGCCGAAGTGAATAATAAAATAATAATAAAAAATCATAATAATCTATACAATACCGATAAATTAGAACAAAATTAAGTTTTGTCAAATTATTTTTAATTTATTTACACTTTCTTGTGATAGGTATTACAACTGAAAATTTTGAACAAGATAAATAATGTTTCTGAATATATTCGTTACTCTTCGCAAAATATGTAAATCCTAAGGAGGCCGCAAGGAGCGACCAATCGTCAATAATCTACTGATAAAAACAATTTAAATAAAAGTGTCCGAAATTCTAAAAAAAATCTTAATTTTTTATCTTTTTTATAAAAATTAAAATGGGAACTAAATTTACGTTATGTAGGAAGTTGAAAAGTATACTTCCTTGTACCTCATTCAAAAAAAGTCAGTGTACCTATAACATCATAATATTTTTATATCTCATGGGTTTAAAATTAAGTATAGCATAAAAATAAAAAAACGTGAATTATTTGGATATTTATCATTTTTTTTGTAAATTATTTCTAATCTTGTCAATGAATAATTTTAATGACATTCTTCTAATTATGATATGTAATAGCCTTGGACTTGCTCGTAATTTTACTCTACGAGACGAAAATAAATTCGTTATAATAATTATCACATGTCAGGAAGAAAACGTCCAAGGACGATAAATGTATTAGCAATTTATTTTTGTTTAACACGAAATCTTTTGACCTCCCTTTAATTTATTATTGATATAAAAAAGTGAAGCTTTCTCGCGCCTCTCTCTCAATAATAAAGGAAACGTGATGATTTATGGCTGCCGAATTTTTATCGAAACAATAATAATTGGTCGCAGGCCGATTGAAAAACAATACGGCCCACGCAAATGCCGGGGAGAAATTATTGTTATTACTAATTAAAATATGTTGTTCTTGTACAATTTACACCTCGCCGAAGTACAGATGGGACAATGGGAATGATTCATCGTTATTTCATTTGATTTTAATAGTGCTCGCCGTGCTTTAAGCATCATGTCCCACACGTGTTGGTACACTTTGATTACTTGCACTATGTATGCCGCCAATTAGCACAAACGCCGATTCCGTGGGCAGGCTTTATTTATATTTGCATCTGCTTAACCTATCCTATCGCATTTAAATACTTATTAAACCCATTAAGTTCTTATGTACACCGACAAAAAGCTATTTTGTTATTTTCTCATTATACAAAAGAAAAACCTAATATAAATGGTAATTTATTTTGTTTAACTTTAATAAAAGATTCAAAAGAAAATTTAACCATCTAATTTCCTTTGATATGAAAAAATTTTATTTACGATTATTAGAAACATCAGTGAGTGATTGTTATTTGCAGTAACAAAAATTTTTTGTGGGGTAAAGTTGTAAAGATATATTAAATAATAATAAATATTACAATTTATTTATGCTCAATTACAATTATGCTCAATACGATAATCTGTCATTCATTCTAAGGTTTTCAATTTTAATCCGTTAAGTCTCGCGCGCACGTGTTTCTTCTTGGCAGTGCTTTCTATACATTTCTCTTCCGTGGCCTATTTATCTACTGGCAACAAGTATAAATTGCCAACCGTATTTTTTATAATTATTTTTACAGTTCCCTAAGTAATGCTTATTTTTATTTACGCATTAATCTCAGTGCGCAAGGCACGCGTTTATTTCACCGTTAATAGTTATTTACTTAACATATTCGGGAAGATAACTTTCCTGCATGAGCACTTTGTTTGCAGCATGAGGGAAGAGAATGCTGCATTAGTGCGGATGCGGATTATTTCTTCCCGAATTAAGCACAAGATTTTTTGTAACAATTAAAAGCCAACATTTTAAGAAATAATGACGTTTTTAGTAGTTTAACATAATTTAATAGACAATTTAGTCAATTTGTAATTAACCGGAGGAAATGTAGAGTTTAGGTCTGAATTTTCGTTCCTTGCAATGATCCGCTTGAAGATAAAATATGTAGTATATATATTCAGAGGCCTTTTTCTACTTCGCCTAATCTTTGGGCTCAGCACAGAAGACTCGCTTCTGCTCTTAATGATATAATATACCATTATTTCACTGTGAAAAATAATTATTACTATTAGTAGAGTGAGGTAGCTGTTTGAAGCACGACCCCACAAAACGTGTTTTTTTATTCAGACAACTAATAGCAGTTTTAAATTATTATTTTTTTTAATTTCAACTGAGAATCAATAGCTTCAATATACAAAAGTACATATATGTATATTTTTGAATCAGAAAAAAAATGAGTTTTTAACAATGTTAAAGCTAACTAACACTTATATTTAAAAAAAAAACAACTTATAGTTATTGTGGCTAAACTGCTCGCAAAAAAATATTTAACTATACTTTATCAGATTTTACGTGTATAAATTTGCCTATATGTATAATGTTTTTATTTCAAAGCAATATTTTTAATAATATTCAAGGTATATATTTTTCTAGTTTTCGCTAAATGTCAACTTTTGTCAATATCTTTGAAACAAAAAACGGTAGCAGGATGCGGCCTGTACTGAAATATTTTTTTTTAAAAAACCAGCTCAAAAATGTTTATCTTTTTTTATTTGCATTTTTTTATTAGGACCTAAGAACTTTATAAAACTACCTGCAGTTGATGATTTAATAAATTTGTGAGTGTTTGTAATGTTTTGGTTTTTTGTTTTACTCTGAAAACTAAATTTTTACAGTTTTTTTTTGCTTCTGACAGGAATGCGTCAAATTTAACAGTTCAGAAAAAAACCTTTTTAATGGCAAATTTTAGTAAATTTTAATTTATAAACCAAATTAAACAGGTGGTGGTTCTTTGGTTTTAACTTCAACAGTTGTTCAGTTATTATAGGGGAGTATTTATTTACAATTTTCGTCAGATTTTATTTCCTTACAGAAATGTATCAACCATAACTTTATCGAAACCCATGCAACTGTGATTTCAATAATTCATGATGACATTTTGTTTTTATCAATTATTCAGTTTTTTATGATAAATTTTTTGATTAAATCAGTGCAAATATTTTGTCTGGGCTATTTCTGGACCTAACGGTCTCGACAAAAACCCTACAGTCTCAAGCTCAAAAAACTTTTTTTACATGCGCACTGACAGTGTTAATTTTTTTTTAATTTTTGGATAGAACTAGAAATAATTATTTTAAATGTTTACATTGACCTGCCGAGATTTTTTCTCAAAAGTGACACTGACTGATGCATGTCATAAATTGCGCACTTAATATAAAAATAACTATTTTTAATTGATTTTTGTTAATATTTCTCTTTGCTCTTTAATGTCTTATTAACAATAAATAAATCTTCTGCTTTTTTGAGTTAATTAAATTATATTAATTTGTCTGTTAGTTTATTATACATAGGTATAGTATACTAAGAATAAGCAAAAACTGAGCAATATGAGTGAATATTACAGTCGTGACGGGATATGAAAACAAGAAACCGGTCATTATCTAAATGGTCAGTCTTTGTTTGAGTGAGTTGTTTTTAGGGCACAGTATGTGGTCTGAAGTTAATAACAGCGTAAAAGTCAAACGTTCTAACACATCAATGTAAATCAAATAATCATGCCGAAATAAATCAGACAAGAACGCATTAAGTTAAATGAAAGAGAAACGTGAAAAAATTATTTAATTGCAATTTATTAGTACTTTAGATAAACACGTAGGCAATCCAATAAAATCAACAGAGCCGTATAGAATGCGTGTAGTCGTTTATACAAGTTTGATTATTTTTGAAGTGCAGTTAACCGTTAAAACACCATAATATAAATATTATTACAAATACGGATATACCGAGGTGTCAGACACTCCGGAATGTAACAGTGTCGGACATACATGCGCATGTAACTAAAGTTAAGCTCATGTAATGACCATAATCACGTATTCTTTATAGCTTCTGCTCAATATATTTCTCGATTTCTTCTTTGTCATAATGGTAGATTCTGGCTTGGGAGAAGGCGAAAAACAGGATTCGTATGAATATTTTATTGGATTTTTAATGTAAATGACATGAAGCTGTGATAAATTACGATGCTTAAAATAAACGTGGAAAAACAAGAAAATTATTGCACATAACTGACTAACCTAATCTTATCTATCATCATTTGTTTTATGCTACATTCAGAACTGTTGAATTCTCAAACAGCTGTTTTATTGTAAAAGCATAGGCATACACTCACATGAACTATTTTATACAAATATAATTGTTTTTGTAGAAGAAATAGAAGAATTTATAATGCAAGTTGTAATAATTTTTTTTTAATTTTCTTACAATTTTGCAAAGTTACAAACTACCTAATGATGACCTAGAGTGCGATGAAGAAGATATAAGGTAAAAAAGCTAACTCTTCACATGGATTAACATAATTACTAGTTTATGTATTCCTACAATATTCATGCTACAGATCTAGACTTTTGCATTTAGGAATAGATATTACTTTGAAGTTAATACATCAAATAATAACTAGAGACACGAGAACTCAACTAGACTAGTCTCTTGAAGTTCTGACTTAATATTGGCTTGGCTACAGCATTAATATAGATTACATTTTCTTTATCATCACTTTTATTTTTTGGCTATTTTCAACATTCACATATTGTGGTATAGGAAATGCTTTGAAGGAAGAAAACCGTTAGCGTCTGATCATATGATGTGTAACTTCTAATTGAGCAATTTTAACATCTTTTTTAAGTAAATTTAAGAACAACAAAGAAGAAACGTTGGAGCAGAAGAACTCGCATTTTTTTTCTTTTTAAAATACCATGTATTATAAGTGAACTCGAAAGTGAAGTTTGCAGAATCACTTTTTTGAATAGGAACCTGAATATACTACATAATATTTTGAGTTCAATAATGCATTTTTATAACTATTTATAATGTTCATTGTTGTTCATATAATGCTTGTTGGTCGTTGGCCTCATACTTTGGTCAACTCTATATAATATTTATTGCATGAATTGCACATTACGAAATTAAACAAAGAAGTACTTAAATGTTTTCAATTTAAAATACAATAGGAAGTTTAATTTTCAAAGCAAAATAGGTATTTTTATAGACTGCTTATCAAATACGATAAAATAATGATAAATATTTTTAGTATTTTTTGTACGTAAAAAAAACTTGTTTTCTTGATAGTCAGCCAACTTTATTTATGTATAACTGCACTGAGCAATCATTATTTGAACAAAAAATATATATTTTTTTATAATTATTATTTTATATAATATATACATAAACTTATAATAAATTATAACCAGTTATATTCAGTTATAATCATATAGGTATATAATCAATTGTCAAAGTGTCGTCAAGATGGTACCTACTGCCATTCGAATTAGTTAATTAGAAATTAACTAATAAATAATTAGGTAATTAGTTAATGACAAATGGTAATTTTGTGATATTATGTTGCTAGCACTAAATGACAGTGTCATCGCATTTGTGTCGATAAATATTTGTAAATAGTTAAAGCGATGATAATAATATTTTGATTTAAAATAAAATTTACTTTACCACCAAACAGTACTGGACCGTTATTGCTAAAATGTAGCAAAAATTTATTAGTGTGCTTAACCTAAACTCTGACATGGGTAAAATATTAAAGTAGGTTTGTAAATACAGGGTTTTAGGGTGGTACCGTATGACTTTGCAAAAAATTTTGATATTGATAGTTAATTATAAGCAAAAACTGAGTTTATATTATACACTACATACTTCAATAACACTCTGTATGTAATTTATGCAAAAGTTTGGTAATTTTTTATTAAACTGTATTTTTTCTCGCTTGTGTTTTAGCTACTGTTAAGCTTATAAATAACGTAAAAATAATTTAAAAAATCTATAACTCAAACATTTTTCTTATTAAATAATGGTTTTTGCTTTTCTAATGAGAAATCAAGTAGTCCTGAAAGTCTACTTGACTTTTGAACTACTTGACATTTTACCACTTGACTTGACTTGTTATTCTGCTGCTAATGCTTGACTTGAACTTGGCTTGACTTTAAGTCAAATCAAGTTCAGTTGTTTGAATGTGAAGTCAAGTCATGAATCTCTACTCTAACCTGATTCCTATCGTCTATTGACGTTTACCTATAAGTATCACATTAATGATAGCCAAGAACTTCCACAATCTTCATCCTATTATTTTAGTCCCAAAAGATGATGAGAATTTGAAAGTAAATAAACAACAAAGTAAATATACAAAGTGAAATTCTTGTAATTGTTCATTAATTATCTTCAATGTGTGATGCAAGTCTTCGGTAAAACAGTATTTGGAAACAGCTTATTTGTTAAATTTGTCACCATTTATCTTGTTACTGACAATGATCACAAACCAAAGTATTTCAATAAATGCAAAAATTTGATAGTTGCAAGCAGATGTCACACATTATCAAGTCGAACTTACTGTTATATAATATTTATTGCATGAGTTGCACATTTATGATATTCCGACGCATGAATTTTAATTGAAACATGTTCCATGTTTTACATTTATTTCTCTGTAAATCGATACAATTTACCAGATAGACATCGTTAAAATATTTGTAACCGTATTTTACAATTTTCCTATACCTTCGCTTAACTTTACGTACTTTTTTCTTTTAGGTAAATGGATAATGAATGTTGAACGTTCGAAGAAAGAACATTTTTGTTGAATGGATTCGACTTCTCCTTGATACCGTTGTGACAACCCTAAATTAAATTAGTTGCAACATCAATCAGCAAACAGGTCCAGTAGATGACGGCCACTCTTAATAAATATGGTAATTCTAGTCACGCACGCACGCGACGCGATATGGGTCCACGCACTTTCGGTGCTTCTTTCTTCTATCGGCGTTATAATATTTTAAGTTTCCGGCAGTGGCGTGACCAAAGCACGTGTTACAAATTATGCTCAAAAATGTACTAAAAAGTGAGATACAAGAGGCAACACCGAAAAAATTATAATTTGATGGATAAACTTAATGACTCGATATGTGCCCTATTAATTTTTTAATGCACTTATTTCATTTATACATTCATCTTCTTAATGATAACAAAGTTTTGGACGGAACAATATCTGCATTTTTAGAGACTTGCCTACTAAATTAAAATAAGGTGATCTAAAGAAACAATAACTTTAATATATAAAAAAATTTTTGTTTATTTTGATTGAAAAGTTCATTTATCGTGTACGTACTACTCAACCTTATTTACTTTATTACTTAGTAGTACTTTCCTCTTGATCAAACTGAAATAGGTAACTAAGTGTTTTCTAAAGAAACATTTGTCAGTTTTGAGTCTGTGAATAATACACAAAATGCTAATTTGCATAAATTTTGTTGAACTCAAATACGTCATACATTCGCAACTGCATCTGAATTTACCTTATTGTTTGACTGACCTTGTTGACAATGCAAACATGTGCGCCTACATCTTAATCGCTTTTGTAAATGTAACCAAAGGAAATTCAAAAATGTAACCTTAAAATCCGTACTACTTACAGGTTTAGAGAGTAAGCAAATCTTGAGCAAATGGAACAACGACAAATTTGAACAAATTAAAAGAAGACCTTTTAGGCCGCTTTTATATAAAAGAAAAAGTTTAAAATAAATAATGCATTGCCTTTTCTTCGCTGTTACCTGTACCATTAAAATCCGTTTAAACTCTATACCATTTTAGGGGCTAACAAGATTAACAGCTGATGGTAGATACTGATAACATAGAACTGAGAATTTTCCGTGGTATTCCCTGGATTTCTTCTCCATTTTATTTTTCAATTTTACGACTGCAAATTAATCAGATTTTAATGCAGTGTTGGTACATATAATACTTATATTCGTACTTGAGTGCAACAAATTTTATTAGGTAAACATTTCTCCATAAATAATACCTAGAAGTAATAAATAAATATGTCTGTACATATTAGGTAAGAGAGTAAATTTAAGATTTATTTTAAATACTTAATTAATAAATAAAAAAATATAAGCTTCTATTTGTAAGTTAGTTTTAAACCCGCCTGCAACAAATTAACATTTATTCAAAGCACTTGCCGCTAAAGTTTACATGTTGCAGCTTAGTGACCCTTTGCCACTGATGCAATTTACAATTACTTGTATCTATACATTAAAAGTAACTTTACACAAATTCCTCACAAGAACTTTAACAAGGCTGTAGTATATGTTATGTATATAATGAAAATTTAAAAATACTCTATCTAATGATTTCCTGGTTTGAGTTACACCGTCTTACTCATCTAACTGTCCTTTTGTAATTATCCACCATTCACACGGCTTAACATAAAATAAATTTTAGGATTTATTTTTAATGTATTATGTTTGACATCAAAGTTCTTATAATATCAAGTCTACTTTCTCAAAATTCTAAATTTTAATTTCAAAACTCACAAAATGTAACACTGTTTATAACGAGCGTTTTATGACTAGCGATTATCGCACTAAGGATGTCTTTTTATATTTGATTGATAACAAATTGCAATTTGTTATCTAATTTTGGTGATAACTATTATTATAGTTTCAAGATTATTACAAGATCTTGATAAATAGACTATTATTATGTGATACATTTTTAGAGAGATTGTTCTCTTTTGACGAGAGCAAACTGACAATGATTATTTAGACTTATATAGGGAAATTCAAAAGGGCCGAATTACCACTTGTATGGTGATAGAAAACGTTAACAAAATCGCAAATATGCTGTTAAAATTTTTATGCAATTTTGTTTTTATTAAACTTAGGAGTATAATGTTTAAAACCAGTGCTCATAGATAACGCTGTGCCGCGCCTCTGGCGCTGTGGACCTTAACACACCTTATATCTCAATCAATAATCTATTATTTTTAAATTTTTAATAATTTAATAAAATTGAAAAAATTTTCTTATACAACTAATGTTAAAAATGCAACTTTTGAAATTACGATCATGAGGAAAGTTAAAAATGTAATTTTTAATCAAAGTAATGAAATTTAGGTACTTTTTTCCTGCAAAAGATTGAAAACAAAAGTTTACAGCGTTCTGGCAACGGTTATTAGAACCGCGGTATCGTTCTGTAATTTTGGATAACAACTACGAGTACATAACCTGTCCGAAATGAAATAAAAAAATGCAGCTTAAACGGAGTATTTAAAATCTCAACATTTTTGTCATAGACCTAATAAGAGATTCTACCAACCCCTTTAACAATCATTCAAAAAAAATTCAGTCGTTCTGCTATACAGCCACAAATTGGCCCAAACTAAATAACTACCCCTTCTAATGCTAACTGGCTCTTAGACTACTAGTAAGATTTGTAATTTAAGCCAATATTTCAATTTTTTATAATTCTATTTTAATGAAAAAAGTATACTGTAGATATGGGTGTCTGCAAAGGGGGGCAATTTTAGGCACTTGCCATCCTCCATGACAGTCCAATAATTAAGAAAATTAGTCTTATAATACACAAAATTTAAATAATGACGATTTTTGAAAAACTACTTTATGAAGAATTTTTTTGTTTAATAACTTATCGCAGGTGTACAGCATGAGACTCCTTGCTCTCTAGTGGTCGGTCTGAGAAGTGCTTTTAACCGTTTTAATGACTTTCACTGAAATGCCCCTAGTGTAGTTTGCCCTTAAAACATTAACTTTTGCATAAAGGGACAGAGCCATATAATGTTAGCGTTTCTGGATTACTATACCTGATATTAAACTGAGTTTTTTTAAATTTTACACAAAATTATATTATTTGCTTAATAAAAGTTATTTTTTTAAAGCAACATCTTTAACCTCAGACAAATTAATAGAAATTTTTTGATTGCATTTTTAAAAATAACTAAAGGATTTTAACAGCCACACGAGTGACAGTATATACGGTCTTTTTGAATCACCCTTATACAGTCAAGACTTTAGGCGGTAATATTTATATTGCAGTGAAAGGTTGTTATAATTTATGAGCGGAATCAAATATTACTTATCTTCGGTGGGGAGCACGACGATTCATTGGCGTAATTTAGCAAATGATTTACTATACATTGAAAAAAAAATTTCATGGCGTTTAAGTTTATTTATTGATAATTTTCAATTATTTTGTGAATTTATAATTATTTTTATTGATTACTTAAATTGGGAAAACAATTAAATACACTTTATTAATAAAACTTGTATGTTACGCCAATGATAACGTTCTCAGCAGACACATATAGGAAAAAACGCCCAAGTGTTTAGCCAATCCCAGAAAGCAAGAACAATGTCGTGTTATTATCGACTCAAGCGTTCACTGTTTAGACGGCGTTTTACTATGCTAACTCCTAGTATGTCGTGTGCCGCTCTGTTTCTAGAAAATATTTCTTTCCGCTCAGTGGTTATAATAACTTCGTTTTGTATAATGTATTGGATATATGGATGAAATTTTGAAGTCTCTTTTCTACAATTTTTTTAACATTTCTATTAAGTATCTGTTTTTTGTTTTTTAGCATACGCATATCAATGTTACCTTTGGGAAAAAAATGTAAGCTGATCCATGCTATTTCTCAATTTTTAATAACTGTAAAGAAAAGTTGACAAATTATGGTGAGCATTACGTTTTTTTAGTCAATTGTAAAATTTAATATTGATTGAAGGTGATTTAGGTATATAAGTGTATCAAGTTCTTTATTGTTTTTATTTTTACTTTTATACAATTGATAAAATATACGAGTATTGCTCAACTATTTAGTACATATCTCTGTTCGTGCAAGCAAATAATGAAGGTGAGGCATTCACATGCGACAAAAAAGTCAACTTTAACCCATGAGCACCTTGATGTTATGTCCTCTTGAAAGTGTGCACGATGGTTTCAATTAATTAGCTAATGCATCCTTCTAAGAATTTCGTTCTCCAGACAGATAATGTTCCGGAATAAATGAATTTTAATTTCATTAAAGTGGTAGTCATTTGCGCCTCAGACAGATTCAGATTGCAGGTTTGCGTGTGGCTTCACATAAACTGTTCTGAAATTCATTCCGAGCATGTTTCTGGAATACGTTCGTGAATACCGCGAAGCATTTGCAAAAGAAATACATCATTTTAGTATGGTAGGACGTTTGTCGGAAACGCATATTTGTTCGATAATAATTGACTCGCACCCGTCCGATGGCAACAATGACCGCTGCTATTTTAATTAATGGACGATTCAGTTTATCTGCGGTCAGATCGGTCTTCGGCCCTAAGGACACCATTAATTTGCATTTTTTCCGAAGATGACGTTTACATTAGAGAATCTTTCGCAAGCATTTATGTAATGGCCGGCGAGAAATGTGGTTCCGTATACTTGTTACCTTTTACGGAAGGAATAAATCACACATAAGTGTTAAAACTAAACCGAAATCTAAAGATTCTAGAGTGCTGTTTAAACAATATGACCACGATTCCCACGAAACAGGTGTTAATTTAGACTGTAAGCCGACCGGCATGGTGAAGGCGCTAAACTGTTTAAATTATATTTACAAATTATTATGTGAAAATTTCTTGTATTAAGACTTCAAAAGACACTCCAATTGCTTCGTTACACAAATCCGAAGGGGCTACCAAAGACGCGGCAATATACAGATGGTGACTCGGTTGTAAATAAATCCTATCACATACATCATAAATCAAACTTTATGCCGATGCAAATCTGACAAGTCGTTAGAGTAATCGAAACCAGACAGAAGCTTAGTTTCTTATCAAACGATACTATACACCTGACAGATCAAAGAACAATAGTGACACAGCGCATTTTCCAAATCCAAAAATCGTTCTCATACTTTACATAATAATTCCAAATAAATGCCATAACGGATAAATTAACGTGTCACGTAGACGTGTTAATTAATTGCTTAATTAAGTATCGATTGAGCAAACTTTACTCATTGTTTCCGGCAATTACCAAAGTAAACAATTTTAACCCTCTGGCGTTTTTTGAACTTAACAACCGTTTTTCTCCGGACTACATGGAAATTTACCAAGACACAGTTTTATGATCTAACTAAAAACCCAATGCACAAAATTCACTATTATTTAACAAACCAAACAATTTTTTTTCTATATATCTGTCAAAATTTTAAGGTTTCTATTGGTAATCATTATGGTCTTCATTTATGTTGGTTGCTTGGTTTTTGATAATTTTTTTTATTAACAAGATTGTTGAGTTTGTTCACGGCATATCAAACGTAATTTATAAAAAGCACAAACTAAAGCACGATGTTACACACTGAGGGAAAAAATTTGCTAAAATACGTCTAGCAATATAAAAAAAATGGATAATAAAAACAAGACTTGCTGAAAAAAACAAATTCAGAAAAACAAAGTCTTGATTTTCTTAGCCAAACTATTGCTGAACGTATTTTAGCAGATCTTTTCTCTTGGACAGAATAGAGTAAAGTAATACATTTCTAATATGATTTCTATGATAGAATTCTATAGTGTTAAAGTTAATAATATAAAAAAAATTGCAAGTATGCAATAAATCGAACTTTTCGGTCGTTTTTTTTTAAATCGATGTCGGGTCTGGACTCAGACACTTGAATTTAATTTATAATAGGTCTCAGAGACGTTCTTAACCGCATCATAGGTCATGCTAGTCATATGTGGTTACAACTACAATGTGATAGAATCTACAATAGAAACGTATTACTTTATTCAATTTAACAAATAGACATGAAGCAACAAAATTTATTTGTGTCAATAACTTAACAAAATATAATTTCAAAAACTAAAGCTATATTTAATTTTTTTGCTACATTTATTTGAAACTTCATCAACTATGCAGATATAAATAAAACATTATTTTTCTATTCTGTTTTTAGTTGCACAAGAGTTTATATTTGTACATATATTATATTACAAGAACAGAAAGCAAATTTTAACAGCCGGCGCAGCGGTTGTGTTTGGTAGGTGAGCGAAACAAGGGTAGAAAATGAAGCAAAGACTGCTAACGCCTTGACGAGTACGTTAAGTCTTTGTGACACAAAATGTATTTGCAGATATAAATTTTGCAATAAATGGTTATTTTAATGACGAAAATTTGTAATTAAGGAAAAACAAGCAAGTCATGAGGTTGGCAGCACTGTAAAACTGACTTTTTCACATTGAAATGAAAGGGATTTCTTGAAACTTAAGTTAATAACGTGTGCTTTGATCTACCTAGAAACAATTTAATTAATTGTTAGTTTTAATTTCTGTGAACTTATCTCAAAATGATGGTCAGTTTTCTCAAGCTATTTTTATCTAAAAACCACTAAAGAAAATGCAGTTTGAGTAATCTCGTTTCTACTGTAATTTGTTCAGTAAGTAGACAGGTATAATTTGAACCAATTAAATATTGCAATCCCACTTAAGTTAACATAAAAAAATACGATTAAAATACAAGCTTAATTGGTTTTTATATTTGTTAGGTACATTATACAGGTGTAAACAATACTTAACAAAAGTAGGTACAAAGTAAAACATTACGGTTATTTTGAAAATTGCCGTTTAATATACAGACTGTTTTATGAGTAATAGTGAGCCTGCGAAGCTGAAAATACATCCAGCAATACAATTCCAGAGTTAACGTAGATCATTATTGATTTCAAATTTTATTTGTCAAATCTGTCACCGATAAAAAAATGTATTCAAACGATGACAAAATCGACATGATGATGATATATAGGAAAAAATGCCTCTGCCGCGATGAGTTTGTACAGACAACGTTTTCCGGGTAGAGAAGAACTCTTGCTGACACCATATTCGAACGACTTGAAACTAACTTAATGAAAAATTGACCACCTTTGAAAAGCCAAAAGCAAGAACAGCTACTGGTCCTGTTCACATGTAAGTTAAAAAATGATTTTACAAGCAAGTGGCATTAGTTTGTCTTTAGTTAACCGAAAGATTAAATGATTTTTTATTTAGTGTATCTGTAAACAGAAAAAAAAATAATACGTTACCTTTGGAATTGTATTGCTGGTTGCATTTTCAGATTCGCAGGCTTATTATCACTCGTGAAACACCCTGTATACATACATGCCCGGTTATCTTCAAGTCAAAAAATATTTTTGATTAAATAAGGAGGTGCGAGGACATTAGTGCAACTTTAAAAATATTTACTTTTTCTTAGATTTCCGTTAATTGTCTACTTATAACAACTGATCTACTTATAAAAACTGCTGAGGAGAATTTACTTTTTTTTCTCTTTTATGGAAGTTATTATAAGAGTTAATAAATTTTATTTTAATATCATTTGTATTCTTTAGAGTATACAATTAGAGCAATACATTATAAAGAAACCAAAACATAAAACATGATTATTTTCGACCCTTGTCAGTTGTCAACTGCCAAAATTCGTACTGTCTAAATGCAGTATGTATTGTCAACATAAAGTAATTTTTTCTCTACTGTTTAGGTATTAATTATAATTATTGATTTTTATAATTTGGTCTAATATAATACAAATGTGAGAGGTAATTTGCAGTGCTTAAACTCATCTTTATCTTCGGCTCGGGCCTGAATTAGAGTTTGCGCGCTGTAAATTTTACACTACCGCACTCTAAATAACTATTTCAGTATTTGTGGAACACGGTGTATAAACATAAAACAAGAAAAATTATAAAAATTCTTTCAGTTGCAGATACACTGAATGATTGTATGCCCTGAAAGTCTTAAAACCAAACATAAATTTCAATAAATATGAATTATTAAAATTACCGTTTATCTCCAGAAGATACATACTAGTACATAACCGGCAGTTTACGTGACAGTTCTCATTACAAGCCAAGGGCGCATCAATCTCTCGAAATGTCGAAGCCGTTGCCAATGAAGTTGCAAATATTTTGCAATTAATTATTATCATAAATTAATATCTCATTGAAGCAAGTATTTTTATGACCGTTACGGATTGTGCACGACGAACAAACGTGTTATTTCTTTATTGCATATAATATACCTATTTGTTTACGCAATCAACTAAGACTTGGAAGAACGCAAACGGAATGCCTTCTCGTTAGTGATATATCAGCTGCAGGCAGTGAGTGTCAAAGATATTCGAAGCACAACCACCCGGAAGAACTTAAAAGCCCTTGACAAATGGCATATCACCCATGTTAAAAAATAAAATGGCCGTTAAGCAATACCCTTTAACATCTTAGATCAAGTTACAAAAATCTTTGTAATGGAAACTAATAGAGTGTTAGATCTATCACATGATAATTGGGTTTACAATTACACCCTGTTTAAAAAAACACAACCCCCACAACGAGAAGATTGAAATACATTGTATATACTCTTGTTCAAATCTAAAGTGATTTTTATGGCAGGGTCCTATAGTATGTATTAAAGGTAATAGTAATAATCACTATGCAATAAACATGAATTGGAGGTAATTCTACTATCTACTGTCTGACAGTATGACTACTGTCTGAAATTTTAAAATGTCTAAATATTTATCGCCACCCGATACTTCCGATACCTCGATACCTCTGATACCTCGATACCTCCGATACCTCGATACTTTCCGATACCGCTATACCTCCGATACCTCGATATTTCACGATACCTCAATACCGCGATACCTCCGATACTTCCCGATACCTTGATACCCCCGATACCTTGATACCTCCGATACCTGGATACTTACGATACTTTGGCAAATATTGATATAGCAGGTATCGATACCCGATACTTAAAACAGGTATCGCCCAGCCCTACTAGAGAGCCGCCAATTTAGCTTTGTACTATGAGGCACTTGGAAGATTTCGCTGAATATAAATTATTGAGTTGGAGCCAGAAAAATTGCAATAAATTATTATGAAATCATACGCAAAATGCTGTCTAATACGCCGCCCACGTAGGAATAAATATGTCCCTTGGTGAAAAAGAGATCTTAAAGGTCTACCAAAAAAACTTAGGAGATTTCAGTCACTTTCCAGTAGGTATTTTCGGTGCATTTCTCCAAAAAAATGACCTGACCTGACCTAAGTTGTAAATAATCATAATAATACTGTTACTTAACAATGTGTAAAAATTAAGTTCTGAACAAGTAGAGATAAACCTAACCCCCCAAGCACAGATGGTAATGGCCATAGCTCCAGCGACCGGTCCATCATATATTAAAAATCATAAATCTCAAGACTTATTGTTATCCTGTTAGTAACACTATTATTATCATGACTATTTACAACATAAGTTATATTTTTTGCAGTGCACCTGGGAACTTTATAGAAGTGTCCAGCGTGAGTTTAAAGCGCAAGGAGGGAAAGGATGAATCCTGAAAGCCTTATTACAAGTTGCAAGAGCTTAGTTACCCTCTTGCAGGCCGCAACATAATTTTTAGAGATTTTTGTTTACTAATGAAATTTAAAAAATTGATATTTAATTTATAAAGTTAATACCGGTTATTAACAAGTTGTTCTTCATACAAATGTGAACGCACTCGTAATAATATAAACTCACATTGATCAGAACTTCCTGATTCCTTAAGCACCTATATGAAAATTGTTTTTAACGTCTTATCCTTATTCCATAACATCAAAACAATGTAACTAATAAATAGAGTAGATATGTCACTAGAAGAAGGTTTACAAAGTAACAAGTGAAAGTAACTTATTATTTGGCAAAATTGTTTATCCAATAATTATGATAAAATACCAATACTCTACGTCTTGCCGGTTACATTATGATAAAAGTTACGTGCACAGTAGATTACAATAATGGCTGAGTGGTCAAATAGGTGGTCTATATTTGGATAAATTTTATGGTGCAATAGAGGAATTAACTTTCGGTCCCAAAGACAAAGAAATCCCAGCCCCTGAATTTTAATACGATTCTGTTTGTTGACGAACGAGCTAGTAGCTTCACTAACAATAGGGTTCACTTATCTTTACAACCACCCTTATTAAATCCCTCATAAACTAGTTTGTAATTCAAAACCATAAAATTCATCCAAATGTAGACAACCTTTAGCAACCATTAGTGCGGATGACGGATGAGGTACTGTTTCTTCTTTGCCTAGTCTGTCTTTGGTATTTCTGACACGGTTACATGTCAAGACATTTTGCCGAACTTGGCTTTCTTCTTTTATAGGTTATATTAAAACTATTGTGAAAATTTTTAATTTTTGTCTGTAAAACTATAAATAATAGTAGCAATATTAAATATTTAAGTTGTGATTTTTAGTCAGTACAAAAATTCTCTTTAAGACATGAAAACGAAGAATATTTGTAAATTTGTTAATCTCTATCATAATAAATGCATTTATAAAATCCTCAGCCTTGTAATATCAATTCGCAATAATAGCGGCTTGACAGCAACACAGCGAGTCCCCCTATGAAGCAACCACAAGCAATTACCGTAATGAGGTCGTAACTCTTCCCCTAAAAGCCGGTGGTGGTTCACTGACAATCCCATTACCAAATTACAGCACGCGTGTATCGCATTAGCCTTGTCTATGTGTTTAAACACCTCGCGTGGTTGTAACTCCCTAACTTGATAATTTCATAATAGCCGAGGGGTGATAAGAAACTACAAGAGAGTTGTTTTTTCATGTAACTGAACAAACAGCAGAGAGGCGGCAAAATCAAGATCCCTAAGGTGTCATTCTGAAGTTTTTAACTAATGTCAACTGTTGTGACATCAAACGAGATTAAACTATCTAAAATATGGATAAAGAAAATCCAAATAGAGATCATTTACCGTTAACACAATCAAGATATGTTTTGGCAAAATACGGAATTCAAGTTGTTGAGCCAGATGCTGATACATTGGAAGAGACGTTTTTGCCATCCACTGTTTCCGATGATACGCATTATCATCCGGGACCTCGAGCAATCGGTTAGTCATTTTATATTAAATTATTTTTTATTACAGTAAAAACCAGTAATAACAAATTTGACCATAAATGTATGACCCTACGTGTAGCCGATAGAAGGTGGCTTAACACAAATAGTTTTTAAATAAGTGACGAGAGCGCGTTTTTAAATTTTCTCCATAACGTAAGTGTATTATCCGGTAACAGTTTACTATAGCGAGAATCTTTAATATACGTTACTTATTCATGTGTAACCTATCAAATGAAAGGTAATTGCGTCTACAATGTGAATCTGGTGGCAAAACAGTAAAATTTTTAAACACTTTTGAAAAAAATTTAATTTTATTACACTTTTTCTCACTTTTCTGTAAGCTGTCAAAAAATGACATTTGTTACCACAGAATTAAACAAAATAGATAGAAATTGGTAAAATTTTATTTATGGTTTTCCCGATTTACAAAAATTTGGTTTAAAAATTATTCTTTAAAAAAACTTTCACTATTTTGTGAAACACCGAATTTTTTAATTGAAAAAAGTGAAAAACATACTTTATAGATTTTACTTTTAACTGTTAACCCTGTCACCACATCTAATCTCTTTTTTGTGTAGTATAGACCTACTGTGGTTTAAATTACATAATATCGAAAACATTATTTCGATTAAACAATTGTCCGAAGATTTTTAGATCGACTTACGAAATTTTAAAACTATGTAGTAAGTTTAATGGCTCCGGAATAAAATAGCGCTGGTAAAAGTGACGCGTAATGAAATAGTTTTGTCTTCTATACCTGCAAAAAACATCCTCGAAGTAAGTCAACCCTCGGGCTGACGCTATTGACCACCTTTGTTATAAGTACATTTTTCGCGTGGTAGAAAACTTCGCCCTCTAGACCTATGAAAAACATCCTCGAAGTAAGTCAATTCTCGGGCTGACGCTATTGACCGCCTTTTTCATAAGTACCTTTTTCGCGTGATAGAGGGCTTTGCCCTCTAGACCTGTCAAAAACATCCTCGAAGTAAGTCAATTCTCGGGCTGACGCTATTGACCACCTTTTTTATAAGTATCTCTTTCGCGTGGTAGAGGACTTCGCCTCGTCAAAAACATCCTCGAAGTAAGTCAATCCTCGGGCTGACGCTATTGACCGCTTTTTTCATAAGTACTTTTTTCGCGTAGTAGAGGGCTTCGCCCTCTAGACCTATCAAAAACATCCTCGAAGTAAGTCAATCCTCGGGCTGACGCTATTGACCGCCTTTTTCATAAGTACCTTTTTCGCGTGATAAAGGGCTTCTCCCTCTAGACCTGTCAAAAACATCCTCGAAGTAAGTCAATCCTCGGGCTGACGCTATTGACCGCCTTTTTTATAAGTATCTCTTTCGCGTGGTAGAGGGCTTCGCCCTCTAGACCTGTCAAAAACATCCTCGAAGTAAGTCAATCTTTGGGCTGACGCTATTGACCGCCTTTTTCATAAGTACCTTTTTCATAAGTACCTTTTTCGCGTGATAGAGGGCTTCGCCCTCTAGACCTGTCAAAAACATCCTTGAAGTAAGTCAATCTTCGGGCTGACGCTATTGACCGCCTTTTTTATAAGTATCTCTTTCGCGTGGTAGAGGGCTTCGAACTCTAGACCTATCAAAAACATCCTCGAAGTAAGTCAATCCTCGGGCTGACGCTATTGACCGCCTTTTTCATAAGTACCTTTTCCATAAGTACCTTTTTCGCGTGATAGAGGGCTTCGCCCTCTAGACCTGTCAAAAACATCCTTGAAGTAAGTCAATCTTCGGGCTGACGCTATTGACCGCCTTTTTTATAAGTACCTTTTTTACGTGGTAGAGGGCTTCGCCCTCTAGACCTGTCAAAAACATCCTCGAAGTAAGTCAGTCCTCGGGCTGACGCTATTGACCACCTTTTTTATAAGTACCCTTTTCAAAAATGAAAAAAAGGAATTACTTATATCGTTATTGGGATAAAAGCAAATCAATTAAAGTTAAAAACTTTTTTTTTTAAATGTTGAAATACTAAATAAAAAATGGTTGGAACGAGCAATCTATTTTTATTTACTTCTTTGGGATCTGAGCGAGCGGGATGTTGTGATTCGTTAGCATTCGTGATTAATCGTGATAATTCGTTCATTGCCAGATTTTAAAGTTAGAAGGTTATGTTAACTAAATTGAATGAAAAATAGGTTTAACGAAAATCAATTTTATTATTACTATGTGAAAATGGAATTATTACACAACAGAGTCAAACAGTACAACACAAATTAAGTGTGGCACCCTTTAAATGATGGTTTAATGCAAGATTGTTGTGGTTCAGGAAAGGCAGGTTTGTTGTTCTTATGCTCTAATTTGAATAGTTTTTTAATTTTTGCCACCAGAACCGTAATCTGGAAGTAATTTGCTTTAATTTGATGTATAACATATTTAAAAACAATCATTTTTAACGATTCTCGCTATAGTAAACAATTACCTATTATCCTTTTCATAAAACAAACAGGTAGATTTTTAATCCAATTCTCTAAAAAAATTTAAGCACTTACAGCACTGTAACGATGTATGCTACAATCAGACATTCCCTAATAAGAAAATTTTGTGCGTTGTAAACTAAATTGATGTATGTAGCTTCACCCAATATACTAAAATCTGATTGTAATACTAATAATGTTACTATTCAATTTGGAAATTTTCAAATAGATTGTCAAATTGATTTCATGTCTTTTGTTATTTTATTTAAAAGTATAAAATAATTATCGTTGCTTTTAAAATCTTGAGAAAAGATATATGCACGGGTAAAAAAAAACAACTGGTGGAACAAAGTATGAGAAACACTAAAGAAAGAAGCCAGAGTCAAATTAAGAGAGTGGAAAAAAGAAAAAATAGAAAAGGAGAATTTTCGGAAACCAGAAGAAGATATACCTTGTGTCCCAAGTTTTACCTCCACCCTCTAAATGGCACTTTCTATTTGAACAAAAATTCTGAAAAAATTACATAAATACAAAGTGGCTGTTAATGACTGAATCTGTTGGCAAACCTGCATTGGCTCATTTGCTTTTTCTGTGTAAAAAAAAATATGTTCAAACACTTGCACATATCCATGTTATGTTCAAGCAAGGTTGAGGCTTCTATATTTTTTATTGAAATTTAAATTATTGAAAACGTCAGAAATTTATTAAATGGTAAAGTTACTAACAAAGTGTTGTGAACAGACTCAACCATTTACAACCACTTTGTATAATTATCTAGAGTAGAAGTTCAACCTGTTCAAATTTGAAATCATTTTATTGAATAGGAACTTTTTTGGCTTTTAGTTATCAAGTAATTTGAATAATTTTTTGATCACTAATTTATTTTAGTGTGCTACATTTGACCGTCTTATTAGATTATTTTAAATAATTTTAATTTTCTTTAAATTTTAATTTTGATATTAATGCTTTTCTTTCTGATGATGGTTATTTATGACAGGGTAGTAAATTTTTGAAGAAAAGATAAGTTAAGTCGTTTGCGGTTTGACTATTGTGCAATTCAGGTAGTTTGGGTCGAACTTTTGTGTTTGGGATTTATGACAAGCACGCGCCAATTTTAAGTTATACTATTCCACACCAATTTTAGCGTATCTGATTTTAAAGGCAAGTTTTCTATTTATTACTAGTGCAATAAAAATTGTATTGTTACCAAACGCAAGTAATTTAGGGTCATTAGACTCTTCGATTCCATCTGAGAGAACCATTTGGAGCAGGCAGATTTTTCACCACTTTTACGTGTAGATTTGGTCTGCGTAAAAAATCGAATCATCAAAATTTTGGCAAAATTACTTTTTTTTTAATTACAGCCGCAAATAAAATGATATGAAAAAATTATTAGACACAATTGAAGTAAACTCTTTTTTTCCAATAAGAAATAAAGTAAAAAAGGAGGTGGAGGTAAAACTTGGGACACCCGGTATAAAATATGGTAAAAAGAAAAAAAAAACTAAAAAAGTAAAAGTGAAGAAAATAAAAGTAATCACATCAGAGAAAGTTTTGAGAAAATTTATAAATAAATTAAGAAAATAAAAAGAAAATAATTAAAAAGTTAACTAAAATAGGTCTTACAAAACGAATAAACTTGATTATTTTTTGCGGTTACCCACAATTTTTTTAAAATATTTTTTTCACAAAACAGTATTTAAACATCTTGTCATTTAGAATGACATTACAAATAATGTAAATTTTATATTTTTTCAACAAACTAATATTAATTTATTATTCTTTGGAAGTAATATTAGAAAAATTCTGAAACATTACATGCGTAAAAAAAACAAAATTTTTAATTCGGTGTCGAAGTCGGTGATAACTAGTTTTTGAGAAAAGTAAGGATAAACTTTTAACAGACCCACCCTGTATATGCTGTAGGTGATGATGGTGTTTTAACTTGCTGGATAATCTGTCAACTCCATCATTTCTTATCTAGTACCATTTCAAAAAATCGCAACAGAGGACGCCTCTAAGAATTTAAGAAAATAATAAAAGTTTAATTGATAAATTATTTTTCCACAGCATTGGCTGAAAAGACTGAATTATTACTTGTTCACCATACCATTAGTTTTTTTTAAAATTACATTGAAATAGGCACCGTGCCTAAATACCGACTTGAAAGTTTGTCCTGATTGACATTTAATAATTATAAATATAAACTTTAAAGTTAAATACGACAGATTATTGTATTTAAAAAGATGACCGGCATTATAAATCTTAAATAAAAAATGTCGGAATATTTCAATTAACTGCTTTAAATCTTTAAATTTTGTTGAAAATATTAAAATTTAGGGTCAGCAATATCAGCATGCCGGAGTATCTGGCGAACGCTTACATCAATGGTCTTCAGCTTTTCTAGGAAAATGGGTTAAAATTGGGGGTAGAAAGCAGAGTAGTTTGAAACACCACGGTTTTATCATTATTTTATGGGCTAATTACAAATTCAATCGTTTTATAAAACGACTAGTCGTTTAGTAAACAAGAAATTTTAGTAATGCTGTAATTAGAGTTTAATCGTTGTAAAGAATTATAATGTTTCTCAAGCAAATTGACTGAAATGTAACAAGTCATATTCTAAAAGAATCTCTATTATTAAAGATAACGTTTTATAATAAGATTCACACTTATTCCGTGTTTCTAAAATTTTAGGTCTTATTGCAACAAGTTTTCAAAAGTTTTTTTTCATAAAGTTTTTTTACATAACATTATACTTTGATATGCACATATTTAAGAGGTAATATCACTTAATCAAAATTGAGTAAAGGTGTCTACTTTGGGGGTGGAGGATATAGTTATACCAACTTCCAAGCAAGAACAAGCTCAAATAAAAAAAATTTACTTATTTTGTTACACATACGTTACTCCAAAATTTAAGATTTATCTAACCAACATATTTTGAATTGTCATAGTTTTGACATTTTTTTCTTGACAATGTCACAACCACTTTTTGAAAGTAGCTCCAAACAGTAAGTTTTTTGGGTAAGTTTTAGATTGGGGGTACACATTCTATTCTAAATAGTCAATGTCAGATTTTGAACCCAGTTAGTGTTGTTGATGTAACATTATAACAAATTTGAACGGAAGTGATCAGTAGTTGAAAGTCTAAAAATGAAATTTACTAGAAAGAGGTGTTTGAACATGAATTTGCAAACTCTTCTGCTATTTACATTATTCTGAAATCTACTATATAACTATGTTCTCTGCCCAAGGGAGTCTGTCCTTTATTACCGCCAAAATGTAGGTACACATATCCTTTAAAAAAATCTTTTGGAACCAAACTTTTAACTAAAAATTCTACTTCGTCTGACCTAATTTATTCTTTTACAGTTCGCCTAATCGTTTATCAAATGACTGAATTCGTAATTAGCCTTATATTATATATAATAGGAACTACAAAATAAGTTCGTTTCAGAATGCAAAGCTGACGCCGGCAAATTCGGCTGCGATCGTGACAGTTGGATGCGTGTAGTTTGGTGTTACCTTTATCCCTGCGCGTTGATGGAAAGCTGCTTGGTGTACATTTACGACTGCTGGTGGGAATGTCTTAGTACATGTCTGCGACGCATGGAAGAACACTATACGTTTCAATGTTGCGAAAGGTGTTGTAAAATGCAAGAAAATTAAAGAGTTAAAATAACATGGCTAGTTACAACGCCAAGATCGGAGTACAGAGGTTGTTTCTCTTATATGTAGTAGAGTTCCAAAGGCTCTCCTACTGTTTCTCGGGTTCCCCCACTCTCGCTGTTCTACCGTCTTCACTGCTAATAGTGGAGTAAAATCACTGTTCTATCAGGCTGCTTTCTCGCAAAATTTTTTTTTTAAGATATAACCAGACGGGACCTTTGCAGTCTTGTGAAGTACCATTTTGGCCATCTGAAATCGCTATCTACAACTTTTTTTAGTAGGAACTTTGTAAAATATTTTTTTTTATATCGGAGCAACAGTGTTCAAAATCGTGTTTTTTAAAACATACATCGCGCTTATAAATTAACTATTTCACCTAAAATTTTGAAATTTTGTCCACTTATGGAGTAAACCAGAGCGCAACTAACAGTAATAAGAGATTTAAAAAAAAGTTTTTTGTTTTTGTGAAAGAGGCATCCAAAGTCACTAGTTGTAAAATTGTGCATTGACAATTTCACCCTACGGGAAGCTATATAAATTATTAAAAATTTGTGTATATAACATACATTTTCGGATTCACAAAACTCTAGATAAGTTTTTTTTAAAAAAATTAAAACAATAATTCAAATGGTTTCCAAAATATTATTTTTTTAAAGCAAGGCTACCGCGCCACACGCGTTATATCTACGCACTCGCACAGTAGTTCTTCGTTTGTAACATTCTAATTGAGGAGCTCGCGTGCAAAACCGGATATATCCACTTTTCACAAAAAATCATTTTTTGGTGGTTTCTGGGTCTAAGTTGTGATATCTATAGGCCCATATATTTTTAAAAAAGTAAAGCTAAATTTCTTCTTCATCTTCATCTGATTTGTCGTTGGTCTCTTCAACATTGTTTCACTGCTGGCAGGAGCAATCAATACAAGACTTTAGTCCTTCTTTCAAACAGATACATTTTGAAGTATTACATGATTTTGCACTTTTACTAAAAGAAAACCTATGTTTTGAAGAATTACATTACATAAATATTTAGAAAATTTTGGATAGTGCCTTTTGACACAAAACAATTTTTGAACAACTTCGGATATAATATATTTAGGCCATAAGCCATCATTTCTGAAAAATCAACTTTTAGTCTTGAACTCACATAATCACTTTTTAAAGCGTTTTAGGCGTTCTGTGTACCATACTATTATGGGAATAAGAAAAATAATAAGGAAACGCGCGAATCTGTAACACCTTTATTTACAATAATATTGTAATGAGATTTAGTACAATCATTCTTCTAATTATTAGCTACAAAATGACTTAAAGTGATTCTTAAAAAATATTTATAAATAATATAAAATAATTATTAAAAAAATGTTAAAATTTAAAATTAACGAAATTATAAATTTAAAAAAGTCAAAATGTAGTTCATGTTATTACAATACTTGTAACGAAAACCTATTTTCCTTTTTTTTATAAATAAACATGCTATAACTTCGCGCATATACATTGGAATATACAAGGTGTTATAAAAGGTTGTGCAAAAAATTTAACCTGTAATACAGCACCACAAATAATAACAATCTGCAAAAAATTTTTGTCCTACCTCAACTAATAATAAGATTACAGGCCTTCAAAGTTGGATATAAAAAACATTCTCGAAATCTCGAAAACCGCTTAACCGATTAATACCAAATTTGGTACACAAATGAAGTTGAGTGTACTCTTTTTATTTATAGTTGCAAAATTTTGCTGCACATCTCAATTTTAAGTTACAGCACTTTTGTTACACATTTTGGGTAATTAACCAATTTTATCCTTATTAATTTCCACTTTTTATAGCAACAGTGAATATGCCAGTAGATTTAGAATAAAAATGCCAGAACGCAATATTTTGCTAAAACGTACCGTTTTCAAGATATTTACGTTTAAAGTATAAAAATGACTTTTAATCTCTAACTTTGGCGTTCTCTAGCTCCTAAACTGTGCAACTTGGTATAGAGGTAAATTGTGTTAAATCGCTTTATTTTGACCTGAAAAACCTATAGTTGTCTTATGTTAAAAAAATTGTTATAGGTTTTGTAATAATTAATTTTTAGGTTATAATTTTGTTATCAGTTGAGATAAGCCAAATTTTTTTTTGCAGATTGTTATTATTTGTGGTGCTGTATTTCAGCTTAAATTTTTTGCACAACTTTTTGTAACACCCTGTATAATACATATATTATACTATATTATACACTTATATTATACTAGAGAAATTCCTCCACACTCCTCCAATTTTCTTATGGAAATGGACTTTTATGTTATTTTTGTTATTATGAGACAAATTTTAATTTTTTTATTTTATTATTAGAAAAGGTATGAGGTTATTTAGAAACATATTTATGTGTCACAACTGTTATTTTTATGTAATTTACTTTAAATATCAAGAACTAAATACTCTATATTAATGCCACAATATCAGTAATCAAAAATTTCGAATGATGAGGTAAATTCATTTGCATAAGATAGTTGGTATAGCTAATTTTATCATTAGGTTAAAAAAACAAATATGTTTAATTTTAATAAAACAAGACATTTATTTTATAAATCTAGAAATAAACTTCTTATTGGCATATTTCTAGACATTCTGAGATCAATTAGCTCTGGAAGAATGCACAACTTGTAAAACCTTTCCAATTTCTCTTTCATCTTCGTATCCCAAAAAGTATCATCTTTAGTAATAATTTGTGTTTTAATTTTTCCATAACCAGTCCAAACAGCTAATATGCAAACCTTTTTGTTTGCTATGTGTAACTGTCCTTGAATTTGGTAGTACCAATCATGATTAAAATTAACATCCTGACTTCCATCAATAGTCTGTTTCCAAAATGTTATAATTTTTTTTTTGATTCCTTCGTCTGGAGTTAAATTTTGTTTATAGGCCGTGTATGGACACTTTATTTCTACTATATAATCATTCTCTTCTAATATGCCATCTGGCGAAGCTTCTAAATAAAAAACTTCTTTGTCGATAAAAAGTCCACATGGATTGATTTTCATTTCTTTTCCAAATTCCGTACTTATTTTTTTTCCAATTCTTTTTTCGCATCCACTTCATAAATTTTTCCATGATTTAAGGACGGAATGTTTTTATGTTTTATATCATATAAAATGGACTTGACGGTATTGGCGGTATTAGTTTTCTTTTTCAATTTTCACACTCTTCCAAAATTTGACGCAGTCAGTAATTTTCTTCTTTGCTCCATCCATTCTCCATCTTGATTTTGATCGGCTGTTCTTTTTTCAATTGTTTTAATTTCTTCCTCAGTTTTTCGTAATTTCTGCAAAAATTCTTTCTCTTCTTCTTCGTATATTGCAGCACTCATATCTGTTTTTTGAGAGTTTTCGCCGTAATATTCATCAGCATTGGATATTTTGTTGTCTTTGTTTGTGTGTTTATAAAAACATTTTTTAAATAATTGTTGTTTCCTAACTTTATTAAATTTGCCAAGCTCTACTTTTTTAATGATTTTGTTATTTTTGGATAACATAAAATGGGGCATTTTGGTATTATGGCTTACTACCGCTGCAGCACATCTGGTACGATATGAATTGCCTAAAGCATAATTTATTCTTTTGCCATTTGCCCCCTATAAATTTTGCAACAATTGAGTGATATTGTTCAACAATATTGCTATTAAAATTCATTATTAGACTGTTGGCATGATTAGCAATGTATCGAGTTATATAAATAATTCTGTTTAAAAATTCATTTGAAATTTCTTTTAAAAAATGTTGTTCCTCTTCCCGTTTACAAAAATATGATTCACAATTTTTGTGTTCGCCAAACACATGATATACACTGTTTAGAATATCTTTGCGCAAAAGCTTGATTGCTTCATTTTTTTGATCGTTGCCTTTATGATATTTCATTGCTTTATTAATACCTACCCGTAATCTTAAAATTCGTCCTTCTAATAATTTTCTATCTTTTAATTTAAAATTTTTATCTGTTACTAGCAACCTCAATTTTTTGCAAAAATTACGAAGAAGATGATTGCTACATTCAATTTTTTCAACAGATATATTGTTGTATGGTCTGGACTCAACAATTTTCTTATAAGTGTTGCTATCACCATCCCCTATCAATATATTATATTTAATTCCATACAAAGTTACACTAGATTTGAACCCCTCAACAATAATATCAGACTCCATGCTAGTAGACGTTCCCGAATAATTTTTGTTTTCGTTAGAAGTAATGTAATAATATGAACTACATTTTGACTTTTTTAAATTTTTAACTTTGTTGGTTTTAAATTTTTACAATTATTTAATAATTATTTTATATGGCTGAAGGACTTCGGTCAATGGCCATTGGGAATCCCCAATAAAACATTATTATTATTATTTTATATTATTTATAAATATTTTTTTAAAAATCACTTCCAGTCATTTTGTAGTTAATAATTAGAAGAATGATTGTACCAAATCTTATTAAAATATTTTTCTAAATAAAGATGCTACAAATTCGCGCGTTTACATGGAAATTCCCATAAGAGAACTTACCTCCATACTCCTTTTATTGGTGAGAGGTCAATTGTCGAGTTGTAAATCAAGAGGTTGCTCGTACGGTTTCAGATTGAAAACTGCGCGAATCTGTAGCAGCGTTATTTATGAAAATTTTTAAAAACGGTTTTCACTACGAGTATTGTAATAAAATGAACTACATTTTGACTTTTTGAAATTTTTAGTTCCGTTGATTTTAAGTTTAAGTAATTTTTAATATTTTTTTTTTTATTATTTGCAATAATTTTTTTAAGAATCGCTTCCAGTCATTTTGTAGTTAATAATTAGAAGAATGATTGTACCAAATCTCATTAAAATATTTTTGTAAATAAAGGTGCTACAGATTCGCGCGTTTACATGGGAATTCCCATAAGAGAAATACCTCCATACTCCTCTTAATGCCCTCTGACACAACGCTTCCTCAATCCACAGCCACGCTACTAGCTCGTATCAAACAGAAATATTTAATTATACGTGCACAACTACTTGTGAATTACTGTACTTTTAATGCAGTACTTCCTACATGTATGTACAAAGTTATAACAAGGTAAAATTATCCCGTATTTCATTACATAGTTGAAAGATAAGAAAAGTAAAATTAAAAATTTCTTTAAAAAAATCTTTTTAGAAAATGTAAGATATTTGTACACCAAGACCTCAAAACCATTCTTTAGCGTACCCTTAAAGATGATTTCGCAACCGAGATATACACAACGCTTGTGTGTAAATGTTTAAAATAGTAAGTAATTCATAATTGCATTTCGTGGCCCTCTAACAATAAGAGCAGCTGCCAAAAAGAAATTTTGTGGCCGCTATACACTATTTCGTGAACGGTTGCACAAAAAATATTATTTTCAGGAAATATGATAGCGCACTAGAAACAATATGTTAAAAATTCAACTCGATTATTACCATCATCATTCACAAACTATTATCCAAAAATTTTCAATTTTCTTCCATTAGGGTGGTAATTAAGAAAATTTACATTCATAGATTAAATCACTTTCATTTCTGTCGGACAATGGATATAACAAAGTAATGCACGGGTTTCACCGGTAAAAAATTGAAGCAGTAGAACGTCTGCTCCTCATATGGATAAGCACGAAGTGAATGATGGAGTACCTTAATTATAATTTATATTTTGTGTTTATTTATTTATGTGTGTTGGAGGTAGCTGAACATACAACAGAAGCAAGTTTGTCGGACAGTATAAACTCGATGGTTCAATCAATCAATGAGCTTATGATATAAATACTCTTTAAAAATTACAGATCTCCACATCTCAACCGACGCTACTCACATCCTACACAATCAAAACGCCTACTTTCTATTATTTCATAAATGAAAAATTGATTTAAAACATTTAAATAAATTTAAACTTAAGATGTGTAATGTATTAGAGCTGTCAGTAATAATTAATAAACAATAAGTAATGATGAACCTTTAACAATTTATGTAAAATTATTCGTTTCATCATTTTGAGCTAAAGCTTAAATTGACATAAATTATACGCTAATCAACCATTAGACTGTTATTGATATCTATAAACTTTCTATTTTTATATTGTCTACTAGAAGTTTTTTTGTTTTACTTTACGAGTAGGTTTGTGATTTGTATTTTTTGCTTTCATACAGGATGGCGCATCGAAAAAGAAACACGCAGGTTTTTAGATATTTACGATTGTCTTATCGAGAAACACTCAGGCAGGTCGATTCTGTAATAAAGGAGAACATGTTCATATAATGGTGTCAACATTGAACATCCACCCCCTAAGCGGGGGCTGCTACCAACCCAAGAATTTAAAATAGCAAGTAGGGTTGTTGTTCGAAAGCTGCTTAAATTATTTTTTCAAAGATGGTTTTTCATTTCAAAATCCGATTAATAATTCAGTCTAACGAAAATGTATTAGAAAGCGGGATTTTTGCATACAGCTTTATTTTAATGTTCTAATAAACATATTAAAAGTCCCCATCGATATCTTGCGGGCTTTTCTTGATATTTATGGTTAAAGATGAGGAAGAATGGTTTTTTTGAAAAAATTTTCTTCCTATAAATAAATATCTGTTCTATTAAAACTCGAAAAAATTAAAAACGTACATAATAAAGACTCTATACAATCCATTTTGTGAATCTAAAACCAACAAAAATCTAGAAAGTATAGGCTTTATGCAATACCTCCAAGATAAAATACAAGGCTCATTTTTTCATAGGGTTTCTTTCCATGACATACCTACAGAATGTTATTACTTGTTATTCTAAATATTTTTTTTATTTTTATTAAAAAAACATTAGCTCTACAAGGTGTTAGTGTTATTTTTATTTCTACATTTCTAAGAGACTTTTTATTAACTTTGGTCGCATTTAATGCTAAAAAGTTGATGGGATACGATTTACAATTAGCTTCAACATTGTTTGATAGTAAATCTGCCTCAGAAATAGCATTGAGACATGAATAGCTATGACAATAATTATAAACTGTAGAAAGTTTTAAACCTATTCTTCTACATCGATAATTTTCGTCACAACCTTTTGTATAATTGGAAAAAAATGAGTGGGTACAATCCGGGTAGATTTAAATGGGATGATTTTCTAAGAAGCTACAATTTTTTGGCATTTTTTGGGTTTTACAATGTAGCGTTCTTTATGACTGTACATTGCTTGTAAACCATTTTTGGTACATCTGTATAGAAATTAATATTTTGGCATTTATACTTCGAACGAGAGAGAAAAGACTTTCGTTACTGATTATTATTATACATTGAGCAATAACATAATATTTGCCCCCTGGTTGTAACCCTGTTTGAAAACTCTGTGATTAATCGCTTCATTCTTCTCCAATAAATAAACTAAGACTTCATCATTCATAATTCAACATTCACTTGAATTGCATTAGACCATTCTTCACCGATTTGTTCTGAATATAAACGCAAAGATGAATTCAACTAGCAATGCGTCAGCCAGACAGCACTTGTTATAAATGATGGGAGTTAATAGATACAGTTGTGGACGTTCAGCACCCCAGTAATTAATATCTTTCAACGGTGGCCTTACCTGGATGCCCCTTGGCTCGCTTCTGTGTGCATGTGTGTGGACACCGTCCCGGTGGGCTGTGCGTTAATTGCTCTTACCCAGGGGTCATTATACTGATTTCTTAGGTCAAGAGTAATTTTGGATGGTATAGTCACATACCTTATTATAATAATAATATTAATTGGAAATTAAAGACGCACTTCTCTGTATAACGCCGACTTAAAAATCTTTTTCTTTAGCGGAAATGAACCTAAGCGAACATCAAACATTTAGTAGGCATTTTCAAGTAATTTAGTAGAAATAACTTCAAATTTGTAGCTTAAGTATATATGTAGTAGGTTTTTTGTATTTTACGCACAATAGATGTAGCTATTTTCGTTATGCACTCGGTCAAAATGAAAATGACGCTTCCATACCAGTAAAAATATTAAATTTTGCAGAAAAATATAGTAAATAAAAAAAATTGTTGTTCTCTCAAATTTCCATGAAATTTGCGATTGGGGGATTATTAAATAGAATGGTTGCGATTAGGAATTTTAAGACAAACACTTTAGGATTCGTTTAGGGACGCGTCATTTTCATCTTGGCAGGGCGTACATACATGCATAAACTGTTGTTTGCTTAAAATTAACATGATCTTTTAAAGGACTCGCAATAATAAATATCTTGTATCCATGGATTTTACACCGATAAAAGCTAACAAACGTTCTCACCCACACATAATAAAAATGCGCTTACATTTTTGGCATAGAATAGGTTTAGGCACTATTGTATAATTTGTGCTATTGAGAACGTTATAAGTTTATGCTAAAGTACAAAATTAAGGTATTATTGATTCCAAATTAAGAACAATAGTCAAAGTGTCGTTGGGTTGGTAGTTCAGCATTTAGTAATTTTACTTATTATATACAATGAAGAGTAATTTTGAAATTTGAATGTCACTTATTTTTTACTAGTTATTAGTAATATACCCATTGAAGATGTTCCTCCAATAAATATAATTTTGAATAAACTTCCTTCTTCTTGTATTTATTTGATCACTTTTTATTGTGCAAAATCTAAATTCTTGCAAATTGTCATTTGATTAATACCTACCCTAATTTCAATTTTTGTGACAGTTATCAAAATTGGTATAAAATGTTTGTACAACCGCAGCCGCTCAAATATGGCAACTTTTAGGATAATACAGTCTGTTAGGATAATCCAATCCTTTTCTTCATTTTGACATTGACAATTGTTTTAATTTGAAATAAATAGTACACATGTATACATGTAATTACTAAGCAAAGTACATCTGTAGAGAACTACTACGATTACATCTTTCATCTTTCATATTACGTGTGGAAATTACAGTTAATGAAATAACTGTTTTAGCCTAGGGTTCTTGTCTCTTTGCACCGATTAAAAACAGTGTAAGCAGTTATTGTTTAACAATTAATATTCCACTCACAGTTAATTACAATGCAGCCAACTGGTTAAAATTTGCATATATGATTGTCAAAATGACAAAAATATTATGCCACCCAGGTCGATAGTAGATGATTTATGACTTAATTAACTGCTTTTTAATTTGGTCAATATAGTTACTTAAAAAAATGATAGCAGTGTGGTATGTAGAATGGCGTTGGTATAGGCTGAGGTTCTTTTAAAAAAAATATGTAGTTCTAACAATAGCTGATAGTACAATTAAAAATTACCTCCGTTAAATTACAAGTGTCAAATATCATTGTAAAAAGCTTAGATTGAAACTGATAAGGTATCTTCAGTAGTTTTGTATTTGACAGAGATAAATTTGGAATGACAACCGCACACGACGCTCAAATAATTAATAAAGTCAGGTAGTTTTTGCCTATTTGTACAGTGTCTTCTCCCACGCAAGAAGATGTTTCTAATGGTTTGTATTTGTAAAATAGAAAGGTAAGGTTACACAATTCCGAATTCCAGGAAAATTAATTGTACAAAAATTATCAAAATTAACAATAATTACATATTATCTGTAAAAAATAAAGAACAATTAAGCTCAATTTTTATTTACTTTAAAACTGATTTTCATCAATTTAAAATTAATTGTTTTAAAGGTTTTTTTCAGAAGTATTTCATTCGTTTTCTTTTGATAATTGTGACCATTCTGTTTTAACTACAATACTTATTTATGCGTATTACATCAATTTCAAAAAATAAAGTTAAGTACTTAAAAAGTACTATTCACTCGGCTTACGATCGAAAGTTTAAGCGAAAACTTTTTATGTAAATTATAATATTTATACTTATACTACAAACAATTAAACAGCTATTATTATTATTATGAATTTTGATATATTTATAAATTTAAACAAGTATATTGTAAAGTAGGTGGATATGTGTTGTTTTTAGATATTCGAACTCATAAATTCTTTTGTGACAAATCGGTAGCTAACGTAGCTAATTTTATTCGCCTTGATACACCTACAAGTTTGCATAAAAATATATTTTTATAAATTGTATTTACAGTCGAGTTAATGATGAGGAAAAATTGTTGAATGTTCTTAATCTTAAAGAACAGTACCAGTTTTAATGATTTTTTATTTATTCTTTTTTTATTTTTTTTATGCATTGGAACTTCTCGACGGGGTTTGATTCGAACAATTTTGGGATTTACTTTTTAGTTTAGCTTTTAGTTTTAGGTTTTTTCAGGAAACTTTTTCAGGAAATTTTTAATTGATTAACAAGTTTTAAAACACAATCATTTTATTTTATTTATTATTTTAAATCAGAAACATTTTAGTAAAGAGAAGGTGTGAATTCAAAGAAACATCTCTGATCGCCTCCTCTAAGACTAACTTTTTTTAAAAAAAATTTTTTGTTTTCATCTGATATTTGACTCGCAATTGTGCGATTGTATATCATTTTTCAACAAATGTTAGGTAGTATTTCACTCCAAAAGTGTCTCACTGACTATTTATTTTGTAATTATTATTTATTTATTTATTTTAATCACTTCACATTCAATCGCCCACCTCCTTCCCTGTTCCCGCATACAAAAAAATACTTCTGGAATAGCTATCCGAGTGGGGACATTATAAAATTACAAAAAAATTTAGTCTTGGAAGGGGAGGTCACCCCCATGCCTCTTTAAGTTTACCTTTGTTCCCACTAAAGTAGAGTGTGATTCAAAATGACATAGCACAATTTTAACAAGAAATGCATCACCACAAGTGATAAAAATCTGCAAAAAAATTTTTTTGAATCATCTGTACTTCTTATTTCACCTAATAAATTAAAACAAACGTTTTAACAAATAAAAATCATCAAATTATCAAAATCGGTTTGGTTTTTGAGAATGAAGAAGTAAAAACCTTTAGGCTGTGCTTAAAGTATGTTCTAGTTAAAGTGGATAAAAAATTATAAATCTGTTTGATGTCGTTTTTGATTAATTTAATTATTAATCTTATACACATTTAAGAAATATATTAATTATTATAATATTTTGACATGTTATGAGATTACGATACATTTTTGTAAAAAAAAATTAATTGATCTAGAAATAAATTACCACAGCATAGCAATTCGTCACATCAAGTCGTTTAAAAATAAATTATAATATTCACAAATATGGGTGATTTAAGTAAAGAAAGAAATTTATAAAATTGGTTAACATCAATAATTTTGACTTAACCCCGTTATCTATTTATCTCGACACTTACAAAGTTGTTTTATTTCACGTTAAGAAGAGGGAAATTATATTATTCTTATTAAAATTAATCAAACATAGATGTGTTTGATTAATATACTTGTTTACGTTATGCTTAATAACACTAACACAGGTAACACATACATTTGAATATGAAAATTAAAGCAGTGTTGAGGGAACAGTTGTTCTAAATTCGGTTCTATTTTCAAATTATGATTAATATTTTCATTTGTAGAGACAGATAATTAATTTCCATTGTGTCTAGTTTAATTGAATTTCATTCGTTTACACAGGCTTCCTACTGTGATAGCATGTCAACCATTTTTCAATATCCGGTTGATAAAGCTCTAAGCTCTGCACAAAAGCTCGAAAGCTGACTATTATTCTACTTACTTATGAATTTATTACACGTTGATTACACAAACCTTTTTTTAAATTTATTTTCGAACTTCTTTAATTACCTGATTAACCATAGCTTCATGAAATAAATGAATGACGAGTTATTTAATTTCAAGAGATTATCTGACTTAGTGCCATCTACCGTCGTGCACGCGTTTTGAATTAAACATGTCTCGTACAAGTCATGAACTTCTTTACTTAATTTAATGCTTTAAGCTTGGTATATAACCCGATGATGTCATTGAACGATCGCAAATTTATTATTCACATATTATTATGCGTACTTTATCTTATTATTTTTTCAAATTCTCTCACGTCTCATTTATTCAATAATATTAACTAAATTATGTATAATTACAACTGAATTAAAATTTCATGTTTTATTATATTACACTTTAATTATCATTTCACTGGTTAACAAAATTTTGTAACAAGAAAAATGCTTGCTAATTTGACAATTGACATCTACTTATATCTTCCCTCATTATAAAACGTATATCTTTTTTCACTTCTTTTTTCCTTGTTTCGGAATTTTTCGACGTTTCGCCAACATCTTTTTCAGGAATGGAGTGACAAGTGCAAGGAGTATTTCTATTGATTCGTATACTTATGTCTTGTTTTTATGTTACAGCAACTACTAGTATATTTTACATTGTCCACAATTATCGTTTTGATTGCCTGTTATATGAATTCTTTTGACCTTTGTTACTTGTAAATGAATTGTGCTTGTTATAATCAAGATTTAGTGATTCTGCAATGTGTCTAAAAAAGGGTAAAATGATCTTTTCACGTGCCGTTACATCTGTGGGGAATCAACTTCTAACAGTCAGCAAAGAAATTTCATCCCATATGTGAAAAAAATATATCACAGTTATTTTGAGTTTCCTGAGGATTGGCAATATAAAGGGTCAGTTTGTCACATGTGTGTAGGCCATCTTATTACACGGGTATATCTCTCCAAAGGAAAGGTATGATGAACCACGACCTGTAGATGGACAGTAGGCAAATTTCTTTCTCGCTCCCTGTCAACTAAACGCTCACCTATAGTTGGATTTTGAAATTTCCCAACAAAAGATACCCCGATTAGGTTTCTAATAATAGTGTGGTTTGGTTATGACCTAAACGATTTTGAAAATCCAACTGTACCTAGACTTCACACTCGATTGCTTCACTTCCTGGTTGGCGCATCTTACGGCTCGTCTTATCTTGAGCTACTTAGAAAAACGTTTTGATGTATGCCTTACGGATCTACAATTTTGACGGATCTAGAAGACAATTAATCAAATTGTTGTTTTTGGCGAACTAATAGATATAATAGAAATACCCTCCTAATTTCACCCTCTTAATGTATAGAAGAATCTTTAATTTTTGTTTCCTTTAAGTACAATCACAGTATCGGTCACGATGACAATAAGCTCGGTCTTTATGTGTTAAAATCATAATTTGATATCTCAAATTTATTGTGGGAAACTGTATTATTTTATATACTATTTATAGTAGATAGACAATGATCAGCAAATACTGATTGGCAACAAAAAATGCATAATTTTAGAATAATTTTGGTAGTTTATTCTTTATTGTTTCAAACATCGTTTTCAACAACATTTATAACAATTATCCTTATTCCAAATAATTTCATGAAAGCAATAAGAGCATTCATTAATTTAAGAAATTGTAAATAAAAAAAAATAGTAACTTCAACACTAACTATTCACTATTTGTTAATCACGGTGTAGATACAGCAATTACTACAAACGATCAGAAACATTATTATTATATTATTAATTTAATCTAATTTTTTCAACTCTCAAACAACTACTTATTTGCTAGACCCTTGGAGTAATAACTAAGCATAACAGGACAGAACTTAAAATTTATTCCTTAATGAGTACAAAGAGGTTGTCCGCATCAAATCTATTCAAAAAAGTAGTTTCAACTTGTCTTCAAAAATTTATGTTTTTTGAATAAAATATTCATTCTAAATAAACATCTGGTCAGCATTGCTTTTATTGAGACGTCTGGTTGGGCTGTTTATAAAATGCTTAAAAAGGTAATGAAATTTGCATTCAATATTTCTGATGTTCCTTCACGTATTTTTCATTTATTTGACTCAGAAGGGAAGATCTCTCGAAAAACTATTAATTTGCAAGGTGTTATTGGATACTACTTATCTGAATATCTTTCGGGTGTATACAATAATTCATCCGATGAGAAACTATATCTTCGCAAAAAGAGTGTCAAAGGTCGCATTGATGACATAGAAGATCAAGTGATATGATAAAAGAGTCAGTTTAAACAACAAGTTTGTATTATACAAGGTACTTACTCTTAACGGAGTAAGAAAATCGTTGCCATCCATGAATGGAGGTTATGAATGAAACGTGTTTGCTCAGAGATGAGATAACTGGAGATGAACAGGAAATACACTGAAGATCGAGTGGAATCTCACCAGGCGGGTCCAGATATGAACTATCCGCGGTTGAGTTTATCGTTGAAATTTACTTTAATATTTTTGTATTTTGAAAGATTAAATGTTTCCTGTTTGGGTCAAGACATTTAGAGAATTTTTATTAGTTTATTATTCTGCGAATTAATAAAAGCTTTTTGCACGTGTAATGTTTCAGTCTGACCCCAACAAGGAAAAATTTGTTCGTTCCTCTAAATAAAACACCGACCTTTTGATTATTATTATTATAAGTAAAAATAAATTTAAAATTTCCTGGAGATTAATTGAGTGTTTAAACACTCAAATAGATGTCTAAAGTAGTCATACTTTACTCCCAGAAGCGCACCAATATTATTTTAGGTAAAATGTTTTATTGTTATTAACAAACTGTGAGTAATGTGGCTATATTAACTAAAATATTGCAATATATGAGGCGTATGTTTTAAGTACTATATCATTTACAAATAAAATTGTTAAAAAATATCTATTTGTTTTTTATTTATTTCAAAACGCTACTCACTTTAAAAACACGCCTTGTATATCTTATCTTAGTCAGCCATGATTGTGTGATCTGCACATAGCCTTGTAAATAAAAATAAGTTTTAAACCAAGTATTTTTTGTCATATATGTACTGGGTGTTTTTGAAGTAATATTAAAGATTTTAACAGGTGATAACTCTTGTTGAAAGGACACTAAAAATAAAAATTGTTTTATATAAATGTTAATAGTTTCGAGATACACCCTGTACAATTTAAAAATATATATATTTGAACAAAATACGATCTATTATAGCAATTTTATCGGTATACAGTGTGTGTTTGCAATATATGCAACAATTTTTTCAAGTGGTAGTTCTAGTTTTAATGTTAAAATCAGATATACAGTATGTTATAAATATTTATAGATTTTGAGATATACGTTGTAGACAATTTTTTTTCAATAAAACATTATTTTTGATATACACGATTTATGACAACAGTGTTTTTGAGCAAAAACTTTTACGTCGTTATTTCTTCAAATCTATATGCTCAAAACATTGTTGTCATTAATCGTGTATTTTAACAATAATGTTTTTTGTCATCGTATACCTCAAAAATTATAAACATTTGTATAAAGCAAATTTGGTTCTTTAGCATCCTTTCAACGAAAGCTATCACTTGTTAAAATCTTAAGCATTATTTCAAAAACACCCTGTGTATGCAAGACTTTGATAATCTTACGAATACATATATAAAATTAAGGATACTTGTTTTAAAAATACAGTTTTTTCTGTGCAGTCTCAACAAAAATCTTAAGATTATATTATTATTTATCCTAATATACCAAATTATAATAATATAAACAGTTTATATCTAATATCAAGTAGATAAGTTGTGTAAAGTATCCACGATAATTTTTTTAAAAAAATGCACGGGAACATAATCTGTAAAAGTACCTTTATTCGCTGCCAAAAATGATAATGTCAAAATGATTTAGTGCATACTGTTTGGCCTATTTAAATTGAGTTTTCTCAGGATCATATATATTGGAGAGAAATCATATTGGGGCCTACTGTTCCTGTGGCGAATTTTGTGCACTATTTTGTACTTCTACCAAGATTTAGTTACATCTCTAAATTTTAAGGACGAAGGCAAATATAAATTTATAAAATACAAATGCATGTACAGTTTTATTTATTTTTAATGGCACAGTCGAACGCTCGAACTTCGACTTAATTGATTTAACGATTGGGCAACCGTTCGAAGGTGTTAGATTTTTTCATTAATCGTAAAACTCGTAAAAATCAACGTAAATCTTGAGGATTTAACTGTGGCATTAGAACTGAACAAGACTGTACATGCATTTGCATTTTATAAATTTATATTTTCTGCCTTTCTTAAAATTTAGAGTACAATTACAAAATGGCGTATAAATTCGCCAGAGTAATAGTGTAGTATATCTACGAAATTTTTGCCAACCATAAACTTTATTGTCATTAAATGTTATTGGTACTATTTTTTATCTTTATTTGTAAAATTTTTTGCTTGTGTCTTTATGAGTGATACAAAAAGAAAAAAAATCTACCTAGTAAAAAATATCAGTTTTGTTTTAGCTTGAAGAATTGAAAAGCGCAAAAGTAATTGATCTATACTTCTGTAGGGATAGTTAACAAGCCTTATCAATAACGATTTCTCTTATACTATTCAGTAAAATATTGCTGCTAATAGTCCTAATGTCTATTGATCTGCGGTTTTATTTGGGTCAAGATCTGGTAGGATAATAAAAATTTATATGATACAGACATGGCTAATAGGTATTAAGATTGATATTAGGCATACTGATCGTTACAGGTTGTTCATATTGTAATTATTTTTAGCGGTCAAATCAGAAATAATTCGCAATTACGTATACGCGAACACGTTTACTGTTAACAGGAGTTGTTCCTACGTGACTGAATGTTTTTGTTGGCGATGCCTAATGTCATTGGTTTACATTACAACCTGCTTAGATAAAATTCTGCATTTTCTCCCTAATCAAAATGGTACATCAGACCGCAAACGATCATTAAGTTGTGAAATATGTACCCTTATCAGAGTTGCGTAACATTTTTCAACTTAGTCAAAATTGTTACATCTTTTCGCATTTTTTGTAATGCATCTTATAGTAGATATGTATAGGTATAAGTATACCATGCAACAACCATTCACCGGTACATTTTGAAATCATCCCATTAAGCAAAAAGAGACGGAAAGTAGCGCGTGTTAAGTTTAAGGTAATAGCTGTAAGCCACTGATGTGAACTTTGCGAGATACCAAGTAGTAAATAATCTGTGACGTTAATGGGTAATAAATAATTAGAATTAGTTCCATTTCCATGTGAGGCTTTATAACGCAGATGTCTTACATAGATTAACTGGCTATCGATATTAACCGAAGGTTAAGGTTTTTCTCTGTAAATATGGTGCTCGTAAATTTATACGATTATTCCAACCATAAATAATAGGGTCAAATAGGGAGTACGGAATATAGACCAATAAGCACTTAATAATTGCTATAGGTAATATAACAAGATTTTAATGAATAGTCGACTATTACATTGCCATCAATTTTTCGAGAGTACAGGACTGTCAATTTAACGAGACCAAATTGGCATTAATATATTTTTTGCACTACTCTACTAAAAATCAAGTGATTACGCACTGAACGAACAATCGGGATCGTCAATTTACAATCATCTTCCGTTTTTACCGTTTTTACCGCCTGCAAAGAGCACAGGGATTTTTCTCGTTTAAAAAACGGTTTAAAATTAGATTCTCGTATCAGAGTCCAAGTTTATAATAAAACAATGCACTTTACCACTTTTATTCAGATGAAACAACAGAAATGCATTCACAATATTGCATTTAAAGTTTAAGTTTAAGCAGTGCTATGTGTGAGAAATTGTGTAAGACATTAAAATGTCAAATTGTGACAGTAGATTTTAGTAACTTAGACTGTTAGTCAAATTAAAGATAAATTTTAAAATTATCGTTTTCCGGCCTTGTGGAGTATTTGTACAAAAAATAATATACAAGATACGTGCGGGAACAGTTTTGCTTTATTCGTGCGACATTGTTTACTCGTACGTGTAAAAACTGTCGCACTCATATGCAAAATATATGTTCCTACACTTATCGTGTAAATAACTGCATATTTTTTGTTTGTTATCTGGTTTACTGCAAACTCTTAAAAAGTTGATCCACCTACGAGTATTTCCTAAGGGAAACTACGTGAGTAGTTACCAAGTTGGATTAAAACATATTATTTTAATATCAGATATACATATAGTTGAAGTATTCCAAGTCAAAGATGAAGAAGGCCACTTATAAGTTTAGTCTTCTGTTTATTACCGGTGTAATAAAAATTGCATTGTGATTAAACGCAAAGAATTTATGGTTAATTAGACTCTTGTGTTAGATTTGGCAAAATTGCCCATAGTAGATACTGAACCTAACAAAAATTTGACACAGGACTCCTAGAACCATAAATTGTTTGCGTTCAATTACAATGCAATTTTTACGAGACATAATAAATAGAAAACTTTTGTATTCTCACTATTTTTAGCTAGTCAATTTAATATTTTTTGGTACAAAAGGTTCTGAAACGACGATCGCTTTATCTCTCAAAATAGCTTTGAAAACTAAACCCATTGTGTAAAAAGTCATTTGTCATTGATGAAATTTTGGTACCTAAGAGTTTTTTTTAATGTTTCGAATATTTTAGAAATGGACAATTTAAGTATAATACAGTAAATAAAGACGAAAAAGAAAAATTTTCTGGAAGAAAATTTAATAGCAATTTTTAATAGAAAGGTAGAAAAACGTGAGAAAATAAGTGTATTGTTTTTTATTTCGCGATCCCAATGGGGAAAGATTGTTCAATATACCATATGTACATCGCTCAAAACGAATTAAGGATCACCTAAATAATTCTAACTACAGAATAACATTTAATTTTGAACTTAAATATAATTTAATGATACTTAGTTTTGTCATAGATTAAATAAATAGAATTGGCAATGAAAACATGTAAAATAATACTTAACTTAAAAAAGATTATTGATCGATTATGAAGAAAAAGAAGAAAAACATATTCAAATAAAAATCTAATAGTATTACAAGGAACTTTAATGTTATGTTCTCCTCGTGCTTGTATACGTATTACCGCCTGACATCGACGAGGCATGCTGAGTATTAGATTTCGTATTATTTTTTGAAGTATATGTTCCCATTATTCCTTCAACAAATTGGACAGTTCCGTTAAGTTTCTAGGTATTTTCCATTGCCGTAGACGTCTCCTTAGCTCATCCCAAAGACGTTCAAATGGATTTAAGTCTGGGTTGTTAGCTGGCTCTTGAGCGGTTTGCTCAGATGTCATTGAAGGGACTAATAAATTAGATGCATTTGGTAACAATTCAATCTTTATTGCACTAATAATAAACAGAAGACTTACCTTTAAAGTCAGGTACGCCAGAATTGATTTGGAATAGTTTACTTTAATTACTTATTAAATAATTATCTTCTACAATTTTTAAAAAAAGATGACTTTTCTACCTACAGTCTCGACTAAAAATTTTCATTTTCACCGCTAAAAAACAGTCACTTCATGCTCTTAATAAATATAAAAACTACTATTAAAAACGTCAGAAACGTCAATTATGTGTTTGAATTTGTATTTAGTTTTTTTGTTTATTTTTCAGTTGAATTTTTTAAATACCTTTGTCTTATCTAGCGCTTTATGCATATTATCTCATGTTGCCATCATATTGGGTCAAATAAAGAAACGCAACATAAAAAGCAAAACCTCATTGAAGAATTAAATACTTAAGGTAAATAAGAAACAGAATAATTAATACACAATAGTAAAAAATCCTGGATTATTTTGTGTTCCAATAAATTTTGTCTTTGACTGGACGAAAGTGCAGTATCCTGGGATATAGGCCAGTTGTGAGTTGGCAAACTTTCACGGCCTACTGAGGTATCGGTACCTGCGTAAATCTAGTTGATTACATTAAGATGAGAGCGTTTAGTTACAGCATCGGTGGTTCAGTGGTAGAATGCTCGCCTGCCACGCGGGCGGCCCGGGTTCGATTCCCGGCCGATGCAAATTTTTTTTATTTGTTATAAATTAATTATATTTATGTTAGAATTCTACAATTAACGTATCTTCTTGGAGTGTTAAATGAAACATGCAACAACCACTAACAAAATACATAATACGATGCACGTTTCGACAACAAAGTTGTCACCTTCAGGAAGAAATTAAAAGATTAAAAAGTTAATTAACGTATGTTATGGTATATGTGCAATCAGCCAAAAGTGTACACCAAAATTCTAAGTTGGAACTTTGGACTTTTATCATAAGCGTTATAAACGTTACATTATGAAACGAGCATTTGATGATGTCTGTTAAGACATGAGTATATGAAAATTAAATATCGGATAGTGGTATCTTAATAATCGTTAAGTCGCTTGTTGCATACACTATTTTTTCTACGACCAATCACAATAATCTCGATACATATATTCACTTTACGTTTAACGTTTAATAGATAATACATAGATTTCTAAATTGATTAAGGTGTCCGTAAAGGTGTGGATTTAATTTTTGATTATTTATTTTTAGATAAATCAAAATAACCAATTAAAACATTTGCAAAAACTGTGCCAACTTTATTTTTCCTTTTCCTATCCATAGTTGCGAGGTGATTTTTTTGTATGTTTTAACTGATTTATATTGACTGTTTGTGGTAGTTGCGGTTTGATGCCCAATAGCTAGTGGAGTTAAGTTTATCACTTCACTGTTCATTTCATCTATTTCTACCAAAGGTTTCACTCATTTTAATTTCAAATCACTGCAAACTGTCACAATTGTGACAGTTTGAAATTTTAAATATCTTTAATTATTGCAATATTACTGTAATATTGCACTCTCATTGGTGACAATTTGACAGTCTTATATAAACGTTTTTGTTATCAAGATTGCTGTACATACACTGTAGAACACTGTAGATACGATGTACACTCGGCCAAAGTGAAAATGACGCGTCCATAAACGAACCCTTGCTGTCGATGCCGCCCACTAGCCGCAACCATGCATAAATTATCCCCTGGTGCAATTATTTCAAACTCGTAAACTTTGGACAAGGGCAGATTCTTTACATCGTCTTAGATATTCTGATAAATTTAATTTTGAAAATGATTTGGTACCTAATTTACGAATAAAAAAAATAAATCGAAATTTGTGTTATAATTTAATTCTGCCGGAAAACGTTTTATGCCTTTACTAAAGTAAATAAAACCAAAATTTGCAAATAATAAAATTCTAAAATTAATAAATAATTTGTTTCGTTAATTTGTGAGTTTCGTTAAAAAATTAAATACTACAATTTTTTCTAAACACAATTTGCATAATAAATTTTTGTTGTTATTAAATATTATTGAGAGTACTACAATTGTAACTGTCTCTTCCATTTAAAATTTGATCTTGTTTTAAAAAATACTAAACTGTTTACTGTTTGGTTTTATTTAACCAACGAATTATTGAATTCAATTTTTAAATTTAAAGTTATTACTTACAACAATTGCAATAAAGGCTAAGGTAATATAACAACGCACGAATCATTTTGAGAATTATATAATTATTTCATTTACGTATAGAAAATAGAATGAAAGTAAAACCAAATGTCAATGATTTGGAATCCTAACAAAAAGGAAAGTTTTGTCCAAGTACCTACCCTTTGTGTAAAATAATTATTAGGGGTTGACCGCTCGATGGGTGGTCTCAAGCCGTTTGTAAATCATTGAAGAAGCTTTGCACTTTTCATTCAAGAGCAATGGTGGTTGCATTTGTTTTTTGATTTTTTTTTACAATTTAGGTTCTATTATCATCAAAACAAAATATAATTTTGTGATTATATAGAACTCTGTTAAAAAAAAAAGTTAAAATATTATACCGCCTCAAAGAAAAATGGGCCCAAATATTTACAATAATTGCTATTTTTTATGTAACATCTCAGACACACATAACTTTATATCTAAATTATATAATGTAATTAATTCTACATAATGCCGTGCTGTGGAAATTTGCTACCCATGTGTAAGGACATTCTGCGACACTCTTTCTCCCCCCTCCCCCACTCTATCAAATTTAAATCAAAATTTGGTTCTTTGTTTACGTTTGATGTTAGAAGTTGTATTCATGCGCCATCACAATACCTAAACTTGCAATGAGAGATTAAAATAAAATATAAAGCTCTAATTGGGAACCGTTAAGACACTTAAACCTGCTTCAATTTACTTGGAGGCTATAAGAACACATATCTGCCGCTAGAAGGCCTATCCTTACGGCAGCTTTATAACTGTACCTGCGTTATAGATTTACACTTTTTTACAGTTTTGACAAATTCATTTGCCTCTTATCAACATTTGCACGGAGCGAATAAGCATTAAACTTGCTCATTTTTAAATGTTGCTGCCCTTGTTATTGTTATATAAGACCCACATTTAAAAAAGTTGGCAAGAGTCCTATGAGATTATGATTTAAAGCATAAAAAATTTTTAGTCGAAAGTTACTGACGAAGTGGTAGAAAGGTTGAAGATGAGTGGATTTATCCGATGCACCACAGAACAAGGTTATTGAAGAAGAGTCAGTGATTTTGTTCGCAGGATGTTAACACTTTGAAATCGGCAAATATTGCACTGGAAATGTGTCCCCATACCATTTAAGGAATAATTATTTACAAAAAGCTTTAGAGATTACTGATTTTATAAAATATTCCGTGAAATAGATTTCAGGTTAATAATTCGACATAATGTGACAATTCCGACAACTATCACTGACAGTACGGCAGCCGAATTTATTTAAAAAATACTTCAAAATGTTTTATTTTGTTCTGGCACTCTTAACAACTTTTTTAAATGAACACTTGTTATATTATTCATTTCTTATTTATTCAATGCATCTATTCTTTTAGTTTTATTTTCACATTTAAATTTTGTAGATTTTTATTTAGTCTACTTATTTTTTTATACTATAATACCAGTAAAATTTGATAGGTACCCTTAGAGCTGTGATGCCCTTTTGCGACGCATACTTCGTTTTGATTCTACAGTCCACCCCACAGTTTTACAGTTCTTTAGTATAAATTAACAAAGACTTTGCGTCACCCGGAATTGAACCATTTCACGCATTGCCAATCCTTCCTCTCAATGATTGAGCGTTTCAGACTTATTACATCCGATATGCCAAAGATTTTAAACAATGACTTGAATTGATTGATGATTAATAATTTGACATTCGTCACAATGTACAAAAATCAATTATGTGTAATAACTGGTTCTGATGTATTCATCATATGTATCAAAAACCCAAACTTCTCACTGGGAAAGCAGCACCTCCTGGCATATTGTATGGTAATTATAACATGGGGAAAATCATGTCTGATACTTCCCGCTGACTTTGGTATACATTTTTACCACGGCCGACATTTGCCAACTGTAACACAATGCTAAAGAGGATTTTAATTTTATCTAAGTGTAATAATAATGCACAATCTCTTCATAACTATTTTAGTGATTACTAATATTATCATGGTCGATGAAAAAATAAGGTCATCAGCTGCAAGGGAAAGTATCGTGTTAATAGAGTTTTAGTGGCCACAAGCTATTTTCTAGAATGGGGGTCCGCTCCCTCACAATAACCGTAATGATAGAATTAAATTCATCAGATTACTATTTTGTAAATTTATAGCAACTTTTGAAACCACAAAATATCCATGCCGTTCACTTTGCAATATTTCATCAAAATAATAAAAATAAAAATTGTTTAAATTTTTAAATAATAAATAGTATGAAATTATATTAGACTATACCACCGTACAACTTTACGGTGCATAATTTAGGGAAATTATTAGCTAAATACATAGTTATTATAAATATATTCGATTCCATGTTGTAGCAAAAACCGTTTTTATTTTTGTTAATAAATAAACAAGCTACAGATTTACGCGTTTACATACCCCTATACTAGAGAAATTGGTAAATACTCCTCGTAAAGTACAAACCTAGACTTGTCATATCAATGGCTTGTGTTTTGACAAACTTTAACTGACGCTCTTTAAATCAGTGGTTTTGGTTTGGACAAGTCTGCAAACTGTGTGAGAGCGAGTACATTCAAAATATCTAAAAGTGGGCTAACTTTTTAAGACTCCCCTCTACACGAACGAATAAGATAGATCTTGATTTATGATAGTTCCCTCAAATATATATTTGCATGCGAAACACCTAGCAAAGGGAACTGTTATAAATAAAGATCCATTCTTACGATGATTTGCCTTTCTATAAATTGAACAATAGCTATTCTTTGGTTTATGGAAGGGTCTTAAAAAATCAACCCACTTTTAGATATTTTGAGTATACCTACTTAACAATTTGTAGATCCAAAAGCAGAAAGTAAAACAACGTAAATTATTGGTATTTTCCGTTATCTGTTTAAAACATAACCCTTAAATATTAGTTCTTTTCTAGACGAAGAAAAATTAGGAAATAGAGGAAATAAAAAACGTGAGTTAATAAGCACACCTATGATTCTAGAGCACAGCGCTTCAAATGTAAGTTGAAGATTAATACTTTTGGTGTAATAAGGAACATAATAAACCCGACGACTACCTGTTCACAAATAATAAGATCCTATTAACTCTATCGAGGTGTTCCCGCAGATTCTATTGCACTAATACAAGAAGCAATACTGTAGCACTCTGGGTCTTCAGTAGCTCTATATTTTACTTGTTGCGATTATATTCGATTAAAATAAATTCATAGACAATAGTAATATGCTTTTTGTTTTATTTAATCAGTTCTGCAAGGCAATTAGATAGGTATTAAGAAAAATTAGAAAAGCACTGATTTTGCTATAGATTACAACTCTTCTTAACAAGATGGTTTAGGTCCAGCACAATCTATACTAGAAGTTACGGTATTGGTTTTAGCTCATTTTACACTATTGCATCTAAATGTACTGTTTCCTGAAACAGTTTCATTTAATGAAAAAGTCCACACTGACTTTAAATCTAATTTTAAATTTGCTTAAATTCTTAAATTCTTTGAAAGAAATGGCATATTTGACAATAGTCAACACGGATATCGAAAAGGTTACTCAACTACCACAACAGTCATAAGAGCACTTGAGCAAGTTTTCCAAGCAATAGACAATAAAGAGATAACTGAAATTGTAATGTGCGATTTGAGCAAAGCATTCGACACTATTCCACATAAAATTTTAACTCACAAATTACACGTTTATGGTATAAGAGGCGAAGCAAACAAATTATTCAAATCTTACTTGACCAACCGACTTCAACTTGTAGAATGGAACTTTAAAAAATCCGAGAAACGAGAAATTAAAAGTGGCGTACCGCAGGGATCTATTTTAGGTCCAATTTTATTTATCATATATGTAAATGACTTTTCTCATAATTTGAAAGACAAAGTTTTGTGTAGTTGCCAGTATGCGGATGATACAACTCTGGTTCTTAAAGCAAAAGACATAGAAGAAATGCAAATAAAAAGGAATGTTGCCATGCGTGAAGCTCACACTTGGTTTGAGACCAACAGAATGAAAATTAACACCGAAAAGACTCAAATATTATCCATTTCAAGTATAGCAAAAAAACCATCATCAATTAAATTTTTGGGCATACACATTGATAATAACTTGAACTGGTCAGTACACGTCGCAGAAACTTGCAAAAAACTATCTTCATCTTTATATGCAATAAGAAGAATAAAAAATCTTTCTACGTTTCAATGTGCGAAGACGACATATTATGCAAATTTTCATAGAATTGCAACGTACGGCATATTATTATGGGGTAGCTCCTCAAATATTCAAAAAATTTTTATCCTTCAGAAGAAAGCTTTGAGAATTTTGTGTGACCTTAAATACAATGAAACATGTAGAGAAAAGTTTAAGGAGAAAAAAATACTTACTATACCATCTGTATTTATAATGGCCTGCCTCAAATATGTCTACTCTAATATAAGTATTTTCAAGAAAAACAATGAGTTTCACAAGTACAACACCAGAAACAAAGAAGAACCTAAAATACCACGACACAGACTTAAACAGACTCAACAAAACATAGGATATTGGGGAGCCGTACTTTATCAAAAAGGTCCACAGAAGATAAAACAACTTAATAAAACAAAATTTGAAATTAAAGTTAAAGAAATTCTTCTGAAGGAGGCCTTCTATTCAGTAGAGGAATTTTTAAACTGTCCTTTTTTATAAGTTTTTTATGTTTATTGTACATTAATGTTTATACTACATTATATTATCATATACATTTATATATATATATATATATATATATATATATATATATATATCCTGCTATCATTAGCACGGCCATACATTGCCCGATCCCTATCATTAGGACGTCCATGTGCATAGAGCGCCCGTATATGGACGCTCTGCTGCAACCCCATGTAAAAAATTTTTTGGAGCCTTCCTACACCAAGACGAAGCGAATGGCAAAAATCGATTTGGACGCTTTAATGATTTCTGGATGAAAAATTCGTATAATTTTTAGTTCCGGCGTATATAGGGGTGGTGGCGCTGGCGTAATATACGTATATTCAACCTCGGTGTAATAGAGCGTCCGTCAGTTCGGCAACACTGTAACGATATGAATGAAATTAAATAAACGATTCCTGACCTGAGTTGTGAGGAATGAAAAGATAGACGCGCGCGCTAATGCTTCAAATTTAAATCTACTAGTAAGCGGTAATATTGTGAAACATTTAAAATAACTTTAAAAGTATTTATTTTTTTAAAAAATGTTCGGACAGGTCAATTCTATTTTTAAATTGCGCATTTTAATAATAATTTTTTAATTAAATTTAATATCTATTTTATTTAGTGTGACCAAAAATAAGAAACCGACATCAACTTTGTTTTTTCAAAAAACACTCTATAATTTTAATTACATTTTTAAAATTTATGACAAATTTTGAACATATTTTGTGTATAATGTGCTATACCTATCTTTACTAAAATTTTTGTGACATTCTTAAATTATTAAAAGTTGAAATAAAATAAAAATTAAAAAACTGAAAAACTGAAATTTATTATTATTGAACTTATTGTTAAAATCTAGCACCTTATAACTTTTTAACAGTTTAAAAAATACTGGCAGTTAAAAATTTGTTGGAAACAGTAATTAACACTTTAATTTTTTAAAATAAAGTTTTAATTATAAATTATTTGTTTTTTTTTTTAAATGAACTGGTATTGTCAGATAACAGATAGTGCCCGAGCAATTTTTTTTAAATAAATAGTTTTAAAGTTATTTTAGATGTTCCATACTTTTGCCGGTTAATGGATATAAAAAAAAGTTTTGTATCTTTTTGCCTACATTTCTGGGATGGTAAAAAAATTACTGAAACGTCGAAAAGTAATAATAATTTAAAACAACATGAACGTTACTAAGAAAACTAAAATTATTTAAAGTTTGATAAAAAATAAATGTAAGTTTTATTTTCCTATAGAAAACTATTAATTCTAGTTGCTATTTATTATTAATTATACAGAAATAGTTATTTCTATGACAAAGCCAGAAACTGTCGTTTTGTGAATATGAGCACGGATTGTGGGCTGAGGCGAAGCCGAGTCTCACAAGCGCGAATACTTGCGAAAAGGTTTCTGGCCGTGTGATAAACGACGTTTTTTATGCCGAAAAGTTGTCAAAACTAAAAAAAAATACTATTTTGATTATTATGATAACTATTTTTTTAATTGACAATAAACAATTATAAATTGTGTCAAATCGTGCTTTTGTGCTAAAATAAATAAAACGTCTTCCAATAAATTAGAAAATGGAAGACGATAATAACCCAGAACATCTAAAAAACGCAGTCAGAAAAGCAACTGAAAATTTGCTGTCTGAAAAATCACATAACAGGTATTGGAATAAATACAATTCAAAAACAGAAAACTCTTAGATTTTACTTTCAATGTCTAGACAGTGCAAAATAGTGGCAAACGCAAACAATCATCTTTCCGACGATTTGTACGACTAGAAATTTAGTGTTTCTAAACGGAGGCCTAAAAAAATATTTTAAATTATTAGTCCAAATTTTACTAATAGCATTTTTTGCTTCAAGTATTTATACATATTTTGCTTTTCAATGCTTCTAATCAATTATTTATAAAAATGTAGTAAAATCTAATTTTGAAATTAAAAAAATAAAAAAAAAATAATTTAAATTTTTTTAAATTATTAGGATTAAAGTATTTATACATAAATATAAATTGGTTAAAAATAATAAAATTATAGGTAAAAATGTTGCAATAAATGGTTTCTTTAATTTGCAATAACAAAAAAATTTATTTCTAACATAAAGTAACTTCTCTCCTACTGTCAGTGTAATAATTATAAATATTGACTTTTAATAACATTTTCGGCCATATAATAATCTTATAAAGTTGTCGTTCGATAAGTAATTTACAGTGCTTAGATTTATTTCATAATTTTTAATTCTTTAAATTACAGTGAATTTTATCAAGTATACGAAAAAATAACATGTTCAACACGTTAAAAAACGTGAGTTTCTTAGGATCGTGTAAATTTCATTATAATGAAACATTAACACTCACTGGAAAACAATCAGGTTTTTTTAACTTGTCAAACAATCTCTATCACTTAATAATTTTGAGTTTATTTTCAATAATATCTTCTCTTGGTTTTTTTAAGATCTATTTTCTTAAATTGTTTACAATATTGTACACTATTTTTGCATTGCTTAAAGCGGTTTTTTTATCTTTATTTCAAACTTTTTTCATAACATTGCTTTACCGTTTTTACTATAATTTTTGTGTTCTCTTTTTGTTCTTTATACAGTTGGTAGTCATCTAGGTTTTGTTGTTCTCTAAGTACTTTTTCGATAACAGTTTTTTCTTAATTACTTCTTGTTTAATTTTATTGTTCTACCAGTGTTTCAGCTTTTTTGTATTTGTTGTTTTGTTTACTCCACATATTTCTAAAACTGATTTTTTAAAAATATTTTAGGAAATTTTGGTTTTTTTTAAATTTTTTTGTATTTATTATATTCTTGTATTTTTTTATGAAATTTTGTTATACCTTTGTTTAGTCTCTATTCTATTAGTATAACATTTTTTTATCTTTTTTTTATTTCTGATCTTAGTAACATTCCTAATATTTCATTTCGGTTTTTGGTTCCTGTTGTCTACTGTCAAAGCTGTATTATTTTTGTATTTTACTTTTTTCTAATTTTCTATTTCTACTATTTTTTTATTATACTCTTTTATTGTCAATTCGTCAACTCGATGGTTATCTTTTCTTACATTTCGTTTTTTTGTTTTATAGATCAGTTTTTTTTCAATTACGACTAGTTGTCGTTTGACATTGTCCTAATTCTTGAATTCAGTATTTTATTGTTTATTGTTAGTTTTTTTCTTCTTCTTATTTTTTTCTTACTTTTATTTCGATTTCTCTGATAAATGTTTATATTTTTTTTACTGTGAAAAGTTCTTAATTCTGCTAGATTTCTAATTATTCTTTTAAGTTTTAGCATATTTATCTGCTTTTCCTAATTTTTTTTATGTATTAGATATACATTATCTCCTGTTTGTTTTGCATTTTTAATTTTTGTTTAAATTTATAGAAATTTTGTCTATATTTTTCAAGATATTTTTATTAATATGTTCTAAATATTATTTTAGTATATTAATAAAATATTAAATAATCTTTTATTTTAATATTATAACGACATCCAAAAATAATGTAATAGATAGTTATTTTTGAATTAAGCAATAAAACATGTGATTTAAAAAACAGCTTTTTTTAAGAGAAACTTTATGTTTGACATCTAGCCTCAAAATTTTGTGACAAATGAAAAACGGCTTTAAAGTGTTTGCTTTACTGCTTAGTCTATAAAAATGCTGTATTGCCTAGTCATTAAATGTGATAGTTTAGACCGCTTAAATTGTCATTAAAATGTTGTGTTTACTAAGTTTTACAGAAGAAAAAGTAGAACAAAAAAAGGTTCTAAAAATGCAAATTTTATTATAATGAAACAATTACTTTTTTTACACAATTTTTTCTAAATTTTCATAAAATGTTCATTGGTTGGAAAACAAAAAAACAGCACAGATTTGGCAAATTTTTTGACTTATTGTCAGAATTTTAGTTAAACATTCACTTAATAAAATTAAACTTTTTATCTCTAATTAACCCGTTAACACCCAGTGTCATATGAACAGGACAGCATTTAAAACAAATTTGAAAAATAAAGTATTATTTAAGTCCGGGTTTTTCTTTAATTTTCTCAAAAAATAACGTTTCTTATATGTTACCTAAAAAATCAATGTTAATTTACATTAGTAACTGTTTTTTTTTGTTGATATAAAAACTTTATTTTTTATTATCTACAGTAAAAAATTAATTTTAAAAAAGCATTTACATTTGAGGAAATGGAAGATATAGTTAATAATCTAAATTTTTGGATTGACGAAGATGAAAATAAAATTCCCGAAATTAAAGAAAAATCAGAAGCTGAAACTTCCAAGCCAAAATAAGAGCGATTGTGCAATACATTACCAAATTGGAAAAAGTGTGTACCAATCTATAGTTTTTTAGACAATCATTTTTCAACTATTAAAAAAACAAAAATAGATATTTGAAAAAAAGGTCTAAGCTTTCTCACATCTTTACAATTCCTTTAAAGATTTTTAACTACTGACATTTTGAAATATATTAGTAAAGAGGCTTTACGTTATGCTAATTGTATAAAAAATAAAGCAAATTTTGCTCTAGAAATTAATGAATTTAAAGTGCTTCATCGAAATACTTTTATTTTCTTGTGTCCATAAAATACCATAGGAAACTTGTTACATGTTACTAATTTTAAATTAATAACATTTGAACTAATAATTTAAAATATTTTTTTTGAATAACTTATAATAAATAGCAATTGGAATTGATAGTTTTCTATGGCAAAATCAAACTAACATTTATTTTTTATTGAACCTTGAGTAAAACTAGTTTTCTTAGTAACGTTCATGTTGTCTTAAATTGTTATTGTTGAAACTTTTTGACGTTTCGGTAATTTTTATTTTCTTTTTTCAATGTCCCCATGCCCCAAATGTTAACAAAGACATAGAGAGCTATTTTGGTATATAGCCTACCTTTTATGTCCACAAAAATAATATTTTTATAATTAAATTAATAATTATTAATAGAAGATATTTTGACTAAATCTGCGTACACAGATTGCGGCTTATTGTTAGTAAGATTACACTGGTCGTTAAAAAATTGACTTTCAAACCACCATTGGAACGTCCATATATTTGCATGCATAAAGCGTCCTTTTGCATATATTCTATTTATAGACACAAAATGAGAATTACAACTGGCAACACCGCACGACGCTCTATGACGGTCTATATACACCAAGGGACGCTCTATGCACCAATATACGGACGCTACATTGATTGTTCCGTAAAAGGACGCTGCAATGGTGGTACAACGGATTTGAAAACTTTAGATTTGCTTCATATTTAGGCAACGCCACCTGTAAGGGAATAGACGATGTATACTGGTGGAAAACTTTTAAAAAACAGCTTACTTCTGTGAGTTTTAGACCCGGACGCTCTAATAATGTTTTTCGGACGGACGTGCTAATGATAGCGGGATGTATATATATATATATATATATACATATATTGTGACATACCATGTAAACTACTTTGATGGTAAATAAATTATTATTATTATTATTATTATCAATTATCTAGCTACCTACTGATTTAAAAGATATAAAAAAACATGTTATTTTTGGCTTTTAGTGATTTTGCTTTCAAATGTGTTCACATTACTTGAGCTGGGATTTAGAAAACAAGAAGTCAAGTTGAGAAGACACTGACAAGATTGTACCGAGTTTACCAACAATCTAATAATTTTTTTAAAATAATAAAATTTCAATATTTTCAGAGTGACAATAGAAAGGCTAGAAAGTCCCAACTGATTAGTCACAACAACGTGGAATGAAAAATAATTTTCAGAATATATGCTTAGGATGTTTAAATAAAAATTTGTGTCAAAGTTGTGTCACGCTCCGTGCGTTTGTAGTGTTTAACAGTTTTCGAAATAAATGATGATTTTTCATGATAATTGTTATTTAATGTAAATAGTGACGTTTACAAAATTGAAGACCTTTATTTGACAGCTAGACGAATGCACAGTTATTTATTTGTTATTATTATTTATTATTGTTATCTAGCAACTTTAAAAAATTCGGTGCTATAAAAATAAAGATTACGCCCTGATTTGAGGGCGTATAAAGTAGATTATGGTTTCAAAGTAAAATAAACATCTATTAACAACGGAAAGAAACACTTCTAAATTATGCGCAAGCAGTTCCTGTTAAATGAGATTTCATTAATGCCACGTTTATTATTCATTTAATATGCATTCTTTTGTCGAATTTCTTTTTTTATCGAAATTTCTACCTTTATACAGGTTTTAATTTATTGTCTTTTCTTTCTAGAGTAGTGACTTGGACACATTCCTGTGCAAACAGGAGTGGGAACGTCGTTTAGAAGAAGAATTAGATAAACCCCGCCGAGATTCGGCATCTCAAATCGATGATTTTTTCGAACCCGCCCACAATCGCCATCAACCCACCATGAGTTACGTATCGATGAGAACCCTCCCTGGAACTGACGATGACGTTTTTCTTCGACCTCCCCTTTGGGAGGACATAGCCAGTAGCATACAAAATATAGACCCCGAAAATGCTAACATGCTAGGAGTAAGCCCAGGTCATGTAAAATTAGAAGCTGTTGATGATTTAACTGCCAGTTGTCCGCCAACACCCTCCCCACTTCTCTCCCCTCTAGAAATAAAAACAGAAAAGGTAAGAACTAATTCTCAAAATATGATTCTTTATGCCTGCTCTTACAGTTTTACTTAAATTATTTTATTTCATAGTAAACAGAGATCTTGCACCATTTTGGCAATTAGTTAGAACAAATTCTATCTAATCTTGAAATGGTGTTTATTTAACTTTATTCAATATAAAGATTATTGTAGCACAAAATTGATGTTTAAAATTTACTGTTCAAATTTTTCAGCAATTTCGTTATGAGGTCAAAAAAACATAGTACCCAGTAGAATGTCCTTAATTTTTTTTTCATACATATAAATGTCAAACTTTGTAAGTGCCTTTCTTGCAACGAGTCCAACAAACTTTTCTAATGGGAAACTTTCGGCGCTGCTGCGTTTTCGAATGCCCGGTTCCCGGAATTGTCGATATGACGTCACTATTGACGCTCCGTATATACAAGTTTGATTTTTTGAAATTTTTTTAATAACATTTATCTAAAAATAGTGATCAACTTGTCCGACAAAAATCATGCTGCGTATGGGGTGTCCACCACCTCGAAAATGTTGATATGACTTCACTCTATACGGGAGTCATCCCCGTATATCCAATTTTGATTTCTTGAAATTTGTTTAGTAAAATTAGTTTAAAAATTGTGGTCAACTTGTCCGACAAAAATCATGCTGCGTATGGAGTGTCCACCACCCCGAAGGTGTAGGTATGACGGCATTGGAAAACGCAGCAGCGCCGAAAGTTTCCCATTAAAAAAGTTTGTCGGGCTCGTTGCAAGAAAGGCACTCACAAAATTTTACATTTGTATGTATCAAAAAAAAAATTTAAGGACACTGTACTGGGGACTAACAGTATCGAAATTCATTTTGTTCCTTCTTTTTTTTTTTTGGTGTTCAGTTTTTGTTTGTTTTTTACATGATGTGACAATTCTGACATTTCTGACAACCATTAATAACAGTACGGCAGCCGAATTTAACTAAGGTTATGGCACACTTGACAATTTTTTTAAGTAACAAAATAACAAAATATATTAACACTTTTTATATATTCTATAGGATGTTTCATAATTAAGACATTCCGAATACCAAGCGTTGTTGAAGATCTTACCATTTAAAAAAAAATCCAAGACTTCTCCTTACAAAGATATGGAAGTCTAAGGACGCAGACTTTGCATTAAGTTATCCTTAAATGACGACTCTAAATGTTATAGTGTTTATAGTAAGTTTATAGTAAGTTTATTGTTATTTATTATGAGTAGGTATTATTATTATGAGTATGTAATATCAACCCAAAAAAATTTTTTTTAAAAAAATAGCTTTATCGTGGGGTAAAAAAATATTCAACTTTTGTAAAAATTCTGGTCAAAAAGGATTGACAACGAGGCTATTTTGTTGGTGTAGAAGCGGTATGGCTAGAATATTATTTCATTGCTTGGGAGTTCTCCAACAATAAATTTCCAACTGAGGTTCGGAAAGATGCTAAATACAGTTTAACCAGTGCAAGAAGACGAATACCTTTTGTAGAGGGTTTGATAATTTAAAAAACTGTTTTGTAAATTTTACTTGCTTCAAGGGGCACTGCCTACAACGCTCCGAATTCGTAATGCATTAATTTTGAGACACCTGTATAATCTTCATTCCTTTGGAAATTATGGAAACAAGTTATAATTTCTGTAACTCTCTCTAATGTTTTTTTGGAAGAATTAATAAATCAAATATACAGTTTTGGAATCTACCATCTACCAAATAAAATTCTTTATTTTCCGTACGACTAGTAGGTATATTGTAGGATTTTTAGTATAAATCGAATATGTAATTTAAAGAACAAACAAAATTTAAAAATATGCACTCATACAGATTATATAAATAATAATAATAAATCTATCTGACAGGTACTACAGCAGTCCACACCCACCCTTCACCTAATGGGCACCCCTACAAGTCCTTATAACCAAGCGCAGCCGACGAGTCCGCAGCAAGCCACCCATTACCCTCAACCGCAACAAACGCTGCATCACCCCCACAACAATAACAACAACAATAATAATAACAACAACAACAATAATAACAACAACACACACTCTCAGTATAAATATAATAATGCAGTGGCGCCAAGTCCTGCTCCCGGAAACGCTCTCTATCCCCCCATATCTAGGCTAATGTATGTGTCGCCGTTGACACCTCCAAGTTCAGAACCCGGATCTCCCGGAGGAACACTTCCCAGGCGTACGCCGCCACCGCCATATCCTGCCCCCGGATGCCCACAGCAGACTCCTCAACCCACCATAAATCGAATCAATAGTTCGTCGGCGAAATACAACAGACGGAACAATCCGGAGCTGGAGAAAAGACGGATACACCATTGCGATTTTATGGGTACGTATATGCCTATTTATTTAATGTTGGGTTTGAGGGATTGTATTTACTCTGAATACCGCGTCATGCAAATGAAGAGTATGTAGTTATTTGTTTGTGCAAATTATACGTTCAATTGTGAACATCGTATGTGGGTGGTATCTATTGAATTTTATTTGCTTATGGAAATTGAATGCAGACACAGTAAATATTTGATTTTCGCATTTATGACGACGCGACGCGACGGACGGTCCCATATGATTTAACATGACCCATTTTCGGAACGCTTTTCGTAGGATATGGCTTATCCATTAAAGTTCATATAATAATTTATTTTTTAAACTCATATTTTAAAATTTATTAATATATCTACACTCTACAGGTGTTTCAGAAATGATGGTCAAAAATTTAGCCGGTGATAGGTCTCGCTTAAAGGAGATTTTTTTCTAAATTCCATTTTTTCCGAATCTCAACCGTTATTAACTTATTAAGTAAAATTATTTAAAAATTTAGTACAAAATACAATATCCGTCACTGACCTCTGTAGTATTATTAAAAGCACAATTTCGCTCAAATTGCAATGTTATTGAATGAAAATTTGCTGCTAATTTGATTTTAAAGGCAATTCTTAAAATACCATTTTAGGTTTCTATGGATTTTTTTAAACCTGACCTATTTTTATATAGAGATTAATAAGCCTACCGTAATTTTTTTGGGGGGAAGGGGGGATAAAATTCAAAATTTCTAGCATCTGTCGCAAAAATGGTGTATAGAAAAGTTGTTTCTTTTGATGACATGTATCACTAGTTAAATTTTTGACCATCATTTCTTATATACCCAGTATGTACTGGGTTATTCACGAATGAGGACGAATCTATATGCAACCAAATTTACATATTATGCAACTTTTTTGATAAACTTTTCATTTCAGTGAAATTGAATGAAAGTTACCCAAAGATTATCGATTTCCATCAGTTTTCTCAAATTTTTCATAACTTGACTCATTGAATGACTATTTAATAACAATTGGAGGAAACACATTTATCGAAAAATAATAAACGAAAAGAATGGAACTAAAACTACAGTGTATTACTCTAGAAACAGAAATATAGAGTTCTAAATATAAAAGAAAACTTGAGAAATTACTTAATTAACAAGAGTCAATATAAACACAGTAAGAAATAGGACAATCCTACCCCAAAATTAAGTTAAAATTACACTGACAGTGCCCATGTCTAAAAACAGATAGGTACCTAATAGTTAAGTTTTATATCCCACGGCTAAACTCACATATCGTAACAAGTTCGATGTTTAGAATTTTCTGAAGTAGGATGTTTTATGATAATCAGGAGGCCTAATAGGTTTGACTAATACATTACTTAGTAACTTTTGGTTGAGAGGTTTTCAAAGTCTAGTATTATTGAAGTAGATTACAAACTAGACGTGGTCAAATTTTTGGCGTCATAAGAAACTTTAAGAAACTTAATTTTGTTTTTCAACACTACACACATTAAAAAAAACAATCACAAAATCCTTTTTTATTTCAACCGTGAATTTCACTTTAATATACTAAAATGCAAATTAAAACATTGTGGGATGGCCCTGTAGAAATTTAATAATGACGTAAACTTATTAGTATGTGGCCGAGAGTATATTCAACATCAACGAAATACTGATTAAGTTGCCAATACAAAATTTATATTTTTCTTATAATTTTGGTACTCTTAATTGTTTCAAACGTTGTTTTCAGTGACATTTTTAACAAATGTCAGCATTTCTAATTGAGACATAATTTATCGATTTAATACGCTTTGAACAAAATTTTTTAGTAATTTTATTGTCAACGTAATCAGTATATTTGTTGATCACGGTGTGATATTATTTTGATAATGTAGAAAGTATTTTAATCTTTGAAAAAATCTTCGAAATTCTTTGAAAATATTCTTTATTTTCAAAAATATACTTTTTTGTTCACAGTGTGTTTTGTTTGTTTTTAGGATGTACAAAGGTCTACACGAAGAGCTCACATCTGAAAGCACATCAAAGGATTCACACAGGTTTGTTTCATTCAATCGATTTTATTTTTTGATCTTTGACTAATAACCTGCAACGAGCTGCAAAATGAGCGGTTTTTTTGGACTTTGTGAGCAACAATCAGCCATTTTGGAACGTGTTTCATACAGGATTTTCTCCAATTCAGCTACGAAGAGCAACTATTTTAAAATATATTTTTTTAAATAAATAAAGTTAGTTTCTTGATTATATTAATGTCACTTTTATCACTAGTTACATAATGAAGAACATTTAACAACTGAAATGACTTATCAAAATAATGATTGCTTATTGTAACTGAATTGGCAAAAAATAACAAACTTTACCTGAGCAATTTAACTTTTAAATAACAAATAAATTTGTTTGTTATAAAAATGAAATAAATGCAAGAGAATTGATTGAAAAATTTAGGAGAATAACGAGATCAATCGACCCACATTTACTGCTAAAAACTTTGTAAGAAAGTTTGTTGCGTTGCATCTTTTTAGTAAATAAATACTCTTAAAAATTAGATTCTTTTTACGTGGTTACAATTTTGTTATCCATATAAATTGAAAGAACTTGTGATTATAAAAACTATCATCTTCAAAATGGGGTACGTATTTGACGCTCTTAAAAATTTATAATTTTTTTTACAATTGCCTAAGAAAAGCTCTTTTATGCATTAATTTCAGTGCACAAAGCCCACATTTTTTTCACCGTTAAAAACAGTTATTTTTATTTGCGTGTTATAACTTCAGTTTTAAAATTATTAACACAAGATTTGTATTAAAATTTTTGGCCGACAAATTTTATTAAAAATTTGTAATATATTAGCCCCGTTTCAGATGGACGCGTACGGTCAGCGTGCGTTCCATTGGCATTACTTTAATCTGAGTTTTCAGATGGACGCTGACCGTCAGCGCGCGTTTTTTCGTCAGCGTCAGCATACGCGTGTCCCTCCGACGCGGCGTACCGTACTGTATTGTGTATATGGGTGCTTTCAGATAGACGTTGATGGTACGGAGCTGATGAAAGAAAAACGCTGGTACAGTGTTGCCAAAAACTGTTTTATTTTAAATGGAAAATTCTTATTTAACTTCAATTCCTCTAATTTTGGATAATTAAATATTTTTTGAGATGTACAGTACTTAAAAAAATTATACGGTGCAGTTCATGCCAAATTGACCTACGAAATACAAGTACCTTGATATCCGCGGTATCTTTGAAATTTTCTATTCTTTTAGTACCCAATACTCATTGAAAAAAACTTTCATGCAAATTTCCGGACTTCAAATCATTAATAAAATATGAATTATTATTGAAAAATTGTTATTGAAATGCCTGTAACATCGCGAAAACTTTAGGTATCTCTATATTTTTTTTTGCTTATTTTGCAAAATGCACATAGCTGCACATCTGGCAACAGTGTCATTTTGAGACTGAACTGCAGAATTTCGTACGCGTGCATGTGAAAAGAAATCACGACGCTGACCGTCAGCGTCCATCTAAAACGGAGCTTGATAATATATTTTTTTCATTAAACGTCAAAAATGACGGATAGATCCTATTGTTGCTATAGTAACTAATTAAAAAAAAGTTAGACATCTGTAATGGACGCTTTCGCAGCATGAGATGGTGCCAATCTAATTGAAGTTAAACATGTTAAAAAAATATATAATTTTAGTAGCTAATTCAACAATTTAAAAATTGTGTATCTAGCGTTTCAATAAAGATACTATCAAAAGCATTAATTTTTATAAACGTATATTTTTGTGTAAAATGCGCAAAATAATACACGGCCGACTATACTGTCGTCCTCCTCAAATTTGGAAAAATGACTTAAGTTATAAATCTTACAACAAAGGAGCTTGGGACCGAAGTTAAGTCGCCCGTTGGGATATGGCCTCTGCCGGTCTGCCCCAGGTATAAAGTAGGGATGCGCTTTATTGCGGGCGACTTAACTTCGGTCACAAGCCCCTTTGTTCTAAGATTTATAACTTAAGTCATTTTTCCAAATTTGGGGAGGACGACAGTAAATATGGTGATTCCATTGATGTCAATTATATCATAAAATGACATTCACATATGAGGAGGTTGAAACAGTGATTTGTTTATTTCTCTACGCCGAAAAATTAATTCACTATGAAAAAAAGAATTTCTGACTAATTTCAAAAATTCTATTGAAACAATTAAAATAGGCAATTACAAGTTCTATGCTTATAGACTCTTGTATAATAATGCATTGCACTGACTGCCGGAAATCCGTGTAAGCTCTGGACTTTTTCGGCAGAATAGTAGCAATCGCTCAAAAAACCCAAGCTTTGCTCACTTTATACAATGAGAGACAAAAACGGACATCAAATTTGGATACTGACATAAAAAAGTGTGTAAATCAACTTTTGTTTTATTTACGCACAATCTCAAATCGTTCATGATGGCAATAACTATTCCCATTCAATTGACAAGAAAAGGTGGTTTACACGATTTTACTTGTCAATGTCCAAATCTGATGTGCGTTTTTTTATCGCGAATGTATAAAAATAACTAATTATTTACTTACATATCCATAAATTTTTGTTATTTGCTTTCAGGAGAAAAACCATACCAGTGTCAGTGGCCTGAATGTGAATGGAGATTTGCAAGATCGGATGAACTAACAAGACATTATCGAAAACACACAGGAGCAAAACCATTTAAATGTGCGGTTTGTGAAAGATCGTTCGCTCGATCGGATCATCTTGCCTTGCATATGAAACGCCACCTTCCTAAAACATCAAAATAAACTTCAACTAAATATTTAAAATATTTTTATACAAACTTTAATTTATCATCACATTCCTCTCTATTATTCTCTTAAAGAACGATCTCAAATACGCAGAAAATCGTACATTTTGTTGAATTTCCAATCCGCCTTATACCTCATGTTCACCATCATGCCTTTTGTGAATTTAGAGGCCTTCTCCAGTGTACTTAGATAAAATAATAATCTAATTGTGTATTGCAAAATTGTGATTTTTAACTTATATACACTTTTCCATCCACGCTTGACGTCGTACTATAGGTAATTGTAATAAGAGTTTCCAGTTTATTTGTTCTTTGGTTGTGAAATAATTATTGTTATTTATAATATTGTTTATAAAATGAGCACTAATAATAATTGTTAGTTAAATTTTTTTTAACATTGCCATCTGTTTTTACCCAGTGTTGTGATTTTTTTAATGTTCTATTTTTGTTCGAATATATCGTATACACGTTTCAGTATATGAAGTTACCAAATATGTACGCTGAATTATGTACATAAAAATCAAGTAAAACTGACTAGAAACTAGTCAAGTAATTCCAATATTTGTAAGTAGGTTGTAATTATTCGCTACATTGCATTTTTAGCGTATTTATATCTTATAAGTATTATAGAAAAAACACAAATTTTATTAACATTACTTTGTACTTCATGTTATTTATATAAATAGAGCAAATTAGAGTACACAATATTTTAGATAGAAATTGTTTTCATTTTTTTAATTTTGTATAATTTACTTTTAATACAAGTTTATTTTTACCAATGCAGATTTGTTATTTCTGATACTTTCCCGCGCCATGAACTTTTAAAAAGACCGCCACTCAGTGCATCCAACCTTGATTCACAAATTGTTCCAACTGAACAACCAGTAAAATGGCTTCACTAGACTGTTTAGCAGTGTAGTGTAAACAATTATCATCGTTTTGAACAAAAGTGTAATCAGAAACCAAATTCAAACATAATTTTTTTGAAAAGTTTCTGAACATTATAAATGTCTAATTTATGAAGGTAATTAAATAAAATCAATCCAGTAAACATTAAAATAACAATATTTAATAAATCCATTTTAGATTACCTGGATAAAAAAATATATAAGAAGGATGTGTATTAAAATTTGAATCAAAGAACACAACAAAATTATCTTCGTCAATAATGCATAATGAAACAGATACATTTAACAAATTCGATGTAAATAAAACAACAGAACAAGTTACTTGCACTAATCTAAATAATGATGAAAAGGATATAAAAATCCAAAAATGTAAATTTTGTTCTTCGACATTTGAAAACTTAAATGAATATCTTTCCCATATTGAAATGATACATAAAACAAACAGAAATAGTTGCTTTATGTGTAGCGTTTGTGGTAAACAATACAAAACTAAAAATGAGCTCACTCATCATATAAATTCAAAATGTGGAACAATAAAACAATTCAAATGCAAAGTAAGTAATAGATTTAAATGGACACCTACAGGGTGTAATATTGAAAACTTCTACTTCTAGTAACTTTTAAACAGGTGAAAATAAAAAAATAAGGAGAATACCGTTTCGACAGTATCATGGGAGAAGTAGGATGGGTTTAGGGTGGGCTAAAAAAATCGAGTATTTTTTTTTAATTCCGACACTGAAAAATTGGTTCCTAGGCACCTTTAAAAAAATGCTTTTTAAAAATGAGCTCTTAACTTTAATAGGAAGGACCTCCTCACCTCAGTTTTCCATTTTTTCTTCAGTTCCATATTGCAAAATCTATATCTCGTCATTACTTGATCGTACAGAGAATGTTTATTTACATTTTTTGTAGGAAATTGAACGCTCCAAAAAAGGTGTCTTACAATTTTTTTATAACTCTTACCGTTCAGAAGTTATCAGAGGTCAAAGTTTGAAGAATTTAACAAAAATTTCTTTTTCACTTATAAAATTTATAACTCTTAGATAAATAAATATTATAAGATGGGCAACATATAGTTTTGTAGAAAATTAAAATTAAAAAAGTCTTTTGTGTTTAATCGATTATTCCAACTATTTAAAAAAAAAATAAGAATTTATTTATCTACGAGTTATAGAATTTACAAGTAAAACAAAAATCTTTGTTAAATTCTTCAAACTTTGACCTCTGATATCTTCTAAACGGTAAGAACGGAAGAAGAAAAATGTAAATAAAATTTTTCTGTACGATTAAGTAATGACGAGATATGTATTTTGCCATATGGAACTGAAGAAAAAATGTAAAACTGAGATGAGGAGATCCTTCCTACTAAAATTAAGAGCTCATTTTTAAAAAGCAACCCTTACAAACTTTAATAGGACCATACTATTTGTGGTACATCAAATGAAAGGTAAGAACCGAGAGAATCCGACACAAAAAATTCAACAAAATATTTGCATTATTAATTAACAGAGGTATAAAGTAAAATAATCGATAAACGGTTGTTTGCTGTAATACAGTGCTCAACATGAAATGGAACACCCTAAAATTTTAACAAAGTTTAAAGTCTTGTAACTCCTACAAAAATGTATTAATTGAGATGATCTTTTTTTTCTGGGTAGCTCATTTTTTATAATTTAAGCGTTCTTTGTAAATTTGTAGTTTAAATTATATGACTGTCAAAGACAGGCCTTGCAAAAAACGAAAAGTTTAGAATGCTTCCGTTTTAACAAAAAAAAATTTGATTTTTTTTAATGGGTCCCAGAAGAGCGCTGGATTAATTTCTCGATACAGTTTTACAGATTTTGAGCTACACTTATAAATTAAAGCAATAATCCCAAAAAACTGTTTTTTGCGCATTAAGCAATAATTTTTTTAATTGATATAAAATTTTACCTCTTTTTGGATTATTTTAAAGATAAAAGTTCAAACTTGAATTTCGAAAGAGAACGGTAGACACACTGTTAACATTTTGTGTAGAAAAACACTTACGAAGATGACCAAATTTTTAAACAGCTCCGAATTTTAGTTTCACAAAAACGGATACAAATTTAAACGTTGTATTTATAATAAGACACATAACTTGTTTTTTGTATCTCAACATCCTTGTGGCATTACTTGACTTAGTATTGGTCGGTGATTAGATCCGATTCTTAAAAGCATATTTTCAGGAAAAAATTGAAGCTTTTCCTAACTTAAACAGCTCGTTACGATACGGACGCTACAGTTAGCTAGCTACAATTGTTTCATTAGAAACAAGCCATTTAGATGAGCAAAAGTTTTAATTTTTTTCTAGAAAGATGCCTTCAAAGATCGTATTTAAGCACGAACTTAAACTGAGTAAACTAATGCTACAAGGTTCTTGAGATTTAAAACACAAGTCAAGTTTCTAAATACACGTTTAAATTTTTATCATTGTTTTATCAAACTAAAATTTGGAGCTGTTTAAAAATTTAGTCATCTTCGAAAGTTTTTTTCTATACAAAATGTTAACAGTAAGTCTACCATTGCCTTTCGAAATTTAAGTTTGAACTTTTATCTTTAGAATAATCCAAAAAGAGGAAAATTTAACATCAATTAACAAAATTATTGCTTAATGCGCAAAAAACAGTTTTTTTGGATTAGTGCTTTAATTTATAAGTGTAGCTTGAAATTTGTAAACCTGTATTGAGGGCTTAATCCAGCGCTCTTGCGGTACCCATTAAAAAAATCCAAAAATTTTTTTTGTTAAAATGGGAGCAGTCTAAACCTCTCGTTTTTTGCAGAACCTGTCTTTGACACCCTGTATAACTTAAATTATAAGTTTACAATAAACGCTCTATTAAACATCTTAAAGTATAAGAAATGATCTACCCACAAAAAAAAGATGATTTCAATTAATAAATTTTTGTAGGAGTTACAAGACTTTAAACCTTGTTAAAATTTTAGGGTATTCCATTTCAATTGTTGAGCACTGTATTTATTAACTTATATTAACTGTTCAAAATCTGGCGATCTGGCCGGCCATTTGATGCTACTTCTCCGACCTATCCATTTGTTTGGGTAACCACTTGTTTGAATACTCTCTCAAGGGTCTAAAATAATGAGGTGGTGCACCATCCTGCTGAAAGAATACTTTATCGGGGTTTAACGTGGTTTTTTTTTTCACTTGCATCTACGATGAGAGGATCTATGATTCTATGATATCATCTAGCAACTCCCTGTATCTTTTCCTCGTTAGGGGGTTAATTATTGTGCGGTAAAAAATATCCGTCCATCACTTGTTATCTCCGTATTGGTGTTAATAATACAGATATTTTGATGCGGTTTTTTTGTCACACTCTACCGGTCCTTACCTTTCATTTGATGTATCACAAATGGTATAGTCCTATTAAAGTTTGTAGAGGTTGGTATTGGGGTGCTAATACTTTAACACTTACAGACCAAAGAACATACCCATTGTACTTCCCCCTTGATACTGTCGGAAAAGTTTTTTTTTTTTTCACCTGTTTAAAAGTTATTAGAGGTAGAAGTTTTCAAAGTTGTTCTCTGTATATTAATCAATTGTTTAGATTTGCAGCCAAGAACTGATGTCTGCTGGTTCATTGTACAACCACATGTTGCGTCATAAGGGTGTAAGAAGTTTCATGTGTAGATTTTGTGCCAAATTATTTTTTACTGCAGGGCAGTTGAAAGTACATGAACGTATACATACTCAAGATAAAGCCTATGTCTGCGAGGTTTCTCTTGATGTAAAATAATAAATAACTTCATGTTTAATTGTGATTGTTTCCAGGTGTGCAATAAGGGCTTTTGTCATAGGCAAAGTTTAATTACTCATAGTACAATACATACAGGAATAAAACCATATCAATGTGAAAACTGCGGTAACTCATTTAGTTGTGTGGGGAATTTAATTAAACATAGAAAAACTCATGCTGATACTTGTGGACTTACTCCACTTACTACGCATAGAGTCAAACATCCTTCTACCAAAATCAAAGTTAAAATAAACACTCCATCAAATTCAAGACTGAAAATGCGACAAACGGATACTGAAGTTCAAAAAGAACTGAATAGTTTAAAGACTGAATTATGCAAAAATAAGACTGAATGTAATACAACAGGTGACATAGAAGTAGAAGTAAGTATTATTTTTAATAGTTATTAATAATTTAACGTTTTATTTGTATGAATAATAACCCTTTTCTCACTTTTGGCAAATGGAGTTGGTAGCTCGTTATTTTTACTATACCGTGTGAATCAAGTTATATTCACACCCCAAAAACACGTCTTAAAACACAAAAAAAATTTATGCAAATATTACGTCTTACAACAAATTGATATCTACTATACCTCCAAAATATTTTTTTTTTGCTCTAGCAATTTATTTGACCTATAAAACTGAAGAAAAATGATTTCAGGAAAAAATCTGGCGTACTGTTTTTTACATCAACTGGTCAAAAATAACACTAGTCTACAAAATTAAACTTAAGTTTTGTCCTTCGAAGGAAATATATTTTTTTTGCATAAACTACTAAGGGTAGTTAATACATATTTTTTGTTTTCCGCTAGCACGTCACACTTCTCAGAATTTTTTTTTTTTTCACTTTTTGATATAAAATGTCATTATTTGACTGACGATGACGACAATGAAACACATTTTCAACTACGTTAATGCTAAAAAAGAAAAATATACAGGGTGTTTTTGAAGTTACTTTACAAATTTTAACAGATGATAGCCCTTGTTGAAAGAATGCTAAGAAACCAAATTTGTCTTACCTAAATTTTTAAAGTTTTTGACATAGACGCTGTAGACCTTTTTTTAGAAAAACATTACTTATTTTTAAGATACACGATGTATGACAATATTATGTTTGAGCAAATTCTATTACATCGTTTATCTTCAAATCTATATGCTTCTGAAAAATTTTTTGTCTCGTAAAAACTGTAAATATTTGTATAAGGCAAATTTTTTTAGCGTTTTTAGAGTTTTTTGGCATCCTTTCAATACGGGGTATCACCTGCTAAAATGTTTCACATTATTTTAAAAACACTGCATATCTTTTCCGTTTCAAGGGTTATCAGATATTGTAAAAGTGTATATTGAGCCATATTCATTAGTTTAAAGTCCCTTTAAACGAGTTATCGCAATAGGTACTTTTGCATTTGAAAATAAAGTTAGGAGTGGTTTATCTCGCAAGTGCGGAGAAAAATCCAAGTAAACTCAAAAATAATGGTGTCAAATTGAAAGCAGCAAAAACATTTTTTTTATTTTTTGATCCAACTAATGAGAGTCAAGTTATAGAATTTATTCCAGTTAAAACACTCAACCTGTGTACGCTCGTTCAAAATAAAAATTACGCGGCTATTCCAGCGAAAACGTTAAATTTTACAGAAAATTTAAGTAAAATAAAATAATTTATCGTTATTTTAAATTTACATTAAATTTGCTATCGGATGATGATAAATAGAACTGGCTGTGATTAGAGATTTTAAAACAAACAGTGGTGTTGTCGAGCCGGAACGCTCCGGAACGTCGTTCCGGTACTTCCTTTTTAGACAGGAACGCGTTCTGGAACTAAAGATGATTTCTGATAACGAGAATTGGCTGACGTATTGAAAAAAAAATTAAAAAGAATTGCTGATTTTTTTTTCTAATTTTTGACGAATTTTTATATGTATTATTATAAACAAGGGTTTGAACCGAACCCGAACCGGAACAAAAACCGGAACGAAAAATAGAAAACAAAAATGAAACACTTTATTAGGCAAATTATTCGTAAAAAAGAAAAATGATACAGAATAAAAATTTGAGTGTTTGTTTTTTAATGGGCAATTTCACGGTGTTGAAGGAAAAAATTTCGTTTCCTTTCATTTTTATGTTATATACAGGGCCGATCCTGGCGACGGACGAAAATTGGAGGAAATCTCCCCCCTTCGTCAAATTTGGGACATAAGACCTAAAAAAAACGTCGCCGCCAGGATTATCATGGAAAATCACCCCCCGTTGTTAAATTTGGGACATGAGACCGCACAGAGCGGCCGCCTACCCAGGATCGGCCCTATCTATATAATTATATATACGCGTTCCGGTAAAAAAAAAATTAGCACAACACCACTGAAAACAAACACTAAAGATTCGCTTAAGAGCCCGTTATTTTCATTTTGACCGTTGACCAAGTGTACAGAAAATACTACGACATCTGAAGAGCCTGAAAAATTCAGAGAAATTTGATTCTGTCAGATTGATAAGTATCCTGTACACTAATTTCTGCAAGATTTACTTCTTGTTCCATTTCAGTGTTTAGTTTTAGTCTTTGGTTAAATAATACTGTGTTCATTTCAGTGTTTAGAAAAAAAATCAATTGTTAAAAGTCAAGATTACACACCAAGACTCGATGTAAACCCGTCTGTTTCAAAACCTGAGAACGACAAAACTCCTTCACCAAGTGAACTACAAGACAATACATGTGAAATTTATTTAGATACTTCAGATGAAGAACTGAAAAGCACTAAGAGAAAACATGTAAAACGAGATCAAAACTATGAATCTGAAATTTCAGAATTCATGCAACAGACAAATTTTGGTGAAAATGCTGAAAACTGTTGCTTTCATAAATTAACTGAAAATGATTGTAGATAACGAAGGGTACGGTGATTGTAAATATTGTGGTAAAAGATACATGAACGTTCGTTGGTTCTACAGACACGTTAAAGAACATGAAAATAACATTCCAAACGCAAGTGACCAGTCAAAAGTACCTCTACATAAGTGTAGTTGTTGTAAAATGAGTTTTTACACTAAAGAAGAGAGTTTAAACCACCAGCAAAGCAAGCACGCTGATGTTTTGAGTAATACAATTGAAACCTAATCTAACACGTATATAACACAAATTTTACAGCATGTCAGGACTGTGATAAAATTTTCGCCAACCGCGATTCTTTACGTTCGCACCAGAAAGTCTTCCATAAAGGAGTTGGCAGAAAAGCGTACATTTACGTGTGTGACAAATGTGGAAAACAGTTCAAACAAAAATCTTATCTAAAATGCCATGAGGAAAGAAATTGTGACAAAGGTCCGTTTTATGAATGTTCCATTTGCAAAAAACAGTTTTCCAGTGTGTATACAAGGAACAATCATATGAGAGTGCACGATTCCGAGAAGAAACTCTTGTGTAAATTTTGTGCCAAAAGCTTTCATTGGAAAGGGCAGCTTAAAATTCACGAACGTAGTCACACAGGAGAAAAACCGTTTGCTTGTTTGTTTTGTCCTAAAGCATTTGCTTATAGAGAAAGTTTAATCACTCACAGTACCATTCATACTGGAATCAAACCACATCTATGTGAAGGGTGTGGATCTAGATTTTCTTGTATAGGAAATTTAATTAAACATAGGAGTAGTCATGCAAATGAATGTGGAGCTTGGGCTTATAGAACACAAAAATTTTTACAAAGTAGTTAATAAATGTTATAAATTCAGACTTTATTTCAAAAATAAACCACTATCTCATAATACTTTAAGGTAAAGAAAAACTCAAAACAATCAAAATGTTACAAGAAACTTTGACAACTTTGAAACTTCTATCAAAAGCTCTTCATCATCACTTTCTGATTCAGTAGCTGAGTAGTTTAATTCTGAACTGGCTACACTAGTTTCCCAATCTGAACTTGAATCAGAATCCACAGCTGTATCTTCTTCTAATTGTTTATGTGATGTTATCACATTAGGAAACATCTAAAGCATTAAAGTTAAAAATTTAATCATTCACTTCTCTTATTCAGTAAGTTACCACATCTATATCACCAGGAGACGATAAAGGATTATGTAACAAATTTATTTTCACATAAGTCATAGTGCTCAGTACACTTTCTGGTATTGCATAAAATTCGTTAAACCGCAAATGTAGGAATTTTAACTGTTTCAATTTGGACATATTTGAAGGAATATAATGAAATTTGTTTTCAGAAAAATTTAGATGTATTAAAGATTGTAATTTATCAAAATCTTTAGGAACTGTATATAACTGATTATCTTCTAAGGTAAGCCACCTGAAATAAATTATAAAAAATATTAATTCATTAAACGATACCAAATAATTACTTCAGTTGCACCAAATTACATATTCCATCAGGTAATTTTGTTATTTGATTATGCCGCGCTCCTAGAGTTTCCAACTTTGTTAAATTACCAATCTCTTCAGGAAGAGACATCAGACCGCAACGATTGCACCACAACGTTTCTAACGAAGTTAAATTTCCAATGTCTTTAGTTAAATCCTTTATAGAGTTATGACTTATGTTCAAAGTAACTAATTGAGGCAAATCTTTAAGTACTTCAGGAAAACGGTCAAAATTATTGTATTCCAATCCTAAATTCTGTAAATTTTTGAGTTGTCCCAGAGATTTCGGAAGCTCAGTTATTTGATTATGACCAATGTTTAAATATGAAAGTTGGACACAATTCACTAACAAGGGAGGAAACTTTATAAGGTCATAATCCTCTAATGTTAAATTCGTTGCTTTCGATCCTTGGGCTTTTTCTATTTTGGCAACAACTCTGTTTCTCTGAATGTAGTCGTAAACTGGATTCATTTTTGGAAGCATTTGGAGGTTATGTTACCGTAATCGAAAAAATTTTCTACAATCTACTTCAAATATACACAAATACACAATTTTATACAAACATATTTAGCACTAAACTATATTCACAACTAGAAATTTAAATCATCTTGACTTTAAACAATTTTACATCGTTTGTTGTCAAATCTAAGAAATTAGACATTTCGCGAAGTAGATTCGATGTAACAGAACTATTAATACAATCAACCTAAAAACATTAAATCACATTCACATTACTAATCACAAAAGTAAACAAAAATTTAAAACAAAATGGTGTTACTACATCATATTCTCTAAAAATTTGTATTATAATTTATAAAAAAAAACATCTCAAAAATTTAAATTCTTTTTTTACCATTTGTGTATTCTGTGTCACGGGATGTAGTTCATATGTATTATGTAATTAGTGTTTTGTGACAGTTTCAGTTAGTGGTTCTGTTAATTATTGTTGATTCTTTGACCGGTTTCTTCTACTTTTACGTTAATTAATTGAATTGAAAGTCGAAAATTACAGCTAAAGTTCTGTTTAATTCAACTTCAAATTTATTTTTATAATGGCTGGAAACTTTTGGCAAAGTTCCCACCAGTAGGTCTTCACCAGATGGTGAAGCAACACAAAAAATTTTAAAACAATATTTTTTAGTCAACAGTGGCTTTTGGACAAGCAGGATTTAATACGAGAACGGCAACATGATCTTCAAATACTCACAGAAGATGAATACCAAAAAATATTTATCTTCTTTGCCAGCGGTATTGTTATCTTGAAACTATGATTCCAAGTGATAATTTCTTTTTTGTAGTTATACAAACTTTAGGGGAACAGTTAAAATTACGTCAACAGGTTATTGCAACTGCAACTGTGTATTTTAAAAGGTTTTATGCGAAAAATTCATTGAAATGCATTGATCCATTGTTGTTAGCTCCCACATGCATTTTTCTAGCTTCCAAAGTGGAAGAATTTGGGGTAATTTCAAATTCTAGACTAATCACGACATGCCAAACAGTCAGTAAGTAAAAGTAACTGTTACATTTTAGACGAATTTATAAGTATTTTTTAGTTAAAAATAAATTTAGTTATGCATATACTCAAGAATTTCCATATCGAACAAATCATATTCTAGAGTGTGAATTCTACTTGTTAGAAAACCTTGATTGCTGCCTAATTGTTTATCAGCCTTATAGACCTCTTTTACAATTAGTTCAAGACATAGGACAAGAAGATCAACTTTTGACTCTAGCTTGGAGAATAGTTAATGATTCTCTTAGAACTGATGTGTGTTTGCTCTATCCACCATATCAAATAGCAATAGGTTGTCTTCAAATTGCGTGCGTTATTTTACAAAAAGATCACAAGGCCTGGTTTGCTGAATTAAATGTTGACATTGAAAGAATTCAAGAAATTGCTAGATATATTATCAATTTATTTGAATTGTGGAAAACTTACGATGAAAAGAAGGAAATTCAAGGACTTTTGAATAAAATGCCTAAGCCTAAACCAGCCCCCCAAAGATAAAAATCAGACAGTCTCCATATAAGTTTACGCTTATAACTGTATCATTGAAATATTTATAAGAATCGATATATTATTGTGCTAACAATTTCAGAATAAAGTTCCTAGATTTACGAACAGTCTTGTTTTTGTTGCTTAGTGATTACTTGATTGAGGTAAAAGATTATGTCTTCTCATATTGTTAATAACACCATCTAAAGATGTCGTCTTCTTTTTAGCACTTCCTTTTAACGCTTCTTCCCCTTTATTTCTAATTTTCAATCTAGGAGATGTGGTTTCATCCATAAAATCAAAGTCGGATTTGTCTTCAATTCTAAAATTAAGAAATAAATCACTATGTTATAAATAATTTCCATCATTACTGTTTTTGTTCAACTTCAACAGGAGGAGGCTCTTGTACCTCTGGAGAGGGTGAACGATATCCAGGACACTTCCAATTTAGTTCTGGAATTTCTCCTTTACTCAGCTGATCATAAAGCTTCTCTATTACTTCAGGTGAAGGTTCCCAAGGACCTTTCACATCTTTATATTCTTCATCCGAGCAATCTATATTCCAACCTTCTTCCATAATGAGCTAAACATATCACCCTTCGTGAATCTTTGTTTATTAGAACTTTCTACTATTCTAGTTTCTTTTATTCCTCTGTCATCTAAAAACTAATAATGAACTTAACCTCAATCTTTTGCGATCGAACTATTTTTAGACAAAATGAACTACTCTTAAGTTTTTAAATAGAATTTTAGATACCTACTTTGACCGGATTTTAAATTTAAAAAAAAAGGGGTATAACCCATGACTAGATTAAACTTTAGCAGCTATGGATAGGTGTACGAGGGGTGACAATCTGGTCCCAATGAGGTAATCAAAAATGGTATACTCAAAATATTTAAAAGTGGGCTGACTTTTTAAGACCCTTTTATACACCAAAGGATGGCTATTGTTCAATTTATGGACAGGTAAATCACCGTAGGGTTTAAGAAACTTTAAATTAAATTTATGTTGTACTAGAATTAGAAATTCAGAATTATGTTCCTGATTTAAGACCTACTGATATGGTAGTTTTATATCTTATAAACTTCTGGTCAGAAATGTAAAGATTAGGGCTGGGAAAAATATCGATACTTACACAAGCTATCGATACCTGTTCAGTGCTCAGGTATCGTACACCGATACCAACTGCAATCAGGTATCGAAGTATCGATACTTTCGACACCTCCGATACTTCGATACCTTGTTGAAGTGTGGCTATTAATGGATATCCCACCCAGAGAGCTTTGGATTTTTGAAATACAAGTTATTTTGATGAAAACCAAAGAATTCACAAGCTATTTGTTGGGATATTCATTTATAGCTACCCGATACTTCCGATACCTCCGACATCTCGATACCGCGATACCTCCGATACTTACCATACCTCGACACTTACGATACTTTCCAGTATCGTAATATACCCGATACCTAAAAACAGGTATCGCCCAGCCCTAGTAAAGATAAAGAAAGTTAATCGCGAATTTAAATTTAATCCTCTTTTATACAACTGGCCCCTATCGAAGGGAACTGTCATAAATCAAGATCCATCCTTACGGTGGTTTACCTGTCCATAAATTTAATAATGGCTATTCTTTGGTTTATAGAAGGATCTTAAAAAGTCAGCCCACTTTTACATATTTTGAGTATAATACTTAGGTAAGATTTTTTTGTGGTAATATTTTATAAGGGATGGTTTCTGATTAATTACGAAATAATATAGTTTAAGAGTAAAATCAATTTATTCAGTTACACGTCTACACGGGATCACGTCTTATGCGACTCTGTGTCTCAAGTGTGTCTCAATCTTTTGGCATTCTCACACCATTCTAATGGGCTGGAGAAGTGTGTCGTAATTTTAGCGCGAACGTTTGAAGTTTGAAGCACTGTCATTCTAAAAAGATACCTTAAAAAAGTCGCCCTTATTGCACTAATGCATAAGGTTGAAATTGTAACAGCTAAACTTTGACCGAATGAAAATCACATATGGAAACACAAATAAGGCATAAAAACACTCAACTCCAATACTCTAAACATTTTAGTTTTAATCCAGTCAGAAGTTACAAATAATTCTCGCATAATTGATAAATTAATCGAAAATAGAAATTACCGTGTAAGCTTCGTGCTCTCAAAGTCAACCGAACGGCTGTAAAACAACTACCGAAGATGGCCGAGTAGCAAAGTAGCGCGCAAACGCGCCCGCAAATGAAGAAAATCGTTCACGTTCGGCATGGTTCGCTGGAATTCGCTCATGTTGGACCTGCGTTAAAGCTTAGAAATGAATGAAATCTGTGCATCGAACGTTTTATTTTCCATTAAATTCTTTATTAAGTGTAAATTTGTTGTAATTCGTGACTTATCAATAAATGAAATGTTTAGGGTATCGAATGTCGATATTTTTAGGTCTTATTTATTTTGTTTAGTATATTAATTCATTGCTTGAAATTTTATCTTTGTAAATTCAACCTTATTTACATGTGTAATAAGGTCGACTTTTTCAAGGTATTTTTATCGAATGACAGTGTTTCAAAATTTCGCGCATTTTTGACGTCACGGCTTCTGGAGCCCATATAGACTAAACATTTCAAGTGGCCCTTGACTAATCTACTCTAACGTGAATATTGTGGGAATGCTTGATTAGCCACAGTTCCATAATATTAAATAAAAATAATTAAAGCCAGGGCCCTTACACTTCAAAGTTTTGCAATTCTGAGGCAGTCTCACGGTAATCAATCCCATTGGTAATCTAACATACTTTTTTAGAAAGGGTTTTTCGATATAATAATTATTTTATGGGTAGGTATCCTTGGTATAGTCGTTGAATGGTATAGTCTTAAGAGGAATCCGTACTTTTCCTGCCGACTGCACTTTACCAATAGGAAATAAATATGCTTTGTAAGGGTTTCGAAATCCCCATGAAATACGAAATAATATTTTTTTAAATATATTTTTGCAGTTTCTTATAGTTAAAAGCTCAGGCTATGCTTCTTTAGTAATGTTTTGTAATTATTATTTTTTAAATAGTTCTTAAAACTGCTGTTAAAAAGACTAAAAAAAGACAAAGTTTGTACTTTAAAAGTAAAAGTATTTTTTTTTAAATATTACACTAGAGAAGCATGGTTTGATCTTTTTCCTAAAAGAAACTGCAAAAGGTCTTTTAAAAAAATTAATTTTACTTCTTATTTTATAGGGACTTCAAAACCCTTCCAAAGTATTATTTCCTATTGGTAAGGTGCAGTCGGCAGGAAAGGTACGGATTCCTCTTAAGAATTTACAGCACATTGGAATGCTTCTTTGGTATTCAGTGGAAATCCTTGGTAATTTTTGGAAACCGGTGGAAATAAGAATGATACAATGGTAATCTCTAAGTAATCCGATTTTTGTGGCAATCCAATCTTGTAAAATATTGTTGCTAATTTGATGGTAGTCTTCCGGTAATTAAAAGGTATTTCCAATGGTAATCTGGTGGGGATATTCTTTCCTTTTGAGCTTTTTAGCATTGCCAATTTATGGGTCTTAGTAATTCAAAGCATATTGGGTTTTTCATTTTTGGGATTTATTAGTACTCAGTGGAAATCTTGACAAACTGAGGTAGTCTTAAAAATTCTGGTATTCTTTGGCAATCTGGTGGCCCCTAATTTTTACTTGTCACTTACCGTTCAGTTGGATATAATAAAAAAATAACCGCCTATTTTTTATGAACATGGGAAACCATTAGAATAATATACTTGAATAGAAGTATTAGACAAATAATAATGAAAGAATTAAAACCCAAGTCAAACTCACAAATTCGAATTTCAAATTCAGATCAAACAACTTTTTACTGAAAATAGCCAAATGTTCTTTAAAAATATGAAATTTGTTTTGTTTTTCGTTCCCCACTGCTGTAAGCTACCCTTTGTGGTAGGAGTAAGGAATTGAAATTTTTTGGGTTGAGTTTCTGAGACTAAAAGATGATTATTGGAGTTTTTGGGAAACACTAATTTTTGTAAAAATTAAATTTTGTATCATTTATTTGTATCATATATTGCAAGCCAAGTCGTTTCGGACCCTTAAAGGTCCATCATCAGGGCTCCTAAAAGATTTACAATACTATATAGTTACATAATATTTGGGTATTTTGTACACTTACTTGTGTTCAATTGTGACAAACACATATAAATTAGAATTATTATGGAACGTGGAATTATTATGGAACATATAAAAACTTACAAATTATTTTAAATTGCAAATAAACTTAATCAAAATATTATTTTTAGTGTTAACAAATTATTAAACATGATACTCCTGTGTCGCCAAAGTTGCAAGTTCGTCGAACTTGCAATAAATGATGCAAATTTTAATTTTCACAAAAATTAGTGCCCCCCAAAAACTCCAATAATCATCTTTTAGTCTCAGAAACTCAACCCAAAAAATTTCAATTCCTTACTCCTACCACAAAGGGTAGCTTACAGCAGTGGGGAACGAAAAACAAAACAAATTTCATATTTTTAAATAAATATTGTCTATGTTTTAGCTTATTCTACATGTGTACGCAGTGTTTGTGTAATTCCCAAGACGTCCGGTTAGCAGTGGGAACAATGAGGACTCAAGAACTCACCGCGTCTTAAGTATAATTATAATGTAAAGTAAAATGGTTGAATTAAATGGAGGAAAAAATATTTTATGCATTAATGTCGAGGAAACATTTACTAACAGCTTTTTTTTTAAATAATTGTACACTTTAATTTAATATCTCAACTTATAAGAGGGTGATTGTAGACAAATAAAATTTTAACAGATTGCTATTGGCATCGTAAAAATACTATAAAAGTTTTTTTTTATAATTTTTTGCATTGACAATACCCTCAGACCCAACATGCAGAATTCACCGGATATTTTTACATTTTCATATTTTGGATAATTGTCCTCAACCCTTCGTTAGTCGCACATGGGACTGGCAATTCCATGCTTTACTATTTTTTTTTAACTACATAGAAACAATGACATCTCAAATTGATCCCTCTATGAACACTTTGCCTGAGTTTGATGAGAAGGTTTAGTATTGTTGCTTCGTAAATTTCCAATAAATTCATCGGGTATAATCAAAATATCTAAAAGTGGGTTGGCGTTTTAAGACCATTCTATAAACAAAAGAATAGCCATTGTTTAATTTATGAAGAGGCAAACCACCGTAAGGATGGATCTTGATTTATGACATTTCCCTCTGCCAGATGTTTCGCACACGCAAATATTTGAGGAAACCGTCATACATCAAGATTCGTCCTTACGGTGGTTTGCATAAACAACCATAAACTGAACAATGGCTATTCTTTGAGAAGGGTTACAATTAAAGTCAGCCCATTTTTAGATATTTTGAATATACCTGGTTTGGGACTGATAACTTTCACGAAAAAATTTTCACGAAAATTTTGTAATCATATGAAAATGATACTCACAAATTTATAATATGAAAAAAATATACTGGGTGTCCCAAAACTGACGGATCAGCCGTAAACTACAAGTTCCTCTCTTCGACTTAATATCAAATTTAGAAAAAAAATTTTTTTTAAGCTTTTCAAATTACAGCAATTTTATATTGTCCAATCAAATAATAAATATTAATTATTAGTAAAGATAGTATTCATGTTACTAGGTAATAAAATTAACTCTAAAACATTCAATATTTATTTGGTCTACTGTATAAATTGTCAAAGTGACAATTAATAGTTAATTTGGGTATTTCTTCGTATTATTATTAGATTCAATTTATTTTCGTTCGCACTGTATTATTGCTTACGTTACAAGCATTTTTATACGAAGTCTTGTGTAGAAGCTTAACCAGGAGGTAGGAGTGATATGAGTTTCCGAATTTTAGTAAATCTTTAATTATTTTCTTCCATTTTCCATTCATTTAGTACTAACTGTATAAAGAATAAGTCGAATATGTGTAAGGTCATCAGAGTCATCACTCCTCACCACCAATTTAATATCATCAAAAAAATCTGATAGCTCTTCTATTTTCTAAAATTTTTATATAAACATTTAGAATGAAGTCACAGATAATGTAAAAAGGGGTTTTAGCGCAAAAAACTCACTTTTTAATTCATTTTACTCTTATTACATTATTATAATTACAATTAAACGCTGCAATTAACAAACTGATTTACTATAAACATTTCAGGCAAGAATTTACAAGATAACAAATAAAAATGGTCAAAATATTTGCTATGGAAGTGAGAGTCCCAGTGCGGCTAACGATGTCACATAATATGACGCGCCTAATGAAGAGTGAAATAAATACTCTTATGGTGGTAATACTTCACCCAAGTGTCAGAAGTTTTCCTATCGCATCTACAGCCTCTGACATGACCTAACAACCACTGATGGCCGGGATCGACAGCTTAACGTCTCCTCCAAAGCGAGGTAGCTGCAGCTTTAGTCACACATCCAAATGATAACCGCTGACTGCGTTGCTTCACTTCGCCAAGCACCTACCTAAAAATTGCGTATATATTCAGGACCAAAGTGCCTTTTGAATTTTAATCTCTTCGGGCCCCCAAACTCTGAACTTTCACTCTCGGAAATAAATGATGCACTTTGATATACAACTGAGTAATATCCTATTATCAAAATCGTTTGTCAAAGTTAAAATTTTATTTCAGGATTCATTAAAGAAGAATTTACGTCAATTTTTATTCTATAAATCTTCGCTTATAATTTTCTATAATATTTAATATTTACAAAATACATACAATCCTGTTATGACATGATCACACACTTATCCATTTAATTAGTAACGTACTGGCGTTCCAACAGAGAGTGTAAACGATGTGTCCCACCTGGCACAGAAACATTTACTGTTACGCTTAGACAATTAAAAAGCAGGGAATTACAAAAATATAGAACATATTCTTGATACAATTGCAATTAGAACTTTAATAAAATTTAAAATGCTAAACAATTAACGTAGGGGTTCTCAAGCATATTTACAACTTATTCAGCTTTCCAGTAACTTTAAATACAATCTTTTTTTCTAAAACTTTGACAATGAACTGGAAAGCTATAGTTTTCTACCCTAAGTAAAAACTGTACAGTAAACAATGTATAAAATAACAACTGTAATTAACTAAATCTAAAATATTTATCATCTTTGTGTACACTTAGGCTAGCATTAAAACTGATCTTTTCTCAATTGAATATTGTAAAAATCTTTATTCCTTTTATATAATACTTGTAATCCCAATGCGACTACCAAAACATGACATTAATTTCATTAAGAGTTCTTTTGTGGTCTCAAAAGAATTCATTAATGCTTTGTTAGTTCTCTGACAAATGCAGATCAAATTTTAAAATCTTATGTTACACTAACCTTGAAAGTCTCATTCAAATAAATCACAAAAATTAGAAATTAATAAAACCTGTTAAAACATGAAACTGCTACCATTGTCCCTAACAATATAAATGCAAATGTATTAATCAACTTTCACAATAATGATAATAATTGCTATTCTCTATACCTTTATCTTTAAAATGAAAACAATAATTAATCACAATTATCCGTAATAATAAATTTTCACCTGATTGGCCTTTCTAAAATGAATGTTTTACAATTGATGCAAAATCAAGTTAATGCAAACAGTAGTCAAGATGAACTTAAATAATAACCATTCAAGTTAAAAAGATTGGCAATTAACGAAATTTTGTCTAAGCATAGACATTTGAATTAGATTTTTACAATAATACACATTTACGTTTAGGTTTAACCTGCATTACTGGGCAAAGAACAGCTCTAATGGCTTCATCAAAAACCGTTTTAAGTCCTTTTTGCGTCAATGCTGAACATTCTAAATATTTTACAGCACTGATTTCCTTAGCCATTGCCAAACCCTAAAATAATGCAAAATGTAACATTTATTTAAAATTAAAATTTGCTTATTACCTGTGGATATGTAATGGGAGTAAGTTTCTTGTCTTTTAGTTTTTCAATAGTGCCTCTATCATCACGCAGATCTAACTTTGTCCCAACTAAAATTATTGGTGTGTTTGGACAATGGTGTCTCACTTCAGGATACCACTAAAATATTATTTTTAATGGATTAGCTATTAATGCAATAAGTTGTAAAAAGACATTGCTTTTGCAACGTATTGCATTCAAGATTTTTTGTTACAGCGTTTTATAACAGATTTTTCTTTCAAAAATAATGATCTCAATCGAACATTCACATTGTAAAGTAGGCAGGCGGCAAGTTGCTATGGATGTAAATTTCATTGTTTACTGTTTTTATAAAATTACAGACTGTCAACTTGGGTTCTATGTTTAAGTTTTATGATAAAGAAACACAAAAATCAGCGATTCTGAATTTGATTCCGACATTGTAAATGCTGCGGAAGCTGCACTAGCCACGCTAGTGCCCAAAAAATCTAACAAAATTTACAACATACCTACAGAAAATTTGGTAGTCGGTGTGAAGAACAAAATTTAACAAGTATTGAAGAAAAGGTACTTTTAGCCTATTTTTCGAAATTATCTTCGATGTAAGCCGTCTACTTTATGGAGTACCTACTCAATGCTAAGAACCATGATTTATCTTAACAAGAATGTAGATATCAAAAAAATTACAAACTTTATTGCATTTCTAAAAAGAAATGCCAGTGGGTACAGGGCCAAAAAAATCCAAAATATTCACCAAGCAAGAGATAGAACGTTTCATGAAAACAGCTGATGACAAAGACTATTTATTGGCAAAATTTGTGCTAATTACTGAGATTTTTGGCGCGTTACGCACAGAAGAAATTACGTTTTTGAAGGTGGAAGATATAGAAGATTGTACAAGTTTTATTAAAGTGAAAATACCAAGACAAAAATTTCACAAATGTTTACAATAACTGAAGGATTTGTAGATGGAATAAGTTTCTTAGAAATTTTCCGCAAATACGCACAGCTTCGACCTCTTCATACTGAACATCAGAGATTCTTCTTAACTTATAAAAATTCCAGGTGCTGTACGCTATCCGTTGGTATAAATACTATTGGAGGTATGCCTAAAAAAATTGCAGAATGTCTCGGCCTTCTGAATGCAAAAGAATATCCCGGGCACTGCTTTCGCCATTGTTCAGCAACACTCTTAGCAGATTCAGGAGCAGATATTACATTTAGGGATGTGTCGTTATTTAGCAACCTGTTATTTTATAACAGTTATATTGTTGTAACAGTTATAACAGGTTACTTATTTTTAAAAATAACAGGTTATGAAATAATAGGTTCGGATTTCGTTGTACATTGGCAACGAAAAACACCAAGTAGCAAATAACGTTTAACAATATTACATATTATGGATTATCGGATTCTACACGACGGTAACGAATAACTTAACTAGTATACGATACGTTTCAACGCATTCGCTCGACCTCAGCCTCTCAATAAGTGTAAGACTGAGACAAGACACTGCTAATTGGGATTTTGTGTTAGTCTTGGGGTGGTGTTTATGGTAAAAAACGGAATAAATATGCAAAACGAAAATAATATATGAATTTTAAACAAAATAAAATAAAATTCTCATAAAATAAACTACCTAACTATAAAATTTTCTTAAAAAAACAATTCTAAATATGTATAAAAATAAAAATAGCAGCTATTAGTATTAGATAATGAAATTTGCTATGTGCGTTATTTGTAACCTGTTAAAAATAACTGTTATTTAAAAATAACAGTAACAGTTATAACCTGTTATTAAAAAATAACTACTTTGCCCATCCCTAATTACATTACTCAAAAGGCATGGAGGATGGCGATCGAGTTCTGTTGCGGAAAGTTACATAGAAAACTGTTGAAAACAAAAACGCAATTTCGATATAAATTACGGGAAAAGAAGAAACTGTATCAAAGAAAAGAAGAATCTGTGACGAAAACAGCAAATCTGAAATGGCGTCTACAAGTACCGTTTCCACTTGTATTGAAGTTCAGGAAAGAAATCTGAAATCTTCGAATGTTCAATTTAGTCACTTAAGTAACTGTACCATGTTCATAATAAATAAAATAAAAAATATATTTTTCATTTTTGAGCACTACTGCTTAAAAGTACGTCATTTAGCAATCAGAATGACAAAAAGTCACTGTTATAAAACGCTGTAACAAAAATAATTGCAGTTACGGCAAACATCAAATAAACCATAAAACACCACATAAAACTTCATTTATAAGGGTAAACACTTTCACACTTAAGAACGACCTTGGCAGGGTTTGCTTACATCTTTTGATGGTTCCGAGAAATAAGAACCCTCATAAATCAAGTTTTATGGGTGGTTTTAATGACAGTCAAAAAGTCACTGCTATAAAACGCTGTAATAAAAAAAATTTTTTGGATGTGAATTGTGATGTACCTTTGCCCGAACATTCTCAAATGAGGCTGGATTTACCAATGAAAAGCAAATTAGGAACACATCTGTTTGTGGATAAGAAAGAGGTCTTAATCTATCATAATCCTCTTGTCCTGCAGTATCCCAAAGACCTAAATTGATGGGTTTACCATCTACCATAACATTGGCAGAATAGTTATCAAAAACAGTTGGAATATATTCGCCTGGGAAGGCATTTGTTGTATAGCTGATGAGAAGGCATGTTTTACCAACTGCACTAAAATTGGAAAATAAAATGTTGACTTAAGCTTTATCAATATTAAGTAATCAATAAATAAATATTAAGGTAATTGAAATCCAATCTATGAAAGTGGGATTTTTCCGAAAATAAACATTTTCTGTTTAAATTTGAAACCCACACCCAAGCCGATTTTAGGAACGGAAAGACGGAATATGAATCATTGTTTATGTTACTTAAAATTATTTGTAATTATTTAGTATTAACTGCAGCTTCAGCTACAACTGATACAAAGGTTACGACTTTGTTTAATCACCGACAGACGTCTCGTCTCCCTTCCCTCTTCAACTCGTTTAGAGACATGAATGACGTAAATATAATATCTTCTTTATTACTGAATTTGGCAATAAAAAACAGAAATATAGGACACTCACCCGTCACCCACAACGACACACTTAATCGCTTGCATCTTGATCAAATTCTGCTATAATGCAGTCTTTTCAAGTGAGATAAAAATTATAAAACCTTATGGGTGTGTGTCAAATTGATAGGACTACACAAGGCCACGAAAGCACTATATTCTGCGGTGAATACATCCAATCACACTTGAATTTAAGTTCATGTAGATTATAATTTATACACAAGGTAGAATAACTTTAGTTCAGACAATGAAGAACGATGGTTTATTTAAAAATTACCACACACAACGATAGGCACAAATACCTCCACTCCTTTGGAGTAATATGTCAAAATTCTACAATTGACAACTGACATTTGATATGTAAGAATAGTCCGGTGATACAGAAAACCGTTATTATTGAAATCAGGTATAAATTTTTAAAATAAGACTATTAATGTAAACATATATAGGAAAAAAATATTTCTTTCAAAACATAATTTAAAAATCAAAATTCTTCAGATAAAAAATTTTAAAAGCTGTCAAAATACAAGTAGATCTTTTGTCCCATCCCATAACATGAACATAACCTCAAAATTGCTAATTGTAGAAGTGTATATTATTAGTGCCTGTAGTTTATGTTTAAAAGAAGGTTTTAACTTGGTTTAAGTTGATGTTAAAAGTTGTTTTTGGTAATAAGTAATAATAGTAAAGAAAGAAGTATGGTGTGCGAAAAATGTGAAAAAAAATTGGGAAAAGTAATAACCCCAGATCCTTGGAAAAGTGGCGCTCGAAATACAACTGAATCGGGTGGTAGAAGAGTAAATGAAAACAAAGCTTTAACAGCAAGTAAAAACAGATTTAACCCGTACACTTCTTCATTTGAGACTTGCAAGTAAGCAATACCACAATAGATTTTTCGTAGTTGTATAACATTTAATTTTTTTCTATCTTAGAATATGTCGACAAAAAGTTCATCAAGTTGGGTCCCATTATTGCCAATCGTGTGCTTATAAAAAAGGAATATGTGCTATGTGTGGAAAGAAGATGCTGAGTACTAAAAATTATAAACAGTCATCAACGTAAAAATTACCTTTTTTTGTATTCACACTTAATAATTTCACATACCTATATTATTTTTATAAATTCAACCTGAAATTAATGTAAATATTTATACAAGTTGATCTTATACATACTTATTAGTATAATAATTAAATATGGAATTCAGTCTTAATAAATACATGTTAGATATTAAAGTCTATTGTAAAAGTGTTTAGGGAATATAACTCTTATTACTAATAGTTATATTGAGATGAGGTTTAAAAAAGTAAAATTCTAAAAAAAAATTTACAATGGTAGAATAATAATTAATCTTTGTATAACGACGACACACAAACCTATATAAATCTTGTATCATATGTATAACTTGATAATGATAATTAAAAAGGAACCAAGTACCAAACTGCAATAATTCAGTTAATAACACTATGCGACAGCTCGGTAGTCATTCAATTTGTGTACAATTAATTAAATAAATGACTTTTTCTTAACTTTTGAAAAACTATTATACGCTAAAAAGATTTTAAGATTGTGTTTTGCCACTTAAAACAAATTCATTTATATAAAGTAAATATTATTATTTACTTTAAAACTAATATTATTGTTACTAGAATTGATTTTAACTGTATATCGTTCTTTTAAAGAATTTTGCATTCTACGTGATTATTCAAATTAGCGATTTGGCGCTTGGTTCTTTTTAAATTATCATCATCCAACTATAACCGCGATTAAAGACCGTGTCCCCCATTCAGTGCGTTGACGTCATCACTTAACATATAAATACACCCGGCCAAAGTGAAAATGACGCGTCGATAAACGAACCCCTGCTGTTGATGCCAATCCACTAGCTGCAACTTTGCATAAATTATCCCCTGGTGAATTTATACCAAACTCGTATTAATTTTAGAATTTTATCATTTACGAATTTTGGTTTCATTTAGTAAAGGCATAAAACGGTTTACGGCAGAATTAAATTATAACACAAATTTCGATTATTTTTTTTTATTCGTAAATTACCAAATCATTTTCAAAATTAAATTTATCAGAAAATCTAAGATGATGTAAAGAATCTGTCCTAGACCAGAGTTTACGAGTTTGGAATGATTTCACTAATTTATGCAAGGTTGCGGCTAGTGTACTGGCATCGGCAGCAGGTGTTCGTTTATGGACGCGTCATTTTCACTTTGACCGATAGTAGGTATTATGAGTTGATATGAATTTAGAGTATCATTTAATAATTATTCATATTTATAGAAAGCTGTAAAAACAATATCTGTAATATTAAACGACAGTCCTAGTAACTATTACTTACTCATTAATTTGTGTCTTTTCAAGAAGACGTCAACGCACACACATAATGTGTTTAAAACTATACATTTATGTACGTATAATCAGAAGTGAGAAAATAAATGATTTTCCTAAGTATCTGCTACACTTCATCAAGAGAAAACATCTTTTAGGAAGGTCTGTGGAAAGGTGTACAAATATTTATAATTTTGACTATTTCTTTATTCGTTTTTTTTTATAAAGTATTAATTTTATTGAGTCGAAAGATTGAAATTTCTGCGACAATACCCGTGTTTAGTTTATTTTAGCCAATAATGGCTTTTCAACTACTTAATGCCTGAAAAATTTTTATTGTGATTACAAATTTCTTTTCACATTTAAAAAAGATCTTTTTGTATTCATCAAGTGTGGACTGCTACCTTTCGCTGATCCTTGACGCATGAAAAGACTGCTTTTCCGCACAGGGATGTTTTTTATTTCCCACAAGGAAACAGCTAAAATTGGCTTGGGCTTTTTTGATTGGACTTGCCAAAATCTTCCAGTCTTACCAATCCATTAATTAATAAACAAAATTCTCGACTAAATCATGTTCAATTATTTTTTTCTTAAAATGTTGGTTTTTATTCGTTACAAAAAATGTTGTACCTAACTATTTTGAGAAGAAATTTTAGACATTCGCACTAATGCCCTCCCTTCGCTCGTGCTGCAAAGAAAGTGGCGCGCGGAAAAATTACCTTCCCGAATACGTTAGGTAAGTAACTATTGTAAACAATTGAATAATAGAGGAAATAAAAATGAAATAATCGTTTTTAAGTTTCGCTTGATAGGTGGGCGACTGAATCCTTTGTATCTTCTAGAGCAGACCCTTCCTCTATTGTGAGCAATGTAAAAAAATCTACTTCTAGTCTATCATAGATTGTTTGAATTTTCGGTCACCATACCCCTAATTATTCATGAAAGTGACCCACTCTGTACATACATTAGTTACCACAATTTTGAGAGTTTTATCAGTAAATACATAATTTTAGCCGGACGTGTAAATTCAAGAACAACTTGGGTAAATTTAATATCTCTCAGAAAAATGTATACAAAATCCCCAAATTATTTATATCTACAATCCTTATTATTACTCATCCCATCAGCTGAAATGAAATGTAGCAGAGGTCGACATTGAGGCTGTGTATTGCATTTCGGACAATATTGTAAAAACCGATCTGATTAAGGATATATGGGCCCAGACCTTTTCGGCAGAATTTAATCATTTAAAAAGATAATTTTAGGAACTGATTAATTACAACTTGATGGTCAAGGAAATTGATGGGTACCCAGGTCAACTAGGATGCGCTTATTAATTGATTATAATAATAAAATAATTATTTTAAAAGGTATATTGTTTGAAATAAAAATAGCAAATTATTTTTACATTATGCGACGTCAAACTGATTAATATCTTCTCTTTTTTGCTTTTTTCTCAAAATTATTTTCACCCTTCCGTTTTTTCCCAAAGTTTCCACTTTTATTACTTTTATTTTTACCAATCGCTTCGTTAAATCCTTTCAACCACCTGTTGCGTTTTTGTTCCCAATCAAGCTGTTTTGTACCTTAAGAGAACAAGTTTGATATACATAGTACACAAATTCTCTTGCATTATCAAACTTACTTGCGTTATCCTTATTTGATAAAGCATTTGAACTTCCAGGAGCAATTTTTGAACTTCCTTCGTCATCTAATAATGAAGCGAATTCTTCAGCTGATGCAAATATAGTTTGTGTATCTTTAGATTTGTTCTTTTTTAATTTTTTCGGTTTAGGTTCCTCATCAAATACAACCTCCTCATCATCATCGGCATCATCTAAATCGTCCAAAAGCACTGCAACAAATATTCAAGTATTTGTGGTACAATTTAATGCACTGATTTTACGTTTATCATCCTCATTCATTTCAAGATCATCAACATCTAAATCTTCACTTAAATCTTCTTCATCCTCCAAGGACATATCTTCATCAGATGCATCTTCTACATCGTTTACATCTGCAAAATAAAATATTTAAAATTGATTTATAGGATATATTCTTAAAATTTACCTTTATTCTTTATTTTTTTCCCTTTAGATCGTAGTTTATCACCAAGGTCATTTAAGAAATCTAAATTCTCGTCATCTTTCGGAATGATACCAGACATTTGATCTAACATGTCTTCAAACTCATCACTTTGAATAGATTCCAAATCACTATCATCATCGTCGCTTTTATCCTTCAATTTTTCTTCTTTTTCTTTATATTTTCTATGTAAATAACTAGACAAAACATATACTTATTATATACTTTCAGCTGAAAATTTCAATTACATTACCTATACATAAACATTTCATCAACGGGAATATTATTAGAATTTTCATTTAAGTAACTTGCTGAGTTTACAGGTAGTGACCTCAAACCTCTAGGATGATACATTTTCCTTTTACCAAATGTAGGATGCGCTCCTTGTACTGTTCCTTCTTCGAATTTTTTAGGATTTTTAAAGACAAACCTATCCAAAAATCTTATAAGAGTAAAATCTTTTAAGGGGTCTCCTGAATATTTTATTATAGTTCCTAAAAATCAACTCCCTTTGTAAAAAAATTGTATAACATATTTACAAATATACCCTCCAATATGTTGTTAGCGTACAAAGCAACAGTTGGATGAAAATGATTTCTTAAATTGATTAACTCTGTATATGCGCAAAAATCTCCTCCAGCATATAGAGGATTACGACTTAGGGGATCATAAATCGGTCGTTTCTCCGTCTTTGAAGCATTAGCACAATGATCCCAACTCGGTTTAATCACTTCATTTATGGCATTTATATCTGGTTTCTCCTCATTTTCCTAAATCCAATTTTATTATATTATATTATATATTAAATCCTACCCCTTGTCTAACTTCTGTTTCATCATTCTTGACGTCGTGATATTTTTCTTCATCGTCGGAATCATCATCCAAACCATTAATTGTTGTTTGTTTAAGAACGAGAGATTGAATATTTTCTCTTTTGCCCATTAATTGCGAAACAAGATATAAAACACCACAAGCAAAAGCAGGCTGCATCAATAGTGCCAACTAAAAATTAATAACAAAATTAACAAATTATTTAAACAAAATGTTTATCTCACTTGTAATAATCGTTTGGTAAAAACTTTAACACGTGCAATTTCCGTATCTTTCAAAAGTGCCTTATAAATTAAGCTTAATAACATGGCTTGATGTGTTGTTGTGAACAGTTTTGGGTCAATTAATTTTTTATAAAGTGCAGAGTAAAACCTAAAAAGTGATTGTAGTAAATTAGAATATACAATTGCAAATTTTACCGATCCATTATACTACTTTTTTGGTCAGACACTTGGTACAATAAACAAAGTGCATGTAAACTGATATTAAAATTAGCAATGTGGACCACCCTATACATTGTATTTATATGATCAGAAATTTTTTCAAATTCTAGTTTGGCGTAAGGAAATGCCCTATTTACCCCCATTAACAACGCAGACATCATCCGACTATCTATTTCACCCTAAAAATTCAAATTATTGAAAATTGCTTTAATTTGTAGAATTTTACAGTACAAATCCGTTAGGGTAGCCTTTATGGTATCGTAAAGGCCCAACGGACGTGCAATATTTTTTGTAATGTCTCTCTAATTCATTAATTTTACTTTGAACAGACGAAAAATTAAAGAGCTGAAGGTTGTCAAAAAATAAAAAATAATTTTCAGTTTTTTTTCCTCGTCGATTGTAAAAAGCTTTTAATGGATTTTCACGACATATCCACTGTTAAGAGGCTATTTACATCCTAACAACGGGCCGTGTCGTTAAGAGATTGTTTAATTGGTAACAACCGAGGTAACAAACAATCCTTAAAGCAACCCTTAACTAGATATTACAAAAAAAATATAAATACCTTTTTGACACAAGCTTTAAAAAATGAAAAATAAACTTCGATGAGTCTTCTTGCAACTTCGCTAGTCTCGTGACTTAAATAAAATTGTGATAAAAAACATAGACCATAATACTGTGTCTTTGATGAGATATTCGAACGAAATAATAGCTTCTCAACTTCGTTTAAAACAACTCCTTGCATATTTGGATGTTTAAACAACAATTGTCCTAAACTGTAAATGGCCTTTGATGCCACTTTTTGTGAAGGGTCTCCAAGTTTGTTTACAAGGTATGTTAAAAGATTCTGAAAAAATATATAATAAAGAGAAAATGTTAATAAATAAATTACTTAAAAAATAATAAGAAGCAAAAAGTTATTTAACCAACAAGTTGGTTAATGAAGGCGATTAGCAATCGAGACATTTTATCGCAAGAGCGAAGTGAGTCCGTTTAATAAAGTAGAGATAATTAATCGCAAATTAACAAACAAGTTGATTACAAATTTTTTCCGTTGGTCGAACCTTAGCTAATTAAAAAAACTTAAAAAGAAAGTCCCTTTATGGACTTAATTAAAATATTATGCATAGTGCCATTTATCCATATCTTGACAAATAAAAAGTATATTAAGTTGCTTATCTTTCAAATAATTTTTGACAGTCTTTTGACATTTTAGCGTAGTTTGGATCAAATCAAAACTGAGGTATTTCACAATAAAATTTTAAATTAATTTGATAATTTCACCTTCGCTGCGTTTTGTAATCACTCGTAAAAACACCGACAAAACACCCCTTTTTCACAACGATTTTCCCAAAGAAATCATGCATTAATAAACTTTTTTCTAAACGATCAAAAGAAAATGAGTTTTAGTACGTAGCTTTCGTGTAATAAAATATAACGAGCTGCCTGATGTATTGTGTGCTATATTATACAGAGAAGCAAAAAATAAATGTCTCTTGGAGTAGGCGTTTAAAACATACAAAGTGTACCATAAGTAAACAGCAATCTCTTGGATATTGACTGGTATGAATCCAAGAAATGTTATTTCAAAAAGTGTTTTAAAGTCTAGTGTGATATTTGTCTTACGGAAGAGATCGTGGAAAGAGTTTGACAGTAATTTTTTAAGAAATCTTACTGTTAAACTACAAACTTACATTATAAATTCAGACGTAAAATTCTAATTATAGTAATAGATATTTAGTAATAGTAATAATAATAACCGAACCAAATTCAACAGGTGGTAGTTTTTTGAGAAGTAAACAGATTATAATGTAAATATTATCTGAAAGACTGATTTGACAAATGTAAATTAATTTCGCTTTTACAATTTATATATTAAAATATAAATTCTTATTCAGAAATATTTATTTTGAATTGTTTTAGTTTAAACAAGTTTACTATTTTGACTTTATTCGTCTTTTTGCAGTTTCTGAGCTTCTTCAAATTCTATACACTTCACGTTTTTAATAATTACTTACATAACTACTGGAATAAAAGCATGATTACAGTACTCGAGTGTGAAGATTGCAGATGTCGAGGTCGTAGTCCGAGTTCATCTGTAATAACACGAGTGGCTGTAATATGCTTTGTGAAGTACAATATTTTATCTATGGCTTTATCTTAGTTGAAGAAAAATTATTTTTTGTTGTACAGATTGTTCATAATGTTCTTTTTTAGTCAAGTTCGTTATGAAAACAAATTTTAATGTTCCGCCTTGTTGAGAATTGTCATAGCTTTTTGTCATCTATCCGACATTCCGACATAAACGCCAGTTGTAAAAAAATCTTATTTTGATTTAAATTCTGCCTCAACCCAGAAGGTTGGATTCTATTTATGGGGCCACTCTATGAACAAGACTAACAAACCATCACAATATGTTATACTCGTAGTACAATTTAGTTTTTGTAAGTTTATAACATTATTACTGTGCAACGTATACAGTGATTAAGATATTTGTAATTTTAATGAAGCTGTTAAGAGTGGAATGATGAAAAACCTTGAAAATTGAGGAAGAGTAATACGAATTACTGTGCGTTGTTTAGTTCGAGAAAAGATACAGTCACGTGCATAAAGAATGCCATCCCTATAGTCCGATACGGATCATAAAAAACTGATCTGCTACCCTGCTAACTCTACTTTCATAAACTTTTCAGGAAAGCCAAATAAACATTATTATTGTAATACGAAAATTAGATAAATACCAAAAACTCTTTTCTTAACTTAGCTTTTAAGCATTTTTTCACCTTTAAAAAAACAAATTATGTTTGTAAATGTTAATAATAATGCAAGTTTTTGCACTCATTGTTGGACATAGCAGGTTTTCTCAATTATGAATTATTTACATAATGCATCTTCTTTGTTAAAATATTTACGTATTAGGTATTGTAACAAAGATAATACTAGAAATCTTTGTACCGTTCTCCAAGTGTATACAGTATTTTATTAATAAATGTTTATTAAATCAATGATGTTCATCAATCGATGATTTCTTTTTTAAGATGTTTATTTTCATTTATTTGAACTGAGAAAGATTTTTGAATAGGCCAGGCCAGGCTTCCCAATTTTTTTTAGGATATTTCAAAAACATGTCTATTTGCTATTTCGCAATTGTCTTTTAAAAAACGTTAATATAAAAATATTACTAACATGATAAAAATCTTTATCTTTCGGTAACACACTGAATGCAACACATTAAGTTCAGATGCTAATGAAATCTTAATTATCGAGTAAAAATTAAGAGAGCCAATAACACGCGCAGAGCAACTACTGAGTGTCTTACTCAAATTATTTATAAATCTATTTGGTAAATCTTCATATAATTTAAAGCTTTTTATAAAAATATTATTAAAAAAATACATTAAACTAATAGCTATTCTTCAAAGTTTTAATAAACATCGATTTTTTTCCATGAGTAGCTAAACATTGTTAAAAAAATTGAAATATTTATGTGCCTTCCACATCCAGATAGCGAATCCAGAAGCAAAAAATTTTTGGGGAGGAGGGTAGATCTTTTTGAATAGAGAACCATTTTTTAGAAAATAAGGACATAAACAAAGGGCCAAAATTAAAACACTTTTGGTGCGAAATAATCATTGCTATCCAACATTTGTTAAAAATTATTCACATTGTGCGGATGTAAGATAAAAACTAGGTATAAAAAAAATTAGTAAAGACCTTAGTCTTGGGGAGGACGATCACCTTCATTGTCCTCCCTTAAATCTGCCCCTGCACCCCTTTAAAATGTTTTTGATTTAAAATAATAAAAAAAAAACATTACAAAAAAAAACTTGAAAATCGGTACTGATTTATTAAAAATAGAAGAGGTTTAGCAGGTTTTCGTGTCAGCGATTTAATCCTTTTCTGCTAAGTTTTGAATCTACTGCTTGTAGACGAAAAGACGTCTACTTTTCTAGCGAATTTGATCAAAATGTCATTTTTCGATAAAACAAAAAAAAATGGAATTATCAGATTTTCACTCTAAATAAATAATTCAAGTCTTTTTAAGTTAAGCCCAGAGATTGAAGGCCGAGACAAAGTCTTTTAATAACGCATATATCTAGATACTATTTCCTGACTTTGAGGGTTAGCTAAAAACTGAAACCCGAAAGTTACTATTGCCAGTTGTATCCTCTTATGTCAATTTCATAATTTTTAGTTGACAGTTTTAAAACTTCGATTTTAATGGTCTCTTTATCACTTTTTATCAAGTTTTAGGAAATATTTTGAATCTTCCACATTATCATACATCTGTAAGACTCGATTCTTGTAAGAGAATAACTTTCCAAAATTTTATGCAGTTTAATGTAAATAACAATTCATGTGGTGATGAAATAAATAGAACTTCACATATAAATATATTAAGAGATATTTCAGAGATAATTAAATGACATTTTATATCAGTTATGACAAGAAAAATTGTCAGTAATGTATTTTTTAATTTATTTTTTATTATTTACGAGTGGTATTAATACCGTGTCTGGTTTACGAAAACCTAATGATACGCTGCTTAGTTGTTTCATTTGTTTGCAACTGCAATGGGCATTAACACAAACCTGTGATATGGAAGCACCACCATTTCAAACATGTACTTTTTCTCCAAACTTAGCAAATTGGATTCATGTAAAACATAAATATGATGAAGAAGTTTCTTTTAAATGCCTACTTTTCTATTATAAAAGTATTTGGAAAATGTTCTATAATTGAAATTTAAACGTTACGTATTTTTAGAAAAGAAAGACAGTGACGAAGTTTCTGGTTTTAGAGGATGCGTAGGTGAATATACTGGGTTTGATCCATGTGATAAAATGTCTGAACTTATAAAATTAGAAGAAGAAATATCATGTTATTTATGTGACACATTTAACTGCAACTTTGAAGCCGAAGGCCCCACAGATGCTTCATTAAATTATTACACGCCTCTATATTTAGTACTAATACCACTTGTATTTTTTTATTGAAGAGAAAGAACTCACCTTCTCTTGCTCTGGATTTCCTGCAAGTAATTTATACATAGCACTTATAGCTTTTTCCTTATTAATATCAAGTACATCATGAGAAACATTATTTAAAGACAACACAAAACTAGTATATAACCCTTTTAACTGGTCTTCAAAATACCAATTGCTGAGTATCAGATTTTCAGTCTAAGCCGACGATAAATCATTCAGGTCTTTTGAAGTTAAGCCCAGAGATTTAAGGCCGTGAAGATGTCTCTTAACAATACATATATCTACTATTCCCTGACTTTGAGAGTTAGCTAAAAACTGAAAACCAAAAGTTACTATTACTAGTTGTATCTTCTTATGTCAATTTCAAATTTTTTTATTTTTCAGTTTTAAAACTTCGATTTTGTTGATCTCTTTATCACTGTTTTTGAAGTTTAAGGAATTATTTTGTATGTTCCACATTATCATACATCTATAAGATTATCTTGCAAGACTTGATACTCGACCTAAAAGTGGACCCTTACTCTCAAATGTTCCTTGCTTACAGTTAATAACATTCCAAAATTTTATGCAGTTTTATCCTGTAGTAGAGAAATACATAGAACTTCGCACATAATATTCAAAGATATTACTGAACTGATATTTTATATCAGTTATATTTTATATACAGGCTGGTCCAATGAAAAGTTTGCACCTAGCGTTACCTTTGTTTGTGAAATTCAATGCAGAAATGCTCGAACAGGTCGATTTTCTTTCAAAAGGGGACACATTTTAAAAATATTTTGCAACCCCTATCTTTAAACACCTCACGGGTGTGAATCACACCCCTAAAATTTCAAAAGGAACTGGGGTCGAGTGACACATCGTTTTAAAGAGCACAAAATTATCTTTATAATGGTACTCCATTTGTTGTATTTTACTTGAACAGGTAATGTAAAAACGCCTAAAAAACTTCAATCACGTAGTTTTGGTATTAGTAAAAAAGATATCTAAATTTTACTTTTCAGGATCACTTTTGTAATCCTGAATAAACAATACATTTAAACGTTGTTTTTAGTTGCTATGACATCTAATAACTAAAAGTTACATGCCTTTTTCACTAATATCAAAACAACGTGATTGAAGCTTCTTAGGCGTTTTTACATTACCTGTTTCAAGTAAAATACAACAAATGGGGTACCATTATTTAAAGATAATTTTGTGCTCTTTAAAACGATGTGTCACTCGAACCCACTTCCTATTTAAAATTTTAGGGGTTTACCACCGTCAAGGGGTTAAAGATATGGGTTGCAAAATATTCTTAAAATGTGCCCCCCTTCAAAAAAAAATCGACCTGTCCGAGCATGTTTGCATTAAATTTCACAAAAGTAACGCATTGGACCAGTCTGTACAAAATTTTTTGACAGTTACGTTTCACGTATCGTCTCAAGTATGACAAGAAAAATTGTCAGTAATGTATTTTTTAATTTATTTTTTATTATTTACGAGTGGTATTAATACCGTGTCTGGTTTACGAAAACCTAATGATACGCTGCTTAGTTGTTTTATTTGTTTGCAACTTCAATGGGCTTTAACAGAAACCTGTAATATGGAAGCACCACCATTTCAAACATGTACCTTTACTCCTCACTTAGCAAATTGGTTTCATGTAAAACATAAATATGATAGAGAAGTTTCTTTTAAATGCCTACTTATGTATTATAAAAGTATTTGAAAAATGTTTTATAATTAAAATTTGAACGTTACGTATTTTTAGAAAAGAAAGACAGTGATGAAGTTTTTGGTTTTAGGGGATGCGTAGGTGAATATACTGGATATGATCCATGTGAGAAAATGTCTGAACTTATAAAATTAGAAGAAGAAATATCATGTTATTTATGTGACACATTTAACTGCAACTTTGAAGCCGAAGACCCCACAGATGCATCATTGAATCATTACACGCGTCTATCTTTAATACTAATACCACTTGTATTTTTTTATTGAATAGAAATAACTCACCTTCTCTTGTTCTGGATTTCCTGCAAGTAATTTATACATAGCACTTATAGCTTTTTCCTTATTAATATCAAGTACATCATGAGAAACATTATTTAAAGACAACACAAAACTAGTATATAACTCTTTTAACTGGTCTTCAAAATACCAATTACTGAGTATCTTTCTTCTAGATATAGCATTGCCTGAAGATAACTCGTTTAACAGTGATAGTGGCCGTAGATAAAAAGCTTTCAATTTTTGATTAGGTCGCAAAAGATCACACAAAAATAACTCCGTAAGTGTATCTGTAAATAATGATAACAGGTAAATACAACATGCAATTTTTGTAAAAAATATTTACCAATAGCAATCACACATTCTTTCTTCTTACCCACTTTAACCATATTAATAAGGTTTTGTAATGTGTCTAAGGTACAAACAGGATTATCTTGAATTGCAATTGTGGAAGCAGCTATTTTATCTGAAACTGTTCCCTTTGACATTACCGTTTTCATCCACTTAAATTCGGAATTATTTCTTGAGTTTTCTGTAATAATATTATTTACTAAATTATTAAAATCAGGATCACTTACTGATATTGTAATTTGCAACTTCTGCATCATGACATTTTTTTGCCTCTTCTTTTAATTCCACTAAAATTTGCTCTGTTACAGTCTTAAATTCCTTTGGATCTTCTACAACCTTAAAATATGATAAATATTTGGAACAAAATAAAAATTAAAGACCATAATACCTCTTCAAACCACTTTTTTTTGGTTTGCATAACCTCTGATTCCTCGTTATGTGCAATATTTCTGGAGGTTCGACGACTTTTTTTCTTCATTATATTAAAAGAATCTGTGCAAATTCTACTTAGTTTTTGCTGAAAAATTTGAGCAAAACCAGCTGAACTACTTAACAGAAAAGTTAGGTTAAGCACGTGTTGTCAAAAAATTATTGGTCGATCTCACGGATAATTAATTCTACTGATTCTACGGTCAGAGCATTCCCACTAGGCGGTGACGTCACCGTTCACCCGCTGATGCTTCCGCAGGTCTGAATTAGCCTACCCAATGCGTAAATTTTGGTCAATGGTCATTTCTAAACTGTAACCGCAGTTTGCAACTGCACATCGCAGACCCGGCATTTTATAAAGTTTGTTGTGTGTTAGATATTAAAACGTATTCTTTTAGTTATTGTAGGTAGGCCAATTCAGACTGGCGGGAGCAGAGCGGTTGAACGGTGACGTCACCGCCTAGTGGGATTGCTCTGACCGTTGAATTAATTATCCGTAGGTCGATCTGTCAAACATCTGTCATAAAATGACATTTACAATTTGACATAATTATAAAAATAAGCCATTTTTATTATTAAAAATTTATTCACAAAGTTTTTTAAACAATAATAATGATATGAGACAATCTTGAAAAAGATTAAAATTGAAACATCATGACAACCGCATTACAGCAACAAGCGTTTGCTTTAGATGCCCGATATAATGCCCATAGAGCTCCAGAAAGTCCCAATTTCAGTATAACATTTTTTTTTTGGGTCTTTACACATGTATAACTATAAGTTTTCTAGGAACATTGTACATAAGACGGCGTAGCCAGTTATTAAGAGAAACCCAGCGAGATCCGGAAAGATGGAAACAGTACCTTCGTGTTCGTTCTATGCTTTTACAACAGCGATATGGGTCATGTGCCGTTGAATCAAGTTCTTCAAATTTATCAAGATCTGTACGATAATCATCTAGTTGCTGTTGGTGTAAGAATTTATAACATTGTTACAGAGTAGCGTATCAACAGAGCAACACTCTTCTGTTGTAACACCAAGAGGACATGTGGTACCAACTAAGCAGGCAGAAGCTTCAAGAGCATTGGTTGGAGGAACTTCAATAGCTGAAAATTATGCATTTGTTGGTGTTCATCACATTTTCGACCAAGTTTGTTATTTGACATTTAACTTCAGCAATTATCACTATTGTTTTTTAGCATACTGAAGCTGTTACAATGGTCAAGTTTGCCAATAATGACAAAACAAAAATTTGTTGTGCTTCTTTAGACTCAACTCTGTCTATATGTGATGTGACAACTGAACCACCTACGGTTTCTGCAATTTTAAGAGGGCACACCAAAGCAGTTACAGGTACCTATACGTTGTGCATGAAAAAGAGAAACATTAACTAAAATTATAAATTACATATATAGGGCGACAGTTAAGATGTTAACACTAGCAATATTCCAAACAAATATTATAAATAACCTGGGGACAGTAGGTAGACAAGAAGTCTGTTTATACCCCATATACTCTTAAGAGCTAGCGATCTGTTTGACTAACCCGTTGATCACAAAACTCGAAATTTTCTGGAAACATATGTAATTTATTACAAGTTAAACAAGAAAATATTGGTCTAGCAGGTTTAGCACTGTTGCGTTATCCACTGTTAAACTCTTGAAACTTCATTTTTTTTTCTTTGTAGTTAGCGTTCTTAGCACGCTTGTATAAAGCTGTAATTTTATTATGTTTTAATCCACATCCATATAAGTATAAAAAATTGCCACATGATTTTGGATTTCTACTACTGGCTAAACTAGCGTTTAATGTTCGCTTAACTATAAAAACCCAGCCTCAATTTATATTATAAATACATATAATCAATCGAGTAACGAGTTGAGCACAAGGCTAAAAATTTGTAGAAATATGTACATATTGCCAAAATATTTTCTAACATATTTTGATCAATCGTGCAACAGGACTTTACAATTTATGCCTCCGACTTTTCTAGGGTATTTAATTGTTGCTCAAACACTTTGTCCTTTAAATATCCATAAATAGAAAAATGCAAAGGTGTCAAATCGTGTAGTAAATGCAGGATTTACACCTTTACTGATAACACGATTTCCATAAATTCTTGTAAAAAGCCTAAATTTTCCGCGCGCAGCATTTGCAGGAGTTCCACCCTGTTGAAAATGGTCCAACTGTTTAATAAACGGTTCCAATAGTTCTTCCCTATACCTAATTGCATTCATGTTGCCATATAAAAAATGGGTCCATATAACCTACGAGACACTGCTAACCATACGCCAACTTTTTGTCGATGTAAAAATGTTTCAACAAAAATATGTGGGATTTCAGAACTCCAGTATCTGCAGTTTTGAGTATTAACATATCCTGAAAGATGAAACCAGGCCTCATCACTGTAGAAAGTTAAATCTAATGTTCTGTCATCCATGTTGTTTTGAAACCAATTGTAATATTCAATTCGACGTGGTGGATTATGGATCTACTGGTAAAAACTGATGCAAAATTCTAATCTTGTATGGATGTTTATGCAATCCTTTGTTGACAATTTTTTGTGTGGTGCTGTAAGGAACACCTGTTTGCCGAGACAACCTTGTCAAAGATGGATGGTGGATTCTTTTCAATTCGTTTCTGTATGTTTTGAACAATTTCTTCTGATACTTGAGGTCTTCCAGTTGATTTTCCCTTCTTTACCTGCCTGTCTGAATAAATCTGTCCAGAACGTTTCTTATATGAGCCAACAATGATGGTTCTTGAATTTGTAGATCAGAATATTGTTGAAGAAATTTATTTTTATAATGTAACATTGAATATCCACTGACCATTTTCAAAAATTCCATTTCGATAATATGACATCAGAATGAAAATATTCTGTTCCACAGTGTACCCCATTGCTAATTTGTTTCAAGAAAATTTTTATTTAATTGAAAGTAAATTTTTGTTAATTACTTACTGAAAAGAAGCGAAAAACAAGTAAAGTCGTTTAAACTGAGTTTATTTGTTGTAAAGCTAAAAACATTCAAAATAGCTACGACGAATAGTGGTAGCTATTTTTTGAAAATCTAAGATACAATTTTTGTATTAATTATTCTATCAGACCGATATGTTCTTGTTTAAATGGTATTAAATTATATTTCTACAAATCCTTAGCCTTTTACCCAACAGGTTTGTTAACGGTGAGACACCGCCCAGAAATGTCATCCGCTAATCGGCTAATCATTACATTTACATTCATACTCTAAAGCAAATAGATTTAATTGGTTACCTGCTTTACGGGATTTTTATTATAAAATTGTTTAATGAAAATCCTGTAGGCAACCAATTAAAATCTATTGACTTCAACGTATGAATGTAAACGCGGTGATGACATTTCTAGCTGGTGACGTAAATTCATTACTAGGTGGCCTGGATTAAGACATCCTAAGTACTGAGCTTTTGTTGGAGTAATTTATAATTTAATCAATATTTCTATTTTTCGTGTAAATGACAGTGTCTATAAAATGATCTTTATCAAAAGTGCTATGAAATTAATTAGTGTGATTCTTTCATTTGCCACCTCCTTCAAATAGTAATTTGTTTTGGGAATTTGGTTATAGTCTTATCGCCTTACACATGTTAAAAGGTGGTTATCTAAAAATAGTTGTGATACATTTTTTATTGTTTATACAAATAAGTACAAAATGAAAAAGTTGAGATGTTGGTAAGCAAAAATTGGATATATTTATTACATGTTTGAAGATCACATAACAAATTAAAAAACAATCTTTAGATTTTGTTGTATTCTGCATCTTATTTGTTCCTTAACTTATTACTCGATCAGGAAACAACTGTTGCAAGTAATTAATTATTTCTCGAGTAGTGTGAGCTGTAGCTTCATCTTGCTGAAAATATCTTTGCTCGCGTTTATCGGCATGAAATTTATTAATGAATATATTTAAAATTTCTTCTATATATCTTTGAGATGCACTAAGGATTCTCTGCGACAACGGGAAATGCTTCAAAACTTTGAGGTGTTTCCTGTTGCCTTACAGACTGAATGGGAACAAATATTGCAAAATAAAGAAATGTGTCATCTAACAACATGCTCAACGTTATTTCTTGATACACATTCTAATGAGTCAATTCATGATAAATCATTGTTGATACTAAAGTTCTGATACTTCGTATTTGAATATGATTTTCTTAATTTCTCTATAAGACATTTAAGGTTTTTTATATTACTTATTATTTTGTACTGTATGCAAGGACAAAACCTATTTATTTGATGATTTTATGATTGAACATATTATATTTAAATATGAAATAAAAGTTGCTACATGATCGTGCAGTTGTAAGAGATTAACTCATTTTGAGCACTATACAGGGTGTTATGGAAATGAGTGCAAATATTTTAACCTGAAATACAGCACCACAAATAATAAAAATCTGTAAAAAACTTTTTGTCTTATCTCAACTGATAACAAAATTATAAACTAAAAATTAATTATTACAAAACATATAACATTTTTTTTAACATAGGGCAATCATAGGTTTTTTAGGTCAAAATAAAGCGATTTAACACAATTTACCTCTATACTAAGTTGCACCGTTTAGGAGCTAGAGGACGCCAAAGTTAAAGATGAAAAGTCAGTTTTATACTTTAAACGTAAATATCTCGAAAACGATACGTTTTAGCAAAATATTGCATTCTTGCAGTTTTATGTAGAATCTACTGGCATATTCATTTTTGCTACAAAAATTAGAAATTAATAAGAAGAAAATTGGTTAACTACCCAAAATGTGAAACAAAGTGCCGTAACTTGAAATTGAGATGTGCAGCAAAATTTTGCTAGTAGAAATGAAAAGAGTACAGTCAACTTCATTTGTGTACCAAATTTGGTATTAATCGGTTAAGCGGTTTTCCAGATATAACAAAAAAATGTTTTTTTATACCCAACTTTGACGGCCTGTAATTTTGTTGTTAGTTGAGATAGGACAAAATTTTTTTTACAAATTTTTATTATTTGTGGTGCTGTATTTCAGGTTAAAATATTTGCACTCATTTCCATAACACCCTGTATAGTTATATACTAGGGCTGGGAATTTTTATCGATATATCGATAAAATATCGATATATCGACTTGTCGATATCGACTTTCTAAAATATCGATATATCGATATTTATCGATAATCCGATAATTCGAATTTTATCGACATTCGGATATATCGATAATCCGATCGATAATCGGATATATCGATAATAAATTTAGCGATAATCAGATACATATATCGATAATCCGATATATCGATATTTATCGATAATCCGATATATCAATAAACCGATATTTATCGACAATCCGATATATCGATGAACCGATATTTATCGATAATTCATTATATCGATAACAAAATTTGGTACCGGGTCTTCCAAGTTTTACATCCACCAATGGCACTTTCTATTTGAACAAAAATTCTGAAAAAAGTCACATATAATTATCTGTAGTGGAAGTTCATCCTATCCAAATTTGAAATTATTTTGTTAAGTAGGGAGTTTTTTGGCTTTAATTCACTAATTTATCAATTAATTTATATAATTTTGATCACCACTGTATCTCGGTATGCTACATTTGTCCGGGTTACATTATTTTAAACAATTTTTGTTTTTCTTAAATTTTAATTTTGATATTAAAGCTTTTTTTCGATAGTTGGTTATGACAGGGTAGTCAATTTGGGATGAAAAGAGATTTGTGGCTTTTGCGCTTTGTCTATAATTCAGGTACTTTGAGTCGAACTTTTGTGTTTGGTATTTATGACAGGGACCGACACGTGCCTATTTCAAGTAGTAATGTGAAAATCGATTTTATTCAAAAACTAATAATTAAAAAAATAAAATTACAGATTGATTTTCTAATTAATTTTTGATTGATACGTGTGAAAATTGATATTAAGTATCCTTCAACTCAAATACTAATAGAATATGCTAACATCTTACGCAATTTTTTTTAAAGATACATATTTGGATGCTTTCCATCCGTTTCAGTTATTCAATAAGTTTTCCTTTATGAACTGATTCGGTACAAATAATCACCTTTCATGATGTGATTATGATTAACCAAAACTTAATCAACATAACATTGTTAAGTCCTAGAAATTAATATCGAAATTCATCTAGGTACGCTATTATAGAGTTAATGCTCAATTTCCCTTATGGAGTGTACCATTTGGATAGTACGACAAAACAATGAATGTATTTTGTTTAACAGTATAAACCATTTTTTATGATCCGTTAAATCTTTAATAAAATACAACCAAAACCATAACACAAAAAACCCATTCCATCTGGGTTGACACAGGATTAAGAACAGACTAAGAACCCAAACAATCAAAACTAAAGCAAAACTGGGAACAGAATTCACAATACTTTATTTTTATAATTCACAGTTTCGCCAACAAATGACGAATAAGCGAAAACGATTATTGAGAAGGCGTAGTTATTTGTTTAATTTGACAAAAAACGTATGATTTAACACTTCAAAGAAAAGGCACACCGGTTTTTCGTTGAATTAAATATATAATCTTTTCACCGATTCACGCAATTTAACATTTGTTAACTAAAGATCCTGACCAGCATAAAAGTGTCTGCTTTGCTGCCTGGCCAATAAAAAGGGTTGACATATTGATTAAACAATAAATGTGGTCTTCAGTATGCTGCAATTATGGCATTTACTGATCGGCGAAAAGAATTGTTTTCATAGCTAATTTAATAAAGATTGTTTTATAGACAGACTGTACAATAGGCAGTTTTGTTTTTTTTACAAATAAGTTATCATATTTTTTATTAGGTTTTGATTGGTCGGCAAATAATGATTTGATTGTTAGTAGTTCTTTGGACGGGACTTGTAGAGTGTGGAAAGTTTCAGACTTCAACTGTTTGAGAATTGTTCAAGATGTTAACAGTTCTCAATTTTTGTGTTGCTTGTTTCAACCCATTAATAATAATTTGTTTGTTGTATCCTTTGTTATTTTTTTAAATATTATTAATTAAAATATGTTAGATAAAAATAAACGCAAAATTAAAAACTTGATATAATTCTTAACACAACTTTAGACTGGTACTAGTAGAGGAGAACTAAAAATTGCCAATGTTTCAACGGGAAGATTTATGAAAAATACATGTAAAATTGGGGGGAATGTTTTATGTTTGACGTCAGATAACAATGGAAAGATATTTTGGGTTGGGAATGATAAGGTAGAGTTTATGTGTTAAAACAATGACTTGGAGTTTAGATTTCTTCTAGGGAGAAATTGTATCACTCTTTTGTGAATTAAATGGTGCCCTTTGTAAAACAAAGAAGATACTACTGTCACCAAATTGTTCTATTACCAGTTTAAGTTACAGAGCTTGGATCAGTAGAGAAGCTCGTGATCCTTTACTCCTAGTAAATGCAACAAATAATTCATTATGTTTGTTTAGGTAAATTATAAATATTAACTTCAAGTAATTTTTATTATAATTGCTTTTAGTGTTTTGGATGGTGAAGGCACTTTACAGTTGAAAAAGAGTTTCCAAAATAGACAACAGAAACATATTGTAAGATCTACCTTTTGTCCGATTATGTCATTCCGTCAAGGAGCGTGTGTTGGTAGGAATAAAAATATAAAATCAAAATAATTTGATCAACTTGTGTTATTTTATTATTTTTTTAAATTTTAGTTACGGGAAGTGAAGAGGGCAGCGTTTATTTTGTTGATGTTGAAAAAGTTGGAAATAGAGCAGTTGTCAATACATTACAGGGACACGCAAGCTCTGTTTTGGGAATCAGTTTTAATTATGATGAGTCTTTATTAGCCACAGGTGACCGTCAAGGACTTGTTATTTTATGGAAAAAGGGAAATTTGTTATAAAAGTGAATTCATGGTTGCAAAAACTCACTGTGATTCTGCAACGAATATTGGTTGTGAATTATTTCATTAAGATACAAAATCAACTTACCGTACTGTTAGAATGTATTTTGTTTTTAATTGGAATAAATAAAATGTGATGGACTGAAGGCTTGCAGTTGGCCATGAAAACTTTAAATAGTGTTCTTCTATTGAGTACCAAGAGTCGTCTCTTAAAGCAGAATATGGGTCCCATTCCGAAAATATAGATTCCAAAATCCACAAGCTGTCGCTTTTTTTTCGCCAGTTTTTAAGCGTTTGCAGAAAAAATAGTCAGCACTGTTTAGCACATGGAGGAATAAATAAATAGTCTTATTTATTCCTCCATGGTTCAACGCCATCAGGCACATTTGAAAGACAATTTAATTTCCTACATAACATTTCTTATACAATATTTCTCTAAAACACATCTCAGTCGCGTTATAATCAAATTTTTAGGATTTTTTTTACTTGTATCCAAGTTGCAAGATTAGAGACGTTGTAAATCGTAATAATGCTACTATCATAACCAGAATGGTCTTTGTATCTTTGTTAGTAAGTTTTACAATTCGAGTCATTGTTTCTAATGGAAAAAATATACAGTGTAAACCATTATTGGAATGGAATAACTTAGAAAAAAAGTTCAGGGATTTGTTTTTCAGGAAAACGCTTGGACACGTATCCTGTTATTTTTCAACGCGCATTTTTGACAAAAAAATTGGATATACAGGGTGTCCCAAAATCAAAATACGACCCTCAACTTTGAAATTTTAATTGAGAACCCATATTTTTTAGCATATCTGAATTCTACGTATAAATCACTGAATTTTTATCGAATTTATTTATTTCAATTGGATCACGTCTTTTTTTTCAAAAACAACTGAAAATCGACATAGTGTGTGCTACATAAAAAATACGCAAAAAATATAAAAATAAACATTGTGTTCTATTTAAAAATCGAAAGTTATGTTCGTTTCTTGTAAAACCGAAAGTGATAGAAATTTCGTTTTTCACTCGATTAATAAGGTTTAGAGTACCTGTATATTAGTTTGATAAGAGTACGGCAAACACGTATATTTGACAACTATTTTTGATCCAAATTTATGTCAATTTAATGTCATTAGGTCAGTAGCGTCACAATAGTTTTTTTTAACAAATCAGAATAAATTAAAAATGTAAAATATATATAAGAAAAGCAAACAAAACAATATTTTATTGAACAATAATTATTATGAATTAAAGGTATGACTTAATTTTTTGTTATTTACTTTAAAATACATCAGTCGTCTCTGCTTCAAATTTTGAAATTTTTTTTGGAGATGAATATGATCCAAATTTTTTCCATTTTCGTTTAAATTTTCCGGTAACGCAGCATATGTTTCTGAATTTAATGAGACCTTAGGAAAGCAAAAAATGGAAGATACAGCAAGCTTCTACAGTATTTTCCAATAAATTTCCCACAGATCTTCTGAAAAATGTTCGCCACATAATTTTCAATTTTTCAGTGGGACCCTATTCATTTGCTTTGCCCAAACAGCACGCTTATATGGGTTATTCGAGATAGATTTGAAGACTATACCATCTTCGGTTCTATTTTTACATCCTTTTGCACTGCAGCTTCACAATAAATGTCACAATGACGGGTATTTTAATAAAATAAGCAACAAATAAATAGGCTGCGGAAAAAGTGATCCACCAATCAAATTGGATCACGCTCTTTGTCCTACTCTTATAAAAATCATTATATAGGTACTCTAATAAGGTTTTTCTAACATAATAAGTTTCCCGAATTTCGCTTTTCTATTTAAAAAAATACTGTTAAGGGGTGAACCTATTTTCGATTACACTAGGTATACATAAAAAAATACAACTAACTTCTGTTTCAATAAATATTTCTGTTTTGATTTGTCCCTTCAATTTTACTGACACATTTTCTATACTTCTAAGTTTTTCTTTTCCTTGAGAGCAGTTTTTTGTTTACTATAATTTGGAAGACAGTTTCACCGAGCGCCTAATTTTCCACATGTCGTGTTTCGAAGCTTATAGTGCGTTTACAAACTGATAACTTTAAAGCCAAATTTAAATGAACACCCGGTATGTTATAGATAATAGAAGAAAATATAAAATCTGAATAAAATGTTTATTAATATAACTTACTACAGTATATTACAATACAATTACTACAAGTACAAGAAATATGAATAGCCGATCACATTATTAGGTCCGATACGGACATATTCTACAACAATTATCTACAAAATAAAAAATAAATCGTATTAACCACAATATATTAAGGGGCACAATATGAGTTAACATTAAATGTTAATTTGAATTCAGTAAAACATTTACATGAGAATAACGAAAGACTATAAATACTGAGTCTATATAAAAACTACAACACCTTGAACAAATATTGGACGCCAATTTTTTTGTGTTTGTACATCAACATTTTTTTTCCTATCAAAAGATCTAGACAAGATGAACAAATTCTGGCAAGTTGCATTTTAATGGCCTGAAAACTCCACATCAACATTTTTTTCCCTTCAGCTCATAGCTAAAATATTTAATTATATTTGTTCAAGTAGTCTAGAGGTATCGTTAAATATTCTCTTTTGGTTCTACACTACATAATAAAAAAAACGTTTAAAAAAAGGTAATGAAAAAACAACAATAGTGACCAATTAACTAAACGATATCACAAAAGTAGAGAACGAAAAGGAAAAATGTTTGATTTCGAGATATGAGACATTCTAAATCTGATTTAAAGCTGATTTTGTTTAAATCTATCTATAATCTAAAAAGTTTCTCTTTGAAATATCTACCCAAACGCCTCTGTCAAACATCATAAGTTCCTGCCTTTATCAATTTAAGGCATCAAAAGACCTGAACAAGTTTTATGAGAAATAACAAAACCTAAACGGGATTAGTCAATTTTCTTTCTAAAGTACTTGATTCAATTCCACTATCTTCATCAGCGCTGTCCAATAGACTAGCTTCCCCCCGTACAATTTCAACCTTACCTTTCGTTTTACTCGTGTCAAAATCTTCCTTCACTATGTGTTTCTGGAGGGGTTTATACGGCAACGCTTCAAACGAGACATTTTTACCTTTGCTTTCTTCGTCATCGGGTGGAGTATCCACCTGTTGCACTAAAAATCGACTCTTCCCAAACGTCGTAAACGTCGGTTTTTCTCGATTCATCACCGGATCATCGATAACAGGCTCGATACTGAAGACTTTATTTGTAGTGAAGGCGCTTGGACTGGGCGGCAAGTCAAGTTTCAACCTGTTTCTAGTGTGTCTCAAACCGCCCAACATATCGTAGTTTCGAGATTCTTCAACTTTTTTGCTTCGTTTCGCAGCTTCAGATGCTAACTGTTTCAGTGTTGGTACGTTCATAAATTGGGAGGTAAACTCATTTTCGGTGAAACCCGCAGGAGTTATGTCTTCAACTCCGCTATCAGGTGTTGCATTTTCGGTGGTTTTATTCATATCAGTCCAATTTCCAGGGAAGAACTGGGAACTCAAGCCGCTAATCATGTCGAATGGTTTCGCTGAACTACTTATGAAAAATTCATCGTCCATACCTGACTCACCTAAAACAGTGTAAATGGATTCAGCTTATAAAGATGGTTAAATAAGTCTTACTTGAATTAAAATCTGTTATGCTACTCAATTGGTACAAATTCAAATTTCTACTAGGTTTCTGTTGATAGTAATTTTGGGAAAAATCACTTTCGTCCGAGTTTTCAGGAGGAACGTAGGACTCGGTGCCATCTAGTTCCCAGTCTAAAATACGGAATACCATCAGTGAAATAAAACAGTTTTATGTCTATAAAATCTAATGCTTTTATGAAGTGTTAAATATGATTATTTCTTTAAAGAATGCTTTTTTCTTTTCTACTTTTTTTTAATATTTATTAAATACACAATAATGTTGTAAAACTCTTAAACTGTAAGTTGGACATCGGTGAGCGGGAGGCCAGAGTTTGTCGATTGCATATGCGACTTCCCCCATTCATCGGTGTACAAGTTGATTTTTACACACATAAAAAATTGATATTTTTAGAAACTGATAGATAAAACTTGTTTAAATTAGAATAATTGATAATTAAGGCAATTCTAAAGTTTTTTCTTAAAAAAACTCTAAAATTTTTCTCACTGTACTTCTACAATTATTACAAAACCTGTTGAAATTTAAAAAATCAATTTACTCATATTGATTGTATTTTTTTTATTCAAACAAGTGCAGAACTGGAGAAGGCGTTTTTTGCACAGGTCTAGCGATTTTCCCATAATTATAACTCTTTCTGAAAACATTAGTCTTTTCTAAAATATATAATTTTTAGACTGGTATCAACTAACAATTATGACAAGCAGTTAAGGAAAAACACGCAAAGACAAAACTCGAAAAAATGAAGCTCACCATCAAAAGAACTGTAATCAGTCTGTGGTTTCCATAAATCATAACTGTGGAGTACAGGACTTTCAGGTTCCCTGGGATATTCATAAACACAATGATACTTTTGTTTTTTGAACCACACACCTTTAGACTTTTTCTAAAATAAGTATATACTGTAAACACATGTTTTATATCACAATATTCATTAAAATACCTTTTCAGTTTTTTCAAGTGTTTTTTCTGGTGACCGCAATGCAGATTTGACAGGAGTCGCATATTTATCCCACGCTGATGGAACAAATTCGGGACTTTCACCATCTTCGTCACTTCCACTACTCTCACTTGAAGTTTCTTCTTGAATACCTTCCAGGGGATGTATGGTTTCCAACTGTTTAATAATAACAATTTTTAAAGTGATTCATAGTGTAAAATCAATAAGAGTAATTATACAAAAAAATTATAAGGAACGGAAAATGGTTTTTAATGTGTTAGGAACAAACAGTGCAAAGAGAAGTACTCACCACATCTTGTGGGGCAGCGCGTAAGGCCTTGAGAGACTCTTCGTGCTCACCCTCCTACATCAAACATACATACAGAACACTATGTACAAAGAGGTAATGATATGCAAGTAAAACAAAGAACAAAAAAAAGATCAGTCAAACAAAAAATATATTAGTTTTTAGTGTAAATAGTTACAAACAGAAGGATATAATTTATTCAAATATACAGTGCGCATCACAACTTTCAAATATAGCCAACAGAAATGACTGATGAGGACACCACACGAGGGGACTAATATATTATCAGTATACTAATAATATACAATATGGCCCACTGAAAAGGTCTCACACCCAGATTTCTACTTTATTTAATTTAATTCAATTATAATCGCTTGAACAGGTCGATTTTTTTTGCTAGGGGGCCACTTGATAGTAAAAGCACCATAAAAAAATACCCCTGTTTCCCGGATAACAACCCCTTTGTAAATCATTATAGTGAAGATGGGTCGAGTGATACAACATTCTAAAGAGAATTAAAATTTATTGATTTTTAACACATTCAACCCCTTATCAATCCATCTACACTTTCTGGAAAACCATTGAGAAGAGATAATAGTCCCAAATCGGGTAGATGTTGCTTTTTAAAGGTAACACTTGATCGTAGTAAAACCACAGTTTTAAAAACTCTTCCAGTTGCAAGGGTGACCACCCTCTTTTAAGTCATTATAACATAGGCCTCAAGAAACCAAAGCAAAACATTTAATTTTGATCAACTTCTGTTAATTAAGACAAAAAAAAGTATAAAATTTTCTTCACTTAATTGTATAAAATCCATCCCCACCCCACTATTGATACTTTTTGGAGCCTTGAGGATAACCTCCCTATTAGTTAATAACCACCTCAATAGTTTTCCAGAAAATGTAGAGTGATTATTATAATAAGGTGTTGAAAGTAGTAAAAATTGACAAATTTTTGCACGATTGAAAAGCGGATCTTATTCTCCTTAAAATGATGTATCACTCGACGCATGTTCCCTATAGTGATTTACAAAGGGGTTACAACCCTGGCAAAGGGTGTTTTTTTATTGTGCTTTCACTATCGTTAAAGGGGTCAAAAAATGTCATTCTTTTTAATTTGTGAGGCACTGACCCCCTTATGTTAAATCGACCAATGTTACCCTAATAAGGCAAAATTATACTGAAAGTATTTTCAAAATAAAAAAAAACTAAGTTTAAATCAACAGCTTTATAATTTTAGTATCAAGGAGTTTATTTAGGTCAAGAGATATACATAATAATATACGTAATAGTGGACACAAAATCGTATCAAAAAGAAATATAATAATTTCTCCGTTTTTTTAATTTGTTACTTTTTCTGTTCCTTTACTTAGGTATTTTTCACTCTGTTAACTGCAATTTCACTTTTGAAAATTGACTTTTCTAACAACAAAAGGAGCTAAAATCTGAGAAACTACTGACTGACTATTTACTTTCTTCCTTTAGTTAAGACTATTAAAAATTTTAAATTACTAATCCCACCGGCCCCATTTCTAGAGATCACAATTTATTTAGCGGTCAATATAAAATAAATAATATATTTGAAAGTTATATTCAATAATGTTGTTTTAAATTAGAAAAAAATAAAATCTTCATTTTTATCACAGAAGTCATATGATACTGGTATGTGGTTACTGACAATTTTAAAGAAATAAATTATTTTCTAGAATTAAATTGCTCACAATAAAAACTAAAATCCAACTCATTTCAATTTTAGAAGATTATTTTTTGTCACAACAATACATATTTTATGTCTCTATGGCAGAACGTAGGCATTTGCACTCTGCGGGTGCATTATTAATGGCCGAGCGTACATAGCTGGGACAGCAAAAAACACCTAAAGGCTGAAAAAGCTTTTCTGTCTGAGTGACATACAATAGTTTTTTGCCTATCATTTACTGTAATCTGTAAATATTAAAAAAAAAACTTGAGAAGTAAGATTCACTTACTTTATTATCAGAAATTTATAGTAATTAACGTAAATTAACGTTTAACAACAAATAACAAATATATTTATTACTTATTATAATAGCTAATTACAATCGTACCTTGAACAACATTATTTGATATTTAAAAATTATATTTTATCATTTGGCCGGTAAGATCGAAAACTATTTATTACTATATACACAACTATATATGTATTAACTATGTTTTGCTGTAAATATTAAAATTTTTGTTTACTATTACGAGTATTTATTATGTGTTACGTTTATATTTCCATTTTATTTTTTTAAGAGATGAAATTGTTTTAAATGAAGTTTTTGTAACTATCATTAAAAATTTGTCAACGGAACTTTTACAGATAATTTTTAAATTGATTGTTTGGAATACATCATTAATCAATTTTGTTTGCCTCTAATTAATATTAAAAATACATTGGGTTTGGTCGGCTTTTTACTTTGCAACAGTATGATGTGAGCATGTTCTGACAAAAAAGGCCCACAAAACTGTTACCTTTGACAGAAGAGAGTAAAAAAACAGTTTTGACATAAACGGCCAACAAATACGTATTTCTGCTTTTAAAATTATTCACTAATATATGTATTACTAATACATTTTTTTTAGGTAGGCGAAAAATGAAATTACGTACCTTCCAAATAAATTCTCCACTTGAACTAGAACGCGTGTCTGATCCACTATCCCAATCTTGTTCATCGTTTAAATCATTACTTTCACTAAACGAAGTGGTCATCATCTGACTATCGCTAGGTCCACTGAATCTAATATCCGTTAAAACACCAAAAATGTCATGATCGTCGTCATCATCATTATTAATAATTAAATCATTACTGTGAGTAAAGTTATTAACATAATCGGGACTGTTGCGTTCACTTGCATCTTCAAACATGCTGTTAATTTGTTTGTTATTGATAAATTCGGCAGAATTTTTCGTGTTTTCCAAATTGACTATGTTAACATAGTCGGCCTCGTTATAGTAATCATTCAGGTTTCTAAGATTTTCGTAGCAAGCAGTATTTTCGTCCTTATCAGACCCTTTGCAAATATTTTGAAGGACATTCACGTCAAGACTTGTTGTTCCATTAGCATCATCTGGTGCTGATTCCATTTCAATTGGAACACTGACCGTCTCCGACACCAACATATTTCGTGAAATTACTTTATCGTAACTTAACAAAGACGCTGGCAGTTGTTTCCAGGGTTTATCCTCCGGTGACGGCAATGGTGCCACCTGCTTATTAATAAAAGGTAACAAATGATCTGTCGATTCAGAATTTGAATCCTCGCTTGTCTTTGAGCAGTCGTGCTCTCTTTCTCGTGTTAGAAATTCGATTGTCGAACATTTACAAACTTCTGTTATTTCGGTACTTCCTTTCGCTGTCTCACTAGTTTTACACACACTAGCTGAATTATCACTATCAAATTTCGTATCTTTCTCGACTTTATCTTCATCTATAGCTTTATCACTTAAGTCAGTGATGTTTAAGTCACTGTTTATGTTATGATTCATAGGTACCTGTTGTATATTTTCCTCACCGTACTGTGACTCACATTCGGAAATTTTAGGGGTTGGTGAATTATTATCGCGTTCTGAATCATTAATACCGCATGTGAGCTCCTCTAAATTGAAAAGAGTGTCATTTGAACAACATGAATCTTGACTGGGAGTATGTCTATGAAGAGGCTCAGGATGCATTGGACTTTCTAGTGTTTGAGCCGAATGACTTTCAATTTCATTCGGCAAACCGTCCTGTTCACACTGATCAGACCAATCGCTGTCTTCTTCATCACTTTCCTCCTTCCTGAAATGGCATTTAAATCAAGTTACTTGCAACAATGTATGTATTATATATTTAGAAAATTTAGAAATGAAATTTTTATATTGACATGAAAAATTGTGTAAAGATGGTCATATAGCAATGAATTTGCGTTATCAGCTAATAATGTCATTAGCGAATCACTACGTTTACATTCATACATTAAAGCGAACAGATTTAATTAGTTGCCTACTTTACAACATTTTTGTTAAGCATTACCCTGTAACGTAGGCAACCAACTATATCTATTCGCTTTAATGTATGAATGTAGAATTTCTAAATGTAGTGATTCGCAGATGACATTTACTCCAAAGCCAGTCTTACTGAAAGTTTAAAATCGCCAAAAATTTTGCTATAAACACGCGTAAGCATAAAAATGTACATATAGTGCTTTCTAAATATGTTCCAGTAAGTGGGCGGTTTTATTACTGCATCTGTTGAGCAAACAGAGTACATAGTTATTTGAACCGAAAATCTAAATACTTTACAAAAACATTCTAACAAAATTAAGTCAATCGGTCTAATTTCCTTAAAGTTTACAATTTTTTATTTTTATAATTTACAATACAATATGAGGCGACTATCAGTGGCTTCGAGTTTTAAGCCGTTACCACTAGACCACCATCCGCATAGCAATTTTGAAAATGTATTTAAAGTGATTTATTGACCATCGTATATAATATTCTATAGTCTTATTGACGATCGTATATAATACTCTAGAGTCTAGACTTTGTTAAGTCCAAAAATGTCAAGTGAATGAAGCGTAATTACTCTGGGAAAATATAACATGGGAACCGACATACCCAACGTTACACTATCGTGTTGTTTTGTTAAACATAACAAATATAAATGGTACTTTTTTTCAAATGAGTTACTTACTTTGGCGTAAAATTAAATGAATTATCGTCAACAAAACTTTCTTCAGGTATTGGTGATAAAGGTGTATTGTACACATTATATCTAAGAAATACTTCATTTCTTTCTATGGAATCCCATTCCTCCTCATCGTGGATTACCCCATTTGATCCTCCCTTAAATATATAAAATAAACTAAAATTGTTTTTAAAGGTAAAGATTTACCTGTGCTTGTGGTAATTTGTTTAAAAGTTCGGTACGAATCGCTGCCATAATCTCATCATCCATATTAAAACCTACATAACTATCACTATTAGTATTTAATGAAACTGTCATTTCCCCAGAAATATCATTTGACTGTGGATGAAGGAACCAACCACTTCCATTTGTGTCCCAAGAACCGGTATCTAAAAATTTAACAACACGTTTATTCATGATTTAATTATATCTTAGAAAAAAATTACCTTCAACTTTGTCATTAGTCTCCATTTCTACATTAATATCATTTATATCAACTACATTCTGTTCTTTTGTGAAAGTCTTATCTTTATCGACAATATATGTACGATCCGGCTCCGAGTCTATACTCTCTTCATTAATTTCATTTGTGGTAAACAATAAACTTTGAGGTTCTGACGAAAAACTATCAAAAAATTCGTTCTCTTGAGATTCATTCTGACTATCAAGCGCCTTTCCCAAAAAATTATCCCATGTTTCTAAAGAATACAAATTCGATTCGTCATCAGGATTTTTTTTACCTGAATCTTCAAACAAATTCAAACTGGAGAAAGCGTCATGTTGAGATGTCAATTCTTGTAAGCTCTTTTTATTACAAAACGGTGTACTAGAAAAAATACTTGAATGTGTTAGGCTATTCGGCATTGCTTCATCTTGATGTTCGCTCAAGTCGAATGCTACTTTTAGTTTTTCTATATCGCTATGACATTTAATTTCTTCATTTAAAAATTCTTTGGTAGCTTTTATACAATCAACTTGTTTTATTTCAACCAATTCATTAGCTGGTGTTTCTAGACTATCTAAACTATCAGTCATTTTTCCAACACTTTCGGTTTCATATCTGGCTATTATATAGTCCATTAATTCGTCATTATCTTGTATCAAGTCGACCAATTTGGGCACTTGATAAATTTTTGCAATGGTGTTTTGAATGTCTTGTGCATTTGATGTGTAACGCACAGTTACGTTAGAAGAAATTTTGTCATTCTCATCTATGTTTCGTAAAGATTCTGTTGATTCAACTTTATCACCTTCAACTCCAGAATCATACAACGTTTCTAAATTGTCACTGCTGTTTACTTTTTCAAAAAGGTCTGAATTATTGAGGTAATTCACGAGTTCAGTATTACTTCTAATAATATCCGATAACTTGGGAACCTCAAAACTCTCATTTTCTTCAACGAATTCGTTTTCTTTAAAATTGATAAACTCATCTAGTTTTGAAGGATTCAATCGTACAGGACTGTACTTATCTATGGTAACATTGAACACATTGAACACTTGATTAGCAGGTTTGATTTCACTAGTATCATTTAGTTCTTGCAGTATTCTTTTGCTGGGTGAATTTTCCAAATACCCACTAGAAACACTACGCGAAACATTGTCATCACCTGCACTATCACTAAATTTTTCACTATTCTTATTTTGACTACTGTTTTCAGGTACAAAAAGCAGACTATCTCTTCTTTCCTCCTGTAGTTTCTTCAGTTCTTCCTGGAACGTTTCTTGTACATTCAAGAGATTACCTTCACTGCCGAACATTAAACTACAAGTTTCTAAATTTTGTTTAGGCGCGTATCTCACATTTTTATAGTTTGTTCTATAGTCTAAACTTGGCAAGGGAGTTTCTGACTCTGATTCCGATTGATCAATATGGGTCAAAATCATGAGATCAGCCACCGAACGCGATTTTTGTCGCACTTTCTCTGAATAAGCCCCACGTTCAATCTTTTTCTTCCAGTTTTCTTCTTCGGTTTCACTACCGCTACTCGGTCTTTGAACGAAAATCAAACTGTCGTTCAAACTTTCCGACTGGCTGGGAGATTCAAAAATTTGATTTTTGTCACTAAGCGGACCAAGTTTGAACTCTATTTTTGTGTTAACTTTAGAACCTGAGTCGGAACATATGTTATTTTCTAAATCTATAACGTTGTCCAAATCTTTTATGGCATCTGAGAGACCTTTAACGTACGACATATCACCAGTTTTAGTGGCCACATTTTCTAACCACGACTCCATTTGCAAATCAGAACTATCGGCCAATAAATTATCTAGAGAACCATGTAAATTATTTAAACTAGGTGATAAGGATTTAGATGTGACAATTTGTGAATCATCCAAGTCCAGTTCAGTACTGTCCGTAATATGATTGTCAGTCTTGACAATACTGTTTGGTTTAAACGACTCCCAACGCTTGTCAAAATCGCTCATTGAAATATTTAACTCAAATTTAGTAACAGTTGTGTTCTTGTAAACTTGAAGTAGATCTCCCAACATTAGATCAATTTGCGCCATTGCAGGACGAGATTCACTGTTAGTCCAACAGAGTTGCATTAAGCGGAAACTATAAACAAAAATTATAAAAGAATTAACAAATTTCTTGTAACTCACATATAATCATTGTAAAGCATTTGATATTTAGGCCTATCTAATCTAACTTTCTGTGACCCCAAGACTTGGGAAATGACCTCGTCATCATTTAAAGAAGAATAAGGTTGATCCCCACATTCACAAATTTCCCACATAGTTACAGCAAATGACCAGATATTCGCTTCTAAAGTTATTTTCTTAGGTTCTATTGTTGTGGAAGTATAAGACAATGATTCTGGTGCACACCATCTCACTGAAACACCCGGAGCTCCCAGATAGTAATCCTCAGGATATTGAAAAACTGCTAGACCATAATCACCTAGTTTTAACGTTAAATTTGATGTAAGTTGACAATTTCTAGCCGCGAGGTCCCTAAAATTTTTCAATAAGAAACAAAATGACAAATTGCTCGTTTACTTACGGATGAGTCAATCTATTTTCATGGAGGAATTTTAAAGCCGAACTTAATTGGCAACACCAAACCAAGGGATATTCCGTCGATAATAATTTATCGGCGGTGGGTTTATTTTGCCGAAGATATTTTTTAAGATCACCCTTAAAACAAAAATTTTTAAAACATTAACTTAAGTAATTTTCTTACTTCTGAACAATATTCTTGTAGTAACAAAAGTGGAATCGTATCCAAACATCTTCCAATTAATTTCAAAATATTTGGATGCGCACCACATCGATATATAGACGCGTCGTGTAAAAACACAACTCGTTCTCGTTTTGAAGCTGTCGCTTCTAAAATTCGGACAACTACAGGTGTCCATTTTTGTTCACTGTCAATATCCTGCACAGCACCTTCAACGATCTAAAATTAAAATTAGTTGCAAAAATGTTGGCAAAAATTTAATTAAAACGTACTCTTCCAAACCATCCTTTGCCAATTTCCTTAATGTACTTTAGTTTGATTCTTGGAAAATCTGTTTCAGTTCCGTCTATAAAATGTTTATAATTAACCATCTGAAATAACAAAAGTACAATTACTTACTAAACCACGAACTGACATCAACATCTCCGAAAACATAATCTTCCTGAGTACGAGTCTAAAAATTCAACATTTAATTTCGTAATAATCTAAAATTAATTAACGTACAATTATTTGTTGATTGGCAAGGAATACATTATTGTTTTGATGTGGGGGCGAAAGTGGAGTGAATATTGTAAATTCACCATTAGCTACGGGGTTAATATGACCATGATCTAGATTTGAGGCAGTAGAAGCAACAACAGGACTATCCCGGAATTCCTGAAACACAAATGAATGATTAGAAAGTTTAGTTAATAAAAATTAAACACAAAATTGCATTCATTTCCCTTAAAGAATGTAAATCATTCACCTTGAAATTAAATTAAATAGACTGTAACAATATACATTATACAATTTACAATTGGTAAAAATTGGGGATTGCCTTAACTAAACACTTTTATTTTATTAACAACAACAATTCGAAATTTTTGCTAATAATTCTTCACATTCTGTATTGTATTAGAAAAGCAATTGGCAGTCTAACATGTGGTTATTACGTTTTGTTCAATGTTAAGATGATGAGTATATTTACAACATTACAACATGTCATGCTTCATTTATTTAGTGAATAAACATGCGAATAATATTTATATATCTACAATATATTTTCATTGTTGCAAAGTCCCATATTTCGATTAAGAAATTAAATTATGACCTAATTGTACCAAGTAACTATCAACAAGCCATAAATTTTATCAATCAAAACAACTAAAATACAGATCCTACAAAAATTACAAAACATGCATCACAACAATTACCTTTTCCTTATCCTAATATCGTAAGCGGAAAAAAGAAAGTAAATGTTAAAGTGAAGAAAGCATGAACAAATAACTGTCTCGATAATATTTTACCGTTTGAGGTAAACAAATGTTATAACCACTACGTAGGTATAACTATCATCATTATTCAAAAAACATAAATTTGAATTACTGTAGTAATTGTTAATAATAATAATACATATTGTAATATCTACAGGATTTTCCATCCAAAATCAGTACAAAATATTGGGTGATATGTATAAAGAGTAGTGAAAGCTTTACGAACTAGTTATCTTCTGTCAGCAAATGCTAATTGCATAGGTTTGTTGTTATTAATCAAGTAAAACCATTTGATAAATTTTTATGCATTTCACCCAATTTAGGGAATGCTCATATGCGAATTCTACGATTAAGTAAATTTCCATTAGCTTTTTATTTAACTATGCAGTATTATTTAAACTACGTTAGAAAGTATAAAATCGGAAATGAAGACGATAAATACATTATAAAATAAGAACCATAACGTATTCTACATTCTCTTTTGTTAATTTAATATTTTAATGAAATCATGACATTTGCGGCTGTAGAAATCGCATAAAAATGCCAAGGAAAATTATTTTTACTTCGCGATGAATGCTTTACAAAATTTAGATTTTATGATCCGCAATTTATGATTTAATTGACATTTTTAAATAATATCATGTTTTATGACTTTTCTTATTAAAAGATAGCTGACAGACTATGATCGTGATCTTTTACACTGACCATAATCGAAAGTAAAGCCTGATTTTTTATTAAATACTATGACTGAATTAAATTAAGCCATTCAAGGATTTTTTAAGGAAATTGTTTATATAAAAAAAACAAGTAGCATGACACTACTAAATAAGAAAAACATAAAAAACCCTAATACCTATGTAAGAAAATGCGTACTATTCCGTTGGTACGCGAATTTTACCACATCCTACAATCAAAAATTGACAAAATTTTATACTAGTAGCAACGGCCGCAAAAACGAGCTTCGTGTGCGATTCAGAGGCGGATGATTGCACAAAGTCAAGTCATATTTTAATATCAAATTTTAAGACAAATTAATAATAAAGGTATCAGTTATTAGTCCCTTCCATTTTCTTCATGTGAAATGTACCATTGCGCTTGTAAGTAACGATACACCTTTCACTTAAAAGTTCAGGTAGTACCAATATGTAAAAAGTAATCAGTAATATAAGTAACAATACAACCTGCACAAAAAAAGAATTAATTTTAGAATTTCAGCCAATAGTCTTCTAGTTAAGACTTATGAATAAGAGAGGAAATGTATCGCTGCTTATACACGATAAACGTATATGCGTCACTGCAATAAATGTTCGAATAATGGTAAAACCTAAGATAAGCAGGCTAAACCTATGACTTACCAATAACAAGCGGTAAAACCCTAAAATCTAGTGTAAGAAGACGGTCAGTAGCATCATTCCGAGTTTGGTTTCAAAGTGGGGAACGTTCTTGTAAGGATAGATAAAGGGTGTGCATCACTCTTAAATCAGGCTGTTAATTTGATCTGAGTTTACTCGTACTTCGAAATTAAAGATTATATACTTGCTATGATCGCTTCTTTTGTTATAAAATAGACAGGAAAATACAATTTTGAAATAAATATTTATAATTTGATTGATTGTATTTTGTTCATTAGTACAGAATAAAAAATCGTAGGTTCTGATAAAAGTGCTTGTTACTTACTAAAACTTAAAAGAAGCTCATTAAATCTAAGATCTACCATTTAAATATATTTGTATAGATTAATAATTTTTGATATTTTACACGAGCAAATTTCAAGTTGAAATAATACCGGTAGAATCTTTGTTTCCATCGAAAATTAAAAGAATTCGAGGTTGTCATTGGTTGTTGTCACGGAAAAGTATTAAAATTTACCATACTACCAGTGGTAATTCAACATGAAATTAGCTCATTAGTGTATGAGCTCATTGTATATGTATTCTGGTGTGAATTGGACATTGTTTTAAAAAAAAGTGCCACTATTGAAGGACCCAACATTTGTAGTGTTTATAGATGAATTTCAGTCTCTTTTCAGAGTAATTTTAATTGTTACTGGCCGCTTTCAGTATAGTTAATAAAATGTCATCAAGTAAAACGCTAAATACATACTTGTCAGGATAAAATTTGGATCCTTTCAGTTTTTTCAATTTTTCTCACAAAACGGTTTAAAAACTTTCTAAATTAAATTCTCTATAAAAATAGTAAAACCACTATGTCTCAAATATCTGTCTTATTAATAACATTAAATTTGATGAAATTACTCCCTTGACGATTTTATAATAGTGAGGTTAATCCAGTTACAGGGACGAGAAATAAAACAAAATTGCTTTGGTCGACTAGTTTCGTTCAAACATTGAACATCATCAGGTTAATGTTTGAACGAAACTAGTCGACCAAAGCAATTTTGTTTTATTTCTCGTCCCTGTAACTGGATTAACCTCACTATTACTTATTAATAACGTAAACATATTGCCCAAATTTCAAAGCGATAGCTAAAAACTTTTCAAGATAATTAAATTTAACTTTTTACAGAAGCACTACAGTACAATAAATTTACCAGCATTCATCTTCTACTGGTCTAGGGTAATTGAGGTTAAATTTGTGCCAAATAATTCTGGAACACTTGTATAGTGGGTCGCAATTTTGAAAAATTTAAAAACTTCAAAACCGTAGTGATTGTAACTTCCCAGTACCTGCTTTATCAAATATAACATTTGTTTAACATTTGTTTTCTCACCTGTTGCAGTTAATAACTCAAAAATTGGACAATGGGATAATAGGAATAATAATCATTACGGTTTTGAAAGAGTTTGTAAAAATTTTATGGCAGCTGAATTTGTTTGCAACGGACTATACAGTATAACATTCGTTAGGGATTTTACGATTTCGCCAATATTATTCGATTCATTTCACCAACTCTTTGACTCGGCAGTAAAGACTACTCCTGTAAAAAACTATTTTGTAATATCTAGTTGTTAAACGTTTTTTTTTTCAGACTGTTATATTAATAAACCCCCTCTTTACAAAGAGACGGCCGTAAAAAATAAAATCACTATAACAATGAAAATCACATCAAAGTTTTTAACAAATAAACTATAAATTACATATTATTATAAAAATATGTCAGGTAATTGAAAGTATGAACAATATTTTAACAAGAAATACGGCTCACACATGATAAAAGGACCTAGGACTATAGTTAGCGTTATAAAGCGATTTAACACAACTTACATTTATAACAAATAAGTTGCACCGTTTAAGAGCTAAAAAGCGCCAAAATGAAAAATCAAAATTCACAGACCGTATTGAACATGTAATTTTTTCACCGGCCCTACCAGTTTTTTTTTCATACTATTTCACTCATGGATTTTTTAACCAATCACACACTCTTATTCAACAATGAACACGAAAGTTACAAGTGAAAAAATGAGCTGTCAAAATTTTTCGGGGGTTCTCAGCCAATAGGCAATCCGAAAAACACAACGTACCTCGTTTTTCAGACAAAAAATAGCAATTGCACGTAGTGTTGCCTTAGCTACATAATAAACAAACAAAAATTAATTAATGAGTGAAATAGTCAATAAAATACATTTTTGTTTAAATTTTAGTTTTGTGGTTTTCAATTATTAGAGAAATAGTCTTAACGACTAATACCATTCGAGTTCAGATTTTGCCTGTAAAAATTTACCGATTGTAAACTTCAGTTCTACAATTTTGCTCATAACATTGATCAAAAAAAAAGTCTCTTAGTTTTTATGACAATGTCAATCGCAAAATTGCTAGGCGAACTCTCGTAACAATCGGTAAATTTTGTCGAAAAAATCTGAACTGTTATGTATTATAACTGAAAAAATTGTCTGACATTTAACCTTAAATTTTTGTGACAAGTAAAAAATCCTGAATGACCTTAAAGTGTCTGTTTTGCTACTTAGTCCATAGAAATGCCGGCATATTGCCTAGTCAATAAATGTAATAGTAGTGCGCTTAAATTGTCACCAAAATGTGTTGGCTGTCCATCAGTGAAAAACGTTCTTTTTTAGACCAAAAACAATTTTGAAAGATTTTTTTTTTCAAAAGTATATACAGATATACCTGTATATACAGATATATAAAATATAGAATAAACTGTCAAAATATTACAAAAAAAGTGTACTATATGTCCGTTAAAGCCCTTTCGACCGCGGTAGTATTATTCGACTCGTTCTTCGAATTCGTCTCAGGAACTGTCCGGGTTAGACTCTAACAATCTTCTACTAAACAAAATACTAATAATATATTATAGTAAAATACTATAATATATTCCCAGAAGAATAGAAGTATTGTCGCATTATTACTCGGTTCTCTTTTAACATATGAATGAGGGCATATTTTGACGTACCACGTATAACGTAGATGTGATCTTGATGTGTACTTTTCTATTCCACTTTTATAAATAAATAAGCGGTTAAATCATACCAGTTAATTGAGATATATACAAAAATCTAGAGTTACACATTAAATGTCACATAAAATGTGTATAATCCGCCTAGGTAAATTGTGGTTAACATGTGTGTAACAGAGAAATGTTAATCACTGCGTACTTAATGCAACATGAAGTCACGAAGTAAACAGATAAAACAGTTTTTCCGGTTTAAATTTTTTTAGTCGTATATTAATTTTACCTAATTTTACTTTACATATTGTATACTTTATGTCTTTACGGATGTCGTTAATATTTCCACATTTTTTTGAAACACTTTTATAATTTATGTGAACTTTTTGTTTTTTTTTTTTTAAATTTACAGTTTTGAAATCCTTTTGTTTATTAATTATTATTTAATATAAAAATTATTTAATATATTATATAATTATTTAATATAAATGATTTTGCTATCACGCACATCGTAACAAACTGACGGAAAGAACACGCCCGTCACATCAATTTTACTTAAGGTTTGACGGCATTAAAAGTTATAAAAACCGACACGGTCTGCAAAGAACATTTTTTACTAAATAGAGACAAACCCGTCAAACAAAAACTTGGTGAATAATGTAATGTGACCTGAGCAAACAAAGTTTTTTTTATTTTTTTATCTTTTACACTCGTTAATTCATTTTTGCAGAAACAAAAATCAATCATCTTCCGTTTTGTAGCTTATTTATTATTTATCAACATTGATTTTAATTAAAAACAAGATGAATTTTCCATTCTTGCAAGAACAAAATAATTAGAGTGAGATGGGTTACTATGCCAGACTTAATTTTTTTTTATCTCACTAATGACTTTTAAAGACATTTTACTTACTTCAAATGAGCATAGTTGTGCATCGGCTTTTTATACCGGGTGTCCCAAGTTTTACCTCCACCCCCCCCAAAAGGCACTTACTATCTGAACAAAAATTCAGAAAAAAATCACACAATTATCTATTCTAGAAGTTCATCCTGTGCAAATTTGAAATCGTTTTATTGAATAAGCAGTTTTTTTCGCATTTATTCAATAAGTTATCAATTAATTTATATAATTTCTTGATCACCAATGTATTTTGATATGATATATTTGCCCGTGTTGTTACATTATTTTAAATAATCTTAGTTTTCTTTAACTATTAATTTTGATATTAAACCTTTTTTCTCTGATGGTTATTTATGATAGGATTGTAAATAAAAGAAAGTTGGGTCGTTTGCGGTATGTCTATTACACGATTTAGATAAAATTTTGATTGTGTTAGGGATTTATGACAAACACGCGCCAATATCAGTTTATAATGTACAATCCGATTTTTTTCAGAAATTAATGATTTAAAAAATGAAAAATAAATGCAGATTGATTTCCTAATTAATTTTTGATTGAACTTTTTTTTAAATTGACAGCCGTAAATAAAGTGATATGAAAAAAATAATTAGGTACAATTCAAGTAGACCTCTGTGAAAGTATACACATTTTTTTCTTTCATTTTTTTTTTTTCGATAAGTAAGGTAAAAAAAGGAGGGACACCCGGTACATATAAAGGTGTTGGATGAAATAAATATTTTTGTACTTCTTGTTTGTCACCAAAATAATCTATTAAATGGATAATAGCAAGTACTTGAATAATGATAAATCTCCTTAATTTGCTTGGGTAATTTTTATATAACCCGACAATCATTCCGTGCGCGAGCGTCTTGAAAAAAGACAAGTTAACAAGCACTCACAGGTTTTTAATAAGTTTACCGTTTAATACATATTACTTTAATATTAGTATTATTTATGCATCTTACTTTGACTATAAATAATTAAAACCTCTGAATTCATATCCCAGTATTGTCAAATCAAAATTTCTGGTGATGATGTCAACGCACTCAATGGTGTCCTGCTGGCCGCGACTATAAATATTATTATTGTGATGTGTGTTAAAACATATTTTGATGAAGTGCGGTTCTTGTGTCCAGTATGCACTAGTAAATTGTATGCATACTTAGAATCTTGTCGAGAATCGCTCGACCGGATGAAGACTTCCCGTTTTAAACTCGACCAACAAACCCGTCTTCAATGATAATAACTGATAAGAAATATAACTGCGACCAGTTCCTTCACATTATTTCTGTATGTAATTTCTGTATATGCAAGATATTTATTAAGAGTATGTCATCACTTCATACCACATAAAGTTTACCTTATGTCAATCATAAAGACAGAAAGAAAATTTTATTTGATATAATTATGATGTGACATAACACGAGCTCATTCTTGATTTGATATTTGTTAGTGCACATTTAATAAATATAAATATATCCTACCATTACTTCATAGCTACATATACTCTCGACCCAAGTTCTAATGACCACTCTGACTTAAATTGTAAATCATTACATAATAGATCTTCTGCTGTGGTGCCAATTGCAACTATCATGTACTTTAGTTGGCCTGGGGGTTTTTACCCTTGTATCCCAGGTAGATCCCAGATGTTTCTCATATAAGTAAATAAGAGATAATAGAAAGTATATTTTCACCACAGCAGGGGGATTTACAATTTAAGTCAGAGTGGATATAAAAACTTGGGTCGAGAGTACCCTCTTTAGGATATTATTGCATTTAAATTTCTATCGTAATGAAATTAACAATATGATTCCTTATTTCCCCCAAGTATATTGACATTTTTGACAGTTAAGGTGAAATTCTTATAGTCAACCAGAACAAAATGTTATCAAACATACGTGAAGTTATTTTAAACAAGGAATCAGTTAATAGTATTAAATGTGTTATTACAGAAGTGCAAAATTTACTTCATTTTCAAGAAATATTTTTGTAAATTTGTGGTTTTAATACATAACAGAATTTCGAAAAAATACTACTACAGTTGCAAATGTTATCAATTTCCAGATTTTTGGAAATTAAAAATAATTTTTCATTTCATCAACTTCATTTTATTAACAACTTTTCTTTCTTTCTTTTAGTACAAAACCCTTTCCTCAATACATATCTATTATTGTTCAACTATTAAACCACAATTTGAATCGTTAAGTTTATTCCTGATTAAAATAATACGGAATAGTTAGATTTGACGTTTAGTAATGTCGTTGTAAGGTGAAATGTACGTGGTATGAAGTCATTACTAACAACCTTAAGTCACTGAGTAAAGTATCCCTTTAAGAATTGCAACACTTTCCTTGGCATAGCTTGAGACACGTAAAGGGTTGAAATTCACGTACTAATGTAATAAAATATGTAATAACATGACATACTTATCTAAGCATTTGTTCTTTTATATCCTCAACACTACAGTTCAATTATTTGCTATAGTTCAATTGCTTCTATTTAACTAAGTTGTGGAATCTTTAAAAGCGTCAAAAACTAAAAGAAAGTGAACCCTATAAAGATCAACCGCCGTCCTAGAGAAAGGCGAAACTCAAATTTCAATAAAAATTACCAAAATTAACTATCTATGTAAATGTCTATAAATGGGCTAAATACTCTTTTTTTCTCAAAACTTAAATATCTAATCAATAATATAAAGGGTGTGTGTAATGTTATTTTCAAAGTTGCAATAAATAAAATGGAAAACTAAGTAAACCTTTTATCAAATATTAATTATGCAAGAACTTTGGAGCTATGACCTTTGGAGGTTTCTCTTTATTTGGTTTCATGTAGGTGTTATTTTTTCCTACGAATAAAATCTAGTAAAGTAGAGAGTTGAATCACCATATCTAAGAAAAGAAACAAATTATCTTTTGTAGATGTGTAAATAAAGTGTTTGATAAGTAAACGACAATCTCTTGGATACTGACTGGTATGAGTCCAAGAAATATTGTTTTAAAGATTCCTAATGTGATTACTGAAAGAATTGCGCCGGTTTAAAATTGACCAACCAGAAAATCGTTAATGAATGGATTAATATCAGATCAATGAAAAAAAAGTTGTCTACTCTGAACTCTGACGCTTAAACAGTGGCGTTCGTTCTGATGAAACGTTATCAGTGTTATTACAAGAATAGTTAGCAAACATAAATCTGATTTACGGAAAATGTAGTGGAAAGAGTTTGAAGAAAGAATGGAAAGAATGAAAAAATGGCAATTAAATAAAAAACTAGAGCCAATTTTGCAAAAACCATAACTGACTGATAACAAAAAACACACTGTATAAGTGTGTTAAACTTTTAACTGGCCGTTAAAAATTAAATTTTTTGGGCCGCCCCCTAAAAAGCTGCCTTATGATGAGAAAACACTAGGCATTTTTTTATTTTTGAACCAAAACAACACGTGCCTCAAGACGATCTAAGCTAATTTTTTGGTTCAAAAATAAAAAAAATGCCTAGTGTTTTCTTATCATAAAGAAACTTTTTAGGGGGCAGCCCACAAAATTTAATTTTAAACGACCAGTTTACTGTATATACACCATTCGCGACAAAATAAACTGAACACCAAATTCTGACCTTGACCGAAAAAATGTGTAAAGCAACCTTTATGATTATTTGGTTTTCCTAACCTGACATTTTCCAATGTTACGTTACTGAAAAACTGTCAAAAAAATATGTAGTGGTCAGTTTACACAATTCTTCTTGTCAATGTCAAAATTTGGTGTTCAGTTTATTTTGTCGCGAATAGTATATAAATACATCGTATTTCGTTCAAAATTTTTTTTAAAAAAAGTTGTGCGTGTGTATCTCGAAAACTACGAGTATAAACATTTGTATAAAACAATCTTGTTTTTTTAACATTCTTTCAACGAGAGCTAGCACTTTTAAAATATTTAACATTACTTCAAAAACACCCTGTATAATATCATGTACAATCTAAAAAATATATAATAGGTGATTCAAAAGTATGGAGCATGTTCGTCGAACTGTACGCCATTGCACAAATGGTAAAAAAACTATGCAAGATTTAAGTGCTCTTTATGTGTTAATTTTGTGCTGAAATTAGAATTTTTGTGAGACATTCTTATTACTGAACTGTCATCACCAAAGAGATCTTTATTTTACCAAATAAAATTAATGTATGAATCACATCATATCGAGCTGACCTTTAACAAATATGGTCTGGAAATGAACGACATCATTGTGGAGGTTTTGAAAATAAAATGATTAATGTTCCAGAAAAACCACAAGAGGCCAACTTCTCAGTCGTGTTGTCAAGAGCTATTCGTTAATGTTCCAGAAATTTTTATGTACATACCTTAAATCCTTTTCTTCGTTGACAGCACAAACAACCTGCTAGAAACACCACGCTGCAAACAGTTAATAAAATTGCCACCAGTCCTGTTAGCAATTGTGTGTGAGAATCTGGAACAATATAAGTGGGATGTATTACAAAATTCTTATTTCTTTTTATTTAGGTATCACAAACAGATAATTTGTACTAGGCTATTGCCGAGAAACAGTACACCTTAAATTATTATTATTAACATTAGCTATTAAACAATGAGTCTAACAAAAAAATACCATTATTATGCAAATTTTTATCTTTTTTCGATAACCTATATCAAATGATGACATTTCGTACATCCTAACATCCTAAATTTCGGTAAAATGTTGCATAATAGACTTGTATGAGATTTACCGCACAAAGTTAAAAAAAAAAACATTAAAAACAATTACCCGGAACTGCCCACCGATTGACCATCATTGCTCACAAAATCATTTTAACTGCCCATTTATGTAAAAAAACTATTTTCTACCCATCCATATGAAACTATACATTTTCTGTAGCATAAAGCCTAAGTGAAAAGACAACTTTTTTAACTAGAAATTAAAATGATTTGGAGTAGAACTTCTAATAATAATAGAATAAAAATGCGAGTTATTGAAAAATCGAGTAAAAAACCAAATTAATTTGCATTTTCAATTTAAAATTATTGCAAACATAGGTATGGATTCCAAAGATAAAATTAGCATTTCAGTATCGTAAAAAAAATTATTGTATTTACTACTCAACAGAAAATACGGTTTTTTCATTCCGAGATGGCCACAATAACTGCTTACACATCTCGTAAACAAAATAGCATCTTACGAGAAAACCTTACTTTCATGTCTTGTTGTAAAATGTACTATTAAAAAATTAAATTCCGAAGGCCATCTTCACTCCTTATCCGTCAAGTTAAAATTTCTGCTTTCTCTTGGCATAAGTGATTGCAAATCGGTTGCCCAAAATTGTCCAATAATTAATTTTAATTGGTTTCCCCTAGAAAAATTATATAAAAAAAACAAAACTGTACATTGTGTCCACCACTTACAAAAAAGATTTTTCTATTCTAAATGATATTGTATATCGATTGTATATTACATACTCCTATTTTTTTTTTAAATTTGATCGACCATTATTATAAAAAAAATCGGAACCATCTTCACATTTTGCAATTTGGCAAATTGGGATATATCGGAATGACGAATATGTAATTGCTCAATTAAGATTCGCTTGTTATTAGAGTAATTTATGGTTAAAGTCAAATTCTTATTCTCGGATAAACCTACTATATTTACTAGTTTTGTGTTAGGTAATATTTACAAAGTAAATACACTAGTGGACAAAAAATTCCAGATACCTAATAGGTGTTTTTCTGCTATTATAAGAAAACTTTTTTATTTTTTATTTTTTTTATTTTTAAGTTATGTGTCGAAATTAAACATAGATTAAACATATGCCTCAACTGCTAATGTCTACCTTCTGCCGAGGAGCCGAGGTAATATACTATTTCTGTCCTTGGGAAAGAAATGACACTTTTTGTCACGTTTTTAAGGTTTTGGGACTGCTAGGATTCATTTTCGTTAAAAGTACGGTCGGTGGATAGAAAAAATTGTTACAAGATGACATTTGCATAACCGTTATATCCGTTAAATATGGCTTTTTAAGAAAAGATTAGAAAAATTATTATTAGGTTCAGTTTCTGTCGCAAAATTTACAGCTGCGTTGAAGTAAGTTTTTTACCATTTATCCTGCATTCCTGCGGAATTAAAAACTAAGTTATTTTTTTCAGGAAGTGTAGGGTTTGGTTCGATTTGACTCGATTTCGCAGAAAAACTGTTAGTGCCAGCCCAAAAGGTACCCTAGAATAATCTACTATTTATGTTCCTCCCATTTTGTTCCAAATTTTCCTGTTAATAAAGCCTTTTTTATCAGAAAGTGTGGAGTGTAGCTTAACATAACTCGAATTTTCGAAAAAACTGTTGCCAGCCCAAAAGATAATTGTTAGGTAAAAGGTAATTACAGAAAAAAGTAGCACATAATTCTGCGCTACTCCACAGTTTCCGTTAAAAGAGAAATGAGTTATCAGTAAGGCGAGGATTAAAAGGTACCTGTGCCAGTGGCGCATAGCGTGGAGGGGATGCGATCGAGTGTAAAAATATTAAACACATTGCAGGCATCGGGTCAATGCAGCGCTACATAATAATTGGGGGTACGGCATCGCCGTGCGCCAATGCTTTGGCAAGGTCACGCTCTTTCATTCATTCTCGGTACCTTTTATTCCTCGCTTTAGTTATCAGCCGGAAAATGTAGCACATAAATTAGCACTACCGACCTGGACAGCACGTAAATAACACATAATTTTTGCGCTACCTGTTTCTTTTTGGTGTAGCTCATTTCTTATACTTTAAGATGTTTAATAAAACGTTTCTTTTAAGTTTGTTGTCTAAATTATACAGGATGTCACAAACAGTTACTGCTAAAAAAGAAAAGTTTACAATGCTTCCATTTTACCAAAATTTTTTGAATTTTTTTAGGTTTCGAAAAAACATTGGATCAATTCCTCAAAACGGTTTTGCAGATTTTAAGCTAAGTTCAGGAATTAAAGCGAATGTCCAAAAAATCTGTTTTTTGTGCTAGATGCAATATTTTTGTTAATTGATGAATATTTTCTTTCTTTTTGACTTACTTTAAAAATAAATATTCAAGCTTGAGTTCTGGAAGGCAGAGGAAGACATACCGTGAAGATTTCGTGTAACAAAACCTCTCAAAAATGACGAAATTGTAAACATCTCCGAATTTTATTTTGATAAACAAAAGATAAAAATTTAATATTGCTCTAAAATCAGCTGTATTTACACTTTTTTTGAGACAGTTTTTTTGTCTTGATTTTTTTCTGGTGTTTTTTGATCGCTGCATTAACACATAGGCGGGTATGGTTTTTCGTGCTCTACTAATTTTCAATTTTAACTCGGTAAGGGTGCGTTTTTGACAAAAATGCAAAATAAATGTTATGTTTATTTTTGTGAGTTCTATCTATGGTTACATTCTTTGCATTCACTTCCATAACAGTCTGTATACACATGTTTTTCAAAAAAATCCTACAAACGTTACCGGGTGATAGCCCTTGTTGAAACGATGCTAAAAAACCCAATTTGCTTCATACAACTGTTTACAGTTTTTGAGATATACGCTTTTTTTCAAAAAACACTAATTTTGAGGTACACCATGTATGACAACACTGTTTTTGAGCAAAAACTTTTACATCGTAAAGGACCACGTCACGTTAAAATATATTCTATAGTGTATTTTTAATAGATATGTTCGCATTGGCAGGCGCCGTCACGTAACGTCACCATCCCGGTTTGTTTTTTTGAATAGTTTGACGGCCGGTTGACTGTCCGTTCCTGTATGTTCTTGAAGTGTAGTATTTTTCTTCTAGATTTGCTTCTCAATTTTAGATAATAGTTCATAAAACTGTTCCCAAGACATTCTAAAGTATTTATAAAAACAAATTTCGTCATCTTCTAATTTCTTGAATAATGTGTGGTATTCCCCTACATATTTTCTGTTGAGAAATATGTTTTGTACCCACATCTTTTTTTTATTTCTGTTTCTGGTGTGCTCTTCTTCGTCCAAAATTAAAGCAATCATTGCCAATTTCTGTTTACTAAACTTGCCCGCTAATAAACTTGTTTTGTTCATTTTATTCAAGACAAAATATGAACTTATTTAGAGAATTGACGTTACACTGGGCTACGCGCTTATTACTCTTTTAAAGAAGTTGCCGGTCGGTGATGTGACGTTGACGTTCCGTAAAATGCGAATTGACCTGTATAGTGTTAATGAGAGTCCGTTTTGACGTGACGTTCACGTTCCGTAAAATGGAATCGACCTTAAATCTCCAAATCTATATCCTCGAAAACAGTGTTGTCATACATCGTGTATCTTAAAAATAATATTATTTGAAAAAAAAAACGTTCTACAGGGAGTACCTCAAAAACTATTAACATTTGTATAAAACAAGTTGGGTTATTTCGACTTCTTTTATTATGTACTATAGCTGGTTAAATTTCCCAATCATACTTCAAAGTCATCCTGTAATTTAAACAACACACCTACAAGAAACGTTTAATTAAATCTCAAAGTATAAAAAATAAACTATCAAAAAAAAAAAATCTCGATTATTAAATTTTTCTAGGAGTTACAAGACTATTTTTTGTTAAGATTGTAGGGTGTTCCATTTCAATTGTTGACCACTGTATTTGAAATATTAAAAAAATATTTCTCAAAATCGTCAGTTTTAGCCAGGCATAACTTTTTACATAAGCTTCGCAGAACAATAATTTTCGTCTTCTGGTAGCGTAACTGTGGTTAATTTGTGCCAAATAATTCTGGAACACCTAAACGTATTGAAATAAAACAAAAATTATTAAAGGTTGATTTTACAAACTTTTTTATGTCTGTGAAATTTCTTATCACAAATTGTAGACAAAAAAAATTAACATTTTTTTTTTAAATTAATACAGCTTGTAATACATAATTATGTATTTAACTGTTTTCATTTTATTTTTCCTGAAGAATAAATAATGATATTATAGTGAAACATTTAGTAGGAAATTTATATATTTTTAATTGCAAACTTTTCACACAATTAACAATAAAAACCTTGAATAGATTGTTACTGAAACAGATATGAGTTTATTATGAAATCTATTGGGTAGAAGCTACAAGGAAAAAAAGCACCTCTATGACCGTTAACAGATGATGTTTTGTTCAATTAACGGATGATATAACTGCAAATTGCACTTAAAGAATCATATTTTATTGGTAATGAATAGTGAACGGTGATAATTGATCAACAAAAAGTATCGACTGTCCATGAAAGTGATAGTGGGCTTATTAAACGAACATAACTGGTGACTCACCTGCAACCGTGTTCTCTAATTTAATGGGCAATCCATTGCATAATGCACAAAACAGCAGCCCAATGTACAAATTCAAAACTCCCCATGATTTTTCCATAATTTGCATAAATATTTCATAAAAACAAAAACATTATTCACTAAAAGAGCAGTTAACGCGGTTGCCTAATATCCACACCACTTCACCACTATCAATTCAGTCACTAGATTTTTTAAACATATCATACGTCACATTTTAAAACATGCACATAGACACTTTTCACTTTTGGTTATTTAAAAAACTTCACAATTTTTTAACGAACTACTTCTGGATCAGCAACGTCAATCTACCATTTTTGCGTGGAAAAGAAATGACATTTCTCTTCTTGGACACCGTCGAAAAATATATTCTTGAAATACACCTCAGCGAGTCAGCGCCCTCTTGCATTATTAAAATAAAACATTTTGTGACATTACATCATTAGATACTACTCTCTCGCTTCCAAATTGCCAACACGTTTTTCGCCATCTATCGGGCGTGCCTTCAAGTACTACAAAAATGAAAAGAAATCTTTTTAAAAATTTGACGCCACGTTTAAAATATTACACTATTTATGTTTTCAAATTTATTTTCGCTTCAAACTAAAACTTAGCGCTCTAGAGCCGCTATTTTCAACCGGTGGTCCGGCGGACGACTAGTGGGCCGCTAAGAAATTTTACTATTCTGTATTTATTTTTTTATAAATAATTTTTAAAGTTTGTTAATAATTGTAAAGTTTAATGATTTTCAAAATTTCTCTTATAACCTGACAGGTGAAAGACAGTGACTTGGCAACGTTGCACCACGCGGAAAGTTTGAAAAACAATAAAGGCCCAACAGATTGAAATAAACATCAAAACTTAGCGGATGTAGGTTAAGCATAAGTTTAATATACAAAAAAGTAAATATTATAAATATCTATTTGTTATTGTTGTTAATATTTATAATAATAAAAGATATAAATCATCAAAATGTGCAATACAAATATTTTCTGAATTTTTCTGAAAGTTGAAGACCACTGCTACCGTGGAACTACCTTAAGCAGCTAAATTATAGTGGTCCGCAGGCCAAAATAGATTGAGAAACGCTGCTCTAGAGTAACCAAGTTTTAAACTCAATTACTAAAAAAGTTAGCCTTAGTTCAAATGCTGTATTATATATAAAATGTGTTCAATAATTGTTCTGGTCGTGACTTGCTGTGTACCTGTAATAAGCTGAAGAGCAGATGTTAAATCCAACACAAAAGGAAGTACACTGTACAGACACATTGACATAAACGGATTGTTCAAACGGATGTTGTGTTGGAGGTTCAATAAGACACTTTTAATTGTAACACTATATATTGTCTTAATGATACATGTCTGGCTTAGAACGTAATGAGACAAGCGCCCAGACCCGAATGTTAAAATTTCCCTCCGGACGTCTAACTTATAGGAGCGTAGGCAACCCGTATTCGGCTGGCCTGACAGTACACTGAAGAGGCAACTGAAGGATATGATTAGACAACAGTGTGAACATTTTGCTTAAGCTCCCCAAAACCAGCAGCAAATAACTTTCCTTTAATCTTTTTTGACCCCTCTTTATTACTCAGTCTGGCTAGTGATTCATCTAATTATTTACGTCTTATACGACAAAATACATTACCTACATGTGGAAGAAAACCCTATAGTTGGTTATAGTCATGCCATGATCAATTGGGGTTGGTTATTAATTTGCAATTTAACATTTCCTATTGTAACTTACCTTCGACTACACATGTCGTTGCATCTTAAAACACAACGTTTCACTGTCTAAACACAAAATACTTTCTAAAAAAACAATTTACAAAAGGCAAAATGACATACGTCATTTAACGTGATGTTATGTAAAAACTGATCAGACCATCTAAAGGCCCTTGAAAAAGGATACAATTTGACAAAAAATATAATTTCCCAAGATGATTTCTCACGTCTTTTCTCAAATTTTCAATCAAATCCGTTCACCCGTTTCAACAATATGAATAAAGGTTTAAAATTTTCGATTAACGCAATTTTTTGACCATTTCAAAGTTATGTTGTTTGATTGAAAGTTTGTAAATCAGACATATGGTTAGAGGAATTCCTCACAAACATTTTGGTCGTTGTTTTGAGTCAATCCGACTTATGAAAATCGAGATATTTAAGAAATAGTTTATATGCCCCATAAAGGACAAATTACGCATAGAATGTCCGAAAAACGCCCGAAAAGATCGTGCAGATCGTTCCGAAATCGGGAAACTCATTTTCAGTGTTATATAATTATATTGTAAGTAACCAGTTAAAAAAAAATTAGTTTTCTGCAAAAATTTCCATATTGCTTATTAAAATCCGGTAGATTTACCACACTATTTGTTTGAAATTAACATTCGCTAAATCTGATGCTTTATTGCCTAACGTGGCAATGCTGTTACTCAATGTTGCCAACACTGAAAAACAAATACTAAAGATTACTAAAATCATTTGAAAATTTTTATACAAGAATTTAGTGATTGTGGCGGCATCTACCAAAAGTGTTTTCGACTATAATGTGTTTTTAGGAGTTGTTAGTCAAGATCTGCACCCCTCATTTCATCAGTGTACCAATACCAATCATGTCAACATAGATAAAGAAGGAAATAGATACCACTCTCTCGCTTCCTCATTGGAAACACGCTTTTCTACTCCATCTAGCGTCTGGTCCAGCAAGTTTTGAGAAAAAATTTAAAAGAAATCTTCTTTAAAATTCTAAAAAATTTGGCGCCACATTTAAAATATTACACTATTTATATTTTCGAATTTATTTTCGCTTTAAACTAAAACTTAGCACTCTATAGTGACCAAGTTTTAAACTCGATCACTAAGAGTGCTAAGTTTTAGTTTAAATGCTGTATTTTATATATAACTATTTACCATTATGCACTTGTGTATAAAAAAAATATCAAGTTGTATAAATAAATGAAACACCCAATATATTTAAAACGTTTTATTGCGAAAAACCTACATCTGGAAAATTGTGATACAATTAATGGCATTAGATTGTAAAGCCAACTTTAAAAAATACAACAATGAGTAGGCTAATATGTTATAAATTTTGTGTATGTAAAGGCGTGTGTAACACCAGCATATAACCCAATGCTAATAAAGTATTTTATTTGAACACCACAATAAACTGCAGTGCTTATATTAAACATCAGAACAAAATCCAATGCCAATAGGTTATTGTATTTGAACACCACAATAAAATGCAGTGCTTATATTAAACAACTGGACCAAAGCTAGTGCTTTATTATTATTATTGGTGGTATAACTGAGCAACCTAAGATTTCTTGGTTTTTCTCAATTTGTCATAAGCTAATTTAAAAACAGCATCCTGATTCTTGTACCGTAAATCCTTTCCATTTAACATTTTATTGACATTAGATATGTATGAAAATAGTATTACATTGCTTGAAATGTTAACAAATGTATGAATAGCATGCTTATGTTGGTCACAAAAAAGCAATGAAATATCCGACGAATATTTACTGAGAATCAGTTGTCGTAATTCTCGTCTTAAATCAAAACATAATACTTTTGTTGGTATGTATGCTAATAAAGTGTTTATAACCTTACGAAAAACTCTGTTCAAGCTTCTGTTTAGCTGAAAAAGCTGACAATTTTCATACTGTCTTTCTGCAATCAAACGATTTTCTTCCAAGGGAATGTCGCTCCTCATACGTTCTTTGCAGGTGTCACAGGAAATGCTTTGCATAAGCTTTCGACCAACATATCCTGCAACATAAGAAGTACAGTATTTACCAACAAGATCATCTGAAGGGCAACTTCTAAAATTGCTCATAATGGGTGGTACGTAAGGTGTAACTGTTTCTGCTACAGGTTGTTCAATAAATGATGTTAAATTGTCTAACGGACCTGTAAACTCATCATCTTCACAATTAGCACCCGCGGAGTGTGAAGAAGTAAAATTATTAACTAATAACGACTTACACGAAGAAATAAATGCTGAGCATGTTGGATTAATGTTTCGATGGCCGTAACTACGTATTGCAGAGAAAAAATTTTCGAGGGGATCTTGATTAAATGCTCGAGGTGCAAAATGCTTAAGTTTATATTCCCACAATTTTGGTGTAATATATATTAAAGCTCGTATTGAAAATAACCAGTTTTTTAAACAAGGGGGCCTTATTTGTTTTTGTGAATTATTTTCTGTAAAGTACATTGAAGCTAATACCGGGAGAGACTGTTTCCAAAAAGTAACATGTTGCGAATTTGGTTTCACAACTGTGCGTAATTCTTTTCCCGGTTGAGACTGTAATGACCCACCATTGATGCTATCAAAAAGCTGATCAAAGAAAAGTAATAAATCAGCTGTTTCACTGGCTTTCGGATCTATATAATGCTCTGAATCTGGAGCCAATTCTTTACTTACTTCAGCCGACAATTTCATGGAAGTAGCAACAGTACGACTGAATACTTGAGTACAATTTTTCACTTTCATTTTCTTAAGTTTAGTCGGATATATATGCTCATCTGTTAATTTAACAAATTGACTAAACGATCCGTGGGATTTATCCATTTCATACAAACGTATAACATATGACCAAGAAGCTATCTTTTCAACACCATCCTGTGAAAAATGTAAATTTTTTGCTAGCATCATATTCCTAATACATTTCATTAAATGTGGAAAGTCAAACATATGTATTATTTCCTCATCATTAATTTTATAACGAAGAAGGTCCGCATTATTTTGTATGGAACTTTCGGCCACCAACTGATTAATAGCAGCTTGATTAGTACTACCTTGATCTGAAATAGTAGCCACAATTTTTAGTCCACAATTTTCTACATTTGTAACAACAGATTTAATGATGTGTTTTAAGTCAGCAGTCGGTGTTGTTCCTTCACAGAATGAAAACCATACTACTTGTTTCCATTTTGTACAAATTCCCTTTACCATAAATGTTAAGGCGTGGTCGGCAAATGATAATTTACGATTGCAACCACCATAATCAACAAAACCATCGATGGAGTCTCTGCGACTATCATACTGCAATCCAGTTGATAGTTTTACCTCATCAAACATAAGTACACATAATTTATCTTGCATTCGCTTTTTCGCAACACGTTCTTTTAAATGATTAAAAATTGATTCATTGATGCCAGTATTAAATGGCACTTTATTTAATATTGCGGTCAAAACTTTTTTTGATGGCAAGCTAAAGAATTTTGCTAAATAACGATATGCTTTACCACTTTGTTTATATAAAGCTAAAGCAAAAGTTTTATCTTTAACTGTGAATCTTCGGCCCTTTGGTTTGTATTTTTGGTTTTTTAATTGCGACCAGATGAATTGAGCTGTAACTTCATTTACGTCATTAAGTTGGGCTAACAAAAAGTCTTTGCTTTGTAAATATTTAATTTTATGTTTCAATGATATTTGACGAGATTTTAATTTACTTACAGCTTGTTGTAAATATCTAGCCCTTTTATATAAAGATTTCCCCTCAGCGCCAAGGTGGTTTACACGTGTTACGCCAAGTGAACGCAAGAGACTGGTTTTCTTGTGTGCTTTTAATTTCAACTCTGAAACAATAGTAAAACACAAAATTAAAATTATCAAAAGTAGAGAATAAAACGATATTCTGACCCGAACATGCAAATCATATGAGCACAGAATGTAAGTGCAGTTATCCCTCAAGAAGGTAGGATTAATTTCACTTATAGGATTAAATGAACTTTACTCCCTTCAAATTCGGGGCGATTTGAAAGTATAAAACAAAATTTTAACTAATTACAATCATTAAAGGTACCTGTAATTGGCTGGGAAGCAGAAGTCAAATCCGACACATTGGTAATTTCAGACAAATTGATAGAAACAGATTGTTCAACTGGAGAGGCAAATGAAGTTGATGGCTGGGTATCAGTAATTACATTTTGACTACTCTCTCCAGGACCAGCACCAAATAATTTTTTTTTGAGCCCTTTTGCAGCATAAACTATTTTCGGTAGCTTCACTAATAGTTCGTCAGGAGAACTTCTAGATGACGTGGAAGGTAACTGAAGACTCTCTGTAATTTCTCTTAAATAAAGTAGAAATAAAATTGTCAACACATACCTCTTATTTTTTCAGGTGTTTGATAACCACGATACCCTTCCTCAGGATAACTAAAACAGTCACTATTGGCTGAGGCTGGCTGGTGAAAACCTTTAAATAACCAAAATATAGATACAAGTAAAAAACAACAAACTGGCGAATATAATTGGTACCTGGTAAGTGTAATGTGGGTATCGAAAATCGTAACAGCTTCCCATTTGAATTCAGGCATCTTTCATCAAAATGTGCCGCACAAACTCTCAAATCTTTATTAGTAAGCCTGGCTAGTGATGAATCACCAGTTCTTTCAAGCCAAAGGCTTCTTATACGGGAATCTGTTGGTAACCTAAACCTGTAGGGACAAAATACATCAGGAAAATACATTACACGTAGAAGAAAACCCGATAGTCATGCCATTATAAATTTGGGTGTGGTTATAATTACCTTTATAATTGCGATTTACATTTCCTATTGTTACTTACCTGCGACTAGACTTGTCATCGCAACCTAAAATGCAACACCGTATCATCTTTAAATAAATAAAACAACAATAAAAATAACAGAACAATAAAACAATTCTTTCACGAAAATGTGAAAAATGACATATGTCACATGGCGTGTCAATACAGTGTTGTCAGATTGCGGCACTCCGTCGGTGGTAACTTTGAACATTGTTGTCATTATTTTAGAAAATCCAATCGAATAATGCATCAACACATGATATTGTATATGGTACTGTACTTCTATTTGCAATGCATTCATAAATACTTTAGTACAAGAAGAAAATGTTATAGAATTTATCTGTGTTCAAAAGTCGGTACATTTCATGCTTTATTGCCTAACTTGGCAATGCTGTTAATCAATATAAAACGGGGAACCTGGGGGAACTGTCGATATTGCCAATATTGAAAAAAAAGTACTAAAGAGTGCTAAAATCATGTTGGTATTTAGCAACTGTGGCGGCATCTACCATGCGGTCGATGGACTATAACACGTTTCTAGCAGATTTTATTCCAGTTCTAAACCCCTGCATGTCAAGTTCCTATCCTAGAACATTAAAGAATAACCCCAAAATTGACGATAATGTCAACAATAACAGTCACAGAAAATTCTAAAGTTAAGAATAAAGAAAGGGATATAAAAGAGGCTACTGCTTCAAAAGATCTAGATGCAGTTCTTGACAAGGTGAAAAAAATTGATAACACATGTTCATTTATAAAATGCAAAAATCGAACCAATGACTTCGCCATTGAATGTAAATACTGTAAGGGTAGATTTTGCCCTACACATGGTTTACCTGAAATTCATGGTTGTGGAGATGCTGTTAGAAAAGACGAACGACAAAAATATTTACATCCTAATGTGAAATTATCAGAGGAAAAACATTCTCAGGCTCAAACTAAGCTCAACATGAAACTGAAACAAATGCAGCAGGAAAGGAAAGCAAAACAGGGATCGACCAATAAGGGGAAAAAGTAATAACTGGTTTACAATGTAAATATAAAATAATTGTTAATCTTCACTTAATTTTTGTTAAATGAATAAATTCGTTCAACATCAATATTAGTAATTTTATTTATCAAATGTTATATATAAAAATACATATTCAGGACTCTAAAAATTATCAGTCATGCCACAAATCACATATTGAAACAATAATAAAACTATTTTGAACGTAACTCCAACATAATGAAATTGACAGTTACAAAAATCACACAAAATATAGACCAGCCTATTACAAAAATAAACCAAAACATATGTCTGAACGGACTAGTATATTTATTGTCATAATTTCCAATATTCCTCACACAGTGTTGTCGAGCAAAATACACCAAACAAGCGGGTATTATATACTGAATTAATACACCGGCATATGATCCAGTAAAAGCAACCAACGTCCTCAAGTTATGAGTGGAAAATGCCACGACAATTGGAGGAACTACTGCCAATGTAGGAAAAACTAATCTACGAACAACAAAGTTGTACCTCTCCATGACATTAATATCAAGGAATAAAGACTTTAAGTTATTCTGTAGCGTAATTGCAATAATAGGGAAGCTAGTGGATAGTGTAAACAAGGGAAATGCTCCCAAGAAATACCTAACAATTTCCATGAAAATACCTGAATCATCTGACTCGGTAGGAATAAAATTGAGCGTATATAAATCATCCAAAGTTTTGAATGCAAAAGAACCAATTAAGGCTAACAATAAATAAAAACAACAAATTGACAGGTAGTCAAAGCCTATTTGTCTAATCACATTCTGCTTATTGGCAAAAGGCGTTATTAAACCTGGAACTGAGTGATGGCACATAAAGCTATAGATACTTGAACCTATTAGGGCTGGAACGCCGCTTAAATGAGCTAATTCTGGGTGTCCTTCCTGGCCATTTTTAGATAATCTTATACAAGCTAGTGTTATCATTATAGCAAACGCTGACCATCTTAAAGCTGTTGTAATTATTTGAAGATACTTGGTTTTTTGTACTTTAAAATATGTAAATGGACCTACTGTCAGCGCAAATATTACCACAAAAATACGGTACACGTCGATTTTTAAGACATCAAATGAATCTGAACATCTAGTATTATAATCCTCTGTATCATTATTGTATGATTTACAAGTAAGGTCCACTATTGTTTTAGAAACAGCTGTTGCATATATGGCCAAATCACCATATAAATAAATACACAGTGATAAATAAAACAGGAATTTACCTAATTTATTAAAATAGAGGTTGGCCATTTCTCCTAATTCTACCTTTGTATTAAGATTGTAATAACGTTTTTTTCTTCTATTAACACTCATAATTGCTGTTTCTTCTGTAGTGTTCTCATTTTCTGAATCACTTTCAGCAGGTACTTCACTTTCCTGGAATAATTAAAACTAATAAAATTTAAACAAACCAAATAAGCTTACTTACATCAACTTTATGCGAGTGGACCCGCTTCCAATGGACAGTAGCATTTGCACAAGCCATAGTTTCAATAACAAAAGTGACTGTTATGAAACTAACTAGTGCTAAAAGACTTACTAAAATTGTACTTAAGAGCCAGCCCGCCCCAGCAAATACGGAGGGTAGGGTTAGGGCACCAGTGCCCACAATTAAATTAAAAACATAAATTAAACCCACCTACAAGTTGCCTTATATGTATTAAATATAAAGAAACATATTTGAATTGAAGCATTTTACCCATGATGAATATTCGTCAGCCATCTCTACAATATTTTAATAATTTTTAATAAAAAGTAATGACACTTTGTAACATTGCTAGTGACTATTTTTGTTAGGCTAGTTATGATATAAGTGTTTACACGTTTGTAAGTGTTTGTAACGTTTACATTTTTAATACTTTAAAATTAAAAAAGTTTTTTTGTACCATTTCCTTTGTTCTTTGTGACGTTTATGGACATAACATAACCTTAAAAATTTGACATTTAAAATACTATAAACTCACACAGAGATGTCTCTGCAATTTGCATGGGTACCATAGACAACATAAATACTTTAGAATGCAATGTCCCTACAAATTTTTGTGATATACGCCATCTATAGGGCTGTGGTGGGTGCAAAATTTTACAACTAACCTTTTTCATTTTAATATCAAAATTTCGTTAAGGTTTAAAAACCCTTTTAATGTTACAATCCTATTTTTCAAAGTTGGGGGTTTCGTTTCTTTTCCATTCACATCAATAAAATGCATGTTCTTTAGTGCTTTAATTATAATATTCGTAAGAAATCTGAATGCCTTGAATTTTAGAAAACACCACCACCTAAATGCTTTCCACAATGAGACCGAAGTGTCTCACCATTGACACTGTCAAAAACTTTGTGTCAAAAAAATTGATTATTTTTGCTGTGCTTAGAGCTTCTTCGTCAAAATTTGCATTACCTAAAATGTTTATCATTTACAATTATTGTTATCTACATGTCAATTAAAACATATTATTTTTGACCATCAGCGCAATAGTTATAGCCGTGGAGTGACTCAAAACTTGCGTGGCGTAGCAAACTTTCATTTTTTAAATTTTATGTTCAATTACATGTAAATACGTAATTTTAGAAAGTGCCCGTAATTCCCCACTTAGTTGGTTCTCCAGATAAGCTTGTAAAATATGTTTCCATTTCGCTATTAAAATTCCATATTCAGATTCCCACACTAATTAATCTTTTGTTAACATATGGGGTGGAGAAGTGTGTCGTAATTTTAGCGCGAACTTTTGAAACACTGTCATTCTGAAAACATACCTTAAAAAAGTCGCCCTTATTGCACTAATGCATAAGGTTGAAATTGTAACAGCTAAACTTTGACCGAATAAAAATCACATATGGAAACACAAATAAGGCATAAAAACACTCTTCTCCAATACTCTAGACATTCTAGTTTTAATCCAGTCAGAAGTTACAAATTGTTGTGTATTAGGCTAGAGTCACGAGTTGGCTGTGACGATTTTGACATTAGTTTTTTTAGTTTTTTTTGTGAACACAGTCAATCGTGTTCGATCCGATTCAAGAGAACATTGTATCTTGTTTAATAATAAATAAACAGTTAGTTATCGTTTAACTGAACTTCCTATTATTCCCGGTGTTACCCACAAACACAAATTCTCACATAATTGATAAATTAATCGAAAATAGAAATTACCGTACAAGCTTCGTGCTCTCAAAATCACCCGAACGGCTGTAAAGCAACTACCGAAGATGACCGAGTAGCAATCTATGGAAGTATGTGGGGAGAACGCGCGCACAAATGAGAGAAAATCGGAGACATTCGGCGTGGTTCGCTGGAATTCGCTCATGTTTGACCTGCGTTAAAGCTTAGAAATGAATGAAATCTGTGCATCGAACGTTTTATTTTCCATTAATTTCTTTATTAAGTGTAAATTTGTTGTGATTCGTGACTTATCAATAAATGAAATGTTTAGGGTATCGAATGTCGACATTCTTAGGTCTTATTTATTTTATTTAGTGTATTTATTCATCGCTTGAAATTTGGTCTTTGTAAATTCAACCTTATTTACTTGTGCAATAAGGTCGACTTTTTCAAGGTATTTTTATCGAATAACAGTGTTTCAAAATTTCGCGCATTTTTGACGTCATGGCTTCTGGAGCCCATTGTTTTCAATTCTTTTAATTGAATGTGGTGGATCATACAATTGCACAATTTCTGCATTGCCAATAAGGATTCTTCTTTTAATTTTTATATTTTTATCACTTTAAATTTTGGCAGATTTTATTAACAACGTATTTAAAGCCGCCTGATTTGGATTTCCTTGACCACAAATGGTAACTTTGACATCAAAACCACAATTTTCAACTTTTTTAAGTAATAGTTTTAACAAATTTACTATAACTGAAGATTTTGTACTTGAAGATGAAAATAAAAAATGTATTGGTTGCTGCCATTTTTTGAAAAGTTCACAAAGAAAAAAAACGAGCGCATTGATTCGCAATTAATACATTTTGACTTTGTCATCTGTTTGAAAACCATAAAATTTGTCACTGTTTTGATCATAGTCAACGTGCGGAGTTATAGCTATCTCGTCAAAAATAAGGGCACATTTGTCACGACTATTTAGTTTTAAAGCGACATTTTTTAAATTCGCAAAAATTACTTTATTGTAACCTGCTTCTATTGGCACTTTATTTAACATTTTTATTATTGTCTGCCGAGTAGTGAGAGCAAATAATTGTCTTAGTTTTGAATACGCTCTTCCTGGCTGCTTGAATAAAGCTAACGCTAAAATCTTTTTATCTATAGTATACCTGCGTACTTTGACTGCAGTATTTCGTTATTTTAATTGTAGTAAACAAAAATCTATTGTAACTGGTCCTAAAATCCTATTATGTACTTTTATATCAAACTTCATGGCAGACTTTAATTGTGCTCGATAGAAAGCAACTCGTTTTTTACTCATAGGTGCCGTCTTTTTCAATTTTAAACATGAGTAGCAAGGTTTTTTTAAATTTAGGCAGGCGACGTTTACAGTCATACATTCATACTAATGCTTTATAGTTTACCATAAGGAATCTGCAAAGTAGATACAGCTGTATTTAAAAGTTTATTATTTGCCCCAAAAACTTCAAATTTAAAATGAGTCTCACAAGCGGTATGGTTCGCGCAAACTTTTAAAATATCCATAAAAAGTAATTGAAAATTTTTCATCTTGTTAATCCAGTATGTGAAACGTGTGGGGTACTTAGAGGGATTCGGGAATCTATGACGGGTTTTTTCTGGCTTGTAACAAGTGCGCACACTGCAGATTCTCATAATCACAATACAGATAAAGATATTCTATTAATTGCAATTGCTTGTCAAACAATTTGTTTGAAATTAATTTTTTCATTAAATTTCGTTACTAGTAGGAATTAAATAGGGTTACTTATTATAATAAGGGTAGCGCCAACTTTCTATCTCTTTCTCGGACCTCTCTTTTAATTTGAACCCAAACTATGCAAAACTAATTACCAATGTAGACAACATAATATATCCAAAATCCCTAGAAATGCATTTTAAACCAACTTAAAACTATTTCTATCTTTGTTTTACTCATGCGTGTATATAGCTATCTCTTTTAATTTGAACCCACGTCTAGTGAATTCCATTGGCGCTACCCGTATATTCAGTGATCCTAAATTTAAATGGCATGTTGCGTCCTCTGACGGGTAGGTGCGCAAAATCATTCCACAAAATTTATGCGTCGCTTTGCAGTCTAAAGTATTTATGTTGTCTATGCATGCGCATTTGATGCGCATGATATGAAAAATCTTCAAAATTAACCAAAAAAATTGACATTTTAAAAGAAAAATTGTGGAGTTTATATTTTTACTATTATTGCGCTTGAAAAAAGTAGTTTTCGTGATTCTAACAAAAGTTAGAATTTGAACATAATGGCTGATTCGGATTTGGAAGAATTAAGAAGACAACGTTTAGCTCAATTACAGTCTCAGTATAAGGTTAGTAAAGATATAAAATTAGCTCTGATTTATTAATCTTTAATATTAGGGAGATGCGGAAAACGAAAACTCTCAGAAAGTAAAGGAAGAACAAGCAAGGGCCCAGGAAGATGCTAAAAATTCTATTTTGTCTCAAATTTTAGATCAACAAGCAAGAGCTAGATGTAAGTTCTGTAGGGTTATGAGTAGCCACATGACACTTTGTTTAAGTATATTTATTGATGTTTGAATAGAAATTAGATGTTTTTCTTAATATTTTAATCAAAGTGCATTAAATTTTACAGTGAACACACTAATGTTGGGTAAACCAGAAAAGGGTAAATTGGTGGAGAATATGTTAATAAGAATGGCACAAACAGGGCAGATTTGTTCTAAAATTGAAGAAGCAGAACTCATCACTTTGCTTGAAAATGTAAATGCTCAAACTCAACAAAAGAAACCAACTGTTAAGTTTGACAGAAGAAGGGCTGCTTTAGACTCAGATGAAGACTTTTAGCCTTTAGCATATATATTCATTTTTCTTTGAATCTTTTATTTTTAAATACATTTGTAAAATTATAATATTAAAATGTAGGAAACAATACATTGACTTATTTCACAAGGGAAGGTCTACTAGTGGAGTAAAATTCGAGTGGAAGTCGTGTAGTTCTTAAGAAAAAGTTAACTGGCAGAACACGATCAGACCTATACCACCTTATTCCTCATATAATTTACCATATGAAAACAATTTTTACCTCTTCAGTTATAAATTTTTGAAAAAATAGAAATTTAATATAACGTAATTTAACATTTTATAACACTTTATCTTCGTTATTTGTTAGACTTTACAAATTTTAACAGGTGATAACCCTTGTTGAAAAAATGTAAAATATCCAAATTAGCCTTTTCAATTGTTGCTGGTTTTTCAGATACAGCTAAGACTTGAGTTAGACTATCGGAAATGCTCATTATTTATTATGCTTTATAATAATAAAAAAAAAACATTTTACGTCCAATAGTTTCTGAGATAGTAAGATATTGTTTTTACAAAGTACTAGAAAGGTCGTAAACATCTGCACATGTAAAAAGGTATTGGGAACGAAATGAGACCAAATTCATTGTGTTCTACGCCAAAAAAAAATTTTGTTACATTTTTGCTCGACTTTTGCTCCACTATACTAGATTTAGTACATGACTAGAATTTTAGGTAACTTGAGGCTTCATTATTCTTTTTTCTCATGTAACAGCTCTGAAAATGTTATATTTTATTATTAAATCATCTCATAAATTATTTACCTTCTTCCTCATCTTCATCTGCATCCAAAATATCGGAACAACAAATGGAATATAATATTAACGAGAGAAAACCAAGAGGTAAACCGAAAAGGACTGTTGTTAAAACAGGATTTCCCCTCCACATGTCAGCCAATGATGTCCTTGCTTCAAAATATGTCCGATATAGACGAACAGTAATACTATTTCCTCCATAAACCTTAAATGTTAGTGTATTAAAGGATTTGAAGCTCCTTTTTTTATTACTTACTGGTACACTCTGGTTATAAATTCTTTCAAGAAAAATATCAATTGCATCTGCTGTTAATTGAGACGGGTCATCTTCAGGAATATGATGGTGATTTGTAGTTGAATTAAGAACCAACAAATGTGGCAATGGCAAGACCTGCATGGCTATACTGTTTGCTAATTCGGGATTTCCAACCCAACCAAATTGGAAAAATTTATGATATTTATCTCTTTTCTTTCTGATGATGGACTCTACCATATCTCTAAATTCCAGCATCTCTTGACTTATTTGTTGCAACTTGTTTTCCTCAACAACAACTAAGACAATATACTTTTTGGTTTGAAGAATTTCATTTATGTTGCCTCTTGTAATTTTTGGAAAAGTTTCAAATCTTTCTTCATTAATCCATTTATACATGGAAGAATTTAAATATTGTGCTTCCTTAGATTCATTTAAATCAACTGGGCCTGTTTCAACTGAAAGTAACTTTTAAATAAAAGAGGAAAACACTTGTAGTGTTCTTACTTACTTGGGTAGAAATAATGCAAACTTTCTTTATAAACAAAAACAGCAGGTAACTCGTCGACATCAACATGCTGTTTAGCAATTTCCTTGTTAGCAGCATAGAAAAATCCATGAGGTTGGAGTTTGCTGGCAACATCATAATAAGCATCCCAAAGAAAACCCTCTTGATCACCAACATACATAAAAAACAACTGATTCATCTGCTTTAAATTGATTAAACTCTCTGATCTTGTCACATCTTGTACAGGAGGACCAGCCATTCTGATAGCAAAATTAACAATGTCATCTTTGGTTCTGTCCCCATGAAATGTGAAATCTTCACCTGGTTTAATAAATTTGATAGTTGGAAAGCCATTGACCGAAAATTCAGTTGCCAATGAAGGAAATCTTGTACAATCTACTCTACCAACTCTTATGTTTGTTTTGTATAATGCTTGGGCAACCTGCGCCCATATGGGCTCTAATCTTTTACAATGGCCACACCATGGAGCATAAAATTTAACTAACCAGAAACCCCCTTCTTTATAAATTTCAGAGAATTTATCACTTAATTCTAAAACTCTGGAAGATGTGCAGCAAGCCATCAACACTAAAAATATATTAATGAACACACTTTTTTATAGAAATGCACAACTTACTACAAAGAAATAACAAATATTTGTAGATATTGTTCATTTTCACAATAATTTTCTTTAGGTTACTTAGTTGTAATCTCTCCAACTTAATCTAATTAGTAAACTATTGATTTGTCTCATAATAAAATTTACATTTAGTTGGTAAATACGTATATGTATACAAACAAATGTGACATTATTATATCCATTAAGTTTTATTTTTCAAAGTTGCGTAAAGCTTTTTTGTATGAATTTAAAAAGTTCTGAGAACAATAATGCCTAATAAGCAACTCTTGAATTGTTTATCTTTGTTGTATGTTATACAACTATTAAAAAACAATGAAGACCTTAATAACGTTTCCACTAAGAAGTACTTATAACAAAATCACAAGAATAACGTTAATATTTCATAACACAAATGTTAAATCAAGTGACAGTTGTATAAACAAATCGCCCACATAGGCACAGAATCATAATACACTGCGATTGCGCGCCATTGAGGTCGTCGCAGCTGCATAACATGTGCATTTTCTGCTGCACATATTTTTTTTCTATGAGAAATAGTGACTTAAATTGTAAAGCTTTCTAGCAAAGACCTTCTACGTAAGCTAATAGCATTATTGTGATTTACGACACCTCACGTCGCTAATCTTTAATTATCAAAACCGAAAAAGGGCTTATGTCATCAGATGTTTGTTTTCGGTTTTACCAGTACAAGATTAGAGACATCATAAATCGTAATAATGCTAATAACTGAAGAAGGAGGTCTTTGCTAGTAGGATTTACAATTTCACTGTATCTTTTTTCATTTAAATCATTGTTTCTTTCCTCATGGAAAAAGAATATTAGTGGTTGTGGTTGAGAGAAGATAACTAAAAAAGGATGTTATCTTGGAACCCCTTGAAACTACTCTAATTTTGCATTTTTTTCTGAAATGCGTAGAAATTAAAATACTAAAACCTTAACAATTCGAACATTGTCGCTCTTGTCAGGAAAAATTGTAAAACTAAAATTTTTCTCATAAAAGATTTTTATTTTAATTTTTTTAAGTAAAATATGTACATTTAAAAAACGAAAAACATTTACAAAATATTTAATTTGTAACTTTTTAAATACAGGTGTTGGTACAAATTGTTGATACACTGTCAGTTGGAGTCCAAGGAAGACAAAATAAAAAAAAAAAATGTTTAAAAAATCCATCTATGTTCTGACAGTTACAATAATGATGAGATTTGAAATATTAGAAATCCTTATCATACTACATTCTTAATCACATACCGTTGTCTACAAAAAAATCAAATGACGAAATAACTTTTTAAACCGTACAATTCCAGTTGTTTATACTACGTTTTTAGTTATACACGGTTATACACCTACCGTTGTCTGTCTCTTTTTAACACATTGTTGTTATTTGCTATGTAATATAGATTATATACCACTGCAAATGAACTTATTATAATTCATGTAGAGGACAAGTTCTTTTTTGAGCAAGAAAAGAAAAAAAAAAACTGTAGCAGTAGATCATTGAATATAAAGTTTGGCAAAAGATATACCAAATGTATACAGATTTTATGGTCCTTAAAGGTATATAATTTTTTGGGTCGTTTATGATAGAGCTTTGACATTATATCAAAAACATCTTGTATATACAGAAAGTTTTTGAAGTAATGCTAAATAATATTTTAACAGGTCATAGCTCTCGTTGAAAGAATGCTAGAAAACCATATTTGTCTTATACAAATGTTTATAATATTTGATATACTAATATTCACCTTGTAAAACTTTTTTTTAACAAGATCGATGTATTATAGTACTTTTTTAGTATACAGTGTGCGATTCACCAAATAACAAAAACAATGAAAAATAATTTTGAAGTAGTGCAATTTTTTTGAAATTCACAAAAAATTTAAACCGTGGCGATTAAAAACATTTTGACCTAATTTTAACTGTCACAAATATGTCGAAAATACACTATTCTCATGCATTCCTCCTGAAGCGACCTCATTGGTCATACAGGGTGACATAAAAGTAGGTATGTAATAAAATTTATATTTTCTAAATTAATCTTTTTTAAGAAAACGCCAAGACAGGTCGATTTTATTTTTTTATTGTGCACGTTTTTCACTTATTTCAATTTTTTTTGCTAACTAGTTTTTTGCTATGACGTAATCGAATTTTTTTTAAATGTAACCCCTTTTTTTGGTGTTGAGAATCAAAACTACTTTTTTTGAATATTACAGTATAACATTTACAGGGTCTAAAATGAACACTTTAAGTATGTAATTTAACCAATTTAAATGTTTTATTAATTTTTTTAAAATACACGCAATTTTTAACAGAATTATTTTTAACTGAATGTTCAAATTGAGGTTTTTTGTTTTTTGGCAATAATACAACTAATTTTCGAATTTTATTAGCACATTATTTATCATTTTTGACTAAAAGAAGCACTGATTTGTAATTCTTTCTCTCAAATTCTCTAAATCTCTTAGTTTTGTTGCAAATACTTTTAATTTTAAGTAACCCCATAGAAAAGTTAAATTGATTTAGCTTAAAAAAAACATAATTGCCCATATGGGTCAATAGAAAATCTACACTGGATGAGAGAAACCCATACTCAACATTCACAAAAATTGAATGTTTGATGTGGTTTTGTCAGATCACATTTTAGGACTGGACAAGTTTATGTGAATATCTTTTGCGACAAGTTAGTATCAGCATTAGCAAAACTTTTTCCCAATAAAGAGGATCCAGACATATCAGCAGCTAATGTATGGTTTCAACTAGACGGTGCCCCTCTACACTACGCTCGTGGTGTTAGAGATTATTGAGATGATGTTTTGCCTGCTTTGTCAAAGTGGCTACTTAAAATCAAAAGTATTTACAACAAAATTAAGAATTTTAGAGAAAGAATTTTACCGTTTACTTAGTCAAAAAATGAGATATATGGTACTAACGGTGTTCGAAAATTAGTTGTATTATTGCCGAGAAACGGAAGTACGTCAATTTGAACATTTTGTTTAGTAATTCTGTTGAAAATTGCGTTTATTTTGGAAAATTTAATAAAACATTTAAATTGGTTAAATTATTTAAGTGTTTTTATTTTAGACCCTATAAATGTTATATTGTCATACTCAAAAAAAAGGAGTTTCAATTTTCAACACAAAAAATAAGGATTGCTATCTAAAAAAAACAATTGATTACCTCATAACAAAAAACTGATTGGCTAAAATAATTTTGAAATAAGTGAAAAACGTGCGCAATAAAAAAATAAAATCGACCTGTCTTGGCTTTTTCCTAAAAAAAAAAAAATTACTCAGAGAATATAAATTTTATTTCATACTTTTATGTCACCCTCTATATGAATCCGGTGACTCTTATAATAACGAATGCGTAAATGCTATTATCAACTGCAAAAAAAATAATTTTTGCAAGTTATATTTTTATTTCACATTATAACAATAACTAAAGAACTTTAAACTTATGTACACATCCTATTCATTTTTTTGTGGAGTAAGTATTACATCCATCTTCTGTAAAAGAGTCTTAAAATCAAGTTTTTCTTCGTTTTTATTAAAGCTGAGATTTCCTTTAGCAGTATCATTTAATTTTAATTCTTTTACATCTTGAAAATTTGTTGATTCACATTCGTTATTTTCCTTGATGATAAGATTAACTTCAGGTTTTTCAATATTTTTAACAAAGCAGTAAACTAAAATTGGAAAATTCTTTCCAAATTGAGAAATTGCTATTATATTGTCGTATGGATGAAAATCAACACAGTGTATAGTTATAAATTGGTACTCTGACGACTCATAGGGAATATATACTGCAACTTCGCGTCCGTTTTTAGAATTCCACACGTGCACTGATCCATTTTCGCTTCCCGAATAAACGTAATGTCCACATGGGCAAATAGTACAAAATATTTGGAATCTAAAAGATGATTTCTAAACACAATATTACCAAATAATATATACCTTTTATTGGATAGTCCGCGTAACCATTGTAAAACGCACCCACTTTTTACATCAATTATTCGTATTGTATTATCACGGGATTGGACCAACATTTTTTTCTCATAAGGAAACAGCAATATTTGATTTATAATTGTTTCTTTTAAATCCAGCAAGTTTATTTCCCTGCAATTAAAAATAGTTATACCAAAAACTACTTTCACAATGCAACAGTTGTATTGAATTAAACCTTTTTAAAACCCAATCAGATTTTTCTTTTTGCCATTCTGTGATGAGACCTAGTGAGTCTGCTGAAAAAATTGTTGACTTTGTGTTAAAGCAAATTGATGTAATATATCCCTTATGCAATTCTAATTCTTGGTGCAGTTGGTATTCAGTTTTATTGTCAACATTCATTTGATTCCAAATTCTTATAACTCCATCGTAACAGCCTGTGACTATTACTTTATCCTTGCTTATCTCACAACAATATACAAAAGTTGGATGTGGTAAAACCTGAAAGTAATTTAATACTGAAACATTTTTTAAATGACAATGTACAGATACTATAGTTTATTGTTTATAAATGCTTGAACTTTATGATGCAATAGTGGCAATTAACTTTTTGGGTCTTTAAAGATAAAAAAACACCGTAGCCCTTTCAAGGTTTCTTCAACGGTTTATCTGATCGCTTCCGTCATAATAGTGCACACTTTTATTTACAACAATCTATAATAAATCCCTAATAAAATATTGTAGTTTATAAGTCAAAACCATAAAATTCAACTACCTATTTCTAGACAAGTGTAGATATCAATGTAATGTTTGACAAGGCATAACTTCTAAAAAAATTAAAATTTTTAAATTTTATTTTTACTGTATGAAAGCACATGATTTTCTTCATGAGATAAATTTATCAAAAAACATTATGTAATTTTCTAAAATAGGTTTTTTTAATTGTCTTATCAATACTTTATTACTTATTACTTTAATCAATACTTTATTACTTATTACGTATAATACTTTTTTTATAAAAATTAAATATTACTTAATTGGGATACGTATGTACAACCTGCAAAGAGGGGCAAGATGATAAGTCATGAACAGAAGCAGTATTATCAGCACTTGCTGACAAAAGTATAACGTCATCTGTAGACCATTTTAAACAATAAATTAACCCTTGATGTGATGGAAATCTCTTAACTTCATTTAGTGATATAATCTAAAAAATATTTTTATAATTATAAGCATTTGATATTTCAACAGATAACAAACTGAATAAATAATTATGTAAAATAAATTTTCACTCTGCACTGCACATGCTAAATATTTTCCACTAGGACTAAATTTCAAAACAAAACAGCCTTGATCACCACTGTTAAACTGCACTAAACCTTTATTTGGAAATTTACAAATTTCATTATGTTTTCTGGTCCAACTAAACGTTTCTTCCTTGGACTTAATTGTATTGTCCACGTTTACAGTAGTTTGACTAAAGTTTAATATTTGAGTATTTTGAACTTCATCACACAATTTTATTCTAGAACTGCTTTCTTTTTGAACAGGTGTTTTAGAACGAAATGTTTCCACAATTTTAGTAGGTGAAACAATTGATCTTATATTAATGTATAAGCTGGAGGGATACTTTTTCAATTTTTTCTCTTTCCACCAAACCCAAGCATTACAAATCTGTTGGTTATTTTTTCTTGATTGATTGGAATAATATAATTGAAGTCTTAAATTTTTACCAACATTAAAATTACCATTTTTACCAGCCACTTTTAAAAATGCAAATGCGATGTTATGCCAACCTTTTTCAAAATCTGAAAAAAAAAATCATTGATTACAAATATGTTAAGAAAACATCAAACATAATTACCAACCTTTATTATTTAATTGATGTAAAGATGAAGCAGAAGCAAAATCTAAAAATTCAAAAAACAACATAATTTGATTACTTTTATCTCTAAAATATTCAAAGTCCTCGTTTAATAAAATGCTTTCTTCCCAAGATGGATATAATATTCTGAAATCACTTTGTTAATTTCTTATGTTTTAATTTATGTTTTTTTTTTAGCTCAATAAAATTAGCGAGACACTTGAAGCACTAACTCAGAATTTTTGTTTGTATGCTAATCGTTAGTGCTTCTATGTTTTCATATTTTATAATATTATAAGGATAAGAATGTTTAAAAAAAGTTATGGTTAAATAAATATAAAATATTTTCAGCCCGTTTGAAGTACTAAAAAAAGCTAGGAACTTGGTTTAGTGCTTCAAAGTGCTTCTTGTTCTAGAGAAGAAAGTTTATCAGAAGGTTATAAATAAACAAACATATTCAGCAGAACTGTGATAGAGTATAGACAATAGACAATTTTAATAAAAATTTTAGCAAAATGAAGTTGCATTTATTATTAATTTATTTAAGTAAAACAAAATTTTTAGAAAGTTCAGTTGTCTTCATAAACTATCGAGCTAAGGGGTTTCAAAAACATGAAATTTTTTTTTTAACCTTTAATTAAGTTGCATAGACATAAATTTTGTCTTTTTTCTTAGATTTAGTCAAAATAGTAAAATTAAATAATTTTCTTTTTGTAAATTCACTGTAATTACGAGTATCACATCTAAACATCTTATTTGCATTTACAGTAGTTGTTCTTATAAAAATGATTTATATGAAATGATTCTAGAGTCGCGGCCACATGCCAATGAATTAACGTCATCAAAAATTGTGATAAAAACGAACTCTTATAACTAACAAAATTAAATAAAAACGTCGTTTAAAGCCAATTTTTTTATGTAATTTGCTTTGAATATTAATGATTATTAAATATTAATAAATGATAAAAATATTAATTCATGTCATAATAGAATTCAAGTCAAGCAATAAGTCTTTTGTGATCTATGATGTATAAGATCTTTCCTGAAAGAGCAAGACGTTTTTAAAAAATTCAAATAAAGTTGAAAAATTAAACCGCTAAACTCAAACTGTATGTTCAAAAGTTGTAGAAAATTTATTCTTTACAATATTGATAATAACAATTTTTTCATGACGTACATGTACAATAGAGTGGGCCAAAAAAATCGACTATTTTTTTTCAATTTTTGACACTGAGAAATTGATTCCTAGACATCTTTAAAAAATGCTTTTTTAAGATGAGCTCTTAATTTTAATAGGAAAGACTCCCTCATCGCAATTTTCCATTTTTTTTTCAGTTCCATATGGTAAAATCTATATCTCGTTATTGCTTGATTGTACAGAAAATTTGTATTGATATTTTTTGTAGTAAATTAAACTCTCTACAAAAAAGTTACCTTACAATTTTTTTATATCTCTTATTATTTAGAAGATATCGGAGGTCAAAGTTTAAAAAATTTAACAAATTCCTTTTCTACTCCTAAATTTTATAACTCAGAGATAAACAAATATTATAAAATGCGCAACATATAGTTTTGTAGGAAATTAAACGCTCTATAAAAAAGGTTTCTTGTGGTTAATTTATTATTCTAACCATTTATACCCGGATCACTTTTATAATAATAAATTTCAAAATTCAACCCAAAATTTTAGCTTTATGAATTATGTTATATGACAACGTCAACGTGACATTGTTATATAACATGACCTACATTTTAAAAACCCAAATTTTCGGAAAAAAATATAATTCACAAAGCCAAAATTTTGGATTGAATTTTGAAATTTATTATTACAAAAGTGATCCGGGTTTAGAAGATATTCGCATTTTAAAAACCAAAATTTGATACTAAATCCCCATTTTTTTTAAACTGTTGAAGTACACTTTATAATATTTATTTATCGACGAGTTATAAAATTTAGAAGTAAAAAAGAAATTTTTGTTAAATTCTTCAAACTTTGACCTCTGATATCTTCTAAACGGTAAGAGTTATAAAAAAATTGTGGGATACCTTTTTTAGAGCATTAAATTTCCTACAAAAAATGTAAATAAAATTTTCTGTACGATCATGTAGTGACGAGATATGGATTTTGAAATATGGAACTGAAAAAAAAAATGGAAAACTGAGGTGAGGAGGTCCTTCCTCTTAAAGTTAAAAGCTCATTTTGAAAAAGCATTTTTTAAAAGTGCCTAGAAACCAGTTTTTTAGTGTCGGAAGTTAAAAAAAACATAGTCGATTTTTTTGGCCCACCCTAATGTAAACATAATGTAAAACATCAGAACTTCTTTATAAAATAGTTATTTATACATCAAGGTGGTGAAGAATGTTATTATTGACCGAGCATCAAGATTATTTCGCGAGGGGCTTTGCCCCGAGCGGAATAAGGTGCGAGGCCAATAAATGTCTTCACCACCGTGGTGTATATACTATTTTTTCCACTACTATCCAAATTTAAGGCAAAAATTAAAAACAAAAATTTTTCTTGTAAAAATCAAGTAGCACAGAAATAATAATAAAATTTAAAAACAAGCATAAATCTATCATTCTTTGAAATTACACCATGGCAACATGAACAACAACAAACATTTTCGTTGACAACGAACCTAACAACGAGTCAACAACAAAAATTTCTAATGGCATTTTTATTCTAATAATTTTGTCGTAAATACATTAAATACATTCGCAAATACGATAAAGACGATCTCCTGAGTATACAAAACCATGTTGCACAAGTTTTTGTTGAACAACTATCCCTGGATTCTCAAAACATTTGAATTTGTCCATTATTAACCTAGGTTAATAATAGAAAAAATTATTAACCAGTAACAGAGAAATTCAACTTCTCAGTTGACTAGGAGACACAATAATGGTCAACTTCATAGCTAGTAGTGGAAAAAAAAGTTTTTTAGTCGACCTGAACCAAAAACTGAGTTTTGAGCCTCATGCACCCGGAAAATAGGTAACCGTTTTAGAAGCGGTCAAATGAACAATTTTAAGTCAAAAATGAGCAAGTTTCGGCCGCTGCGTCAAAAAATTAACCTGCAGATACTAGTAAAATTTAATTTTTTCGTTAAAGTCGATTAAAAAATCTTGGGTGGGTTACGGTCAAACGTTGTTTTTTTTTTCAGCTTCGCCTCAACTATTAAAAAAGATTCGGTAGAAAACAATCTACTTTTTGGTCTTGGCATACAAAAAACTATTATTTGTAAATATTCCGTTCAGTAGTAACGAGCCTTTCAAGTAAGTAAAAAGCTTTGATTTTTTCTAAAAGCTTTGATTTTTCTTTAAGAGGAATCTGTAGGTACCTTTCCTGTCGACTGCACCTTACCAATAGGAAATAATGCTTTACAAGGGTTTCGAAGTCCCCATAAAATAAGAAGTAAATTTTTTTTAAATAAACTGTTACAGTTTATTAGAAGAAAAATAATCAGGCTATGCTTCTCTAGTAATGATATGTAATTATTATTTTTTAATTACTTCTTAAAACCGTGGCGGTCGGTGATTTTTTAATACTCTGTATTTCAAAAATGGAGCATAGAATCCAAATTCTGTTATAAAGCATTACTACTGAGACCAGATAATAACAACTGCTAGAAAAAAAATTTGATCAAAATTTGCAAAATTTGATTTTTAACTGAGTTGAGTTTAACAAAGTCGTCATCCTCAGGTGAGGAATTAAACTGAGTTAAACTCAATTTAAACTCAAGTTGAAGACTGAGTTTAAACTGAGAATTAAACTGAGTTAAACTTGAGTTTAAGTTGAGTTTAACTCAGTTTAATTTCCCACCTGAAGATGACGACTTTGTTGTCGAAACGGAAATAGTGTTATTGGGCGTTTTTTACGTTTCATTCTACACACCAAGACGATCCAACAAGAAGTTAAACACTAGAGAAGCCTAGCCCGATCTTTTTACTATACCTAAGAAACTGCAAAAATTTATTTTAAAAAAAATTGATTTTACTTCTTATTTTATAGGACTTCAAAACCCTTGCAAAGCATTATTTTCTACTGATAAGGTGCAGTCGGCAGGAAAGATAAGGATTCTTCTTAAAAACGTGCCTTTAAAAATCAGGCCTAACCAACAACTAATACCTAGTGATAACCTATACCGAAAAATCTTGAGATGGAAACAACGAATTATGTTTCTAATAATTAACAAAATTATTGCTTATAGCGCAAAAAACAGTTTTTTTGGAGCTTTCTCTAAATCTACAAAAAAACGTTCTATTAAACATCTTATTGTTAAAGTATAAAAAATGAGCTATCAAGTCTGTTTAATAAATTTTTGAAGGAGTTACAAGACTTTAAATTTGGTAAGATATTAGGGTGTTCCATTAAATGTTAAAGGGATGCCTAACTCTATCAGAAGTTCGAACTTGAATTCTTTAGAATAAGACAAAAAAGGGAAACATTTTACATGAATTAACAGAATTATTGCTTCAACGCAAAAAACAGTTTGTTTAGATCCTCGCTTTAATTCATGAACTTAGCTTAAAATCTGCAAAATTGCTTTGAGAGCTTGAGTTTTTTTTTAGAACTTATAAAAAAATTAAAATTTTTTTTTGTATAATGGGAGCAATCTAAACTTCGTTTTTTAAACATCTCAAACTATAAGAAATGAGGTATCAAAAAAAGATCATCTTGATTAATACATTTTTCTTTGACTTACAAGACTTTGTTAAAATCTTAGGGTGTTTCATTTCATTTGTTGACCACTGTACTTTAAGAAAAGTACGGACAAATTTCTCTAGAACAGGAATTCAAATGTAAATGCGCGATTTTGTAGCTAATTTATTTCTAAAAAAAATTAAAATCGGTTTTCGCGATGAGTATTGTAATAACGTGAACTATACATATTGACTTTTTTAAATTTTTAATTTTGTTCATTTTAATTTTTAATATTTTTTTAATAATTATTTTATATTATTTATAAACATCTTTTTAAGAATCTCTTCCAGTCATTTTGTAATTAATAATTAGAAGAATGATTGTACCAAATCTCATTAAAATATTTTTAAAAATAATATTGCTACAGATTCGCGCGTTTACATCCCGCTAAAAATATTTTACATTTTTTTAAATTATAACATTAATAAGTGGCGCTTTAAGTGTCCCGTTAATTTTACTGAACTTACCTACTTTTTTTCCTGCAAATTACACGCGTGAGTCATCACTGGAGAAATGTAGTTAATGTCAGCAGTTTCATAAAAAAACACAACAGAACGAGATTTATCACTTTTAGGAAAATATTTTCCTGTTATCGCATCAATTACATGAATTTTTATTAAAGGATGTACAACTAAAGAATTTAATGGAAGTTTATCAGTTTTAAGAATGGTGATTTCTACAATTTTTTCGTAAGTATAAATTTTTTTTGATTTTTCTTCTTCAGTAATTTTCGGTTGTTTTTTATTTTTGCTTTTAAATGCTTTATTAAATGAAGATTCCTTTTTAACGTCTTTACTTTCACCATATGGCAACATATCATTTGCAAATTTTGTTTGTTCATCTTTGCTTTCTGAAATATGGGACTCACCACTATCTGTCAATATTTTTGATTCACTTTTTTCTGTAAATTTTGATTCAAGGTTTTCTTTTACAATTATTTTTGGCTTCAATGGACTTTTGTGTATCAGAACATCTCCTATTTCCTCGATATTGTAGGTTGCATTGCTCACTTCACTGCTGCTACTCTCGTTCATTTTTCTTTTAGGCAAAGCTGCTTCAAAAGTTCCCTTGTTTGTTATCGATACAGGTTTATTCCTTCTTGGTTTTGGAATTGGTATTTTATTTTTTTCATTTTTGGAATTTTCGGATTCCGTTTTTGTCAAAGATTCATCAAAGAATTTATTCAATATATAATTTTTATTTTCATTTGGTTTTTCAAATTTGTAAGTTTCTGTTTCTTTTGCAATATTAGATATATTTTCAGCACTACTGGCAGGTGATCCCAAGTTATTCAATAAATGTTCTCTCGATTTACTAACTTCTGCTGCTGTAAATGACTTTTTATGTACCGCAGATTTGAGCAATGCTTCAAATTTTTCTTTTGTCTGATTTCTTATACTCAGATGTGCACTTGAACTCTTCATTAAAGAATTATCGGCAAAATTCGATGCCATTTTTGTGAAAATTGGTACACGTAACCAAATATTATACGAATCGAATTTATTTACAATAATTTCAAATATGTATTGGAGTAACCATAGCAACGGTGGTAGCAAGCGACATCTTTTATCATCTCTGCTGATTTCCACCTGATTTCACTACACAAAGCTGCCAACCAAACAACGAACAACACAAAAAGGGACTAGAAACAGTTTTGACATTTGTCATTTGTGCATTGTTTATTGTTCATGTTCAATAATAGTAATAATTACGTTTAGCAGAAACAATAAGTTGTCACAAAGTGAAGTGTAAAAATGGGTTGTTTTGTTGGTATAATGAGTTATATATAGATTTTGTTCCATCTAAATGAAGTCTATTTAGGAATTTAGGATCGCGCCCTGTGGTTAGACAGAAATTGACGGACCCTCCCTGGCGCAGAGATATTTTTATGGTGCCGGAGAACTGTCAAAGTTCATTAAAATATAGAAATAATTTGTCATTGTTCTAAAAATGAACGAAAACAGTGGTATATACGATGGACACGACAGTGAAAAACAACCACTTCTTGCAACAGAACCTACAACTTACAATGGAGAGCCAGGAGGTGAGGATCAGCTGCCTTTTATCAATATTTATATGTCAAAATGATTCATAATGTTTAAATTTTAACCTGATATAACGCGTGTAATATTATTATTTTTCAGTGGGACAGCAAGCAACAGTTTCTCCTATTGGACCTGATGAATTACCTCCACCTTTTTATCAAGCTTCAGAAAGTGGTGGAGTGCCAATGGTAACATGTAGAGTGTGTCAGGCAATGGTTGATATTTCTGGTAAAAGAGACCAGCATGTTGTTAAGTGTGGACAGTGCAATGAAGCTACGGTATGTGATTGTAGCTAATGTTGGCATTGATTCATTCATTGTTGATCACTATTTTATTTAATGTAACATAAATAATTATTGAGGTCATTTTTATATTCACTGATATAACAGTTAATAGTTACTAATCAGTGTAACTTTGACCTGTGAAAGAATGAAAATAAAATCGTTCGTATACATTTCCTCCTCAATAATTATAGATGGAGAGGTAAATGACCAAAAATTTTAATCAATAGTTTTGAGTCAAGTAGAGTGTATAATTTTAAATGTTTTTTTATGCAGCCAATTAGAAACGCTCCTCCTGGTAAAAAATATGTGCGTTGCCCCTGTAACTGCCTCTTAATCTGTAAAAGTTCATCACAAAGGATTGCTTGTCCACGACCAAATTGTAAAAGAATTATTAATTTAGCTCCCAGTCCTGTTACTCCACCCGTACCTTCAATGCCTGGGATGTGCAGGGTGACATGTGGACATTGTCATGACACTTTTTTGGTAAGATTACTTACTAATTGGATCAACACTTAAGTTTTTTTTAATACAATTTTGATGGTAATTTTGTTCTGATTTTTTTTCTTTTCAGTTTAATACGTTAAATAATGCATTGGCACGTTGCCCTCATTGCCGGAAAGTGTCATCAGTTGGTCCGGATTTTGCAAGAGGGAGAGGTAACATATTCTTTATTTTAGCAGTGATATTTCTGTGCATCGGAATAGGAACGACCGCGGGTACTTACGCAATTGCCAATCGCAACAAAGGAATTTATGTTTTATATGTTGGAGCTTTTCTTTTAGCCTTAATTATGCTTCTTCGTAGTATGTATTATTGCTTTATGAAAGTCAGTATCATTGAAGGTCCTATGTAAAATAAAAGATTACATGTTTGTAAATTTATATTGAGAAGTATGCATGTCTGCCATCTGAATACACTTGGTTGCATATTTTTTATGTAGGAAGAACCAGAATTTAATATTTGCACAAGTGTTTGTGATTTTATAAAAAAAATATTTATTCATTAAGCGTTATTCTGAACATGCATATTTCTTGAGTTAATTATATAGGATAATAGGCTCTTCTAGTGATAACAACAAAATTTGTTTTTTACTTATCATTAGGAGTAGAAAAAAATTGGAAATACAATAAACGTATAATCGTAAAAAAATAACTTCATCTGCTTATTTCTGTAATTTGAAAACCCGCAAACCTTTTAAAATATTTATTCTTACTGTTGGTTGTTAATATTACATTCCGAAAGGACTAATTTTTTTAGTAATCATGAATGTGTATATATTTTGCTAAGTTGGTTGTATTATAATTTTAAATCTATGTAAAATTTAATTCATTATCTTGTATAAAATATAAATCAGACTGTATGAGTAAGGCGAGTGATATAAAATAAAATATTTTTAAACATTGCTTTTTTTAATGCGTTTTATCGTAAGTATCTTTTCCCTTGTATCCTCCCACATATCCTTGATTATCTGTTAAATCCTCTCGTCCAGACATTCCTTTGCCTTTACCTTCAGCATCAAATCGTTCTTTATGTGCGCCAGTATACTTTGAAGTATCTGTTAATCTATCAACAGCACCGACATTAACAGCTTGCTAAAAAAAATAAAGTGTCGGATCATTTCATTAAATTTATTGTCATAATTACTGTAGTTTTTGTAGTTCCGGGTAAGCCGCAAGTGGTAAGTTTTTCTGTTAATTCAGATACAGGAATGCCTTTTTGTTTTGCAAGGTCTTCCAGGAATTTTAAAAAAGTCGAACAATCAATGGTTTTGGATCTAAAAAATATCTGAAATTTATACGTGTCTATGAGTTTGCATAGTTTTTATACTTAAATTTGTTAAAACATATTCCTGTGTCGGTAGTTGTAATTTTTTTTCCTATTACTTGGGCTTGTTTTAACCATTTATCAATTTGAGTTAATGTTATCGTTCTACCGTCTGATTTTGTATCTCCAAATTTTGAAAAGTTTACAAACTGTTGTTCCAAATTCATACCACCTTCCGCCATTTTTTTTGATGAATGTAATAAGAAAAATGAGTTAAAAAAACCACATAAATTTGTGAAAATGATAGATGTGTCAAATGCGACAATAAAGTAAACTTGATACAACAAAAAAACATTTGAGGTATTGTGCCAACATAAAGATTTTCTACAACATCCGAGGTGTCCGTCACTTTTAATACGTTGGTGCAAGATTTTTATACTAAGGCCCAGTTTTACATTCGACGGTTAACTTTAACTACTGGTTATTTACTACGGTTATAAGTGTTTTAACAATTGTAACTATAGTATATAACCCGTAGTTAAAATTAACGGTCGATTGTAAAACTGGGTCTTAGTGTTCAGAGCAAGATACACATAATATAGTCCAGGAAAATTGGATATACATTTTTAAAAAGTTGGAAAAAATTAGTAGTATTATAACGTTATAAACATGTGAAATTTCTTCATTGATCCGAGTTCCGCGAGACTGATAATGCAGGGTTAGAGATTTCATAATACATTTGGATTTTCGCAAATGATTCGAACATGGAGGACCTTTATAAGACAATAAAGATTCAATAACAAGTTGTACCTGAGTAAATTCTCTATACAAAAAAATGTATAGAAGTACTTTTCTCTATAAATTTTTGTATTTTTTTGAGATAAAGCGCTCTGCAAGTTCGCGAACATTACGCTACTCACTGTATAGGGTAGGTATAGTATAAGAGAGAGTGGTCCACAACGAGAGAATTTTTACTTTTTTAAAATATAGCGTTCAAAATGTAAATATTGCATAATATCTACGTTTTGTATAAACGTAGATATACTGACTTTTGTTTTTATTTCTTGTAAACGGTAAAACTCATTTTTTAAAAGAAATATTTTCTCTTAGTTGTAAAATATCTGATTCATCTACTTCTCTTCTAAAGATGTGTTTTGAAAAACTATTTAATAAATCAACCAAGATTACATGTACGGTAGTTCCATCTAGTAAACTCTAGTTGAGAAGATGCTATCTCGGTCATATTATATTGAATCAAAAAATTTAGAGCGAGTTATCCATACTAGTTTTTTTTTTATCTATACTGTGGTTTACAGTATTAAGCGTCTATATAAGCAAAATGAATTTGCTTTTCTAGTTCGAAAAATGTCATACAAAAAATTATGGTTATAGTATGTTAAAATAAACAAACTGTAATGACCCAAACTAGGCCATACTTACCGCCATAAACCCAAATTTGCGAGCTAAATTCAAATTTAAATAAAAGTGGCCAAAGTCGTGATCGTCGTCTAGTGAAAAGGACCCCTACGTTGTGTTTAACAAAATGGCGGTAAAGTTCTTTGAGATGTGACTGTATGAGGGTTCAGTTGGGAGAGTACAATAAAACTACAATTTGGAAGGAGACATTTATTTGTTCGTTTCTTGCAGTAAATCATGTCAGAAACATAAAATAAACAAAATAAAAGTAAATCAATGGTCAATAACAACCACAAAACAAAATGCACATCCCAAAAAAAAATACAACAAATAAACAAAACAATCATAACATAGGCACATCAAATACACACATAAATAAATAATAAACCTTAACTGTACTAGCAAGAAAACCCGGGATATTCGAATTTGAAGTGGGATATTTCAAAACGAAACAAATAAAAAATGTACAAAAAGTTTAAATAAATCAATAATGTTAATGCTTTCTGGGTAGGCACTGCGTCCTGGCATTCCCTCTTACTTAAGGCTGCTGTATTATAACCGCTGAGCAAATTTCGAATTCTGGCTGACTGCAACCAAACCTACTTATTAGTCTTTACCTGGTGTCTGACCACTCTGACCCTTGTTTAAATTTTAAAGTCATAAATTATTCACTCCAACAAAGGCAAATAAATAAAAAGTGGGAGCAAATTTAATGTGATGCCGCTTTTTACTCTTTTGTAGACACAAGTTAAAAATAAAATTTAACGCATTTTTTTTGACGTTTGCCTAGATCGGACAAATTTGATAGAGATTAGAATTAGACGTGCACATGCGCACGATTTTTGTTTTGACAGAGTTGTGGAGTCTTTTTTTTCAATTTCAACTGTTTTTAGGAGTTATTAACATTATCTAATGCGGGACATAATTTTTATCGTCAACACTAATATCTGTCTTTGATAAAAACTGTAAATATATTCGTATCTCCAACACCGTTAAATATCGGTATGCACTCAACTCTAGCATTTTATTTTCCTTGATTAAGATGAGAGATACATAGCCCTCATTGCGTGTAAAACAGCACTAACTTTTGTCGAAAATTTTTCATTTATGAAATAACTTAGAGTTGTTTTTTTTGTAGATTCTTTTAGACCAACATCTAATTAATTGCATCAGTAGGATTTTTTGTTAAAAAAAGCTGGTCATTAATTAATAAAAAATATTAAAAGTGTCGTATCTAGTAGAAGTAAAAATTGCTTTAATAACAATTAAATATTAATGCCTTCGTGCTTTAAAAAAGACGAATCAATATACTATTATCCAATAAAAATAACTATAAAAAAAATCTTTAAAATATTTCTGTTATAGCTTAGATATTTTCGCCATAAAATTTTTATAACAATCTGACACTTTCAATAGGAAATATGGGTTGCCTATCTATGTGAAAGTCAGACAAAACTTCAGCGTGTTTCGAATAGATGGCGCAACCATTTTCAAATTATGATATTTAAAACAATATGCAAAAGAGAATTAATAAGGTAAGAAATGAAAAAATAAAGTACGAACTTAACATAAAATTTTTAACAATAATGGTTTCAATTTCTTTTGTGGAGTTATGCAAAAGGCAGATTAAGATTTGAAACAATGAGTTTAATATTTATTTTCATTTTTTATTATTAACAATGTATTTATTTCGTAGTAGCACATTTTAACAATTTACTGTTGATTAATAAATTAAATAAATATTTATTTACACTCATTGATTATACTCGTAATATATTGAAATTATTGAAGTTAAAAATAAATAACAAAAATTGCATAGTATATGCCTCAATAAAAACTTTTACAAAATAAAAACCAAGCATAAAGGAAAAATGACAGGTTAATAGTAAAGCATCACATAGAAAATTAAAGTTACACTTTATTTTTTTTTAATGTTTTTTTTTTTTTTGAGCTTGAACAATATATGGTGGATCTAAACATTTTTCTCCTTTAGGAATTCTGCGTCTTACAATTTATTGTAAGACACAGTCATTGTAAAATTTTATTAAAATTGGTAACATTTTATTTTTCCAAAAATTCATGTCAATTTTAATTTCTTCAACAAAAAGTGGGTTTGCATCTCCAGTATAAACTACAAAGTAGCATGCTTCTCGCTGGGCAATATTTAACTGGCCTTGGATTTGATACCAATAAGTATGGTTTAGTTTTAATCTTAATTTTTTCTCATATTTTTCCAGACAAATATTATTTTTTTCGGCAGCCTCTTCTAATGCCACGTTCTCTTTAAAAACGCTGTGCAAACATTTTACTTCCACGAGGTGGGTTTCACCTACAAGTCCTATAACAAAATAAAGTAATGGAAAAATAAATCATTTCCAATCAATTAACAAAGAATAATAGTTAATGTACTAACCATCTGGAGACGCACCAAGATACCCATAATTAAGATCAATGAAAAAACCAGCCTTTTTTACAACGAAACCATATTCTGTTTCAAATTTTTTTATGGCGACTGTTTCCATTGTCTTTCCATATTCAAGACTTGGCGTAGAGAGACTGTTCCCATATAAAATTTCTTTAACCAAATTATGGAAAGGAGTTGACGCTCTTCGCTTTATAACGTTGCCAAAAAAAGAGGCTGTCAACCTATCTGCCCTCTCTGTTTTAAACAATTCACTGCCAAACTGTTCTTTAGTGTTTTGTTCGATAAAAGCTTGTTCTTCTTTACTAACCTAAAATCAGTACAATTAAAAAAAAAGTTATTATGGATAATTTATATCTAGTTTGTTTTTCTTCTTAGTGCGCTAGTCTGTCTCTTTTTAACACATTGTTGTATACGTTGTTATGTCATATACATAATGTATTGAAGAAAAACAGACAAGCCCACTAACAAGAAAAACGAACTACATATTAATTTACAAAAAGACAATAAGTTGCCACAGGTGACAGTAAGGCTTATACTAAATGTATTTACCTGTAATTTTGCAAGTATTCTTGCACATTCTTCTTCTGTCGGTTCAGGCTGTTGGGCATTTAAACCGTAATCTATATTTTTTATAGTTGGTAACTTTTGTCCGCTTGTTTTAAATTCCAATTTTTTTCTTCTTGGTTTAACTTTTGCCCTGTGACTTTGAGTGTCAATGTATTGTTTAAAATATTTTCCCGGGTTTTTTTTGTTAAAGATTTCCATGGACTTGAATGCCACTTAATGCCTTTGTTATACCTCATTCCACTCATTGTGCATCTTGCTTGAAATGAGCCCCTTGTAGTCAGATTTAAACGTTTTCCGGCATTAAATCTAGCTAGTATATTCATGAATATTTCTGCCCGGTTGTTGTTCTGATTTTCTAGTAATAAATGAGATTTTTTCAAAATAATTTCTAAGGCACCTGCAAAAATGTATACGGTACATATAAAAAAATTACAACTAAAAAAAATCAAATACTTACTATATAAATGATTGTACAGACCGGATTTTTTTATAGCTTCAATTTTTTTAATATTATGAAGCACGGTAGGTGTTTCACAGTAACGATCTTTACATGAGCGATGGTCACCAAAAGTATGTAAAGAACCATTTCTTAAATCTTCTTTTAACTGATCAAGATTTTTGTTGCAATTGTAAATTGCTTTTTGAGCGACCTTTTGTAAATCTTTTATAATTTTGTTTGTTAATAATTTTCTGGCCGCTAAATCAATTTTTGCGTCTTTGCTTAATTGGAAGAGTGTTTTTCCATAATTTTTGAGAACATGATTGACGCACTCAATTTTTTTTACTGTTCTTCCATACGGGACTCGCTCAATTATTTTAGTGTAGACACTGGAGTCCCCATCGCCAACAAAAGATTTAAATCGTAAATTGTAAACTTTCTCTGCAAAACAAAAGCCTTCTACAATTATATCAGCTTCCATCGCAGAAGAACTGCCGCTCCAATTGCGGAAGCATTTATGTTCCTTTGGTGTTTCTTTTTTATTTGCGGGCCTTGCACAAATAAAGCAGTATTTATATCTTACACCCACATATAAAACTTTCAAAGTTTTTTGACCAATAATGACTCCCTAAAATAACATTAACGTAGATATATTAAATAAAAGAATGATAATTATCTCTTACAACTCCAGATGCAGCGTTGTAATTATGGCCGTAGCTTCTATGACTCCATCCACCGTCTAAGTAAACCGTTATATATGGTACCCCGTCAGGATCTATATGCCCATTTTCTACGGCAATTTTAGCTTCTTCTAAAGCAGCAGCTTCCATATCTTTACAAAGTTGATCTTTCCAAACCTAATAAGCACGTTTCTAAATAAAGATAAATACACAAAATGCTTCTAATATATTTTTTTTGTAAAAGTGATATAGAAAGCTAAAAATGCGTTTTTTTACTCACATCTCCCAATGTATTTTCTATTTCATTAAATTTTCTTTGATTCATGGGTGGTATATTCATAGTTGATAATAATTCCTCTAAGTGGCTAAAACTACTGCCAGTCGCCAAAGTGCCCCATACAGCTCCATAATTAATTTCCGAATTTTTTTTATTGGGATCTTCAGTACTTCGAATTATGTTCCCAATGTCACACTCTGAACATTTAGATTCTATGTGGCATACCAGTCCTAATCCTCTGTCATATTCCTTAGAAGGATATAATATTTCTGAACATAATTTGGAGTGGCTGTGCTGCATGCTAAAAGCCCATTTTAGTATGTAACCCAAATCAACAATTCTGTTGCCAGGAAGTGCTTTGGAATAGACATCATCTTTTTCGATGCAAAGTTCATGATCCATTATTCTAAAAATTACGCATACAAAAATTAAAACCATAACATGTATTCAACAGGTCGTACTCATTAAATGTGGTTTCATTCATGCATATGGGATCTTTCATCAAAGGTGTATCGCATCTCATATTTTTACAATTATTGTCTGTTTCATGTTTTTCAGACGTAGAAGGTTTAACCTCACTAAAATATTTTAATATAAAACTTACGTAAAGTGTCAATTAATATAAAAAATAATGTACATTATGATAAAGTATTGAATGCGTTTTAGACATCGCTTTTAATTTTTTTTATAACTGAAATAAAATTTATACATAGCCTCAAATTTGTGGTGTAACCTTTTAGATAAAGTTTTAATCGTAAAAACACACTTTTCCACAATTTACACAATTACACGCTTGAACACAAACCTAGAAAATGTTACTTTTTCATCCAGTCTTCTTGGTTTTTCTGAACAGATTTTATCATAATTTGTGTCTCCTATAACATTTCTTGTTTCTTCAGTACAATCTGCATTCTTAGTAATAGCTAAAACTGTAATTAAATATTCTGTATAGTTATATATTTTAAAAATATGTTTGTATTTTATTTACCTTTTTTAGCAATCAGATATTTTCTTCGAGAAATAGAAGCTTTATTTCTTTTACAAATCTTTGAAGGTCTTGTACGCGAAGTTTGTCCCATCGTAAAAAAAGCAAATCAGAAACACTTCACTCACAAGTAGCACCACCAATAATAATGAATAATTTGTAAAATTGAAGGAGCTTATGTTACCCACCCTAATTTAAAATGAAACAATTCCGGGAAAAACAAATAGTTGCCGACAACAAATTTCAAGAATTCTTGGCGGTACCGGTAAAAGAAAATTCCTGGTAATGAATGATGAAATTCAGCTAACTGCTGAATTCAAGTACGCAAATATATAATAACTTTGTGAGATTTTCTTATTTCTGTTATTTCATAAATTATAATTAAAGCAGCCTCTCATAAATGTTTAAAAATTTTTGAATAAATGTTGAAATCTCACATTTCAAAATCATGTTATTGAATAACATTTTCTTCTCAATTTTTAAATATTAAAATTGTTTATAAAAATATTATTTAATATTCTTGTTTCTTTTATAACTATAACTTTCACTATAACTTACAATTTTAAAATAATAAGACCCACTTTAGACAGTTTTGAAAAACTACATTATTTTAATTTTTGGATTTTTTTTAACACCTGACAAGCACCAAAAGTTTTACTTAATCCCAATAAATACGGTAATATAAATTAGAATATAAACAATCATTTTATTTCAAATTTTTCCTTTAATAGTTTTTACACTATTTGACATAATGATGATTAAATTATTATAGCTGCAGTGTTTTAAATAAAAGCCACATATTGTCATAACAAAAAAATCCTTTTCACTTCTTTTTAACAATATATACGATTATTTGGAATATCTTGTAAAGCGGCTAAAGTTCGGGAAGTACCGTGTCCTTTCGAGCTTACTCGAAGACACAAGTTCAAACTTTCTTTAATATTTGGAAGGCTAATATTAAAGTTGTAAGCTAAAAAGTGAATGCCTGCGCCATCTGAACGGGTTTTGTAAACATCCCCAATGTATCTCGAGTCTTAATAATCATTATTGACAATTAGGAGAGAAAAATAACTTAACACACCCTCTCGACAAACTTAATAATAATGCCTTCTGACTAGACTAGTAGAGACTAGCAGTGAAAACCTATAAATACGTATAGTGAAAACATTTGTGTTTGCGTTTTTTTTATCTTGTGATTTATTTTTGATAGTTTTTTTACAGTTCTGATAAGAAAGTTATAAAGTTCGACCTCGTTGAAACTTCCACTCACAACTTGCATCTTGCATCCTACTAGAGAAGAAAATTAGAGCAAAGCTGAACAGGATATTCACAATAGTATAATAATATATTTAGTTAAAATAAGATCTAGAAAACAATGCAAGTCTTAAATCGTCGCTGATGACAGTTATACAGTCATTCCAATAGCTAAAACGCGTGTGTCTGGAAAAAATAAAAAGTATCGCAGATAGCATTCCCTGACGCTTTGTAGGAAGCTGTAACGTTGCTAAATAAAAAAAATCTCTATAATTTTATTAAAAAAGTTGGCGTCTCTCAATGTACAACCAGATAAATATAAAACACACCACATCAATTTCCATTCAATATACCTAAATACAAAATGTTAATTTTATTCAATTTTGAAAAATTGATCAGTATCAAATTTGACAATTAATTTGAAGAAAAATGTTCTTATTTAAGTTTCACACCTACAATTACAGTCTCTATTCTTTTGTGACTAGAGCGTCTCTAGTTGTGCTGAAATTGAATGGACTGACTTGACTTAATAACTGTCGATCAATGCAGACAAAGTTCAAATTTTTGTATCTTATTGATTTCAAATTAGAAACAAATGTTAAATGGTCGTTAGATTGGCAGTTAGTTTTGCAGACATCGCTCAGCTGCTTAATAAGGTTATTGAAGATAAGACATCTTTTGTTTGGAACAAGGAGTGCAAATCGACATTCAAAACGTTAAAGGTTGCTTTGTGTAGATACTATCGAATACTACAGCAAGGTAGTACAAACTAAAACCGAATTATTTGAATTTGAAGAATGGAAAAAGGCAAACAGCCAAATAGGTGAAAAAAATTGAAATTAAACATTGCTATTCGCTAGGGAAATTCCTATGAGAACGCGGATGCGTTGTCCAGAAAAGCGTGTCACACCGATTGCAAATATTGCAGTCAACGAGAGAAGTTCGAAAGCATCGAAGAGGTGAGGAAGCTGATTTGGCAACTCCAGGATGGATGGACAACGGCGAAGATAAGACCGGAATAATTGAATGATAACGACATTAGCCCATCTTGAAGAGTAAAGAAAACGGAGATCTGATGCCACATTGGTAAAACATTTTCAACAAAACTCCAGCTCTGAAGACATTGTGGACTCTATGGGATTCGTTAAAGGTTAAAAATGGGCTTTCAAGAGGCCATAGGAAAACACTGATAGCAAGACTTCCACGATGCAGCTGATCTTACCAAAATATGTGACGGAGGTCCTAAGGGAAATACAAGACGAGACGTTAGAGTCGCATTTGAAGAGCGTTAGAACGCTTTTACTCGGTAAATAGCCAAGAAGACGTCAAGAATTAATGCTAAAAATATACCACATGTGCCGTGAGTAAAAGTCCAAAAACTCGTAGTCGAGGAGCTATGAAGCTCTTCCTTCAACTGAATGTTGGTGGTCCCTTTGACCGTTAGATTTCGCAGGACCATTTTTTGTCACCGATTCGGGCATGAAGTACATTATGGTGGTTATCGACTATTTTCCCAAGTGACCTGAAGGTTATGCGTTACCAAACCAAGAAGCCGTTACCGTATTCCCAGCTCTGGTAGATAATTAGATTTGTCGCTACGATCCCTCTGGAATTGCACACGAAATTTTGAGTCACTAATCTTTCAAGATGTTTGTGATCTTTTGGGCGTTGAATTGAACTGCATGTTCAATCTGACAGCATGGTTTAGCGTTCCAACAAGAACATGAAGGAACACCTATTGAAGGTTATGTCTAGCTGTCTATGCCGGATCAAACGAAAAGACTAGAATAGATTGTTCGGAGTGAACAATATTTTAGAGTGAGGCAATATTACAAACATTTCCAAAGAAAGAGATTTTTGTGTAAACAGTACAAATTATTACCAAAATTTTGCAGTAAATAAGTTTGAACTCGGTTTATAAAAGACTCTTGAACGCGCCGTAAAGTTTCTAGAGTTACGGCAATACACTCTTCACGAATTTTTTCCTTCAGTTCCTGCACCAAGGTAACATGGTATGGGTTGAATTTATTCCTTCGAAGGATGCGCCCTAGTGATGACTGGCTGATCCCACTTTATCGAGCTATGGTTCTTTGACTCACATGAGGATTACTTTCCACAGCTTGTAGGACAACAATTTCGTTGTTGTGGCTGTTCCTGTTCTTATACGGTTTTTTTTTTCAATTTCATCCAATCTTCTTGTAACCTAATTTCGAATTTTCTAAATGTGCTGGGGACAAGATGCTTACGATTAGAATATCTCTATCCGCAGATGAATAGCATGTCTACTCTTTCATTGCTCGTGTAATAATAATTTATTGTACAAATTTGAGCAAACCTGTGTTTATAAAAACTGGCAGGACTAAATTGACAATACACGGAATAACGCAATCGTGGATTCATTCTTTAAATTTTTAAAAATGAGAAATCTAGTGAATGCTGGGGGTAGTATTTTTGGTTGCAGCTAGAAAAATTTTAGAAGTAGCCCATAATTGACTTACTTTGTATAGTAGAAATAAATTATTTGTAATTAATCAAACTTTTTGAATCAAAATAATCTCGATTTTGCATCTACGCTGCGATATCTAAACTTAATTTCAATTTTTGTGACAGAAGTAAAAGTTGGTGTAAAGTGTTTATATAGCCGGTCAAAATAGTGGCTCACCTGACATTTTAAATTAACTTTTTTTTTGTTACTCTAAAAATACCAAAATTTTTTAAATCTATTCACTAGTTTTTGTAATATTGACAAAATATTTTGGAAAAATCCCTAAAAGTTAACTGAAGTTCAAGTAGGCTGTAAACCACAAAAAAGGTTACAAATTATGTTTAATAGCTCTCTATTTTATTTTTTTGTTTAAATGCTAGCATGTTGAAATTTTTGTTTAATATAAAAATATTTTTTTTATATTTAAAAAAATATTTTTGTCAATATTATAAAAACTACTGAGTAGATTTTTAAAATTTTAGTATCATTGGATTGGCAAAGAAAACGTTATTTTAAAATGTCAAGTGAGCCACTATTGTTCCATTTGAAAATAATGAGTTAAACCGGAAAAACTAATTTAATCTAATTTAAACTCGTGTGTTTTCTAAATTAGATTATTTATGAAACTGTTTTTATTTTTTAATGGTTGCATACATTGTTTAAAAATATTTTTTTGATATCACAGCCCTCTAGAGTTATAGTCATTTCCGGTAAAAACGGAAGTGATAGAAAGTTTATTTTTTACTTAATTAAAGGGGATTTTCTAATATAATAAGTTTTCTAAATTTTATTTTTTTAGCTGTGCGTACGTTCTTGTCCCAATTATTAAATAAGTTTGAGTTAGGATCTCGGGTTGGGGACAATAAATTAAATAGTTGGATGTATTGTCGACGTTTCGTCAATTTATTTTGACTTCTTTGGGGCTAAAACATAAAATGGTACTGAACTAATAACTTGGGAAAACTTTGTTATGCACATCGGAATTTTCCTTAGTTATTAGTTCAGTACCATTTTGTGTTTTAGTCCTGAAGAAGTCAAAATAAATTGACAAAACGTCGGCAATACATCCAACTATTTAATTTACTGTCCCCAACCCGAGATCCTAACTCAAACTTATTCATTTTTTTAATTTAAAAAATACTGTTTAAAAAAGGTTTGAGCCTAATTTCGTTTACACCCGGTATATTTTTGACATCATTTTTGTTTCTGAGATAGCATCCAAATTATTAATTCTGTCAAAAAAAGTTAGTTATTCGTTATAGTGGAAAAGTACTCCTGATAGAGAAAAAAGTGGTCATCTACAAGACTATATCATTGAGTGACTTTTTACTATTATCTTTATTACTGAATGTTTGTGAGAGGGGGGTAGTTAGAAGCAAGATGGGGGCGTTTTGTGGTTTTCTACAGGAACAATTCCTCATGTCCAGTCCGCCTTACTAAATATTTTCCTACTTGAGTTTTCTTTCCAGCCATTCGTTATAATGAGAAATAATCGGAATATCTGATGCATAGTGGTCAATATTAGTACTTGATGCATTAATAAACGAAGTAGTTTACTTCCTCATTTATTAATGACTTTTTGGGGAGAGTGAATTGGGATGAGAACGTCAGTAGTTTCACTTGCTACCTAATAAGAATCTCTTAAGAGGATTCTTACATTTTGGGCGAAGTCAGAATTTCTCTCTATTCTATTTAATTGCTCAGCATGTTTACTATGTGAGCAAGCTTTTATGCGAAATAGGGTTGCTAGCGGACCTCTCAAGTAACGTACAATAATCACGGCTACAGTTGTTCACAATTTATAGTGGTCTCTTGCGCTGCCAACCCATTCCTAGGCAATAAATTTATGACTGAATTCGGGTAAAAAATAAATAAACAAGAAATAAAGCACATTTATCAAAATCGTTCTATTTGCAATAATTACATATTTTTAAAGCCAAGGAACAAATGTGGGAAACTAAATTATCACATGCTCCTAATTACAGTTATGTACAATATTACATAGACTTTTATAAACAAAATAAAAAACCGACAAATTAATAATAGCAAAATTTTATTAACCCTTTTAGGTATGTACCTTACATTACAGTCTGCATAGTAAGCAATGATTTTATTATTATTATTTTCATAAAAAAAATTAGATACACAACCTAAACATGTATGTACCTACAGTCAGGTGCGTAAAGTCCACTTCGGATCATAAAAGACTGCTGAAGCCGCAAACAAGAATTATTTTGGCTTATAAATATCAATAAACATTTTCTCAAAAATTTTTACTTTTATGTACCTATTGGGACTTTTACATTTTTATCATAAATGTCTTGTTAATTGAGAGAGGTGGCATTCTTTACGCACTGTAGACTACATAACTTTTCAAAATATGTGGTGATCATTTATAACCGAAAAATGATACGATGAGGCTAATTTTGATGAATTTACAGTGATGAAAACGCAATATAGAAATTGATAGAGCTGATGCCGACTATGCATATTTTTATTTGATGCATTTAAGTACTGATAAAAATTATAAACACTTTCAAATATTTAAAAAAGTACATATACAAAAACTGAAGAAACTGCTTGTGTAAAAGGAGTTCTTTCGCAAGATATTGAGAAGTAGTACATAATCCTGTACAAATATTTAAGAAAAATAGATTATCTTTAAAAAAAAAAAAAAAATAATCAGACCTACAACAGTAAACAAAATTTTTGAACAATATTAAAATTATACAGGTGTATCACAAATGATGGTCAAAAATTTAGCCAGTGATAGGTCTCTCAGTGATGGTAAAAATCTTAAAGAATATTTTTTTCTAGGTTCCATTTTTTCGGAATCTCAACCGTTATTAAGATGAAATTATTTAAAAATTTAGTACAAAATACCATACACGCAATTAGTCTATGTGGTATTATAATGGTAACTAGGCAGACCTAACCTATTTGAGAAGTGATTATAAATAAGCCTATCGTGATTTTATGGGAAGGACAAAATTCAAAATCTTTAGCATTTGTAGCAAAAATGTTATAAAGAAAAATGATGTTTTTTTTTTGACGAGATGTACTACTAATTACATTTTTGATTATCATTTTTATCACCCAGTATTACAAAATAAAACTGACACATCGTAATTAGAAATTACGATGATTATCGGGTGTTTTGGACGTGCAAAAAAATAAAAAACTTTAAATCTCTTGGTTACGTTTCGTGGCCTTTATTACCACTTCTTCAGACATTGGATTATAATTTTAATTTTAGATGTTTATTTGAATATAATTTCATTTTGGGCCGGAAAGTATTAAGTAGTCCCCCATTTTGTTGAAATTCAAAACAAAATGGAGAACCACTTAATACTTTCCGGCCAAACATGAAATCATATTCAAATAAACATCTAAAATTAAAATTATAATCCAAAGTCTGAAGGAGTGGTAATAAAGGCCACGAAACGTAACCAAGAAATTAAAGGTTTTTTATTTTTTTGCACGTCCAAAACACCCGATAATCATCGAATACGTAATACAAAATAATGGACAATAACAATAATAATCAGTAATTAAAAATATCGAAAAGAAAATATTTTAGGTAAAGAAGAAACATGTATGTAATTAAAAAAATACTTTTAATAACATTTAAAGTCAAAAAATTGTTTTTCTCCAAAGGTTTTTGCTTATAAAATTAAAACATTTTGTGTAATGTAACAATTAGGTAATTTAAAATATATATATAGTGTTTTATTTAAGAATCAAAAGCTATAGTCATTTCCAGTAAAACCAGTGCGTTACTATTTAGCAAAAATATTATTAAAAAATGAATAAGTCTAATTTTGTTTACATCCTTTATACTACGGTTCTATTTAAAGTCGTCAATGCCATGAAAAAATTTATCTGGTTTTCTAAAAATTTGTGGTATCACTAAGTACACATTACCATTATATAGCACCTTTATTATAACAATTATGCCCTAATTACATGACATTTTTGATCATACCACAAATTGGTATTGACAACCAAAATTTTTAGCTAATAGTTTTTTGCTTTTACGGACGTCGGACAGTCGCAATTTTCTTTTTTCATTCATTTTGTCATGAAAAGTACAAAATACAACTAAACGTTGAGTAGACGAGTTAGCCAATTTCTTTATATTAACATTTCTTGGAAACCATAAGTACTTACAGGAACTACAAAGGGAGCGTGCCGATACCTAGCTGTGAATGTGAAGAGAGACGACGAGAGAGGATAGAGAGTTCGATGATTTTAATTCTTATCCATTTTACAGGAAAATTTCCTCAAAAAAGTACAGCGCCGCTAATTAACTGACGAACCTCAAATTTTAATAGTATATAGAAAACATCTTGAATTTATTGCCTTGAATATTTTTTTGGGAAAATAAATGATTATCTATGCAAAATATCGTTACAAAGAAGACATTTCATTTTTCTGAATTTCTCAATTTTTTTAAAAGAAATCTAATAATTTTTCAATGGTGTTTTGGTTCAAGACATCTAAGTCATAATGAGTTGTGTTATATATATTTTTTTCGTAGAAAAATATCGAATAGGTAAGTCACAGTTTTTTGACGAAAATCTCACAAATTCCCATTAGTTGATGGCTGTGTAAGAATCCCCTTAAGACTCGATTGGAAAAAAAAGGGGGGGGGGGTTAAAGTAACAAACATTGGAGCTATTTTTATGACTAATTCTCGTGCCAAAATATTCTCTACCAATTGTTCTAGCTACCATTTCGAGTGGCTTTGTTGGGTCAATATTTTCAATCATTTTTGTTCACACGTGTTACACTTTGGTAATTTTTTTTAATTTTTGCAGAATTAAGTTAGAGTGACCTGACATGTTTTCCCTACATTTATAATGTAAATGTTATGTTAATTTAAATGTAAAATGTTTCAAAGTAACTTTTTATTTGAAAACATATTTGTTTTGTTTGTGGATACGGTTTAGAAAGGTTTTATCCGGTCATTTTTGCAGTAAAAATTCAATTGTTTATAAAATGGTATAACAGAATGTTATACAGTGTGTTAAAGCCAAATGGAATAAATTCATTATTTCACTTACTGTACATATTTATAAAAAATCTCGAGACACGTCAAATTTAAATTATAAATTGTCATTCTTTAACGTGAAAATGCGATCCCTATCTTCAACCCCCTTCGAATAATAGGTACAACCCCCAATTTTTTAAATGGGAAGTATAGGCTTGTGATATATCGTTTGAAAGGTCTTTTTATTCTCTACTAAAAAATGTTATTGTTTTTAAGTTTAGATGCTTCTTTCCACATTGTAAAAAATTGTGGTTGCGTTGTACTCTCCCAACTTGAACCCTCTTGCAGTCACATCTCAAAGAACTTACCGCCCTCTGCAATTCTGCAACTTTTATTTGAATTTGAATTTAGCGAGCAATTTTAAGTTTATGGCGGTAAGTATGGTCCTATTTTTGAATCATTCAAGGCTTTGGTAGCAAAATTGAATAAAAATTTGGATTATACTCTCGGTTAAAACAAACGTTTATCTCGCAAATATTAAAATTGTCTTTAAAAACGATTATTTTAATTGCCTGTATAATAAATAACTATTGTTTTAACACACAGTTTTATCAAGGAAAGGAGATCTAATACCTCAACGAATTTAATCATACATGCGCATTCACCACATTGCAATAATATGCTGTAGCTGTGTTAAAAAGTATTTATTTAAAAAAATAAGGTGAAATTTTAGAACAATGCTTTATTTTCGCTAATCCAAACTCCGAAAGATAAGAATCAAAGTGGAAAATGCAATCGACTGTATAACGCTTCCCTGATATCGCGTTTTACCGCGAGCAGTGAGTTTAGAGACGCCATAGGCGTAGTGTCAGTGCTACTATTTTATTTATCGAATATAAGTAATTGAACAACAGGTGATTTACGTGAGAATATATTATCTTAAAGAGGTAAGTTTTCATATCAACCTTTTTCCTATGACAAGATAGCTTCAATAGGTTTTGTCGTAAATAAATATTTAATAACGAAACTGCTTCGATCACGCAAAGTTTAATATACCATCTAACATCATCATTTACAAAAAGAATTAATTTTTTACTTTTATTTACAAATCAGTGCAAAATTTTTGATTTAATTTAATTAAAAAATGTTATTAAAAATATATTTTATTCTTAGAATGTAAGGTGCAAAAGTGTATTTATTTTTAGATAATAAAATTTAAGTGTTGTGTAAATAAAATTTCATTTTATTTAAAATATTTTTTTTGTTTTTTTGTTTTATTAAAATCGATTGGCTGTAATGCGCATGGAACCCTTAATATCACCCCTCACCGATGCCCTAGTCAGACGCCAAGGGATAAATTTAGGAATGACATCATCCGACTATTTAGAAAGAAAGTTATATGTACCAAGCCTTTATTTATACTATAAAAAGTTAAATTTTACGTAATTATACCTAGTAAACAGTTGAATATTATTAACATTAGTACTGATGTTACTAACACTACATAATAAAATAAAAAAGTATATCTTTCCAGAAACAAAAAATTTGTTTTTACACTTCAAGCACATAAAATATACGTACATAGTGTAAACAATATACGAGTACGTAGCTACTAAAATGAAATATAAAATTATTCTATGTTAAAATTTTTCTTTACATAACAAACTTGATAATAAATTAGTGGCAGTAATATTATACCTACTGTTTAATTAACATTTTAATGACATAGGTACATATTTCACTAATTCTGAAGTGTTAGGTATACAAAAATTGCCTTAGCTAAGTATAGATATCTGAATTTAATTTGTTCAATGTGCTATTTAAATTTAGATACACCATAAATCGAAAGCTTAGATTTTCAATAATGAATGAAAGTAGCTGTATTTTTTTTAGAAACACATTTTTGACAAGTAATTTTATGTATGAAGAAAATTATTCTACATATTATCTTTTGACTAATACTATTTTATATTCAAATTAACAAAAATATAAATAAATTACTGCTGTTAATATCAAAGTTTGCATAATAATGATGATACTTCTGAACTTAGTATGCTATTGTTGATTTGTTGAATAGTTTAGGTACTGTTACCTCATTAAATTATTATAAAATTATTTTCTTTAAAGTTAAGGTGTTTTCACAATATCCAAATTAATAAAGAATCTTAGAACTTTACCTTTTACTTTTTCTTAATCTTTTACTTTACTTGAAAAACCGGAATATTTTACTAAAGTGAGTATTGATTCACCTGTTTTATCAAAATATTGCGCTACATTACGTTAATAGATATGACCTCATCTTTGGAGAGTGTTTATTTTTATTTCTGTTTGTTATTTTCCTAATGTACAAAATGTACGTCCGTGTTATAAATATATATGACGATTTGATAAACAATGATAATTATTAAAAATAAAAATTTGTTTTATTGAATTAAAAAAATTAATAAAGAAGTCAATGAACAATGTATTCATACTTTGTAACAACAATGAATCTATTAATCTGCACATTATTAGCATGACATTGACGTTATTTCCGTATTTGTACAGAGAATTTAGCTGTAATGTTATTATAAAGATTATTTTGCAAACAATAACAATTTGTTTAGGAGGTATCGCAAATTTATTAGGTACGCTAAGTATAGTTAGTAGTCTAGTTCTGAGCAAACCCAGAAAGAGGATAAAATTCTCTAGTCTCCTATAGGTATTCCTAATGCTTAATAAAAAACGATTTTAATAATATTATCAAAGTTAAATTCTGTTGTTGATCAGTATAATTTGAGTTTGCCGTGATTTCTGAATGAAGCTTAAGCCATGACGTTAAAAAGACCTCAAACTTTTGTACTTTTTACATTTTTTTAAAATTCCTCCAAAAGTGAGCGTTTAGTAAAAAAAGGTCTGACAGAAACTTTTGAACTGAATTCTGCGTCGATGAAACCCATTTTAATGACAATTTGTTTATAGCAAATAGACAGTTATGTTAAATAAAAAAAAGTCATTTGAACGTCTGTACTATTAATAAAGCAGGCAAATATAATCAAATAAAAATGCATTCATTAGTTCATGCTTTTTATTATTTATCAACGTCACAGTATAGAAATGAATCAGTATGGACAGCTGATAAAAATTTGTCAAAAGCTGGCATCCCTTCACGTAAACTGTGTAAGATGAAGCCGCTGATTTTTAGATTTTTAGGCAACTAATAATACACAATTTTAATCTAAAGGGCTATAATTGTAAATTATACATGTAAATTATAGGGTGGCCGGAAATGGTGTGTACAACGAAAGACCACAAGTTTCTTGACCAAAAATATGATGATCTAACTCAACTTACCTCTATACAAAGTTGCTTAGTTCAGCCGCTAGAGGGCTTCAAACTTTATAATGTTTTTAAGTTTTTTCAGATAAGTCGAAAACTTTGTCACAGTAAATTATTTATCCACACTTTTTTAAATCTTTATATAATCACCACCATTTTTTTTTTCTAATTAGCTACTTTAATTTAGAAACTATTTCCTCTCTTACAATATTTTCGTCCGATAAACAGTTTAGCCACAAAAAAATATTTTCTAAATCACTACATGCCCGAATCGAGAATTATAAGTTAACACTAGTAACGTTGATATGTCTTTATTAAAAAATATTCACAAATAAAGAAAAACAAGAAAGAATTATTACCTACTACTACTACTAGAACAAATGCTCAAAATGGCCACCATTTTCTTGTACACATGCGTTAACTCTACATCGAAAATTAAATTATACTCTTTGTAGCAAGGACGTTGAATGATCATACAACGTCCTTGCTTTGTAGAGTATCAGGATTTCGAAGGGTGTTGGAAGCTTTTACAATTTTGCGATTTAAAAGTCTTCTTCACTTTCAGTAGGAGAAGAGTAAACTTTTGTTTTCATAGCACCCCATAAAAAGAAATGACACGGTGTTAAGTCTGGTGATCTTGGTGGCCATTTTACAAGCGCATCATTTCCTCTTCCTATCTAACGATTTGGATAACGATTACTTAAATACTGTCGCACTGCTAACGAAAAATATGGCGAAGCGCCGTCATGCATAAACAGGAACTTATACTTAATATTAAAAGCTCTTAAAAAAAGCTACAATTTGAAAAAAGATATTAATTTCCAGGAAGATTTGCCCAAGCTGTAGAAAAGATTATATTTTTGAAGAAAATTGCTATTTTTTTGAGATTAAATTTATAAATCGCCTTAAAAATGTAGTTCAGTTTTTTTTATTGTGAGCCACGTCTTTTTTCAAATTTCTATTTAAATACGTCCACTCGTTTCAACAATTTCGCTAAAAGTTTAAAATTTTAGGTTAACGTGGTTTTTTGATCATTATAAGGTTATGTTGTTTGATTGAAGGTTGCAAATTAGATACATGGTTAGAGGAATCCCTCACAAACATTTTGGTCTTTGTCTCAAGTCAATCCGACTTATAGAAGTCGAGATATTCAAAAAAGAGTTTCTAGAAAGGGCAGATTACGCATAGAATGTCCGAAAAACACCCCCAAAAGGTTGTGCGGAACATTCCGGAACCGGAAAACTCATTTTCAATGTTATATGTATCGTTAGTAACCAGTTAAAAAAATAGCCTTCTGCAAAAATTTTCCTTGTTGCTTATTAAAATCCGGTAGATTTACTCCACTATTTTCAGAATTGCGTTTATTTTGTAAAATCTAATAAACATTTAAATTGGTTAAATTAGTTAAAGTTTTTATTTTAGAACCTATAAATGTTATATTGTTATACTCAGAAAAAAAGTAGTTTAAATTTTCATTACCAAAAATAGGAGTTGCCATTTAAAAAAATAATTGATTACGTCACAGGAAAAAAACCAGGTAAAATCGACCTGCCTTGGTTTTTTCTTTGAAAATTATCTTGGAAAATATGAATTTTATTCCATACTTTTATGTCACCTTGTAATATTTTGAAAACGAAAAAGTCAAAGTTCAAACATGTAATATATAATATAAACAAAAAGTAGTATAGTTTTTTAAAATTTCATTAAGTTGTGGACACATCAGGATTTCTGATGCACCAAGGAGTAGGATTCTTATGAATTCCTATGTTTTTATGTGAATTTGCTAGTATTACTTCTTTGAGGAATATTATTTGAGGATTTCCCATATGATGTTAGAAAATACCCTATAATTTACATTAAAACATTAACTTTCTATCACTTCTGATTTTACCGGAAATAACCATAACTTTGGATGTTTAAATAGAACGTTATGTATTTTTTTTATTTTTGAAATATACATTTTAAGTATAGTATATTACTTTTTAAAACCTTTTGGGAAACAAAAAACTTTTTTTATAACTTTTTTGTTTCTTTATCAAGAAGGTTGCGATTGTTGCGATGGCTAAAAAATATTGCTAAATAATGTAGGCAACAAATAAAAAATAAAACCATTGCCATAAATGCTCTAATTTGGAAAACACTAGAGTTTAAACAAAATAAATGAGTTTTTTTGGTCTAACTTAATTTTTGTAAATGGAACAATACTGGCTCACTCCATATTTTCAATTAATATTTTTTTGTTGGTTTTGTTGGTCCAACCAATATTGGGTTGGAACAGTATAAGAGAGATCCTAAGATTTTGTCGGCCATTCGACAGAGCCTTTTCTGTTTCAAGTGTCACAAATGGGTTAATGCTATTTGACATTTTGGAGTTGGGGTGTATGGGGATTAAAGAATTACTAAGGGTGCTTTGAAAATTGCGTAAAAAAATGTGTCGGAAACAAAATTGACCTGTTTCGACGTTTTTGCAAATTCTTTACAGTTTTTGAGTTATTGGGGGTGGCTCTTTTGTATTAAGGCACTCCCTGTATATTTTTGAATTTGCTTGAACGACACTTTTAGCAACTCCAAACATAGTTTTTTTTTTGCCGAGAATTTTTTGAAAAATAATGCGTTTAGAATTACCACCAAACTTACCAATTTTGGAAAATGCTGTATTTATTATTTAAAGTAAATAAGCCGAAAAAATAGTCCACCATTCAGATTTGATTAATTTGACCATTACTTCGTCATAATTTGGCCGAAAACGTTTTTAACCAGGTTTTACATCTACACATTTGCATTCTGTATTTCATGATTAGAGCACTTTTAATTGCGCTAAAAATTGCATGTAATGTCAATCAACGCAGACGACGGCGACGCTCTGTAACGTATTTGGACAATGTGATAAAGTCTATCACCAAAAAATATCAGTAGTAGTAATACAAAGCTGCAAAAATATTTAATTATGCTCTAAAACCCAACAAGTGTAGATATAGTCCAATTCAGCAATGTTTGTCGTTACGTCATCACTTTTAGATGTACGAATCAAGTAAATGTGGCATTTGGGGCAGTGGCGTCTCGTTTCTAAGGGGTGCCACTGCTGCCGGCGTGTATTACTGGTCATCTGCCTGTCATGAGAATCCCCTAGACTTACGATTGACCTTTTTCCTTATTCTTAATTCCCTACCGCACGCGCCAACGAGCCATTTCTTTGACAGAACATATGACATTTTTCTCCATTGACCTTACAATATTTATAGATGGCTTGTTGGCAGAAAAGTTCTAGACAGATCGTCAGGTGGGCGTTTTGATTTCTTTACTATTATTGTTAAAGAATAGTGGCTGAGGTAACTCTTAGGTTGATTCAATTTATATTATAATTAATATTACTTTTTTTCTTAAGTTGGATGGGCTCTCTATACTTTTTATAATTCAGTGAACTTAATGCCGCGGCGCATGCGGTAACGAAAATGACTTTAATAAGAAAAAAGGTTAATATCAACAAAAAATATAAAATTGAAGAAAACATCTATTAAGACCCAAAACAGGCAAAACCTATTAAAAAAAACTATTTTGAGACATTAGAAAAAAAATTAGAATAATGTTTTTGACAGTCAATGACATTAGTTATTGTTAATTTACTATTTTATGTTCCTTGAAAATGCCTGGTAACAGGCGAAACCGGTCGGAATTAAAGATATAAAGATATAAGGTATGAGGTTGTGAAGACTGATTTTTCCCCCCTTAAATTAATAATACCTCAAAAAATGGTCAAAACAAATTATACTTAGAAAAAAAGTAGAATATTTTTTAATGAACCAAGTGAGGTATTTATTTGTTTGATTTGCTTTTTTTTATATCTATATTCTATGCAATATATACACTGCAAACTAGATAAAAAAATTCTAAAAATAACTATACAAATATACAAACTATAAACTATACACTATAAACAAAAAACTATACAACAATAATATGAACTAACTAATTATTCACAGTCAGAGCTGTCGTCGCCTGAGCTGTCGTCAACGTTAATAATGCTTTGTGGAATTTCATCCAAAATTTATAGTTTTTGATGCCACTCGTCTATCACACGGTTTGTGTGTTCAACTACCGAATGCCACCGTTAAAATAGTTAAGTGTAACTATTTTAATGATAGAACATGTATCAACAAAATATAAAATTTATAATAGATTTATATAAAAATATTGTAAAACTGTAAATGATGAACCTTACCTGTATCCCGTAAAGACCCTACCGTACGTCTGTGGAGAAAACATGGCATCTGATGAACTACAACATCAACCACTATTATTACTGTTTCTGTCCGACAACTGCAACAATGCAAGGCAGAGTGAGAGAGCGGATGCGCGGCACAACGCGCTGATTGTTGCAGAAATGGAAGACATACGTTTTAATTCTAGCGTAGTGAAATCGTATGAGTTGGACAGAGAACGACATAAAACGAAAATGTCTGTGATTAGTTCAAGAAATGATGACGTAACGACAAACATTCGTGAATTCGAGTTTAGCACGATTCGACAATTTAACAACAGACGGCAGTATTTAGGCCGTGATTTCATTAAGCATATTTATGCTTACGGGTTATTTCGTTCTATTCACTGATGCACTTTTGACAAATAATTTTCGATGACAAATTTAAAAAAAAATACAAAAATTATCTCTATAGTAAATTAATTTAATTGCCGTCGATTTTGGATAAAATTTTGTATTATACTTGTGTGTAAATGCATTTACTCAATAAAGTTACTCACTCTCTCTTCGAGCTCATAAGTAGACATTTCTTTCATTACAAATATTGCGCATTTCACACTCGTAATAAAAGTTACACAATAAGGTACAAAACTTAATTTGCATCTTTTAATATTTTAAAATGGAATATAGCGATGTTTTTTTTTTGTTGCAGGTAAAATATGTCTGCGGATACTAACTCAGAACCGCCTACTAAAGAAGTAGAAAACTTAAAAATTGAAAATGGTTCAGGGGATGCCTCAAAATCTCCTATACCTCCCAGTAATAGTGGAGGAGCAGTTTTCGAAGAGAATTTTAAGGCTTTTGCTAAATTTGGTGATCCCAAATCGGATGGAAAACTAATAACTCTTTCAAACAGTGACAAATGGATGAAACAAGCAAAAGTTATAGACGGTAAAAAAATCACGACAACAGATACTGGTATCTACTTTAAAAAGTTAAAGTCCCAAAAAGTCAACATTACAAGTTACAAAACATTTTTGGAAGATCTAGCTAAGAATAAAAAAATTGAAGTGGAAGAAATTAAAAATAAGATGGCCAACTGTGGACAACCTGGAGTTCATGGAGTCGGGGTATAGTAATAAATGATCATTTTAAAATCAAAATTATTGTTTTTTGTGACTAAAAGTATGAACCGTAATACATACCTACTGTTGCGATCATCCAAAAGTGCACGATTTTTCGTTACTATGGAATTTTTCAATTTTTTTCTCGGTATTGAATCTGGTTTTTGACAGTGGCATTTTTTTAATTTTATTTGAATAATTTAAAATAAAAAATTATTCATTAAAGTTCGTAATTGCTTTGTTTGTTCTAATTGTACAATTTAATAGAATGTAATAATTAATTATTATTATCATACAAAAGGTAACGTTACAACAGAAAATTTTGACGTGCAATTTCGGCTGATTGTTACTTTACAATGTATGTAATACATACGTGTACATACATACATTCAAAGTATTTAAAATAAATAAAATGGTATTATATTTGGATTATTAAAAAAATGGAATTTTGCAGGCTGTAAAAACTCCAAGCGCTGTTGATAGGTTAACAGACACATCGAAATATACAGGTACACATAAGCAACGGTTTGATGAAAGTGGGAAAGGTAAAGGCATAGCAGGAAGGAAGGATGTTGTCGATACTTCGGGTTACGTTAGCGGATATCAAAATAAAGATAGCTTCGGTAAACAAGAATAAAAATAAAACAGCAAACATAACAAAATTATAATTTTTATAAATGCTTCATGTAAAATATTGCATTACAAATGAAATTATCAAAATACTAGAGTTACCACCGATGCGACGTTACTCTCTAAGTGAAAATGATTTTTATACCTATTTGACTGACAAGAAAAAATAAAAATTTATATCTGTCACAATGGCAAAGTATTAAAATTGTTATTTTCTTTGATTTTATACATATTTAATTAAAGACCATCATTATATCCAATTTCAATGATTATTTACTATCCCTGTACAATATAGGGTGGTATAGTTAGTGTTTTTACAAAAATAAATTAATCGGTTATATTATATGTATATGGGATTACTGAAATACACACAATAAAAATAATGTAATTCAGAATTCTGTTTTAATTTTCACTTAGATGAACGTCTTTTCATATTTATCAAAATATTGTGTAAGTAGAATAGTAAAAATGCTGTTCGCGATACGAAATTTGAAACATTAAATTTTGACGTCGACAAATAAAAATGTGTGAAACATCTATAGAATTTTTTTTGACATTAGCTATTTTTATTATGACAATTGTCCCAAAAATATGAAAATTTACTCAAATATTCTCTGATATAACAGTAATTTCTGTTTACAAAAAATTTATCTATTTTAAAGCCCTGTACTGACAATCAAGAATTAAATTAAAAAGTCGAACACAAAATTATAAGAAAATATCATTGGCAAAATTTGATGTCCAGAATTTCCTATTGTGAATAATACATACATACTTATACAAATAATTTATAAAAAAATATATTTGATATGCGAATTTTTGTAGATTATTTGTACAAATTGATCACATTTTTTACTAGACATTTTGTATTTATTGAAAATACATTTGTTTTGTTAAAATTTTATAACAAATACTTGCAATACCTTTTTTCTTTTAAAGGCACTGTGATGCAAATAAATGTTACTCTGTTATTATTTCAAGGGTCATTATTTGCATTACAGTGATTTAAAAAAACCAACAGTGTTTACAAATGTTTCTTGGTCAAGTTACCTATGAAAACTATCCATTAATTGTGAAAAATCTTTATGTATCTCTGTTTATTCTGCCTTATTTCAGAAAATTGAAATTTATTTATGGGGTCACTCTATAAAGACAACTCACTCCAAATCAAGGATTACTTTATATGGAGTCACGAAAATCCACTTTTGGATTTTTTAATAAGTAATAAGTTTCTAGGTATAAGCCAAACGAAATTGGTGGTATTTATTAACTAGAGCCTTAAATTTGGAAAACCACAAATCTTTTGCTGAGAATTACTGAAATTGTCATAACTTTTTTTGCGTAATTACGTGGTAGAAAACTAGATACGAAACAAAAAAAAAATCAAGAAGATTAGTAATATCTGTAGGGCGATAAGTAGGTATAATTAAATAATTCTAAATCACTATTTCAAAGTAATGGCAAATGTAAGAATGGCAGGCATTTCATTGCACTCTTGAGCAAGAAACATTTATAAACTCTCTGTATAATCATAGTGGCATTTGTATAATATTGTTATATTATACTTAATGTATATAATTATGTACTTAATGTATACATTAATATGTTCCAGATGTAGACATTTCTAGATTAAAAGAGTATATTTTTTGTGACACTTTTTGAAGTGTATTTTAAAGACTTAATTTCATTATGAGGGTAATATTTGTTTTATTTTAATTCAAGTTTTAAGAAACAAGTGTCCCATCGTAGTAAAAAAATTGTCATTACGGATAAAAATACAAAAATAAAAAAATAATTTATTTACTAATTTCCTGTGGAAAATAGAAAATTACCTCAGGCCGGGAAAAAAATCTCAAAAGCTTAATTAATACCTCGGAAACAAAATATATTATGTGGACCCTAATGCCGTAGAAATTTTTCTAAGTTTTATACTCGCAGAGTCGCAGATACGGTTTCTTTTAAACTTTTAATCAATTTATTTATCTAAAGTGAAACAAAGTTTTGTATGCACTATGGGCTTTGTTGGTTTACAAACCTTGAACCAAAGACTCTCAGCTTTGTAAACTTGTCACCCTTAATATATAAACTACTATTTTACAACAAACGTTTTTTGCCAAACGAACTTAAATTTCACATTTTTTTAAAATGTCATTTTTTTCTGTAATGAGTAGATCATATAAAAATATTGAATACTATAATTAAATACTATTATATTTTTTACTTAATTGCCAAAGGCTGTTTTTTTTTGGTATATATAATACGATGGGACACTCTAAATAAAGTTTTTTTTTATAATCAATTGTCAAAATATATTTTTAGTACCTACATAAGGATATTTTTGCAATATTTTTTTTTGTTATTTTTTTAATTATTTTATTTTATTGGTTTTATTTAGATCACGCGACATATTTATTATACAATAATTAAAGTATAAATAGATAAACATTGTTTAAATTTTCATCCATAGTTATTACATAATATGTGAAATAGTGGGAATGTGGACTTATTTTTGAGTGAAACACCCTTTTTTATAAACTTGCTTGACGTTTCGGTTTTTATTGATTTGAAACCTTTGTTCAACTATTATAACAAGTTATACGAGCTTTTGAGAAAGGTTTCAAATCAATAAAAACCGAAACGTCAAGCAAGTATATAAAAAAGGGTGTTTCACTCAAAAATATGTCCACATTCCCACTATTTCACACATTATATAAATAGATACTTTTGTATTTCTCTTAGATATTTTACAAAATTGTGCGCACAAATAAGTGTAAAAACGTGGTAACTAAAAAAAATTTTGTCTTTGAAGCTTAAAGTTTAGCATGGTTAAGTTGTTTGTAAAAGTTTATTTTAAAAATATTTTTTATGAAACGAAAACGTACGAAGAAAGTCACTGGTGGCTCTATGACTTCCTACACATCATATATTGAAGAACATTTTTAATGTCCAATGGGAGTGACAGCAGGATTGCTGTATCATCCATTGACTTTCTAAACTACTGTTATAGAAACGATTCAAAGAAATAAATTTTGTAATTCTTTTACAACTGTTTTTCAACTATAATCTAGGAAACCATAGAGAAAAGCAATGTTGACTTTTAAACCCACCAGAGTCTTGTCAATGCGTTATTAATAGGTACAGGCATTACTTGTATTAACTATACGTATTTAACATTTTCTGTGATGGTTATTAAGAAGATTATTTTGTTTATTATTTAAGCAGAGTTTTATACTTACTACGTTTAAAATAAAATATAACTGAACTAGTTCTAATTATTTAATCCCTATTCCACTTTATACAATTATATTACTTACCCCTATTAGGGCGGCTGGGCGATGTTAGAAACGTTTATATCGAAATACCTACATATGAGTAGGTATTTTTTTAGGTATTTTAATTGATTTAAGAGAAATAGGGCTCGCCAATTAAAAAGTCGTAAAAGTAAAATATACGAAAAAACTATGTAAACAGTCATTAAATTAGCCGTGTCCTTGATACAGTCGACCAGCTTTGTTTTTGATGTAACAAAGCGTAAAATAACTAATTATTGTTCAACTGGACAACTATGTCAACATTTCGCTACTAATTGACCACAGAAGTGCAGCTTTATTGATATTTAATGACTGTTTACATAGTTTTTTACGACTATTTTACTTTTATGACTTAATTGGCGAGCCCTATATCTCTTGAATAAAGAATACTTGTAGTCAATTAAAATAATATTAATAGGCACGTTTCCGCTTTCTGTTTTACTTTGGACCATGTGTCAATGGCGTAACATTTGGTTATTCGTCTGGATAATGATTAAAATTAATTTTTGGAACCAGTAAACTCATTACTGTACAATAAAAGAAACTCCATCTAAGCTCACAATGTATCCTAATATTATGTTTATTTTATTTTATTTGAGATTAATAGTAGTAATACTACCAACATTACAAACTTATTAATAGTAGATTGGTTGTAAATTAATTGAAGTGCTGATGTAATGTTTGATCCAAAAACAGGGACTTTTAAATAAAACAAATGTTTCAGGCCGACTAGTTTTGTTTTATTTATATTAGAAGAAGTACTTAAAGTATCTATCTAACATTCATTTGCCACTGAAACCACTCATAAATATTATAGTGGAACTGCCTCAAGTAAATTGGGTACTTGTACGCGCAAAAATTTCGCATAAACCTTTCCTTTTTAAGGATGTTGGAAATTTAAAAGGATCTAATGGTTCTACCTAAACAAGAAAGTTAGTTGACACGTAAGTTAATGGCTATTGAAAACATACCACATGATTACCTGGAATACCAGCCCTCTTGAAAACAATGCATTCTGATTTTCTTGCGCCAAATATGCCAATTATGGGCATTGAAACAAAATCAGGATAATTTTTTTCTTGATTTAAAATTTATGTGCAGAATTTGTTTGTTTAGAATGGTAATCCTCTGGTTGTAAATGCTGGAAGAAGTTCATATAACTACTAATTCTGACCGTGGAAGCTTCCGCTCCAACAAAAAAGTTAAATAAAGTGATTTGGATTACAAATAGTTGTATATGTTTTATGGCTTATTCATAAACTTTTGTGCAAGATGACATACTATAAGACGTCTCGAAATAAGAATAAAATTAAATTATGATCTAAAGACAGAGGTTGTGAATAAAATTGTTTATTGCTTTATGAAATGACAAAATACATGAACTTTCTAAGTACACTCATAATTTACTACTTAGTTGTGACGTATATTCGTTATCAGGCATTTATTTATGTAGGAGGTATTTCCTTTTCCATTCTTGTCAGTTGAATATTTCTGTCTGTATCTGTTGCAGGGCCAGCAAATTCACCAGACCTTAGTCGTATTCTCATATCAAGACATCGTATATCCGTCATTAATGAGTGACTTTTGTTTTCCAGATCAGTATCAATAATGATTTGTTGATTCTCCAAAGCATTGTATGTTGCTTTTGCACAATTAATTTTATTTATCAGATCATTTTTAGTTTGTCTCAACTGCATGACTTCATTTTTCAAACCCGTTTCAGTCTCATCTCTTGCTAATTCAAATCCAGGGCGATAGGCTCTGTTTTCCAAACGAGTTTCGCATAACTTTAAAGCATCGGTTTTTGCTAGTAATGCATCTTCAAGAGTTTTAATTTCTTTAAGAAGCTTGTCCATTTCTTCACGCATTTTAAATTGTTGCCACTCGAGTTCGTTGCGAGCTTTTTGCGTTTCGTAAATTCGTTTGCGGAGAGTGAAATCTGCGCGATCTCTTTGGGCTCTCAAGTCATTTCGAGCTCTTTCTCGTACTACAAACAAAGCTTCTCGGAGCTTATGGGTATCTGCAAGTTCATTGTCTGCTAACTCCTTGACGAAACGAGAATGTTCCAACCAAGCCTCGTATGGGATGGAACTAAAATTATTTTTTTTTATTAAATAAATCAATAAAACCTCAATGGAAAAAATACTTTTTAACAATTCGGAGTGGATCAGTCTTAAAACTTATGTTTGCACAATTTTTGTCTAAAGTCAATTGATCTTTATCAATTTCAATTGCTTCTGTTTTGTCATTTAGTTCTAAGTTTAATTTAAATCGAATCTCTTCCAGTTTATTCAATTTTTCCCAAGCTGCTTGACACCGCTCCACTAAAAGTTTTTTCACTCCTTCTACAACACATAATTCCTAAAACAAAAATTTTATGAAAAAAATTTTTCTTAAAATGTACGGTAATACTCTTTTCAATTCGGTATCACCATCATCATATGTTAATTCAGCTCCTTGTCTGCAATCCCTCATCGAAATGCATTCAGCGACAACACTGAGGGGTATTCCCAAGGCATCTAATTCTCTTTCAGTAGAAAATTTTTCATCTTTTAATGATGTAATCTCTTTATCGACTCGTTCTAAACAACATTTTAATACATCTCGCCATCTATCAAGTTCTGTAATGCGGTCCGCCAAACGCACATTGTTGTGGTAAGTGTCCCATTCAGTCTGAATTTTTGTTTCGTTTCTTAATTGTCTTGATTCATGCCTTAAATGGAAAGCATCGGCTCGCCGTGTATCATTGGTTTGTTGGTTCTGCCACTGCTTGGCATGCCAATCAGCTAATCCGATATGTTGAATAGGTTTTTCGTACGTTACAACTGACATAATTAGCTTTAAAAAAATATTACTGCTCTGAAATTTTAAAGTAACTTTGAAGTACACAATATTGACAAAATGTTGATGTTTATTCGTTGGTGTCATGGAGATAAAGGAATTTTAAAAAATTATTGATCAAACACTATGATCCATCTTCAAAAAATAACTCATCATGTCGTTTGTAAATTTGATGAAATGTAATCATTTCTCAAAGTAATTAAAAAGCGGAATAAATAGAATACACGGTCTCCAAAATATATACTATAAAATGTCTTTTTAGTAGTATTTAGGTAATAGTCTCCTGGAAAATCAAAGTGTAACTTCAAAAAAATGCCTAACAATAATAAAGTATCAGATTCTTAGCAGGTTGTACCTCGTTTACATAGTTCACTCGCACCCAAAATGAGGCCAGTGCCGGAATTTTCAATATCAAATTTTTGATCAACATGACCATCAGCGCAATTTACGATCATCGATATGCACTGCGTGGTTACCAGCGTATATCACAAATAACGGTGATAAAACGTGCAAACGTTTGAGATGATGGACCTTGTTTTAAATTTTGCTTTTAACTATATCATTTGTTACTTTTTTAGAAATTAGGGGACAGGAATTTTTTGGCTTAGTAGTAAGGGGGAACCATAATTGAGATATGACCTCAAGTAACCCCGGGGCAGTTTCGAGATAACAGGTGTTTTGTTGGGGCACTTTCGAACCGTGGGCGATGAGGGGGTGCGGCGGTTGTTTTAAGTTATATAAAGACTCTAAAGGGTCAAGAAATATATCAAAAGACCGATATGATTTTACCTCGAGTCAATATTGTACACGTTGGTACATTACCTTGAGCGAAAATTTCTTTACCAAAATTTTAAAGTAATGTCAATGTTAAAGTATTGTCTCTGTTATAGGGTTTTATTGTGAGTCCCAATTGAATTGATGCATTATGAGTTTTATAGGCAGGTATATTTCTTAGTATCTCAGGGTAATTACAGGGTTGGCAGGTGTTTAGTGGGGACCACTCTTGATATCGCTACGGTTTTTAAAGACATAACACTTTTTACAGTTATTAATATTTAAAGATGTTTAATAAAATCATATTACGAATTAGAGTAATAGTAATAATTAGTTTTCTTAAACGAGGTCTTTAGTAATATTGAATTGTGCACGGATTTTTAGATTTTTATAATTAAATTTTTTGAAATTAACAACTCAACGACATTAACAACTGCCTCCACATAAAAATCTAGGCAACAAACTCTAAAAAAGTGCAATTTTACTGCAGAAAGTCTTGACTCAGAAATAGTTTTACTGACATTCCCTCCAAAATAAATTTCCTCAATAAGAATATAATTACTAGGATCTTTAAAATTAATATTTTCAATTGGTGTGTTGAGTAAATAGTTTCGTTTGATGAAACAATCAAAGACGGTTTTTAAAACATTGCAATTATTTCTGTATCCACATTACGTGAACCCTTGGCGACTCCGATTGCATATTTTGGTTCAGATTATTGAAAAAAGGCAATACAAAATCTAAAAATTCTAAAAATAATTTAACAGTTGGGTCATTCAATGTTGTTAATACATTTTCGCTGCCAAAATATCGTGGGCGACAGCATCCGTAAAGTATACTTGCAAAGGCCGATACTGTTCTAAAATTCTTGAAACGACAGAATGAACGGATAACCAACACGTTTGCGAAGGATGTAAAATTTTGTGTACTTTTACATTACAGAAATTTTGAAATTCGGAAAATTCAGATACTTTTTTGGGCTAGAACCGAAATAGTTGTGTTGTGATAGGTTGTTTTTGCTTAAGAAAAATGTAATTTTTCTTATCTTAGATGTAACAGTTAATAAGGCCGTGAACGGTGTCCTATCCAACAGATCCAATTAAATTTATATTTTGAACGTAGGTCTTCCCTGGGGTTTAATATTATAAAAATACTAACCCGAGGTTCGGGAATCAAGTGCTTTAGGGGTAAGGGTTGCAGTCTAAGATCTTTACCATCATTTAAAAACAAGACTCAGTTTTTAACTTAAATGCAAAATATATTGAAAAATATTTAGTTAGTACAACAAATTAAAATAATGATATGACTTTTGATAAAATCTTAAGTATAAATATAAAACTCTATTAAATCTTTTAGTTATAACGGAACAAGATTAAACAACTTATTAATCTTTAAATACGAAATTAACCTATAATATAACCTGATAAAATCTATAACAATTAAAAATTACTTTCAAATTATGACAAACAAAGGAAAAGGTTTTAAACTTTTCAACACGATCTCTAACAATTTTCCTACTTTAATGATTACAATAATTTTGATCCAGTATCGTTAATTAAATCAATGACAAAAACAAACACTTGGAACCTAGTGAGTATCAATCATTACTTTCCATAAAACTGAATTTACTAAAGCACATTTTATCTGTTTTAAAATTCAAAGCGGTTACATAAACAATAAAAACTATAAGTTTCGAATTTAATAAAAGAATGATTAATCAACTACAATTTAGCAATTAATCTGACACTCAATGAATTAAATAAATTCAACAGCAAATAAACCAAGTTAATTTTACCTTAAATTAATCGTTCTTCTATTACAACTGATTATTTCTTTACTCTAACAAATATTAAAACCAAAAATAACCTTAAGTGAAGGAGAGGATAATGCGTTTCGGATATGTGATTAAATACGCAAATTCATTACTTAAACTTAAATTTAGAATGCACAAATTCATAATTTACTTAACACAGTTCCAACAACAACTCTCAATTAATAATTATGAAACTAATCTTTTCTTTTAAAATTCAAGGGTCATAAGTGGTTAAAAATCAAATAATTTCTCTATTTTTTTGCAAAATAATATTCTATAAAATATATAAAATTCTCTCTTATAATCAAATCTAATTCCCCATTAATTTTCAATAAACAAAGCCTCTTTTAACTATTAAAACTTAAGTTACCAATAATTTTTTTATTCCAAAATCAAATATTCAACTCAACACGTTCAGATGCAAATCCAGTCCCAAAACAATTACATATTCAACAACCTTTTAGAAAAACTGTAAGTAATTACCAAAAATTCCGCGAATAAGTTACTTAAAGCCATCTCATAAATCAGAATAAAAATTAGTTTAGCTTCTAGAGCCATAGTTAGAATTTTAAATTACAAAAACATTCGGTATCAAGTCAATAAACGGACTTACTGTTTTCACTGGGTGACACTTGGGTTCAGATGACTTTCGGACTGGCTTCTATTGCACACACATTTATGAACTTATTCAATTATTTTATAATAATTGAGGAGAAGTGCACCTATTAACCACACTTGGAGGTCTATTGTTATCCCACTTTTGGGTGGAAGCTTTTATATCATCCCAAGTAAGGCCACACATAGAAACCGTGTCACTTTGACCATGTAAACTTATTTTTAAATCTGATGATCTCAATTATTGCTTTGAAAGTTGAACAACAATACGACATAAGTTACGATTTTTCTTTGTTCTTAGGATGAATTCGTCATTTGTCTTTGAGGAGTCAAAAACATTAACTTATTTTTGTGAACTTGTGGTAGGGTTGTTTTTTAGGAAAACTAAACTTTTACTTTATTTAAGATTTAAAGGAAAATCTTAAGGGATGTTATTAATAAGGCCATAAGCGGTTCCTAATCCACAAAGCTAATAAATTTATATTTTGAACGTAGGCCTTCCCTGGGGTTTAATATTATGAAAATACCAACCCGGGGATCGGGAATCAAGCTTTAGGGGTAAGGGGTGCAGTCTAATATCTTTACCATCAATTAAAAACAAGACTCAGTTTTTAAATTAAATACAAAATATATTAAAAGATATTTAGTTAATACTACAAATTAATTAATGACAGAATTTTGATATAATCTTAAACATTAACATAAAACTCAAGTAAAACTTTTGGTCATAAACGAAACAAGAAATAAACAATACATTAATCTTTAAATACAAAATTAAACCATAATATAAAAATCTAAGACACTTAAAAATTACTTCCAAATTATGACAACAAAGGAAAAGGTTTTAAACTTTACAACACGATCTCTAACAATTTTCCAATTTTCCTATTTTAATGATTACAATAATTTTGATTCAATAACGTTAATTAAATCAATGACAAAAACAAATACTTGGAACCTAGTGAGTATCAATCATTACTTTCCATAAAACTGAAATTACTGAAGCACATTTTATCTGTTTTAAAATTCAAAGCGGTTACGTAAACAATAAAAACTATAAGTTTCGAAATTAATAAAAGAATGATTAATCAACTACGATTTAGTAATTAATCTGACAATCAATGAATTAACTAAATTCAACAACAAATAAACCAAGTTGATTTTACCTTAAATTAATCGTTCTTTTATTTCAATTGATTATTACTTTACTTTAACAAATCTTAAAACCTAAAATAACTTTAAGTGAAGGAGAGGATACTGCGTTTCAGATATGTGACAAATTACGCAAATTCATTACATAAACTCAAATTTAGTATGTATAAACTCAAAATTACTTTAACACAGTTCCAATAAAAACTCTCAATTAATAATTATGAAACTAATCTTTTCTTTCAAAATTCAAGGGTCATGAGTGGTTAAAAATCAAAATAATTCCTCTATCTTGTAAACTAAATAAAATTCCTTTCTATAATTAAAACTAATTTCCAATCAATTCTCAATAAACAAAGCATCTTTTAACTATTAAAACTGAAGTTACCAACAACTTTTCATTCCAAAATCAAATAATCAACTCAAAACGTTCAGATGCAAATCCAGTCCCAAAACAATTACATATTCAACAACCTTTTAGAAAAACTGTAAGTAATTACCAAAAATTCCGCAAATAAGTTACTTAAAGCCATGTCATAAATCAGAATAAAAATCAGTTTAGCTTCTAAAGCCATAGTTAGAATTTTGAATTACAAAAACATCGGTTTAAGTCAAACAATTTGGACTTACGGCTATCACCAGGTGACACTTGGGCTTAGATGACTTTTCGGACTGGCTTCTATTGCACACACATTTATGAACTTTTTCAATTATTTAAGATAATTGAGGAGAAGTGCACATATTAACCACACTTGGAGGTCTATTGTTATCCCACTTTTGGGTGGAAGCTTTTATATCATCCCAAGTAAGGCCACACGTGGGAAACAGCGTCACTTTGACCATGTAAACTTATTTTTGACTCTCATGATCTCAGTCATTGCCTTGAAAGTTGAATAACAACGCGTCATCAGTTACGAGTCTCTTTGTTTAAGCTGAATTCGTCATCTGAATTTGAGGAGTCATTTCATTGAAAAAATCATAAACTTATTTTTGTGAACTATCCTTGATTTTAAAACAAAGAAACTGCGTGACCCTATAAAAATTTGACCATGTTAAACTCATAAAAATCTGGATCGCTTCTGTATGACACATTGCTTTGTTCTCTCGCTGACATTAAAACGTTTATATTTAGAAATCATTCAATACAATGTAATGAATTTTAAAGACTTTAAACAGGATAGTTTTTCTACCCCACCACAAACTATCCTTGGTTAAACAAAGAAACTGTGTGACCCTATAAAAATTTGGCCATGTTAAACTAATAAAAATCTGGGTCGCTTCCGTATGACACATCTCTTTGTTTTTTCTCGCTGATATTGAACCTTTTATATTTAGAAATAATTCAATACAATGTAATGAATTTTAAAGACTTTAAACAGGGTAGTTTTTCTACCCCACCACAGTATATATCTCGGGTTAAATCTTCCACAAACCTTGTGTGGCAGGTTTTTCACTTTTGAAAATGGCAATTTAGGCACGAGCACGATCTGCCACTACAACTACATTGAATAAAATTTATTTGTTTCATAGGAACAACCCTTTGAGATGTTAGAATTGAGGGACAGCAAAAATTGGGAATGTGAGCAGTTATTAAAACTCGAATTAGACATTATTATAAAATTTAATAAAGCAAAATAAGAATAAAAGTAATAAAAGTTATACAAATACAAAATAAGCTAATTTATTAAAATTTAGAGTAAAATTTAACATACCATAAATGAAAGGGAAAAATGTGTGGATACAAACACTATGACTAATTATCAAATTACAAATTATTACCTTACAAGAATTATATGGTGCCAGGAAAACTAAAATTACATGGGAATTCACCCCCATCGTGTTAAACTGATAGTGGGTACTTTACGCTATTTTAATATAAAGAAAATTTATATGGAAGCAACAAAGAAGAACACGATGCAAAGTTAAAAGCGGTGTTAAAGAGAGCTCGTAAATATAATTTACATTTTAGTAAAAATAAGCTCCAATTAGCCAAAGAAAATGTGAAATTTTTGGGACACTACATTTCAAAAGATGGAGTGAAGGTTGATGACAAAAAGGTTGAGGCGGTCAGAAACATGAAAACCCCAAGTAACAAGCAAGAGCTGCAAAGATTTTTGGGAATCATCACTTATTTGGGAAAGTTCATACCCAACTTGTCACAACAAACAGCCAATCTTAGAAAGATGTTAAGCAAAAATAACGACTTCGAGTGGGGAAACGAAGAAGAAAAATCATTTTTAAACTTGAAAAATGCTATAACAACAGCTCCTGTATTGAGCTTCTATAACCCAAAACAACCCTTATGTATTTCCGTCGACGCTAGTAGTTACGGATTAGGAGCAGTTGCTCTTCAAGACAACAAACCTGTTGCGTACTGCTCTACGTCTTTAAATGAAACACAACGCAGGTATGCTCAAATAGAAAAAGAATTATTGGCAGTGCTACATGGCCTTGAAAGATTCCATTTATACACTTATGGGAGACGGGTTATGGTCCAAACAGACCATAAGCCTCTTTTGAGCATTGTTAAGAAGCCCATGGATGCAGTTTCTCCTAGACTGCAAAAAATGATTTTAAAATTAATGAGATATGATTTTGATCTTCAGTTTGTTCCTGGAAAGAATTTATGTGTAGCTGATGCACTCTCAAGAGACCCAAATACCAGTGATAACATCAACACTGAGTATTTAGAAGGAAAAGCAGCAGCAGTGCACACTGTGGTATGTGCTACAACTAAACGAGTGGAAGAGTTAAGGCAGGCCGTTCAATCAGATCCAGTCTGTATGGAAATAATAAATTTTATTAATCATGGGTGGCCAAACCATAAGTACCTTACTAAAGGTGAAACAAAACTATATTGGGACATAAAAGAAGAACTACATTATGCAGGCGAACTACTATTTAGGGGAAACAGGATCCTCATTCCTAAAAAAAAACGATTGAATGTTCTTAAGAAACTTCATTCGTCGCATCAAGGTGTGAATTCAAGCCAGAATAGGGCAAGAACTTCACTGTATTGGCCGGGTATGTTCAAAGATATCGAAGATTTTGTTTTATGTTGTGAAACATGTCAGAGATATTCAAAATCCATTACCCGACAACCACTACTTAATCATGAAATACCTAAACTGCCGTGGAACAAAATCGCAGTAGATTTTGCAAAAACAAAAGGAAAGGTCTACCTTATTATTTCAGATTACTTCTCTAAGTTTACAATTGTTAGAAATATGAATTCGACGACAGCGCATGCAGTCATAAGTGTTTTGGAGGAAACCATTTCAAACCATGGTATCCCTGTAACTATAGTGTCGGATAACGGACCACCTTTTGATTCTAGAGAATATAGCGAATTCCTTAAACAATACGATATCAAAACCAGCACATCTAGTCCTAGGTATCCCAGATCAAATGGACTAATTGAAAGATCGGTTCAGACAGTAAAAGGTCTTCTTATAAAAACACTGAACACAGGTGGTAATATAATCAAAGCTATTCTAGATTATAACTGTACACCCAAATATAATCTTCCATCACCTGCAGAACTGTTAATGGGACGACGTTTGAGAAACGACCCTCTAACTACAGAAGCACTTCTTGTTCCTAAATATGACGTGACTCTATCAAAAGACATTTTAAATAAGAAACAGATGAAACAAAAAGAGTACCACGACCGGCTAAACAAAAAACTTTTTGATTTAGAAATAAATCAGGACATTCTTGTACAAAAGGGACAACGAAATTGGATTCCTGGAAAAATTGTGAAAAGAAGTGAAGAACCGGAATCCTACGAAGTCACTACAGAACTTACAGAAGAAATCGTGTACATCTACGACCATTAAAGAAATTATCAAGCCTAGGAACAACAGCTTCGTCAGCCCAGGAGGAAGAAACAGTGCGTGAAGTGCTAAATAAAAGTGAAGTGCATAAAACAGAGCCTAAAATAATATGTGCCGATACTCAAGAGGTAAATCCAGGTGTGAGTGATTCACCTACCAAATCATCACCGACACCAGACATTGGTATAGCCTCATCAACGCCACGATCAAGACCGACAAGATCGACCAAGAAACCTTCCTATTTGACAGACTACGAATTATTTTAAGTTTATATTTTTAGTATGTCTGTGTCTTTTATTTAGAAGGGGCATGTCACATAGTGATATTTAAGTTTATAAGTTGGCAGCATTCCACTAGCTGTTAGTTGCTAGGAGAGTTGCTAAGAGGAGTTATCAAGAAAGCGGGCACAACAAAAATACGTTGTATGCTTTATCTTATAATTATATATTATATTAGTATATTATATTGTGCTGTAAGAGTGTAATACTTATACTCAATAAAGACAATAATACAGAGACGATCGGTTCTTTTCACAAACACTTTTACTTTTTAACTTCACAACTCAAAAAGAGAAACTTCAATTACTACTTCGCTGGTAACTTGTTATATACTGGTTCCCTCCCAAATAATCGGATGATCTTATATATGCTTTAGTTCCTTTGTCTCCACGAGAGTTGTGAGTCATAACTCCACAAGATTTGTTTATATTATAAGCTAAAAGCTTTTCATGGCTAATTGGTGTCAAATCTCATGGGAAACTGTCCAGTGACCTTACATTGACTTTGCTTTGTCTAAACGCTTAAAAATTGAATCGCGAACTGAATTCCTTAGATTTGATTTTCCTTTACAATATTTTTAGATGACCAAGAGGGCATCAGTGGCCCTTCACACTTGGCAATTTGTGACAGGCGTAGAAGGCACATAAGTAGAACGAGTGGCAAATACACTTCATCACAAATAAAGATGGGACATAATTCTTCAAGAGAGTCATTAAAGAATGATGCTTCCCCATCATAACATATGCGCCATTAGAAGCAAACCCTAGTAAATTTTCTTTAAAAAGAATATTGTTATTTTGAAAAAAAGTTGTAATATGATTGTACAAAGTAGTAGAATCAGCTCCTGAGAGTTTTATCATGCCAAGAAAATCGTCCTTAACTTTATAAGTATTATTGTCTAAGTGTATTACTACTACACAGAGATGTTTTTCAACAGTCCTGTCGGTGGATTCATCTACAATTAACAAGAACTTTTTTGATTGAAGCTCAGCACACAAGGATTTAAAGTTTTCTTGCTCCAGCACATTTTTCACAATGGCGGTTGATTTGGTTATTCCACATGCTAAACCTTTCGCAATGTTGTAGTCGTAACACACTTTGGTAATTACTTTGACCAAATGATCCATTATCGAAAATGGCAGATTATGTTCTGCTAGAAAGCCACTCAAGCGGATTTCACCATAAAAAAAAACATTATGCTATAAATTCAGAAAAACAAAATTAATTATTGATAACTCCTAACTAGCGTGTTGTTTGAAACAATTTTTGAATTTTACCTTCTTTGATATCGACATCTAACTTCTTGGCAGATGAGCCACCAGTTGCGAAACTTGTTAAAGTTTGTTGTTTTGCAATGTTTTTAGCTTTTTTCTGATGAAATTGCTCGATGCTGTGTTTAATCAATGCGTCTTTTCCAGAAGAAACGTTGATATCTTTATTACAACATTTGCACTTTCCAAAATTGTTTCTTTTTTTACTCGCAGTTAACCAGCCTTTAAATTGTGGTAATTCTTCCCAGTTTTTTTTGTAGCGCTGTTCGTATTTTTTCTTTTTAATTACACCTGAACTTGTACCTTCACCTCCACTATCACTTGGGGAATCACTCATTTTAAACTTTGCATTAAAACCAAATACTCAACTAACAAGTTAACTGTTGAAATGAAGCAAAACATTGTTTACTTCTATTTATAGCCTCGGGCCACGTAATTTTCTCCGGGGTTTTACCGACTAACGTTTAAGGAATTAACAAAAAGCCCCGCACCTTCGTTTCAAAATGTTGGTAAAATGTAGAAAACTATTTATTTATTTTTAAAGCAGAAGTATTATCTACCGATGGATAAAATTTGCTATTGAGCAATAGCGGGCGCCATATATATATATATAGGCAACGCCACCTGTAAGGGAATAGACGATGTATACTGATGAAAAACAATTTTTCGGTGTATATCGTGTCAAAGTGAGGTCCCCATCGTCTTGTTAACAAAGTGAGGTCCGTATATTTACGTTTCAGTCTCTGATTCTTGTGAGGACTGATTTGTGTGTATATGTTTATCAAATGATTAAAGTGAGGTCCATGCGATGTTGCCAAGTTTTGCTTGGCGTCTGGGCCGTGTGCTGGCCTTATACAACGTGCTATCCTAGGGGTATCAAGTTTTCCTAATATTATATAGAAAAATAGTAAGAAGTCAATACAGTAAGAAGTAAAATAATAGAAAAATAATAAAAAGTTAATAAATTCGACTAAATAAAGAATTAGAATGAAATTTTGAACAAAATAACAAATACATACATTTATACTATTAGTAACAATTAAATAAATAATAAAAAGTGTCTCCAAAAATTAGTAAATATACTAGGTGATTCTGCATTTAGTTTAGAAGTTTTAACAAGTGATCGTCCTTGTAGGAGAAATGCGAAATAATAAAAATGAAAAAGTTGTTTTTGTACTAAACCCAATGTATTATTTCAGTTTCTTGAAATACGAGGTATGGTTGAAATATGTGCATAAATTTTGCCTGGTGTTAGTCTTTGTTGCTGTTTTTTTTTTAAATACACAGCGTATTACAACAAAGTTTTTGACAAAAAACTTTAACACTAAATCACAAAAGTAAACAAATTTATATGGGATGATTTAAAATTACGTGTCAAAATTTTAGTTTGAAATATAACATTACAAATGATAAAAATTGGCAAACATTTTTTTGTGTTATATTACAGATTAGATGTTTTAAGACAGTCCCATTTTCAAGCATAAAATCAATGCAATTTTTGACTTGTAAACAAATAAAAATTTCTAATTGCGGTTTTAACTATATGAAAGCACATGCTTTCCTGTGTGGGCAAAATTTATCAGAAATTATAAAATACATTTTAAAAATAAGTTTTTCAAATTTTTTTTTCAAAAAATACTGAGATAATCAATAATTAATATTCAGTCACAATTTCAATTTATTTATTGCATGTAAACTAAATTTTCAAATTTATACCAAAAACGATTATTATGAATTTTTGTTATTACGTTAATTTTTAATCACAATAATAACTATTTACTATATTTAATATAACATGATGAACTATATATTAAGCAGCTTTTACTTAACTTTTCTAGCTTTTATATTTAAAAGCAGCACTTTATTCTTCATTTTCTATTACTTCTGTCTATAACTAAGAAAAAATAAATGTAAAATTTGACTATAGATAACACTTAAACAAATTAAAACTTTTAATCTCAGTTTGCGCTCCATGAAAGAACTTGCTATTTTTTGACTAAAATTTAATAAAAATTATGAGAATTTCCATAATGTTTTTCTAAAAACTAACACAATGTTTTATAAATTAATTTTGTGTTTGATCGGAAAAACATAATTTTACCTTAATTCCATACATTAAACAATATGAGCATACTTTGGTAATTTAGTTTTTATCGTTTTACATTTTCCGATGCATTCACTAATAGTTATTATTTATTTATTTAATAAAAATTAAAATAAAGACTGAAAGGTCTCTAAAAATTCCAGCAGAAGGGGATGCCTGTCCGAGCGCTTACCTACTTTTATTACTTTATACCTGCATTGTTTGTCTAAGACCTACAAGACACTTTCACTGCAAAGCATTTTGTTCTGTTGGCCCTAGTTTTGCTACAACTCAGCTCCAAATCCGGAATTTACCGTTAACTTTTAGATATTTCTTCCTAAGAGTTTATTTACTATATTATTTATATTTGCAAAAACGACAAAAATATAAATGTAACGCCATTCTAATTACAAATAATGTGACAAAATTTTTTCTAAAAACATAGTTTTTAAATTAAGGTTTAGTTGTTGAGATACCTAATTGTTGAAAAGTGACAAAAACGATAAAGTCACTTAAATTTTGTTCAATGTTGAACGGATATATTGGATTTTAAAGTTTCGAATGCTTACAAAAGCCCATACATTTTTAAATATAATTTTTATTTTCACAAAACGGTCACAACGACGGAATTGAGCTTTTGCCAGAAAAAATCTTTGTTTTAAAGCGATTTGTTTTTTTTTATTAGTAATAAATCGATTTTAAATATACCGTTATTATAATTTCATAAATTATCAATGATAATACTAATAATATTATTATTGGTATTAAGTTGACTTACAGGCTATCCCAATTAGGAGCCAACTAGACTAAAAAAACATATACCGGGTGTAAACGAAATTAGGCTCACTCTATTTGTTAGTAGTATTTTTATAATTAAAACAATGATATTTAGTAAACATATGATGTTTGAAAATTTCCATTAAGAAAATGAAAAATAAACTTTTATCACTTCCGGTTTTACCGAAAACGACCGTAACATTGGATTTTTAAATAAAACACTGTGTTTTATATTTTTAAACTCTACAGTAAATTCCGAATCTAATACACTACTCTTTATAACTTTTTGTAAAATAAAAATTTTTTTTTGTAATTTTTATTGTGTTATCTAGAAGGCTGTGATGGTTAAAAAATATTTCTAAATAACTCATGGGCTGATTTTAAGCGGTAGTATCATCGTTTCTAAGCAAAATTTAAATAATTAGAGGTTACGATTCATGGTTGTTGCCATGAAAATGTATTAAAATTTGCGATACTACCGGTATCATCTCAACTTAAAATCAGAACATAAGACAACAACTAAAAAATAAAACAGGAGTTTAAGCTGAGATAAATTAGTTTTTCTCGTCTTACTCAATTTTTTAAATGAAACAATAGTGGCTCCTCGACATTTTAAATACATTTTTTCTGCTAATAAAAAAAACCAAAAATTTAAAAATTTGTTTAGTAATTTTTATAATATTTACAAAAATATTTGGAAAAATTTCTAATAGTTAATTTAAATGTTAAATGTAAGCAGGCTGTAAAACAGAAAAAAGTAACAAATTATGTTTAATAACTGTCAATTTTATTTTGTTGTTAAAATGCTAACTTATTTAAAAATTTTAAACAAATTGACAAATAAAACGTTAATTTCAAAAAACAAGCGAGACACTATTGTTCCATCTGAAAAAAATTAATTAAACCGGAAAAGCTAATTTATTCTAATTTAAATTAAATTCATGTTTTTTCTAAATTAGATCATTTGTGGGATAGGTTTTATTTTTTAATGACTGCATATATTATTTAATATTTTTTTATAATCACAGCTTTCTAAATAAATAACAAAAATAAAAAAAATATTACATTTTTTTTTAAATTAGTGAATGAGACTCAGAATTTAACGTAGATTCTAAGTATAAAAATATAATAGTATTATATTTAAAAATCCAAAGTTACGGTTGTTTTCGTTAAAACCGGAGGTGATCAAAAGTTTATTTTTTACTCAATTAATGAAGATTTTTTAACATAATAATTTCTCCAAGTCTCGTTTTTTTATTTAAAAAAGTACTAATCGAAAAAGGAGATTTTTTTACACTCGATACAAACAAGTTTTCAAAAAGCGGCAAAATTATGAAACATCTAAAATAACTTCAAAACTATTTATTAAAAAAAAAAATGTTTATACAGGTCAATTTTATTTTACACTTTTTTTTATTGTTTTTAACAAATTTTTACCTGTCACTATTTTTTAAACTGCCAAAAAGTCCTAAGATGCTATAGATTTTTAAAATAAATTTAATAATAATAAATTTCCTTTTTTTTTAAATTTTTATATTATTTCAACCTTTAATAAGTTAAAGACCGACAATCATCTGACTACAAAATGATCTGTGAGTAATTATTTAAACAATTAATTAAACAAAAAATTAAATATTATTTTTTTTTGTTTATATTTAACTGTCAATATTTCGGAATCAGTTGAAGATAGGTATAAAACATTATTTATAAGATATGTCCAGAATTTGTCATAGTATTTAAAATGCAATAAATAATACAAGATTCCATTTAAAAAAACAAAGTTGATGTCTGTATTTCATTTTTAAAATACGTTGTATAAAAATTGTTATTTTATAAATTGCCTAATTTAAAAATAAAACTGATCTGTCTTAGCGATTTTTAAATAAATAAAAAGTCTTAAAGTTATCTTAGATGTTCCATACTTTTGCCGCTTGCTGTATAAGAAACAAAAGAAAGAGTAACAATTACTTAAACTCTTGAACATTCTTTCCTCCGTCTTAAAAATACAGAGATTACAAAATCAGCCAGCCCCTACGAGCCTAACTGTGACCTTGCAATGCTTTGGAATGTTTAATAATTGTGTTTAGAAATACACCGTTAAGTGAAACCCTCAAATATATACTATGCTGTAAGTGAGGACCATGCGCGGTTGCCGCATCATCGGTCCTCACTAGGTAATGGCCACGATCTGCCAAGTATACGTCTAGAATGTATACACCGTGGAGAGCGCCACCACTCACATAACTGTTGAACTAAAATATACAACTTGGACCATAGTATGATGAAAGTGAGGTCCAGCTAAATTTAACAGATATGCCTATGTAGTGGTAGGGGAAGGTGCTGGAGTAAATTGTACAGGATTGTCAAAGTGAGGTCCGTATATCGGACCTCACTTTGTACCGGACCTCACTTCAAACGCAGTTTTTACACAGCCGGGGCTCACTTTATACACGTGGAATATATATATATATATATATATATATATATATATATATATATAGATCTTTAGTACAAAGTCAGACCAATTGGAATTCCATACAATCCCGCTCCACCAAGAAATAGCGTAGATTCGAACCAAAGTCAGGCGTATATTCTTTTTTTGTAATTTTTTATGCCTAATTCTGCAATATATACACGGCTAACTCTTAAAAAAAATTTGAATTTTATACGAAATATTTCATACTATCCTGAGCCTATTGAAAATGCAGCAAACCTGAGCCAGACTTGTATATGTTTACATATACAAGACTTTCTTGAGCCAACTGATTTGACAAACCTGAGCCATATATATAATATACCGACAATCCTGCTCCATAGCAACAGCAATGACTAAGCCGTATGTATATACCACAATAATCACAAGTTAAATTTTTACCGACAATCCTGCCCCATAGCAACAGTAATAACGGCTGAACTCTCTTTCACTTACGGAGTGTATTATTTTAGGCAGGACTAAAATGTAGTTTACTTAAATTAAAAAAACTTTTTTTTAAATTTTTAATTGGATAACAACTATCTTTTACCTAAAGTCCGACTGAGGTTGATAACTAACATTTTAGTCGCCAAAAATAATCGTACGACTAATTTTTTTGTTGCTAGTCGCAACTAAAAAAACGACTAACTGTAAAGCAATCGTTTTTTAAAACACTAGTCAATGACTAACAACTAAAAATTGTTTTTTTTTGTACTTTGAAGTAAAATTGAATAGATTTTAATGCATTTCTAGTTCAATAGCCTATGTTTGTGTTAACACTATAAATTTTAAATTTCTGTGTTTAAAGTTAAATATTAGATACTAATTTTCTATTGCCGGGCAGCTCAACATTTATTAAAAATTTATTGATTAATTTAATCATTGTTTTTTTCAAATAAAAATTGATCACAATGCAGTAATAATTTTTGGTTTTTACTATCCATGATGTGATGTTATAGGAGATATTATTATAATGGAAGTTGTGTTTTGCTTTTTTCTATCAGACTAAATTTGTATAGATATTAATAATAATAATTTGTCTAGTGTAATAGTCCGCAGTATTAGGAGGGCAAAAATTTTTTTTAACCAGTCAGAAACTGATTTCATCGACTATTCAAAACTGTTATTAAAAAAAAAAATCGTTAAACAGGGAAAACTGCATAATCTAAAGTAAAGCAAAAGCTTTCGAGTTTGGTTCAGGAAATAATCTTAATAAACTTGCTTTTCAGCTAGTCGTTTTTTTTTAGTTGCGACTAGCGACAAAAAAATTAGTTGTACGATTATTTTTGGCGACTAAAATTTTAGTCAACAACCTCAATCGGATAATTTTTGTCCAACTCTGGGTAAAAGATAATAATTGTTATCCGATAAAAAATTTATTCGAATAAATTTTTATCCGACTATTTTTTTATCCGATTGAAATCTTAGTTATTATTATCGACTAAATATTTAACCGATTTTTTTAGTAGTATTTTTAGTCGGATAAAATTTTAGTCGTTTTTAATTTAGTCGTTTCTACGATTAAAAATTCCGACTAATTTTTTAGTCGTTTTTTCAATCGGATAAATTTTTATTTAACTAACGCCCAACTCTGATTGAAATAAAACACCCTAAAATTTTAACAAAGTTTAAAGTCTTGTAAATCCTACAAATATTTATTAATTGAGATAATCTTTCTTTTTCCGGGTAGTTCATTTCTTATACTTAAAGTTGTTTAATAGAGTTTTTTTTTGCAAATTTGTAGTTTAAGTTTTACAAAGTATCAAAGACTGGCGTTGCAAAAAACGAAAAGTTTAGACTGCTCCCATTTTAACAAAAAAAGATTTTTGGATTATTTTAATGGGTCCCAGAAGAGCGCTGGATTAATTTCTCAACACAGTTTTACAGATTTTGAGCTTCACTTATAAATTAAAGCAATAATTCCAAAAAACTGTTTTTTGCGCATTAAGCAATAATTATTTTAATTCATGTAAAATTTTACCTCTTTTTAGTTTATTCTAAAGATAAAAGTTCAAACTTAAAATTCGAAAGGCAATGTAACATACTGTTAATTTTTTGTGTAGAAAAACACTTCCAAAAATGTCCAAGTTTTTAAACAGCTCCAAATTTTAGTTTTATAAAAGACAGATATAAACTTGTATTTAGACACTTAAACTTGTTTTTGTCTCTCAACATCCTTGTAGCATTAGTTTATTTAGGAAAAAACTGAAGCTTATTTAGGAAAAAACTTAAACAGCTCGTTACTACGGACGCTACTGTTAGTTATCCACAATTGTTTTACTAGAAACAAGCCGTTTAGATGAGCAAAAGTTTTAATTTTTTTCTAAAAACATAGCTTCAAAGATCGTATTTAAGCACCTATTTGAACTGAGTAAACTAATGCTACAAGGATCTTGATTGAGATTTAAAACACAAGTCAAGTATCTAAATACACGTTTAAATTTTTATTATTGTTTTACCAAACTAAAATTCAGAGCTGTTTAAAAATTTGGTCATTTTCAAAAAAAAGTTTCTACACAAAATGTCAACAGTATGTCTACCGTTGCCTTTTAAAATTTAAGTTTAAACATTTATCATTAGAATAATCTAAAAAGAGGTAAAATTTTACTTTAATTAACAAAATTATTGCTGAATGCGCAAAAAAAAAGTTTTTATGGATTATTGCTTTAATTTATAAGTGTAACTTAAAATCTGTAAAACTATATTAAGGACTTAATCTAGCGCTCTTCCAGGTCCCACTAAAAAAATATAAAAAGTTTTTTTTTATTAAAATAGGAGCAGTATTAACTTGTCATTTTTTGCAGAATCTGTTTTTTGACTTATATGACTTAAACTATAAGTTTATAAGAAACGCTCTATTAAACATCTTAAGCAAAAAATTTGGACATACACTTGTTCAATCAATATGTCTTCAAAAAAATATGGTTCTAGAATGTATCTGAGAAAACCACATGAAACATTCAATTTTTGTGGATGTTGAGTATGGGTTTTTCTCATCCAGTGCGGATTTTCTATCGACTATATAAGCATCAAGTAAGCTTTTTTTTAAGCTAAATCTATTTGACTTTATTATGGAGCTATACAAAATCAAAAGTATTTGCAACAGAACCAAGTGATTTAGAGGATTTACGAAAAAGAATCACATATCAATGCCGCTCAATTAGTCAAAAAAGAATAAATTATGTGCTAACTGATTTCGAAAAAATAGATTGTATTATTGCCAGGAAACAAAAGAACGTCAATTTACAATTTAGTTTAATAATTCTGTAAATAATAGTACATTTTGCAACAAAAAATATAAGAGCTACTTTAACAGCAAGTGAGATAATTTTACAATCCAAAAAATACTAATTTTATAATTCAAATTTATGATTATATTTGCAGTTGACCAAGGTGTCAATGTTATGTTATTGCAAATTTATTTGGCGTTTTTAGTTAAAAAAAAGTTATACTAACACATAGGGTTTATAGTTGCGTTCTACAATACAAGTGTTTGTTAAATATGGTAACAAAAAAAGAAAGTATCTTTAGGTTTTAAACAGCTGGAAAAATGCAGTTTTATTTTTCTAGGCACTGAAGGATAAAATAACCCAAATTTTTAAATTTCCTACGTCTCTGATACAAAAGATTTGTTGTCTTAGCAACGCAAACATTGTTAAAATTATAAAAGTTACTTATAACTTTGACGTTCAATTGACGTCAAATTGGTTTGAACGATTTAGTTTCGACGTATTAATTTCGACTAAACACCATGAATTATCGTGTTTCTCCATACTCCATTGCTGACTGAAATAATGTAGTGCGCAATATGTTTTATTTGTATAATACAATCCTGAGCCAGTTTGTTTTATTTTATTAATTCTAAGAAACTGCTGGCTCAGGATTGTATATACAAATATATACAAAATACGCGACTGCAGCGCCACCATTTTACAGCGCGGCAAAAGCCGGAACTACAAATTGGAGATTCATACAATTCTGAGCCAAAAAAAAATTTTGCCAGTGCACTGGGGGGGCCTTAAATATGCGGTTTATAAGGGTCCGCCATCCTGAGCCATATATTTGGCTCAGGTCCGTCAGAGTGGCTCAGGATGTACCGCCCGCAAACACATTTCTGGCTCAGGTTAGTACTAAAGCGCTATATATATATATATATATATATATATATATACATATATATATATATATATATGGCCAGATACCAAAATGAGGACCAACCGTAGCGTGTATCAAGTGAGGACCACTAAAAGGACCAGATATACAGCGGCGCGCTAGGTTGATTACAGTTTCCTACATCAAAGTTCATAGATTCCTCGCAAATATACACTTAAAGAATTACAGGTGGCGGATATAATTTTTCGGTGTATATCGTGTCAAAGTGAGGTCCTTATCGTCTTGTTAACAAAGCGAGGACCGTATATTTACGTTTCAGTCTCTGATTCTTGTGAGGACCGATTTGTGTGTATATGTTTATCAAATGATTAAAGTGAGGTCCATGCGATGTTGCCAAGTTTTGCTTGGCGTCTGGGCCGTGTGCTGGCCGTATTCAAAGTGTTACTCTAGGGCAGCGTTTCTCAATTGGGTTTTGCGGAACCTTGGGGTTCCGCGAGATAAAAGCAGGGGTTCCGCGAAAAGACAAAACCACGATTAAAAAAACACACGAATAGAAAAAATAAAATAAATAAATGTACAAATTAAATTACTCCGAGACGAGGGCCAACGTTTGGTCCAGATATAAAACAGATATAAAAAGAATTTGCCAAAGAAAGAAAAAATCACATTTCTCCCATTAAAATGTAACTTGATTTTTTGTATTTTACTTTTATACCGGGTTCCGTCTTGATGTTCCAAATCTAAAAGGGTTCCGCGGCTAAAATTAATTGGGAAACGCTGCTCTAGGGATATCAAGATTTCCTAATAGTCTAAGATCTCAGAGCGATCAGACATAACTTATTTTCAAATAGACGAAACCTTAGGTTTTCAGTAGCTTCTCATGTGCTTTGAATACCTGTGTGTTTGTGGAGCTCGCCTTGGAGCACCTGGGCAGGTACCAGGTGAGAAAGATAACTAAAAATAAGAGTAACTTAACTGAAATTTGTATGGCTGATTTTTATATATGTTTTGTAGAATATTATTTTAAAACAGTATCATAAGTGTCAGACACTTTCCATGGGCCAAAACTTTTGTCAGACGCTTTAAAGCTCCACAAAATATAAATGAACTTTATTTATTTTTAAATGTCTGACTTTCAAATATGTTATTAAGTTAACTATTATAAAGTTATATTCCGTCAGTCAGACAAATTGTTATGGCCCAACAGCCCCAAAACACAAAAATATCAGCCAGAAGTATGAGCAGATATTTTTGTGTTTTGGGGCTGTTGGGCCATAACAATTTGTCTGACTGATGGAATATAACTTTATAATAGTTATCTTAATAACATATTTGAAAGTCAGACATTTAAAAATAAATAAAGTTTATTTATATTTTGTGGAGCTTTAAAGCGTCTGACAAAAGTTTTGGCCCATGGAAAGTGTCTGACACTTATGATACTGTTTTAAAATAATATTCTAAAAAACATATATAAAAATCAGCCATACAAATTTCAGTTAAGTTACTCTTATTTTTAGTTACCTTTCTCACCTGGTACCTGCCCAGGTGCTCCAAGGCGAGCTCCACAAACACACAGGTATTCAAAGCACATGAGAAGCTACTGAAAACCTAAGGTTTTGTCTATTTGAAAATAAGTTATGTCTGATCGCTCTGGGATTTTACTCTATAATATTATATGAAGTAAATATAGTAAAAAGTAAAATAATAGAAAAATAATAAGAAGTAAATAATTTCGACTAAATAAAGAATCAGAATGAAATTTTAAACTAAATAACAAATACATATTTTTATACTATTAGTAACAATTAAATAAATAATAAAAAGTGTCTCCAAAAATTAGTAAATATATGCAATTAGTTTAGAAATTTTAACAAATGATCGTCCTTGTAGAAGAAATGCGAAATAATAAAAATAAAGAGTTGTTTTTGTACTAAACCCAATGTGTTATCTCAGTTTCTTATGATTGAAATATGTGCATAAATTTTGCCTGGTGTAAGACTTTGTTGCTGTTTTTTTTTTTTAAATACACAGCGTATTACAACGAAGTTTTTGACGAAAAACTTTAACAATATATCTCAAAAGTAAACAAATTTTTACGGGATGATTTAAAATTAGGTGTCAAAATTTTAGTTTGAAATATAGCATTACAAATGATAAAAATTGGCAAACATTTTTTTTGTGTTATCTCTACAGATTAGATGTCTTAAGACAGTCTCATTTTCAATCATAAAATCAATGCAATTTTTGACTTGTAAACAAATAAAAAAAATTTATTGCGGTTTTGACTATATAAAAGCACCTGCTTTCCTGTGTGGGCAAAATTTATCAAAAATTATAAAATACATTTTAAAAATAAGTTTTCCAAATTTTTTTCCAAAAAGTATTGAAATAATCAATAATAAATATTCAGTCACAATTTCAATTTATTTATTGCGCATAAGCTAAATGTTCGAATTTATACCAAAGACAATTATTATAAATCTTTTTTATTACGTTAATTTTTAATTACAATAATAACTACTATATTTAATAAAACATAATGAACCATATATTAAACAGCTTTTACTTAAATTTTCTAGCTTTTATTTTTAAAAGCAGCACTCTATTTTTCGTTTTGTAATACTTTCTTCTATAAGTAAGAAAGAATAAATGAAAAATTTGACCAGAAATAGCACTTAAACAGATTAAAACTTTTAATTTCAATTTGCGCTGCATGAAAAAACTTGCTATTTTTTGACTAAAATTTATTGAAAATTATGAAAATTTTTATAATGTTTTTTTAAAAACTAACACAATGTTTTATAAATTAATTTTGTGTTTGATCGGAAAAACAAAATTTTACCTTAATTCCATACATTAAACAATATGAGCATACTTTGGTAATTTAGTTTTTTTCCGTTTTACATTTTCCGATGCATTATTTAAGAGTTATTATTTATTTATTTGATAAAAATTAAAATAAAGAACCGAAGGTCTCTAAAAATTCCAGCAGAAGGGAATGCCTGATGCCTGGCCGGGCGTCTACCTACTTTTATTACTTTATACCTGCATTGTTTGTCTAAGACCTACAAGACACTTTCATTGCAAAATAAAACACAAATGCATTTATTATAGATAGCATAACTTTTAGATATTTCTTCCTAAGAGTTTATTTATTATATTATTTATATTTGCAAAAACGACAAAAAATATAAATGTAACGTCATTCTAATCACAAATACTGTGACAATTTGTTTTTCTAAAAACATAGTTTTTAAGTTAAGGTTTAGTTGTTGCGATACCTAATTGCTGAAAAGTGACAAAAAACTATAAAGTCACTTAAATTTTGTTCAATGTTGAACGGAGATATTGGTTTTTAAAGTTTGAAACGCCCACAAAAACCAATACATTTTTAAATATATTTTTTATGTTTATTTTAAAACGATTTTTTTTTATTAATAATAAAACGATTTTAAATTTATCGTTATTATAATTTTATAAATTATCAATAACAATAATACTAATAATGCTATTATTCGTATTAAGATGGCTTACAGGCTATCCCAATTAGGAGCCAACTAGGGAAAAAAACATATACCGGGTGTAAACGAAATTAGGCTCACTCTTTTTGTTAGTAGTATTTTCTTTTAAATAAAACAATGATATTTAGTAAACATATGATGTTAGAAAATCCCCATTAAGTAAATGAAAAATAACTTTTATCACTTCCGGTTTTACGGAAAACGACTGTAACATTGGATTTCTAAATAAAATACTGTGCATGTTTTTATATTTTTAAAATCCACAGTAAATTCCGAATTTAATACACTACTCTTTATAACTTTTTGTAAGATAAAAAAAATTTTTGGTAATTTTTATTGTTATCTAGAAGGCTGTGATGGTTAAAAAATATTTCTAAATAAAAAGACAACAACTAAAAAATAAAACCAGTGCCATAAATATTTTAATTTAGAAAATACAGGAGTTTAAACTGAAATAAATTAGTTTTTCTCGTCTTACTCAATTTTTTCAAATAGAATAATAGTGGCTCTTCGACATTTTAAATACATTTTTTCTGATAATAAAAAAAAACAAAAATTTAAAATATTTGGAAAAATTCTTAAAAATTAATCTAAATTTAAGCAGAATGTAAAACAGAAGAAAAGTAACAAATTATGTTTTATAACTGTTAATTTTATTTTATTGTTAAAATGTTAACTTGTTTAAAATATTTTCTTAACATAATTTTTTTTTCAAATTTTAAACAAATTGACAAATAAAACGTTAATTTTAAAAGCAAAGTGAGCCACTATTGTTTCATCTCAAAAAAATGAATTAAATCAGAAAAGCTAATTCATGCTAATTTAAATTCGTGTTTTTTCTAAATTAGATCATTTGTGGGATAGGTTTTATTTTTTAATGATTGCCTACATTATTTAATATTTTTTTATTATCACAGCCTTCTAGATAAAAAAACAAAAATTACAAAAAAAATTATCACATTTTTTTTTTAAATTAGTGTATGAGACTCAGAATTTAACGTAGATTCTAAAAGTATAAAAATATAATAGTATTCTATTTAAAAATCCAAAGTTACGGTTGTTTCCGTTAAAACCGGAAGTGATCGAAAGTTTATTTTTTACTTAATTAATGAGGATTTTTTAACATAATAAGTTCTCCAAGTCTCGTGTTTTTATTTAAAAAGGTACTATTAGAAAAAGGGGTAAGCCTAATATTTTTTACACCCGATACAAACAAGTTTTCAAAAAGCGGCAAAATTATGGAACATAAAAAAAAATGTTTATACAGGTCAATTTTATTTTTAAATTTTTTCATTTTATTGTTTTCAACAAGTTTTTAACTGTCACTATTTTGTAATTTGCCAAAAAGTTCTAGGGTGCTATAGATTTTTAAAATGAGTTCAATAATGATAAATATCCATTTTTCTTAATTTTTATATTATTTCAACCTTTAATAAGTTAAAGACAGACAGACATCTAACTACAAAATGATCTGTGAGTAGTTATTTAAACAATTAACTGAAGAAAAAATTAAATATATTTTTTTTTGTTTTTATTTAACTGTCAATATTTCGAAAACAGTTGAAAATAGGTATAAAACATTATTTATAAGATATGTCCAGAATTTGTCATAGTATTTAAAATGCAATAAATAATACAAGATTCTATTTAAAAAAACAAAGTTGATGTGTATATCATTTTTAAAATACCTTGTATAAAAATTGTTATTTTAAAAAATGCCCAATTTAAAAATAAAATTGACCTGTCTTAGCGATTTTTAAATAAATAAATAGTTTTAAAGTTATCTTGGATATTCCATACTTTTGCCGCTTATTGTATAAGAAACGAAAAAGAAAGAAAGAATTACATTCTGTCCTCCGTTTGATAATACAGAAAGGACAAAATCCGCCAGCAACTACAAGTCTAAATGTGACCTTGCAATGCTTTGGAATGTTTGATAATTGTATTTAGAAATGCACCGTTAAGTGAAACCCTCAAACATATACTATGCTGTAAGTGAGGACCATGCGCGGTTGCCGCATCATCGGTCCTCACTAGGTAATGGCCACGATCTGCAAAGTATACGTCTAGAATTTATACACCGTGGAGAGCGCCACCACTCACATAACTGTTGAACTAAAATATACAACTTGGACCATAGTGTGATGAAAGTGAGGTCCAGCTAAATTTAACAGATATGCCTATGTAGTGGTAGGGGAAGGTGCTGGAATGAATTGTATAGGATTGTCAAAGTGAGGTCCGTATATTGGACCTCACTTTGTACCGGACCTCACTTCAAACGCAGTTTTTCCACAGCCGGGGCTCACTTTATACACGTGGAATATATATATATATATATATATATATATATATATATATATATATATATATATATATATAGATCTTTAGTACAAAGTCAGACCAATTGGAATTCCATACAATCCCGCTCCACCAAGAAATAGCGTAGATTCGAACCAAAGTCAGGCGTATATTCTTTTTTTGTAATTTTTTATGCTTAATTCAGCAATATATACACGGCTAACTTTTAAAAAAAATTTGAATTTTATACGAAATATTTCGTACTATCCTGAGCCTATTGAAAATGCAGCAAACCTGAGCCAGACTTGTATATGTTTACATATACAAGACTATCTTGAGCCAACAGCTTTGACAAACCTGAGCCATATATATAATATACCGACAATCCTGCTCCATAGCAACAGCAATGACTAAGCCGTATGTATATTCCATAATAATCAAAAGTTAAATTTTTACCGACAATCCTGCCCCATAGCAACAGTAATAACAGCTGAACTTTACTTCACTTACGGAGTGTTTTATTTTATATCGAGAGTCATGATGCATGTCGATGTTCAAGCAACAGGAAAGACTAAAATCTAGTTTACTTAAGTAATGTAAATATTAAAAAAAGCTACTGTTTAACAAATAAAGTAAGGATTTTCTAACAAGATAAAAATATATTAATAGTTAGAAAATTTTATACTTTGAACGTGGTAATATTTTTCACTTAATAGTAAAAAAAAAAATAAGAAAAGCAAAATTTTTTCATTATTTACTTAGATATGTTTTCTTGATGTTCACACAGTTGGTGTCGTTTTTGAGCAAAAATCTCGATCGTTTTAAGCTATATCTTTTGTGTTTTGTCTTAGCTGTACAGATAAATTGACAACTTAATTAACGAATGTCGATGTAAACACTCAAAATAAGATAATTTTGGCACTGGTAGAGTGTATGTCAATAAATAGATGACAGTCGATTATGTATTTCTGTTTCTTTTTTTGAGATTACAAAAAATTGCACAGATAAAAAAAAGTTTTGCCAACTACTAACTGTAAAAGTTGACTTTGATCCTTTCTTGTTTTGTTGGTTTTGATACAGTTTTTTTTATAATAGGCAAACTAGTAAGCACTAGAAATTTGAAATGCTCATTTATAATTGGATAATTATTGAAATCCACTAATTACAAATAAATATTTAGAAATTACAGCGATCACTAGATTGCCTAGCAAAAAAAAACAAACTATAGAGTCGGTTTAGTGCAAAAAATATTATATGCAGGGTGAAATAAAAGTATATTTCATATTTTTTAAGTTAATAAAAAAAACGCCAAGACAAATCGGTTTTATTTTTTTATTGTGCACGTTTCTCTCTTATATTAGAAAAAATTCTAACCAGTCTTTTGCTGTGACGTACCTAATCGATGATTCTTTTAAATAGCAACCTCTATTTTTTTTGGTGAAAATGGTTACTATTTTTTTTTTCAGAGTATAACAGTATAATTTATTTTATTTTAGATCCTATACAGAGTATAAGGTGTATAAGATCTAAAATAAAAATTTTAAGTAATTTAACCAATTTAAATGTTTCATTAAATTTTCTAAAATAAACGCAATTTTTATCAGAATTACTGAACTAAACGTTTAAATTGCCGTCCTTCTGTTTCTTGGCAATAACACAACTAATTTTCGAACTCCGTTAGCACATTATTCCTCATTTCTCAACTAATTAAGCAATACTGATTTGTAGATCTTTTTTTTTAATTTTCTAAATCTCTTAATTTTGTTGAAAATACAGTGCTCAACAATTGAAATAAAACACCTTAAAATTTTAACAAAGTTTAATGTCTTGTAACTTTTGAAAAAATTATTAATTGAAATGATCTTTTTTTTCATGGTAGCTAATTTCTTATACTTTAAAATGCTTAATAGAGGGTTTTTCGCAAATTTGTAGTTTAAATTATACAAGGTTTCAAAGACATTCTATGCAAAAAACGAAAACTTTAGACTGCTCCCATTTAAAAAAAAATTTGGATTGTTTTAATGGGTCCCAGAATAGCGCTGGATTAATCCTTCAACACAGTTTTACAGATTTTGAGCTACACTTATAAATTAAAGCAATAATTCCGAAAAAACTGTTTTTTGCGCATTAAGCAATAATTTTTTTAATTGATGTAAAATTTTACCTCTTTTTAGATTATTCTAAAAATAAAAGTTTAAACTTAAAATTCGAAAAGCAACGGCAGACATACTGTTTACATTTTGTTTAGAAAAACACTTCAAAAGATGACCAAATTTTTAAATAGCTTCGAATTTTAGTTTACTAAAACAATAATAAAAATTTAAATGTGTATTAAGACACTTAACTTATTTTTGTATCTCAACATCCTTGTAGCATTAGTTCATTTAGTATTGGTCGGTGATTGCATCTGATTTTTAAAAACATATTTTTAGAAAAATATTGAAGTTTTTTCTAACTTAAACAAGTCGTTACAACAATACGGACGCTACTGTTAGCTATCTACAATAATTATTGTTTCATTAAAAACAAGCCGTTTAGATAAACAAAAATTTTAATAATTGATTTTGTCGCAGGAAACAGCGTTTTATTTCTAAGTCCAAATTCCTGCGACAAAATCAATTATTATCATCACCATGGATGCAAATACTGATATTTAAAAATTTTAATTTTCTTCTAACAACATGGCATTAAAAATTGTATTTCAACACTAATTTATACCGAGTAAACTAATGCTACAAAGGTCTTCAGATTTAAACCCAAGTCATGTTTTGAAATACACGTTTAAATTTTTATTATTGTTATACCAGACTAAAATTCAGAGCTGTTTGAAAAATTAATCATTTTTGGAAGCCTTTTATTACACGAAATGTTAACCGTATGACTACCACTCTTTCCAGAATTCCAGTTTGAACTTTTACAAATTTTTTTACAGAATTCCAGTTTAGGTGTAAAAAAATTTACACTTATTAACAAAATTATTGCTTATAGTGTAAAAATTTTCTTTTTGGATTTTGGCTTTAGTTTATAAACGTGTATTTAGACAATTAATTTGTTTTTTGTCTCTCAACATTTTTGTAGCATTAGTTTATTTAGTATTGGTCGGTGATTAGATCCGATTCTTAAAAGCACATTTTTAGGAAAAAATTGAAACTTTTTTAAACTTAAACAGCTCGTGACTACGATACGGAGGACTACGATATCCACAACTGTTTCATTAGAAACAAGCACTTTAGATGAGCAAAAGTTTCAATTTTCTTCTAAAAACATGGCTTCAAAGATCGTATTTAACCACCAATTTAAACTGAGTAAATTAATACTACAAAAGTCTTAAGATTTAAAACACAAGTCACGTTTCTAAATACACGTTTAAATTTTTATGATTGTCTTACCAAACTAAAATTCGGAGCTGTTTAAAAATTTGGTCATCTAGGGAAGTTTTATTTTCTACACAAAATGTTAACAGTATGTCTACCGTTGCCTTTCCAATTTTAAGTTTGAACTTTTATTTTTAGAATAATCTAAAAAGAGGTAAAATTTTACATCAATTAACAAAATTATTGCTTAATGCGCAAAAAACAGTTTTTTTGGATTATTGCTTTAATTTATAAGTGTAACTTAAAATTTGTAAAACTGTATTAAGAGCTTAATCCAGCGCTCTTCCAGGACCCATTAAAAAAAATATTTTTTTTGTTAAAGTGAGAGCAGTCTAAACTCATCGTTTTTTGCAGAGCCTGTCTTTGACACCCTGTATAATGACTTAAATTACAAGTTTACAATAAACGCTCTATTAAACACCTTAAGCAAAGGATTTGGACATACCATGTCCAATAAATATGTTTTCAAAAAATACGGTCCTAAAATGTTTCTGACAAAACCACTTCAAACATTTTTGTGGATGTTGAGTTTGGGTTTTTCTCATCCAGTGCGGATCTTCTATCGACCTATTTGGGCATTAAGTATCTCTTTTTTAAGTTAAATCTATTTGATTTTATTATAGAGCTACATAAAATCAAAAGTATTTGCAACAAAACCAAGAGATTTGGAGGATTTACGAAAAAGAATCACAATTCAATGCCACTTAATTAGTCAAAAATAATAAATTATGTGCTAACAGAGTTCGAAAAAATTGATTGTATTATTGCCAGGAAACAAAAAGACGTCAATTTAAATATTTAGTTCAATATTTGTGTAAATAATAATACAATTTAGAACAAAAGATAAAGGAGCTGCTTCAACAGCAAATGAGATAATTTTACAATCTAAAAAAAACTAATTTTATATTTCAAATTTATGATTATATTTGCAGTTGAACAAACTGTGAATGTTATGGTATTGCAAATTTATTTAGCTTTTTTAAATAAAAAAAAAATTATACAGCACATAAGGTTTATAGTAGCGTTTTACAATACAAGTGTTTGTTAAAAACGGTAATAAAAAGAAGGTTTTAAACAGCTGGAAAAAAACAGTTTTAATTTTATAGGCGCTGAAGGATAAAAATTTTCAAATTTACAGATTTTCCTACGTCTCTGATACAAAAAATTCGTTGTCTTAGCAACGCAAGCATTGTTAAAATTATAAAAATTACTTATAGCTTTGACGTTCAATTAACGTCAAGTTAGTTTGAACGATTTAGTTTCGACGTATTAATTTTGACTAAATACTATGAATTATCGTGATCTCAATGTCTACGAGTATTCCATTGCTGACTGAAATAATGTAGTGCGCAATTTGTTTTATTTGTATAATACAATCCTGAGCCAGTTTGTTTTATTTTATTAATTCTAAGAAACTGCTGGCTCAGGATTGTATATACAAATATATACAAAATACGCGACTGCAGCGCCACCATTTCACAGCGCGGCAAAAGCCGGAACTACAAATTGGAGTTTCATACAATTCTGAGCCAAAAAAAAAATTTGCCAGTGCACTGGGGGGGCCTTAAATATGCGGTTTATAAGGGTCCGCCATCCTGAGCCATATATTTGGCTCAGGTCCGTCAGAGTGGCTCAGGATGTACCGCCCGGAAACACATTTCTGGCTCAGGTTAGTACTAAAGCGCTATATATATATATATATATATATATATATATATATATATATCCTGCTATCATTAGCACGGCCATACATTGCCCGATCCCTATCATTAGAACGTCCTTGTGCATAGAGCGCCCGTATATGGACGCTCTGCTGCAACCCCATGTAAAAAAAAATTGGGAGCCTTCCTACACCAAGAGGAAGCGAATGGCAAAAATCGATTTGGACGCTTTAATGATTTCTGGATGAAAAATTCGTATAACTTTTAGTTCCGGCGTATATAGGGGTGGTGGCGCTGGCGTAATATACGTATATTCAACCTCGGTGTAATAGAGCGTCCGTCAGTTCGGCAACACTGTAACGATACGAATGAAATTAAACAAACGGTTCTTGGCCTGAGTTGTGAGGAATGAAAACCTGTTAAAATAGGGTAAGCGGTAAAATTGTAGAATATTTAATTTAATACTTAATTAGAATAACTTTAAAAATATTTATTTTTTAAAAAAATCGTTTGGACAGGTCAATTTTATTATTAAATTGCGCATTTTAATAATTATTTGTTAATTAATTTAATTTTTTTTATTTAGTGTGGCCCCAAAATAAGATAGCGACATCAACTTTGTTTTTCTAAAAGGCACTTTATACTTTTTATTGCATTTTTAGATTCTATGACAAATTTTGGACATATTTAGCAGAATAGAGTAATACAAACTCAGTTAAACTGAGTTTGCATTATTCACTCATATTTTTGTATTAAGCTGAGTTTGGATTATTAAACTCATATTTTATGTATAATGTCCTATACCTATCTTTAACTGTTTTCGAAATATTAGAAAAAACAAAGAAAAATAAATATTCAATTTATTGTAGAGTTAATTGTTTAAATTAGTACCAAAATAATCTTTTGACAGTAAGATGTCTGTATTTAAGTTATCAAAAGATAAAATAAAATAAAAATTAAAAAACTAAAATTTATTATTATTAAACTCGTTGTCAAAATCTAGCACCCTATGACTTTTTGACAGTTTAATAAAAACTGGCAGTTAAAAATTTGTTGGAAACAATAATCAATACTTATTTTTTAAAATAAAGTGTCAATTATAAATTATGTATTTGTTTTTTTTAATGAACAGTTTTAAAATAATTTTAGATGTTCCATAATTTTGCCGCTTACTGTACATCAAAAAAGCTTTGTACTTCTCTGCCTACATTTTGGCAAAAAAAAAACTAAAACATCAAAAAGTAGTCATAATAATTTAAAACAACATGAACGTTACTAAGAAAACTGATATTACTTAAAGCTTAATAAAAAACAAATGCAAATTTTATTTTGCTATACAAAACTATTAATTCTAATTGGTATTTTATTATTAATTATACAAAAAAATATTTTAAATTATTAGTCTAAAGGTTTCTAGTAGCATTTTTTTGCTTTAAGTAATTTTATTTTGCTTTACCATGCTACTGATTATCTATTTACAAGAATGTAGTAAAATCTAATTTTGAAATTGAAAAATTAAAAAAAAATATATTTTTTTAAATAATTAAAGTTAATAACTAAAGTTCATACATGATTTTAAAATAATTAAAAATAATAAGTTTATAGGTAAAAATTTTGCAATTAATGGTTTCTTTAATTTTTGATTACAAAAAATTCTATTGCCAACATAAAGTAACTTCTCTCTTACTTTTAGTGTAATAATTGTAAATGTTGACTTTTAATAATTTCTTCTGGCAAAAAATCAAATAACGTTGTCGTACAATAGGTAATATACGGTGCTTAGACTCATCCTCGCCTTCAGCTCGGGTCTGAAATCGAGTCCAATAATTTTTAGTTTTTTATATTACAGTAAATTTTATCAAGAACACGAAAAATAACATGTTTAACGCGCTAAGAAAATGAAGTTTTCCAAATTCGTGTAAATTTTATTATAATGAAACATTAACATTCACTGGAAAACAATCAGTTTTTTTAACTTGTCAAACAATCTGCTATTCACTTAATAATTTTGAGTTTATTTCTAATAATTTTTATTTTTAATTCTATTTTTTTTAAATTGCTTACAACATTGTACAATACTTGTGCATTGCGTTGAAGTTTTTTTTATTTTTATTTCAAATGGTTTTCATAACTTTGCTTTACCGTTTTTACTATTATTTTTATCTTCTCTTATGGTTCTTTATACAGTTGGTAGTTATCTAGGTTTCTGTTACTCTAGGTACTTTTTCGATAAAAGTTTTTTCTTAATTACTTTTTGTTCAATTTCATTGTTCCACTAGTGTATTAGCTTCTTCGTGTTTGTTGTTTTGTTTACTCCACATATTTCTAGAACTGATTTATTAAAAATATTTTAGAGCATTTATGTTTCTTCTTTGATCTTTTTGTAATTTATACATTCTATTTTTGTCTTCTGTTACTTTTTTGTGTTGTTTTATTTTTCACCAAAAAATTGTCATTTCCTATGTCAAAAAGGTTTTTAAGGCGCATGTCTTTAATTCTTTTTAAAATATTTTGTCTCTCACCAATAGGAAGATTATAGATCTTTTATTTCTGCTTAGCATCTCACCTGTATACATATATGTAAATATTTTTGTGTTGGTAGAAGTTGTTTCCTATTACCAAATTTGTTTATTGTATAAAAATCTATGATCTTTTAGCCATTAATAACATTTTTTTAAAAAAAATTTTTGCTATTTACTTTTTCTCTATTAATTTTTATCTTTTTTTTATATCATTTGTTAGTATTAGGATTTTTTTTGTTGTTATCTCTTATTCTGGGAAGCTATTTCTACTTAGAAACTGTTCTAAAATTTGTTTACAGTGTATTTTGTTATACCTTCGTTTAGTCTCTATTCTATTAGTATAGTATTTTTTTATCTTTTTTTATTTCTGATCTTAGTAGCTTTCCTAATATTTCTTTTTGGTTCTTGATTCCTGTTGTCTACTGTCAACGCTGTTGTATTATTTTTGTCTTTAGCTTTCTCCCTATTTTCTATTTTTACTATTTTCTTTATTATACTCTCTTATTGTCAATTCATCAACTTATATGTCTTTACTTTCCGATTTCTTCGTTTTATAGATAACTTTTTTCAAATACGACTAGTTTTTGATTGTCATTGTCCCAGTTTAGTTTTTTTGTCGTTTGTTGTTAGTTTCTTTAAAGTTTTTAATTCTGCTATATTTCCAATTATTCTTTTAAGTTTTAGCATATTTATCTACTCTTTGCAATTTTTTCTATGTATCAGACATACATTATCTCCGGTTTGTTTTGCATTTTTAATTTTTATTTAGATTTTTTGAAATTTTGTCTATATTTTTCAAGATATTTTTATTAATATTTTCTAAATATTATTTTAGGATATTAATAAAATATTAAAAAATCTTTCATTGTAATATTATTACGACATACAAAAATGATATAATAAATAGTTATTTTTTTAATTAAGCAATAAAACATGAGATTTAATGCCGTAATTGGCAGTCTGGTAAGGCAATGAGCTTTTTGGCCATATATAATTTTTTTGGATATTATCAGTTCATTTTTTTTAGAACAACTTGATGTTTGACAATTAGCTTCAAAATTTTGTGACTAAACTAAAAACGTTTTTAAAGTGTTTGCTTTACTGCTTAGTCTATAAAGATGCTGACGTATTACCTACTCATTAAATGCGATAGTTTAGTGCCCTTAAATGGTCATTGAAATGTAGTGTTTACTAAGTTTTACAGAAGAAAAAAAAGAACAAAAGAAGGTTCTAAAAATGCAAATTTCATTATTATGAAACATTAACACTCACTGGAAAAAAATCAGTTTTCTTAACTTGTCAAACAATCTACTATTTACTAATAAGTTGTAACTTCCTTCATTTTTCTTTTTCTAAACAATTTGCTTCCTATCAAAATTTTATTTAAATGACGAATTTTGAAAAGCATTCTTGATATTTTATTTGTTAAATAGCCTAGTTATTCTTGTTTTAAATTATACTTATAATCTGCTAGAATATAATGTTTAGAGCATAAACGCGATGTTTTCAAATTAAAAGAATTACTCTTTTTGCACGAATTTTTCTAAATTTTTATAAAATATGTTATTGGTTGGAAAACGAAAAAACAGCACAGATTTGTCAAATTTTTTTACTTATTGCCTTTATATGTATTTCTTATATATGTTACATAAAAAAATCAATGTTAATTTACATTAGTAACTGTTGTAACTTTTTTTTATAAAAACTTTATTTTTTATTATTTAGAGTAAAAAATTTATTGCAAAAAAATCTTTACATTTGAGGAAATGGAAGATATACTTAATGATCTCAATTTTTGGATTGACAAAGATGAAAGTAGAATTCCGAGATTAAAGAAAGATCAGAAGGCGAAACTTTTAAGCAAAAATAAGAGCGATTGTGCAATACATTATCAAATTGGAAAAAGTATGTGCCAATCATAGTTTTTTAGACAATTATCTTTGAACTATTAAAAAAAACAAAAATGGACAGTTCAAAAAAAGGTCTAAGTTTCCTCACACCTTTACAACAGTTTGAAAAATTTTTAACTACTGACATTTTAAAACATATTAGAAAAGAGTCTTTACGCTATGCTAATTGTATCAAAAATAAAGCAAATTTTGCTTTAGAAATTAATGAATTTAAAATGCTTCATCGAAATACTTTTATTTTCTCGTTACCATAAAGTACCATCGGGAACTTTACATGCTACTGTTACATGTTACTAATTTTAAATTAGTAACATTTGAACTAATAATTTTAATTTTTTTTTTGAATTACTAATAATAAATAGCAATTGGAATTAATAGTTTTCTATAGCAAAATCAAACTTACATTTATTTTATATCAAACCTTGAGTAAGACCAGTTTTCTTAGTAACGTTTATGTTGTTTTAAATTGTTATTGTTGAAACTCTTCGACGTTTCCGTAATTTTTATTTTCTTTTTTCAATGTCCCCATGCCCGAAATGTTGGCAGAGATGTAGAGAACTTTTCTGGTATACAGCCTACCTTTTATGTCCAAGTAATAACTATTTCAACCAGAAATAATATTTTTATAATTAAATTGATAATTATTAATAGAAGATATTCTAACCAAGTCTGCGTACACAGATTGCGGCTTATTGTTAGTAAAATTGCACTGGTCGTTTGAAACCACCATTGAAACGTCCATATATTTGCATGCATAAAGCGTCCTTTTGTGTATATTCTATTTATAGACACAAAATGAGAATTACAACTGGCAACACCGCATGACGCTCTATGACGGTCTATATACACCAAGGGACGCTCTATGCACCAATATACGGACGCTTCATTGATTGTTCCGTAAAAGGACGCTGCAATGGTGGTACAACGGATTTGAAAACTTTAGATTTGCTTCATATTTAGGCAACGCCACCTGTAAGGGAATAGACGATGTATACTGATGAAAAACTTTTAAAAAACAGCTTACTTCAGTGAGTTTTAGACCCGGACGCTCTAATAATGTTTTTCGGACGGACGTGCTAATGATAGCGGGATGTATATATATAAACTTTTGTATATATGTATATATATGTATATATAAAAACTTTTAAAAAACAGCTTACTTCAGTGAGTTTTAGACCCGGACGCTCTAATAATGTTTTTCGGACGGACGTGCTAATGATAGCGGGATGTATATATATATATATATATATATATATATATATATATACATCCCGCTATCATTAGCACGTCCGTCCGAAAAACATTATTAGAGCGTCCGGGTCTAAAACTCACAGAAGTTAGCTGTTTTTTAAAAGTTTTCCACCAGTATACATCGTCTATTTCCTTACAGGTGGCGTTGCCTAAATATGAAGCAAATCTAAAGTTTTCAAATCCGTTGTACCACCATTGCAGCGTCCTTTTACGGAACAATCAATGTAGCGTCCGTATATTGGTGCATAGAGCGTCCCTTGGTGTATATAGACCGTCATAGAGCGTCATGTGGTGTTGCCAGTTGTAATTCTCATTTTGTGTCTAAAAATAGAATATACACAAAAGGACGCTTTATGCATGCAAATATATGGACGTTCCAATGGTGGTTTAAAAGTCAATTTTTTAACGACGAGTGCAATCTTACTAACAATAAGCCGCAATCTGTGTACGCAGATTTAGTTCAAATATCTTCTATTAATAATTATTAATTTAATTATAAAAATATTATTTCTGTTTGAAATAGTTTTTACTTAGACATAAAAGGTAGGCTATAAATCAAAAAAGTTCTCTATCTCTCTGTTAACATTTGAGACATGGGAACATTGAAAAAAGAAAATAAAAAATACCAAATCGTCGAAAAGTTTTAACAATAACAATTTAAAACAACATGAACGTTACTAAGAAAGCTAGTCTTACTCAAGATTCGATAAAAAAGAAATGTAAGTTTGATTTTGCCATAGAAAACTATTAATTCCAATTGCTATTATAAGTTATTCAAAAAAAATATTTTAAATCATTAGTTCAAATGTTATTAATTTAAAATTAGTAACATGTAACAAGTTTCCTATGGTATTTTATGGACACAAGAAAATAAAAGTATTTTGATGAAGCACTTTAAATTCATTAATTTCTAGAGCAAAATTTGCTTTATTTTTTATACAATTAGCATAACGTAAAGCCTCTTTTCTAATATATTTCAAAATGTCAGTAGTTAAAAATCTTTAAAGGAATTGTAAAGATGTGAAAAAGCTTAGACCTTTTTTTCAACTGTCTATTTTTGTTTTTTTAATAGTTGAAAAATGATTGTCTAAGAACTATAGATTGGTACACACTTTTTCCAATTTGGTAATGTATTGCACAATCGCTCTTATTTTGGCTTGGAAGTTTCGGCTTCTGATTTTTCTTTAATTTCGGGAATTCTATTTTCATCTTTGTCAATCCAAAAATTTTGATTATTAACTATATCTTCCATTTCCTCAAATGTAAATGCTTTTTTAAAATTAATTTTTACTGTAAATCATAAAAAATAAAGTTTTTATATCAACAAAATATACAACAGTTACTAATGTAAATTAACATTGATTTTTTAGGTAACATATAAGAAACGTTATTTTTTGAGAAAATTAAAGAAAAAACCGGACTTAAATAATACTTTATTTTTCAAATTTGTTTTAATTGCTGTCCTGTTTATATGACACTGGGTGTTAACGGGTTAATTAGAGATAAAAAGTTTAATTTTATTAAGTGAATGTTTAACTAAAATTCTGACAATAAGTCAAAAAATTTGCCAAATCTGTGCTGTTTTTTTGTTTTCCAACCAATGAACATTTTTTGAAAATTTAGAAAAATTTGTGTAAAAAAAGTAATTGTTTCATTATAATAAAATTTGCATTTTTAGAACCTTTTTTTGTTCTACTTTTTCTTCTGTAAAACTTAGTAAACACAACATTTTAATGACAATTTAAGCGGTCTAAACTATCACATTTAATGACTAGGCAATACAGCATTTTTATAGACTAAGCAGTAAAGTAAACACTTTAATGCCGTTTTTCATTTGTCACAAAATTTTGAGACTAGATGTCAAACATCAAGTTTCTCTTAAAAAAAGCTGTTTTTTAAATCACATGTTTTATTGCTTAATTCAAAAATAACTATCTATTACATTATTTTTGGATGTCGTTATAATATTAAAATAAAAGATTATTTAATATTTTATTAATATACTAAAATAATATTTAGAACATATTAATAAAAATATCTTGAAAAATATAGACAAAATTTCTAAAAATTTAAACAAAAATTAAAAATGCAAAACAAACAAGAGATAATGTATATCTAATACATAAAAAAAAACTGGGAAAAGCAGAAAAATATGCTAAAACTTAAAAGAATAATTAGAAATCTAGCAGAATTAAGATCTTTTCACAGTAAAAAAAAATATAAACATTTATCAGAGAAATCGAAATAAAAGTAAGAAAAAAATAAGAAGAAGAAAAAAACTAACAATAAACAATAAAATACTGAATTCAAGAATTAGGACAATGACAAACGACAACTACTCGTAATTGAAAAAAAACTTATCTATAAAACAAAAAAACGGAAAGTAAGGAAAGATAACCATCGAGTTGACGAATTGACAATAAAAGAGTATAATAAAAAAATAGTAGAAATAGAAAATTAGAAAAAAATAAAATACAAAAATAATACAACAGCTTTGACAGTAGACAACAGGAACCAAAAACCGAAATAAAATATTAGGAAAGTTTCTAAGATCAGAAATAAAAAAAAGTTAAAAAAATGTTATACTAATAGAATAGAGACTAAACAAAGGTATAACAAAATTTCATAAAAAATACAAGAATATAAAAAATACAAAAAAAATTAAAAAAAACAAAATTTCCTAAAATATTTTAAAAAAATCAGTTTTAGAAATATGTGGAGTAAACAAAACAACAAATACAAAAAAGCTAAAACACTGGTAGAACAATAAAATTAAACAAGAAGTAATTAAGAAAAAACTGTTATCGAAAAAGTACTTAGAGAACAACAAAACCTAGATGACTACCAACTGTATAAAGAACAAAAAGAGAACATAAAAATTATAGTAAAAAAAGTAAAGCAAAGTTATGAAAAAAGTTTGAAATAAAGATAAAAAAACCGCTTTAAGCAATGCAAAAATAGTGTACAATATTGTAAACAATTTAAGAAAATAGATCTTAAAAAAACCAAGAGAAGATATTATTGAAAATAAACTCAAAATTATTAAGTGATAGAGATTGTTTGACAAGTTAAAAAAAACCTGATTGTTTTCCAGTGAGTGTTAATGTTTCATTATAATGAAATTTACACGATCCTAAGAAACTCACTTTTTTTAACGTGTTGAACATGTTATTTTTTCGTATACTTGATAAAATTCACTGTAATTTAAAGAATTAAAAATTATGAAATAAGTCTAAGCACTGTAAATTACTTATCGAACAACAACTTTATAAGATTATTATATGGCCGAAAAAGTTATTAAAAGTCAATATTTATAACTATTACACTGACAGTAGGAGAGAAGTTACTTTATGTTAGAAATAAAATTTTTTGTTATTGCAAATTAAAGAAACCATTTATTGCAACATTTTTACCTATAATTTTATTATTCTTAACCAATTTATATTTATGTATGAATACTTTAACCCTAATACTTTAAAAAAATTTAAATTATTTTTTTTTATTTTTTTAATTTCAAAATTTGATTTTACTACATTTTTATAAATAAATGATCAGAAGCATTAAAAAGCAAAATATAATTACTTGAAGCAAAAAAATGCTATTAGTAAAATTTGGACTAATAATTTAAAATACTTTTTTAGGCCTCCGTTTAGAAACACTAAATTTCTAGTCGTAGAAATCGTCGGAAAGATGATTGTTTGCGTTTGCCACTATTTTGCACTGTCTAGACATTGAAAGTAAAATCTAAGAATTTTCTGTTTTTGAATTGTATTTATTCCAATACCTGTTATGTGATTTTTCAGACAGCAAATTTTCAGTTGTTTTTCTGACTGCGTTTTTTAGATGTTCTGGGTTATTATCGTCTTCTATTTTCTAATTTATTGGAAGAAGTTTTATTTATTTTAGCACAAAAGCACGACTTGACACAATTTATAATTGTTTATTGTCAATTAAAATAGTTATCATAATAATCAAAATAGTTTTTTTTTAGTTTAGACAACTTTTCGGCTTAAAAAACGTCGCTTATCACACGGCCAGAAACCTTTTTGCAAGTATTCGCACTTGTGAGACTCGGCTTCGCCTCAGCCCACAATCCGTGCTCATAGTCACAAAACGACAGTTTCTGGCTTTGTCATAGAAATAACTATTTCTGTATAATTAATAATAAATAGCAACTAGAATTAATAGTTTTCTATAGGAAAATAAAACTTACATTTATTTTTTATCAAACTTTAAGTAATTTTAGTTTTCTTAGTAACGTTCATGATGTTTTAAATTATTATTACTTTTCGACGTTTCAGTAATTTTTTTACCATCCCCGAAATGTAGGCAAAAAGATACAAAACTTTTTTTATATACAGTAACCGGCAAAAGTATGGAACATCTAAAATAACTTTAAAACTATTTATTTCAAAAAAATTGCTCGGGCACTATCTGTTATCTGACAATACCAGTTCATTAAAAAAAAAACAAATAATTTATAATTAAAACTTTATTTTAAAAAATTAAAGTGTTAATTATTGTTTTCAACAAATTTTTAACTGCCAGTATTTTTTAAACTGTTAAAAAGTTATAAGGTGCTAGATTTTAACAATAAGTTCAATAATAATAAATTTCAGTTTTTCAGTTTTTTAATTTTTATTTTATTTCAACTTTTAATAATTTCAGAATGTCACAAAAATTTTAGTAAAGATAGGTATAGCACATTATACACAAAATATGTTCAAAATTTGTCATAAATTTTAAAAATGTAATTAAAATTATAGAGTGTTCTTTGAAAAAACAAAGTTGATGTCGGTATCTTATTTTTGGTCACACTAAATAAAATAGATATTAAATTTAATTAACAAATTATTATTAAAACGCGCAATTTAAAAAAAGAATTGACCTGTCCGAACAATTTAAAAAAAAATAAATACTTTTAAAGTTATTTTAAATGTTTCACAATATTACCGCTTACTAGTAGATTTAAATTTGAAGCATTAGCGCGCGCGTCTATCTTTTCATTCCTCACAACTCAGGTCAGGAATCGTTTATTTAATTTCATTCATATCGTTACAGTGTTGCCAAACTGACGGACGCTCTATTACACCGAGGTTGAATATACGTATATTACGCCAGCGCCACCACCCCTATATACGCCGGAACTAAAAATTATACGAATTTTTCATCCAGAAATCATTAAAGCGTCCAAATCGATTTTTGCCATTCGCTTCGTCTTGGTGTAGGAAGGCTCCCAAATTTTTTTTACATGGGGTTGCAGCAGAGCGTCCATATACGGGCGCTCTATGCACTTGGACGTCCTAATGATAGGGATCGGGCAATGTATGGCCGTGCTAATGATAGCAGGATATATATATATATATATATATATATATATATATATATATATATATATATATATATATATATATATATATATATATAGGTTACAGTACTAGATATAGTTACCAGTTACTGTAGTATAGGTATATACACTTTCCCAATGTTGTCTTAGGATTTTTGTTTCACTAAGCGAAATTTTGGTTATGACTGAATCACAGGTAACTTTTCGGTAGAATTTTACATAAAATCGGTATTTCGGTAAGACAACTATAGGGTGTTTTTTTAAATTTGACGTCAAAGTTGGCTGTGCATTGTCGTTTGTGAACGCATCACATAATAATATCTAACCTCACTTTTGTAATTATTTGCAAAGTAGCAAAAGTCAATAGTCAAAGTTTGAATAATTTGAAAATCTCCATTTTCGAACGCCCAATACATAACTTGGACGAGTTACGACATCGAATTGTTGGAAGAATTAATAAAATTAATGAACATCCTAACATGCTGATGAACCTTGCTAATGGAATGTGTCGACGAATCCAAATGTGCCTAGATGAAGTTGGTGGACATTTCGATTATTTGTTATAATTTTTTTTAATTAAATTGTAATTATAAACCGTAAGTAGAGCAGTTTTAATTTTAATCAGAAAAGTGAGGTTAGATGTCATTTTCTGGTTTGTTCACAAACGACCATGCACAGTCGACTTTGACGTCAAATTTAAAAAATCACCCGATACAAAATCGGTAGATTTACCGAAAATTTGGTAGATCTGGCAACCCTGGGTCTGGCCGGCCTGCTTGCGTATGCAACCAACAATATAGCTACCTTATTTTTATAATTTTATTATAGAAAAGGGTTGACAATGGTATCTACAAATGAGACAGGGTGTGCTACCTTTTCTTGCACTTTTATTTGGTAATCGTTTTAGTCAAATTTATTGTGTATAACTGCTTTTTTAGCCTTTTAATTTTTCAGCGTTTTAGTGAACAATAATCATATTAATTATTGTTTTTAACAGGTGGACATTGGGTGGATGGTGCTCATTATTATTGGCTATTTATTTACAATTGAAATTTGTTTATTTATCTCGGGCCCGAGTGTTATAAATTGTTGTCTTTACTTCCACAGCTTCCTTTTTCAGCCATCCAACCCCGGAATGGGGTATTTATCAAGATAGACTTCATGAAGACCGAATAATTAACATTGTTATTCATCCACATATTACAGGAACCAAATAATTGTTTATATTTTAGTTAAATTAAGAATATTGGAGTCGAAAATCGAAGATTTTGGAAGGCAGAACGAATCGCCGTTTGACGGAAGCAGGGGCGTGGAACTCACCCATTAAGGGATTAGCGACTGATAAGGGATAGCTAGTCACAAAATCTTCTGGGTCAAAAATCATCAAGTTTTTAATGAAAGGAAAGCCATAAGAACAAATCCTTCTTTGGTCCGAAATCGCTAAAAATTAATAAAAATTCCAAGAAAATGTGGGGACGCACAAGCAACCCCTGCGAACAGTCACGTAGGCACCTTCGACGTCATTGAAAATTTGGATATAAAAGGAACCCCCAGAAAAGCCATCGTCAGAGAGTGCTTTGCCATTCTCCAAGCTAGTCGGCATATTTTTTTGGAAATCGCAGATTCTTAGTCTCCGACGGGTCGATCGCACTGAGGGCTCGAACTGTAAATTCACCTGAAGTGCAGATTTCTAGTCTTCGACGGGTTGATCGCACCTAAAGCGAATTTTGAACTAGCAATTTTACACCTGTTTGCAGATTCCTAGTCTCCGACGGGTTTGATCGCAAATTGGTGTGAATAGCCTAACGAGTTAACTCTCGTTTAATTAATCTTTCTCACAAAACAGCTATCCACGATGTCAGGGGAGCCAGAGGATCACCCTTTCGCTGTCTGCGAGTCACCATCATCTCCAGAAGGTGATCAGGTTTCCGCAGGTCGGTATCAAAAGGGTAAAGTCTAATAATTTAATCACTTTATATCTGTATTCAGCAACTTATAATCACAGGGGAGTCCCTGATGATTAAAACCAAATCCTTTAATTATTGTTTTGTTAATTTTTTTTTATTGACTAAAGTTAGCTCCGCGTATCATTTGTATGTGTCTAACTACTAACGGCCTTTTGCTGTAATTAACTAATAGTTGATTACACTCATCTGACTCATTACTTGCACTTTAATTACAATTTCTTTACTATTCTCCTGGCCAAGCCAGGGACCGCTACCACACCAAGGGGAAAACGAAGCCAGCCCGGGTGTAGTACTATGGCACACTTATTCAAAACATGGCGAAATGTACAAAGTACATAAAAAGACTGCCTAGCTAATTATTATAAACAAAAAGCCTCCCGAAAATGGGACTTATTAGGGAAAGAGAGTACACGGTAGTTGGTTCTTTGGGGAGGCTTCTATGTACTCTTATCTATTAATTTTTCTGAGTCGGAGGTGTTTAATCAGCTCTGCATTAAATCAGGGTTCAACCGTTTCTGGCCCGCAGTAGTTTTGATAACGGAATAGGTGTTGTAACCCTTCAAGGGATGCAACGTATTCTGGGTTGTATAATTAGAGCTAAGAATTTGGCTTGTATAATGGGTTGCCTAATCTTGGGCTAACAAAATACACTTGTACCAATTTTTGAATAAATGTATTTATTCGATTTCAGCCGTTTTACTCTTTCTTGATACACAGTGCTTAAACAACGAACAAATAAATACAAAACACAACGTAGAGACCAAATTACAAAAATCCTTAGAGGTGTCACAGAATCTCACAATTTCAATTTTTATTGGATTTTGCTGGTCTTACCCAAGATTTATTAATTTAATAAATATTATTAATTAAGTAATCTTGGGTCTTACCAACCTCCAAATCTAATTAAGAGTACACAAATTGTCACAAATAGCCATTTTATTAGAGCACTTTTAGACACACAACAGAACTTTTTAGACACTAAGCACACACGTTAGGTCTTTGCGTTTTATATAGGACCACGAGTCTACCGCGCAGCGTCTAAAACGCAGTATGTCTAAAATGCACGGTGTCTAATTTATTCAAAATGGCGTCGTTTCGCTAACCTATAATAGGGGCATTCAATAGAGTAAGCGATTGCTTTGATTATATATACAAGTGGATACCTAATTCAATGTGTTAGAGGAGTACACATTTTGAAAAGATTTGGGGGACAAAGATACCCTCAAAAATAGCGTACGCCAGAAAGAGATGCAACGAAATGTAGGATGCCAATCTTTTGCGCAAGTACCGTTTCTCAATTGACAGAAGTTTTTAGACAGCTGACATATCTTTTTGACTTGTGCCGACAGGTTGTGTCGATTGTGCGAAGTTTTGTGAGACCACGTGTTTTTATAAAATGTTGGTTTTTTGAGTTAATCTTGTGTTTTTTGTTTGGCGAAAACAAAATGACCGGCGATAATAAGCTGTGTTATTTCTGCAAAACAAAGGATCCATGATTATCCTATCATCGGTAAGTTTGGAAATCTTAATTTGTGCACTGGTTTTATAAAATTTTATATTCATTCATAGGTTTCCAAAAGATCTTCTTTCTAGGAAGCAGTGGCTTGCTGCATTTAAATTCAGTGAAGATGATATAATGAAAAGTACTCAAGTTTGTAGCCAACATTTTTCCAAGACATGCTTTAGTAATACTATAAGTGGTCGAAGTACATTGATTAAAAATTCAGTCCCAACAATGTTTTTGCAGAAAAAGTAATGTTTATATTGCCCTGTAAATATACAATTTACTAATGAAATGTTTGTTATTAGCAGATCAAAGAACGTAAAAAAGCAAGTTACTGATTTGCCAAATTGCTATGGAAAATTGCTAGTGGTGAACTCAGTTTGGTGACAGGGGAGTCACCTCTTGTAGTTGTGTCAGCATGTTTTTTTATCCCATGGTTTTTTTCATCATATAGCGGACCAAGACATTTTTGACAATCATCGCACGAATTTAATTAAATTGATTATATTTAGATTTATTTGTCAAAATTAGAATACATTATTATTGTAAAACTGTTGTAAATAAGGAAAATTATATTAGGCGGAAACTATCAAAAATTATATTGTTTCAAAATCAATAAATTTTGTTTGCGTATGGTTTGTTTTTATTATTAACCTATTTATATATATTTTTTTCAAGTCCACTTTTCAGTTGGAAAATGTTGGAACTTAACATATTTGAATTGAAATGTTCAATATTTTTAAATTAGGCGCTGTCATGCGCTCAACTTGTCATCCTACATTTCATCCCATTTCCTTTTATGTGTTCGGTTGATCCTAGGATACTAGGTATCCACTTGTATATATAATCAAAGAGCGATTGTAAGCGATTGTAATATTTGACAGCTAGCGGTGTTCAGTTGGAGTAATCCGATTTGAATCGATTGCAATCGTTCTTTTTCGACGATTGCAATCGGATAATGGCAGTTTCGCAGTACAACGCATGCGCATGCGAGACAAGTTAGTTTGAGAAAGAATGGCGTTCGCATATTTCCCCTATAAATACTTTACGTATAATCTCATTCATTTTTATATATGTCTCAATATTATTTTCGTCGATAATTACAATTTTGTTTTACGTTTAAAACTGAGTCAAATGACAAACACACGCAGTTGCGATTTGACAGCGAAAATTGGACGTTCAATGTTACAGAATCGATTCCAATCGCATCGCAATCGGTAATCGCTAATTGAATGCCACAAATATTTTGACATTTTAAAGAAAAGTCCCTAAAATTTGTGTTTGATGTCTAAAATACTCTAGTAATTTAAGAGTTGCATATAACAAAGATTAGAAACAATAAAATTAATTAAAGAATATTAAAAAATGTATTTAATTTATAGTAAATATTATGTATTACAGATAATATTTTATATAACGTTTATATTTAAAACATAATACATATTTATTTCACAACTCTTCCCACTTTACATTACCACAAGTAAAGAGCGATCAAAAAGTCGTAGAATTAAAGCAACCTTAATCAAAAATGAGGTTTGCTTATTTAAAACTCATCATTACTGTCATCTTCGATGTCAGAAACTATTATGCAAAATTTTGTTAAAAAACAGTTTACCAGTCTGTGTTTTGTGCTGGAAATAAAGTCAGCAGCAGTGACAATAAGAACAATTTAATTTTGCATTTTTAAGAGCAAACCAAATGTGAAAAAATTTAAATTAAATTCTGACATTCTAAAAAACGCACAAATATCAGACATAACCACTATATGTAGTTTTTTTTCCTATGGCTAACTAACATTCCAGAAGTTTTTCATCGTTCGTTATCTGTAATACATAATATTTACTATAAATTATATACATTTTTTAATATTTTCTAATTAATTTTATTGTTTCCAATCTTTGTTATATGCAACCCTTAAATCACTCGAGTATTTTAGACATCAAACACAAATTTTAGGGACTTTTCCTTAAAATGTCAAAATATTATAAGTTGGCGAAACGACGCCATTTTGAATATATAGACACACATAGACACCTTGCATTCTAGACATGGTGCGTTTTAGTCGCTGCGCGGTAGACTCTAGGACCACGTTAGTTAGACACATTAGACATGAAGCTTTTTAGAAGTTGCGCAGTGCACTAGGTACCGGTACTACTCCATAGACTGGGTAAATATAAAATATAACCTCAATAAGTTTACGAATTGGATGAAAAGATTTATTTACATGTGTTCTAGAATTTTGAAAAAATATTACTGCGAAATGAGTGTTTTCATACAAAAACTTAACCCCATGACCGGCGTTAATGATTGGGTAGTACAACAGGAAGACTATGATTACCACCAAGAAGTTGCTCGGTCTTCGTTTGCAGATATGCTTCACGACACTGAAAGAAATAAAAAGTACGAACTAGCACTAAAATCGGCTATTGAATATATGCATACCAGAGGCAAAAAAGCGAATGTTTTAGACATTGGAACTGGTACTGGCTTACTTTCAATGATGGCAATCCGACATGGGGCTGATACTGTTACAGCCTGTGAAGCTTTTAAACCTATGAATGACTGTGCGTTAAAAGTGATTAAGCGTAATGGATTTGAGAACAAAATTAAAATATTACCAAAGAGGTCCACAGATTTAACAGTTGGAGCAGGTGGGGATTTACTTGAACCCTGCAATATTCTAGTAAGTGAAGTATTCGACACGGAATTAATAGGAGAAGGAGCTTTATCAACATTCAGTCATGCACATAAGGTGTTGTTAGAAAAAGATTGTATTGTGGTTCCTCAATGTGCTACCGTCTATGCTCAAGTTGTTGATAGTTCTTTTGTTCAAAATTGGAACAAAATTAAGGACATGTATGACAACAAAGGAAAACTTCTTATTAAAATACCTTCTTCTATACAAAATTGTGTAGGATCTGCTGCTGTTCACGACTTGCAGCTAAATCAGATTAAATTAGACTCTATAAAATTACTAACACCCCCAATCCCAGTATTTAGATTTGACTGGTCAGGGAAAACCCCGTTTATTTTTGAACAATCAACAATTCACAGCATCAAAGCATCACAAACTGGGGTGGCTCAGACTGTCTTTATGTGGTGGGATTTGCAAATGGATACTGAAGGTAAAATTATTTTAAGTTGTGCTCCATATTGGTCCCATCCATTATCAAAAGAATGTCCTGACTATATTTTACCATGGCGAGATCACTGGATGCAAGCTGTTTATTATTTGCCTCATGAAGTACGTATCGAGAAAGATACAGAAATTAATTTAATTAGTTGTCATGATGAATATTCGCTCTGGTTTAATGTAAGGCTAGATTTAAAATTGACCGACGTTGATTATTTAAAACCAATATGCGAATGTGGATTACACATTACTTTTTCACGTACACGGATTGGTCAAATTAATGATGTTACAAGAAATAAAAAATATATGAGTCTTTTAGAAAAATACATAGATAGTAAAAGCGTAATCCTGGTTTTAAGTGATGGATTTTATTTAAGTTTATGTGCGTCGAAAATGGGTGCTAAAAAAATTTATTACGTAGAAACGAATTTTTTATCTCGAAAAATTTTACTTGACTTTATTGAATTTAATGAAATTAAAAATGTTGAAGTTTTCGACAATTTTGAAGCATTGCTAAATAAGAGTAATTCGGAAAGTATTAATATGGTCATGGGTGAACCATACTTTTTAAACAGTATATTACCTTGGGACAATCTTCTTTTTATTTATTTATTAAAAGGAATAAGAAACATACTAACAAATGATGTGCAAATTTTTCCTAAAATTGCTGTAATTAAAGGTGTTGCAGTGAAATTCTTTAATTTAAATAAAATTCGACTACCACTGGGAAACTGTGAAGGGTTCTGTATGAAAGATTTTGATGAACTTATTGAGGTAACTTGCAAAATAAATCAAAATAAACTTACAAAACAATTATAATCAATTACTCAGTTATACTATGACAGTAAATTGCAATTTGTTTTGTACGTTTAGCAAATTTTTTACCATTGAGTTAACAATTTTTTGTTTAGATGTCAAGTAGCATATGTGACGACAACGTAGAGGCACAACCACTTTGGGAATATCCCGGAATAGCTTTGAGTAAAACAGTTGACATTATTTCAATTGATTCAAATAGTGTTCCGGAGAAAGTAGTAGAATTTTCTGGAATTTTTGAAATCGATACTAAGTATTTAGCAAATCTTGTTTTAGTTTAATTATTTTAAATTGTTTGTAGACATGGACCGTGTAATGGTATAGCGTTATGGATAGAATGGTTGAATGAGGAAGGTGATCAAAGTGTTATCTCATCCGGGCCAGTATTACCCCCACAAATTGGTCAGCAAATCGAATGGGACATTAATACCAGACAAGGTGTTTGTTTATTTCCGGACAAAGTACAGTCTAATATTAATTATATGTTTAAATTTGATTTTAATGAGGGCAATATAACTTTCAAATGGAATTAGAAAAATTATAATTGAATAAATAATATTAAATTTTTTGTTACAAGTACATTGTAATAAAGAAAAAAGATTTTTGTACTTTAACATTCTTACTAATATAACATTTATTTGTACATATTAATAAATGTCTGTAGACATAAAAATGAATAAAGTTTAGTTATTTAAATACATACAGAGTGACATAAAAGTATGGAATAAAATTCATATTTTCTAAGTTAATGTTTTTTTAGAAAAACCCCAAGACAGGTCGATTTTTTACGCACGTTTTTCACTTGTTTCCAAAAAATTTTAGCCAACCGGTTTTTTGCTGTGACGTAATCGATATATTTTTTTAAATAGCAACCCCTACTTTTAGTGTTGAAGTGTTGAATATCGAAACTACATATTTTTCTGATTATAACAGTAGGTATAACATTTGTATAGTCTAAAATAAAAACTTTAATTTAACCAATTTAAATGTTTTATTGAATTTTTCAAAATAGACGCAATTTTTAACAGAATTACTGAACTAAATGTTCAAATTGATTTCCTGAAGAACTGTCAAAAAAATATGTAATGATCAGTTTACACAATTCTTCTTGTCAATGTCAAAATTTGCTGTCCGGTTTATTTTGTCGCAAATAGTATTAAAAGATAAAAAAATATGTATTTTATTTTTTACTAAAAAAAATAATATTTACTCATCATTGTAATTGTCATCTTCACCACTATCGTCGCTGCTATCATCAGATTCTAGAACAAAATTAGAAAATGTATTAGAAGGTTATTGAATGAGTATTAAATTGATATTAAATGTTAATAGAGTACCTAATATTTCTGATGAAATTTCAAATAACGGTGGACTTTCGGGCCCATCGAACCAATAAAATTCAAATTTCTCGTCGATCAAAACCCAGCCATAATCTTCAGGAGTTGCTTTCGTCGGATCATAATAGATAAAGAAGCGTCGGATTGCCCATATATGTGCATTGCGCCATATGTTGCCTATGTATTGTGTTCTTTTAATACTCATGTTGCAAAAGTTCTTGCTTGGTGGGTGGTAGAGTTAACGCATTGTAGGACCGAATCTTCTTTTTTAAATTTTTTTCCGAATCGTTGCAGGATTTATATGATTTTTCGAATAGCTCGGCGACTTTTGTTGACGTCGTCTTTGGTTGTTAACGAGTTTGTTAAACCACTACAATTTCAGCGTGTATTTGTCGGACACATATTTTTTTTACAATCAGAGACATAATGACGTCATACCACACTTCCGGCCACTTCATACGCTGCATGATTTTTGTCGGACAAGTTGACCACAATTTTTAAATTAATGTAAATAACAAATAAATGATGAAATTTCTCGGAGTTTGGAGAAGTTATGATAAGACGAAAAATTCTTTTGTTACGACGTTTCGAGGGCGGCCGCCCTCATCATCAGGTTTATTTATTCGTCGAAACGTCGTAACAAAAGAATTTTTCGTCTTATCATAACTTCTCCAAACTCCGAGAAATTTCATCATTTATAGAAAAAAAGGGAGAAAAGAAAACAACATATAAGTAAATAACAAATTTCAAAAAATCAAACTTGTATGTACAGAGAGTCATAGTGTCGTCATATGGACAATTCCGGGAATCGGGCATTCGAAAACGCAGCAGCGCCGAAGTTTTCACATTAGAAAAGTTTGTTGGACTCGTCGCAAAAAAGGCACTCACAAAGTTTTACATTTGCATGTGTCAAAACAATTTAAGGTCCTTGTACTGAGGACTAAAAGGCAGCAACTGTGAGTGATTTCTCAAAATGTTAAAGTTTTAGTATTTGTCTTGATAATTGGCCAAAAACAAATTTGAATGAGTTGTATTGCCATAGTAATGGTGAGTTAAAAAGCTTTTTCTGTTAATCGTTTAGAAAAAGTTTATTAATGCATGATTTTTTCTGAAAAATCGTGAAAAATGGATGTTTCCAACACTGTGTATGCGTACAATTGTCACAATTAAAAGTAATTCCAAGAATGTTTACAAGACGCAAATTAAAATTATCATTTTAATTTAAAATTTTAATGTGAAATACCACCGTTTTGCCCCAAACTAAGCTAAAATGTTAAAATACTTCTAAAATTATTTGCAAAATAGGTACCTACAGTTTATTTACTTTTTAATAAACTACCAACTTTGTAACCGTACAACAAAATTAACGTAAATTTGACAGGGATTTAGAGCTATAATTTATCTGTTTATTAAATCTTTACAGCGTGTTACATTTAGCTACAGTTGTTGATCAAACAAATCTCTAACTGTTTGTAGTTTGTAGTATTTTAACATTCTTATTTTATTTGAAAACCAAATTTTTCTAAATCTTTTGAGCATGACGACAGGAGAGTGACAGAATTTTGACAATGTCAAATTGTAGTAATTTAATTTTGACGAACTTAATTCAACAGGTGGTGGTTTTTTGAAAAGTAAACAAACTTTAACATTATATTCTTACTTGTTACTTGTCCAGTGATCGATAGATGGCATTTTGTATAATTTTTAAACATGGCCAACTGTATCAATCTCCACTTCGTCACAGACTTCGTTCCGATATAGCCATAACGCTCCGCTTATAAAACTGTTCTGATCTAGTCGCCAATTGTGCGTTACGCAAGTGCTGCCCCCAAACGATTGAACGGTGAACTTTAAAAGTTGACAGATTCAAAATTTTTGCTGTATCTTGTCAAATTATAATTTGAAACGTACGTTCTCATTGCATAATGGGAAAGAAATGTTTGATTTGTGGCAAGCGCAATACACAGCTTTTTGAATTCCCTAGTGATTTTCATCAACGCACTAAATGGCTTGAAATAATTGAAGAATTTTGTGGTAATTTTACACAAACCCTAACAAAATAGTATCGATTTTATCAATTTTTATTTGGTTTTTACAGATGTTGCAAGTATAAAAGATATCTGTAAAGATCACTTCGAAGAAAATTCCTTTACTTTCACAAAAAATTCTTGTCGCTTAATAAAAGGAGTTGTACCTTCAATATTTGTAAGGATAAATGAGAATTGTCCAATCAAATATTTATATGAAGGTAAAATAATTATTAAATTTTATTTGTAGAATATTCCTGTCACACCCGAATATCCTGTCGAAACTCCTCCTAATGGAGGTTTATGGCAAAGAAAACACAAATTCTAAATTAATCCAAGTCTCCATTCCATCTGTTGAGCTTGAGAATTTACGTTACCACTGTAAAATATTAAATCAGAAACTAAAGCGTATGACTAATAAGTATTTAAAGTGCCTGTCACGAGTTCAATCTCTCGAAGTGGAACTTCAAAGACAAAGCCATAACTCTAAATTAATCACAAAAATATCCCAGGATGCTGAAGAATCTGATGACAAAGCTCTCTTTTTTAACAATTATGCAAAAAGTCACCTAGGTGGTCTGAAATGACAATTCGTATGTGTACTCTTTGGCGTTTTTGCTCTCCAAAAGGATACGAGTATTGTCGAATCAATTTAGCCAAATTTCCATCCAAACTACCATATCCAGACATCTTGGTGAATATAAAGGGTCAAAAGAGTTGTGTAAACAGCGTTTACAATGCGAAATAGCTGCACTTAAAGTTCCAGTAGAGCGAATTTGTTCGTTAGTTGTGGATGATATGGCTATAAAAGAAAAAATGTACTATAGTCGACCTGAAGATCGTTTTTTCGGGCTTGATGACTGTCATTTTAATAAAACTATTCAAGAGAAGCCCAAAATTGCGAGCAAAATGCTTTGTTTTGTTATATACGGGTTATCAACACGATATTGCATACCTGCTGGATATTTCTTCCATTCAACACTGACAACTGATAGCTTCTATACCTTGACTATACAAGTGATACAAATGTTGACTGACTGTGGGTTTATTGTGTTAAGGCTTGTGGCTGACAATTTTTCTGGAAATGTAGCACTCTTCAAGAAACTATCTAACGCCAGTGGAGCTCTCAAAAACGTAATCGACCATCCTATGTTGCCAAACATGCCACTACTTCTTAGCTTCGACTACTGTCATGCGATTAAAAATGCAAGAAACCTATTCTTAGACCACGACATGTGTTCTTCTGAAGGCACTATTAGCTCATCATATCTGAAACAGCTGTATAGTCTACAAAGAGGGTTACCAATTAAACCAGTCAGATATTTAACCAGAAAACACCTTTATCCGACAAATTTTGAGAAGATGAATGTTCTCAGAGCTGTTCAAGTTTTTTCGCCTGCAGTGACTTTATCTTTAAAATTTTTGAAAGAAAATGATCATGAGCAGTTCAAAGATGCAAGTAGCACTGTATTTTTCATAAAAAACATGTACTTTTTCTTTCAGTTTCACAATGTCTCAAGTAGATCCCAGTACATTCGTACCTTAGATAGTCATATTGCTCCTTACGTTGATGTTTCTGATGAACGACTCCAATGGCTAAAAGAAACATTTACAAAATACGTTGATGAAGTACAAATTGTATCAGCTAATGTTGGTTTGAAAGGTTTTTCAGAAGAAACTGCCCATGCTCTACAGTTTACAGCAATAAGTACATTTTTGTGTATCAAATTTCTACTGCAAGAAGCAGGATTCTATTATGTACTTACCAGATCTTTCAGTTCTGACGCAGTTGAAGGAATGTTTTCCCAAGTACGTCTTCGAGGCGGATCCAACGATGCCACAGGCGCCAGAACCGCCGAATACGCAATGCGTCAGATTTTAAGATTTGGCATCGTTAAAAGTTCAAAATCGGCCAATATTGCTGACAAAATTGAGTATATTAGCAATGGTAATATACAGGCAGAGAGAGCTGAAGGACATTTCTCTGAAACTGAGATTAAAGAAGACTTGATATAACCAATTAATATAAGAGACAAGATTCAAAAATTACATAAAGATAATGCAATACCTGACACCAATATATACTCTGCATCTGTAGCTTTCCTGGCAGGATACATTTTAAAAAAATTTGACAACAAATTTCATTGCAATGAATGTCTTTCATCATTGCTAGCCACCACTACTCCAGGACCTCTGATGCAACTTATAAGTCTGCAAGATCACGGTGCTCTAACCTATCCCAACTCTCAATTTGTCTGTGTCATAATGGATTTAGCAGACATTATACAAAATATTCTACCTTTCTTGGAATATGAAAACACTTGTCATCAACTTGTTGAAATTTTAAGCCCCTCGGTGCAAAAAAATAAATTATTTCAATGCATGTTACACAAAAAAGAATTATGCAAATTTATAATTCAAGCGACAACCAAACCTACATTAACAAATATTTGCTTAGAACGAACAGATTTGTTGAAAAAAACTGTTATTCACAACAAACCCACCAGTCGAAAAAATTTAAAATTATAGTTTGTCAATAGTAATCTATGTAGTTTTCAAATTAAACAGTAAATTGAATTAAACCTTAATTATTGTTTTTGTATTTCTGTAAACAAAGTAGCTGTTAGTAAGCTTAACGAACGCTTGTTTTTTGACTAGTTGACAGGAACGAGACAGCGGTATTAACCTCAAAATGGTTCGGAACACCGTCACTTGTCAGTTTCATTCGCACACTTGTCACTTGGGTGCGCCACTTGCGGACCGTTCGTTTTCAAGGTCAGGAATTTTATTCCTTTTATGGCCAAATCGAGGAGCGTTGCGGCCGTATCGGAACGAAGTGGAGATTGATACAGTTGGCCGTGTTTTTAAAGTATTTTTTTAATTAACTAAGGTACTATCACCGGAAAAGTTGTGTAATCAGGTTGTGTTTGTTAATTTGCTAGTAAAATTATCTCTAATTTTTAATCGCCCTCATTAACCAACTCATTGATTAAGTAACTATTATCTCAGTAGTCACTTGTAGAGCATTTTACGTATCTAAAATGAGCATAGTTATGAGTTTTACTGTACATATAGAGGCGTTGTACTATATAATGGTTTTTTGGTTAAAAAATATTTTTTAAATTGCCACCATTGTCGAATATTCTATAAATAACAACCTTCTGATTTTCCTCCAGTTATAAAAATGGCGGTACATACCCGTCTGTGGCAGCGTCCCATGACTCCCATGCGTAGACTGTTCAAATTAGTCTATCAACATCTCCCTACTATTATTTCTCTGGTTGGTTGAACGCCTCTTCTCTTGTTTTTTTTAGTGGTTTTCGCCGTTGCCTTGGGCTCTATGCTTGGGCTTGTATTGCGTCGCCGCGTCCTCTTGTAGTAGTCAAAATCTCAGTTTCACACATTACACATAATTATATTTAAACATAAAATCTCAAACACCAGAAAAATGAAATAATAGATATAAGTGTTAGGTTGTTATTATTAAACAGTAAAATTTATTAGTTGGAAGTTTTACAATTTTTGATAAACAATGATATCTCTTCGATACACCAGAAATCTCTTCTTGAGATCATTCTGTATAGTCTACCTCTTCGCATTTATTTCTTTCTACATTCAAATCCCAGGTAAGTAAAACCTTTGCGTTTGCATATTCTTATTATTGGGAATAACACTTTTTTTTCAAACGCTGATAATATTTGTTTTCATTTCAGGACTCTACGGTGATAACGGGATTTTACCGGCAAAATCGTTACTAGAAAATACTAAACACAAGACTTTATCTGCAAAAGTACATTACCAACCAACACTTCTATGGCTTGCCCCCTACTTGGGTTTGGACGTCAGTTATGCTTTGGATGTTTTGGCATTGTTTGGGAGCTTTTTAGCATTTACTGGGTACGTATTAGTTATACAGAAGGCCAGAAGGAAAGTATTACAGTCAAGGGTGAAGTTTGAGACACGAGCATAGCGAAAGTTTTAATAAATAGCAAGTGATGTCAAGTTACATCATTGGAAAGTTAGTTAATTTTTATCCAAAATCGTGTGTAGTAAGCAACTTACTATAGTAATTTGAAGCAAAGCATGTTGATCATTACCCACACAGTAACAGAAGATGTAAGATATCAAGGAATGATTAAATTACTCGTAAAGTATACTTATTCAAATTCAAAGTGGTTTTTATGACATTGCAGTTGTCATTAAGACCCACATACATAATGATGCTATTAAAAGAGTTGTCGAAGTCTGTTGTAAATCAAATTCGTTTACCTGAGTGGAAGTAGTAGAAGTCAATAGTAAGAAGATTTATGTTTATAGTTTTATTGCGACACCTTTCCTTTGTTACTATCATTGATACAATACTTTAATACAATAGGACCCTGTCATAATAACTACTTTAAATTTGGGTAAGTATATAACTTCGGGGGTGATTTGGTAGGTGTGACGGCAATAATACTAATTTTTGTGAGTTTTTTTTTTGGGGACGACGACGTGTCACCACTGTTTTTGTGGCCTATTCAGGTCAGGTCAGGTCACAATTGTATAATTGGCAACCAACGAGGAGTTTTTATTATTTTACTTGTTACTTTTTGTTACCCCAACGAGAAATAACAGGTAAAATAATTCAAGTAACCCATCTCTACAAAAAAACTAATTTTCAGCCTTATTATTCCACAAGCACGAAAAATAAAAAAATTCCCCGTTGGTAGGCAATTATAGAATTGTGATAGACCTGAAGAGGCCCCAGAAATAGTGGCGAAACGTGGTCCCCTAAAATAAAAACCTCACAAAAAATAAGTATTATTACCACTATTATCAAATTAAGGGATCACAAAATAACATTAATCGATTGACTCATAAAGTTTCTCAAATAATTTAAATTAATACTGACCATGACGTTTATAGTAAAAGATAAAGTTAGAAATAGAAGATCCGTGATTTTCTTAACAGTTTTTATCTTTATCTGTTGTTTCGTTTATTTCAGTGACGTATTTTTTATAAACTTATATTTAAATTTGTTTTAATTAGATTTTTTCCTTTTTTCTTCCCTATTTGGGGTATAATGTTTTTTCCTTCAATCGCGTATTATTGAAGGAAAAAATTGTTTTAATTAGATTAATTGCAGGCAATTTTGAATAAAAATTTGTATTGTACTTGTGTGTAATGGTTCCTAATCACTTAAAAAATTGCAGTTTTGTCCTACGGCGTTGTGATTAAACTATTTCTTTCGTAAAGAATACATATATCAGATTACACTTCCTATAGGAAGAATTGTTCTCAAAATTTGTAAATACAGTACAATGTTTATAACTTTTTTTTAATTTGTAAGGGCCTTTCTAAAGTTATTATATCAAATCTTAATTGTATTTTAATGTAATAATAATAATAATTGTGTTAAAATTTACAAAATAAATTTACACTCGTCTAATGTAAGTATATAATTTGGTACCGATTCAATGTATTCTTCAAAGCTGTAGAAGGCTTCGTTAACTAGAAACTTATCATATAAATTAAATATCATATTCAAATAAAATTGAAAACATCTTAAATAAATTAATTGAAGTGTTGATGAAGGTATATTCTGAAAAATTTATTTTACATTCAAAATTTAGTATTTTTTTAAATGTATAATTTTGTGTGTATATTTTATAAAATGTACGTTTATTTTTAAAAGTAAACTAGAGAAATGACAAAAAAATATATTTTATTGCTTTTGCAAACTTAATTTTTTCCGAAAGTACCGGTAGAATTTTAAGAACAAAGACAGTATCGAAAAGAATAAATTATCTTTCCAATGATGTGCCACTTGACGCTACTTGCTAATTACATTTTTAAAAGTGATAGCTGGCCCCGCCGGGAAGGTGGAGTGTCGGTGTTGACACTATACTGAGTATTTGTCCCCGTCCTTAACAAAATTAACCTGTCAAGCAATTAACTTAAAAATACCTAAAAAGTAGCTGATGTTTTTTCGAATTCCCACCCAGTATATTTAGACTTGAGTTAAAAGAAAACACCTAATTATTGTTTCTTTACACTCTAATAAAAGGTTTTGTTACTCATGTTCTGCTAGAAAAAGTTAGAATATCCGAGTCTGATGGATTTTAAATACACCTAAAAGACAATTTGTCTGAGTAACTGGATGTAAAACATGTTAGGAATTAACAATATAACTTCTTAAACAATCACAACTTTTGAATCCATTTAGTAATTCGAACAGTTTTTGGGGTGCATCAGTGGGGACTGAATGTATTTTTATTTCTGTCTATTACATATTATTAAAAAGAGATGCATATACACTCTGTGCGCACTAGTGCAGCCAATTGAAAACCCTAAAGTAATTTAATGTTTCTAATTTTTAGGTTTATTTCACAAAAATTCTGTACAATTCCTTTATTTGCTGGATTATGGTCTTTATATTTTTCCCTGTACCAAGTTGGTCAAGTTTTTGTAAGCAATAATTAGTAAGTATCATTTCGTGTATACCCTAAGTATTAAAAATTAATAAATACTCGAATCTTTGTATTACAAAAGAAAGTGTTTAATAGTTTCTTTTTCTAGTGATGAATTTCTACTGGAGGCCGGTTTCCTGGTTCTACTAGTAGCACCTTTACTTCCTGGTAGAAGAAAAAGTTCTAAAATTTCACCCAATGATTCTATCAGCTTTTGGCTGGTACGTTGGCTCCTTTTTAGATTTTTACTAACATGTGGCTTATTGAAATTTATTAGTGGTTGCCCTAAATGGTGGACTTTATCTGGTTTGTAACTCTGTTAGTTATAATTTATAATTATTTGACATAAATTTGTAGCATTTAATTACTATTTTGAAACACAACCATTACCAACACCACTCTCTTGGTACTTCCATCAAATTCCTGAGTGGTATTTGAAACTATTTGGAGTTATTGTAAATGTTTGTGAAATCGGTATACCGTTTTTATTCTTTATTCCTATGCGAGCAACACGGATTACTGCTTTTATTATCCATGTAATTAATAGTAATTTTTGTGTAGGGTATCTATTACAGTAACATTATTTTCAGATATTTTTGCAAATAAGTGTTGTACTTACCGGTAACTATAACTTTACCAACTTGCTGATGGTAACTTTACTTCTTTCTTTATTGGATGACCAATTCTTTTACGGGCGAAGAAAACCATTCACGAAGTGGACATTTGTCGAAAAGATTCTAAATATCCTAATATATGTGGTTCTCCTCTTGGCTGTTGTAAAGTTATATTCCTTAAAACTGAACGGAACCATAATTGAATCCAATATCGGTAATATTTTTTTTTAGTTAATTCTACACCGTGATCAACAAATGCTGATTAGGTTGGCAATAAAGTTACTAAAAAAAATTTGTTCAAAGCGTATCAAATTAATGAACTTTTTCACAGAGCTTTTTCAGAATGGGAATATTCGTCAAAAATGTGACTGAAAAGAATGATTGAAACAGTGAAGGTACTAACATTACGATAAAAGTAGAAAATTTTGTGATTTTTTTCCATTGCCTGGGTTGTGATTGTTGGTTACATACAGGGTGTAACATTGAAAACTTCTACCTCTGATAACTTTTAAACAAATAAAGATAAAAAAATAAGAAAAAAACCGTTGTGACAATATCAAGGGGGAAGTAGGATGGAAATGCTATTTGGTCTATAAGTGTTAAAGTATTAGCACTCCAACCATTACAAACTTTGATGGGACTATACCATTTGTTATACATCAAATGAAAGGTAAAAACCGAGAAAATGCGACACAAAAAATTCAACAAAATATTTTCATTATTAACAGAGGTACAAAGTAAAATAATTGATACACGGATGTTTGCTGTAATATTTACTAACTTAAATTAACTGTTTAAAATATGGCGATTTGGCCGGCTATTTGATGCTACTTCTCCGACCATCCATTTCCTGTTGTTTAAATACATCCTCACAGATTTCAAATAAGGTGGTGTGCCATCTTGCTGAAAGAATCCTTTATCGGGGTTTAACGTGGGGTCTCTTTCACTACGATATCATCTAGTAACTCTAAGTATTTTTTCTTCGTTAAGAGGTTAATTATTGTGCGCTAAAACAGTCAGAAAATTATCTATAAAAATATCCATCATTTATTTTCTCCATATTGGAGTTAATATTAAAGATATTTTGATGCGGTTTTTTTTGTCATACTCTACTGTGTCCTGAATCCCATAGAGCCTGTCTGGAGTCAGCTCAAACACTCGGTGCAGAAATCCAATAACACCCCGAATTTGATTGCCTCGGTGATAAGGCAAAAAACTGCAAAAATCGATAAAAACCTCTAGAACAATTGTATAAAACAATTTTTAATTTACAAATGGTGTCCTATTAAAGTTTGTTGGGGTTGAGGTGCTAATACTTTACCACTTACAGACAAAATAACATACCCATCCTACTTTCTCCTTGATACTGTCGAAACAGTTTTTTCTTTATTTTTTTATCTTTACTTGTTTAAAAGTTATTAGAGGCAGAAGTTTTCAATGTTAAACCCTGTATAGGAACGCTTCACCAAATTTTTTATTATTAACTGATTTACTGTTTTTAAATAATTAAAGCAAAGCAAGACGTCAATTACACGTCACTTTTATAAAATTTATAAATTAAAAACATATAAAAAATTTTTGCTAAAAGGAAATTGGTGTGAAGAGTTTGTATTCTTGTCTGCGATTTATATAATAAATATTTACATAGTTCCAACTTAATCAGTATTTGTAGATCACGGTGTACACAGGTAATTCAAGAGGATCGGACTACCACTTGGATGGTAACAGAAAACGTTAACAAAAGCGCAAATATGCTGCTAAAATTTTTCTACGACACTTTTTTTTTAATATTATAATGTTTAAAAATAGCACAAATAGATAACGCCGCAGTGCGTCCTAATATACTTTGTATTTAACACAATATTTTATTACCACGTATTAAAAACTTACCAAAAAAGGTATATTAGTCTGAGTTTTTTTTCTTCTAAAATTAAGTTAAATCATAAAAATTCAATATTACATTATTTGCTTAAAAAAGGTTAACTTTAAAGCATCATATTTGACGATTATAACATAAAAAAACATAAGTTTTTTTAAAAATAACTTAATGAACCATGCTAGTGATGGTACGGTCCTTTTGAATCATCCTGTATATCGTGGGTTTTTGAGAAGGGTTGAAGCGAGTTAAAAATCACAACTTTTGAGGTAACTATAAGATTATTGTTTACTTGCTAATTATTCCTTTTTTCATCTGGAAAATGCAGTTTTGAAAGACCGTAGAATCTGTACTAATATGTATTTTTTTAAAGCCATTGTTGTGCTTATAAATGTCATCCTGCTATTATTTCTATGACAGCGTAATGCTTTTAACATAGGGAACTAAACTTGGGGCTTGCACAGTGGTTCATTTTCAATTTTTTTTCCAAAACGTTCATTTTTAATTGTCACTCTTCTCAAAAACCGACATTATGTATACAGGGGTTGACCAAAAGTATGGAACCAACCGGTTCTAGTTACACTATAAACATATTCAAATAAAATACAGTCGTTGAGTGGCTAGAATGATGCAACTTTATTTACGTGTTTAGGATTTTTTAGTTATTTAAATTTTTCAAATAAACATCGAAACTTTCCTTGATTTTTTAATATTAAGATTTAAAAAAGAAAGGTAAATAAAATTATATTTTTGTAGCCATTCAATGTCTATGTCTCTATGTATACATTTTTAATTTTTATAGTTGGTTCCATACTTTTGACCAATCCTGTACATATGTTTATTTAAAACATGTTTTAGCATTTACAAAGGACCAGTTAGACTATGTAATCAAACAAGGACTTACGATTACTATTTACTTAGGTCTGCTTTCATTAGCATTTACAATTTTGCGTGCACTTTCAATTTCACTGTTTGACGTTCAAGGATCGAAAGTTTTTACAGTAACTTCAACTATATTTTCTGCTGGAATTGCCGTTTTATTATTTCTTGCCAACACTGTATGTTTTACCACAAATTTTTATCTCGTAACCACCGTAATTTTTTTTGTAGACTCCTCTCGCATCTTTACATTCAGCTTCTAATTCAACCGTCCATCCAAGTGTCCGTATGGTTTATAATCGCCTCCATAAACTTCACGCTGTCAATCAGTACGGGCTTTTCCCTAAAGTATTTGGAGTGGATGGTCGTGCAGAAATTATCCTTGAAGGTGCCGATAACGTGGAAGGCCCTTGGATTGAATATAATTTCTTATATAAGCCTGGAAATGTAAATCATTCTTTACCTTTTGTTGGTAATATTACATTTCTCTGAAATTTTCTCATTTTTATATAAAAAACACCTGACCTTATTTTAGCGCCATATTCTCCCAGATTAGATTGGCAAATGTTTTGGGCAGCATATAACACTTATGAAAAACAACCTTGGATTTTGAGTTTAGCTCACAGATTACTAGATGGAAAACCAGAAGTTTTGGCACTTCTTGATAAACACCACTCGGCTTTTAGCCAAAAACCTCCAAAATTCATAAGAGGAGTCTTGTATAAATATAAATATTCTTCATGGAGTCAGAGGTTAGTGCATGCTTTCATTTTTTACATAATTATTTTTATATATAAAAAATAGGTCTCAACCTTCATGGTGGGTTCGTCAGAAAGTTGGAGAATATTTCCCCGCTTATACAAAAGATTCACCAGCTTTAATTGATTATTTAAAAGCCAGAAATCTACTACCTACTTCTTCAAAACAGACTGTTAATCCAATTTGGAAGCAGGTTTTGGATGCGGTGAGATACGTTGCAGGACATTTAGAAGCTACACTACTCTTGTGGTCAGTTTTTACTGCTGGGTGTGCTATTATCACAACTTCAGCAAAAAAATAAAAATTCAACTCTTCAGTTTTTTTATTTTCTTTTTTAGAGGTTAATTCTAATTATCGTATTTATGTATGAAAGAGTGTATTTTTTTTTATTTTGCTGGAATTAATTCATAATATCACCCTTTTCTATCTAGATATTATTACAAGATATGATTGTTTTCATGTTTGTCTCGTGTAATAAAGTTTTTAAATGTAATGTTTTCAGTAAAGTGCAAATACGAGTATAACATTTATTCAAAGTTTGTTCCTTATTTTCCTGTTTTAATTTCATTGGGTGATGGGGATATAATAAAAAATCGAATTATATACAACATTGGGTAGGTAAAAATCTTAAAATAGAAAGGTGGTTCACACTTGTGCGACTACCAAATTGGGAAGCAGAGGCAAAATGAGAGTGACCTGGGCAGGCAGCAATGTAACCAAAATGAAAAAGGGATCTTAATGCGTGTTTAGCGCATTCTTGATTACAGAATAGTTATTGAATAAGCTAAATGTTATACAATATTACTTAATAATAATATTGGATATTAAGAGGATTGCAAAAAAAAAATTCAAGTTCTTTTCAAAACAGAAGCCATGAAGAACGAGAATAAGATAAACTAGAACTGGCTGTGGGTGACTTGCTTGATCGAGCAAAACCATAGAAAAATTATAAACAGACTAATGAATGAGCAAAATAAATGGTTTTTAATATGATATCCAAGTACGAAACAATGACTAAAAGAAGAGAATTGAACGAAATACATTTATGAGAATGGAAAAAAAATAAATTTATTAGGAAAGTATTTATAGTTATTAATAAAGACAACAAGAGTTTTGTACATAGTGTAAAAGTCAAGGTTGTAAGTTGAATTCCAGGGGAACGAGAATTTAATAGACTAAGGGCCGGTTTACAGAAAGTGAAATTAACTTTAATTGCGATTAAATAGTTAATTCGCGATTAAATGCCGATTTTGACCAATCAAACACGAAGAAAGCCGATTTAATCGCGAATTAACTATTTAATTGCAATTAAAGTTAATTTCACTTTCTGTAAACCGACCCTAAGATTTTTAAACTATAAAAAATTCAGTATTTTTTTCAACATCTTTTCTTAGAAAAAACCAGAAGTGTATTTTATGTAGGTACTTGTAAAAAAACATTGTCATTGATGACCTTTTTTTAGATATAGTAGAAGATATACATGTTGGAAAAAATATATTGATAAACTAAATACCCCCTATTAGTGCCACTTTCCAAAAGATTAAAACTAACACTGGTTCTTAAGACAAATTTGTTCTATACTCGTAAATATACAGTAAATAGTATCAGCTTTGTGTTAGCTAAAAAAGCTCTCACCCAGTAAAACTAGCACCCCCTTTAACTTTTTATTTTTAATGACTTTTTAATTCTGAAAAAAACTTTTGCTACGATTTTTACTCTAATATGATCTCCGACATCTCGGTTTAGAATACGTAATGTTTGCAGAAATTTATTTCTTTTAAATGAAAACCTATGTATTTATATAATTTTTTGTTTCTACAAATCATTATTATGTATCCATTGGTAAACGAAGATCTAACTAAAACATTAAAATTGAGAAGATATAAATTGTTATTTATTTCAGTTAATATTTGCAGAGTGGTTTTGATTACAAAAAAAAATGTCATCAAGGATGGTAAACTCATGTCTATATGACAGTTTAGCCAATATCAATGGAAATTTTGTCACTTGTTATAAAACTCGGTGGAACAGCTGATATTTGACAGATGGCAGCTGGTTCGCTGGTTGCCAGTTGCAAATTTTCTAAAATGTAAACATCTACTGCTTAAATTTGTACTACGAAAATAAATATAATTTATTGTGATTTTACTGATTTTATTATTAAGTTTAAGATGTCTGATAGTGAAGATGACGTACCTGAGTTATCTACTAGTACACTTCAAGCCCTTCAAGAATTCTACAGAGAACAAGAAGAAAGAGAAAACCGATTTTTATCGTCACCACGTGAAAACAGTAATGACATCTTGGATGAAAATTGGGTATCCACTTATATTGTTGTAAATTTATAAATCACATGTACCATTGTGCACATAGGTAGCGAGACTGTGCAATAAAACAGAGCCTTTTAAAATTTTTGTCAGTACCAACAGTAAAATAAACACAGTAAACAGTAATCACACTAATAGCTAATCAGCAACATAAATAAATATAACGATATGGTTTGAGCAAAAGGAGAGAGTCTTCTAAAGTTTTGGCCAGTAGTCATAGCACGGTGGGAAATTTACCATCCTGTTAAAGAGAGGAGGGTCTATCGTTACTTATGTGCAAGACGATACATAATATGTATGTATAGTAGAAGGAAAAGATCTATGAAACTCATTATAAAAGTCAGTTGATAAGTGCACAATAGCTTATGGTCAAAGGATTATTGGTGCCATAAATAAACGATACAACACCAGGCGCTTCTCCAAATTCTTATGTAGACGGATTAAGAAATTGTAAAATTTTCTTTGGGTCGGTGGGTCTTTTGTACTTGAGCGTAACAAGATTAGTGTTTATTGAGGTCTGTTGCAAAGGGGCTGGCATTTAATAAATTCCTGCATAAAGTCAGTTTCTTATATCTTTTCCTTCCACTATAGAATGCGCTTTTCTGATAAAAAAATACAACATTTGTCTTATGCACAATTCAAAGCAAATCAAATTGTCACCCATCAGTTATTTGTCAAAAGCGACAACTACGGGTATTCGCCAAAAAAAAAGCAACTGACGGAAGCCCTACTGAGCCCTACTGCGAGTTCACTGTGCAGCAGTGGCGGCTGGTGATTTTTTTAAAACTCTGTATTTTGAAAATGGGGCATGGGATCCAAATTCTGTTATAAAGGATTATTATTGAGACCACACTGAGGGCAACTGCTAAAAAAAATTGATCGAAATTTGCGAAATTTGATTTTTAAAATATGGTGGGCCTCACCTGGTATGTCCGAAACGGCCTCGGAAACGGCTTATATTAGAGCGGTGGCGATTTTTTTTCAACATTATGAGACAAATGTATGACTAGGTTTTTTGTTTTTTTCCAAAATTATAATTATAGAAAGATATAAGGTAATGAAATTTTAGAGAAAAAATATTTTTCGAAAATTAAATTTTAAATGCTCATAACTTTTTCTATCATTAAAATTTTGGAAAAAAACAAAAAAACCTAGTCATTAATTTGTTTCATAATGCTGGAAAAAAATCGCCACCGCTCTAATATAAGCCGTTTCGGAAATCCCAGGTGAGGCCCACCATTTTTAAAAATCAAATTTCGCAAATTTCGATCAATTTTTTTTTAGCAGTTGCCCTCAGTGTGGTCTCAATAATAATCCTTTATAACAGAATTTGGATCCCATGCTCCATTTTCAAAATACAGAGTTTTAAAAAATCACCAGCCGCCACTGCTGTGCAGTGCACATACAGGCTGGCCAAACGAAAACGAAACAGAGGCTATAACCCTGAGAAAAAAATTTCTCGAAAAAACCTAAAAACTGGTTTATTTTGTTTGAAAGGGGGGCAGCTTTTGGCATGAATTTAACAATTTTGTGTGCAAACCTCTAAGCGGCGGATGCATCACTTCAAAAAAATTTAAATGGGAAGGGGGATCGAGTTGCAAAAATCGTAAGTGTTTTTCAATTGGTTTTTATTTTTTATCAATTGAGATTCACAATATTTTAAATAAATGAAATTTCAAGACCGGTCGATTTATTTTTTATTGCACACACTTTTCACTTATTTTCATTTTTTTTGCCAACCGTTTTTTGCTGTGACGGTTATTTTTTTAAATGGCAACCCCTATTTTTGGTATATTGAAAATCAAAACTCCTTTTTTTTCTGAGTATAAAAGTATGGGGTCTAAAATGAACACTTTAACTAATTTAAACAATTTTAATGTTTTATTAATTTTTTAAAATAGACACAATTTTTAACAGAATTACTGAACTGAATATTCAAATTGACGTCCTTCTGTTTCTTGGCAATAATACAACCAATTTTCAATTTGTTAGCACATTATTTATTATTTTTTAACTAATTAAGCGGCACTGATTTGTGATTATTTCTCTTAAATCTGTTGCAAATATTAACGACAACGGTATATAAATAAAAAAATGACCTATACATACTACTATTTTCTTTTGCTGCAGCAATTAAGTCAGTTCTGGTATGACGATCAAACAATAGAAAACTTAGTCAATGTAGCCTTAAAAGAAGTAGGTGCAGATGCCAAAATCGCTCTTATTTCATGTCCTACGCTTTATAAAAAGATGAAGGAATGTGTGAATGAAGGTGAAGGTAAGTATTATTTAAGTTTTTTTTAAATATGAATTTATAAACAAAATTAATTTTTAGTAACACTCTATGAATATGACCAACGTTTTAGTATATACGGCAAGGATTTTATCTTCTATGATTACAAGTCACCACTTGCTATTCCAAAGGAAAAAGCAAATTACTATCATCTTGTAATAGCTGATCCCCCATTTCTATCAGAAGAGTGTTTAGCAAAAGTAGCAAGCACAGTGAAATTTCTTACAAAAGATAAAATCATTTTATGTACAGGTAACTATTTATAGGTCTAAAATTTTATTGCAAATTTTAACGGGTCATAATTTCTATTGAAACGATGTTAAATATCCACTTGCCTTATCCAAATGTTGGTTTCTAAAATATGTATTTCAAAAAAAAAATAAAAATGGAAGAGACAAATTTGGGGATTTACCATCGCTCTAATTGAAAATTTCTTGAACACCTGCACTTCTGTGATCAATTAGTAACGAAATGTTTACATAGTTGCCCAGTTGGACAATGTCTAGTTATTTTACGCCTTGTTACATTGAAAATTAATGACTGTTTACATAGTTTTTACGAATATTTTACTTTTACGACTTAATTGGCGAGCCCTATATCTCCTGAAATTCTCAAAATGTACAAAAGTAACCTTGCAATAAAGGAAAAGGTCTTTTAAAATTTTGGGGAGTATCAGTATTTTAAACAGTAATCAGCAACATAAGTAACGAAACAACCTGTATAACAAGAGAGTCTTTAAAATTTCAGCCAGTAGTTTTCTAGGATTACATTTTATAAAGGAGGGTTTTTTGTTTACTATGTACGCAATGATACATAATGGGCTTTTACTCCACTTTTTTTTATTACAAAATTTAAAAGTACTTATCTCAACTTAAATTTTGACACTATTACACTTGACGTTATTATTGCCCTAATATACAAAAAACATTTTTGACAAAAGGAATTGTGTCATAGGGCTTCTTACTATACAGGGTGTAACATTGAAAACTTCTACCTCTAATAACTTTTAAACAGGTGAAGATTAAAAAAATTCGCAAAAAAACCGTTTCGACAGTATCAAGGGGGAAGTAGGATGGATATGCTATTTGATCTGTAAGTATTTAAGTATTAGCACCCCAACCCCTAAAAACCTTAATAGGACTATACCATTTGTGATACATCAAATCAACGGTAAAGACCGAGAAAATGCAACACAAAAAATTCAACAAAATATTTTCATTATTAACAGAGGTACGAAGTAAAATAATTATTGATAAACGGATGTTTTGCTGTAATATTTATTAACTTAAATCAACTGTAAAATCTGGCGATCTGGTCGGACATCCGATGCTACTTCTCCGACCCATCCATTCTAAAGTAATGAAGTGGTGCGCCATCCTGCTGAATGAATACTTCATCGGGGTTTAACGTTTTTTTTGTTTCACTTGCATCTACGATGAGAAGATTTTTGATAACATCTAGCAACTTCAAGTATTTGTTCCTTGTTAGGGGGTTAATTATTGTGCGGAAAAAAAATTCCGTCGATCACTTGTTTTCTTTATATCGGAGTTAATAATAAAGATACTTTGATGCGGTTTTCTTTGTCAGACTCTACCGGTCCTTACCTTTCATTTGATGTATCATAAATAGTACAGTCCTATTTAAGTTTTTAGGGGTTGGGATTGGGGTGCTAATACGAGTACTTTAACACTTACAGATTAAATAACATATCCATCTTATTTCCCCCTTGATTCTGCCGAACCGGTTTTTTATTTATTTTTTTTATCTTCACCTGTTTAAAACTTATTAGAGGTAGAAGTTTTCAATATTACACCCTGTATACAAGGTTATTCATAAATAGAGATAGGAAAGATATATGAAGCCAGGAGTAGAGCGGCACAGGTTCTGTGAGTCGATTATAATGGTGTAATATGATCTAAAACTTTAACGCTCGATCAACGAAGACCATACTAGCTTGCGCCTGCTCAGGAAACCAATTGATAGCGGTGATCAGTGGCGTTGCGTTAATGTAATTTTTTATAATGTTATAAGTTATGGTAATAATCTCAAAAAGTTGCTTTTTACTCGCATAAATTTAACAATACCAGATGAAATAAAGAGCCAAGGTGCAATATCGAAAAACGAGTAACAAATGTATTAAATAAACCCCTACTTCTATCGAAGCAAAGCCTGCGGACTACACCGCACTGAGTAGCATACGAATTTCCTAAACAGTGTTCATGAATGAACTCATATGCAACCAAATTTACACATCAAGCAGCTTTCTTGATAAAATTTTCATTTCAATGAAAATATTGAAACAAAGATTATCGATTTCTGTCAGTTTTCTAATAACTTGTCAAATTGAATGACTACTTAATAATCCGTTATTTTTAGTTCTTGTACCAGTGTAACATGATAGGGATGAAATTTATTAGCACGTATTATTCTAGAAACAGAACTTTGGCTAATTCCTAAATTTTGTGCCACAGCATTTTGCCCAATATGTGGATAGTGTGATCGTGAAGTCTCATCCAAAATTAAATTAAATCGGCGATGACGACTGACTATTGGACGAAATTTTAAGTTTAAAGAGCGTCCTCATTAGACTTTCCGGATTTAAAGTTTCTTGCCAGGAAGGGCGGTTTAGTATTTATGGCAACAAAACCGAAATTTTTTTAACATTTCCTGTTTCTTTGACTCCCAAAAGTTTAGCTCACCTGTGACCGTGCAAACTGAGATTACTTTTATCTAACATCAATTAAACGTTCATATTAAAACCATTTGCAGCTTTTCGGGAATAAAGTCCTGGAAAAACTTTAGTTTTACTTGGCCTATTTATTTATACACATTTATTGTTGTGTACGAACTTGTCCTGTATTCAGAAGATTTGAATTTTTTTTTTCAGGTGCAGTGATGGAAGAATTAGCAGACCGTCTACTAGATTTGAAGAAAACTCAGCTAAAACCACAACACAGAAATAATTTAGCTAATGAATTTTATTGTTATTCTAATTTTAAGCTTAAATGTTAATAAAACACTTTTTATTTAGCAACTACTTTATTTTTTTAGAAGGGAAGGGGGGGGGTGTGATATGTGTAGGTACGTAAGTTGTGTATTTACAATGTTTGGTGTACTAAGTAAATAAAGATAATGAATTATATTTTTTGAACTTAAATTATTTATATAAAATAAAATGTGTAATATAATTAAGCCAACCATCATTTAATAATTTAAACACAATGACCACATTAAAAAAACTATATACCCTGGGATCAAAGGAAGCTTATTCTTGAATTATTTTATTTCTGCAATTCTGTAATCATATTTCTCTTGAAGGCCTCTTTTACAAACAAATTCTTGGTCCCGCTTGTTAAGAATTCACGTAGTGTCTTTACACTCTATTCAAGGACATTTTTCTAGCTTATTGCCAAAATATTTATTAATAAATTAATTTAAATACTTTTTACAATCATTCGTGCAATTAAATAAATTTTCTCTTAAGAACTAACATTTAATTTTTTTAAATAGTAAGCAAAAATAACAGCAAAACAACTTTTATTAATACTAGCATTAACTTATTTAGAATTTAATAGAATCATAGTGTTGACTACATTTGTAAATGTAAAAAATAATTATAAATTTTCCTATTAATATAGTAACAAAAGCACAACCTATGTATGGGTGGAATTGTTTAAAAAACAACCATTCTTGTAGACCTAAAAAGTAAAAACCACAATTTTCACTAATTTTGCCAGGCAAGAACAAACATGCCAATGTACTAACTTTTTTTATACACATATTTCCAAATTAGTGTATGTAGAGTTGTACTTCTACATAAATAAAATAATTGTTGTATGTATATTGAGAGTTTTCTCACTTAATGTCAGGTAAAATTGATGCCGGTTTTACAAAACTACTAGACATGAACGAAATACTTTTTACAATACTTGTTTTTACATAATATGTGAATAAAATTTTCTTTGTAGAAAATATTTAACAAATATTAAAAGTTACAAGCTGACATCTAGCATATGTGTGTGTAGTATTTTTTTATCACAAATAATATTTGATCTAGCTCTTTTTTGGATGATATGATAGTTTTTACGATTAATCACTAATACTTAGTTTTAAAAAATGATACTCCTAAATAATAAATTATGGTGCTGTTCAAAATAGAAACTTTTTTGCAATATTAAACTTAAATTTCGTGCTTTTATTTTTAAATAAAATATATATAAACTAACTTTTCGTTACGATTCTAGATGATTTTATTATGAAAAAATATTTGGTTGTAATCACATCACCCGTTTCAGTCATATATTGCATAATAAATACCTATAAATTTATGTAATTTAAAAATGATTTAACGAAATTTAGGTTATTTAGAATCAGCTGAACAAATCATGGCCTGTTTCACGTAATGTTTTGCTCGTGAGTCTTTCAATTTCACTAAGTAGCATTTGAGTGTCTGTGTCAATTTCTGATATAGGAGGACTAGCTTGAATAGAATTTTGGACGTTATCCCACTCTAAAGAGTTTGCTGAAGAGACCCTTGACCAATCTGAATCACTGTTTAATACAGGAGCCGTATTTTGAGGACTTGATTCACTAGGACACTGGGAAAAGTCGTCTGGTAGCGCAGTCCTAAATAAAATTAAAATTCGATTTTTTTCTATAAAAAAAATCTATAATAAGAATTTTACATACCAAGAACTTCCTGAAGGATCATGAATCATCGAAATTGGTATTGTTTCATGCTCCCATTCTAAGTCTAAAGAGCTGATAGGAGTAGATGCTGCTGTTCTTGATAATAGGGCACGAGCATCTAAACATTGAAGCTGAATATCTCTGCTTGTACATGATCTAGTAATAAAAAAAATTAAAAAAAACAACAAAAAGTAAATAATTATACCCTGTCGATGGAAGGCGCTGTGATTCATTCAGTCTACTATAAGCAGTTAGTTGAGGATTTAATAAACCATCAACCAAATCTAAAACTGGTTTCTGAAAATTAAAAGTAGTAAAAAATGTATTTCTTCCTTTTAAAATAATGCACCTGTTTGCTGTCGTTTCTAATATTAAATAAACGAGAAAAAAAATTCCTAATTCCATGAAAGCAGAGGAATAATATTAAAAGTTATTCATTAGGATTTGAAATGTACATTGTAATTTACTACCTTTTTATATTTTGCCGTGATGTGGAGTTCTAAAATGTTTTTGATAAATACGTTATTAGTCAAGTAAGGTTGATAAAGTGCTGTAGCTGAGGTCACTCACGCCGCCGCCGGGACAATACTTTTATTTTCATTCTCCAAAATTCTAAATATAATTTAATCTAAGGCAAATTGATGATATTAACCGAGTATAAACGAAAAGTACTTTTTTTGAACAAAACTTGGGAAACTTATTATTTTAGAAAATACCCATTAATTGAATAAAACATAACTTTTTGTCACTACCGGTTTTACTGGAAATAACCACAACTTTTGATTTTTAAATAGAACACCATGTATATTTTTATATTTTTTAAATCTACATTGAATTTTAAGTATGGTACATCATCTTTTATAACTTTTGTGAAACATTTTTTTTTGTAATTTTTGTTTTTTTATCAAGAAGGCTGCAATGGCAAAAAGATATTTCTAAATATGTAATGCAGACAATAACTAAAAAATAAGATAAGTCTCATAAATGCTGTAAATTAGAAAATACAAAAAAGATTAAACTGAAATAAATTAGTTTTTCTGGTGTAACTCAATTTTTCTAAATAAAACAATAGTGGCTCACTCGATATTTTAAATTAACTTTTTTTTTGTTAATCGAAAAATGTCAAAATTTTGAAAATCTATTCTATAGTTTTTGTACAATTTACAAAAATATTTTGAAAAAATCCCTGAAATGTTAATTGAAAAATAATTACAGCAGTCTGTAAAACAAAAAAAAGTAACAAATTATGTTTAACAGCTGCCTACTTTATTTTATTGTTTGTGTAAAAATTGTTAAAATGCTAGCATGCTTAAAAAATTTTTTCCGATTTTTTTTTAAATTATTACGAGCCTTCAAAATTGGGTATAAAAACTATTTCTTTTAGTTTTCGGCTGAGTATCTTCTGTCTCGTATTTTTGGTTATTATCCAATTTTTGCGTTACTAACTCCAATTTTTATTACAAAATAGAATATGCCAATGGATTCTGAATAAAAAAGTAAGAACGCAAAATTCCTCCAAAACGTATCATTTTCGAGCAATTTACGTTTAAAGTAAAAAAACGAATTTTAATCTCCAATTTTGGCGCCCTTAACTTCTAAACCGTGCAACTTGGTATAAAGTGAGTTGTACTAAATCGCTTTATTTTGATCTAAAAAACCTGTAATTGTTTCTTATCCATATTTATTGGTTTTATGATTTATGCAGGGTGACATATAAGTATGGAATAAAATAGAATTCATATTTTCAAAGTTAACATTTTTTTAGAAGAACGTCAAGACAGGTCGATTTTATTGTGTACGTTTTAACTTACATCCAAATTTTTAGTCCAAACAATTTTTTGTTGTGACGAAATCGATTATTTTTTTAAATGACAACACCTATTTATGGTGTTAAAAATAGAAACTACTTTTTTTCTTATTATAACACTATAACACTTATGTGGTCTAAAATGAAAACTTTAAATAGTTTAACCAATTTAAATGTTTTATTAAATTTTCTAAAATAAACCCAATTTTCAACAGTAGTATTGAACTAAATGTTCAAATCGACGTCCTTTCGTTTCTTGGCTATAATACAACTAATTTTCAAGCTCCGTTAGTACATTATAATTCATTTTTTAATTAAATCCTCTAAATTTTTTGATTTTGTTGCAAATCCTTTGGATGTTAACTAGCCCCCTCAGAAAAGCGGGCAAAACATAACATATCTAAATAATTACTGACACCACAAGCGTAGTGTAGAGGTGCATCGTCTTGTTGAAACTGAAACTATACATTAGCTGCTGGTTTACCTGGATCCTCTTTAATTGGGAAAAAGTTCCGCTAATGCTAATACTAACGTGTCGCAAAGGAAATCCAAAAAATTTGTTCAGCTAAATTCATTTGATTTTTTTTATGGGGCTACACAAATTAAGAAAAATAAACATAAATCAGTGCCACTTAATTAGTCAAAAAATAATAAATAATGTGCTAACAGAGTTTGAAAATTAGCTGTATTATTGCCAGGAAACAGAAGGACGTTAATCTGAACATCCAGTTCAGTAATTCTGTTGAAAATTGCGTCTATTTTGAAAAATCCAATAAAACATTTTAATTGGTTAAATCACTCAAAGTGTTCATTTTAGGCCCTAACTGTTATACTCAGAAAAAAAGTGGTTTCGTTTTTCAACACCAAAAATAGGAGGTGCTATTTAAAAAAAATCGATTACGTCTCAACAAAAAACCGGTTGGCGAAAAACTTGGAAATAAGTGAAAAACATGCGCAATAAAAAAATAAAATCGACCTGCCTTGTCGTTTTCCTAAAAAAAATTCACTTAGAAAATATGAATTTTATATCGGTTTTTTGCTGAGACGTAATCAATATATTTTTTTAAAAAGCAACCCCTACTTTTGGTGTTGAAAATTGAAAGTATTTTTTTTCTGAATATGGAAGTATAACATTTGTAGAGTCTAAAATGAAAACTATAAGTAATTTAACATTTTAGACCAGGGGTCGCCAAACTTTTTTAATCATCGACTCCTACATAATTTTTCGGAGTTTCCATCGACCCCTGTAAAAATAGTTTTCAGTTAATTAAAATAAAACTATTATACGCGGTCCGCTGAACAGATAGAGTAACAAAAACGCCCACTTAAACCGCGCTGTTTGAATAACGGCTCTTTATTGGTCAATTTTAAATAGAGCGCTTAAAGTAAAAGTCCTTAACACACTAGAGCATATTTTTAGAATGTAAGAATTTCCAGGCTTGCGTCTAAAATTAAAGCTAAACATAGGGTGTTTGTTTACCCTTTTCTGTTTTGTTTGACTGAGTAAGCGTTTTTAAAACCAACAATTTCATATTTTAAGTGCCTACAACCTACATCCACACTTCAAATAATGATACAGTGTAAATCTGACTTCACCGCAGAACGTTCTACGCTGATTGAGTTTTATTACTCTATCTGTTGAGCGGACAGCGTATAGGTACTATGTTACATTTATTTTATAATTTTAAACATTTACTAGAATATTTTACATTGTGTAACAATGGTTTTATGAAAAATATCCCAATGTAAAAATTTAAATAACTGAATATTTTTCTACATTTCTCTGTCTATGGCTACTCATAAGCCAGACCTAGAAGTGCAGAGGTCGCGCCGCTGCACGCTGGTACATAAATCGTAAATAGATGTTTCACCCGAATAAATATACGTTTCTTAATTTATTTTCTACAATGAAACTGATATTAAGTCAATTCTAAAAACATTTACAAATATTATATACCTACGCAGTTAGGTATTTATGATTTATTTATTAAGAATTGTTTTTCTTTCGACCCCCCAGGCTCAGATCGACCCTTACTTTTTTTTAAATAGACTCCTGGGGGTCTACATAGACCACTTTGGCGACCTCTGCGTTAGACCCTATAAATCTTATACTGTTATACTCAGAAAAAAGTTGTTTCAATTTTCAACACCAAAATTAGGGGTTGGCGGTTGGCAAAAAAAATTTGAAAATAAGTGAAAAACGTGTGCAAAAAAAATCTACCTGTCTTGGCGTTTTTCTAAAAAAAGATTAACTTAAAAAATATGAATTTTATTCCATACTTTTATGTACCCTGTATATCTATCAGTCTCTTTAACAAGTTTTATAGTTTAAAACTCTTGTTATCTTAACACGTTAAGCGCCATATGCATCGGAAAAGATGTACGCTAATATATGTCAAATGGGCCAGTGAATCAGATTTGATGCATCACTCGATATTTTACTTTGGGCTGTATGCAGCATATACAACGCATATTTACCGTATAAGTGCATCATTATTTGATACACAATGGCCCAACAGGCTACGAATTGCTGGTGGCCAAGTGAGTACCGTTTCCTTCAAACTTAATTAAATAAAATTTAAACTTTTCCAAGCAGTAGCAAAGCAGTACAAAGAATCAGCCCCGGCCCAAAGCATCAGTTTTTCCTTAATGTGTATGACGCTTAACGTGTTAATAACTATACGATAAATATTTTTTAATAAATTTAAATACATATTTGTGATTGTTCAATTTTTGAAATTTCTCACTAGTAAAAAAGTGATGCTGAGTGTGCCTTTAGCAAATGTCCCTAGCTACAGCACTGAGAATAATAGAGTAATAAAATTCCGATGTAAGATTCAAATTTAGTGACAAAAAAAATATGATTTAATATCACGTATTCGTAAAGTATTTGATTTATAAGAAAAAGACTTATAACCTGTCAAATTCATCTCGGCGTAGTCAGAGGTGCAGTAAACTCGGTGTTGTCGTGGTGGGGAAATTCAGTTGAAACCCAGCTTTCGAAGTGTAATATAACAGGATTGGACTTGAAATTTTCATCTCGAATTAAAAAAGTCGAACTTTCACATAATAACGGGTATTTCTATATGCATGAGTAGAAAAACTTGATTATTTGCGCTATTCATCATTCCGACATTTTTACGCCGTCCATTTTACTTTTTATGTGGACTTGGCTTTGTTTCGGTGAGTGAGCAATTTAAGCCGGTCCGACCCTGCCAAATAGTTTGTACCCTTCCTAAATAGAAGGAGCACGTAGTATTTCTTTCTTTATTCCGCTTCTACGCATCTCACACGCCAAGATGGATTTGACAAACAATACACTGTACTACAATAATTTTATTTCGAACCTCTCACATTAAATCGCAAATACTGGAAACGGTGGCATTAGATTATTTTCCGTCACGAAATTTGAATCTTTCTCTAATTTAACTCACATCATTCACCAGAAACGAAAATTCAACTCCATGTCTTTGTCCTTGAATTATATTAAATCCAAGATTTCTTGAAGTATCTGATTTCGGCAAACATTTGCCTAAACAACTACCCATTTTTGTTGCAGCCCATTAGGACTGCGCGATATTTAACCCCCATGGGGTGGCCTTAAACTGATTTGACTCCGTGGTCATTAAATTTAAAACACTATCTTAATTATGTATCTAAGCATTTAAATATTTCATAGAAATTGTTAAAATTTAATAAAATTGCAATAGTTGTATTTGAACATGCTTCACTTTAGATTTAATCAACTGTCCATTTGCATTTTTTTTTTTAAATTTACATCCTTCTTATTACTAAAAGCCTTAAATCACTTGTAAAGGTGGATTCTGGTCAATTCTGATAATAAATAATGACAAAATAAATGTAATACACGTAAAAATGATGAAATGACAGCAGCACCACAATAATTTAGTTACTTTTCGAAGTTAGTGAGACTAGAGGTGGGCAAAAAGTATCGATGTTTGGCAAACATCGAGGTTTAAATGTAACATCGATCTAAAAATATCGATGTTTCAAATTTGCGATATATCGAAAAGACTCGATGTTTTTATTTTCAATGTTGGTCCGATGTTTTACTGGCTTTGTACGACTCGGTTGTCGTCGGTCGTTGTTTTTCGTCCAGCTCGGCGGCCATGCTTGCATTATAAGTAAAATATGCATTATGTTAAACCATTAATTTATAGGTTTGTGCAACTTCTGTAACATCAGAGAGGCTCTTCTCAAAAACTGGGCAAATTGTTACTGATAGATGCAATAGAATCAAACCTGGAAGATTGTGTTTCTAAGTTCGTTTAGTGATGTTTTTGTTTAATATGTTTAGATGGCTTTTAAAAATTTTATATTTTTGTTTTCTGTTACTTCTTTTGATTAACATGTTTATTTCTATTTTTAATTGTGATTTTTTTCTGAAATGTAGTCCATATTCGATTACGCTATTGCAGTAAGCAAAGAACTTCTTACTTCTTCTGAACCACCATCGATGTTTCTGAAACATCGATGTTTTATCGACAATACATCGAATATCGGTCTAGACTTCCTAATAATCGATGTTCTAAAACATCGATATTTTTTGGACGATGTGCCCATCTCTAAGTGAGACGACACTGACTGACTGACTTGCAAACTAAAAAGTTCCTAACACTTTTAAAAGATATCGTATTAAAAGATTAATGATTATTTTCCTTGTTAATGGGTATATAAAATTAATAAAGAGATAAGATAACATTAGACCAAGATTTTCAGATCCATTATTATTTTGTTTTTATGATTGTGTATTGTGTCCAAATAAGCTAAATATGTATCAGCTGTTATTTGTCAAAAAGTGACAGCCTGGATGACATGTGGTGAATCCAGCAGAATCTTTGAATGGTGTTTTTGTTATAATTGTAATAATAAAATCCTCTTAAGGAAAAAAAAACTGGGAATGATTTTAAAAATAATCTTCGAGTGTCTCTTAGTGAATTTTGTGTATTCTCTTTCCCAGAGCCCTATTTTAATAGTTGTATCATATGATGCCTTTAGATATGATTTTTTTACGACTAAGTCCGTGCCCCACATGAACAGATTGCGGAAATTAGGCACATATTCTGATTATTTAATTAATGTATTTCCAACTAAAACATTTCCAAATCATCATTCAATTGCGACAGGATTATATCCTGATATACATGGGGTTGTTGGTAACAGTTATTTTAATACTTCAACAAAAAAAATTGTTCACGTTAGTTATGAAATGTTTCACTACAATGATAAGGTTGTCCCGATTTGGAGGAAAAATGAGGATGAGGATGAGAAAAGACATTCAGGAATTATCATGTGGCCTGGTGGATGTTATCCATACCAGGGAAAACAAATTACATACTGTAAAGATTATGATCATAATTTTGATTGGTTCAAACGCATTGATTTGGTAAAAAAAAAAATTGGAGTCAACATGTTTTATTAATTTTGCGTTTATAGGCAATTGACTGGATCAAAGATCCAAAAAAGCCGGCTAATTTACTTATGATCTATATTGATGAACCCGACACTGATGGACACATTTATGGTATTGATTCAGATAAAGTCAATGATTTAGTAAAAAAATTGGACAACGTTACTCATTATTTGGAAGTAAGAATGAAAGTGCCCATGATGTTTTCTAATCTTGTTATATTTTTTAGCAACAACTTGAAAGAAACAACTTAACAAGTAAAGTCACAGTTGTCCACTTAAGTGATCATGGGATGCTGGATGTAACACCTTCAAATTTTATCAATGTGACACAATATTTGTCGCCAAATACATACACGTATGCGGGGTCAACTCCACTTTTGCAGTTCCACCCTAATAAAGGTACAGTTTGTTTTACTTTTCAGAAAACCACCAACACCGTAATGGGCTTTGATACCATAAAATGAAATCGAAAAAAAAAACATTATACGCACAAAATATATATAGTAAGAAGCCCTATGACACCATTGGTTATGTAAAAATGGCATTTGATTTTGAATTACAGGCATTAGAAATTTATGTCTGGAGGCCATGACGTCAGTTCACTTAATGGCTGTATCAACCAATCGCGTTACAAATCTATTGCCAACTTAAATCAAATAGTTAACATCATATGCGCATTGACGCAAATTAATGCAATAACGCAATATATGTTGACGTCACAAGCACAATTCGAAATTAGAGCAGAATTCAAATCTGAAAAAGATAAGAGCGTAGCTTAAGCTGCTCCATAATTATAATAGCAGTAGCGTAACACAGTTCTTCCAATTAGCCAAAAATTTGTGAATTAGCAAAATGAATTCACAACAAACGACTAAGCAATACAAAATAACTTTAATAATCAACAAGACAAAGCTAAATTGCATAAAAGAACCTCCAAACTTTAAAAAAGCGTTTTAAACACGAGGTTGAAGTACACCAAACGTGAATGCCAGTTGACGAACCGACTCTGTCATACATAACTTCTCCTTATAACACAATGGACTCGTCCAACATCCAAAACTCGTCCGTTGCACAGAGACGCCATTGTCTTTTTCTCATTTGATTTCGACTCTATAGATTGTTTTTTGTACATTAGGGCGAAGTATTAGGGCATAGTATTTTGTACACGTAAAGTATTTGATTTATAAGAAAAAGACTTATAACGTGTCAAATTCATCTCGGCGTAGTCAGAGGTGCAGTAAACTCAGTGTTGTCGTGGTGGGGAAATTCAGTTGACACCCACAGCTTTCGAAGTGTGATGTAACAGGATTGAACTTCAAATTTTCGTTAATAACGAGTACCTACGGATGCGTATTTCTATATGCATGAATAGAAAAACTTGATTATTTGTGCTAATTATTATTCCGACATTTTTTACGCTGTCCTTTTTACTTTTTGTGTGGACTTGGCTTTGTTATGGTGAGTGACCAGAAAGCAGGGTACAAACCTCTGGCCGAAAGTTTGTACCCATCCTAGATAGGAGCACGTAGTATTTCTTTCCTTATTCCGCTTCTACGCATCTCACACGCCAAGATGGATTTGACAAGCAATACTTTTTTCCTCTACTAGCTATGAAGTTAACCATTATTGCGTCTCCTAGCCAACTGAGAAGTGGAATTTCTCTGCGAGTGGTTAATAAATTTTTTTATTATTAACCTAGGTTAAGAATGGACAAATTCAAATGTTTTCAGAATTCAGAAATGTTCAACAAAAACTTGTGCAACATGATTTTATATACTCAGGAGATCGTCTTTAACGTATTTGCAAATGTATTTAATGTATTTACGACAAAATTATTTGAATAAAAATGCCATTAGAAATTTTTGTTGTTGACTCGTTGTTAAATGTTTAGTGTAAAATGATGTAAAAGCCCATTAACAGCCAAAATATATCTGGCAACATGGGATAACTTTTGAAATGACGTAACCTAAAATTGACAGGCATTGGAATCGGTAATTTATTCTTTTATTAAATGGACTTTTTACCCCTGTTTTGTTATTGCAAAATCTAAAAGTACGTGTCTCAACTTAAATTTTGACACTACTACACTTGACATTATTATTGCCCTAATGTACAAAAAACAATTTTTAATTCAAGTTGTGACTGTGACGTTAGTTTCCGGTATTTGATTTATTGCATTAATTTTCCTCAATGCGCATATGATGCTAAATATTCCATTTAAGTATTCGATTCAGTTTAACGCCGATTGGTTGATACAGTCATTAACGGAACTGACGTGATAGCCTCCAGACATAAATTTCTAATGCCCGTAATTAAAAATCAAATGCCATTTTGACATAACCAACTGTGTCGTAGGGTTTCTTGCTACATATAGGTATTTTGGTGTATAATGTTTTTTTCTCGACTTCATTTCCCGGACTAAAAGCCCGCATTGTAACAGCGTGTTACAGTTAGCTGCAGTTGTAAATCTCAAACTGTTCTTACTACATTTTTATAATACTTAAAACCGAATTTTTTTCAAGCGTGGTAGGAGAGTGACAAAATTACCGAATATTTTGAAATTATTAAATTTTAGTAAATTTAATTTCGACAAACGTAATTTAACAGGTGATAGTTTTTTGAAAAGTAATCTAACTGTATTTATAATTTAAAAAAGGAAGTGTCTAGTGCACTGAATAAACAGATTCTCAAAATTTTTTGGTGCACGGTACAATTGTCTCACTTTCGGAGAAACAGATTTTAAATTACAGAGTGTAGCAGAAAATGAGTAAATAAACATATTACGGGGGGAAAGGCGTTTCATGGCGTCAGCACGATGCTCGAAGTGGAGGATGTTTTCCTAGGATTACATTTCCTCTTGCCTAAAAAAAAAGAACCATAAGAGTAGTGCTGGCGTATGCGTAAATGTATGCACCAAAATATGTATTTCGAAATCTGTCTAGATCAGTGGTCGGCAAACTTATTAGACAAAGAGCCAAATATGAACATTACAACAATTTTTTAAAAAATTGGGAGCCAAATCTGCTTGTTTAGTAAACTTTTATTACACTAAATAAGTAGTACACTTCTTACCAAATTTTTTAAATAAAAATATTGCGCCTTCCGTAGATATTTGTGCCAGAGTCGCACTTAAGCCACATGCGGCTGTGGAGCCGCACTTTATCGACCACTAGTCTAGACAGTGCGTTAGACACACCTTTTAAAAACATCCATAAATAATGGGTGTATCAAAAATGATGGTCAAAAATTTAGCCAGTGATAGGCCTCACTCCAAGAAGATTTTTTTGATTATCATTTCTGATACACCCTATATATGTATATTATTATAAAAGCGAATTTACGTAGGATACGAATCTGAGATATATCAAAAATTGAAGAATGCTTCATCAAAAAACCACTTTAAGATATACAAAAAAGAAGAATTTTTGCCCAGATGGCACTACAAAGACAATACAAGAAGTCCCCCTATTATAGTACTTGCCGATGTTGGATATGGATTAGATGATCTAATAATTTGGGCAAAACAAAGTGCCGAAAATAATCGGCTAAAAAGTATTTTTTTCACTTTAAATCACATTGATTTAAAATTTTGTTTTAGTAACGAATGAATCAAAATTTGGAGTTCACGGATATGACAATACAGTTAAAGAAATGCTCCCCTTTTTTATGGCAAGGGGCCCTAAAATCAAAGTAAATCATAAAGTACCCCCTTTTGATACCGTAGACTTATTCAATTTCTTCTGTGAAATACTTGAAATAACTCCAACTAAAAATAATGGAACTGTTTCTAATATTGCAGATATTTTTTTTGAGAAAAATGGAACTTATTCATTATCAACTATTTTGACAATTATTGGTAAGTTTTTACTAGTTGCGATAATTCTTGAAGCAAAACCAAAAATTATACCACATGGTCGAACATGCTTTGCTTTTTATTAACAATTTATTGCACTTTTCAGCAGGAGGTATTGTCATTTCAGTAATACTAATTACTTCTGCGGCTGTGTTGACATTAATGATGATTAAAAGGCAGCAAAGTATTACAACGACTGCTGCGTTAAATAAGCGATTTCCTCAAACGTTTCAAAGTAGTATTGAAGCACAACATTTATTAGAGTCAGAAGACGCTTAGATATTAACTTAAATCTTAAGATCCCGTTCCGTTTTTATAAGTAAAACAATTTAATAAGTTGATTATCAACTCGCATGATTTTGAAATCAAATTTATAAAAATGGTGTGGGATATGTGTTATGTATAGCAACAAATTTTCCTAAGTAATACATCCAATGTGTATTAAATTGCCGGAAATTTTCGTTTTCATCAAACGAGTATTTTTTTCTTAGATAATTTTACACAAGTAAGTAGAACGAACTATTAAAAATGTGAGATATAAACACAACGAGTTGAATGATGTGAAAATTTCCTTCAATTTCACACGGAGTTGTATTTGGCATGACAATTCACCAAACAAACCTTGAAAAATTCTATAAAAAAAGTGTCTGGTAGAACTTTTCAATTTCCATCTTATGTAAACGTCATTGGTTCATTTTATAGAAATGTGTGAATCTGATTAGTCGAAAAATTGTGAGTTGAATAGTCATATATAATTGCAAGAATCTTGCCACAAGTTGTAACAACTGTTCATTTAAAAAAGTTATCAAGTATGCTATGAGATTTTGATAAAAGAAAATGTAGCGAAGAAGGGATGTCGGAACTTGATAGCGTCACAGTGCGCACGCAGTCGTGATTTGTCGTATAACTGACAGTACAGCAGCCGCATTAAATTAAGACATACTTCAAAATGTTTTTGTTTTTTCATAGCACACTTGACAACTTTTTTAAATGAACACTTGTTATTTAGCTAGGACAATCCAACGCGAACATTCAAATTTAAAAGTCTAGTAAAAACCAAATGAATCGTTTCGGAAATAAAACTATTGTAAATAAAAACAGGTTAATTTAACCAATTTTTTATTAATTTTCACATATTGTTCTGCCTATTATAGTTGACAGCTAATTTTCACAAGTTGGATTGTCATATTAAACCGCCTATTTTAGAATTACCTACTTTAAAAAAATCAAAATCCTTTGTAATGATTTTGTAATCCTTTGGATTGATGATATACATAGTTATAATTAATTCAATCAACTAAGACAAAATATGGGTGACATAAAAGTAGGGAATAAGATTCATATTTTCTAAGTTCTTTTTTTATAGAAAAACGACAAGACAGGTCGATTTTATTTTTCATTGCCCATGATTATGACTTACTACAAAAAAAAATTCCAACCGGTTTTTTGCTGAGACGTAATCTACTTTTTTTTAAATGGCAACCCCTATTTTTGGTGTTGAAAATTGAAACTAGGAAACTACATTTTTTCTGAATATAACAATATAACATTTATAGGGTCTAAAATGAAGACTTTAAGTAATTTAACCAACTTAAATGTGACTTAAACTTAAATTGACGTCCTTCCGTTTCTTGGCAATAATACAACTCATTTTCGAACTCCATTAGCACATTATTTCTCATTTTTTGAGTAATTAAGCGGTACTGATTTGTAATTATTTCTCTTAAATCCTCTGAATCTCTTGATTTTGTTGAAAATATTTTTGATTATATGTATCCCCCTCAGAAAAGCGGCCAAAACATCATCTAAATAATCTCTAACACCACGAGCGTAGTGTGGTGGTGCACCGTCTTGTTGAAAGCATACATTAGCTGCTGGTATGTCTGGATCCTCTTTATTGGGAAAAAGTTCCGCTAATGCTGGTACTAACGTGTCGCGAAGGATATCCAAATAAACTTGTCCAGTCAAAGAGATGTAAAAAAATACGGTCTTAAAATGTGATTTGACAAAACCACACCAAACATTCAATTTTTGTGGATGTTGAGTATGGGTTTCTCTCATCCAGTGCGGATTTTCTATCGACCCATATCTTAAAATATTAAAATCAAAAGTATTTCCAACAAAACCAAGAGATTTAGAATATTTAAGAGAAATAATCACAAATCAGTGTCGCTTAATTAGTCAAAAAATGATAAATAATGTGCTAACAGAGTTCGAAAATTGGTTGTATTATTGCCAGGACACCCAAGGATGTTAATTTAGACATTCAGTTCAGTAATTCTGTTCATTTCGTTTATTTTGAAAAATTCAATAAAACATTTAAAATGGCTAAATTACTTAAAGTGTTCATTTTAGACCCTATAAAGGTTATACTTTTATATTAGTTACACTTAGAAAAAAAAGTAGCTTGAATTTTCAACAACAAAAATAGGGGTTGCCGTTAAAAAAAAAGATTAAGTCACAGCAAAAAACCGGTTGTCAAAAATTTTTTTAGAAATAATCTACAAACAATCTTTACTATCAAAAAAGTCTACAACAAAAAAATAAAAACGATCTGTCGGCGTTTTCCTAAAAAAAATTAACTTAGAAAATATGAATTTTATTCCATACTTTTATGTGACTTTAAACTTTAAATTTCACCTATTGTTAATATACAGAGTTGTTCAATCGTATACAGTGTGTCAATTTTAAAAGTTGCAATCGGCAATATCTCTAGAATTGAAAGAGTTATTGAGAATCACTTAAAACCGTTTCGGTGGTTGCTAGGGGGAATCAAAATGACATGGTAAGTGACGCACCCCCACCCACCCTTTAAGCCACAGCCACCCCAACTTGAAAATTTTAAATGGCACTACCCTACTTGTGATACATCGTTAGAAAGCTCATAACAAACGCTTTTCAAAAATGTTATGCAAAAGCCTATTTGACAAAGTCATTTTTCCAAATACTCGAAAAGAAATACTTTAAATTTTCATTTTTGTTATTCGCTGTAGTAAATGAACTCTAATTAAAACTAAAATAAAACATTACCTAAATGATTAATTTTTATTAAATGCTATAATAGATGTTGAAAATGATTTCCGTTGTTTGCTAAACAAAAATAGAGCCTGTTTTGAAATTCTTCACGAACTTTTTGAAAAGTTTCTTTGCGAATAGCTCGAGACTTTTGAGTGATTCTTTGTCTCAATTGTTCAAGTGAGTTTACTTTTGTTTTATAAACCACAGACTTTAAATGGCCCCATAAAAAAAATCCAGTGGTGTAAGATCTGATGACCTAGGAGGCCATTCAATAGATCCTCTCCTCCCAATCCATTGATCTGGGTAGTGGTTATCCAACCATTGCCTAACTGAAAGTACATAGTGTGGAGGTGCTCCATCTTGTTGAAAATGCAGTAGATGTTCATTTAATCCGAGATTTTCCGATTTGTCTAATTGATTTTCAAGCTCCTGAACTATAAGAGGCTCAATGGTTGTAACCAGCATATTAGCGTATTGATCGCCGTTCAAATTGCCATCAATAAACAGAGGTCCAATAATGGCATCTCCTAGTATCCCAGCCCAAACATTTAGTTTTTGTGGATACTGCGTATGTCCCTTTCTCAATATGAGAGGGTTTACATCACTCCAATACCTGCAGTTTTGTTTATTTACATTTACATTTAAATAAAACGAACATTTAACCGAAAAACAAATGTTTTTTACGAATAATGATTCGGTAATGCATTTTTCAGTAACCATTTCACAAAATTCAATGTGCCGATCCGGGTCGTCATCGCCAAGTTCTTGGAAAATTTGCATCTTATAAGGATAAAATTTATGAAGTTTCAATACCTTTCGTACTGATTCGTGTGATAATCCAGTTTCCCTAGCTGCGTGACAAATTGACATTGTTGGATTTATAGCATATTGTCCAAGTACTTCAATTTGGGCTTTCTCACTGAGTACTCTTGGTTGACTTCTTTTTTATTCTTAACAGATCCTGTTTTCTCAAATTTGGCGACTAACTTCTGAACGTACGCATGACTGACATGTTTTTCTGGATATTTATTATTGAACACTGCCGCTTTTCGAAGAGCACAACGATTTTCAGAACCGTAAATAAATATCAATTCAACACGCTCTGTCATACTATAAACCATTGTTAATTTTTGATAATTTACAATATTAACAGGTACAATTAATAAATGAAATGTATGAATCTACAAAACAGATACATTATAATCTAATCCCAATAAACATAAGAGTGCAAAAACCATAATGTATTGCCATTTTGATAAAATTCAGAACACAAAAAAATTACGCAAAAAACATGAAACGTAGTCTTTAGGGTTTAAATAATCTTTTTGGTTGTGTATTTTGTAAATAACGTCAATTTTTCCTTTAGGACATCACATAACAAAAATGAAAATTCAAAATCTTTTTTTTCGAGTATTTAGAAAATGACTTTGTCAAATAGGCTTTTGCATAACATTTTTGAAAAGCGTTTGTTATGAGCTTTCCAACGATGTATCACAAGGACGGTAGTGCCATTGAAAATTTTCAAGTTGGGGTGGCTTAAAGGGTAGGTGGGGGTCTGTCACTTACTATGTCATTTTGATTCCCCCTAGCAACCACCGAAACGGTTTTAAATGATTCTCAATAACTTTTTTAATTTTAGAGATATTGCCGATTGCAACTTTTAAAATTGACACACTGTATACATATACATAAGGAAAAATTATGATTTTGGATAAAAATTTTAACCAGGAATAAATTTAACGATTCAAGTTGTGGTTTAGTAGTTCAGCAATGATGTGATCTACTGAGGAAAGGGTCTGGTTCAAAAAATCTTGAAATTGATACAATTTGCAACTTCAGTAGTACCTTTTCGAAATTGTAATATAATAATGCCCGGTTGCACAAACGTTCATCAAAATTGATGGCTTGTTAATCTCCCATTAACGTATTTTTAGCCAATCCGTCAATTTTGATTGACGTTTGTGCAACCAGGGGTAAGACTACAATTCAGCAAAAAAATTTCCAGAAAATGAAATAGACATAATTTAATTCGGGAACTTTCCATCTCTCTCTCGAACCCATTTAATACCCTTGCCATTTCAATTTACAATACACCCATTCGTTGTTTCAAATAACTTCACGGAAGCTTGGTTCACTATAAGAATTTCTATTTCACTAATTAACTGTCAAACCATTTTCCAGTTGTAAATAGGAGATTAGTGTTTTAATACTTAATTAAGGATAATTTAATTCTTTTCAAAAGTTCTGTTTCAGTAAAAACATAGTTTTAATAAAACATTCTGACGGGCAAGTTCATAAAACAATTCAACTCGGACCTTCAATTTAATTTGAAGAAAAATAATGGAAAATGGTTCATTCCATTGTGATAGAAATACAAATACTTAACAAATATTCTTAAGGTATTAAGAACGAGCGCATGCCAGTCAAGTCACATTATACAATAGTTATATAAAATAAAAATTTTCTTCAAATTTAATTTATTAGTTATAAATATATGGTAATGACAATAAGGTAAAATTTATGTGGTATGAAATTATAATAATGTCTTTACTAGAGAATAAACCGAGAAATTACAAAAAAACTGTGATATCTGTAATTTTTTTGTTAGTTTCGTTAAATTACATAACATAGTTGTATGTATTCGAATGTCACTAATCAATAATCGTTGTTATGATTATAATAATAATGAGACTTTTTCCTTATTTTTCAAAAACACGTGCTAGTTGTATTTCAGAACTGACTCCTTCCGTGTTTCTATGAATCCATTGTTGTCATATCATAGTATTTGACAACAGTCAGTGTGACAATTTGCATAGATTAGTTAATAAAAGACATACTTTCAGCAACATGTGAATTTATCCAATCAATTCAAATGTCCACTTATTATTATACATTAACGTAACAGGAAAATTAACTTTTTAACATTTTTTTCTCTGCTTAAATGTGTCCTAATTACAAAAAGAAAGACACGGGGCGAAAATTTATTAAGTAATTTGTAATGGATTTTTTCCTAAAAATGGTTTATGAATATATATACCTATTTGAAGATTAATTTTTAAAACACTGTCACAACGAAGTAAAATGACAATATCAAACGTTTTTTTATAAATGATTGAATTTTATCCCACTTCCTTAAAGACAAATTTTGGTCAATGCCGCTAATAAGAAGCTAAAAACGATGAATTCTCCATCAAAAACGCAACAAACATTTATAGTCACCCGTTAGTATACTCGTGCTTGGTTTTTAAATATATTTCCATGACTTGAACTTAGGAGTGTTGTGTGTTTTTTAAAGGTGGAAAAGGAAACTTGATCTGTGTTTTATGGGTCTTCCAAAATGCACTCTCTTTTTCCTCATTCATGAGCATATATTTAAAGATCAAACCGTTAATAAACTTTTAATCATGCGACTTTAAACATGTGTAGTGTAATGGCTTGAAAAAATAGTATTTTAGATATCACGTGAGGTAACAGTCATTTTTGGTGGGCTTCATTAGCACGTGAATTTCCAAAACACTGTTAACCCATTTTATTTTTTGCACGAACCTTTTTATAATTTATATAAGAAATTACCCGTCCAAATATCTTCTTTAAAATCACATCGGCAGCGACTCTGCACTAATCACGCACTTTTATAATAGATTGCGCGTTATCAACTAAAAATAATAACTATTAACATTTTTTTCTGAAATTTTAAATCCCCAGTATGCGTAAATTACATTTTATACATACATAGTACTTTACTCCTCAAGGTCCTCCTCGTCTCAGTTTTCCATTTTTTCTTCAGTTCCATATGGCAAAATCCATATCTTGTCATTTCTGGATCGTACAGAAATAGCTATTTACATTCGTATGCGGTAACTTTAATTTTGCAGGCGACAACTTTGTTTCAAGATTGTTGATTAGTTGGATTTCTTTTTTACTTCTAAATTTTATAACTCGTAGATAAATAAGTATTATAACACGCGCAACACACAGTTTTGTAGAAAATTAAATGCTCTACAAAAAAGGTCTCTTGTGGTTAATCGATTACTCTAACCCTTTAGAAGATATTCGCAATCGAATGAATACCAATGCGTACTGATTTTAATAGTTGTGTAATAAATATGTATTTTAAATTTATCCATTTAGATAACCTTTTTTGTAGAGTGTTTAATTTCCTATAAAACTGTATGTTGCGCATTTTATAATATTTATTTATCTACCAGTTAAATAATTTATAAGTAAAAAATAAATTTTTGTTAAATTCTTCAAACTTTGATCTACGATATCTTCTAAACGGTAAGAACGTTTAGTTTCCTAAAAAAATGTACATAGAAATTTTCTGTACGATCAAGAAATGGAAAACTGAGATAAAGAGGACCTTTCGATTAAAATTAAAAGCTCATCTTTGGAGAGCATTTTTGAAAGGTGCATAGGAACCAATTTTTTATTGTCGAAAGTAATGAATGTCATAATGTTTACCGTAACTAAGATAGTATTTGGCTATATTGATGTAGTAAGAAATAAACATTTTTTTTAAATGAAATTTTTGACTTAATAATATTCTAAGCCTCATGATATGAGGTAATGAAATTTTAGAAGAATAGTTTTAGAAAATTAAATTTCAAATGCTCATGACTGACAGAATTCAAATTTTGGCACCATGTACATACCTAATTTGCTATGGATATGCGAGGGCGGTTCAAATATGATCGAGACAAATATTCTGACACGTTTATTTACTATCGAAAAAATTTACAAAAATTCGCATCTTATCTATGTAATTCCCCTCACTAGTTACGTATTTTGTCCACATCTCCGGAAGTTTTTTAATGCCGGTATTGAAGAATTCCTTGGACAACTCGGACTGCCATGTGCACACGAACTCCTCTACCTTGTCGTCGGTGTTGAATCTTTGACCTACGAGGGCTTCTTTCAGTGGTCCAAACATGTGGGAGTCGCAGGGTGATAAATCTGGACTGTATGGATGGTGTTCCAGTACCTCCCATCCTAATACCGATATTGTATCGAGCGTAAGACGCGTGGTATGAAGTTCAACAGTTTAGGAACCCATCGCGCCGTTATTTTGCGATATTTAAGATGTTCGTGGATGATAAACTCTACACTACCAATACTGATGCCGAGTTCAGCCAAAATGTCTCAAACATTCATCCTACGGTACTGCAAAATGAGTTGTTCTACGCGCCAAATGCTGTCTGGTGTAATGCTGGTTCGCGGTCGACGATCATGCGACTCATTTTCGACGGTTTTGCGGTCATCCTTGAATGCTTTGGCCCATTTAAGCACGGCAGCCCTACTCAGGCACTCACTACCAAACTGATTTTGCAAACGCAGAAAAGTTTCCGTATTTTTAACGCCTTCGCACACTAAAAAACGAATGACAATACGTTGCGCAACGGAGCTCGGCACTTGACGATCACTCATGATCGTAGCACACGTGTGAAATATGCGCTACTGGCGAAGACTCTGCCACATTGTTCGTAAGGGACCCAGCTATCACATACTCAAGCCATGACTTTCAAGTATTTCAAAGCATATATACGCGCCATCTACAGCGTTTGTCTCCTTTATATTTGAACCGCCCTCGTATAAGAAATTTAAGCTTCTAGAAGGCTGTTTTGTTTCTTTCCATATAACTTGCATCGGCAAAAAGCATTTCTCAGCCTTCTAGAGGATATTTTTTTGATCATATCGTATATGCTGTTCCGGATATACAGACGGAGAAACTATTTAAAAAAATTAAAGTTCGCAAATTTTTCTTAAGTTTTTTCACTGCAGTAGACACTTAGCCTAAATAGTCACCCCTAACAACAGAATTTCGATCATAATTACGGTCTGTTTTAAAATTTCAAAATCCACCAGCTTCAGAATAGCTGAATTCTGGAGGACAAAGTAAATCATTAGATTGAAGCAAAGCACATGTCGGCCGATCGTCATAATGGTTTCTAACTGTTTGTCCTCCAGGGTCGCTGATTATATGTTCCCGACCTGTGACTATGTTAAACTCGCAATGTTACCCTAATACAAAAATTCATTTGTGCTCATCAGGGTAAAGTAAAACAGAAAGAGAGAGAGTGAATGTTCCAACAATATAGGGACTCCAATATTGTAGACACCGTTAATTAAAAGCATGTACAGCTCAGCGGATTAAAATACCCTTTAGCAGGATTACTGCTTGTAACGTAATAAGTATTTATTATTTTTTAAACTATCTACTTACATATTATGTTTGTAAGGAACCGGTATTACAAAGTACATCTGCATGTGTCACTAATTGTATATCTATTGTATTATGCCATTCCTATTTTTGGTTTTACAGATAATGGAGATACCAGTAATTTGTAAGTGATTATTTTTGTCAGAACCAAGGTACAAATTTAAATATCTTTCAATTGAATGTACGTATACTATTAAAACCATAATGTAATGCTCGTTTTTTGTTGTAAATATATTTGGGTGATATTAGATTTAGTTATTTTTTGAAATTGTTGAACTGTTGTACTATGTTAAATAAATGTTTCGTTTTTTTTAGTAGTTCTCTTCTTCTTGTTTTAGTAGTTCCCTTCTGCATTAATTTTGTTGAAATAAAATAGTTTTATATTTATATAGTAATAAAAAAAACTTCTTGTCTTATCAAAATATAATTTTAATAAAAAAGATTTCTTGAGAATTAACTTGGTATTGCTACTGTTAATGAATTTATCTTTTTCTAAATCACAAAAATTGAAATCAAGAAATTTACTGTAAGGTATCAATAATTTAATATCAACTATGTAAACAATAAATACATCATAATTTATTCAAACCAAACACTAGATCTCGGAAGGGAAATCAATAAACCGAAATCAAAATGTATTTTATGAGTGAATGACAAATTTAACAAACCTGAAATTGTACTTTTAAAAAAATAAGCAAATATATACATTACGGATTTGATTTCTACAAACATTGCTTCAAACAACCATGGTAAGCATTAATATACATATGAGGAAATTAAATTAATTATTTTCGTCTTCTTCATCCTGTCTTCTTGTCCGAGCTCTAGCTCCTCGACGAATTTGATTTAAGCATGCTAACATTCTAATCATAAATGCTGCAGGTACTGTAATGGTATCTCTAGTTTCTTCCAACATAATCGCATTACGATTTATCAACTAGAATTAGTATTATTTATAAAAAATACACCACTTATTAAAACCTTACGTCTTCTGCCATTTTGACATTAAAGCTAGGTTCACCTAAAATAGGTGCCCACAATTTTACGTCATGGTCTATTCCACTAGTAGCAAGAAGTGGCAAAGTAGGATGAGGTTGTAAGCAATTAACTACATGTTGGTCTGCTTGTAGTAACATTTTTAGCTCCGTAGTATTTTTGTCCCATATGAATACATGACCGCAGTCCGAGCCCGACATTACATAGTCATTGCCCCAAAAACAAGCTTCTTTTATCATGGTTCTAAAACAAGTACAAAAGATTAAAATGGGTAATTGTCAGACATAGGCATAGAAATGTCACGCAGACTCACTGCACTCGCTTGCAGTCAGCTCGAGCCATGAGCGTCGGATCTAGGCTTGCCGTGTGTAACCGTATTATATATTATTAATATATATATATATATATATATATATATATATATATATATATATATATATATATATATATATATATATATATATAATATATAACAGAAAAATTATAACTAGAAAGTAAAATCCGAGAAACGACGGACAGTTCGATTGCTATATACAAATTTCTGTAAATTCGTTAAATAAGTAGGTAGTTAATAAGTCGGTCTAGATCGGTGCGCGCGCCAATGTGTAGCCATCGCACCGCTTGGATTTCCCGCCGTGACATTTCTGTGCCTAAATCTGGTAATAGTACACCAAACTCACTTTCATTTTCGCCACTGTGATGCAAATGACGCATCCGTTACTGTGGCAACTCATATAAAAGTTAATGCCAAGTGCACGCCATTTACAATATTTAGATCACAATGGAGAACAAATAAAAGTGAACTTGATATACATTTTACAACACAGGAACACGTGGGTTATTAAGTGAAAAAAGAATAAAAGTGAAATTCAAATTGACAGTTTTTGTTAACAATTTGAGTTTTATGTCTTAGTTATGCACGTGTTTACTAATTCCAAATTAAACCACCAAAGAACATGTCGCTTTCTGTTAATTGTATTGTAAATAACGGAAAATACAACTAAACAAATAAATGATTATTTTGTTGAAACCAAAGTCTACATGTACATAAAAACATACACCATTTTGGTTAAAAACAACCCTTAATAAATAAAGATTAAGAGGTTAGCTTTAAACGTCATTTATGCTAAATTGACCCATGTTGTCGTGTATACTTTACTCAATGTGACGCCAGACCAATGCGCAGCAAATTTTACTTTGGATCGCCAATAGCCAACTGTATACTTAATAATGAATTATCTACATTTTAAATGCCCAAATTTCCTCCCATTCCAAAAAATAAGTTCTACTTACCGAGCATTTCTGTGTCCTACGTATTTATGCTTCATTTCTGCTTCATACGTATTTACAGTATCAGTCTTTTGAGATGACGATGCATCAATGTATCCATCGTCGAAGTCATCAAACTCAGCGTCAGAACTCTAAAATTAACGAGTTTGAATATGTTTTAAAGAAACGGCTTCCCAGATAGTAGTTGAAGGAGTGTTTATTCAGCTAGCCGTTTTGTTAGTTCCAGGCCTATGTCTGTTTCTTATTACCACAGTACACAATATTATCACAACCTATAAACTATATCAGAAATGTCAAAAATTTTAAGAATAACTTGTGCTGTTTCCGTTTTCAATTTTGATAAATACTTGACGAACGCTGGTCGTTAGTTTCTGTTTTTAGGTTTCTATTAAAAAGTCCACAGATAACGCTACAGTACTTTAGACATAGCCAGATGTAAAAAAAAACACTTCTTTTAAATGTGACTAGCCAATTAAACAACTTCTTCACCTTCTTCTGTAATCCAGGAAGTCGTGTTCTAGTTCAATTTTGTTTTATTTACTGCGCCATCATCAGGAAGCTCAGATGAACTTTGGACAAATACCCGTTCACTTTGTGATGTTGAAGGCACTGGCGATGTATCATTCTGTGAACTATCAAAATTTCCTCGGTTATATTCATCGCCGACTCTCAAACTGATTGTGGCATTGGCCGTACTTTGCTGAGAATACCTGAGACTAACAGATGGCTCTGACCCGTGCTGTTCTATGAAGCCATCTCGTAAATTTCGCAACGTTGTTAGGTGGCTGTATAGGCTTGTAACGCAAGCAGAACCTTCACTTTGTCTTTCTTCTGAACTGCTTGTGGAAGGGGATTGATCCTGTTCTTGTCTGTTAGAAAAATGAATAATGATTTGAGGCAAAAGTTATTATAATGATAGAAGATTTTTTAAACATTTCGATTTCAAGTCTTTTTAAAAGGTGTGGTTAAAAAACATAAACACAACCTCTTTGTTTATTAAAATGGGGAACAGGTCAAACCCCTGAGTTTCCTTTTATAAGGGCCGTGGCGTGCTCTTATTATATACCAAAAATATTTTTTAGAAAGCACAGCCTTCTAGATAAAAAAAAACAAAATTACAAAATGTCATAAACTCTTTGTTAAGTTAACAATGGTTATGACTGTATTGCTTTAGTCACTCTACTATTTCGCTAGATACAGTATACCAACAATCATTAAAGAAATCGTTTTTAAACATTTTCTTTTAGCTAACTCAAGTTATGCATTATTGTTAAAGGTGTTTTTCATAATATTACCATAAAATAATAATTTTAATTTGCTCTTGCAAAGTAATAAAGGTTTCTAATAAAGGTATTTTTATTAATTTTTTAGATTGCTGCCTATTAAAAAGAAATGCGCGCTTTTCACACATCCGATATACTTTAACTTTTCATTTTTCTGAAAAATGAAGTTAATTTTTTTTTCTCGAAAATACAGCATAGTGGAGTAAATCTACCGGATCATAATAAACAACAAGGAAAATTTTTGCAGAAAGCTAATTTTTTTTAAAACTGGTTACTTACGATACATATAAGACTGAAAATAAGTTTTCTGGTTCCGGAATGTTCCGCACGACTTTTGGGGGCGTTTTTAGGACATTCTATGCGTAATTTGCTCTTTATATAGAGACTCTGTTAAATATCTAGACTTCTATAAGTCGGATTGACTTAAAACAAAAACCAAAATGTTTATGAGGAAGTCCTCTAACCATATGTCTAACTTGTAAACCTTGAACAAACAGCATAACCTCCAAATGGCCAAAAAATCGCGTTAACCCAAAATTTCAAACTTTTATCGATATTGTTGAAACGGGTAGACAGATTTAAATAAAAACTGAAGAAAATACGTGGCTTATAATAGAAAAAAACCGAACTAAATTTTAGGGTCATTTTTAACCTCAATTTCGAAAAAATAGCAATTATCTTCAAAAATATATTCTGTTCTACAGCTTGGGCAAATCATCCAAAAAATTGTTTTTTTTCCACATTGTAGCTTTTTTAGGAGCTTTCAGACGGTCTAATTAGTTTTTTATATAACCTCAAAAAACTCTAAAATTTGACTTTTTTCCATTTTCACTGCTATAATTTCGTTTTGGTTGGAACCAAATTTGTTACCACATATGAGGCAAATTAGTGGTGTAGATGACATCTTGGTAGAAAATGAGATTTGCGGATATTACTAAAGATCCAAATATGACTTTGGTACTACAGATATCAAGGTTCTAAAAATGAGGAAACCTTTTTTTATCAGTCCTGAACTTTTACGTAATTATATCATATATAATATAATATATATATAGTATAATATAATAAATAAAAATTTAACTTAATTTTTACGTAAAACTTTAGGATTGATAAAAAAAAGATTTCCTACTTTTTAAAACCTTGATGTCTGTAGTACCAAAGTCATATTTGGATCTTTAGTAATATCCGCAAGTTTCATTTTCTACCAAGATGTCATCTACACCACCAATTTGTTTCATATGTGGTAAGAAATTAGGCTCCAATCAAAACGAAATTATAACAATCAAAATGGAAAAAAGTCTAGAGTTTTTTGAGGTTATGTAAAAAACAAATTACATCATCTGAAAGCCTGTAAAAAAAGCTACAATTTGAAAAAGGAAATTAATTTCCAGAATGATTTGCCCAAGCTGTAAAAAAGATTATATTTTTGAAGAAACTTGGTATTTTCTCCAGATTGATGTTATTTTTTTATTACAAGCCACGTCTTTCTTAAAATTTTTATTTAAATCCGTCCACCCGTTTCAACAATATCGATAAAAGTTCAAAATTTTAAGTTAACGTGGTTTTTTGATCATTTTGTCGTTATGGTGTTTGATTGAAGGTTTGCAAATTAGACATATGGTTAGAAAAAATTCTCACAAACATTTTGGTCTTTGTCCTAAGTCAATCCGATCTATAGAAGTCAAGATATTTAAGAAATAGTTTCTAGAAAGGGCAAATTACGCATAGCACAAAAACGCCCCCGAAAAGTCGTGCGGAACGGTCCGGAACTGGAAAACTTATTTTCAGTGTTATATGTATCGTAAGTAACCAGTTAAAAAAAATAGCCTTCTGCAAAAATTTTCCTTGTTGCTTATTAAAATCCGGTAGATTTACTCCACTAGCAATCAAGTGTGGAGTAACTGTCCCAGAACGTTTTAGAGGCGAGTTGAAAATATCGAATTATCATTTAGTTGAATTATTTACTACAAGAATACTTCAGATTTTTATTCCTATTCGCATCACTTACTTTAAGATCTATTAAGATGGTAATAATACCTGCTTGTTGTAGCAACTTCATTATCTACGTCCATTGGTGCGTTTACTGATCCGTTTGGTGTTCCTTCAGTTTCATTTTGATTCTGTTGCAGATTTTCCTCTTGTACAGTTTGTCTTTCACCTAAAATATTTCTTTGCGAAGTCTCATTTGGATCTAAAGAATCTTCTCCGCCTGCACTCAACGCAGCTCTTGTCATGGGATCATTTAACATTTGTGATAAAACATCGGTCATTCGTTGCATTAAAGTGGCATGCAATTGAGGCCTTGCTTGTCCAATACCTTAAAAAAAATTCAGCGTTTGTGCTTATTTATTACCTTATACTTACTGACAGTGGTTGTTGTATCTCTTTCTGGACGTGCATCCGGTCCAGTATCAGACCAGTCTCCTCTCAATCTTAATCTTCGTACATGAGGAGGAGAATTATTTACTCGTTCCCGTTTGCCTGCTAACATTTTAACTTTCTCCCAAGGAGACGTTTTAATAGGTTTTTTTAATTCAGTTAGTTGATTTTCCTTTAGAAAGAGTTGAACAGTTTAAAAAATCAACACTTAAAGTTACATTTTATTTGCACATTACCTGTATCCTAAATAGATACAGATAATCAGATGAGTAACTAACTAGCATGTCTTGACCATCATGACTGTAACTCAGTGATGTTATTCTGTATCGTCTATCTTCAAGTTGTGGAGCAATGAAACTGCAGAATGGTCGAGCTTTTAGATAATCTATTAAAAATAATTTCTTTTAGATAGAAAGATAGTCTATTATACCATAAAAATAATAACCTACCTGTTTGAGAACTAATATACCGCCGATCATATACACGCACCGTTGAGTCAGCGCATCCTACAGCGAGTTGATGTGATGCAGTTGGACTTATAGCAAGAGCTGTTACAGCTCTCTGACACATTACTAAAATATCATCTTTACAACGTGGCTTTCGGCAACTTAAATTTTGTAACTTCAAGTATAACATTAATAGATGTAATACATTACTACCTTGTTTTTGTTCTCAAGTCAAACCAACGTACTGTGCCATCTTCTCCACAACTTAAAAAAGTATTTGGGTCATTTGGAATGGTAATAACTTCGTAAGTTGTTCCAGCGTGACAGTTAAATTGATTATAATATGTATTTTTCGTGTCTTCTAGATCTAAATAAAGTTAATGGTGTCAGTAATTTTCATACATTTATAAGTACAAGATGACCACTATTAAGTGTCTATGTTACCGTCAGCAATGTGAAAAATTCATCATTCTGCGGAATGCCTAGTAGGCAATAAAGATAAAGCTCAAATAACCAGTCGATCCACAGAATTACTATCGCTTTAGTCAGTTTGCGGATTGACTGCAAATTTTTAAGCAGTATGTACAGTGCCACTTAATTTCAGCAATCTGCGAACTAACAAGACGCAGTCCTCACTTTAACTAATTAGAATGACCCATGTCTAACGACAGATGGTTATTTGTGCATTTCCATCCTCAATTGAAAGTGATTATGGGGACAAAGATACTGTCAGTAATATCAGTTCGGGTTTGGTCTCAAAGGGAGGTATGTTTTAGTCAGAGTGAAGATCACAAGGTGTGCTTACAGTTAAAAGCTCTAATTATGTTAATGATTTTTATTATTATGGTGCCAAGCGTCCGTTATATTTACAAAATAAGAAAACACCAACGACCTGACCTGACCAAATCACATTTTTACTCATATTGATATCCATCCACATTCAAGAGTGAAAATGCACGAGAAATCGTCTGTCACCATCTGTCACCATCTGTCCCTAGAGGCAAAACATTTAGGTTTGTTCCAAAAACAGTACAGAACCAGGAACGATTATTGACTGGTGATATGGATATTCTGCGGATTACCTATGAATTCTGCGGAATGACTGATTTCTCACATTGCCGGTAACACATATAAGTACATTTTTTTTGAGTAAAATTTTATTAACAGTTGAAAAAAGAAATAAAAAAGTCAAGAAAAAATAAAAAAAGAACAACTTTTGTATAACAACATACTTTTCAAAAGGTTTCAAAGTGATCCCCTTTTTTGCGAATGCAGAATTTGACAATATTTATCGGCACGTGTCGCAACTCTTTTACTAATATTTTGTCCCATTCAGAGTTTATTTTAAAGTTTTTATTAGATTTTTGTGGGACTTAGCGAAAACTCTTACCTCTAGAATTAACCCGATGTTGCAACCACAGATGTTGCAACCCTTAGGGCCGGTTTACAGAAGGCGAATTAAATATTTAATAACAATTAACTTTTAATTCGCGATTAAATCGGCTTTGATTGGTTTAAATGGGTATTTAATCGCGAATTAACTATTTAATCGCAATTAAAGTTAATGTTACCTTCTGTAAACCGGCCCTTAGCATTAAATGCTTAAGGTGATCACTACTCACTTTAAAAATATCAGGGAAATGAGTTCAGCAACAGTTTTGAATTTTGTTCGCTCTGTGGACCAAAGCTATCCTGCTGGAACATCTATTCAGGTTTCCATCTGGTCAATTCTAACGTTTGTGACTCTACATGCAGGCAAGGGGGTCACTTTAAAACCCACTGAATATGTTATATCTCTTAATAATAATTTTATCCATTTTTTTTTATTGTCGTATACACTTAATACTGGTCACCTCTGTATTATCTATTTTTTCCCACGATTCCACACAAAGCACAAGGATCTTTCTTGAATTTGGATTATTCCAAAAATCTGTTCAAAGAGATGTAGCCTCAGATAAGTCCCTTACACGGTTATCATTACTCTAGAGTACAGGCACTATTACATGGCGATAACTTATTTTTGTAATTGGTTGCTTGAACGTGTTAGACAAGATGATAATTGAGCATATATATTTTGAGATGTATAATGTAAAAGTTTTGTTCAAAAACGGTATTTTCATACATCGTATATACGGCCTGATTCAGATAAAATAATGAGCCTGATGATTTAGCGATGCAACCCAAAAAACAAATTTCATTTACGTCTTTGATCTAATTTAAATTAAGGTTTTTAAATTGAATCCAAGTTATCATCTGTTCATGTTACTCTGACATTAGCGCAGAAAACGGTCATTTGTGCCAGAGAGAGAAAATAAAAAACTCATTTTGATATAACCTAAACTCCAATATAAAGTGTATAAAAGAATGAAGCATTAAAGGAAGAGAAACAGATCTATTCCCCGTATATTAAAATCATATCGGTTTTTTCGTTGTTGGTATACACCATTTTTAACTAATGTCAATGCACTGTCAAAGTAACATAAGATAACTTAATTGCAAATGCAAATCGCGCGTAATTAAAAGTAGATCAAGACGTAAATGAAATTTGTTTTTTTGGTTGCATCGCCAAAACATCGGGCTCATTATTTTATCTGAATCAGGCTGTATATATCTCTATATCTGTCTATATCTCAAAAACTATAACCATTTGTATAAGACAAATTTGATTTTTTTAGCATCCTTTCAACAAGTACTATCACTTGTTAAAATTTGTAAAAAAAATTATAAACACCCTGTATATCTTATTTTAACGTTAGAACTTGAACTATCACCAAGAATTTTTTTTACATATATTTCAATCATACACTATACCAAAAAAATTGCTATAATACATCGTATATCGTTCAACAAAAATTAAAAAAAATTTTACCTAACATTTTTTGCATCCTTCAAACAAGGGCTATCACCTACTAAACTCTGTAACATTACTTCAATAACACCCTGTATATAAACTTCATTTATTTGACTTTGACCAGTAGGATCATAAAAGAGGTGGTGGCGTTTAACACGTTCTCCCTAAAAGGCAGGGCCGGATTATAGTTGTTAGCGCTCCTAGGCTAATCTTACTCTGCGCCCCCCTCCCTTCCCCCACCCCTTTTGTTAAAAACTATTTCATAGGAAAAAAAGTACCGTTTTTTTTATTTTATATAATTTACACTTAATTGTTTTTAAGTAAAAAAGTAACCACAAGTATTTATTAAATCAAGAAATTAGAAAATTATAAATATGAATACAAAAATTTAATTTTCCGACACTTAATAGAAGCAAATTCTTTTATGACTTCATCAAAATTACAATTTTTAACCAAATCTGACTGAATAGCCAAAAGTGAAAGATTTCTCCTGCCTTAATAGACTTATAAGAAAATTTTTATACGGTTAAGTGCTGAAAATGATTTTTCTCCCAAACAATTTGTAACAGAAATGCATAAAAAAATTTGCAGCGCCACATCAACATTAGGAAATGTTGACTTAACTTTGTTGTTCCGAACCAATTTAAGCATTTAGTCCACGCTTAGACTATTTGAACTAATATTCTTAAAAAATATATCATCTACATTATTAGAAAAAAATTTTGCCTAACATTTTTTAGAAAAAAATTAAGACTCACTCAAACTTTTATTATTCAATTTAAGCAAATTGCTTTTAAGGTAATAGAAAATTTTCAAGCACTTTATCACATTAAATCTAAATACGGACTGAGCAAAAAACAAATATAATTTCTTATTTTTTTAGAACTTTGTTACATGCCTAATAAGTGTAAGTTACTACTTATATTTTTACGATTTGTTTTGGAAGATTTATACTGTAGCTCGAACTGTGTGTACTTGTAAATAATACAATAAAGTACTTAACTACTAATTGACGTCGCCAGTATATGGTTTCAATAATTTTGTGAATTCTACAGAATGTTGTTGTTATCACATTTTTACTAAAGTCTGTCTCATGGACTTATCCCCTTTTGTAATCAAATTATTAGAGTACGCCTTAATCTACGATGTATAGCTTCGTGTGAATTTGATATTTGACAGAACACAAATCAAACATTTAAATAACGAAAATATTGTAATTTTACGAATTAAATTTCAGAAAACTTTGTTGCTACAAAAGAACTCAGTACAAGGAATTATACCAAAAATTTTATTTTTTTAGGTATTGAAGGAAAGTGTGAAGAAGAAAGAAAGACAGAAGATAGAAAAGTGTGACATTTTTAATACAATACGTTTTATTTTCGTTGCATTTTAGGCCATAAGGTAGAAAGAGATAGCAATAAGAACGTGAATCTTTACTTGCGTTGAAAGGTTTTATTACAAAAAGGGATAAGACTGTGAGACAGACTGACTTTACTGTGAGTGATTTTGTTTCAAAACTTTTTTTTTTTAAATATTTTATTTTTTATTTATCATAATTTTTTTTATTAAATGCGTCCGTTTTTTCTGGCGCCCCTAGGCTACAGCCTAGATAGCTTATTGGGTAATCCGGCCCTGCTAAAAGGACAAAACATAATTTTCGGTAAAATTCTGGGAGATGCTCTTCAAAGCTGTACTGTAGTCTGTTGATTGTGTTGTTCCGTGACCCCTAATGCACTCACAGGGTGTCCCAACTACAATTTGCAAATGTAAATTCTACGATTTCGTCCAAGTTTCGGAAAAATGTTAAAACAGGTCAATTTTAGCTTAAAGAGGGACCAAATTTTATCATAGTTTCAAAGTTATTACCACATCCCTCTAGCGCCCAAAAATTCAAAAAATTTAAATCGCTAGTGGGATCGAGTGACACATCATTTTAAAGCTGCTTTCATTGTCGATGCAACCACGTATCTTTTATGAATTTTGAACGATTTTTTTCTGACTCTTAGTTTGACTTTGTCGTTGTACTGACGAGCTGGATATCTCAGTTAAAGAGGAAATAAGATACAACATACATAGTTTGTATCAAGAAAAGAAATATGTGACTATAAAAACATTAAATACCATGTTAACAGAAATAATCCAAATTTCTGACACATCATTTTGGAAAGTGGTAAAGTACAAAATTTAACAAATATCAAAAAAATACTTTCGATAAAAAAAACAAACAGAAAAGCTCTTTGTGGAATGTCACATATTGTTTCAAAAAGGTAATTTAGAAAAATATATATCAGCTGATTTAAAAATATGTAGCAAAATTTCAGTCTGAAATACAGTAGCACAAATGATGAAAATCTTCAAAAAAAAAATTATTTTACCAAATTTGGCGTTTTAAATATAGATAGTTTTTGAGATACAGGCTGTAGAAATTTTTTCACAAAAAGCAACTTTTCTGAGATGCACTATGTATGACAACAATGTTTTTTGGGAGAAAGTTCTACATCGTGTATCTCAAGAATCATAAATATTTGTATATGGCTAGTCTGGGTTTTTAGCATTCTTTCAACGAGGACTATTACCAGGTAAAAGCTCGGTACTTTATCTCATTACACCCTGTGTATGTGGGGTGATTCAAAAGTCTAGAGCATAAATTTAACCTGACATACAGCACCACAAATAATGAAAATCTGAAAAAAAAATTTGTCTTATCTCGAGTGACAACAAAATTACGTGGCTTCAAAACTGAGTATAAAAAACCATTTTTTGGAATATCTCAAGAATCGCTTAACAGATTATTATAAAATTTGGTACAGGATCAAAGTTAAATGTATTTTTTCCACTACTAGCTATGAAGTTAACCATTATTGTGTCTCCTAGTCAACTGAGAAGTTGAATTTCTCTGTTACTGGTTAATAATTTTTTCTATTATTAACCTAGGTTAATAATGGACAAATTCAAATGTTTTGAGAATCCAGGGATAGTTGTTCAACAAAAACTTGTGCAACATGGTTTTGTATACTCAGGAGATCGTCTTTATCGTATTTGCGAATGTATTTAATGTATTTACGACAAAATTATTAGAATAAAAATGCCATTAAAAATTTTTGTTGTTGACTCGTTGTTAGGTTCGTTGTCAACGAAAATGTTTGTTGTTGTTCATGTTGCCATGGTGTAATTTCAAAAAATGATAGATTTATGCTTGTTTTTAAATTTTATTATTATTTCTGTGCTACTTGATTTTTACAAGAAAAATTTTTGTTTTTAATTTTTGCCTTAAATTTGGATAGTAGTGGAAAAAATAGTATATACACCACGGTGGTGAAGACATTTATAGGCCTCGCACCTTATTCCGCTCGGGGCAAAGCCCCTCGCGAAATAATCTTGATGCTCGGTCAATAATAACATTCTTCACCACCTTGGTGTATAAATAACTATTTTTTATTGATGATAGATAAATTTTGCTATATTATCTCCATTTCTGTTTACGGTATTTCCGTTGCACCTTTTTGATGATTATCCAATTTTTTCTTCATTACTCTCCATTGAGTTAATAATAAGACTATTATTATTAGTTTTATTATTAGATCTATGTTACTCTCCAATTTCTAGAGCAAGTATGAATATAAAACAATATATATTTCTCTTTCCTAAAGCAATTATAAATTTGAAACTCATAAAACATGCAAGTTTTGTAGTTGTTGGGAAGGCCAAATCAGTTAACAGTGTTAACACATCACCCTCGGCATCACTATGAATAAGTGTTTGGTATAACCCAGTACAGATTTAAGTATAAAAAAGGTTAAACATTTAAATTAAAACAACTTTAGAACGTTTTAAAACCAGCTAAAAAATATTTTTTTCCAAATCGTATCCTCTCTTGTCAAAGTAAAAGCGGCAAATTTAAATTTTAATAATTATTTACACAAAAACGTGTAGAGAAATTTTGTTTTAAAAATGTATGTGAATAGTCTCTTAGTATAGCTTTATGCTATCTTGAATAGTTCGCTAAATAAGTGAAAAAAAAATATTCTGAAAAATTACAGTTGCCCAGAGGCTAGTGGGGGAATTTTAGCTCATTTGGAAACGGCCTATTCAGTTGGAAACCAATTATTTTTTCAAAAGTATGTATACAGACTGTTATGGAAGTGAATGCAAAAATTTTAACTTGAAATACAGCACCACAAACAACAAAAATCTGCAAAAAAAATTTTGGCCTATCTTAACTAATAACAAAATTATAGGCCGTCAAAGTTGGATATAACAAAACATTTTTTTGTTATATCTCGAAAACCGCTTAACCGAATAATACCAAATTTGGTACACAAATGAAGTTGACTGTACTCTTTTCATTTCTACTAGCAAAATTTTGCTGCACATCTCAATTTCAAGTTACGGCACTTTGTTTCACATTTTGGGTAGTTAACCAATTTTCTTCTTATTAATTTCCAATTTTTGTAGCAAAAATGAATATGTCAGTAGATTTTAAATAAAAATGCAAGAACGCAATATTTTGCTAAAACATACCGTTTTCGAGACATTTACGGTTAAAGTATAAAAATATCTTTTAATCTCTAACTTTGGCGTCCTCTAGCTCCTAGACGAATAGACGATGCAACTAAGTATAGAGGTAAATTGTGTTAAATCACTTTATTTTGACCTGAAAAACCTATAGTTGCCCTATGTTAAAAAAATTGTTATACGTTTTGTAATAGTTAATTTTTAGGTTATAATTTTGTTAACAGTTGAGATAAGACAAAATTTTTTTTGCAGATTTTCATTATTTGTGGTGCTGTATTTCAGGTTAAAATTTTTGCATTCACTTCCATAACACCATGTATAGATTTATATTAAAATAGAGTCAGCCAGGGCTCCTAAGTTTCAAAAATGTACCACCACAAGGGCAAAGTGCTTTAACCGTTTGGATCTGCTATCTGTTTGTTTACCTAACTCAATAATTGTCAATTTAAATTACTTTGTGTCATTCAACTATGGTGTTAGAACAGGATAGAGAGTTCGCTGAGATACTTTCATTTATTTTTAAAATTTTATTTAATTTTTTTCCAAAAGCGCCTAAACGCCAGCCTTAAGAAATATATGGGTCGATTTATAAATGTATCCCCATAAAGTATAAAAATGTTGTTACTCCCTCTCTACATGAGAACAAAATGGTCATTTTTGAAAGTCTCATATAACGTACAACCTTTAAAAAAGAGAGGTTGGTTGTACATTGTTAAATGAATTATGGGGATATTTAAGAATCGAGCCATTCTTATTATTGTTACTTATTTATAGTACCTGTATGTAAAATTATACCATCTCCAGAACAAGAAATAATCTGTTTATCAGAAGAACATGGCAAGAATTTAGCACTGAATATATTTGCGTGGTGGCTCGTGCAATAGTTAGCTTCAACTTTATACGTATGTCCATTTGTTATTATTAAACGCTGATCATCTGAACCTGACAGAATATATTCTCCTGTGCTATTCCAACAGATGGTGTTTACACAACCCTGATGAATTTCCAATTTTTTCAAAAGGCCTAATCGCTGTATAAGAGCACCATCGTCTACATACAAAATTATTAGCAACTGCTATAATAAAAATTCGAAATCCTACCTTTAGCACTGTAAGATAATTTGAAAAATTTGTTTTTATAAGGAAGATAATATAAATCTCTAAATATTGATTTAGGTCTGTTGTCCATAGTTGAGGATTTAAATTATCACAGTAATTCCAAATTTGCTAGTTTGATCACTTTTTACACTGAACTAAAAATAACATTGCTTTCCGTAGGTACTGTTAATTGTTTGTTCGTGAAGTTACCCTGGCATAATCCAATAAGCGCATTTGTTGAAAATAAATTTTAAACAATTCCAACACAGATAATTAATGAATAAATAATAAGTGGAATGGAAACATCGGTTTTGCAGTGAATTAATTTTTTACAATTTTTTACTGTCATTTGTCAAATATGTGCCTAAAAACGTCAAAATTGGAAGTGTCTATAGTGTCATTAGTTTTGGAGAAATTTATTAATGAAATAAGTTGTTTAATACATGTTAATGCAATATTTGTTTTAGAAGGACATCATTTTGTTTGTTAATTCTTAACTTAAAAAAATATATATTACAGTTTTTTCGTGATATAAGTGTTTTTATCACGGTCTCTATTTTAATAGCCGTAACCTTCTCCACAAAACAGCTGAGCTGTTTGCCGTCTTAGCCATTTTTTCTTTAGCACATTAGCACAGTTCATGCACAGTTCTTCAGTCTTCTTGCTTTGCGGATTGCGGCTTTGCCATTAACCATAGCCCATAACTCACATAACCTACAAAAGTACAAAGTAGCTGTGCAAAGCAGAAAATAAAAACACAACAAATGATATTTTTGTTCCAAACCCTTTAAATTTGTTGTAAAAGTGTAATAAAAATGAGCAAAATACATTTGTTAAAAAGGTAACTTTGTTATTTTTAAGAAAACATGATCAAAACAAGTATTTCAGATTTGGGTTAGTTAATAATAATTTCTTAATAGTACCTGGAAGGATTTATCAAAAAGTACAATTAAATTATAGCAGTAGTAGTTCAGAAGATGAAAAACATTTTGCAAAAAAGACAGACGAAAATGAGAAAAGCAATGAAGCGTTGAAAAAATTAAATAACTTATTAAAGACTATGATTGAGGTAGGTACTTGGGTAGGTAACATACCTAGCTTGTAAAACATTTTTATTTATTATTTTGGTAAATTACGTCCATTCTTTTTATATTCGAAATTTGTTGTTACGGGGAAGTGGACAAGGCAGAAAAAAAACTATTTTATAAGGCCAACGTTTCGAATCATTTATTGATTCTTTTTCAAGGCTTATAATAAATGTCAAATTTGTTTGGCATTTTTATTTATATGGTTAGTAAAAATTGATAATTTTTGGAACTATTATTTGGATTTTAGGGTCAGTATTGACAATCTAGATCTGTTTCTATGTTTCTATTTAGGTTCAGATATTTCTAACAATAGCACACAGACTAGTTCCAAATCCTACCATTTTTTTAAGTTATTTTACAAATTTTGACAGGTGGTAGTCCTCGTTGAACGGATGCTAAAAACCAAATTTGCTTTATACAAATGTTTATAGTTTTTGAGATATACGATGTAGAAGTTTTTGCTCAAAAACAGTGTTGTTTTTATCGTGTATTTTATAAAAAAATGTTGATAAAAGATTTCTACAGCATGTATCTCAAAAATGAGCAACATTTGAAAAGGCAAATTTGGATATTTAGTATCGCTTTAATGAGGACAATCACCGGACACATAAAATGCTAACGTGAGATCGAAATGTAACTGAACCAGAGCAAGCGGTGGAAGTGGGTATTAACATTAGATACATCATTATAGTTGCGCTGGTACAGTCTGCTCAGATTCAGTTACATTTCGATCTCACTTTATAATAAATACCATCCTATCGCGCAATAACATTTTTTTTAAGTTCTACAAAGTACATTTCGAAAACTATAAACATTTGTATAAGCTAACTTTTGTTTAAGAGAGTTTTGGTTATTTAACATACTTTCAAGAAGGGCTATCACCTGTTAAAATTTGTAAAGTTACTTAAAAAACACTTTGTATTTTACAAATAAATCGCTGGACAAAATGAACGTACCACCTCGTTTAATTAAAATTATAACTTGAAAACTTATTAAAAAATTGAGCAAATTTAGAATAAAACTATCACAAATTAATATAATAAAGCTGTATTAATAAACAGAAAAACGTTTAATAAAATGATGTTAAGTAGATGTTTAATAAAATGTTTCTTTTAGGTTTGTTGTTTAAATTATACAAGGCGTCAGAGAGATACTGCAAAAAACGGAAAGTTTAGACTACTCCTATTTTACCAACAAAAAAACTCTTTTAAATATGTTCCGGAAAAGTATTAGATCACGTTCTCAAAACGGTTTTGCATAATTTTGAGCTAAGTTTATGAATTAAAGCGAAGGTCCAAGGAAACTGTTTTTTGCGCTATAAGCAATAATTTTGTTAATTAATGTAAATTTTATCCCCTTTTTGCCTTATCCTAAAGGTAAAAGTTCAAACTTAAATTCGGGGAGGCAGAGGTAAAACATATAAAAAAATCAAATTTTTTTTGTAAAATAGAAGCAGTCTAAACTTTTCGTTGTTTGCAGTCTGTCTATGATGCACCATATAATTTAAACAACAAATCTATAAGAAACGCTTTATTAAACATCTTAAAACATTGTAAATGAGCTACCGAGGAAAAAAATCATCCCAATTAATAAATTTGTCTAGGAGTTACATGATTTTAGATTTTGTTCAACCTGTATTCAGGTTGGTACTAAATTAAATGTAATTATAAAGTAAAAATTATTTTAAAAAATGTAAGTGGTGGTTAATTTTGTCCAGGAATTTACAAAAACTTGCTGCCTTGGGAGAGGTCCAGGTTATTTTGAGTTAATTACAGTGGTGTCCGGTTATTACGAACCCAAGTTAATACCTTTTAACTTCAGTTGTTATAAAACGACTCATTTTCACGGTCCTTTGAGGTTCCTTAGAACCAGATACTACCGTGCTTAGAAAATATTACAGAATAACGACAAATTATATTTTTATTGAATATTTAATTAATATGACCCACATTCAGATTACTTATAATCATTTCAATATAAATACGAATCTTTTATTTCAAATTCTGTTAAAAATCGCCTTCCTTGTAAAATAAAATTCAAATTTTAGGAAGATGTTGACAAAAGTGGGAAAAAGTTAAATTTGGCAAAACCTCCTAATAAAAGGGAGAAGGTTGACAAAGAAGAAAAAGAACCTGTCGAAACACCCGGTAAAAACATGCATATAATAAGTGATACATGTATTTGATTTATCATACTTTATAGAAAGACAAATATCAAAAGCTGTAAAGGATGTAGCTGAATCTTTTGGAGGAGATGTGAAACAAACCGAATCAGAGTTATTAATGAAACTTTTAAAAACAAGTCAAGACGAAAAATCATCAGCTACTAATTTAGCGTATGTATTGTTCACCTGACATTTACCCATGTGTTGTTATTTCTTCCCAATTTTGAGTGATACTTCATTATTTCCCAACAAAAGTGTTTTTACATTATTATTATTATTTAAGTGCGTTCGAGCTGAGACCGAAGCCTGTTAAGTCCGCGCTATAAATGAGTGAGTGGTTTGATCTAACAATGATTCACACAGTAACTGTCGTATTTTAATTTAAAATCAAGAGTCGTGCTACTTGAAATAACCTTAATGGGCAAAGAATTCCACGTATTAAACACTCGGTTAGAATTAAACCACTGTCTTACGGTGGTTCGCAATTTTCTTTTATCTTTGTGGATTATTCTAAAGATAAAAGTTCAAACTTGAATCTCGAAAGGCAACTGTAGACATAGTGTTAACATTTTGGGTAGAAAAAAACTTCCGAAGATGACCAAATTTTTAAATAGCTCCGAATTTTAGTTGGATAAAAGAAGGATAAAAATTTAAGGCTAGTCAGACCCCCCTAGAAACTTTTCTATGACATTTTTTTCGTCTTTAAATATGTATTTTTTTAATATATTATACATCAAAAGACGTGTTTTTTAAATGCCTAGGGCGCTTAACTATTGCCATAAATGAAAAAAAAAGTACCATTGTTTTATTTAAAAAAAACATGTTTTAATTTTTTCTATGACATTCTTTTAGGTCTAAATTTTGAGAAAATACTGTAATTTTTTTTTTGTAAATAGATAATATAAAAGTAAAGGGCGCTTAACTATTTTCAACTTTATTAATCAATTATTTATTTAAATATTGTTGCCAATATAAACAAATTAATATCTCATAATTTACAAAATCTTAAAACATCAAATTAGACTTACTTGTCTAGAAAAATATGCCAAATATTATCACCATTTAATAATTTAAAAAAATGTTTTCAGTTTTAAGTTTTTTTAATGCGTATTTACGTTAAAATAAGCGCTGAGTTCATAGGGTTTGCCACCAGAGCGCGCACGCTTTGAAAGTATAGTGGAGGGAAATCATCTCAGATATCAGGATAAAAATCGTCTATTTTAACTTTTTGGTGTAGGACCAGCTGAAATTTTAATTAGATTATCTTAAATGACCAATTAAGACATTTTTTCATGGTTCAGATTATCGAAACTTGAAAAAAATGAAAATTCAGACTTTTTTAATATTTATATTTTATTATCTTTACACCGAGCTATCTCAGAAGCCATAGTAGCTATTGAGTTGATTTTTACTGCGTTCGAATGTAAAGACTTGAGCGCTTTTAGTTGTTTGATTGAAAGTATTTTACTTCCCTTTTTAATATATTTTTTGATAAGCTAAATTTGAACTTCCGGTGTCACGGTAATCAATTATAGAGGATGCGAACAAAATTTTTATTATTAGAGATAAACCCCTACAGTAAGCGAACGAAATGTAGAGAAATGATCCAGGAAGTTTTTAGTAAAACCATAATTGAATTATTTTTTGGGGATTACGAGATATAATTTTTTTAAAATGGTGACCATCCGCTTTATTAGCGCGCTGTGAGATGGAGGCTTGTTTGGACTTTTGATCGTAGGTATACGCCAGGAAAAACAATGATTTTCATAATTCTAATTGTGATAATAAAAATAATACTGAATTCTGATAATTTTCTATATGTGGTTTTACGACCATTTTCCTCACCTAACAAATAATTAAATTGATAAATTCATCACCCTGCCATAATATAATAAGCAATCAAGATTTTTTATATTTTGTACTATTAAATAAAATAAGTAAAATTAGAAGAAATGTATATTATCATAAATTTTTAATTAGAAAAAAATTAATAGATTATATTCAAAATTTAACATCATCTATATCTTTTACAAAATTGAGCCGATTGTCAAAATCTTGATATTTACAATCGTCACAACATTTTACATTTCTGCACACAAACACATTTTTGATAATGTAGTGAAATGAAATTTAATGAAAGCTGTACAGTTATTGGGAAAATACATTAGAAAAATTTGTACATACTGTACCGAGCAAAAATAAAACAACTTTTCGATTTTACAATTATTGTGTTTTATATAATACTTACTTGCATAGTATTTAATGTTTAATACTAACACCCTTAATAAAAAATAGAATTGCATTATAATTGTTACTAGGTAATATCTTTGAATCTATGGATAGAAAAATGAAAACATTAAATTTAGGGGAAGCAAAAGTAAAGCAACTGATATTGAAAAGAGTTTTATTAATATTTATAAAATGTTTTGATTTTGTTGTATACCCTTTATTTGCGATCACCGCGATATATTGAGTTAATTAATTCATCAATAATGGTTTCTTATAAAATGGAACTCCAAACTTCGTTCAAAACTTGCATAAAATTTTGCGTGAAAATTTTTTTTCACAATCTTTGCCGTGTGCTTTGGGTAGTTATCATGCTGAAATATCCTTCTCAGAGGCAAATTGTCGTCAGCATAAGGTAGCATTGTATTTTTTAGTATTTCTAAATACTTAAATTTATCCATAGTTTCATTTGTACTAATTGTGTTACCGCCTCCGTGTTTAATGGTACCGACAGTAAACTTTTCCTAGCAGATCTCTGAATCTGCACAAGCAGATTTAAAAAAAATTGTTTGGATAAAATATAAGATATCAAAAAACCATCAAACATATGGCAAAAAATTATGAATACTCTTTCTTTTTTGTTTTTATAATTCAAGTCATTTGTAGTTTGTTAATAAAATAATGTTTTAAAATTATTAAAGTTTTTTGTGCTTTAAAATAAAATGTTCTATACATTCGTTAGTTAAATTTTTAACACCGATTTACACAAAAAGCTGTCGATAACATATTTTAAGTTTTACAGTTTTTAAAAGAGCACATAAAATAGATAAGAAAAATACAAAAGTTTGAAATGGGCAATTTTTTCTGAGAATATTTCATTTTGACGAATCGTGTTTCCAGTTTTAGGTCGAGTACTAATAGATCTTCTGTCCCTAAATCTCTTCAATATTTTTGAAATAATGTCCTTTCTCAAATGTAGTTGTCTTGCTATTTTTAAAAACCACTTCCAGTTAAATAATGTTCGAAAACAAATTATTACTAAAGTGTGACAATAAGAATTATTTCGTAGATCGTCAATTATTATTATTTTTCTTCTTCGACTTTTTCTTCTTCTTTTTTTTATTATTATTATTATATTACTAATATTATTATTATAAAAATATTAGCTTTTTCCGGCATATACGATTCATAAGAGTCTAAATAAGCTACCAACTCTCAACGGGCAAGTAATGCAGGCATTATCGTTTCAAAAAAAAATCATATCTCGAAATCGACAAAAAATATTCTAATTTTGGTTTTACCAAAAACTTCCCGGATTATTTCTCTACATTTCGTGCGCTTAATGTAAGAGTCTATCTCTAATAATAAAAATTTTGTTCGCATCGTCTATAATTGATTACTGTGCTACCGGAAGTTCGACTTTAGGTTATCAAAAAATATATTAAAAATAGAAAAAAAATTTTTGAATTAAACGACCAAAATCGCTCATGTCTTTACATTCGAACGCAACAAAAATCAACTTGATGGCTTTTATGGTTCCTGAGATAGCTCGGTGTAAAGATAAAAAAACACGAATATTAAAAAAGTCCAAATTTTAAGTTTTTTTTTTAATTCCCATACTCTGAAACATAAAAAAATTGTTGTAGTTGGTCATTTTGATAGAGGATAATCCAATTAATAAAATATATAACGTTTCAGCTGGTACTACTATGAAAAATTAAAATGGACAATATTTATTCTGATTTGCTTCACTATACAATATGACATTCATCAGGTCAAACAAATGTATTTCGGGTTGTCGAAACGATAAAATTCAGCGGGGCAGATTAGAAATCGCAGTTAGGGTCAGACTAGCCTTAAACTTGTATTTTAGACACATAACTTGTTTTTGTATTCTATTTCAACATCCTTGTAGCATTACTTTACTTAGTATTGGTTGGTGATTAGATCCGATTCTTAAAGGCATATTTTTAGAAAAAAATTGAAACAAAATTCCATTTTTGAAACTGTGGATGAATTTTTTTTCAAATATCTGTATTGTAACAAAAGAGTAAAAAAGGATTAAGCGTCAATAAATAATTAAAATCTAATAAATAATTAAAACATAAATGAAATAAGAATCTCAGTTTTGAAGTGAAGTGTATTGATAATTTTTTTTTTTTTCATATTTATTTGACAAAAACTGTTATTTATTCTACAGACTGGTCCAATGAAAAGTTTGCACCTAGCGTTATCTTTGTTTGTGAAATTTAATGCAGAATTGCTCGGACCGGTCGATTTTCTTTTGAAGGGGGGCACATTTTAAGAATATTTTGCAACTCATATCTTTAACCTCTTGACGAGGGTGAACCACACCCCTAAAATTTTAAATAGGAAGTGGGGTCGAGTGACACATCGTTTTAAAGAGCACAAAATTATGTTTATAATGGTACCCCATTTGTTTTACTTGAATTTTACTTGAACAGGTAATGGAAATATGCCTAAGAAACTTCAATCACATAGTTTTGGTATTAGCGAAAAAGGCATGTAACTTTTAGCTTTTAGGTGTCAAAATTACAAAAGTAATCTTAAAAAGTAAAATTAGATACCTTTTTTACTAATACTAAAACAACATGATTGAAGTTCCTTAGGCGTTTTTACATTACCTGTTCAATTACGTGATTGAAGTTTCTTAGGCGTTTTTAACCTGTTCAAGTAAAATACAACAAATAGGGTACTATTATAAAGATAATTTTGTGCTCTTTAAAACGATGTGTCACTCGACCCCACTTCCTATTTAAAATTTTAGGGGTGGAATTCACCCCCGTCAGGGGCTTAAAAGTATGGATTGGAAAATATTTTTAAAGTGTGTCCCCCTTCAAAAGAAAATCGACCTGTCCGAGCATTTCTGCATTAAATTTCACGAACAAAGATAACGCTAGGTGCAAACTTTTCATTGGACCAATCTGTATATACAGGGTGAGTCACGAAGTGTGGTAGAAATTGAAACTGGTAATAGTTCCGCAAGTATCAATCACAAATGCATAATGTCACTAGGTCAAAAATGTATAGATTTCGAGAAAAAATTTTTTGCAAATTTTATTGAGAACCACTGGCGCGCGCGTTCGACGAACTCGAGTCAATGAAAGAAACTTCACAGATAAATCAAACAGCAAAAAAGTCAGCGCTGCTTACCTGAAAAACGAAGGTCAAGTCTGTCAAAAGCCAGTCAAACTTCGTCGTTTTCTGCTTTTCTGTTTATTGAACAAATTGATATGGTGCTTATTTACGGAGAAGCTCGAGGGAATGCTACGGAAATTTGTGAATCTTGGATTCGTCGATGTTTGTATTCGGAATTCGGGCATGTTTGGAGGGCAACATTTTCAACATTTCATATAAATGAAATCCTTTTCACAGGTAAACACTGTTTTTTATTATAACCGAAAGTGAAAGTGTTTATGTTCCGAAGAAAATCAAAATGAATTTCGTTCGACTGTTTTGTTTTGTGCTTTTTCAGGGCTTAAGCCTCAGCAGCGCCCAAGTTTGCATTTAAATAATTGTAATTAGTATTAAGAAAATTGTAAATACGATCGAAAAAATAAATGATTTTGACGTGACTTGCTTGACAGGGTATAAAGCCAGTGACTATCAAACAATCATTGCGCGTATGTTCGTGACCACGTGTTTTTCGAATTGTTGTTAGATTTTATTTGACCACGGAAAAGTTACAATTAGAGATAGCATAATTCGCAGTTTAAATATCCGCCAAACTTCATGACTCACCCTGTATATACAATGTGAAGCATTTGTATGGAATAACTTCGATTCAGAGATACGCTTGAACACGTATCCTGTTATTTTTCAACGCGCATTTTTTGACGAGAAAATTGGATATACAGGGTGTCCCAACATCGTGATACAACCCTCTACTTTGAAATTTTAAATGGAAAGCCTAATTTTTTTAGCATATCTAAGTTCTACGTATAATTTTGAGTATTTTTTAAAAAGTGAATATACAGAATGTCCCAAAATCGAGATACGAACCTCAACTTTAAAATTTCAAATAAAAACTCAAATTTTTTTAGCATATCTGAATTTTACGTATAATTTTGCGTATTTTATATGTAGCACACACTATATCGATTTTCAGTTGTTTTTGAAAAAAAGGCGTGATCTATTTGAAATAAATAATTTGATAAAAATTCAGGGGTTTATACGTAGAATTCAGATATGCTAAAAAATTGGGGTTCTCAATTGAAATTTCAAAGTTGAGGGTCGTATCTTGATTTTGGGACAACCTGTATTTCCAATTTTTTTGACAAAAAATGCCCGTTGAAAAATAACAGGATACGACTCCAAGCGTTTTCCTGAAAAACAAATCCCTAAATTTTTATCGAATTTATTCATTTCAAATGGTTCACGCCTTTTTTCCAAAAACAACTGAAAATCAAAATAGTGTGTACTACATAAAAATAGGCAAAATTATACGTAGAATTCAGATGTGCCTAAAAAATGGGGTTTCCATTTGAAATTATAAAGTTGAGGGTTGTATCTCGATGTTGGGACACCCTGTATATTCAATTTTTTTGTCAAAAAATGCGCGTTAAAAAATAACAGGATACGTGATCAAGCATTTTTCTGAAAAACAAATCCCTGAATTTTTGTAGAAGTTATTCCATACAAATGGTTTACACTGTATGTATTTTAAAACTAAATTTTCTTTTGGGCAATTGATTTGTTCTCTCATTTGAATTTTTTAATTTCATAGATTTTTTTAAATTTCAACTTGTTTGACCGACATATAACAGACTTGATTATGAAACTCCTATAACTCATCTACATATTATTTGTTTTATAACGGATTAATGACATTAATAACTATATTAACTTTATTTTTATTGAATTATTGCAGTGATCTTGTGAAAGGAATGCAAGTTGATAATGTGGGTTCAAGAGAACAAACAAAAGCGCAGCAAGTAAGACAAATTTTACAATCAAGAAGTGAGGAAAAGCTAATAACTGTAAAAAAACGTAGAAGCACGAGGCCAATTACCGAATTGTAATTTCATTTCAACTTTTGCATACTTTAACTACCTACCTGTTTTTTTAGACCAATTGAAAAAATTGATCTTTTTGGGAGTGAACCTTTAGGCATCTTTACGAACAAAGAAGCTTTCATTGATGAGGGTGTTCAGAATAAGACTTGGAATAATTTATATCAAAAAGATCTAAAATTAGCTGTTACCCACCCTCCAAGTAATTATTTTCAACAAATGATTTTATGGACGGAGCAAGAAAAAGTATGGAAATTTCCAATAGATAATGAACAAGGTTTGCAAATTCATGTTTTTTTTTATTTAATAAAATAAAGTAACTTTAGGACTTGAGGAAGAAAAGAAGGTATACTTTACTGAGCATGTTTTCCTTGAAAAACATTTGGAACCATGGTGTCCCCCAAAAGGACCATTGAGGCATTTTATGGAATTAGTTTGTGTGGGACTTTCCAAAAATCCGTACTTAACAGTTGAAGCCAAGAAAGAACATATTGAGTGGTTCAAAAAATATTTTGAAGATAAAAAACAACTACTCAAAGAAGTTGGTGCAATACAAAATACTGATTTAGGAAAAGCAAACAGTTCAAAACAAATTACACAATAGTTTACCATTTTCATAATTAGTAAAAAAAGTGAAATTTGAAGATTTTGATTAATGAATTTACCTAGAATAAAACGTATTTAAGTAATCTTTTTTTTTTTGATTTGTGTTATTGTTGACCCAAGTTTTTTGAAAATGTTTTATTAAGAAATTTCAAACAAGTAAATAACGCAAAACTTAAATATTAATATGTAGAGAAAGGGGACAATGATCTGAACCAAAAACTTCGCTGTGTATGATATTGTCACAAACGTTGTCCATGAACCTTTTGGAAACTAAAAAGTAATCAAGGCGCCTAAAATGTTTCATTAATTTTTTGTTATCTTAATAGAAACCAATTTACCATCCAACATTCTTAGTTCTTGCATTCGACATATATGTCCAAAATGTATAAGCCTTTTCTTTGTCGGGATATAACTGGCGGAACGAATCAACATAACCATCACCAAGAAAATCAGTCATTCCTTCTCTTTCTTCAAGGGTAAATCCAGCATTTTTGGTATTTGTTTTGGGATTTGCTAAGTCTATTTCTTTGTGAGCAACATTCATGTCACCACATACAATAACTGGTTTTTGTTTGTCTAAATTTTTAACGAACTCTTTAAATTGTTGATTCCAGTCTAAACGTTTTGGTAAGGTAACTAATTTACGTCCTGAATTTATTAAATTAAAATTAAACTAATACATGTAATTCAAACAAAAAACTCACCAGCGTTAGGTACATAAACATTAACGAGATAGAAATCGTTAAATTCTACAGTAATGCAACGACCTTCAGAATCATGAGTTTCAGAATTAATCCCATAAATTACGTTAAGCGGCTTAGCTTTTGTTACTACGCCTACTCCAGCATAGCCGTCTTTATCACTACTACACCAAAAAGATTCATAACCCTCCATAGTTTTGATCTCTTCTGGTAACTTATCCAATGCACACTTAGTTTCCTGGATGCAAAATACATTTGGTTGGTCATTTTGGAGTATATTTAGCCCGCCTTTCTTCAGCCAAGCTCTTAACCCATCTACATTCCACGAAGTGATATGAAAGTTAGAAGTTTTCCCTTTTGCTGATTTAGAAGTGCAGTTAAAATTAATATTTTCCCAACTGGTTGCAGTAACGTTTTTTACTGTTTTAGGTTCGGAAGCACCAGATTCTTTTTTGTCACCTTTCTTAACGGCACCTTTTTTGACAGAGCGTTTCTTGATGTCTAAAAATAAAGACGATAAAAATAAGCAACATTTAAAAAAATACAAACCAGAAGGAGCTTCTTCATTTTCCTGAGTTTCTTCAACCATCACATTTTTAGTTCGTTTGCTCTACAAAAATATTTGTCAAATTTGAAAGAAAAGTAATTTTTAAAATCTATATACCCTAGTTGTTTTAGTTTTCTTTTCTGTAGAAGGACCTGGTTCACCATTTTCATTAGACTAAAAATAAATTGAATAAGTTATACCTGCATATGGTCGGAAAGCTAATGACGAATTTGAAGGTATACGCCAAATGAAAGTATGAAAATAGTATATTTTAATGTTATTTGAATAAGGCAGCCCTTTTGCAGTTATTCTGTTACTGCGTAGCATATTTTTTTGCATATTTGCAAAAAATTATAATCAGAAAACATCCTTTCCCCCTCTGATTTTTTAGTTATTTATTTTTGACTTTAGAATACGAAAAAAACCTTGGCCATTTGAACGATTTTGAAAACTAACATTTAAATATACTATTTTTATACTTTCGTTTCGCCTAAAATATGTTCTCCAAATTCATCAGCTCTTGGACTAACAGAAAACGCAATAATTTGAGACTTTACCTCTGCAACTTTACGCTTGGTCTTGGTAGTTTTTTGAGTCTCAGCTTCCACTGGTTCAGCTTTAGTTTTTTTAGAAGATTTAGCCTTAAAATTTGTACATAATTATACATTTACTTAACATAAGTACAATTAATAAATTCTATAACTATAAAAGAAACAACAATAAACAAATCATTTTTTTGAGTAAACATTCCACTGTTGGTATGATTGAACTCACAATGAAAATTGGGCATATCTACTTAATTTTTGCAAATGGTAAGTCACAGGATGAAAAATACAAACGTTAATTTTCTAACATTTTTTAGAACATTCTGGATTTACGTTATGTTTACGGAAGGGTTTTCAAAATATGTTGGGTCAGAGAAAAATACATTATCTATTTATATACTATTTTAAGATGTGGTTTAATGTTAACGCTGCTAAATTACGATGAAATTATTGTGACTCTTACCAATCCAATCACATCCTTTAATTTGTTAAATAAAAAAAACTAAAACAAGTTACCCGATTCCACTTATTACTATTATAAGGTATTACCAATTTAATTTGAAAAAAGGTTTCTTCCTTTTTACTTTCAGTATTTTTTGAAGGTTCGTTTTTGGTTGTTTCTAATAACAACAAAGTATGTATGTACTTCTTATATTTTACTTACCAAAGCAACTTTCTTTTTCCTTTCAGGAACTTCTGCTATTTCGTCATTACTTTTTTGGGCTTTATTTTTTCTAGTAGTTGTTGTGCTTGTTATTTTACGTTCTGAAGCAACTCTCTTTTTATTTTCGGGAGCCTGATTTGTTATTTCGTCATTACTTTTGGATTTATTTTTTCCAGTAGTTGGTTTCTAAAAATTGTTTTATTGTATATTGCATGCTAAATCGGCCTACCAAAAAACGTTGAAATCTGCGATTTTTTGAATTCTCTTAATCTTTTAACTTTTATTGAAAGAAGTTTTCATATAAATTTTCAGACCTTAGTTGCAAACCATTCATAAAACTTGAATTTTTGACAAAACTAATTCTTGTTTTTTCATGCCTTTAACTTCGCGAAAAATTGAGCTATTTCAGAATATGTTTTTTTGAATGCACTTTACGAAAGAAATATCACCAGCGTTTATAATATTCTTCAATTTAAGAATAGGGTGTTACTGAAGTTATTTTACAAATTTCAATAGTTGATAGCGCTTGTTGTTTATTTAAGTTTCCTAGTACAAATGTAATGTAATATAGTAATTTTTTTTAAATACAGGGTAGGGTATGATTGAATTAAGTACAGAAATTTTGCCTAGTGACAGTCCTCATTAAAACAATGCCAAATATCAAAATTTGCCTTTTCAAATGTTGGTTTTTGAGATGCACGCTGTGGAATTTTTTTCTCAAAAAACATATTTTTTTATGTTATTTTGTACATCTTACACCATATTATAGCAAAATAATTTTCAAAAATTGCTATTGAATTGTTATTGAATTTTCTGCAAATCACCCACTTGATTTGACTCTATATTTACTGGTCGGCGATGTTGCCAAATTGTCAAAATTATTTCATTGATTTTTTTTTGAAAAAAAGGTGCAAAAATTTTTTTTAGTATATTTTCGGGTCTCTATTAACAGTCCCCTACAACATACTGAAGAGCTTTTCTGCCATTTTGTACTCAACCTGTATAGTCCGCGCCACTTAGCAATAAGCTTAAGTCACAAGCGAAAAATGTCATTTGCTAATAACCACTTTTTTGGGATTTTTGCTTTAATTTATAAACTTGGCTCAAAGTCTGCAAAACTGTTTCTATAGCTTGGTCCAATGCTCTTCCAAAACTCATCCAAAAATATTCAAAAAAATTTATTGTATAAATGGGAACAGTCTCAACTTTTTGTTTTTTGTCGACTGTCTTTGGCAGTCTGTATAATTTAAACAATAAACCTTCAAGAAACGCTCGATTAAATATGTTAAATTATAAGAAATGAGCTACCAAGAAAAAACATCTCAATTACACTAATCTACAAAATTAAACTTTCTTTTTTATCGAATGAAATATATTTTTTTGCATAAGCTACTAAGGGTAGTTAATACACAATTTTTTGATTTCTGCTAGCAGTCACAATTCTTAGAAAAAACGTTTTCTTTTTCACTTTTTCATATAAGATGTCATTATTTGACTGACGATGACGACCATACTATGCATACTACTAGACCAATTTTAAGTGTAAGATAGGTATTGGTCGCAGAATTACATGGTTTTTAAATTGCTGTAAGAGTTTTTGCTCCAAGAAACGCGCTTTCAAAATTATAGCCAAAAAAAGGTGTTAACTTTCAACAGTTCTATTGTTCGCAAAATGTCAATTTTTCTGGAGTACACTCGTTCTAGAATTATTTAAAAAAAGTTATTCATTTAATGAGTTGCATTACCATTTTTTCATACTTTTTTTTCGGAAAACCGTGGAAGTACGAGTGACGAACAGGCGAGCGATTTCATCAAGATCTGAAAGTATTTGCAACAAATATCAAGGTTTTTGGAATCAGAACATACTAGGCGATTATTGTTCGTCTGCTGTGAGAGACACAGATGCAAGTAGTTATAAAAAATTAGCGTAAACTTTACATTTTTAATTTTTTATTCATTCTTTCTTTTGTAATAATTTTTTATTAACTATCTTAAAACTTTGACGTGATGAGTTTTTTAAACATTTTTTCTAAGTTGAGGGGGCCTTATATAACAAAAATAAAAAGGTCTCATTTCAAAAAAAAAAAAAAATGTAGACTAGTGCTATTATTATTAATAAATTTTAAACTTATTTTAAAAAACATTTCATTTGTTGACCACTATATTTCATGAATGGTTTGAGATTAAGCTCTGAAAACTAATATGAATTTATTGTATATTAATTTTATGAAATAATTAAAATTATTATTTTAAATTGTTTCAGTTGAACAACCATGTAATAATACTTTTGTGGTAAATCTGCCCATGATTTAAATAGTAATAAAGTGATTAAATAGTACTGTTATACAGAATGTTCCTAAAAGATCTGTACAACAGGCTACCACATATTCCTGTCATCGAAATAAATGTTTAAAACAAACTTACTTAAAGTTTTCAAAAAAAATCTATTATTAGTTATAAGAAATAAACGACTTAAACAACTTAAATGAAACTTGGTGTGTATGTAATCATTATTAAAGAGCTTTATTTATTAGCTTGATTCTAGGTGTTACCTAAGTGTTCAAATAATGGTCATCATCAACATACAAAAATGGTCATATTTTTTAAACAGCAAACGGATATTTTTAAACGTTTTTTTCCTAATAGGCAACTTTATTTAAAGCATTTTTTATCCCTTTTAAAATTTTGATATTTGCAATGGTTGAGATAGAAAAAAAAATTATGATAGTGTCTTTTGGGTCCAGCTATGAAGGAGTGCTTCGAATTTTATCAAATTTGGGGAATAATCATCTTATAATCTCACAAACCTACCCCTAAAATTTCAACCATCTACCTCTAACAAGGGTATTTTACTAGGTTGGGGGTAGAAAAAAAACAAAATTAGTACCTAATCTGACCTGATCCCATCAAGGGGTGGGCGTAAGCGAATGAAATTTTAACAAAGGGCTACTAGCATCGAAAAAAAGTATGTTATTTTTTTTCAGATTTTTATTTTAATGAGAATACCCCAAACCCAAAACACAGAATTCACGGGTTAATATCATATTTTAATTTTATAAAACTTGCCCCTTTAAAGTTATCATCGCCAAATTTGTGGAAAAAATATTAAATTATCAGTTAATACTACTTACTTAAAAACATGAATTTTGGCTGTTTCCATCCCCAACCTCGTAAAATACTGTTGTGCTAGAGGTAGTAAGTTGGAATATTAGGGGTGAGTTTGTGAGAGTAGATATAAGATTCCAGAAATTTAGTAAAAATCGGTGCACCGGTTCATTGCTTTGCTAGACCCAAGAGACAGAACCCAACCACTTTTTTATCTATTAAAATTTTAATTTGACGTGGTGTCATTCTTATTAGAATAACAAAATATGTAAATGAATTAAAGATAAAAAAATTAGTTTACTTACTTTGCTCTCTGTTTTTTTAGGAGGCATTTTAAAAAGCAACCGGCATGCGAAAATACGAACCGCCAATTCAAGATTTTTGACAAGTGACAATTAAATTGAAAAAAAAAAGAACTGACAACCGTTATGTTGCAGACATTAAAGTCCCAAGATCGGAGGCGGGATTTTTCTAATTTCTAAAATTTAAAATATTTTTTTTTATTATTCCTAGTTACTTATCAGATCAAGTTTTTTGTGAGGCAGAATAAGAAAACAATACGAAATTTGCATGATTTTTGTTTTTCTTTATTTCCAGTTTGGGTTGTCATTCTTGATTCTTGTCAAAATGTTTATCATAAATTTTAGGTTAGAGTTAGTGTCTTGCATTTTGTTTACTTGAAGCTTTTTACTTTTACCCATACAGATTGGAATTCTTTGGAGCTTTCTTAGAATTTTTTTCAGGCCCTTTGTTTGGTGGACATTGATTAGGTATATAATTATATATACTATATACTAATCATATTTTATATATTCGTCCTTGTACTATTCTTAAATTAGGAGAAGTTATTCGTCAGTTTTATAAACAGCTTTCAATTAATTATATAGTTAGTTGAGAATGGCAACGTTAGAAGACAAAATTCTTGGGGAAAAATTACACAATTATTGTAGCAGCAGTGAAGAAAGTGATGGTGATTCAGACTCAGAACAAAACAATAAAAAGGAAGCCGTTGAAGAAGTACTACCCCTAGAAGTAAACAAATGGGAGGGTACGTCTACCAACACTGGGCCCAAAGGAGTAATTAAAGATTGGCAAACATATAAACAACTTGAGAGTGAAAAACGTGTGGAAGCTGAGAGTGAAAAGATTGCTCTTATGAAAAAACTAACTTTAACTGTACAATCCGCCCTAGACGAAGAACGAGAAAAAGCTGCTTTGGATGATCCAGACCTAGCTGAACTATTAAATGATGACTTTTTATTAAATTATCAGAAAAAAAGAATGCAGGAAATGCTATCACAAACAAATCACAACATTAAGTTTGGTGAGTCTTTTTCGTAATAGCAATACCTACAAAATTATTCTAGTTTAAAAGGAATAAAAACAGATATAAAATACTGTACCTAAAAATAACGGACAGCGAATACTACGAATTTGTTTAATTTTTTTGTATGTTAAGAAAAATCTTGATCCACACACGGTTGATATGTAAATAACAGACTTGGTGTATTTACTGACGGCTTATTATAATCCTCATCTATCGCTTCAAACTTCAGCCGGGTCTGTTATTTGCTTCATGTCGGCCTATTGACGTTAACATCTTTTAGCGAAATTTAAATAAAAAATACTGTTTGATTTAAGGTGAAATACTTGTTCTGAAAAACAGTGAAGAACTTCTTGATGCAATCGATAAGGAACATAAATCAGTTACAATAGTGGTACATATTTATGAAGACAATGTGGATGCATGTGGCACTATGAACTCCTGTTTGAACCAACTTTGTAAAACTTACAGTAATGTGAAATTCTGTATAATTCTTGGCTCTAGAGCAGGAATGAGTATGCGTTTTAAAACAGACGGAGTTCCTGCTTTACTTGTTTATAAAGCGGGACAATTAATTGGAAATTTCATAAGATTATCCGATGATCTTGGAAATGATTTTGAACCAGAAGATATACAAAGTTTCTTGGTAGAACATGGAATGTTGGAAGATAAGACTTGCACTCCATTATTAATTCAACCTGGATTAGATCATGGTGATAGTGATTAAAAATAAGTTATATAGATTATATAATTGATACTAACATATAAACTCGCTCTTGTTGCATTTTCACAGTTTGTGATCACATTATTACAGTTTCATACGCTTGATCTCTCTAGAGGCTATTATGTTGTAAAAGTAAAATAAGAGTATACATATTATTTAAATTTTATTTTTACCAGTAACTACTATTTAGTTTATTTAATCAGCATCTTATTCTGTTATACCTAGATGTTTCACCCAATAGATTAATTCATATTTATTAACTTTTATCATCACATATATAGATAAGTATTCATGTTTATACATAACTACTGTTTTGTACATACCTACCTTAGAACAGTTGCATTGTCCCACGTGTGACAATTTTTGATACGTATTTTAAAACTGTGAAGCTTCTTTTGTTAATAACTTCCAGCAAATTTAAAGACATAAGTATCTAAAAATTAGCTGAGTATTCTTAAATGTGTATATATTTAATAAATCATTTAAAAACTGGTTTATGTATACAATGGTAGATTTAACATCTTGGGAATCTATAAAAATTTAGCAAATGTTTTGCTTGATTAAAACAAGGCAAAGTTACACAATTAGCATTTGTGAAAGGATGTAAGTAGATAGTAAAGGCTTTTGCTACTTTTTGTGCATATCACCTTTGAGTTTGTGTTTTATCCTTGGCTACTTTATTATTTATTAACTTGTATCTATAAATTAGATTAAAATTCCGTAGACTGTGTTTTTAAATTTTCACTACTTTACACTGAAGACTGGTGTTTAAAGTTAACCAATTATCTGATAAAACATTTTTTCGTATTATACAATGTGTATTGCACTTTTTTTGATTAAAATTTTAACAGATAATTATGTCTCAACATTTGCAAAATTGGTAATGTTTATAAGTACCAAACAGTTTAAGTTTAGTAAAGAAAAATCGACTTATACTCCCCTTTTTTAAGATTATAAATAATTCAGTAATATAATTTTTAACAGTAATGATTTGGAGGATGTATAATTCCTGTTATGTCTTTAATATACATAATCTGGACCAGGGCGAATAATGTTGGACCTATACCAATCTTATTCGATGAACCGACATTTTATAATTTTTTCCCCAAGTTAACTATTTAGTAAAGGATTTTTTCATATTTAATGACTTTGATGGGCTGATTTCAAGTTGAGATAATACCGGTAGTATAGCAATTTTTAATACTTTTCTGGGACAACAGCGAATCACAGACCCGAATTTGCTTATTTTTCTATGGAAACGAAGATACTACCGGTATTATCTTATTCTTGAAATCAGCCCCTAAAGCAGTACCTATTATAAAGAATTGTTTTATAACTGGTGTAATACCATACCGGTCGTTTTTAACTATGCAAGCTGAATAAATTGGCTAAGATGAAAAACAAGTTTTTACAACAAAATATTTTGTAGTGTATTATTGGTACTTAAGGCTGGCGTTTAGGGGTATCGCGCTTATGGAAAAAACGATCGTTTCATAAATCGGCTGGCATTTGAATTTATTAAAACCAGATTAAATAAATACCTATATCTGAGAGTAAACATTATTCTGTTCTAATGCCATAATTGAAATTCACAATGCAACCGACTTGACAATTATTCATAAATGTTGATAACAAATCCAAACGCTTTATACGGTTTTAAATACGGACATTTTTCCCATAAGCAAAAGCACAACATATGTTTGGAAAACGCCGGCCTTAACAGAAGTCGTAAAATCTCTGTTAAGTCCCACATTACTTAAATTACATTATTATGTTAATATAATACGTGTGTATGACTGTATGATATATGTATAAAATAACGCTTTTTTGTAGTTTGAGTAGATAAAGGCCATGGGCCATGATAAAGATTATATATATTTTCTAATGGTCATTTAGTGGCGCGTCATAAAGTGGAAGGGATGGATGTTAACATGGCTTCTTAGATTAAATTTGAAACATTAATTTAATTAACTATAAAAATCTGTTGTTATCCATGCAATGTTTTAAAAAATGTATGAAAAACAATATAATACTCTCATTGTCAAAAAAAAACCTGACATAATAAGAATAAGTAACTTTTTAATTTGGTAATCTCTAGGAAGCCATGGAGAGACCAATGACTTTCACCCTACGCTTGCGCCATTTTAAATAAATGACCAGCTGAGGCATCCAACGCTTCTATTGTTTGACGCCTCTGTGCCTCTTATTTTAAAGCAATTCTTCGCTATAAAAAGCCAAATTAATGACTTGCTGATGTTTTTATACTAATACCCTTTTGTATTTTTGTTAAATAAAAATAAAATATGTAGTAGTACATTTAAATATATAATATGGTAATACTTAATTTCATTATTTATAACAGAATCAGAATATACCTACGTTTAACGTCAGTAATTATAACAAGTTTTATTTTTGCAAGATTTCGTACATCTTTTTCTGAGTGAGGATTTATACTGATTTCATGATTTTATCAAATTGTTTGCAAGAAACTTGTTATATTTGTCCTTCAACATCTTTAAATGTTCAATGTTCCCCTGGTATTCCAACTGTTGTTCATTTATATCTTCTAATAGTTGCTCATAAGCAGACAATCATTTTAACTCTATAAACACATCAGCTCGTGGTTTCTTTTGCACAATTTTCGTATGCAACTTATTCACGCCAATCTTAACTTTACATTCTCTCATTTTATCATCATATACTTTTAATAGGTCTAATCCCAATTTCTAATATTTTTTGTTGTTCTAATACATTATCCAAAAACTTTTTGTTGTTCTAATTTTGTTTTTAAATTAATAGAGAAAGTATCATCGCTATTCACACTTATAGTAATTGTTCTCTGGTAATAGAGTTGATGTCTTCAGTAGTAGTAAGTGTAGTAAAATCATCATTAAGAATGTCGAAATTTTTCTCCAAGATTGTTCTGACATTTTTTTTTTTTCAACTCAACTATTTTATTATAATAACCCAGTCATTTTAGGCAAAAATAGGGGTCAATCTCGGAATAATAAGAGATAATAAGCTGTAAATTGGTATAAACCTTTGTTTTGGCGTTCTATATGTTGTCCCAAAAATCTCATATCTCAAAGTTCGCAAAAATTGGTTTTTTGCGAATATCTCGCTTCCTATACGTTAAATGAGATTTGCACCTATTATAAAAGTTGTAGAGAATTTTATACTCTAACCCATGGAGGAATAAATAAATAAGACTTAGTCTTATTTATTTATTCCTCCATGCTCTAACCGTTGTTTTAACTTTTTTTCATACGATTAACCGTTTTTGAAATAGAGCGTAGGTAAAGAGTGCGCAGCGCACAGTCATATATGAGGTGCAAAGTGCTATAACGAAATAAGTCCATTTTTAACCATTTTAAGATAAATGTACAAAAGTGTTCAATAAAATCTTTTAATTTTAATGCAGTAACTGGTTTTCAAATATACTGTTTCATTTTAAAGTTATTAAACAATTTTTCTGTAGCACCGAAAATTTATGTACTTTTATTCAGTTCAATAGTGTAATAAGTCCACCAGTTTGGTAGAGACTTTTAAAATTTATTTATATTAGTGTCTTTAAGATTTGTACCAGTTTTCAGGTTTGTGCGTGTTATCCTAAAGTCAAATTTTTATTTTGACTAAATTACATGTGTTTTACACTGTTTAGTCAATTCCTAAAAATTATGACGCTCCAACATGTTACAGATTTGCATAATAACTGCAAACTTTCTTAATTCGTTATAGTACTGAGTATTCTATTATAGTATTCGTTATTAAGTGGACTTATTTCGTTATAGTACTGAGCACCCCATATGACTGTGCGCAGCGCACTGTTTATGCTCTATCTCAAAAACGGTTAATCGTATGAAAAAAAAGTTGATACAAAAGCTGTAGAGAATTTTATACTCTACAACTTTTATAATAAGTGTAAATTTCATTTAAGGTATAGGAAGTGAGTATTCGCGAAAAACCGATTTCTGCGACCTTTGACCTTGAATATCTTAAGAAATTATATGAGACTTTTGAGACAACATATCGAACGCCAAAATAATGGTTTATGCCAATTTACAGCTTATTATCTTTCATTCCGAGGTAAAATCCTAATATGACTGGGCTATAATTCAATTCACATGCTAGATGAGTCAATCCTAATAAACAAGATCTTCCAGAACTGCCACTTGTTGAAAATCTTGTTCACATCTCCATTTTCATTTCGAAGTTTAAATTATCAGGATTGTATACGAATTCTTGAATTGTGTCGTATAAAATCTTGAGTTGTGTGTATTTATTATGTTGGATTTGGACAAATGTCTTTAATTTAGTGAGCTCCTGAATTAGAGCACTACTGCATCCACTTGATTCTGCTTGAAAGTTTGGGATTGGTAATGATTCAGACATTCTTCAAATTAAATATAACAGCAGTAATAAATAGTAATAATAGTAAAATTTTAGCGTTTTTACAAAGAAGTAAGCAGGAATTAACAGAACGATATTTACATTCCATTTGCACCTTATTTTTGTAAATGTTAGATGTGAAATTATGGGACTATATTTGAAGATTTGAGATTGTTGATGTCTACTTTATCTATTAAGATGGGGCTGTGTTTCAAATATTTTCTAACAAGCATTCAAATTATCATAAAAAAGTAATCTGTCTAGTAAGTTAGTAGTTCTTCCGTAAGATGCCGCCACCTTTAGTTTAGCTTTAAAGTCCCTAAATACTATTTAGGGATTTTATTTATCGTGTTTAGCTGCTGGTTTTTAAAATCAAATAAAATTATGTAATTATTAAATAATGTAATCTGTATGAAAAAAAAAACTGACATAAGTTTTTTTTAAATATAGCAACAAAAATATTATTAAAATTATTGCATCTTCAATATGAATTTATTAATACTGAAAATTTGTTAAGTAATTTAAATTTACCGCGCTCTAAAAATAATGGCGGGTAGTTTCCCATGATGCAATTTGCACCTAACTTCTCTCATTTTTGTAGCATTCAGAAAAACCGGGTAGATTTCGGCATGTATTACTTGCATTATTAGTGTTTGTTATGGTGAATATTTTTCCAAGACTTTATGTACAATAAAAAGACGGCAATGATTCATTTTTAATATTTACAAGAGCTGTAAGTATCTTTTACCCTGTAAAAGATGGAGGTTTCGTGCGTTTTTTCGCCTGTAATTTCGCAAGAAGAGTGGGCAAATGTGCCTCCTGAAACAGCAAAAAAACTTGAAACTTTCGTGATCGAGAAATTTGAAGAGTTGATAACATGCAAAGCTCTTTTAGAGACGAACCGTTATAACGCTGGTAAGGCCTAGTTTTTAATGAATTTTGAAGGTGCATAAAGCTGTTTTTAGATCAAGCATCAGCAGACTTTAAAACGCAGTTAGAGACTTTTATTAAGGAAAATGATGAGTTGAAACGACGCTTTGAATCAGCCACAACTACAATCTCGGAACTGGAATTGCAAATATCACAATTAACCAACGATGTTACAAAGTTACAAAGTACTTCCAACAGACTTGAATCAGAGGCGGCAGAATATCGCCATCAACGCAACATGGCAGTGGATGATCGCGATGAAAAATTGAAAATGTTACAGAGGCGAGACGCAGAAATTGAGCGTCTGCAAGCAGATCTGTCAACGTTAACAAAACAACTTGAAGGTGCTGTTAACGCTAAATGCGAAGCTTTAGCTCAAGCTGACGAAGTAGCATCTACGAAATTGAGACTCGAATATCGGGAAAAACGAATGGAACAAGAACGGCAGCTTTTAAGTAGTCAGATTGAAAGCTTAACTGAAGACTTAAATAATCGAACAGAAGAATTACTTAATATACGGCGTGACAATACATCGCGTTGTATTCAGTTGGAGACTAAATTGTCTGAAAAAACTCAAGAATTAGTGATTGCTCATGATCGGATTAAATCACTCACTGAATTAAACAATAACTTTGCTGCTAGAAATGAGGAATTATCTCAGAAATTGTTAAATCAGCGAGAAGTCGATGCGAAAATGAATGAATCATACTTACACGAAATAGAAGCAAAGACTAAATTGGCGAACGCATATAAATCTATGTTTGAGGAAAATCAGCAGCATGCGGAAGGTCTCAAAGAAGCATTGGCTGAGGTAATTTCAATAAAGTATTTTTTTTAATACAGCAAAACGGTGACGTGGTGGTAAGGCTGGGTTATACGTAGATATAGGTAATGGTCTAATGTGCAGATTTTAAGTTGACTTAATACCGGTAGTATCTTCATTTTTAGGCAAAATTAAAAGAATTCGGGGCTGTGATTGGTTGTTTCCATGGAAAAGTATTAAAGTTTGCGGTGCTACCGGTATTAACTCAACTTGAAATCAGCTCATAAGGTTGGTTGCCAAGGTCGCTCATGTCTGTGGCATAGTTAAACAGTAACTCAGGGTTATAAAATTGTATTTCAAACATTGGTGTGTTCGCAGAAATTTTGGACACAATAAGATGTAAACTAGTTCACACAATTAGATAAAGTGATTTGTTGCCACTTATTTCAAACCTAAATATGTAAAACAAAGAAAAAAAATGTTTTTTTTATACATATCTATGCCTAAGTCTGCTAATTAATAACTATATAATTATTGCTGTTATATGCTACTTAATATACAACCATTATTAAAACATATTACAATAAATGCTCAAGATAGGTTCCCCAATTCGCCGTTGCAAAGACCATAAATAAATTGTATGTCCAAGTGCTATTGCTATTTAAGTGTATTTTTAGTGCTATTTAAACAATATTTTGTAAAGTTGAAACTTCGACAAGGTATGCACTCCTTCCGAATTCAAGGACTTTAACAACGACAACTCAAAATAATTGTCAAAAGTGACAAAACTAAATTGACAACACTAAAATTTCAATTTGACTTTATTTTGACAATTCATCAACCTGATTCACTCACGTAGATTCACAAAAAAAGAAATTTTTGATGTCTCAGTTTTTTTACCAACATACATAAACTCAAATTAATAAATATAGTCTTTTGGGCTAATTTCAAGTTGATATAATACCGGAAGAATCTTAGGTTTTTAGGCAAAATTTAAAAAAATTCGGGGCTGTGATTGATTGTAGCCATGGAAAAGTATTAAAATTTGCGATACTACCGGTATTATTTCAACTTGAAATCAGCTCATAAGGTTGGTTGCCAAGGTCGCTCATGTCTGTGGCGTAGGTAGTTAAACAGTAACTCAGAGTTATAAAATTGTATTTCAAACATTGGTGTGTTCGCAGAAATTTTGGTCACAACAAGATGTAAACTAGTTAGCACAATTAGGTAAATTGATTTGTTGCCACTTATTTCAAACCTAATATGTAAAACATAGAACCAAAAAAAAGGTTTTTTTTTTCACTGCACTGAGATTTTTTTTAAAAACAATCAGGTATAGTGAAACATAACCATCATTAGATCGTTTTGCTGTATTCTCTATACAGGATGTCTAAAAATTAAGACATTCCGAGTTTGGAACATTGTTGGGGGTACCCCTTGGAGTAATTAAAAATTTACACAATAGTTTTTTAAATTACTTCTTACCAAATTATTCACCTTTTAACCTGATTCAATAGGGCAACACTGCGCAAATAGAGTCCGCACGTGTGGCTAAAATTCCTAGAAAACAGCTTCTTGGTTCCAAAGAAAACAAATAAATAACCCAACACAGTCTTTTCAAAATTTATTATTTGCTTCAAGTGTTTTAAAACTCTTATTTTAATTATTCGGTTGTTATAAGACGAATAAGTTTGCTTACTTTACATCTTTTAATTAAACAGGGTCCAAAACAGTTTGACGTTTTTAAACATTGTTTTGTTTGGAAACGGAACCATTCTAAGATTTTGACATCAGCACTTGTCTACTTAATTGTATTTCGCAATGTTTCGGACCTCAATTGGAAATTTATTGTTGAACTTCTCACAAGCAATGAAATAATAATCTATCCATGCCGACTCCACAGAAACAAAATAACATTCCAGTTTCGTTACCATTGCTTTGATTATTGTTTTACTCTTCGGTAAGGCGCTTAGTACCTACGAAAATTGGAGTACATTCAAGTGTGTGAATTCGTTCAGATAAAGGGTAGGATTAAATAATCATTAAAAATGTATTTTATTATATTAATATTATTCTTAATTTAAAAAAATCAAATGTTATATGTATTTCAAATTATAAAAATATTCTTTTCAATATACGTTTCAAGAATTTTTCTGAATTTAATTAAAATTTCTAATCATCTCGAAAGTTTATCAAGCCCCAAGTTTGAAACTGGTGTCAATCTATTCTTGAGGTACATAATTTTAAGTCTTCAAGTTATACTCTATTTAAATTTCATTCTGTTCGTCACCTTTTTACCCTTTCGTTTCAAGAATTTTTCTGATATTGTTGGAACAAGATGTTTAAATTTTTTTATAGTTTCTGTTAAGGAACAAAAAGCAAATGTTCTAAAACAATCTCTAAAAATGGTGCAGCAAAATTATATGAAATTATTGTAAAAGACATTTTTGTGAAATTTTATGTTGTATCTAACTTAGAAAGTTTAGTTACACCAAACTATAAGTTTATATAAATTAATTCTTGAAAACCGTTTTTAAAAAAATTCAAATAATAACCTCATAAAACTAAACGCCAATAATATCTTTATTTGAAGATCCTGCTCACGTGTATGAGCTATACCCTGTCCTCCCAACAGATGGAATAATAAAACTCAGTGGGAGGAGACAAGCAGCGTAGAACGTTCTGCGGTGAAGTCAGATTTACACTGTATCATTATTTGAAGTGTCGATGTAGGCGCTTAAAATATGAAATTGTTGTAAACAAACATACCCTAAGTTTAGCTTTTATTTTAAACGCTAGCCTGGAAATTCATACTTTCTAAAAATATCCTCTATTGTGTTAAGGACTTTTACTTTAGGCGCTCTATTTAAAATAGACCAATGAAGAGCCGTTATTCAAACAGAGCGGTTTAAGTGGGCGTTTTTATAACTCGTATCTGTTCGGCGGACAGGGTATAATTTAAAATTTATGTTCTTCATTGACGGTTCGTGGCCATTAAAAGGGGTGAAGAGCTGATTATCGAAAAATACAATCAATTAAGAAAATCATTTTTTTTTAAATTTTTTAAGTAATGCGACGTTAAAGCGTAATTTACAGCCGCAAATAAAACAATAGGTATAAAAATAATTACGTATAATTGAATAATTTGCAAAAATCTTTCGTTACGCTTGTTTTGACAAACATTATGCTCTTTAAACAAAATCGCTCTTATCATAACTGATTTGCGAAAATTTGTGGATTGAATATGAATACAACTGATGAGAGGTCTTAACAAGAAAACTTTGTCTATTCCGTATTGAACGCCTCGCCATCACTCGATCGTTTTGATTTGTCGAATTACTCTGTTTCTTAAAGGAAGCTACAATACGCGATGGCTTTGTTGGCATTTTTATATCTTTATAACCGAATTCTGTTGTCAAAAATTTGCTATCTTATCAACTATTGTCACTAATTTTATTGTTTTTTATATGTATAGTTTTAAAAAGCGTACATATAAGTGACGCTATGTACTTCCGCTGTCAAAAACAATATTTTTAAAAATGCAACTGACCGGATAATTTTTTTTTAATACTATATCTAAGAGGCTGTGCCTTTTGAGTTTGTGTTTGTTGGTTCGTATTTATTGACATAGTGATAGTTGGCGATTCTTTTACGGTACTAATGGGCTGATTTCAAGTTGAGATAATACCGGTAGTATCTTCGTTTCTATGGAAAATTTAAAAAATTCGAGGTTGTGATTGGTTCTTATCATGGAAAGTATAAAAATTTGCAACACTACCGGTAGCCGGTAGTATATCAACTTGAAATTACCCCATTTGCGTATTGATCTAATTGAACAAATCTATTACGAAATTTTATGGGAGTATTCCTTATATTTTTTTAATAATTTTAATTATGTTACTTTATCTTATATTACAGTTGAATACATGAATATATATTTTTTAAATAAATTGTTTAAGCTTATCTTCATATATTTTTTTGTAATTATAAAACGGTAATCTACCATGTCTTACTCATGAAAACATTCTTTTTATTGTCTCTACTTGAATAATTGTTTATTATTGGGCATAAAAATTAATAAAAAGCGAATCATTTTTTAGGTTCAAGAACTTTTGAAACACGCGACTGATCAATATGGAGAATTGGAAACAAAACACAAGGAATCAGAGCTAACTCACGAAGAAATTATTGCTAAAAAAAATGAATGCATTGCACTATTAAAGAAAGAGCTAGAAGGTTTAAAGGAGCTTTTGGAAAACTGCAAACAAGACCAACTACATAAAGATATTGAAGGATTATCTCCGACTGTGTCTTCGGCGTCACGTCTTCTAAAATCGGGCATGACAGTGACTGAAATTTATGCACAATATGTCACATGTACAGAACGCTTAGTTGACATGGAAAAAGAAAATAGTCAATTGAAGAACTATGTTAATAGTATTATACACGAAGTCGAAGAAAAGGGACCACTTATTAAAAAATTACGAGAAGATTACAGTAAAACTTTAGAAGCTAACGAAATTCTGAAAACCTCGAATGAACAATTGTTAAGTGAAATTCAACAACTTCGAGAGACTAATACTCAGTACACAAGAATTGAAGAGGCAGTTACAAGAGAAAACGCTAGATATAAAAAAGAAGTAGCTGATCTGAGTCGTCAAGTTTGTCATTTGTTACAAGAAATCGAAAATTCACGAGTAGGTTCTTCTTCAACTTCTACTGATATGGACCTAAGTGATAGTGTCAGCTCAGCCGACATAATTACAAAAAAATTGGTTACATTTAATGACATTTCTGAATTACAGAAAAATAATCAAAAACTTTTAGCATTAGTTCGTGAATTTACTGAACGTCAAGAAGAAGTTGAAGCATTCGATCCAGCTACTGTTTCAGACTTAAAAAAGGAGCTTGATCACATGCGGGATTCTCATAGAGAACTTCTTGAAGAACGTGAACAACAAAGTAAATTTATGGCGACATTAAGTAACCAAAGAGATATGTATAAGAACCTGTACACACAAGCTGTGAAAGCAGCAGGAGAAGAAATACCCTCTCAATTAGAAAGTTCGTTTAATTTAAGAGACGTGACAGGTGAAAATGACAAAACTCATAACGACAATGAATCCCAAAGTGACGATAAGGCACAACAATTATTAACTCAAATTGAGAATTATAAAAGAAAAATTGAACATCTCAAGAATGAAAATGATACATATCGTAAGGAAAAATCAGAAAATGAAAAAATTTTGTTGGACCAGTTGGAAAATATGAGAGCAGAAGTCAAGGAGTTAGTTAAAGCAAACTGTAAACTATCTTCGCAGCTGGAAAATAATGAAGAGAAGTTTAAAGTAGCTCAAAACAACATGGAGATTTACAAAAAGCAAATTTCGGCTTTGGAAAAACAAAATAAAATTTACAACGAAACGATTATCAAACACGAGCAGACTATTGCATATCTTAAAGACGAGACAATGCAATCGCAGACAAAGTTATCAAGAGCTGAGGTTACGTTGGCGAACCTGCAAAAAGAAAACGCTTTACTAAAGGACGCTGAGATGCGTTTACTAAAGGAGAGAGAGAATATCAAACGAGAATCGCATACACAAAATATGATTCAGACTAATATAGAACTTATAAAGGCTACTTTAGAAAGAACAGATGCTGAAAGTAAATTACGACTAGAAGCTAGACTGGACGAAGCTCATCGAGAATGTGCTGCCTTAAGACGTCGATTGCAAGAAGAACAAGACAGATTCAGAGAGCTATCTGAACATTTGGAAAATCAAACACAACTCTTCAAACAACGAATGGAAGAGGAACAAGCAGAAGCCGATAAATTAAGAAAAGAATTAGTAACTAATAGGGAGGAGTTAATTCAAAAAGCTAATCAAATCGAGGATTTGACTAAGAAATTGAAAACATCAGCTTACTTTATACCAGAATCTAACTTGGACGGACAAAAAGTTTGTGAATTAGAACAACAATTGGGTGATGCTAAAGCCGAAATAGAAGCTTTAAAAACAAAACTAAATACCTCGAAAGAGGCCTCTGAACAGTACTATAATGTTGCAAGTAATGCGGAAAATCAAATGAAAATTTTGATGGAGCAACAAAAAGCATTGGAGGAGACAATAGAAGCTCACAAAAATACAATCAAGCAATTGCAAGAAAAATGTTCAGAATATGAAGCTGAGCTTTCGTTGCAAATGGATGATCAAGATATAGCGAATGCTGGCATTCGTAGTAAATCGACTCAGTTGGAAGAAGAATTAAATGTAAAAAATATGGACTTACAAACAGCTCGTGAACAATTGGAAAATACAAGAAACGAGAACAAAGCGCTTATTGATAACCTTAAAGCCGTTGAAAATAAATACGCCAGAGAAGTAATGTTACACTCTGCCGACTTACAGATGTTAACAGACATGAAAGCTGATTATGAAAAAGTCACTAATGAATTAATTGAGATGAGAAAGAATCGTGACTGTGCTTTGGAGGAATTAAACGAAAATAAGTCAAGTTGGGAAACTCAAGAAAAGATTATACAGAAAGAACGAGAAGAATTGGAAAAAAGGTTTAAAGATATGGATGCTCAAAATAGTTTGTTATTGGATCAAATTCAAGCACTCAATACGCAGTTGTCTCTGATTCAAGCACAAGCTACCGCCGATCCAAATCAATCATCTTCTGACATTTCAATGAACAAATCTTTGACCGAGGACGAAGTTAAATCTTCGGAACAATTACTCACTATAATAAAATACTTGCGACAAGAGAAGGATATCGCAGTAAGTAAAGCAGAAATTATGGAAGCCGAATATGAAAGATTAAAGTCTCAACATGAAATGTTGACTAAACAATTGGAAGAAGCCAAAATTGTAATCGAAGCAGAAAGACAGAAAACAGAAGTATCAGTGGTGACAGCAGCAAAACACGCAGAAGTTTTGCGAAAAGTTGAGACATTAAATGCCATTACTGACAGTAACAGAGCGTTACGTCAAGAACGAGATTTATTGAAAAGTCAAATTAATGAGTTGCGAGAACGTGCTGATACTTTGTCCGCAGAACTAGCACCAACGCAGGAGAAGAACAGAGAGTTGAACATTAAGGCGGAAGCTATGCAGACTGAAAATATTTCTCTACGAGCAGAATGTACGAAATGGCGCCAGAGGGCACAAATGTTGATCGAAAAATCGAATAGAACTAGTCCGGAAGATTGGAAAAGGTTATTAAGTGAACGTGAAACTCTTGCTAAGCAATTAACTATTGAGAGAGGAAATGTTGCTAAAATTTCAGATGAGGTTAATACTTTGAAACAAGATAAGAGTAAACTTGAAGAACAACTGAAGAATTTGAGATCACAAAACAATACTCAAGCAGAGGAGATCACTCGAATGAGAGAAGATCTTTTATCTTTGCAAAATCAAGTGCAGCAGCTTACACAGTCATTAGAGGAAACTCAAGAAAGTAACAAACGAATATTGGAAGAAAATCGAGTGTTAACTGAACATACAGCAGGAAAAGATGTAAAAATTACTGAGCTTAAAAATAATCTTAATCAAGTTCGTAAAATCGCGAAAAAGTACAAGATCCAGTGCGAAGATCAGATAAATGAAATTAAGACTCTTACAGAAGAAAAAGAATTAAAGGAAAACGAACAAAATTCAAATGAAAGACAGTTACAAGAACAACGAACAGAAATGGAAGATAGAATTTCGCAAATTGAACACAACAATAAAGAAGTTACTGATAGATTAAATCAACAAGTAACTGCATTAACTGAGGAAAACGAAAATTATAAAAAAGAAATAGAAAATCTTAAACAGGGTGCTTTAGATAGAGAAGAAAGATTTAAGAACCTATTTAAGAATGCTAAAGAGCGTATAGTGACATTAACAGAACAAGTAAATACATTAAAGAGTCAATTAGTAGGTAATCAGGAAAGTACGACGACTACTAATGAAAATGCAGAGGAGGGTACCAGTAGTACCAATAATGATTTATTAATGAAAATTGATAATTTAGAAAAAGAGAAAGCTAATATTTTGGCAGATAAGAGACAAGAGAATGAAAAGTACGCTTCTGAAATTGAATCTTTAATGCAGAAAGTCACTCAGTTACAAAGACAACTCGGTCAACAAGGATCCAAACCTAGTACCAGCTCTGGATCAGAGAAAACGGTTAATGAACCACCTACAGCAAATATAAAGCCAATGGCGGGTAAGATATACATTTTGAAAAAGTTAAAATTGAATACAAATTTTTGGTTTAGGTCACTCCACAAACACCCAAACTCAGTCTGTACCAATACATCCATGGCGTAGTGGTGAGACACCATTAGCCAGTATCAGACCAATGTCGCAACAAGTCAGAACCGTTACTGTATTACCAACAAGTCAAAGTCCTAGTGCGGTCATGGTTCCTCCACAGCAACAAGTGAGCATTTTTTACTCTTTATTTTTTACTTTCTATTTTTGACATTTAGGTGCATACCACAGGATCGAGTACAATAGAAGCACTATCTAGCAGTAGTCCTACAAGCTCACACACTGATTACGTACCAGCTACCAGTTCGGCTAGTCCGGCTATGTTGGGGCCAAGGCAGGTTGTTGTTCCCCCTACTCAGTCGTCTCAGGATACAGAAGATGAAGACGCTAATGTGCAGGTATCTTTTAAGGGTTTTATTATTAGTAGCGGCACATACTTTTATTAATGAAATAAACCATGGTTTAATTTTTTTTATTTCGTGTTTACTATGACGGTTTTGTAGCATTGTTTTTAGTAACTTTTTATGTTAACAGCACTGTAAATTACTATAGTAAGTTTGTGTATTTTAATGAGTTTCATTAAGCAGTCCAATAATTTTGTCAAAAAAAAAATATGTTTAACACAAAACTAGACAGATGATACCAGATGTCAAATAAATAATTAATAAATAATAGAGCAATGGAAAAAATAGTATAGAACGTACGCGTTTTGTGAAAAGCTACATTTATAGATTTACGCAATGCGCAATCCTCATGACGCTAAACGCAAGAGTTGATTCAACTTTTCTTGCGGCTTGTGTTAGACCAATGAAATTGTAGCAGGTGTTTGTTTTAGTTTTCATTTGCATTTTGTATTTAAATGCGTTTTTGCTCCTCTATTACTATGAAATAATAACTAACAACAGCTAAACGTTAAATAAAAATTTTTGTTGAACGTTCATTAAAGTAGATCATTAAACTATTCTTTTACATTAATGAACGATTTTTTAAATTCAAAAAAAAATGTCTCAAAATAAAATGGGTTACGGTCAATGAAAGAACTTCATAATCAACTCGTATGTTAAAAGGCGACTAATAACTCAACAATTAATCAACTAACAAAATAACATTTTTTATCGTCAATTTGTAATTTAAATTTTCACTTTTTCTCTTTGTGTTTCTTTTTTTTTTCTTCAATATTTATTGTAATAATATTTAACAGAATTAATAACTAATTATTATTATTTCGAAAGCATGTCATTAATGCTACACTTACAACAATAGTAAGCAACAATTACTGTCTTTAGAATCATTACCATACAAAGAACGCTGCTTTCGATTTCTAGGGCGGTAAGTAGATTAATGCCCTTTAATACGATTCTATAATTTTTGTCAAAAATATAAAAATACTTGATCAAAATTAAATGATTATTTTTCGTTCAAATTAGAGTTCACTTTATAATAGTCAATTCATCTTGGCGTATTTCCATCCGCCATATATATATATATATTTTTAATAAACTATAACGCTACCTGTGTCTGCCAAGAGTGTAGCAGTTTCTTTGAAATGCGTACCCGGTGTATCGTTCAGGTTGTTCCAATTTTAAAACTTTGGCAGGGAATTTTTGCAAATGTGTTCTTCTCTTGCCTACTATTTGTTTAACACATCTACTCTTATCTTATCGCAGAAAAAATCTACAATTATGTAATTCTTTTGGTCTTAGATTTTGATATTTCCGAATAAAACCGACAACGTGAAAGTTATTTTTTTGTCCACCATGCTGAAACTTTTTTGGACATGAGATTTCGAATCTAGTATGTTTATTAGTACAATTAAAGATCTTTTATCTTTAATGTCATAGACATGTTGTATAGCTCATGTTTACAAAAGTAATAAGTCATCGGTTTTAACATTATAACTAGAGTTAGGAAATTCATGTGCTACTCATTGGTGTAGACCGCGCACGCTTCGCTTTGATAGAAGTAGAGGTTGATGTAATACATTTGTTACTCGTTTCTCGATATTGCATCTTGGCTCTTTATTTCATGTGGCATTGTCAAATTTATGCGAGTAAAAAGCAACTCTGAGATTATTTTCATAACTTTTAACATTGTTACAAAAAAACACATTAACGCAATGCCACTGACCATCGCTATCAAAGCCAATCCTGAGCAGGCGCAAGCTAGTACGGTCTTTGTTGATCGAGCGTTCAAGTTTTAGATCGTATTATACCATTATAATCGACTCACAAAACCTGTGCCGCTCTACTCAGGTTTCATACACCTTTCCTATCTATAATTATAACATTAGATTGTTTCTTTTCTTAAATTTTTAGAGTTTTATCTTTTATACTGGATTGTATATGTCATTTACTAGTAATTGTTCAGTTGCAGTCTGCTCCTCAGCAACAAGCCGTAGCTTTAGTTCTTCCAAGAGTGGAACCCCCCAGTAGCGGACCTACGCAAGAGCAGGGAACCAGCAGTAGTAGCAGTTCGAATACAGTTACGACAACACAAGCCGGCTTGAAAAGACAAAGAGATTCAGATACTGATGCAGTAGATGACCAGTCAAAAACCCAACAACAGAGTAAAAGAACTAGAATTCAACAAACCGGAACAGTGAGCGACAGCGGTTTAGAAGTTGAGTATCAGGTTCCGACCAGCAGTCAAAGAGATCATGATGATGATAACGTAATTGTTGTTGAAAGTGATGAAGAAGGTGGAGTTGATGAAGGGGAGGGTGCAGACGATGAGCCAGATGATGCTGATACTGAAGGCTACGATATGGAAATGGTATGTTATATAGTGGCAGGAAATAAGAGTATTTGTACATGAAATCTAAAATTTAAGGAACAGGACAATTACGAGGACGTCGAAGACGAAGAGGCCGGAAATGAAGTTGAAGTGATAGAAGATTCAAGCGAGGTACCGAATCAGAGCGAAAGATCTTTGCAAGAAGGAACGTCTCAGGAAGAAAACGTTGATCCCGCTCAGCCGGAAGCCACGAGTAGTGGGACTGACGGTATGTTTAACAATTTTTTTTTTGTACTATGTAGTTTTAAACGAATTTTGGTTGTTGGTTTACCTATTATTAATTTATTTACAGTTTTCTTTATTATTTTTTATTTGCTTTAAGGGGGTTCCGGTGGTGTAACCTTATCCCAAGCCTCGACATCAGTTTCCATGACAATGCCCTCCTTGTCACGAACTAGACCTATAGCCCCACTCCTATCCAGACAACAGCAATCTCATCTACTGTTATCGCACGGGCTGGAAGAGGGCGGCGATGATGGAATAGTCCCATCAACGCCTACTTTATTTGTGCCGAGAAGATCTGACGGTTTCGGTGAGGCCGTTAGTTCTCCTCATGTGCCCACAAGTGGGAGGTTTACTTTTAACGAGTCTGTTCCTCCAAACACTGCCGGTTCTAGCGAGATCGTTCCCGAACAAACGTTAGAAGTTGCAAATATGGATGAGAACAGTATGGCCTGGTGCACTTGCTAATACATTATTAATATTATTATTTTGTTTTAGGCACGGGTAGAAGTGTTCCTGGTACACCATTGCAGGCGTCTCCTCAAGAAGCTGTACCAGGAACTGAAGAACAGGGTTCCAGTCAAACAACACAGTCGGATGGTATGTACCTATTATGAAGTATTCGTGCATTTGAGCAAAAACTATGATTGATACGGATAAGCTTAGCTTTTCGATTGTTCACTTTTTGTTTCTTCATTTGACTATATATATGAATAAATTTGTTATTGATTTGATTTGTGATTTCACGTATCGGACGAATAAAATTCTTATTTTTACAATGTTAATTACAATGATGGGTTGATTAGTTACGAACCTCAAGAACTTTTCAAGTTTGTCATGTTAAACAGCGAATGTAACAGTAATAATTGTTGCTGTAATTAGCCAAATGCATAACTTTATTATTTTGCTTACTAAAGTAATAGAGAATTTGGAAAGATCTCGCTATTTTTTGGTGGCTAATTTATGCATCTCAGACCTCTGGGTCAACGGTGATTGGGAATTAACTTCTCTCAAGTAGCTGTCAGGAGTCAGCTCCTCCAGGCCAGGAAAGGAAAGAGACCTTTATCTTCCTTTGAGCATTGTTGTCAACACCACTAATGCCGACTCGCTAAATACGGACTGCGTTTGTATAGCCGGTCTCGGTTCCTCATTGCGGTATTATGTCGACCAGCGCACTGTTTCTGCCACTGCATACCGCATTTAATCCGGTCATAGATGTTGCAAGAGACCATCATAAATAAAAATGCTTCATTGTGTATTACCTTACAATTAGATTTAACAATGGCTATTATTTGGTTTATTGCGAGCTTAAAAAGTCTGCGGCCAAATATTTCCGTGCCCAACGCGATTTTATTGGCAGTCACTACATTTTCAGTCAAGTAAAATTGAACTTTAACTTCGAAAAGAGATATTTATTTAGATCCTCGAAAGTCCATTTGATTTTTAAGATTTAGTTTTGGATTTTTAAGGGGCGAATTTTCATTTTTTCAAATATTTTGAAAACTATCAATTTTATATCAGTAAAATTACAGTTTGTAAAATTATGAACGAAAAAGGTCTCCAAACTCTCTTCTGCGGAATCAATCGTTTCAAAGATTTAATAAGGGGACTATATTTTGCAGAATAAATCGTTTCAAAGACATACAGTTGTCTCTTAGTTGGTCATTAAAAATACACATATGGAAAACATTAAGATTATATTTATTAATTTGAGTTTATGTATGTTGGTCAAAAAAACTGGGACATAAATTTTTTTTTGTAAATCTACGATGTGAGTGAATCAGGTTGATTAATTGTCAAAATAAAGTCAAATTGAAATTTTAGTTTTGTTAATTTTGACAATTATTTTGTATTGTCGTTGTTAGAGTTCTTGAATTCGGAAGGAGTGCATTTATACTTCTACAAATCTTATGCGTTACATAATTTTACAGGCTCCAACTAATCAGGGCTTTCGCTTTCAGCACGGACCTGAAACAAAGTTGTTGCCTATAAAATTAAACTTACCGCATATGAATGCACTATTTTGTAATTTTGTATTTTTAACTATGCATTTTGTAATTTACCTCTTGTTTGATTTGCTAATAGAGCTATAAACGAACGCTACCACATCGATCTTGGTGTCCTTAATAGCCATAACAATTTAACATAACATAATTTCATGAGTACCCGTTTTAGAGATTTTTAAATAAATGTATTGCCAGAGTTCGTCATTTTGAAGGAGGCATTTTTGGATCTATGTACAAAAATACATAAATGCCAAGAATTCCTTCCAAAATAACATTTTCTAGGTCTAAAACGTCAACACCAATTAAATCTTATTTTATGATTAACTTTGGTCAATAATAATGATTGTAGTAGATACAAAAAAGAAAACATACATTATTGACTAAATAGGAGCATTAGTAGTAAAAAATATCTTTTTAGCTGAAATTCCGTCAATTACTGTCAGTGGCGCCGACGAAGACGAACCCTCAGCCGAAGGTAGTTCGGAAGAATGCATGGGCCCACCCATTATAGCAGGTACGTCGACAGAAGGCACGCAGGATGCTAACCAACCGGAAGAATCAGAAAGCTATGATGAGGTATTTTTTTAGTAAAATAAAAAAAACATTTAAAATATAATTCTTAAAATTAGGTGAGTTCCGAAGGTGAAAAACAACCCAGTACTGAAGAAGGGGAAGAAGAAGGTAGAGAAGCAGAAGCTTCTCCGAGTACTAATACGAGATCACGGACGACACGTGGTGGGGGACCGACTGCCCGCCGATCATCTGCCCGGCAGATGAGTTCTCGAGGTATGAGTAGGTCTGGACCAACACCTATCGTGTGGGGAGATCAGAGAAATCACCCGCAACAGCAACAAAGACATTCAGGTGAGTGCAAATGCATTCAGGCCGCGCGTTATAAATAATTGGTAAGACGATTCATTTAAGACAATTATTTATTATTTAAAATTGAAAGATGTAAGTGAAAGAGATCATACAAGTAATTTACGGAGCTACTGCTAATTTCAGTTTCTCATTCCCTTTGCGTATAAAGTCTAATTCACCATTTAATTGCACCGGTTCTCGTCAAATTACAGCGCGCGCGGACAATGAATAGAGGTGTAATATTAAAAATTTTATTTGACAGATGGTCCAAGAGGAAGACCTAACGTTCAGTCAAATTACTCTCCTAGAGTTGCAAGACGTGCTAGAGGCCGTGCCCAGCGCCCATATGGGAGATTTTAATTAAATAATACATTTAATACTACCATTCCATCTCTTGAGCGTTCAGAGTTTATGAATAGAATGTAGACTATATATTAAATAATTAGTTTGTTTTAAGTGATTTTTTTATATTTAGTTTCTTGTAAAAAGTTTTATATCAAAATTTAGGCGTAAATGTAAAAATATTTGTATACCAAGACTTCTTGACTGACTGGTAACTTTTTGTTCAGTTTATAACAAACTATTTCCAAAAGTGTTAGTTTAAGCTTTGTGTTATTTTGTTTACGACAGTTACAAAAGTTTCAACTTGAAATAAATAAATTAAAAATTGGATATTTGTGTTTTATTAGTATCGCGTGGATTTTTAAATGTACAAAGAATGGAAGTGATTTTATAATACTGACTGATGTGCTATCTTTTTTTATTTCATTAAAAACACTAATATCGTATTAGTCACCAGCTATTTTGTATGTTTCTTTTATACATACCCTATATTATGCCAATTCGAAGTTAGGCGATGAATCTTAATGCCGACTCCGGCCACATAATTCTCAGGAGCCCACTTCGTCCCTTCAGCTGGTTTCTAATGTTTGGCTTACGACATGTATCCTGACTTACGTGAATTTCGCATACGGGATTATCCTTGGTTCTCAGCTATTTTGTGAGTTTGAGGTATTGCTATATTTAATTTATACGACTGTAATAAGGAAATGAGGTAGTAATACTGCCCAATACTGCAGGCTGTAGTGCTGTATGGTTGTCAATCAAGGACGTTGTATGATCATTCAACGTCCTTGTTGTCAATACATTCGTCCGATCGTCGTCCAACCGTGAATCGGCAAGTAGGTTCCAAGCATGATCCAAGTCGGGATGCTCGTCAGGTCGTCAACGATAATCTTTCAGTTTGTTAAAATATTTAATTGTAATTTGATTGGAGGAAAAGTAAAAGCGCATGACAAGTGCAACAGAAAACACACGCTTAAAGGTTCAAACTCAGCGTGGATTGATTCACTTTGCAGGCTTAGCGAGCGTTGACAATCAACATCTACAGTAGAACTCCTTTTAACCGATCTGCCCGGATCCGTTTGACAGATTGATTCGAGGTTCCCGTAAAAAAATGTTTTTTGTTCAAAGCAAGAATAATAAGATCATAAGAAAAAGATCTTGCTTCTCCCCTTTTAGAATTTCCAAGAAGTTTGCTTTCGCGAAATTCGGTAAAAGGCTTCGAAAAAGCAACAGAACAGAAAAAAAGAAAGACAGGAGCTAGCTATTTTAATTGATTCATACAAAAATTGCCCTGTAAGTATTGTTTGCCAGCTATTACCTTATACAGTGTGTCCCAGAACTGGCGGATCAGCCGTAAACTACAAGTTCGAGCAACCCAACCTCAAAAGGAGATCGTTCCCATCTTATGGAAATCTAATGACCACTCAAATCGAGATTTTTTTGTATCAATCGATAGCTTTTGAAATAAGGAGCAATTGGTATCATTGCATCAACTTCGTATTTCTTCAAATACAGTGGCTAGATTAATTTAAAGTTTAAATGACTTCTCTCACTGAGTTCATAAAACTCTCACTTGTTATTTATAAGGATTAAGTCGATCCTTGTGTCTCAGGTCAGAAACCGGGTAAATAGATATTTCTAGGTATTTACATTTTTTTTTCTTAATATTATCTAAAATGTCCCAAACTATAATGCACCTCCCATGGGGTTAAGCCTATTGTTAAGAGTACGAGATTATTACGGTCTAAACCCAGCTTTAATGATTTATAGACTTTGAAACATTCGTACCTCACAATTTGTCCGACCTCACTGGGTCTCACTGTTGCCAATGCATTTTGCATTGCCGTTTTTAATTTTTTAATCTTTAATAGGGACTTTATTTGATGACCTACAAAGTTGGCGCAATGATACCAATTGCTCCTTATTTCAAGAGAGATTGATACAAAAAACTCTAGATTTGAGTGGTCATTAGATTTCCATAAGATGGTAACGATCTCCTTTGTCAGATCCGTTACTACAGTACAGTGCTCTGACGGCCACAGAACACTTAAAGGGTCAGTAAACCAAATTTTCATGAAAACGTCTAAAAATTCTTAAAAAATATCTAAGATTAAAAATCAAAACCGCAAGTTGCTCTGACCTTTGGTTTTTGAACAGCGAAACAACAAAGTTGAAAAACCTTGGTGCGTAACGTCATACCGACATTAGAAAGAGCGAGCATTTGTGTTTTGTTTTTGTTTTTTTGTTTGTGGTGACTGCAAATTATCAAAAATGCCAAACTGTTGTGTTTTCGGTGCAATAATAATTAATAGTTATTTATTATGTTAGTGGATAAAACGCAACTAAAACACGAATCCAATATAACGTTTTATTCACAATTACAGCGATTTAAAATCAGAATCGCCAAAATTTTATCTCATGTCATCAAAAAATGATTTGACATTACACTCTGACAGCGGATGTCACCTCAAAAATCATTGAAATTAACTAAAAAAACATGGGAGGTGTTAAATCGTTGCTATTTATTTTCGATTGTTTATCGACCCCATTTGTACAAAACGCTGTGCAAGTTGGTGAAAATGGAAGAAAGTGATAGGTACTGTTCCTGAGAAAATTCTTGAGGAAGCTGAAGAAGCGAGTCGCCAGTTATTGTCTGCGAAGTCCAGGGAACATTATGAAAAAGTATTTTCAGAATTTAATGAATGGAAAGAAGAATGGAGGGTAATGACAATAAATGGGGAAGTTCTGCTATCGTATTTTTTAAATTTGAAGAAGAGATATGCAATTTCATCCATGTGGTCGAAGTACTCCATGCTGAAGACCGCTATAAAGGTCTATAAAAACATAGACATTGGAAAATATAGTAAGCTCATGGCCTGTCTGAAGAACCAGTCAAGAGGATACAGGCCGAAGAAAGCTGCAGTATTGGAAAGAGCACACGTGGAAGAGTTTTTGACAAGGGCTTGCGATAAAGAATATTTGATGATCAAGGTAATCTCTGTCATTACATAGACATTGTAGATAATAAATTTTGGTATATTTTAGGTTGCATTAATAATGGGGGTGTCTGGTGGCTGTCGAGCTGACAAATTTGAAAATCAGTGATGTGGAAGACAGGGGCGCATACCTGATTGTTTCGATACCAGATACTAAAACGGGCAATTTTCACGAAAATTCACAATTATAGAAGAAGGATTCTCTATCAACACTGGAGAAGTGTAGGAAATACATGTCCTTACGTCCGAAGAAGTTATCCATTGAGAGATTCTTTTTACGATACGCTAATCAAAAATGTACATCGCAACCTGTTTGAATTAACACTTTATCGAAAGTTCCTTCTAAAGTTGCTTCGTTTTTGAATCTGGCGAACGCAGAAGCTTATACCGGCCATTGTATGAGGCGCACTTCAACAACTTTACTTGCCAATGGAGGTGCTAATCTTACAACAATTAAACGACATGGTGGGTGGATGAGCTCCGCCATAGCAGAAACTAATATCGAAGATTCTGTATCTAATAAGCTTGATATCGCAAGGAAAATCCAAGGTTCTCCTGGTACTAGTCGTTCCTTACTAGAGGAGACGTCCATTGTTCCTACAACTACTATTCGTTCTGGAACCGATAACAACTACAAGCTTCTTATTAATGGAAACGAAGTGAAATATGATAAAACAAAAAACGAAATGTCTATTAATGTAAATGTTAATGTCAATATTAATAATAAATAGAATGCGATTGATTTAAGATCGTATTTTTTCATTATTCCACTAGTGGAATAAAGTGATTTCAGTGGATAAAGTGTTACTTTATACGGTTCGTAAGTGTAAGTAAGTGTAAGTAAACCTGCCTTTTCTTCTCATTTTGTGAAATAGATACTTTTTAAAATCCGCACCTATACAAAGATGGGCCGTTTAATTTTTCTAGACTTTCTCCGTTCTGCAAATTATTCGGATTTTTCTTTAACTTACGTAATTCATTTTTGTTATGCATTGGTTTAAAACAGAATGCCATCGAGATTAAAAAATAATGTAAAACACTAAAACCGCAAAGACAAGACATAAACAATGTTACAACATATCAGACGAAACGTACAACTAATGCGCTGAATCTCGGCAATATGTCGGTATGACGTCACAGTCAACGTTTTCCACAATTTGGTCTCTAATATGACCAAAAGCAGTTCATTTTGGATGTCAATTTGAAGGCCATGTTAAAGATGCAAACCGGGAACACACTAATTCAGTTTGGACTGGTAGTATACCCGTACTCACCATATCTGGGCGCAAGTCCAGATGGGTTTGTACACGACCAAGAAACTGTTGCGTATGGAGCACTAGAAGTTAAAGGTTCCACAAGCAAAAAATTTTCGTCGTTAGACCAGGCACTCAAGACCAAAAATTTTTATTTTACAAATGATAAAAATAATGTACCTACCTCACTTAAAAACGCACCATCAGTATTATTTTCAAATTCAGGGGCAAATGTTAGTTTGTGGGACTTTTGTGTCTACTTTCAACAAACAGGACAGTTATAGTTGAACGAATTTAACTGATTTCAATTTGGTGGTATTAGCGCAAATTTATATCTTTTATTTACTTCCTAAACATACAGTTTTGGCTTCACCGATACAATTGTTTAACTTTTTTTTTTCATTACCATGTAATTTTAGAAAGTTTTTTATTGGTTGTTCAATGTCTTTACGCCTAATAACGTCAAGTTCTTTCTTGTTTGCTCTGAAGATGGGTTTTTATATTACCCGAAACTAGTCTGCCAATTATTTATGTGATAATTTTTAAATAAATTTATATTAATTTTGGTAGATTATTGAACTTCACCTTCATCGCAAAAAATTAAAACTTTTTGCCCACTTTTCAACAATGGATATGTTAAACCTATTAGAGTACTCTACACATTAAGGACTTATTTAAGGTATTATATTTAAAAGAAAACACACTCGTTTTTGAACCATTTATTTACATAAATATATCAACAATATAAAATAACTACCTAGCTAATCAGATATGTACATAGGAATTGACTATAAACTATAAGTGTATTCGTATATCACATTTTAAGTAAGTCTAGGTTTGCTACGCATAAATATGAGATGATAAGTGATTTTGGAATGTTTATACTGGGTGACAAACAATACTTCTTGTGAACAATTACAGTTGGTGTACATACGTGTCATATATACGTTCATATATACCGGGTGTGTCAAAAGTCGCGAAGATCCTTTGGAGGGATACATGGGACACCCTCAAAGAACACAAAAATTTATTTAAAAAATTTCAATACTTTTTTGTTTTTGTATTTTTTTGAAATTTGGTATTTTCTTGAGATTTATGAATTCGTAATTTATTTCAAATACTTTACTATTTCTTTTTCATCAATTACATATTCATAAATCTCAAGAAAATACCAAATTTCAAGAAAATACAAAAAAAAAAAACAAAAGAGTATTAATATATAAATTTTTGTGTTCTTTGAGGGTCTCCTTTCCCTCCAAAGGATCTTCGCGACTTTTGACACACCCTATATAATATTCTTGTTTAGTGACCGCGTCGTAAAGTGGAAAAAAAAGTCATAAAATCAACATGTCCCAACTGTTCATTTATTTGAAACAGGGCAAGGCAAGCGCACGATGGAAATCACTGGCATTTCTATAGGGCTTCCTAGAGATAGAGAATTAAAAAAGTTATTTATCAGGTTCGTTTTATGACGATTAAATTGTTATCCATCGACTTTGTAAGGATTTTTATAACTATTGTATTACACTGTTTTACAATTTTAATCTAGGAATCAATATGGCGAAATTTATTCCTCCGAAGAGTGCGCTCTGCTGATGCACGACTTATCCTTCTTTGCCGAGGTAAGTTTGAGTATTATCCTCGACTGCTTTTTAATTAATTATTTATTGTTATATTTTAATTTACATCCTCTGTTAACGTATCATTACCATTTGAAAGTTGCAGGTATAGTTTTGTCCGGTTGATACCAAAAAATGCGATTTCGTCTCATATATCCGCCAAGGATTTTCTTTAGTTTTAAGCAGTAAAGTTTGATTTTTATAATCAAATGTCAAAGTGCTGTCAGGTTATTACTGCGATTCATTAATGATGAATGATAATTTTACCATGTTATGTGCACTACGCACTACGTGTCAGTGTGTTGTGTCGATAAATATTTGTGAATAGTTAAAGCATTGAAAATAATAGATTTAAAACTAAATTTACTTCACCACCAAACAGTACTGAACTGTTATTGCTAAAAGGTAAAAAAAATATTAGTGTGCATAGCTTAAACTCTGACGTGAGGAAAATGTTATAAAAGGGGTCCATAAACATTAACACAGGTTTTAGACTGATAAAGTATGGTTTTTCAGCAAGTCTTGACCTTGGCAATTGATTATAAAAAATCAAACTTTAGAGTTTTTGGTCTAGCAAAACGAGTTTTTTTTTGTTAAACGTATCATATCTTTCAAAAGTAATTTTTTTTATACAAGTTTGCGTTGTCATTAAAAGAATGTTGTTTGCAACAATAGATTTTCTAAATTTTTTTAGAATAATTAATCAATTTTTCATAGCTGTACGTGTACATTTTAACTTTAGGAAATATGACACATACGGGAGCGCCACCAATTTGTAGACTCTTAATTTTGTTGACAGCAATATGTCCCTAGTTTATCACAGTCAAAATATCTCCTAACAAAAGTAAAGCTGTCAAATACGAGTTTTTTGTGTATACACAGTATAGGAATAAATCAGTATGGACAGCTGATAAAAACTTGTCAAAAGCTGGCATCCCTTCACGTAAAATGTGTAAGATGGAGCCACTGATTTTTAGATTTTTAGGCAACTAGTAATACACAATTTAAATCTAAATGGCTATAACTGTAAATAAAATACTATAAAAATATTTTAATTGTAGTTTTACCCTTGTCTTTTGATTATTTATTATATAATTTACAGTTCTATCCCTTTAGATTAAAATTGTGTATTATTAGTTGCCTAAAAATCTAAAAATCAGTGGCTCCATCTTACACATTTTACATGAAGGGACGCCAGCTTTTGACAAGTTTTTATCAGCTGTCCATACTGATTTATTCCTATACTGTGGTGTATAGAAGTATTTTTTATACCTAATAATAAATGCAGTTGTGCTTATCATATTTGTGTATTATAAATTTTTTCTTTAACTAGAAGACCTTCAGACCCAAAGGTTTGCTCGTTTGTGTTGCACTATTTTGTAAAACTACGAAAAGTGAAAATGTTGGGCAGTCTAGGACAGAAGCACCAACGAACAGAGTTAAGCAAAAATGTTAATTTGCTCTTGGTTGATTTGAATCGTAAGGATTGGGTAAGTTGTTTAAAAACAAATATTGTGAGAATATGTGAATAAATTATATACTGGAAGGTAAGACAATGAAAAAATGTGTTCAACCAGAGCAAAAAATTTGTGATATGGTGCTATGTGATGTAATTTGCAAATAATGTGTTATTTTTCCTATAAATACATATGAAATATGAAACTAAACTGTGTGATTGTTTATAAACACCTCTATAACATCACTTTCCCATACTGCACAATCTTACTCCTCGTCTACAACAGGTATACGTTTTGGCTGCATAATAATCTGAATTCTGAACAAACTGCTTTGAACAACTTATACTACGCAAACGAACATCTAACAACAAATTGCACGAACTTGTTCGAACACAATCGAACGCTATAGTGCAATGAGGACTACTTAGTGCAACACAAACGGACAAGCCTCGAGCCATACAACTGACCGCTTTATGAGTAATTTCATCTAAAAGTATTGAATAAATTGGGGAGAAAATTAAAATCCTTGTTTTAGATAAAATAACGATAACGTTAGATAACGAGTGGCCCAACATTTCGTCATCGAGTTACCTTTGCCAGTGAAAACATAATCCATCCAATGAGCAAGAAGTTTATCTGAAAAATTAAATACATACTACAAAAGCATAATTTGACTTTTCCGACGTTTTGCAAATTAAATTAAACAAAAATATCATGTTTCACGTTTTGACAGCCAAAGGTAACTCGAATAAAAGCATTCGAATAAATATCTGAATTTCCAAATATTTGATAACCAACCCCATCAGACCGTTAGGTGCACTGCTGGTAGGATTTCACCGATACAGGATCTTATTAATCCTCAAGAACAGTACCGATAAAAAAAAAATTTAAATAGCATAATTATTGTTTAAATCCGAGTTTAAACCATGTAAATATTCATGTGCCACTACCCAGTAGTGAATCTAGAAGCAATTTTATTCAAGAGGAGCGAATTTTTTTAATAAGAAGCGATTTTTGCAAAATGGTTAACAAGTCTTTGAAAAATGACATAAATTGGACGTCAGATAAGAATTTAAAAAAAATTGAAAAATTCTTAGTCTTGAAGAAGGTGATCGCCTCATAGCTCCTCTTAGATCCGCCCCTAAAATAATTTTGTTTTCACATAATAAATAAAAACAAAAATTTAAAAAAAATCATCAAAATCAGTACTTACGGTTCTTGAGAATTAAGGGCAAGTTGTACTGGGGTCATTTTAGAAATCCATAGAGAAGACATACTTATCCAAGTATAATTTTCTTTTGCAATATTTGCAAATGTAGTAAACAACATTTTGCAGAATTATATTTTTCCAAAAATAATGCTCTACGTTTCAATCGACGACAAAATATGGTACTTAATACTTGCAGGAAATGCACATTTCCCATCACAGAAACTTAATTACTCGTCGATTTCGCTTCTGGAAATAATTATACAATAAACTGGCGAATAGATACAATTCCGTGCTCGTTGTATAATAATTTTTACAATATAAGTATACTATCGTTGTAAAATCAGTAATTTGTAAATTATATAATAAATTATTTTTTTTTAAATTGTATTAATAAATAGAAGAAGCTATAGAACTCGACTTTTAACTATATCCCCATGATTCAACTATACTTCGAAGTGCTGTGATATCTTGATCTGTGACTCTTTATCTTTTTGTAAAGGTAGAGACGAAGACGTTAAAAAATTGTTCCCTATTTATGACAATATTTTTATACTTCATGAGAATTTATTTAAAAATTGAGCCTTACAAGTGCTTTTCTTGGTCTTACGCAAACTTAACAAAGTATATTTCTATGTTTCTTACACTTTACAATTCCATTTTCATTCTCCATCACTTTAGAAGGTTGACTTTGGTAGATATATTATAATTCAGTAGTTGGCAGTTATTTTTACACAACCCAATTAACTTTGGAAAAACTGTAATTCTTCAGCTTTTCACTATTTTTAATCTATAAATCTTCGTTTATTACCATTAGCAAAAAGCATTTTGTTATTTTGGAGTATTTTCAATGCTTTGGCAAGCACATAATGTGTGATTTTTTATTTCAAAAAACTGTTGTTTGTATTGTTTATTAAGTTTTATATAAAATGTTGCATTCAATATTTCTTCCTTCGCTACCTTACAAATTTGACCTGGTTTACAGCAGCCACTACCGCCATCACATCTGAAATAAAAAAATAAAGTTTGAATCATACAGATAATTATACAGGGGTTCGAATCCTGTACACAACTTTTACTTTTTTTTTATTATTCATTGAATTGTTTTTACAATTCAAACCCCGAGCGTCCATGCGGTACGCAAACAGGTTACTGATTAGAGGTCTACATTTGGATGAATTTTATGGTGCAAAAGAGGAATTAACTTTTCAGTCCCTCACCGATAAAGAAACCCCAGCCCCTGAATTTTAAGTGGATTGAAAAGATCCGGCGCGTGGCACTCCTTGTTTGTCTCCTTCGAGGGACCAGCTGGTCGATTCCGTAAAACTAGGGTTCACTTATCTTTACAACCGCCTTTATTAAATTCCTCATAAACTAGTTTGTAAGTCAAAACCATAAAATTCATCCAAATATAGACAACCTTTAGGCTATTTCGCGGATAGCACTTGAAAAACTTCACTAGTATATAAGCTAAGCTTGAATTTTTAAACGTCATTTTCTCTAAATCGTTTGAGCATTGCGCGTTACCATTAGAAGGGATGAACCCCCTTAAAAGAAGTACAATCATTACACAAAGTTTCATCCCAAAATAAATTCCTAAGGTCGTGCCCTCCCCTTGTTAGTAGCAGTAGCGGCTTGTGCCCATCAAAAGAGGTGATTTAACAATCAATTAACAAAATCTTTTTTTTAAGTAAAACGAGGTTAAGGCGCCTGCATTTGTATCGTGTTATTTATTTTTGGTTCCAAACAATTATTATGCCATCAATAAAGATTTAAAAAAAGGAATAATTGTTAATAAAATAAAATTATTTTGAGGGCAAGAGCAAGGGAGAGTATAAGTGTGGATGTACGTGTTACCTAGAATTAATTAGCTCTTCACTTCAAGGCTAGTCCGATTTACGAGATGGATTTAGAAAATGTGGAAAAGCCCGCATATTATAACATTTGATGCAATAATTGAATAAATTACGCTTAGTATATTTAATAACCGATTTGATTTTTTGCAAAGTATTTTTTTAAATGAATAGAATATTTTTCTGGCAATCTAAATAAAAAAAGCGCTTTTTAATATCTTGGCGTCTATTAATTGAATTGATTTGACACAAACAATAAATTATTTGTAACAAATTTACCTAATTAATATCTTGATTCGGTAGCTATCATAATATCAAAAGAAAACCTAGAGTATCCACCAACCTGCCAGAATCAATTTCGATGATTTTTTTAGGTTTTTTAGACGTTTTCACTTACAATTTTTTGTATATGTTTTTAATAAACTGGGTGATTTTAAATTACTTTAAAAATTTTAATAGGTGAACCTGTCTTCCTTGAAACAATGCTAAATACCTAAACTTACCTTATTTATACAATAATGTTGATTGTTTTTGAAACATACAATTAGAAATTTTTTTGTAAAATATTATCACAAATTACACCGTTTAGAGATTAATTGGACTTTATTTTCTGTGTCAATTCTTTGGCAACGTTTCGAGGTCTTCTTACAAAATCTTGCAAGAGCTTCTAAAAGTTTTATAAAGGCCATCAATTTATTTTATTCATAAATTCAAAACGTAAAATAACTAATTATTTTCCTGATGTCTGATATCAACATACCGGTACTGAGTGATTTCAGGGGTATAGCACGTGCCGTTGAAACAGGGTGGAACGTAATTTTTGTGATAATTGTGTTTAATTTGGTGGTATTTCGTTGTTGTGTGCATTTTATTTGTTTTTTTTTGTTCGGTTCTATAAAAAATTGACTATGTTTAAACCATGGAAATTTTCGCAGGCTTTGACGTCAAAAAATAATTCTGGTGCTAACATTGATAAAGATTGCAATGATGAAAATGAATGGACAGATAAAGAAAATGATTTAAATCTATCTCCCACCCCAAAAAAGGCAAGGAGTTCATCTGAATGAACTGACCAAACAAATACAGACTGGTCCAATGAAAAGTTTGCACCTAGCGTTACCTTTGTTTGTGAAATTTAATGCAGAATTGCTCGGACAGGTCTATTTTTTTTGTAGGGGGACAAATTTTAACAATATTTTGCAACCCAAATCTTTAACCCCCTGACGGGGGTGAACCACAACCCTAAAATTTTAAATAGGAAGTGGGGTCGAGTGACATCGTTTTAAAGAGCACAAAATTATTTTTATAACAGTACTCCATTTATTGTGTTTTACTTGAACAGGTAATGTAAAAACGCCTTAAGAAACTTCAATCACGTAGTTTTGGCATTAGTGAAAAAGGCATGTACAGTATTTGTATCTTTAAGTGGACCGACTTTTTAAGACCCTTCTATAAACCGAACAATAGCCCCATTATACACTATAGACAAGGGTTAATCACCGTAAGGATGATAAGTTCCCTCAGATGTTTCTAGCAGAGGGAACTGTCATAAATCAAGATCCATCCTTACGGTGATTATCCCTTGTCAATAGTGTACAATGGGGTTTATAGAAGGGTCTTAAAAAGTCGGCCCACTTAAAAATACCAATACTGTAACTTTTAGTTATTAGGTGTCATAGCAACGTTTAAATGTATTGTCTATTCAGGATTACAAAAGTAATCTTCAAAAGTAAAATTGAACAGGTAATGTAAAAACGCCTAAGGTACTTGTATTCCATGTAATCCATGTACTTTTAGTATTAATAAAAAAGGTATCTAAATTTTACTTTTGAAGATTACTTTTTATAGACAATACATTTAAGCGTTGATTTTAGTTGCTATGACACCTAATAATAACTAAAAATTACATGCCTTTTGCAGTAATACCAAAACTACGTGATTGAAGTTTCTTAAGCGTTTTTATTTTACCTGGTCAAGTAAAATGCAACAAATGGTGTACCATTATAAAGATAATTTTGTGCCCTTTAAAACGATGTGTCACTTGACCCCACTTCCTATTTAAAATTTTAGGGTTGTGGCTCACTCCCGTCAGGGGGTTAAAGATATGGGTTGCAAAATATTCTTAAAATGTGTCCCCCTTCAAAAGAAAATCTACCTGCCCGAGCATTTCTGCATTAAATTTCACAAACAAAAGTAACGCTAGATGCAAACTTTTCATTGGACCAGTCTGTATGTTTAAATATTTACAATAATTTGTTAAAAACAAAAGATCCGAATGACATAAAAAACATCATTAAGGAAGCGGCACATTTTTTAATTTTTATTTTAGTAAGTTTTTTTAAAGCAACTTTGCAAAATATCTGTGATGTGGCAAGGACGGTACAGTAAGCCAGCGGTGATTCCAATATGATGGAACCAGTTTACATTTACATATCAAATTGGTCGTCTATATTCTCTGTCTCTTTTATCTCTTTCCCTCTGCCTTGATGCTATAATACTACGTGGAAAAGTATAGCTACAACATCGACCGTTGAAACAAATATTTTGCCGCACCATTATTTACTGCAAAATTCAAATTCATACATACTAAAATGATTTTAGGTTCAAGGGCAACTTAATATAACTAAAAGAGATTATTGCTACTGTATTGTTTATAATAAATTTTTATTTAATATTGTTTATACGGGGGGAAAAAACCCATCATTTATTAAATTTTTTTAAGAGATACGGCGCTGAGGGCGTAGGAGATGCTCCAAAAACTGCAGCGATTTTATGAAGAGTATGTATTACCTTCTATTATAACAAAAAAGTATTAGGATTCATAAAAGAAGAGAAAGAGAAGATAATCAAAAATCGCTAAAAAAGAAAGAAAAATGTCAAATAGTTTATTTTTTGAACCTTATAACAGACCAGATACCTATAATAAACAGAAATATGTTTTCATCTAAACAACATGTTTATTTGAATGCAATTTCCGTTAAATACAACAGTAATCCAGTTTATCTTGGTGTAACATCAGATACAACTTTTAACAAACTTATTGGAAAATTGGAACTGAAACTAAAACAATATTAAACATAAATTAGCTGGTGTTAAGTGGGGAGTTAGTGCAAAGTCAGTTCGTACCGCAAATGTGGCACTTGTTTCCTCAGCAGTCAAATATTGTTGTCCAGTAGTTTTTAGAAAACATTTTGTAAGAAGTTTGGCATGTTGATTTTTTTATTTTTAAACCGAAATAATTTTGCGATTTTCTAAGATTTTAGATGTTCGACCAATTTACCCTAATTATGTTCCGCTAATCTAAATGTATAAAATGGAAAAAATTATGCCAAAAGTCGATTAATAAAACTTAAATAGATACCAGAATTACGGCTATTAGTCAAAACTTACCAAAAAAACCTGCTGCCGATCATTATTTCTGGAACACACCATCCATAAACTATTTCTACCTTAAAACTCAGCTCGAAACTCGAACGTAATTTTTTTGTCGTCGCATCCCGGACTACGTAACATCCCGTGTTCATTAAGAGATTAACGTACAGATAGATAAAAAAACAGATATATTCAATATACAGAGTGGTCCAATGAAAAGTTTCCACCTATCGCTACCTTTGTTTGTGAAAGTTAAAGCAGAAATGCTTAGACAGGTCGATTTTCTTTTAAAGGGGGACCCATTTTAATCCCTTGACGGGGGTGAATCATACCTCTAAAATTTTAAATAGGAAGTGGGATCGAGTGACACATCGTTTTAAAGAGCACAAAATTATCTTTGTAATGGTACCCTATTTGTTGTATTTTACTTGAACAGGTAATGTAAAAACGCCTAAGAAACTTTAGTTATGTAGTTTCGGTATTACTAAAAAAGGCATGTAACTATTAGTTATTAGATGTCATAGCATCTAAAAACAACGTTTAAATGTATTGTTTATTCAGGATTACGAAAGTAATCTTCAAAAGTAATGCGGATGGATGAGATATACCTGAACGCAACAACCACAAAAATTGAATGTTTGGTGTGGTTTTGTTGTATCACATTTTAAGACCGTATTTTTTTGACGTCTCATTGACTAGACAAGTTTATTTGGATGTTATTTGCGACACCAGCATTAGCGGAACTTTTTCCCAATAAAGAGGATCTAGACATACCAGCGGCTAATGCATGGTTTCAACCACACGGTGCATCTCCAAATTACGCTCGTGGTGTCAGAGATTATTTAGTTTTAGGTCATGTTTTGTCCGCTTTTCTGAGGGGGCGACATAAAATTAAAAGTATTTGCAACAAAATCAAGAAATTAGAGAATCTTGTAGAAAGGATTACAAATCATTACCGTTTAATTAGTCATAAAATAAGAAATAATGTGCTAACAGAATTCAAAAATTAGTTGTACTATTGCCAAGAAACGGAAAGACGTCAATTTGAACATTTAGTTCAGTAATTTTCTTGAAAACTTTATTTCATAATTTTGTCACCCTGTATGTTTTTAGAAATTGGCATATATAAATTATATAATGTAATTGTCCAACTTTTTTCTTTCAACTTTAAATTTGGGCGAATGACCTTAACTTTTAATTTTATAATGGAATACTACTTTACATATTTTTGAAATGTTTCGGAAATATTACGTTTCTTTCATTCTAAACAAAGTGTTTTTTCAAAAAAATATTTTTTTTCTATTTGTTAAATAGATATATTTCGGACAAAAGTAAAGCAACTATTTAAAAAAAAAAGTTGTTCCATATACATATATTTTAGTACTTCCTTAAATTATTCAACCGAATGTATTTTTCTTTAGTTTGGTATCATTTGTAAAATATAGGAAAACATTTTCATTAGCGTCTACTATCATTTAAGCTGTTTAATAAATTATTTGTTGAAATGGAGCAAAATTTGACATGAAAACATTAAAGCAACTTTTACAAAAAATATTTTTTTTACTAAACATCAACTACAAATGTAGGTGGAAAGTTTTGGAAAATTAGATTTAAAAAGTTTAGAAAATTCATTGTTGGCTGCAACGAACACAACACTGGTAAAATGAAATTTTCAATAGTAACAATCGGCAGATTCGACTAATCTACGATAATTTAATCAGTCAAAAACTTTGTTTAGAAATTCTGTGATACAATTTAAATGAATAACTTGTGTCCTACTGCATAGGAAAATTAAAAAAATCTTAAAGGACTTCTTGGATATCAGAATAAAGAATAATAATTGTAAAATTTTCGTCTTAGAAAAAAAGTTTAAGAATAGTTAAAGATTAGTTGAAACGAACCCTTATAAAAGACGTTCAGTCAAGAAGCTTTTGCCATTTCGCCAGACTTGAATCTACAGGACTACATTTTAACTGGTCGCCTCAAGACTAGGAAGAAATATTATTTAGTGACAAGACTCAATACAAAATTTTAAATTCTATCAAAAGGAGTCTTGTAATGCCTCCAGTTAATACAAGATTTCACCAAAAAACGTTATACCAATAATAAAGCACGAACAATTAAATGGAGTTGATTATTGTTAAAATAAAAAGGTATATTACACCTTATAGATCATACTAGGAATTGATTGATATATAAAAACATACTTACTTCAAAATGCAATGTTTGCACGCTACAGTGAGTGGAAGACATCTCTACGGCTTAAATTTCCACACAACAGTTATCAGACACACATTTCTTTTTGTCCGTTGATAATTCCACCAAAACAAAGTCCAGGTTTTGCAGTAACCGACACAATTATTATCAGATCTTAGTCTCATCAAAAACTTGTGAAAACAAGTTAAACGTCAGACTCAAACTACAAACTTCCCAAACAAAGTCTTTGGTTCATTAAATTATCGAAGACTGGTCGAATCTGCCGATACAGTAAAAGCAGCATTTAAAAGCAATTCCAACTTTATGTATTTCAATTCAGTAACATTTTTGAGTATTTTAAGTTTTAATCACACATGTGTAAAATAAAAAAACTGCAGACCTAGAGCGGTAGGTCTCTAGGTTACACCAGTAGGTACTAGACCATCTTTTAGGAGTACTAGATTCGTGCTATCATTTTAATTGTAGTCGTTAAAAAGTAATAGCTATTTACATTCGTATGCGGTAGCTTTAATTTTACAGGCGACAGCTTTGCTTCAGGCTCGAGCTGAAAGCGAGGGCCTGATTAGTTGGAGCCTGTAAAATTAACTAACGCATAAGATTTGTATAATTTTTTTGTCCGAAAGAGTCAAATTCTGTTTTTTTTTGCGCCATGTCAAAAGTTAGTTTAGGTACAAATAAATTCTAAAAACCAATAAAACGTACCCAAATGCGGCTTAAATACTCTGTCATTGCTTGCGTAATTTTCTTTAAAACATGTTCAAAGGTCCTTCCAGTACTTTTATTTACACTTTTTAATTCTAAATTGATAATTACTGAGATATTCAACATTCAACAATAATGGCCACAGATCCACAGAATAGAATAATGACATTTATTAACTAGACAGGAACACACAGGCTCTGAATAGATGGCGCTGTAGCGGTTTATTTTTAACATATTATTTTTAAAATTGTCTTAGATACACACGTTGTCATTTTTAAAATTTATTAACTGCAACTTTTTCCAAAATATACTTTTATACCTATAATTTCGTATTGTTGTTAGTAATGGGGATCCACACTTGAACTACGCTGTGCGTTGTCTAAGGTCTCACACAATGTTTGACGTAAGACCTGTGACGTTTCAGCGATTTTTTCAATATATTATCTTTCTAATAAATATAGCCTTATTTGTGGCAATATTTTAGGTACGTAAACTTTAATACATAAACTTTATTACTGCAAGGTTAGCTTTTTCCTCAAGCATCTCCTGTGGTAGTTCTAACCGTACAATGTGAGACCCGGTGTTTTTCTCATTTTTACCGTACAGATTCTAAAAGTCCGACTTACTATTGGTGGATGCACAACTATGATAGCCTACTTTACAATACGGGAGGACAAAAAACTATTTTTTTACCATATCAAGTATGTAATGTTTGTATACTGGCATAAAGCACAGCTGTGAAATTAAAAACAGCAAAAAGCAATTATTTTTTTAAAAAGTGCACAGTCTTATTTTTAAATAAAAAATGTCTACAGTAATAAATGATTTTAAAACGCATAAGAATGTGCTTTCAACAAGAGTCATGTTTTGAACATTTAATCTTTATAAATAAGTTATTTTGTTATTTAGTAGTTTTATTACGCTGCCCCGAAATTTACAACAATCCAACAAAAAAGTTTAAAAAAAATATTGTTCTTTGATGTTTTTAATTTTATAGATATATTCTTTTATTTTTTGCTGACAATAGTCAAACTAACTCTTTGAGAAAACTGTAAAATTCTGTCTCACTTTCAATCTATATTTTTCTATTAAGCCATAAATGAGTAACGTAAAACAATTGAAATTAACAATTATTTATAAATGCAAATAATACAAAAGGTGCTAAAAAAGTTTCGCAATACAGCGTTATTTATTGAAGATTTTCAAAGTAATTTTCACCTCACTTGATACACCTCTGCATCCTCCGAAACCAATCCTTAAACCAGCTCTGCCACGTTTCGCTAGGGAGCAATACACACTTGTTATCCCAAGCTCTCAAAAACTCGTCATCACTGGAAAACCGCTTTCATTTCAGCTTTATTTTCAATTGCGGGAACACTACAAAGTCGCAGGAAGCAAGGTCTGAACTGTTAGGAGAATGTTCAAAAATTTTCAGCCCTGTAATGGCCAAATATTCGACGCAAGCTTTCGCGCGGTGAGCAAGAGCGTTAACGTGATGAAGGAACCAGTTGGCCATTCTTGAATTCGGTCGTTCTTCTTTCAATGATTGTATCACTTTAGGCAAGCACTTTTCAGTGTACCACTTTGTTATGACTGTCTTCTGTGTGTCCAAAACGATAGGCTCTACAATTCCAGTCGATTTAAAAAATACAGCCATCATTTTCTTCTTTATTGATCGGGATTTTCGGACAGCTGCGAGTGTATCCTCATCATCAAAGGCCCAAACTTTGTTTTGAGATTTGGTCGGCACATTATAACAGTAAAACTATAAGCTTTATTAGTCATCTGTCGCGATACCATTCACATAATGAGACTGACTTTTATCAAACATTTTCAGCATTTCCCGGCACCATGTTACACTTCGTGTCATTTGCTCTTCAGTCAGACTATGCGGCACACAGAACATTCAAGTTTTTTCAGATTCAAATTGTCGTGCAGAATTAAACAAATTTTTGGTGCATTTAAGCCTAAGGTTTCCTCGAATTGGCGGTAACTTATTCGTCTGTTTTCGTCAAGCATTTCCCGCACAGCAGTGATGTTTTCTGCTGTACACGACGTTCGTGGTCTTCCCGTCTTTCCAGAGTCCTCCAAAGTAAAATTCCCTCTTTAGAATTCTTTTTACCACCTAGATATATTGATACGATATGGACGAACATCACCTATTGCAAAAGTCATTTCTTCTAAGCATTGGTTTACGTTTAAACCACGCACGAAGTTATACCGCAAAACTGCCCGTATCTCACTTCGCGACGGACGACGCGTCACGAAATGAGATACGTTGCACATCCTCTTTGCACATCCAAACGCCTTAATTGAGGCATTTGGTCTTTTAGTGATACATTTATAAGACTTTGGAGATGGGGTTAAAAATCCAATCCATTAATCGATTATCGATTATTCAAAATGAAAATCGCCCTAGTCGCATATAAAATAAAATATAAAAGCATGTTTTTCAAGCGTTTATTGACTATTTTGTGAGTATTTTTGCATGCATAATTTATTGCATTTTAATTACATAATTTTCAAGCTGTAATTATTACTAAAAAAGATACACTTTTAATTGTTACGATTTTTTTACAAATCAGTTTAAAAAATTGTTCACATTTTTATGAAATTGTGTAACTCATAACTTTTAAGCTACTCTATAGACGAGAACGTTAAACTTACTATATACGAAATATTCATGAAAACTAAATTTCTTTTCGTCGGAGTCCTTCGGAGCCTTTGGTTTTCCGCCTGTTCAATTAAAACAACTTAATGCCGAATAAAAAGGAAAAAAAAAACAAAACAAAACACACCACAATAGCAGTAGATTAAACCCCAATTCAATAGTAGTCATTATTGCGAGTGGTATAACATACTTTATCTACGACTGCTCTATTAATTGTACTAAGCGTTTGACGCAGCGACTTCAATGACTTTTTCTGCTTTGCGTCTGTAACAAAGCCTAAAACGATACCGATTTGGGTGACATATTAGCCAATTCAGCACCCATTTGCATGCTAAAAAGTACTAGTGCAATTTTTTTTTTTGGTTGGTAACTCTTACACTGGTATCGGACTTTAGAGAAGATTAATGAAACACCATAAACCTCCAAAGACATTTGTGACCTCTCAGCGTTTATATGTCAGCGTTGATGTTATAATAATTTTGTTTGAACCCATTTTATTGCACCTGATGATCAATATTTCTCAAAAAGGGTTTTTGTGTACAATTAACCTACGAAACACTCGAATACTGGGGTGGGTAAGCCGTTTGAGCAATGAGATAACTTCAACTTTCTTTTTGAGGTTGGTCACTTTAAAACAGCTTTCAGTCACTATTTTGACGATTTACACCCCTCATAGCGTTCGATAATTTACAAATTATTTGCTAGATGAGTATATAGCACTGTTTGGTGTGAAATAACGATCAAAAGAATCATATAAATTCCGCAATTTGGTAATTTAAGAAATGTTGCAATGTTTTTGGATATTTTCTTTATTGTGTTTAGGTCAAATAGAGTATTCAATCAATAACCCAACAGTAGGTAAAAAAGAACCATTTGTGAGTTACTTACATAAAATTTTGGACAAATATGAAATCACTTCAAAAAAACATTTGACACTTTCATGACATTTAACTCGTATTACAGCAAAAGTCCCTAAGAATGAAGAATTAACTTTTTTACTTAAAAAGTACGTAAAACGCGCAAAGTAGAAAAAATAGCATAAAGAACTCGTTCTAAAGTAACTGTGGGCACTCATTCTTTATAAAAACTCGCACTCGTTTTATAAATTTGAATTCGTACCACAAAGTTGACTTTTCGAAACGCGTTCTTTAATATACCTACTATTTTGAGTTTGTGTATTTTGTTTTCATGGTATTATTTAAGAAATTTTACGATTGTGTGCTAGAAGGTGTACTGACTATTAATCCCTCGTCACTATTCCCTGAGGAAATAATACCTATAATAAATAAAATAATACCCAAAAAAATAAAATTGCTGTAATTTGAAAACGATAGAGTTTAGAAAAATATTTTTTCGGAATTTGGTGTTTAGTTGAAGAAAGGATTTTGTAGTTTACGGCTGATCCGCCAGTTCTGGGACACTACGATTTTAGTCGTAGATAAAACATTATCTTCAGCTGTGTACTAAACCAACTTAGAAATTTAAAATGAAAAATTTTGTCCCAGCTTCAAGTTTTAAATAAGGCCCAAATGTAAACATAATAAATACAATATTATCGGTATTATAATTTTGACACAAAAATCGACAAACAGTAAATAACGACGGATGCAATCGTAGCGCTTTCAATGTATCGGCTGATTTTAAATTTTAATAATTAAAAATCGCTTCCAGTCATTTTGTAGTTAATAATTAGAAGAATCATTGTACTAAATCTCATTAAAATATTGTTATAAATAAAAGTGCTACAGATTCGCGCGTTTACATTGGAATTCCCATTAGAGAAATTACCTCCATACTCCCCTTAAGGGGGTATTCTGGTGTAGAAATTTAAATAAAACAATTTTCTTTTTGGTATTTTCAAAGCTTAACCTTTCAAGAATATGTCCTTAAAAGGATTTGTTAAAATTTTAATTATTTTCAGAGATGTAATCATTTTAGACCGGAACGAATTGAACAAAAGACATTGGGATCACCCGTCTACCTAATTTTACTCCAAACTTTAAACACGTTTTTCTTAAAACTACATTTTTCAAAAAGTTTGTCATGATTTTTCAAGTTCTATTTAATCGATTTACTTGAAATTTAGTGTGAGTGTTCTCAACACATGTCTCTATCGTACTATTATTATAACAAAATAAGAATTTTTGCTATTTTTAAAAAATTCTGAAAAGGCAATAAAAATAGAACAAAAATTTTTCTTTTTTTCGGAAAGCCGGAATTTAGCAAAAAAAAATTTTTTGCCACTTTTTCTTAGTTAGTACGATAGCAGCTTTTATCTAAATTAATAATCTTTTTTATCTTTTTGTTTCGGATCATTAGGAGGATTGTAATCGTGACAAACTTGGCGCGCCATTTTTTTTCAATCCCAAAACCTATAACATTTTGAGTTTTTCATTTTTTGACGTTTTTTATTTTTTATGTATTTTTATAGTTATTTATGTATCAAGGGAATTATGAGGGTGTTAATTACAGAGGGCAACGGGTTACAATCCAGAGGGCCGTTAGGCCCGAGCGATTGTAAGTTGCCCGAGGTTATTGACACCCAGTAATTCACGTGATACATAACTAATTTTATTTTTATTTTAATTTAATAATTTAGTGTTATTAAATTGTAGCTAAAAGTGGTATATACTGTCAATCGGCTAAAAAAATATTTTCTCGTGTTTACCGATGGATTAAATTAGCACCCAGTTGCAGTTATTTAGATGTTATTTGTTGGATTTTATTAAATAAATACATACAGGTGTAATAATTTCATAAAAAAAATAATAAACAAGATCACTGAATAATAAATAAATAAAACACAATTTAATTTAAGCAATTAATTTTCTTTCAATTAATTTTTCGAAAAAAAAAATACGTAAAGCTAAAATAAATTTGATATCTATAAAAGGTTTGATTTTGAACAAAATGAATTACCTCACCTATGCAAAAGAGTCATATAAGGTGCTGTATCCTCTACAATTTTAACTTCTTGCGCTAAAACAATCGCTCTTGGCTGAGGAACTTCACACGCTACACACATAGGATGATGAACTAAATCCACAACTTTACTTGAACTGCTTCCTTTAACAACAAATACAACAGCGAAAAGCACTAATTGTCTAAGCACAACGCAGTTCATATTTAATTCTTCCGAAATTTTGGCTCCGACTTCTAAATGCCAACGCTTTTTTTCTTTATTTTTAGTGACACTTGTGGATTATCGCGGTGTACAATTTTAGATCGTCTGCCACTACTTAAAAGTTTGTCTGGATTTACATTTTATCAACGTGATTTCAGATCACTGTTGGCTAAGGACTCCTTGCAGGCTGGCTGTACTTTCTTTATATTAGCTATAATTTATGATGTCAGCATTAATCATACTTTGATTTTACAATATAAAAACTGCTTTTTTCTGTACAACAAATAACAAATATTACGTTTTCTAGATAAAATTTATTATTTAAAACAATCACACTCTAAAATTTAATTACTGTTACTAATGTTTTTGACATTATGGTAAATAAACGACTAACATAGCAATAAACATTAAAATAATTAGATAAAAATTAACTAAATTATAATAAATAACATACTTATAACCTGTTTTTTTAAAGAACCATTGTGGTGCAAATAATGACCCTCTAACTTGCTAATTTTTATTTGCTAATTGCTCTAATACTTACGTTGTCATAGAAACAATAATAGAGTGACATTTATATGTACCACAATAGTTCTAAAAAAACAGTAATAAAGTTTTTGTATAATTAATTGTCAAAATGCTCTCAGGATAGTACTTCTATTCGTTATTGACAAATAGTAATTTCGCGATATTACAAGTTTCTTGCTAGCACTAAATTTCCGTGACATTGCATTTGTGTCGATAAATATTTGTAAAACGTTAGAGCAGTAAAAATAATATTTGGATTTAAAACTAAATTTACTTCACCACCGAACAGTACTTGACGCTTTTTGCTAAAATAAAAAAAATCATTGGTGTGCAAAACCTAAACTCTGACATAGGAAAAATATTATATAGGTGTTCCGTAAATACAGGTTTTAGGGTAGAACGGTATGGTTTTTCAAGACATTTTTACATTGTCAATTGATTATATAAAAAAACTTTGGAAATAGTTATGTTTAATCTAGTTATATTCACCGACCACATCAGACAATGCAAATATATTTGACTGTTATCAGACCTTGACTTATCAATGGGAAATATGTTTAAACAATATTTTTCCTTATTCATGATTGCAGTTTTAAATTAAATACAACAAACTGCCAGTGACCTACAGTTTTATTTATTTAAAACAATATTTAAAAATGCAGTCGTGAGAATATAATTTTAGTGGTCTAATTGACGTTTTGGCACCAAGAAGATTGCTTAATTGTGATTATGACAATTACCCTTAAAAATTAAGATAGCGAGGGGGGCGACCATTGCTTTAGGAGGCAAATGAAGGATTAGGATCTTTTATTTATTTTTGTATTTTAGATCTGAGAAATAATTTCTTCTAATTTTTCCAGTTTCAAATATTCAAATAATTTTTTCCAATTTTAAGGTTTCCATATGTATTTGTATTAAAAAAATATTTCCAAAAAGGCGCCCCAGATAAAGGCGCGCGTGTGAAAATCACGCACTGAATACCCGTCAGCTACGGGCCTGATTTTGAATAATTGTTAACCTTTTGACATTGAGCAGTCAGCGACTCTTTCTATTTCTTTTATAAATTAGCTTTATATTCTTCTTAGAAGACCTTTTATAAGTGCTCAAAAAATAAAATCATTGCAATTTCATCTTTATCAATACCTAAAAAAGTTAAATACCTATTTGAATAATTCGTAAGCAATAATAATATCTTCATTATTTAAAACTACAATAATTAGTAGACTAGTAGCTAGCTATTCATCTATCACTAATACTTTAAAAAAAATATTTTAGCTAATAATATCTATTAATATATAAAATTAAAATTACAGTACAGTTGTTATTTCATTTAGGAGTAAATAGTAATACGGCAATAATTCTTTAAATGATTTTGCTGAATAGAATGAATAACTAATGCGTGGGAGTTTACACTATCAAAAATAATACGTATGAAATGAATAAAAAAAGTTCAAGTGTTATATTACTCATACGTTGGCTGGTGGCTCTGAATACCATTGAGCTGGATAACGTTTTAGTAAAGATTTTGTTAAAAATGAATCATACGGAAGGACCAACTAGCAATGTGGTTTCGGTTTTGCGGTATATCTCTTTTTTTTTATTGTTAAAGGTAAAGATGTTATGTATATGAGGTCATCCAATATATTTATGGAATTGCCAATAAAAGTAAAAGCCAAAAATATTTTTTAACTTATATAATAAATTAGGTAACATGAAACAAGTAGAGTAAGTACAAACACGGAGTGCCAGCTTAACATTGCATTTTACGAGCACGATAGACACTTTCTAACCAGCAACGTAAAATTTCGTCAACTAAAAATGTAATATCTTATTTAGTATAAATAAGAAAAGAATAAAAACCCAAGTCAAACCCGACAAGTTTAATCAAATCAAAATTCTTACATAACAGTGGCAGAGCGCTTTATAAAGGATGCTTCCATCAAATCTAAAAAATGCCAGTCGGGCTGAATTCATCCGCTGTTACTCTACATTCATGTTAAAAAGCAAACACACACTTCTGAGATCTCGTTTATTCAACAATGTTTACATCGCCAATTACTCGCAGTTACAAATTTTGTCTCAGTTAAAATACCATGTCATTCAAAGCTAGTAGAAAAGCCCTCAATTCAGCCCAAACCACCTGGCTCAAAGAATTAAATCTCACTTGAAGAACTTCAACACTTTTTTTTCTTTTTCTACTACAATCACAGATATTTATAATTTAGCTGTTAATTGAGAAATTTTCATTTTAAATTTTAAAAATATTAAAAAACATTCTATTGTTCTTCGTATCAATTCAGCTGTCAATAAAGCGATTTCTTCAATAAATAACCAGAGTTCAACTTTTAAAAATCACGTCTTGACCACATTTACAGAGAGAAAAAAACATTAGACTCAATTAAAAAAAAACTAAATCTTAAAATTTGATAATTACAATGATGACTTTGTAAAGTTGAATCTGAACCAACTTTTTTACTCTTGATTCTTTTCTCCTCACTCTAACCAAATTTAATACTTTGAAATCTTCCCTCCTTTCGATGAATCCTTCCACCTCTAGAGTTTATAGACTTCCCAAAATTCACAAAAATAATACTCCAATGAGTCCAGTAGTTTTTTATACCAACTCACTTTGCTATAAATTAGCAAAGTGGTTAACTCAAGTTATTAGAAATTCCATAAACTTTTGACAATAAATTCTCTATAAAAAAATTCTTTACGTCCTACAAAGAAAATAAAAATTTTTAATAACCCCTCAGGTTTGTTTCCTTGTTTCTTTTGACGTCCCTGATCTATTTTCTTCTCCTCCTACCAATGAAGCTCTTTCCATTTTTAGTACTTTTTTTTCAATTTACTCTCTTCGCTCGTGCTGCAAACAAAGTGCTCGTGCAGGAAATTTATCTTCCCGAATACGTTAGGTAAATAACTATTGTCCGCCATATTTAAAGCGATTTGAAAATCTGCTAAATGAAAAGTGTTTATTGCTTGGAATTTTTTTGACGGCCAACTGTTACGTCATCAATAATCAATAAAAAAATTTCGTTATCTAAGAAATATTTAATTAATAGAATTGGTTCCTAAAAAAAATGTTGGTTTAGTTGATATTGAAGTCGTTGCTTACCATGGAAACAGGCAGATATTTGGGTATATATTTTAAGAAGCTTTGTCAGAATCTGAATTAAGATTCGGTTGAGTAAATCTCTCAGGACATTTTCTGAGGTAACTAGGACATTTTCTAGTGTGTCAACAGTCAACACTGATAAATCAAAGAGTTAAGTACCTTAAATTGATAAAAATATACCATACTTCTAACTCACACATTTAAGTAGAGTTATTCTTTTACAAACTAAAAACTGACTCCAATGGATTTTTGTTACTGAGGTGACTTGAAAGCAAGAGTCTACGGCACACCAATAATGAATAGGAACGAATTAATTGCTTGGATATTTCATCATGCTGCTTAATGAGACAAAAGGTTCTGGACTGAATTCCAGGAGAATGCATTCAAAGAGCTCAAATGTGCAGGTAGCATGGCGGAGGGCAGTTCGAACATTTATATAATAATTATATACCTACTGGCGTAATTCTAACAAGTTTTTCCTTAACTTTTTATTACACCTAGAATTATTTATTTTCAAGTTTCATGTTTTAATTTTTATATGTTTTCATGTTATTTTGTATCATTTTTTGACATTAATGTCAAGTTAATCAATTTTATTAATGAAAACACGATATATTGATTTTTTGATAGATAGAACTATGGAAAGATTCATATTGTTACCTATTTATAAACAGGTAATTGCACCAAACAATGTACCAACTCGCCCTAACAACGTTGTCAGATATACACTTCTTTATAAGCATTTTTTGAGTTGGTTAAGTGCCTTAGCTACATTTGTTTTGGATATGTGTACAGTTTCCTTTATGACTGTGTATTTCTTGTAAACCATTTCAGGGACACGCCGTATATAGCTTCATTGTTTTACTTATACAAGACCTCACAGACAAGCACTGCAAAAAACGTAAAGCTCATTGCCCCTATTTTACCAAAAAAAAATAATAATAATAATAAAGTTTTTAATAGGTTACATAAAAGCATTGGATCAAGTCCACTAAACGGTTTTTAATATTTTAAACTCAGTTGAGTAAAACACTGCTACAAGAATCTCGAAATACAAAAAATGTGTTTCTAAATACACGTTTAAATTTTTACCCTTTTACAAAACTAAAATTTGTAGCCGTTTCAAAATTTGATTTTTTTGGAAGCTTATGATTACTAAGCTTCGGTGCAAAAGAGTCTTGCTTAATCGAACAGGTAATTAACCAGTGTAATCCAGCGGGCTGCATCTTATAGATTCAACTGGTTGACCAGTAGACCAGTTGAATGAATAACATGCACCCTGCTGGATTACACCGGTTAATTACCTAGTCGTTTAAGCAAGACTCTCTAGCACCGAAGCTTAATGATTACACAAAATATTAAAGGAATGTCTAATTATATTTTCAAAAAATTTAAGTTTGAACTTTTACATTTAGAATAAGCCTAAAAACGCAAAATTTATCATCAATTGACAGCGTTTTTCATGGCGCAAAAATCAAAATTTTGATATTTTTAGCTCAAAATCTGCAAAACCTTCAAACGCCTTGATCCAATACGTTTTTGGAACATATAAAAAAATAATAATTACCTATTATTATTTTAGTAGAATGGAAACAGTCTAAACTTTTCGTTTTTTGTAGTGATAAACAACAAACTTACAAAAAACGTTCTATCAAACATTTTAAAGTACAAGAAAAAAGCTATCAAGAAAAAAAGGGCATCCCAATTATTTTTATCTAGAAGTTACAAACTTTATATTTTGTTAAAACTTTAGGGTCTTCCATTTCAATTGGTGACCACTGTATTTAATTGTATTGAGTTTTTTAGTCAGAAGTTGGAAAATTCAACCAAATAAGTACAATTTAAAATTAACAAAACTCAAAACTTTTCCCAAATTACCTGTGATAATTAAAAGAGCTACTTAAATTAAATAAGTACCTCAAAAAAACAATTTTCTGAGTTTTTGTAAATTCCTTTATGATTGTACAGGTTACTATACGGATGAAAGAAAATGTTAAAATATTCGACAAACAAGGGTGAAAACACAATTCTAGTAATCTCCGAACAAAGAACAATAAAACATATAATTTTGAACTGGATAATGTAAACCTTTTGAAAATACTTAAGCCGTGGCAATTACTTACAGGTACAGCCGGGGCGAAAGGAGAAGCACAGGTCAGGTAGTTGGGCCGCTAATACGCTCCCATTCTAATTTCTATGACTTGAGTTTAGACCCAGGCCGATAACCAAACACGGTTCCGACTAAATTCATTGAAAAAACTGCATTTGTGAAAATATAAAATATCTTAAATTTTAATTTAAATTAATTCAATTTAGAGGAGAATGCTTAAAAATTGCCTTGAAGATCAACTGAAATTTAATTATGTTATAATTTTTATTTTTAGTCAATTTAATTATAAAAATCGGGTGATAAATTAAAAAATATTTGTTACTAGATAAATATTTAATTTAATTTACTATTAAAACACAAAGTTAATAAATAAAGTTGCAAAAATAAAGTAAATTGGAAAAAAACTGTCTTAAAGTAAATAGTGATATCTTTAAAATAGTATGTTAAATATTGTTTCTTACAAACCAGCAAATTATTAAACTAAAAACGTTAAGTTATATTTTTTAACCAGAATAACTGTTTTAGCTTTTAAAAATACATACTTGTTTTTAATTTTAAAAAATGTGTTTAACTAGAGTGTGCACATATTAATGTGTGTATTAAAAAGAAATAATAAATTTTATTAAAACCTAATTTAAATACATTTTGATACTAGTATAAGTAGTATGATACTGTGTGGTACCCATTAATCTTAATACATTTTCGTAATCTAGTTGACATACTGTTAACTAAATTTTCACAAATATTTGTCATTCTAAAAATTCCCATACTTGGGATAAATGGGTAGATATTCGCTCTACTTTTCTCAGCCTTAGTTCTTCGCCATGATTCCAATTGTTAACAATCAGTCCCCAATTCCCAAAAAATTGCATACAAATCACGTTTTATAAGTGACTTTTTAAAAAGCTTGCGCTATATTTAGTAGATGTTTAATATAGGTAAGATTGTTTCAGCATTAAAAAAAAATGTTTTTCTAAAAAAATAATGTTAAACTAGTTATAAAAAACATTTGATAAAAAATATAACACGTTTCATAGATTATTAAAAGCACTTATAAACAAACAGTATTATAAAATATGGTAACAATAATGTTACCAATAATTAAGTATGAAATTTTGTAAAAAATAAATATGACTGCAAGAGGTTACTGTAATGAAAGTGTTTGAGCCAGAAACGATAGGATGTTAATTCATGGAAAGGTAATAACCCTTTTAACTACCTGCCGGACACCCAAACGATTATAGTCTTTAAAAATCAATGCTAAAACTTTTATTCCTTAATTTATAAGTTTAATTTTTATTTTAACTGTTCATTAGTTTGTTTTTATGAATGTATGTTTGCACAGTGTTGGCCTAAATTTTAATGTAAACTTACCGTTATTAACTTGTTATAGTAAAAACAGGGTTTTATAAAATTAACGAAATTAGAGCTAAGTGATAATATTTTTATACATTTCATCAAATGTTTTATTTTTAACAATTAATACCACTCTAATTTAAAAAATTATTATTTTTTAAACAAGAGTTTTAAAAGCCGATTAACAGTTTGTTATTACTGGTTAAAAAATATAGCTTTACGTTTTTAGTTTAATAATTTGCTTGTTTTTAAGAAACAATATTTAACATAATATTTTAAAGATATCACTAGTCACTTTAAAACAGTTTTCTTTTACAATTTTCTTAAATTAACATTTTTGCAATGTTAATTATTAAATTTGTGCTTTAATAGTAAATTAAATATTTATCTAGTTACAATTATTTTTTTATTTATCACCCGATTTTTATAATTAAATTGACTAAAAATAAAAATTAAAACATAATTAAATTTCAATTGATGTTCAAGGCAATTTTTAAGCATTCTCCTCTAAATTGAATTAGTCTAAATTAAAATATATGATATATTTTCACAAATGCAGTTTTTTCAATGAATTTAGTCGGAACCCTGTTGGGTTATCGACCAGGGTCTAAACTCAGGTCTTAGAAATTAGAATTGGAGGGTATTAGCGGCCCGACTACCTGACCTGTGCTTCTCCTTTGGCCCCGGCTGTACTACCCTCATGCTCCCTTCGTCTTGCGCCATCATGGGTCATTTTTGTTGCCTATAGTGAGCAAATTTCCATGAAATTATTTTTCATATGTTATATTTAAAAGTGATTCATGTTTTTAATACAGCACAATTACATGTTGTAAAGTGGTGTATAGATGATAACCTGCATAACATGTGTGACATCGCCAATAAATAGTTTTACACACTGTAATACACAATTATGACGTCAAAAGGAACACTTCCTGTGACGTACGATACGTTCATTATTGAATGAATAAAATAAGATTTGCCTCACTATGTATCATACCACACTCTTATTAAACTACATATTACATATTATCTATTCATTGGACATCCGCACAATTAGTGTCAATTTTTTAAATAATTTTCAGTAAGACTGCTATTTTTAAACTCTTGTTAATTTATTTGATAATTCAAATGCCTATTTATTTTTTTTTTGTTTTAAATCAAAAATCTTGGCATTATGAACAACAACAATTTTCAGTAATAAAGTTGTACTTTAATTCCTTAGGAAATAAAACGAGAACCATTTCAAAAATGCACTTTTTTCGATTCCTTCGAAAGCAAACTTAAAGTTAAATCTTTCATTCTTACCAATACAAAGTGGGTACTTACCTTTTATGTATTTTAACAGAATTTTGTAGTTATTTCTGCTCAGACAGTCTATCAAAAAATTTATTTTGAAGACCAAGATTTTCACTTTGTACTTGATTCTTTCCGAAAAATTTTTTCAGAGGTGACAAAAATTTATTTTTAAAATGCAGAAGAAATCATTTTCCGGAAACGAATTAATAATATTGTGGTTATATTAGTCCACTTAAATTAGACTTTAATTTTGAAAAAATTCCGATCAAGCTGAATTTTTGTGGAGACTTTTAATTAGATGTCTTAAACAAATCCTCAAAATTCTTTGATTTAAATTGTAGATTTTAGATTTTTTAAGGGTAAAAGGAAATAAATTTTAGTTTTTTTAAATATATATTTTAATAATTATCATTTTTTTAATATCAAAAAAATTACTATTTGTAAAATTGTACACAAAAAAAGTCCACAAACTTTGTTTTGCAGTTGCTCATTATATATGGAAACCATAAGATATTTTAATTTGAGCTTTTGTACATAAGCTTTACATGGGGAGGTAAACCACTGGTGGATTTATGTGTATAGTTCGGCTCTGTATCGAAATAGGCGTGTAATAAATTAGCCTAGTAAAAACAGCGCTTGTAACAAAATAGCGTCAAATTAAATTAGCCACTGTAACAAAACAGTGCGTAAAAATAGCGTTGTAAAAAAGTTAGGGTAGGGGTCAGGTCAGGAGTCAGGCCCGGTCAGGTCCAAATCATTCTAAGTGAAATCATTTGTTTTTTATTCTTGCGCAGGGGCCATGCTAATATTTTAGTATTGACATATCTAGGTCAGGTCCAGGTCAACCTAAGTGAGAGAATTTGCCTTTTATTCTTGAGGAGGAGCCATGCTAATTTTTTAGTATTGACAAGTCTAGGTCAAGTGCAAATCATTCTAAGTAAGAGAATTTACCTGCGCAGGGGCCAAGCCAATTTTCGCCTATTTGTAACACGCGCCTATTTGTTGTACTAGGCGCTTATTTGTTATAAGCTAAAAATAGTTTGTTGCAGCCCTATTTTGTAATAAACTCCGAAATGTCACGGCGCTATTTTGTAAGGCGCTATTTTATCACGCGCCATTTTCATTAGCGCTATTTCAATACAGAGCCGTGTAGTTCAACGAGAGATAAGTGAGCTGACTTTTTAAGCCCTCCCAATAAACAAAAGCATAAAAATTATTGCAGTTACTGCAAACCTCAAATAAACCGGAAACTTGATTTATGAGGGTAAAAGAAGGAGGAAAGCAAATCCTCCCAAGGTCGTTGTTAAATTGTTAAAAAAGTATTAAGCACCCTCATAAATCAAGTTTTCGGTTTATTTAAGGTTTGCGGTATTTGCTATAATTTTTATGCTTCTGTTTATTGGGAAGGCTTAAAAAGTCAGCTCACTTATCTTTCGTTGGACTGTACACCCCAATAGATATCTATCCACAGATTTCTACGGATTTATGTAGATTTTCAGAATTTTTCTAATATTCTCTCTAACATATATTAATTAATATTAATTCGTTAAAAAAATGTATAAAATTTACATTACTTCTATTGTCATTGCAAATGAAACGATGTTGAAATATTGTTCTGTAAAAAAAAATATTTCAAAAAAAATGTAGATAACCGCAAAATACACCAAAGTTTATTCGTTTTGTAAGACCTATTTTGATGCAGCATTGCCGTTATTTGTCAATGGGCTGGATAACCTACCCTTTAGCTTCTTTGTCCTACCCACTTTCTTGGAAAATATTCTGTATCATGATGTCATAGAGTATGGGTACTATTATTGTAAAACTATTAATCTCTGTCCCAAACCACATTTTTATTAAATTTATAACTTAAGTAAGTCAAAATTCACTAATATTGTTGCTCAACCACAATTTATGTAGGTACCATCGGTGGATATAGAATGTTGAGACAAGTAATTTTTTTTTATTGTGGCTTGATTTTGTCAGTTAATTGATTTAATGTATCATAAAGTTTCTAAAAGAAGTAAAGAACACAATATTTTGTCCATTCTTTCTTACAATTCGAAGCCAAGTATTAAACATGTCCTCCAAAATGGAGTACTCGTTCGTACTATAGCCCGTATATTGGGTATTAGCAAAAATATTGAATTATGGAAAAATAGTAAGAAAACCTGGTACGGGACGACAAAAATCTACGACCAATAAAGAGAACAACAGACTGGTGGAGTTTGCCTTTTGAAAGTCCAATTGGTGCTAAAGTAGAAATTGATTTTCCGGCTAAAAAACTGCTTGAAAAAAATTAGAGAGTCTAAATTTAGAAATTAATCGGCAGCAAATAAAATCTCCCAACCATCAGGAACTCAATATATTAAAAGACTTAACAGAAGTGATGAGGTTTTTTTAATGTATGGGGCTGGATCAGCAGTAGAGGTCCAGGAGTATGTCACCCTAGCCTAGAGGATGCTGCTGTTTACCGAAGACTTCTGGAAGACTGCTGTAAAACCATCAGTTTTACAATTGTTTGGCCAAGAAAACTTCATATTGCAAGATATAATTTGTTAGTTTTTCTCTTTAGTTTTTTCTAATTAAATAATGACCATTCGTGAATTTAATAGTAACCTAATCTTCAGCGACGAGATAGTTTAATTTTTGATTGTTCCGAGGATGGACGTTTACAACATCTGGATGGAGTAGTTTACCACCTGAGGCATCGGGAGGAAACGTAATACTTAGGAATATGTAAAATCTGCATAAGTTGATTCCAATTGTTTTATTTATTGAAAATCAATTTGTTGATTGTAGAAAAATTTTAAATTGATTTTAATTAAGAGTCACAATTTAAAATTAACATTGATACTTTTAATAACAAATTGAAAGTGAATGGAAAGAAATTATATTTCCTGAATATAATGATTAAAACACAAGTTTTATGAAATGAATAAATACTTGATACACAACCGTCCCTGCCAGATATGATCTCTTTTAGACTTTGTTAAAATAAACAAAGTTTGTATTTGATTGATTTCAATCGTTTTGTTTATAATAAAAAAATTAAAGAATATTTTACAATAATCAATCACCATTTTTTGTAATCGAAACGAAGTGCATTACAAACATAAAAAATTATGTTTGAAACCGAAGTAGGTCGAATATCGAATAGGTGTATAAAGTAATATCTACCAAATAAAATGTAATAATTAAAATAAATTAAAAAACGGAGTTTAAATGTGTTCAACATTTTTTTACAGGATTAACATGATACATGTTTTTTTATGCTATACTAGAATTGTGGAGTTTGGTATTTCTTAGGGCTGGGAAAAGTATCGATACTTACAGAAGGTATCGATACCTGCTCAGGTATCGTACACCGATACCGACTGCAATCAGGTATCGAAGTATCGATACTTCCGATACCTCGATACCTCCGATACCTTCGATACCTCGATACCTCCGATACCTCCGATACCTCCGATACCTCCGATAACTCGATATTTCCGATACCCCGATACCTCCGATACTTCCGATATCTCCGATACTTCGATACCTTGATGGGTGGCTATAAATAAATATCCTATTCAGAGTGTTTTGGATGTAGGAAACACAAGCTATTTTGATAAAAACAAACGAAATCACAAGCTATTTGATGCGATATTTATTTATCGCCACCCGATACTTCCGATACCTCGATACTTCAATAGTTCCGACACCTCGATACCTCCGATATCTCGATACCGCGATACCTCCTATACCTTGATACCTCCGATACCTCGATACTTACGATACTTTGGCAAGTATCGATACTTTGCAGGTATCGATACTCGATACCTAAAAACATGTATCGCCCAGCCCTAGTATTTATTGCTAACAGATGTCACTTTTTGAAAATAAAAAAAAGCATGAAGAAAAACGCTATTTAATTTTGTTCTATGACAAGGCTTCAATAAGAACTAAAATATGTTCAGTTGACTATTAGACCTGTCTACCTGGCATAACATTCTAATTCTTATTAAGATAATTAAGATTTCTAAACAACACAAAATTGTTACCAATGCAAAGGTACAAGAGACTGTTTTCGATTACCAACAAAAGAGTTGTTTTGCTATCAGTTGAAAAAATTTACAAAATATTTTAAGATATACTTATTCAGATCCAAAGTGGTTTTTATGACCTACTGAGTATAGAGTCCTACTGTATTGAAGGTAATGATAGTTACAAAAGAAAGATGCCGCTGGGCAATAAAACTATAAACATAAAACTTCTTACTAGTATTAGCCGAACCTCGACTCAGGCAAACAAATTTAATTTACAACACTTTTCGACTTCGACAACCCATTTTATAACATAATTATGACTGTCCTAATGACAATTGCAGTGTCAAAAAAACCACTTTGAATTTTGGTAAGTATAAAGAACACGGTTTAGATGCCGTCTTAAAGTTCTACCACCTAGAGAGCAGAGACTGTCAATTTTACACTGTGGTTCTAAAAATGACTGAATCAAAGATGCACTTTTATTATCTCGAAAAAAAAATCAAGCACTGAAAACTTGATTATGACAAAGATATGACAGAAGAATTATATGAAAATTGGTGGGAAAACATATATGTAGACTAATATTATACAGGGTGTGTCAAAAGTCGCAAATTTCCTTTGGAGGGATACATGGGAGACCCTCAAGGAACACAAAAATTTATTTTAAAAAATTCAATACTTTTTTTTTGGTGTTTTTTTGTATTTTTTTAAGGTTTGGTATTTTTTTGATATTTATGAATACGTAATTCATTTCTAATGCTTTATTGTTTATTTTTTTTTCGTTTTGCTGATTTTTGTTAACTATATCAAGACAATTTAAATTTTTTTTGCAAATTCAGATAGTCATAACTTTTCAAATTTTGAAGTTAGAATTTTTTTTCTTTAAGGTTTGAATTGTTTTAATGATGGGAATCAGCCCACTAAAGGAAATCCGCGACTTTTGACACACCCTATATAATATATCTCATACAAATTCTTAGTTTTCCAGATACACAAACTTTTTTTTTATTTTTTTTTTTGGCCAAGATACGATGTATTATAGCAATTTTTTTGATATACGGTGTGTGATTGCATTATATGCAACAAGTTTCTTAGTGATAGTTTAGTTTTAATGTTAAAATAAGATATACAGGGGTTTTTTGTTTTTTTTTAAATGTTACCGGATGATAGCCCTTGTTGGAAGAATGCTAAAAAAAACCCAATTTGCTTTACACAAATTTTTATAGTTTTTAAGAACGCTATAGACAATTTCTTTCAAAAAACATTATTTTTTAAATACTTTGACAATACTGATTTTGAGCAAAAATATTTACATCGTATATTTTCAAAACTATACGTATATGTTCAAAAAGAGTATTGTCATACATCGTATCTTGTTTAAAAATACAATAAAAAAAATCTAAAGCGTATATCTCAAAAATTATGAACACTTGTAAAAGGCAAATTTCGTCTTTTACTCGTAGTATCCTTTCAACGAGAGCTATCACCTGTTAAAATTTTTCACATAAGTTTAAAAACATCCTGTAGATACACATATATAGAGTGATTTTATTCAAAAATACGTGGCACTATTTTATAATTTTAACCTGAAATAGAGAACCACAAGTAATAAATATCTGTAAAAAAATTGCCTTATCTCAACTGATAACAAAATATAACCTAAAAATTAATTATTATAAAAAGTAGAACAAATAAAATTGAGCATAAGACTACCATAGGTTTTTTAGGTCAAAAGAAAGCTGATGTTTAACACAACTACTTCTACGCCAAATTGCATCGCTTAAGAGCTAGATAGCACCAAAGTTAGAGATTAAAACTTATTTTTATATTTTAAACGTAAATATCTCGAAAACGGTATGTTGTAGCGAAATTTTGCATTTTTGCTTTTTCAGAATCTATTGAGATTTACCCAGATCACTTTTGTAATATTAAACAACAGCGCATCAACCCAAAATTTTGGCATTGTGAATTATGTTATATGACAACGTCAACGTCATTGTCATATAATATGACCTACATTTTGAAAACCCGAATTTGCGGTTAATAACATAATTCACAAAGCCAAAATTTTGGGTTGATGCGCTGTTGTTTAACATTACAAAAGTGATCCGGGTATATACATTTCTGCTATAAAATTGGGTGCTAATTAACGTTAATTAAAGTTAACTTAGTTAAATGTATAATAACTAAGATATAGCAAAATAGTTATTTACACGATAAGTGCGGGAACATATATTTTGCATATGATGGCGACAGATTTTACACGAGTGCGCTTTGCGCACGAGTGAAGAATGTCGCACGAATAAAGCAAAGCTGTTCCCGCACGTCTCTTTATATTATTTTTTGAACAGTCTCCTCAAAGCCGAAAAACGATAATTTTAAAATTTATCTTTAATTTCGAAAAAATCAAGTGCGTGGAAGTCAATAATGTAGGTAACTAATTGTCAGATTTTTTCAAGTTACTAAAATCTACTGTCAAAATTTGACATTTTAATGTCTTACACAATTTCTCACAGGTGGCGCTGCTTAAACTTAAAATGTTATTAAAATGCAATATTGTGAATGCATTTCTGTTGTTTTATCTGATAGAAGTAGTCAAGTCATTGTTTTATTAACTTATATTAACTTGTTTTATAAACTTGGGCTCTGATACAATAATCTAATTTTAAACCGTTTTTTAAACGACAAAAATTCCTGTGCTCTTTGCAGGCACTAGTGCGGTAAAAATGGAAGATGATTGTAAAATTGACGGTTCCCATTGTTCGCACAGTGTGTAATCACTTGATTTTTAGTAGAGTAATGCAAAAAATATTTTTTATACCCAACTTTGAGGGTCTGTAATTTCGTATTCACTTAAGATAAAACAATTCTTTTTGCAGACTTTTATCATTTGTGGAGCTGTAATTCATTTAAATTATCCCACCTAATTTTAAATCACCCTGTATAAGATGTAAGTAAGATTGCTTCTCTAAATATCATTTAATTTTATTATTATTATTAAGAGATGGCATCAATTTAATTGAAGTTAAAATGTTAAAAAAATATATAATTCCAATAATTCAACAACTTAAAAGGTGTGTATGTGTAGTTTTAATAAAGATACTATCATCGCACAAAAGCATTTATTTTTGTAAACGTATATTTTTGGCGATAATTTTCTGTTTTACGGCCGCTTGTAAATACGGTGATTTTGTTAATGTCAGTTGTACGTTAATTTGACATTTACCTACCAGGAGGCCAAAAACACTTTTATGTGAGCTTTAAACATGGTAAGAGGCAGATTCCTAATTGTTATAGAAAGTTTATTAAAAAATTTTGCACTCCAAAAAGATATGCTAAAGCGACTTTTTGTTGATCTGTGGAAGTTAATGTGGATATTATTTTGAAACGTAAAACACCCACTTACACCAAACACTAGCACTAAAATAAATCGTTATTTTTAACAAAATAGTTGTTGATCGATTTGAAGAAAAAAATAAATAAACAAATAGTATTATTTGTTTTTTTTTCTTCGATTTTTTCTTTATACTATTTTTAGCAATATTTTTATTCTTTTATATTTTTAATTAACTATTGACAAATATTTAGCACCTATGAAGAGACATAGTTCTTGAAAGTGCTCTGCCACTGTTATGTAAGAATTTTATTTGATTAAACTTGTGGATTTGACTTGGATTTTTATTCTTTCATTATTGTATGTAAATAGTATGTAATAATAAATGTTTTATAGAATTTACTTATATTGTTTGAACTGTTAAAAATCATATGCTCTTCTTTTTTATATATTTTAACAATAATAACACTAGTTTACAAAAGTAAACTTTATTTTTGTTCATCGAATGAAATATATTTTTTTGTATAAGCTACTAAGGGTAGTTATTACACAATTTTTTGTTTTCGGCTAGCATATCACAATTATCAGAAAATACGTTGTTTTTTCACTTTTTCATATAAAATGTCATTATTTGACTGACGATAGCGGCTATACCACTAGTAAGAATTTTTCGTCTAGGAAGCGCGGTTTAAAAGTTATAGCCAAAAAAAAGGTGTTAACTTTCAACAGTTCTGTTGCTCGCAAAATATTATCTTTTCTGGAGAATACTCCTAGAATTATTTGAAAAAAAGAGTTATTCATTTTATGTGTGCTGAGTGTCATTACCATTTTTTTATAATTTTTTGTTGGAAAACTTTGGAAGTATGAATGACGAACATGGCAAGCGATTTCACCAAGATCTGAAAGTATTTGAAAAAATTACCAAGATTTTTGGGATCAGAACATGCTAGGTGATTATTGGTCTGCTGTGAGAAACTCAGATGCAAGTAGTTATAAGAAAAAAGCTAAAACTCTTCATTTTTAATTTTTTATACAATGTTTCTTTTGTAATATTTTTCTTATTAAATATTTTAAAAATTTGACGTGCTACTTTTTTTTTATATTTTTTTTAAGTTGTGGGGCCTTACATGACGAAAATATACAAGTCTCATGTCATGAACAAAAGTGTTGTAATCTAGTGTAATTTATGCAAAAAAATGGGTTTGATTTGTATGTATATTTCTTTTACCTGTGATTGCTGAATATGGAAGTTAATAATTACAATTTCCAAAACTAAATTAAAAATAAAATATTGCCTTCAGAAATATTTCAAGAACTGACCTACCATAAATACCTACATAACTAATAACTTATTAACGAACGCCGGAGAAAATTGTAGCGCGGTCTTTCCCGCTGTTAGTCATCGGTCGAGAACAGTATATATTAAAAAAATACCTCTTTAATATTCATTTACACTCGAAGATTTAACAACAGAAGTTGGTGCCACATAACACCACACATTATCTAGTCACATAACAACATGAAAGCTTTCAAAATTTTTATAGTCATTACAATTATTGTAAATATAAGTGCAGCTTCTAATAAACTTAAAGACGAGTGGAGAAGACACGTTGCCTTTGTAGAAAAGTTTAAATGTGTTGTCCCACAACCAAGAGCCGTCACTCTATCAGAAATACTAGATGATAATACTATTAATTCAGCTTCAAGGGTAAGTACAGTTGTTCTTAACTTGCTTAATTGGTATTTTTAAACATTTAAACATTTATTGCAATTATTGCTTTCTAAAATAATTATCTTGCGAACTCAAAACACGCCGCAAAATGCCCGTTTTCCGGTCTAGTACTTAAAGTCGTCATGGAAACATTTTAGCGGATTATTATTTCACAAATTATATACTTTTTGGACGTACTCTGGAAATATTTCGTGAAAAAGTATGTTATTGTTAGAAGTAAGTTTTAATAAAATAAAGGTTTTCTGAATGCTAATTTGAGGCAATAGACAGGATAGTAGTTCTTATCAAGTTTTATTTGAAAGTCACTTGAAATTTGAAAAAGTGACAATCTAACATTGCTGTAATATGCTTATTCTTGTGCAATAAGTTTAAAAGATGAAGATATTCAGTTTTATAATGTTACTTTTGCGATTGTATAAGTCTCAATGTTACTTGATTATAAGATTATAAGATTACTTGATTATACAAGATAGGATGTAGTTGTAATAATTTTGAAAATATTACTGATTCTGCACAAGATACAATGCTCACTGATTTGATTGTTACAAATATCAAACTGGTTTCCAATAAAACAAACAGGTCGCGACAACTGCTACATTGATGAAATAATTTTTAAATAAATATTTACGATACAAGTAACGTTATGATGATTTTTACATTACGGGATTGAAAGAGCACGCCCAAAAGAACAAGTTTTTTTAAATTTTCAATTAATGTAAATAGCAAATAACGTTATTTTAAATATCAATTTAAAAATTATTAACGTTACGTATGTAGATCGCAACATTGTTTATTTTATCCTATAATAATTGTTTTCAAATAATAAAAAAAGCATTTTTATGTCATTTTCGCAAAGGAAAATGTCGACCTTCCATAGATCTACATATGTTTTTATTGATATTTTGATTTAAATGATAATGTTTTAATGTTTAACGACACTAGTACTGTTATAGCAACCTTAACGACACTAGTACTGTTATAGGAACCTTAATGTAACCCGTCGCCAAGCTGTTATTAACATAGTAACGATAAAAATAAAAGATTTAAACAATTTTTTTAAATTAATTTGTTGCTTTAGACAACTCAAAAGTAAAATATTATTTTAAAAAACAAGCCTTACAACTGCCCTTATGAATGAACGAGTGTCATAATGAGGAGGTTGTAACATTGTGAAACGTACTTTTTATACTATTTTTTCTTTTAAGCTATTTTTAATAGTATTTGTTATTTTCTTATGTTATCCGATGTCACCTGTCTAGTAAGTTTTGAATTAAACATTTTTTGTTGGCACCATTGCAAAACTTTCGAATTTAATAATGATATCAACCAAAATAACAAACGTTACTATAGTTATTTACAATACTAGTATAAAAAGTTACCAAAAAACAATACTAAACTTGGGTTCATATGCACGAGTATGTCTACTTGTTCAAAAGTAAAGTTGGCTAAACTGTCTAGTACTTTTTGTCTTATTATATGATTGGCAGCTTCATTCGGCGGTTTTGATTTAAAATTTGACAATCGATATGTCAATTGTAATTTACAATTATTATTGTTCGGTTCGTGCAATTATACAGTGTGAACCATTTGTATGGAATAACTTCGATAAAAATTCAGGGATTATTGTTTTTCAGGAAAACGCTTGAACACGCATCCTGTTATTTTTCAACGCGCATTTTTTGACAAAAAAATTGGTTATACTGGGTGCCCCAAGATCGAGATACGACCCTCAACTTTGAAATTTCAAATAGAAACCCCATTTTTTTGCACATCTGAATTCTACGTATAATTTTGCGCATTTTTATGTAGCACACATTATGTCGATTTTCAGTTGTTTTTCAAAAAAAGGCATGAACCATTTAAAATGAATAAATTCGATAAAAATTCAAAGATTTGTTTTTCAGGAAAACGCCCGGAGTCGTATCCTGATATTTTTCAACGCGCATTTTTTGACAAAAAAATGTATATACAGGTGTCCCAAAATCAAGATACGACCCTCAATAAATAAATAAACTCGATAAAAATTCAGGGATTTATACGTAGAATTCACCTGTTTAAAATTTATCTAGTGGCTGTAGTAGATAGTCCATAAAAAGATGAATGGAGAACTATTCATACAGTGGACTGAAAAACAACTAATTCCTTCCATTAGATCACTAATAAATGCAAGGGTAATGGTTATATCAGATAACGCATCCTCCCATTCAGTCCTTCTAGCTGAAAAACTCCCTAATTTTTCATGAAAAAAAACCTAAATTACAAGAATGGTTAAATAAAAATAAAATTCCTTTTTACAATAATTGAACAAAAAAAACACTTTTGGTAACTCCGCATATTCATTTAAGAAAAAAATATGAAATTGATGACAAGAAACTGCAAGTCATATTATAAAAAACATATATCCACGCAAGTATAGAAAATCAAAAGTTGCAAACCTATGGCATGAAGCACTTACAAAATATACTCCTGAAATGTGGTCAAACAGTGTTGATAACTGAAAAAAATAAATATGACAGAAGACTGGCTAAAATTGATGGGAAACACGAGTATTCAAAATATTCCACCAGTTATTATTTCACTTGGAGATTCTGATAATGAATCATTATTCATTTGCGGCTTTGAATCTTATATCAGTAGTGTTATATCAAATGATGGAACTAGTGAAAGCAGTTTTGCAGAAAGCAGAATGTAGTGTAGTAAACCTTCTTCATTGAAGTCATTGATTAAATTTATATTTTATTAATTTTTTATTCTTTACTGTGTATACTCATGTTTTTGCTGGGCATTTTGTTTGGTTTCCAAATTGTATTTGCATACTTTTTGTTGAACTCTTGTCTCAAAATTTTTCCCCCAAAAATGTCACTGAAAAACCAAAACCCAAATCACACTAAACAATTTTGAAACAATTCCACTGGGGAGTGGACTGATACATATGAATTCAAGTTTACAAAGTTAAACATTGTAACACATGTCTCTAATTTCAATGAACAACCATACAATATTTAAATTTGCATTGACAGAAGTCAAAGAAATTTCATCAAAGAGGTATTAGAGTAACGTTTCAGTTTGATTACAAAAGTAGTTTTCGTGATTTGTTTTCTGTGGGCTGACTTGGTGAGTTACCTGTCCTGTATGTATATCTGTAACGTCTTTGAACACAACCATCAAATGTTTCAAGTTTTTTCGCAACATATCAGAGACGTTTCAGAAACGAACTTTTCAGAAACGTTTGTGTTTAGTCATCTCTTGATTATCACATTCCACACTCGTACAGAAATAACTACTACATAATAACTTACATTATCTGTAAATTACTAATCAATATTTAAAAAAAGTGTCAAAAATATTGTTATTAATATGACAATTTATTTTTAGGGAATCATACCCCACTCAACAATACTTCATCGATGTGGGTCGTCAGGATGTTGTTCTAAGAACAAGACATGTCAAGCATTAACGGAAGAAATGGTTACCCTGGTTTTTCTTGTCAGAAAAGGGAATCGAAATGATGAATTCGTTAATATTAAAGCTAAAAACCATACTCTGTGTGCATGTGAAAATGTTCGAAACGCTCCAAAATGACATGTTTTTTGTAGTATTTTCATATAAAGCTGAAGTCTGTGATTACTGATTACAAAGAAAATGTAGTTTAATATTGCTCATAATTCTTTGACTGTGTATTTAAAATAAAAGTTTTTGTATGTTTGTAGTTATAAGTATTTATTAAATTAATTTAAATTGAAAAAAATATAAATTATTTAAAGGGAGACATGTATGTATGTTTCTACGTTGTAGTTTAATAATATGTGATATCCTTATCTATTTCCTAAGGTGTAACATATGGGGTCCATTTAACGAGTTTTGAGATAAGAAGGCTCAAAGTTTGCAGTTACATATTGTGCAAATCTGTATCATGTCGGAGCGGTGTAATTTTTAGGAATTGACTAAAATACAGTGTAAACTATATATTAACATTGCTAGAACAATTTAATATTTTATTTAAAAGCATATTATTAAACATAAGTTAGTGTAAAACACGAATTTAATCTGATCAAAATAAAAATTCAACTTCAGAATAATTTGTACAAAGCTGAAAACTAGTACAAATCTTAAAGAAACTAATATAAATAAAATTTTGAAAATCTCTACCCAACTTAACAAAATTCTTTTGGGTCAAAGGTCAAAAACATTGATGTTAATATACAGTGCGAGTGTATATGGAATAAAATTCATATTGTTTTTTTTTATTTTTAGCGATTTCTTTCGGACAGGTCAATTTTTGATTTAAGGGGGACAACTTTTGAGTCATAATTTGTCGTTCTCATATCAACCCTCTTGATCCGGCAGCTCCCATCTTAAAAATTTCAAATGGCAAGAGGGGTCGAGTGAACTCTCATTTGAAAGATATTTTAATTCTCTAAACGATGATATAAGTTTTGACAGCAAATTTTTTAAAAAAACATTTTAAAAAGACAATTTTTATTTGCTACAAATCGATATATTTTTGTGAATACATTTTATGCAATAATAATAATTATTAGTTTTGTTATTACTTTTTAATATTAAAATGTTGTTTAATAGCTATTTACATTCTTATGCTCCAACGAATCCTCGCATGCTCACTTTCAGCTCGGGCCTAACACAAAGTTGTCGCCTGTAAAATTAAAGCTACTGCATACGATTTGTATAAAAAATTTTGCCGAAAGCTTTAAATTCTGTTTTTTTGTGTATTTGTGTAAGTAATTAATAATTTTGAAAAAATAAATAACTTAAACATAGTGTGCTTTGACCGGTTGATGTAAGACCAGTGACGTTTCAGCGATTTTTTTAATTTTCAATTGTTCTAATAAATATAGCTTCGTTTGTGGAAATATTTTGGGTACGTACACTTTGATACATAAACTTTATTACTGCAAGGGTAGTTTTTTCCTCAAGCATCTCCTGTGGTAGTTCTAACCGTACAATTTAGGACCCGGTATTTTTTTCATTTTTACCGCACAGTTTCCGAAATTCCAGCTTACTATTCGTGAATGAACAACTGTGATAGCCTATTTACAATACGGGAGGACAAAAAATACATTAACAACCTTGTATTAATGTTAATTTGTAAACTTAATAATAATGAGTTATATATACTACTCGCAAGTGAAATCCGAACACCTTGAAATTGCAGTTATTTAAGGATTATATTTTGGGAAAATGAAAGAATGTGCTCACCCAAGCAATCATTTAAGTTTTATTAAAATTGCCTCCAATTTATCAGTAATGGGTGTGTGTCCCGTGTTGTTCTATATACTCTTATATACGTCGAGGCATGCTTGCGATTTGATTATTTATGGATTCCTGGGGTACAGCGTCCTATGCCTCTTGTACTGCAACCCGGAGTTCATCCAAAGTTGTTGGAGAACGGAGTAAATCACGGATATAGCGACCCATCCAATCCCGCACTTTTTCTGTTGGCGACAAATCAGGAGATCTTGGTGGCCAAGGCAATACCGTGGTATTCTCCGACTCCAAAAAGCGTCGAGAAGCACGACAATATGAGGGTGTGCGTTGTCTTGCTGGAAAATTCCGCCTTCGATGCTTCTTACATAAGAAACAACAATTGGCTCTAGCACATCATTTACATAGCGCTCGGCTGTCATGTTGCCACGAATGATTAATAAACGGTACCTACTACCAAATGCAATGGCACCCCAAACCATCACACCAAGAGTGCGGTGTACGTGGCGTTCAATAGCCAGATCGAGACGACGACGTTCACCACGCATCCGTCTGATCCGTTGCCGATCATCGTGGCCTTCCAAACAAAATCGTGATTCATCCGAAAACGCAATGTGATACCATTCATCAATCCATTGTTGCCGTTCAACGCACCAGTCACAACGTTGACGACGATGATTTTCCGTCAGCAGGGGCACCAAGTGTGGACGGTAAGATCTCAGGCCCATGGTACGCAATCTGTAGTATACGGTGTGGAGTCGAATTGGCCTTCCTACTGCTGCAAACTATGCATCAGCCACAGACCGTGTAGTGCGGCGTCGGTCCCTTAGAGCCATTAGTCGCAGAAGACGATCTTCGCGTTGGGTAGTTCTTCTAATAGCCCCTGTTCCTCTAGCACGCTGTCCTACCTGTCCTTCCTCCGCCCATGTCCGCCATGTATCTACCACACTTGACACACTGCGCCCCACAGCAGCAGCAATTTCGCGGAATGAAGCACTACATTCGCGCTGCCCCACAATGCGTCCCCTTTCAAACGCGGAAAGCTGGGAAAAATTTGCGTTTTGCCTTCTAAGGGGCATTTCTGCATCGGATGGCTTCTAATACTATCTTTTACAGAGTGATAAAGCCGTATCACAATCCAAAAAACTATCATTTTTGCGCGTAAAAACTTATCAGTTTTTACAAACACTCTTATACGCTGTTCAATTGTTACAAAAATTTAATCGTTTGCTTTTCAATGCCACTTATACAAACCCCTACAATTTCATCGTTCAACAATCATTTTTTCTAGCTGTTCGGATTTTAATTGCACTAAGTACCTATATAATGTTATATAGTTATAAAATTATATAATATTCAGTTCTACGTAAAAAAGTTATGATGGACTTATCTCACTATTGCACTGAATAAAAGTACCTACATAAATTTTCGGTGCTATTAAAGAATTGGTTAAAGGTTAAACTTTTTTAAAAAACCTTGAGCTTGAGAGTCCTTGTTTATTTTCCTCATATTTGTTTTATTCCCTCAGTTAGTACATAATATAAAAATATCCAATATACCAACAAAATGCGTTCGCATTACCTAGGGTAATTCGGTAACTATATTATAATTCTGAGTCACAAAATCGCCACAGACAATTTTGTTAAGAAATAATATAAAAATTTTATTTTTTCTCTGATTTCATCCACGTTTTGAGAGTCTTTAGCAGCAAAGCCCCCTGTTGTTTGGAAGCCCCCAAAAGTAGTTGTAACACATCAAAGAAAAAAATTTTAGGCACAGCGACACCGGTTAACAGGCAGATTATTAGACAGGTGTTCTGCAATGCAAGAAAACCATAGAGCCGAAATATTATATTTTAAAAGCTATCAAAAAGTAAAACATACGTAAATATTTCAGACAATATTTAAAAAGACAACCAAAAATGATTGAATATTTTCAATTTTTGCATCTTAACAAAAAGAAGTAACTAAATTTACGTGTGCTTCATAAACTTTTAAATAACTGTAGAACATTACACTGTCCTACTAAAATAAGTAAATATTTCTATATTTCTTAATATAAAACTGTAGACATACAGACTGGTCCAATGAAAAGTTTGCACCTAGCCTTACCTTTGTTTGTGAAATTTAATGCAGAAATGCTCAGACAGGTCGATTTTCTTTTGAACGGGACACATTTTAAGAATATTTTGCAACCCATATCTTTAACCCCCTAACGGGGGTGAACCACAACCCTAAAATTTTAAATAGGAAGTGGGGTCGAATGACACCTCGTTTTAATATAATATATAATGGTACCCCATTTGTTGTATTTTACTTGAACAGGTAATGTAAAAACGCCTTAAGAAACTTCAATCACGTAGTTTTGGTATTAGTGAAAAAGGCATGTAACTTTAAGTTATTAGGTGGTCATAGCCACTAAAAACAACGTTTAAATGTGTTGTCTATTCAAGATTACAAAAATAATCTTTAAAAGTAAAATTGAACAGTTAATGTAAAAACGCCTAAGGAACTTGTATTCCATGTAATCCATGTACATACTTTTAGTATTAGTAAAAAAGGTATCTAAATTCTACTTTTGAAGATTACTATTGGCGATTTTTGCGAAGTGGGCGACATCTGTTGGTTCCGATTTGAAACACGGTATCAGTGAACAACATCGTAAGAACTTGTGTTTTGTAGTGCGTTTTTACGGTTTTTTGCGTTTAATTTAAAGAAAAAGTGTTTCTATTAAACTATTTTTGTAAAGTTTATTGCTTGTGTGTACAACATTAAGGGTGACTTATTCAGGGTATCAAAATTAATACCTGTAAAATTCAATTTTTATGTTTATTTTTTTTCTTGGGAACAAAATTACCTGTAAAACTGTTTAGTTTTTTAGCAGTTCAGGAAGAGAAAAATTATCAAAGTTTGTTAGGGTGGCCTTATCTTCTGTGAAAGAATATTTTTGTTTATATCGATACTGACCTTGGGATACAAGTTGATGATTTTACCTTTGTTACCTCTTGATTTCTAATATCTACATTTTGTTCAAATACAGCTTGATTTTGTTATTCTGGGCAATACAAAATAATTTCATTTTCTCTTTTTTTATCAATCCTAAAATAAGCAAATTACATGTATGCATTTTTTTTAAAAAAAATTATTTGGTTATTATATTTTTTCCAAATTTTAACTGGTGTTGTCATTGCTTACAAAGTTTTGAATCACTGACGGGGAATGTGTGCAGGGAAATGTATTTGTGCAATTTGAAGAACACCGTGGGACCGAACAAAATCTTCTACACTTGGTGGGATTTTTTTTATGTATCTGTATCTGTAGGTAGCTGTGGTAACTGCACTAATATCAATTTTTGGAATAATTATCACTAAGACTACGACATTAAATTATGCACAAAACAGGCGAGACCTACACGCAACACATGTAAGCCAATGTAAACAGCATTTGTTGTTCACTGCTACAACCGCCATTTTGTGAGTTTAAGCGCCCTCTCGCGGATCTCGAATAATCGCCAATTACTACTTTTAATGGCTATGACACCTAATAACTAAAAGTTACATGCCTTTTTCACTAATACCAAAACTACGTGATTGAAGTTTCTTAGGCGTTTTTACATTACCTGTTCAAGTAAAATACAACAAATGGGGTACCATTATAAAGATAATTTTGTGCTCTTTAAAACGAGGTGTCACTTGACCTCACTTCCTATTTAAAATTTTAGGGTTGTGGCTCACCCCCGTCAGGGGGTTAAAAAAATAGGTTGCAAAATATTCTTAAAATGTGTCTCCCTTCAAAAGAAAATCGACCGGTCCGAGCATTTCTGCATTAAATTTTACAAACAAAGGTAACGCTAGGTGCAAACTTTTCATTGGACCAGTCTGTATGCGAACTTATTATGTAGGCATTACAACAATTCCTTATTCTAGCTCTACTTACAATAAGCCCTAATCCCTAATAAGCTTTACGAATTAATACAAAAGAAATTATAACTTTTTTATTAGTGACTTTGATTTCTAGTGGTATTGCACTACCATTTGACATTTAGCTACAGAACGGTCATTGTAAAAAGCCATCCAAAGTCGTTGAGTCAAAGCAGGCTAAGAGAAAAGTGAGGTTTGCCTATCCAAAATTAAACATAATGCAAAATTCTGTTATAGAATAAGCTAACAAACCTATTTTTTGTGCCAGTTAACACTAGTTACAGTAGAAACAATTAATTTAGTCTTCTAGTGGCAAATCAAATTTGAAAAAAGAATCTAAGCTAACATTTTAAGAGACAACCAATATAATATCTACCCCTCTCTCAGTGAGAATGAGACTAATAATTATTTTAACGCCCCGATTTTGTACAAATTTTCTACATTTGTTTTACAAGGCATATCAAAATTAGTAAAATGTAAATTGAACACGTGTTATATCAAATTAGTGTAGCAACCTAAAAGAACAAAAACATCCTATGTATTAAAAATATTCCAAAAATTTTTTTTTGTTGATACGAGTTTGTTTAAAATCTGCCATTAAAGTATCTCCATCGTTATATGGTTAAGTGCAAAAATACTGCAATTCTGCACATTTTTTGTATTCGCCCAAAATATGGCTTGCACTATTTAAAATATCTGTTAATTTTGTCTTGTGAAGAAGAACAATTTAATTTTTCCTAATCTCTATTGCTTTATTTACGAAATAAAACAAACGAGAATTTTGAATAGAAACCCTTTATCATAATTTAGTTAGATATAAAACAAATATAAAATCACAATATTTACCTTATAATTTAGTACGATGGTACTACATCTTACACTCAATTTTCTCACCCATAATTGAGAATATGGTTTTAGATCTGTTATGGTGTTAAAAATGCTGTCATCAGCTATCATAAATTTATAAATTAAACCATGCGTTGCCAAACTTTGTTGAAAACGTTCAGCAATAATAAATGATTCCAGTGAAGACGGATTTTTTTTTATAACACTTATGGTCTTAAACATTTTCTTTATCTGCATCCCTTCCAGACAAAAAACTGTAGTTTATACGACATGATCTTTTAGCTCATGATCCGTCATACATTACAGTAACACATTATGATATCCCATTTTTTTCTTCTTTAGCGGCATCTAACATAGATTCAACAGCAGTTGCTTCCCAAAAATCACATAGTTTGTCTTAAATTTTTTGATATTTTCCCGAAGACATACAAGGCATATTCATTGCACTTTTAATTTGTCCTAAATGGTCATATCCATCACCAATACCTATTAATAATTCCCAACAAAAAAATTTATTACCATTCCATTATGGTTAGGTTAGTTACCATAGATACGACTTTATTGCACATATTACATTTAAAAAATATACGAAATTATTTCTTTCTGGATGACCATATTGCTTAAAGTGTAACCCACATTGTTGCAGTCACCAATTTGTTTTCATAAGTCAATAAAATGATAGGTATCAATTCGAAATTCAACAAGTCAAAGCAATATTGACACTATATTTCTGGTTGAACTTACGCATCATTTTAAAATAATGAAAAATTGTAGAGAAGGCGGCTCAACTATACAGGCTGACACAAAAGTATGGAACAAAGTTCATATTTTCAAAGTTAATTTTTTTTAGGAAAACGCCAAGACAGGTCGATTTTACATTTTTATACCCACGTTTTTCACTTATTTCCATCCTTTTTTGATAACCGGTTTTTTGCTGAGACGTAATTGATTTTTTTAAAATAGCAACACCTACTTTTGTTTAAAAGTATAGCTTTATGCTAAAAAAAGCTTTATGTTAAAAATCGAAACTACTTTTTTTCTGAGTATAACACTATAACATTTATAGGGTCTAAAATGAACACAGTATGAATGTAATTTAACCAATTTAAATGTTTTATTGAATTTTTCAAAATACACGCAATTTTTAACAGAATTTCTGAATTGTATGTTCATATTAACGTTTTTCTGTTTCCTGCCAATAATACAACCAATTTTCGAACTCAGCACATTATTTATCATTTTTTGACTAACTAAGCGGCACTGTTTTGTAAATACTTTCTTTTAAACCCTCTAAATTTCTTAGTTTTGTTGCAAATATTTTCGATTTTAAGTAGCCTCATAAAAAGTCAAATGAATTTAGCTCAAAAAAGACATAATTAATCCACAAAAATTGAATGTTTGGTGTGATTTTGTCAGATCACATTTTAGGGCCGTATTTTTTTGACGTCTCATTGACTGGACAAGTATATTTAGATATTTTTTGCGACACGTTAGTACTAACATTAGCAGAACTTTTTCCAAATAAAGAGAATCCCATAGAGGATTACATACCAGCAGCTAATGTATGGTTTCAACAACACGGTGCATCTCCACACTACACTTGTGTCAGAGATTATTTAGATGTTTTGTCTGTTTGTTTGAGAAGGCTACTAAAAATCAAAAGTATTTGCAACAAAATCAAGAGATTTAAAGAATTTAAGAGAAAGAATTACAAATCAGTACCGCTAAATTAGTCAAAAAATAATGTGTTAACGAAGTTTAAAAATTAGTTGTATTATTGCCAAGAAAAGGAAAAACGTCAATTTAAACATTTGGTTTAGTAATTCTGTTGTAATTTAATAAAACATTTAAATTATTGTGGAATTCATGAAATGGTGCTGGTAAACCATAAAATTCTATTACTCTCCAAGTTCCGGTTCTTCTCCGGTGCCTCTCAAACGCTTTTTCAAATTCCTAGTTAAGCTTCAAAATAAATGCCTATCTTGGATATTTTTAAATTTATCTTATTTTACGATTACTAAATAAAACAATATTAGACATTAGGTTTACTTAGTAAATTTTATTCGTTAAAAAATTGGTTAAAACCCATTCTTTTCTTAACATATTTATATTCAGTGGAGGCATCAAGTAGCTAATCTTAATCATCTTATTTTTAGAAACAGATTTTACTTTGTTACCTCTTTTCAATTCGCTACGTTTCTTACAGCGCCTTTTACCTATATACAAAATCTTTCTACCTGCGCTTGAAGGTTCCGTCATAAACGGTCTATTTACATCTCTAATTTTTGGTTCCATGGATGATTATTGAGCTTTGTTAAATTTATTTACGACTTAAATGATTTACAACATACCGGTACTATTTGGTGAAAAACCTTTTTAGTTAAATTACTTAAAGTTTTCATTTTAGACCCTATAAATGTTATATTGTTATACCTACTCAAAAAAAAAGTAGTTTCACTTTTCAACACCAAAAATTCAGGTTGCCATTAAAAAAAAAAAAAACAATTGATTACGTCACAACAAAAAACCGGTTGAAAAAAATGAAAATAAGTGAAAAACGTGCGCAATAAAAAAATTGACCTGTCGTGGCGTTTTTCTAAAAAAAATTAACTTAAAAAATATGAATTTTATTCCATACTTTTACGTCACTCTGTATATAAAGCAAAGTGGGAGTAGTGACCAGTAAGTCGAATAGTCAAAGTTGAATATTCGACTTGAGTTCAGAAAAGCGATAGAGCGGATATATAAAGTATTATTGAGTTATTTATTTATCCAAGTATTGTTCGTGTATCTAAATAGTTAGTTTTTAAACAAATTATTCGTCAAAAATCCAGCTCTTTAAATTATAAAAATCCAAATTGGAAGATGGTGACAATACTAGAAACTAAACAGTCCCAACAACTAATGTAATATGTTGTAAAACTAACAGTTTGTCCCAACAACAAATTTAATTGCTTCCGAATCGTACTGTGCATTTGCGTTTTAGCGATTCACAATTTTTATTGCACATGCTCAGAATACAGTACAGTTCTGATTCAGGACTCTGGTTCCGAATTGTTGTTGAAGCAAACCTATTAATTCCGAGAAAAGATATCAAACAATTGAAATGAATTATTAGAAGACCATAACATTTATTATCAAAAAACCATGTATTCGTATAACAGAAATCAACATCAACCATCAGGGTCTGTCTTTATTGTAACTTTTTCATACTTTAGTATTTCCTTTAAAAGTTGAACATCGCTTCTAATTGCTTGATATTCACTACTACTAGAATCCTTAACTATTTCAGATTTCACTGTTTTTAAGACAACATTTAGTTTTTTTACGTCTTCCACGTCATTGTAATTTATTTCATTTATCATTGCAGAATCATTACTGATTGACTCGGTTGTGTTACTGGTATGAATTGGTCTAAGTATAGGCTTCACAGATCCAGCGGAATTAGTTACAGTTTCTATTCTTATAATGTTAACGTTATTTTTAGTTTTCATTAATTGTTCAATAAACTTTTTATCAACTAATTTAAGTTGTTGATTTTGCACTTGACTTAAATTTGCTAAATCTGCTATATCTACTTTTCTCCTCTTCACCCCCAAAAAATTATCCTTCTTACTAGATCTTTTATTCCGGGTTATTTCTAATTGATTAGTATTCTTCTGTACTTCCAAAACATCATATTGATATGGTTTTTCCAAAGATAAAACTGCACTCCAATCAAAAATCTTTGCAAATCGTTTTGAAAATAGTTCCATATGAAACAAAACTTCATTTCTTATAGAATCGCCCAATTTCATTAAACTTTGATCCACAGACCACAACACTTTATCACTTTTAGATGAACCGTCTTTATTGTTATCTTTATAGCGTTGCTTATATTCTTTATGTTTCATGATTAAACTCCTTAAACCCACTAACGTGTCAACACTTGGTGGAATTAATTTGTGTTCACTTGTTAAATACAAATTCGCTTTCTTTTTAAATAATCTTTCTAAAACCTCTAAGTCTATGTTATCTAAATGAGAACTACATTGCAAATTCTTTACTTTATACAGATTAGCTCCAAATAAAGACAGGATTTCTTCTGCATTTCGAGCTGCTTCAGTGAGATTAGTTTCTGTTAAGTTTTTAGTTTGTTTTGTATTCATTGCATTACTAAAGAAGTTAGTCAGCATTGCATCTATACTTTTTAATTTGTCCCTTGATAAACCCTTTTTCAATTTGTTTTGCGAAGACTCATGAAGCGAACTTATCGATTCGGTTTGAAGACTTTCTTCAATCATTGTAAGAGTGGGAACCTTATCAACGCTCTTATACAGATCAGCAATATAGTTTAAAAAACTGTATTGCTCGTCGCTTACTTCGTTAAACCGATGCTTTCTCTTTGGTATATCGCTTATTTGTGAGTTTGGATTCTCAAGTAAAAAAGTTTTTATCAATTTATATCTTTGACGAATTTGTGCATTGCATCTTTTTAAACGTTCTCTCAAACCACTCCAATTTTTTTCTCCATGATCTTGGGCATATTCGTAAATAATTTTATCTTCTTCATCTGTGAACGTACCCTTCTTTATATTTCTCTGCAAATTTGAATTATAACGACTTTTCAGTTGAACTTGTGAGCGGTGAGGCATATAGTCCGCACATTTTTTAAAATTTCGCCCGAATTTATTCACCAAAATTATTAATAATACGTCTTCAGCTTCCGAAAATTTACCTCTTTTAACATGATTTTGAGAAAGAAAATAAGTGTAGCGATGGTACAGTTGGTGCCTTGAACGATTGTTAAAGTGGCATACTACTTTATTCCATGGAATAAAGTTGCCGATTTTGTAACTGTCCACTACTTCTAAAAGAAAGGAGTCTTCTTCAGAAGTAAATTTGCTTTTCTTAAATTTGTCACATAATTTACTAAAGTAATGCAGACAAGTTGTAAACTCTGTTCGATTATTCTTTAGTTCGGCGGCTATCAAATCCCACTTCTGGTAAGAATAGCGTCTCGCTATTTCTTCTAACTTTTTGTTTTCTTCTTCACTCCATTCCAATTTATTTATTTGAGGATGAATAAGCATGTGCCATACGGATTGACATTCCAAAGGTGTGTGTTTATCTGTATAAAAAAAAAAATATTAATATACAGTGTGACCCACTAAAAAGTACATATTTTACTACCGATTTAAAACCAAAATTAACTCAACACGTATTTTTATTTTCTCCAGGTAAATGTTTCAATTTGGAATTCGAATATGAGTACTGACATCAAGATATTTTTAAAGACGACACTCCTGTTTGTAAACATAGAGATAATCAAAGAAAAAGAATAACTCGTAAACAAATGATAGTTATTTATTATACGAGTGTGGTATAAGCAATTATAACCATGAAATTTACCCACAATAAAAACCTATAGTCAGCCAAAAAATCATTACATAAATATTATTAGGATTATTATTAATTCTCATCCAATGTTAACTAAAAGTTGCACTTTCGGCAAAAAAAAATCAAACATAAACAGTCATTACGACCTGTCAACATTTGAAATATCATAAATATAACGTGATCAAATGACTTATGTCTAAGTTTTTCTGCAACCTTATGTCAGATATTTTATAATGTTGAAGGCACGAACTACAATAATAACACATGACTATGCATTCTAAGAGCTAACAGCTTGTTTGTCCACAGTTATATGCCTATATTGAAGAAAGAGGTTTGAGAGAGGACGTGAAACGCTGCCGAATTAGACACAAAAATTATAAACTGCAATGTTTCAATTAAAATAATTTCAAAACAAATAAAAAAAATATTATCATAAACAAGATTAAATTCTTAATATTTTTATTTAAAAAAATTAAAAAAAAAACAACTGGAACATATTAAAAAAAATTAAAAAGAGATCGTATCCATCTTATGGAAATCTAATGACATCTCAACTCGAGATTTTTTTTATATCTATCGATAGCTCTTGACATAAGGAGCGAATGGTATCGTTGCGTCAACTTTGTAGTTCTTTAAATAAAGTGGCTAGATTAATTATGTCAATAAGATGGGAATAGTCACCATATATACAGTGTGGAAATTACTTATGGAATAAATTCATTTTCAAAGTAAATGATATTTTTGTAAAACGCTAAAACAGATCAACTTTTATTCTAAATTGTGCTGGTTTTAAATTATTGAACTCATTTGTGACGTCATCTCTTTCAGAGCTGTGACGTCACACGCATTTTTTTAATTAGTATGCTACATTTTTTTAATTTTATTTATTTCTTTTCTCTTATTACAAAGGCTGTTAAGAGTGGTATCCAAAACTAAAACAAAAATTATTGCATTGCAGTAAAAAAAATGAGTGTGACGTCATAGCTCAGAAATAGATGACGTCATGAACAAGTAAAGCAACTCAGAATAAGAAATAAAAATTGACCTGTTTCAGCGTTTTCGACGAATGTTATTCCTTTTGAAATTACTGAATTTATTCTATAAGTAGTTTCCACACTGTATACCTAGATATTAATTTAATTATAATAATTCTTATAATAAAATAAACGATCTAGTCAAAACGCATAGGAGCATTAGTAATGTGTATAAAATAAAATCTTTAAACCAACGCACCAAAAAAATTTTTGCAATGTTTTGTTTTAGAAATAAAAATGTTATTAATAAAAATAATAAAAAATCTTGATGTGATGTGAAACACTGTCAACCTTGTGAGAAAATCCTAGACAGACTTTTTAGGTAATATATTGGACCACTGACGTAACGTGACAGATTTTGAAAAATTCATTAAAAAAGATGATACAAGCTAAGACAAATATATTTAGAACCAGAAGCGCCTGCGATCCATTTAATTCTTGATATCTCGGTATATGAAATAGCATAATATAGTATTGTGGATTTGCTGTAGAAATAATTTCATAAGGTATCACAATAATTGGTTTTCATAATTTAGTTAGACAAAGTGCTAGATTTTAAAATAATTTCCGATTTTCTGGTACCACGCGTTTACAACGAATATGTTTAAATCAGTTTTAAACTAAATTACCATGTCTACGAATTAAAGATACCATTAAATAGTGTATATCAATTAATAATTTAATATTATATTAGTTAATTATAACAGTATATGCGTTATATCAGTATATTTAAATATTTTATTATAAATATCAGTACCAAATAATTAGATGTTTCAGGATTTTTTTTCTCAATATTATCTGAAAGGTACGAAATTGTAATGCACCTCCCATGACGATAAGCCTATTGTTAAAACTACCAGAGTATTACGGTCAAAACCTAGCTTTGATGATTTATAAGACTTCCAAATATTCCTACCTTTCGATTTGTCTGGCCTCACTGACTCACTCGTATAAATGCATTTTGCATTGCCGTTTTTAATTTTTTGATCTTTAATTTAGCCTTTATTTGAAGATCTACAAAGTTGGTGTAATGGCATGAATTGCTCCTTATTTCAAGAGCTATCAATTGATATAAAAAAATTTCGATTTGAGTGGTCCTTAGATTTCCACAAGATGGGAACGATCTCCTTTGTCCAGCGCTGGCTTTATTTGAAAACTGCTTAAATGGTCACAGGTATAATAGTAACTTATACTACAAGTATGTTGTTAACCAAATAGATAACGAAAAAAACTATTAATCCAAGAACCACGAAGTGTCGAGTGGTGGGTTGTTGTTTTTTGAGTGACTTAGGGTTACAAAATACGAGCCAACATAAAAACTATCCAACAATTCCTAACAGCCACCAAATCCTTAAAATATAAAATAAATTTAATGCAATTCACTTCAATTAAAAATCAAGAATTCCGTTACGTTCTAATGACATTTTAGTAACAACATCAAATTAAAAATTGTGTAAATTGTAAAAATTTGTGTAATGAAACAAAGTAAAAAACAAAAAAAAGTTTTTTCCCACTGAAGTAAAGGCAGCTACTGTAAGTTTGAATCATCAAAATGTCAAAATTTTAGCCATGCTATAATTTTAATATATCCTTTATTATACAGAGTGACATAAATGAATGGAATAAAATTCATATTTTTTAAGTTAATGCTTTTTTAGTAAAACGCCAAGACAGGTCGATTTTATTTTTCATTACGCACGTTTATCACTTATTTCCAAATTTTTTTGGTCAACTGGTTTTTTGCTGTGACATAATCGATATTTTTTTTAATAGCAACACCTATTTTTGGTGTTGAATATTGAAACAACTTTTTTTTCTGCGTATAACAGCATAACATTTGTAGGGTCTAAAATAAAAACTTTAAGTAATTTAACCAACTTAAATGTTTAAATTGACGTCCTTCCGTTTCTTGGCAATAATACAACTCATTTTCGAACTCCATTAGCACATTATTTATCAGTTTTTGACTAATTAAGCGGTACTGATTTGTAATTCTTTCTCTTACATCATTGATGTCTTAAAATCCTAAAATGTGATTTGACAAAACCACAATAAACATTCAATTCTTGTAGATTTTGTAACAATTATTGGTTTCTCTCATCCAGTGCGAATTTTCCATCGATCGACATGGCAGTTGTGTCTTTTTGAGCTAATCACATTTTAGGACCGTATTTTTTTGACGTCTCATTGACTAGAAAAGTTTATTTAGATGTCTTTTGCGACATGTTAGTACCAGCATTAACGGAACTTTTCCCAATAAAAAGGATCTAGACATACCAGCAGCTAATGTATGGTTTAAACAAGACGGTGCACCTCCACACTATGCTTGTGGTGTCAGAGATTATTTAGATGATGTTTTGACAGTTTTTCTAAAAGGCTACTTAAAATCAAAAATATTTGCAACAAAATCAAGGATTTAAGAGAAAAAATGGAAAATAATGTGCTAACGGAGTTCAAAAATTAGTTGTATTATTGCCAAAAAACGGAAGGACGTCAATTTGAACATTTCGTTAAGTAATATAATTTTTATAAGTAATTCTGTTAAAAACTGCGTCTATTTTAAAAAATTCAATAACACATTTAATTTGATTAAATTTCTTAAAGTTTTTATTTTAGACCCTACAAATGTTACACTGTTATACGCAAAAAAAGTAGTTTCAATATTTAACACCAAAAATAAGGGTTGCTATTTAAAAAAAATATCGATTACGTCACAGCAAAAAACCAGTTGGTCAAAAAAAATTGGAAACAAATGAAAACGTAAGCAATATAAAATAAAATCGACCTGTCTTGGCTTTTTTCTAAAAAAACTTTAACTTAGAAAATATGAATTTTATTCCATACTTTTATGTCACTCTGTACATTTTATCTCAGGTCAGGTCAAGTAAGCGGGCCCGTTTCTAGCGGGGGTGCAGCGCGTGCACCGCACGCGGGCGGCCAAACGAGGGGGCGGCCGCGCAACAGCGCGGTTTCAAGATTTAAACATTTTAAATTTTTGTATTAGTAGAAAAGCAAAAAGTAATGTGGAAAAAATACCGTTCTTTGCCGGAGGGAGAATATATTTTGTTTATGGTCTGTTTGCCCGGCTTGGGATTTTTATTAGATACAAATTGGTACAGGGTGGGAGGTTGGGGTGACGGTCAAACGATACCGAAGATGATACCGAACACAATCCATAGGCGTAGATTTAATTATTCGATCTTTTCATGTATTTTTTTTTTTTTAACAAGCGTTGTCTATTTATTCTTACAAACTTTTTATGTTAAATTTTTGTATTAATGACAAACTGGACAACTGATTCAATTTATTATACGCAATTAAAAATTTTAAATTTTAGTTGTTTTAGTACGTCTATGAACTGAGCATTTTACTGAAATTCTCCGAATTTAGTGCCTTTCCGCTCCAGTCTTATTAAATTATGGCAACTAGACAGTGGTTCATTGCGATTTGCATTTGCTGATTTGTGTCCAAATATTACCTCACGAGAGTGTTTTGTGTGCTTCAATCGTTACAAATATAAATAAATAAATAAATAAATCTTTTCACTTGATAATTATTTTGTGCAGATATAAGGCAAGTATAACGTAAGAGTTTGAAAACAATATTTGGTAAATATTGATTTATAAATTTTATAACAGATGTCTACAAGGAAAACAAAAAGGCATTCTGGAGCTTTTTATAAAAAAGAACGTGAAAGGAAAAAAGATGAAAAAGCAAAAATGGTAGGTTCTTTAGAAAAATTTCTTCATCCAACCAAAAATTTACACTTGCATCAAATAACCGCAAATGAAGAGATTCTTGAATTTGAACCTCAACCATCTACATCAGGCTCCTCCGTTCTTGTTCCTGTAAATGTACAATCAGGTGTCAGTGTCAGTGAGAACAATTCGGATAGTGACATAAACTCAAATTCTTCAGACATAGATGATAGTGACAGTTTTTGTGATTCTGAAAATTTACTAGGGCCAGATAAATCAATTATTTCGCAATCAAAATGTGACGAAGTTCCAGATGCTTTAGATTTTGATTTTAATGATCCTGGTACATGGCCACACATTATCACAAATAAAATACTAGATATGTTGGTTGAAAATGGGCCTACTCAGTTAAATTCAAATTATAAGTTTCCTTGTGATGATACCGGTAGAAAATTTAGTTTTACTTATTATTACAAATCTTTGGTAAACGGTGAAAAAATGAAACGTGTTCCTTGTAAATTATTTGGCAATAACCCTACGTTAGCAATCGTTAATTCTGGCTATTCAGATTGACGGCATTGTTCAGAATATCTAACTCGACACGAAAATAGTTTACAACATATTATTAGAGCAACTGAAAGATGGTGTGAACTAAAAGTAAGATTGCAAAAAAATGTCACTATTGACAAAGATATACAAATGTTTTACAACCGTGAAAAAAATCGTTGGCGTGCTATCAATGATTAGAAAGAATACATTTTTTTATTTAGTTACGTTGTTTTTGTTTTTATTACATTACAATAATTTAAAAGGAATAACTTCGATAAAAATTCAGAGATTTATTTTTCAGGAAAAGGCTTGGACACGTATCTTGTTCTTTTTAATGCACATTTTTTGACAAAAAAATAAATATACAGGATATCCTAAAATCGAGATACGACTTTCAACTTTAAAATTTCAAATAAAAACTCAAATTTTTTTTAGCATATCTAGATTCTACGTATAATTTTGCGTATTTTTTATGTAGCACACACTATATCGATTTTTAGTTGTTTTTGAAAAAGAGGCGTGATCTATTTGAAATAAATAAATTCGATAAAAATTCAGGCATTTATACGTAGAATTCAAATATGCTAAAAAAAATTGGGGTTTTCATTTGAAATTTTAAAGTTGCGGGTCGTATCTTGATTTTGGGACACCTGTATATCCTTTTTTTTTGTCAAAAAATGAGTGTTGAAAAATAGCAGGATAAGTATCCAAGCGTTTTCCTGAAAAATAGATTCCTGAATTTTTATCATATTTATTCGTTTCAAGTGGTTCACACTGTACATATAAAAAATGTAAATATTGTTTTTTAATTATAAAGGGCGGCAAAATATAAGTAAGCACGCGGGCGGCCATGAAGCTAGAAACGGCTCTGCAAGTAAGATTAGCTTCTTATTCTTTTATTTTTTCACGGGTGTCGTCATGCTAATCTCATTTTAAATAAAAAAAATATATTCTTGGACAAGGGCTCTCATGTTGATCTCATTTTGTTATCTCCAGTCAAGTCTAATCAGGCCAAGTAAAGTCAACTTCTTACTCTTTTATTCTTGCGCAGGGGGTATATTAATCTTTTAGTATCGACAAGTCTAGGTCAGGTCTAGGTTAATCGAGGTGAGGAAATTTGCCTTTTATTCTTGCGCAGGGGTATAAAATATGTATGTTTTTGAGATATTTGTTTGTTTCAAATGATAAAAGTGGTTTGTTCAGAATCTTTATTATTATTAGTCTAGGCGGTAGGTGTGATTGAGTGTGCAAAAATAGTGAACCACGGTTTCTCTTCTGATTTTTGTTTAGAATGTTTTACTTTATAGGAAAATGTTTGTTGCCTCCTGTAAAAGTGGTTGGTTTAGCCAGGAAGCAAAAGAGGACGGAACTATTCACCAAATGTAGACAAATTAACTATCGGTTTTCATTTTTGAGTTACAGCGCCTTTTTAATTTTTTGGTGAGTTATTAAAAATTCCTTAACTTTGTTATTGATTAAATTAAACAAAAAGTGCTACCCATCTCCACTGGACTACTAAATCTACAACTTCTGGTGACAAAATGCATTTTCCGCATTACTACTAACTAACTTCTGAAAAAGAATAATACAAGAAATCACGGCTCGCGCCTATAGCATATTTCATACCTCCCAGAATGTAAAAATCTATGATGAGTCGTATGTCAAAAACAAAAAAGTTTAACTAAATTTTAATAACATTAGATTCTACTACAGATTAGTCCGTGAATTCTACGTAATAATCTGTAACAGCGATAATTTTGCCTTTCTAATTGAATAAAGATAAAGAATAAAAAATGTAGTATGTTTTAAAAAAACTCCGAAACACCAAAATAGCGCTTTAATATAAAAACAAAAATAGATAGTTCTAAACAAAGTTTATCATTAGATTTATCTTTAAAAACTACGTGATACTGCATTATTTATCCGTTTACCTAGATTCAACAAAATTTGTTAAATAGCGCCACCGTTGGCCCCCTTTCTAAACCTACCCTTTTGCAGGTGGCAACATACCTTTTCGTGTTCAGCAAGAAAAAACAAACTAACCTAAAGACAAACCGGGGTGCACACTAAGGGCCAGTTGCATAAACGCCAATCAAATTTTGATGATCATCAAAAAGTTGATTTTCGATTTGATTTTCTAAAATCTAAATAGGTACAATCAAATTTAGAGCAATAAAATCTCAAATTATCTTTTTGATGACTATCAAACTTTAATTGGCGTTTATGCAACCGGACCTCAGTCATACCTACTGTTTATATCTAGACTATTATAATATAAAATACTTATTATAGCTTGTGTCACAGACTTAGCCTTTTTGTAATAAAACCTTCCAATGCAAGTACGGATTTACGTTCTTCTTGCTACCTCTTTCTACATTATGGCCTAAAATGCAACGAACACAAAACGTATTGTATTAGGAATGTCACACTTTCTATGTTCTTTCAGCTTAACACGACAACAAAGACAAAACTTGTAGGATGAGTGTTGTATTATAAACTCAAAAATGCCACCAATGACCAACAACATTCTAAATAAAAAGTTACCAACATATTAGCGCCAGTTTAGAAAGTTTTTATTTAATACATTCTACTATGTTAGAAAACATTATATTAAAGATTAAAATTGATTGAATTTTATATTTTTATAAACTTTAAGGTACAACAAAAATTTTGTTATAACTTATATTTTGTGTTTTTTATTGTTGTTTTTCAGTAAAAAAACGTCAGGTAAATACTGAAAAAACAGTTAAATCATTTTCTTACTATATTAAGGTTCAGAACTTTGTTGTAAAACTCGGCGTAAATATGTATTATTGTAACACCTAAAAACAGTTAGCAATAGTGATGTCGTAAAATAACAAAATTGTTAAAATAGCAATGTTAAATAATGCAGAAAGTGCTAGGTTCTAAAAAGAACCAATTTGAAAAATGTAAATTGAAAAAAAGCACCTATAGAACAAGGTAAAACAAACACTTCGAACACAGTGAGAGTTTTTGAGTTTTCAACCCCAATAACTCATACTTTTTCTTCGACGTTTATATCTCAAAACACATAAATATCTTTGTACCTGACGCAATCTCCATGTTTTACCTCAACAATTTATTAAGTAGATACTCACATTTTTGTAATCTAATTCTAAGTTTAATAACTTTTGTTTTTAAATAAAACTGTAAGCTTTAAAAAAAATATTCTTCCAACGCAAGGTCATTGACCACAGATATGACACTTCAGTACCTAAGAAATTAACATTTTGGCTATAAGGGTACAATTCTTTGCATTGAGTAGTTCTGTTGCAGCAACAAAGTTTTCTGAAATTTAATCCCCAAAATTACAATGTTATCGTTATTTAATGATTCGTTTGTGAATTGACGTTTTTCACATTATGTCGTAGATTGAGACATACTTTTATTAGAAAAAGGGATAAGTCCCTGACAAAAGCTATATACCAGGTGTCCCAGAACTGCTGGATCAGCCGTAAACTACAAGTTCCTCCTTTCAACTTAATACCAAATTCCAAAAAAAATTTTTTTTAAAACTCTATCGTTTTCAAATTACATCAATTTTATATTAACCAATCACATAAAATATTAATTATTTGTAAAGATAATATTCATGTTATGCTACTAATCAATAAATTTTATTGCCTATATCCTGTTTGCCGAATAGATAGAGTAAAAAAACGCCCACTTAAACCGCGCTGTTTGAATAACGGCTCTTCTTTGGTCAATTTTAAATGGAGTGCCCAAAGTAAAAGTCCTTAACACACTAGAGCATATTTTTAGAATGTAAAAATCTCCATGCTTGCGCCTAAAATAAAAGGAAAACGTAGGGTGTGTTTGTTTGTCCTTTTCTGTTTTGTTTGTCTGAGTAAGCTTTTTTAAAACCAACAATTTCAAATTTTAAGTACCTACATCCCATAGATCTAATAATAATACTGGATTGAGCATCGCGTGCCGATATATCAACTACCTATTAAGAATATCTGGTAGGTAATTCTGTACCTTCTTAGAATATTTGGAAAGTAGGTAACAAACTTTAATCTGTTTTCTAGGTTGCATTAATTACTGTGTACGACGAATTTTGCAACAGATAAGTTCATTATTTGATTTTGAATCGATATTGAACATTTGAATAACGATTTATTGATTAGTTCAATAATGGTGAATGCGACGGCAGATTTTTTAATTCACAAGTAGAGCACGTGCCTTGCTAAGTTCGTTATTTCTTTCAAACTCTCGGAATGTTTAGGTAAATGTGTATGATGAAAAGTATTATCTTTTGGAGAAATATTACCTTTAAAAGCATCTTAAGCCTCAGGCATCGAACCATCTGTCGGTGAAAGTATCCACCGATTGTAAATGTTTGGGGTTGGACCCTAATTAACTTCAATAACTATAAAGTTTATGGTGGATAAAACTTGAACAGAAATACTATACCTATTTATGATTATGCCAATAAAACTTGAAAATATTTAAAAAAATATATTTAATATTCAACGCCCTTCCGTGTTAATTTTGAAAGCATTTGATAATAATACTGCAGTATAAAACCATCTAAGATTACCTAATACAACAATCTTTATTTTTTCAATTATTACATAATAAGTATCATAATAAGTCGAAATCAAATGTGAAAAAGACAAGGGCGGAGCCTAAGCTGCGTGTTGATTCTGACTGATTCTGACACCAGTGGCGTAACTTGAAGGCGTCAATTAACAATATTTCGTCAATTATCCAATAAACGAAACGAAACAACTCCAATAACTAAACTAAAACAAGTTCTAAGTTTTAGAAGAGCGCTTAAACACAAGATATCCAAAATGTAACCTCATATTACTGAGCGAGTTACTGAGTAATAGTATGACAGTTCACGAGCCGACTCTGTTAAACATGGCTTCCCCTTGTAATGGAATGGACTCGTCCAATAAAGAAAACTGGTGCATCGCGCAGATCCGCCATTGTCTTTTTCACATTTGATTTCGACTCTACCGTTTCATGAGGATCATTTTTTTCGTGAAAAACTTGCTCGCTTCATTCAGGAAAAAAGAAAACTGGTAAATACTTTAATATCAACCATTTATTCAATTATGCCATAGAAAATTTAGAATATTTATTAATCTATTTGCACAACACGTATACATAAAGTTTGTTCACTTATCAAAAAACCACCAACGTCGCAATTTAGCGTAAAATACAACCGGCAACATTGCACATTTTTGACATGGGGTGAAAATCAAGGACGTTGAATGATCAGGACGGAGGGTCAATTCAAAAAAGTGAAAACGGCGCCAATGCACGTTAAGCAATAAAAGGTTATTAAAGTAGACCATTCTACGCATGTCTAACCAGTAGCGTCTCGTTAGATTTATAAATTGGTGCACGCCACGAGAAGCTTCCAATCTAAAATGTTAATTTTATATTTATTTATACTCAAACACACTTTATTTTGAGCCCAGCTGCTTAAATTTAACAGTTAAAGCAACTAACAGAAACGTTTTCCAAATTGTACGTTAGATATACCTTACGTCCACGCCATACTACGCCCATGCCTTGTATAGGAGAGAGAGAGAGTAATAGAGTCGTAAAAGGTTACTTTAGAGTGAGCGAATGCCTTCAACATTTTAGCATTGGCAGTATAGGCGACCCTCCGTCCTGGTCATACAACGTCCTTGGTGAAAATTGAGACATTATGACATTTGTCTTCGAGGCATATTTTAGGTTAGGTTATATCATAAATAAACGTTAAAATGTGTGGCCTGCCAAAGTGCATGATAAAATATGTTTTTAACTATTAAAACACCCCTTGTCCTCTTTAAACACTCCAATGTGCCCCAATGCCTTTAATAAAATTCAGAAAAAACAACCTAAAAACTAAAAACACGCAGGCAAACGACTTTTGACAAAGAAGGATTTACAACTCGACCAATCACAATTAAACAAGCATGGGCGCTTCGTTCCATTGGTTTTGCTTTCCCTCAGTCGTGGTGACCAACTTCATAATGTGAAATTACCAAATTTTGAAATTTTGTGAATTACCAACTTAAACCAACAGGTGATGGTTTTTTGATAAGTGAACAAACTTTAACATTCTTTTTTGAAGTGACAAGTCGTCCCTAGAAAAATTACTACACGGTGTTGCCGCTTCAATTTTCATGCTGTAACGCCGTTTGGGTAGTTTATTAAATTTTGAAGCCATAGTATTTGTATTTTTATCGTACTTTTTGATGTTAATTTAATTGGATTTGCAATATCAAATTTTTTTCAATTTAAATCTGTTGACTTATAGAACTGACAGACTAATCTTCTCTCAAATCGCGTTTTCTTTATTAGAGGTTCTTAGATAAAAACTTGAAAAGGCTAATACTCAGGCCTAAAAGTCTTGAATTTAAGGTTAAGTTCACCTAACTTGAACAAACAAGGAAAAAACTCCCAATTAACTAGTTATTTTTAGGTAAATCCTCAAGAAAACCTTTGCTGATTGCTTTATTGCATACAAATCACTCATTTTTAACATAAATTTTAAAGAAATTTCGTTTATTTTAGGTTTGTTCCAACCACCCTGAGGACCGTACAGTGTACGATCCCGCTCAAGCGCAATGAATACACGGCGTTCCAACCCAAAAGTGACGGTACACTGTACGATCCCTACCTGCGTTCCAACCAACCTTTGGATCGTACATGGGACGATCTCGTGGCGGTTATTTCGATACATGGTTCTAGAGTAGGTACTGGTTGGACTATCATGCGCACTGTGAATTTTCGTTGACTTAGATCAAATAAGTTTGAATTTTTTTTATTAAATTCTTAATATGGGCGATATTGATAAAGGAGACAGTAATATTTCTTCATCAATATCTGATTTGAGTAGTGATGATGAAATGTTGATATATAAATCCCGCATAAAAAATCAAAATTATTTAGAAATATTTGTTGTTTTAAAAATTTTTAATGTAGTTTTTACACTATTTTTAAATGGTTAGTGATAGTGGGTTTCCATTAAAAGCAAACTTACATACGTCATACAAAACCAGTGGAAATTTAACTAGAAGGCAGCAAAATTATAATTTACAATTAGCAAAAAATCGTTATGGAACTGTTTTGGAATATTAAAACAAAAAGTTTGTCAGTTATATTATATTAAATTGCAAAATATTAGGGTATTGGTACACTTTATCAGGGCAGCATGTGTATTGCACACTATAGCGATTGATGATTAAATTCCATTTAGGTTACAACCTAATGAAATAGATGTAACAGTTCCTCAATATGAAAATGATGACAAAGGTAAAGATGAGGATGAAGATATTTCAATAACAAATACAGAATTTTAGAATTTTGTTAGCACTTCAACCAACGCTTTCTCATTTCAAATTTCGTGCGAAACTGTACAACCACAAGACGGTCATCAATCCGTTCCAACCCCTTGCAAAAACCTCGGCAGTGCCATGTAACCACATGCACATGCGCACTAAAACGGTACACGGTATCGTCCCGTGTATCGCACAGAAACCGCTGGTTGGAACAAACCTTTTAGATTCACGACACATGTTCACATGTACTACTTATTTTCAGTACTGAGTACTGCCAACCTTGACTTGTTTTTTTTTTACTTCATTACAATGTTTGGATATTAAAAATTAAAGAAAGCATTTATTGCAAAATTTATACCTGTACATTAATTTTTTCAAACGAAATTAAATTTATAAATGAATACTTTTATTTTAAAGTAACTTGTAAACGTAAAATTTACCAGTACATAAAACTGTCAATTTACAATACCGGTATTGTAAATTAACATTTAACTGACAATTAATAATAACAACTGTTCATTTAAAAAAGTTATCAAGTGTGCTATGAGATTTTGATAAAAGAAAATGTAGCGAAGAAGAGATGTCGTAACTTGATACAGAGCTTCTCAGTGCGCGCGCAGTCGTGATTTGCCGTCGTAACTGACAGTACGACAGCCGAATTAAACTCAGACATACTTCAAAATGTTTTTGTTTTTTCATAGCACACTTGACAACTTTTTTAAATGAACACTTGTTATGATTAACTTTGTATAAAGGTTAACGGGGAATGGTCAATAATAATCTTTTATTGTCCATTCCCCCTGGACGTTAAACATAACCTCAATATGATTAACGTTCACGAGGACAAAAAATTCGTTACGATACACGTCCGGTAGGACTTGTAACAGTACCTACTCGTCTAGACATTCTTGACTCGGCTTCTGATGTCGCCTCGTCCATAATATCTGACTCGTTCTGTTACAAGTAACCTACCGGACTTATAACGCAAATAACTATTACATCATTTCAACAGTTTTCTTACCTTTTAAAAAAGTTTCGGATACTTTATACCAATTAATATATTCATTTGAGTTCAGCGGAGGAACTTTTACATCTTCTTTTACTTTATCCAACTCTTTTTTGAGGTTAAAGATTTCTTCTAATTTAGTTCTATTTTCGACATCTTCATCTGATATCTGGGACTTCAAAGCTTTCAACGTGGAAACTAATTTTGTCTGTCTATTTATATTAAAATTACATTTAACTGCATTAAATAATCTATCAAATTCTATCGGCGTCCATTTTGGAGATGGTATTAAATCATAAATACTTAATTCACACCGGTTACGTTTTTCTACAGCATCTTCATTCAATGGCGATGGAAAAAATGCTGTATCTTTAAAGTATGGTGCTGCAAGTTTCCAAACAAACGGTTGCTGACTAAAATGTTTAGGTTCTGAACTTATTAACATATTATTTTTTTGTTCAAGCTCTATTTCACATTGTAGCAACAATTCTTGTATTTTTTTGTGAATCTTGATCAATTGTATATTTTTCAAACGATTTAAAAATAATAATTTCTTCAGTACAGGGTCTGTACATGAATCTATTAGATTTTGTTCTTCTTCTGTTAGTGTTAGGGCAGGAACCTGTTCTGGTGATTCTTTTAAAGAATAACTAACTGTTTTAAAATCATTATGTATTATTTCATCATCATCAAATTCCTACAATTATAAATTATAGAATGCAATTAGTATTACAATTAAACATTCATTTGCCTGACCTACCTGATCACTATAACAGTCTAGTTTGAAGTTAACAAAATCATGAAATTCTAATTGAAATGTATGCTGAAACACTTGACTACTGTATTTGTTGATTAATTGTAATGTTATACCTGATAAGACGATTTCTGGTTATTGATAAAATCGCTCATGTTTTTAACATCTTGTAGTTCATCCATCATTTGCACGTCAAAAAACAATACAATCAAAACAATGCAATATAAAATTCAGTTGTTTCAATCGTGTTTCAATTTTAATTGATTATACGGACAGCCAACTAAATAAATTGCTAAACCGTTCAGTAGTTCACTGGTGACTGACACAGACCAGCAGAACACTTATTTAAGCAATGATCTGACACTGCCACAAATAAATCAAATAACACATCTGTAGAAGTATAGATATTTACCCAAATACCTTATAAATAATAATTTATATTAAAAGGTATTTGTATTTACCACGACCCACGACACTGCACTACCAGGCACTACTGCACATGTTTAGTTGTTGACGTTTGACAGTGAGTAGCCTGTAGCAACAGTCGGGAGTGTCGGGACTAGCGTCAGTAGCGTCTACGGACCACAGATCACATAACATAGATAGGAAACTTACAGTACTCTAACTGAAATAAAACAGCGCCGTAAGTGGATGCAGGGGAAACTAAAATATGCACGCGGGAAATTTTAAAATAATTACTATTACTAGTAATTACTATTTAATTCCAATTTTCTCTCATACAAGATTTGACGAGTTTACCACTACGAGTCCCTTCTATAATCACTATAGAAAAAAAACTCATAATAGGTAAACCCGCAAACTTCGCATGAGAGAAAAATAATTTATGCTTTAGAAAATAAAACCAATTATTGACACTTGTTTTTTCCACATTTATTTTTGTTCACAAATTTAAGTTTTTTATCATACACATTATGCCAACTACAATTGAGAACGATAATGTTCTTTAACCACTTCTTCAGAAAATTTGCATCCTTTGGAAAGCGTTGTCTTTTACTCGTACAATCCGTGCAACCAGGCACACAACATTTGTTTTTACAAAGCACCCTTTTAACAGTGAAACAATCAAAATAAATTAAAAAAATTATCATACTTACTCTTCCATCCTGTAACACACCTGTAACACCTGTGACACTAACAAGAACAAGACACAAACTAAGAATGATCTTCTACAACACAACTCCTCTGTTAAAATGATATCAAACAAGGAAAACTGTTCATAAAGGATTCTCTGCATATTTAATGAGATAAAAGTGATAAAACAAACATACAAACAAATGAGCAAACCACGTGGATGCACAGTTTATGCGATCACCAACTTTTATCTTTTTTCAACCATATGTACAACAACCAATCAGAGACTTTGTGTCGGTAAAATCGTGTACATTGATTATAAGATAGAATGTGGCGTCCTCCAATGGGTGCAGGGGCAACTTATAGCCTAGATTTTTACCAACAAAATATGGTCACGGCTTTTACAAGTATAACTTACACATCTAAGTTATGTGATCTGTGCTACGGACAGCCGGCGAAATTCATTCTTGACATTATAAAATTTATCCTTTGAAATAAAGGACAGTCCTCAACCCTATGGATAACTTACCCTTTAGCTTCTTTGTCTCACCCACTTTCTTGGAAATAATGGCGTATTTACTCAGTGCCTTGAGTTAAAAAATTTTACTGAAAATGAAAGTTGACCGGTTTTCACTCAATTTTTTTACTGTGTAAGTATTGTCACTATAATCGACAAATCAAAACAAATAGAATTTTTTTTTAATTTTTATACATTAAATAATACGCCATTATTTTCAAGAGAATGGGTGGGACGAAAAAGTTGGAGGGTAGATGTCGAACCTATTGTTAAGTAACCTGGCAATGCTGCTTCAAAATAGGTCTTACAAAACGAATACTTTATTATTTTTTTGCGGTTATCAATATTTTTTAGATTATTTTTTTACACAACAATATATTCCAACATCGTGTCATTTAGAACGACATTAGAAATAACGTAAATTTTATATTTTTTAACGAATTAATATTCATTAGATGGAATATTAGAAAAATTCTGAAAAAATTCACATGCGTAGAAAAAAAAAACAACGTTGTTAACTACAAACTCTGAAGTCAGTGTGATAACTAATTTTTGAAAAAAGTTAAGATATATTTTTAACAGACTCACGCTGTATATGGCATTTGCTTCAGCATTTTCCAAATAATTTATTAGTATTGTGTCTTCAGTTTTGATTCTAAATCTCAATAAACTTTTAAAATTTCTTTCGCCTTGTTGATTTTCCAACTTGTCCCCATTTAACAAGCCATGATTTCTACGACCTCTTAAGAGAAAACTATTTCTTCCACAAAAAATTACTGTTTTAATAATAGGTGTTAATTTCTCTCTGTTTTTAGTAACCGATTCTTTTGAATATTTATCAAAAAATAAATTAATGGTGCTTTGATGTTTAATATAGTCTTAGAGGTAATAAAATCTTTCAAAAGCTTTTTTCCAGTTTTTCATTGTGTAATGACAAAATATTCACCTCAATATTTTATAATTATGTATTTATCAAAAGATGAGTAAATATTTTCAATAAGTGGACTTCAAATCATTATTTTCTTGTTTTCAGGAGTCAAAGTCATGATCCATCAAAACAGCCCTCATTATTAAGCTTAGGCGTCCCGGAGTAGCTCAACAATTAAAAGAAAGTGTTGTGTTACTGATTGCCATCCTGAGGACAATATTAGCTACCATAATTTTCCTGCAACATTTGAATTAAAGTGGAAAAATATTTTAGAAACACATACTGGTACGGCCTTTAATATAATAAACTTTTTTATTAAATTGTTTTTTTTTTTTCAATTAGATGTTTCAAGTCTATCTGAGCATGCACTAGTTTGTAGTAAACACTTTACAAAAGACAGTTTTTTTTATACTGACAAGCGCAAGATATTAATTGCTGGAGCTTTGCCTACCATATTTGAGGTATCTACACTTAAAATCATATAGTGTAATTCAGTACTGCATGAACTGGAACAAAATAGTTTATTACGGTCATATACAAATTTTTACATTACTGAATTACTCCCTCTTAGAAATAAATATAATATTTAAATTTATGAATGTAATATTTATTTGTAGTCTGTTGATCAAGAAAAATTAGACTTTTGCGACGATGAAGTTCTTCAAATTTCCTGTATTGGTACCCAAACAAAACTTTTAAACAAAGATATCCAAAATCTTATTTATACAAATAAATGTTTAACACAAAAATTAAAACGTTTATGTGTGCAATATAATCGTATAAAACAAACAAAAATCGGATAAAACAGAGGAAAAAGAAAAATCTAAGAAAGATGCAGACTGGAAAGCCTTACAACAAATAAAAAGTGAGGCAACTGAAATAAACCCTCAAGCAACGTTTATAATAGATCAAATTAAAAATTACAAAAAAAGCTTCCTAGATGGTCGGCGAATACGATTCGACATTGTATTGCTTGGAGATTCTGCTCTGCCAAAGGCTACGAATTTCCTAGAAATTTATTTATAAAATTACCATGCAAAACTACTTTGCAAAAATACTTAGAAACAGAAAATAAAAATTTAATAAAAGACCGCCTGTTATCGGAAATTAATGTATTAAGTGCTTCAGAAAGAGTATGTTTCCTGATTCTCGATGATATGACTGTCAAGAAATCAGTTTCATACTCCAAAACAGAAGATCGGGTGTTTGGTTTGGAAACAATTTCCCAATTATCAAACACAATAGGAGACAAACCAATAGTTGCGAATCAATTGTTGTGTTACGTGGTTCATGGTATGTCTACAAAATACGTGATTCCAGCCAGTTACCATTTCCATAGACAACTAAATAGTAAAAATCTGCACAAAATAACTTTAGATGTTTTAGAATGAGGCTTTAAAGTAATTAAAATAGTGGCAGACAACCACAAATACCATGTAGGTAGCCCTTTTCAAACATTTTGGCAATGGAAAATTACAGAATTTTGTCCCACATCCGTATAATCCGGGTCTTCAACTTTTTCTTAGTTTTGATTATTGTCACGCCATAAAAATGCGAGGAACCTGTTTCTTGACCACGATATGGCTTCAAAAGATGATGTAATTTCCGGACAATATTTAAAAAATCTTGCTGAAATTCAAAATTATTTAGTCATTAAACCTGTTAAGTACCTAACAAAAAAACACCTCTATTCTTCTAATTTAAAGAAAATAAAAGTAAATTTAGCTGTCCAATTATTTTTCCCAAAAGTAACGGCACCTCTAAAGTATCTTTTACATTATGGCGATGCAAAATATGTACAATTTCATTAATGCTCTGCAACAATTGAATACATAGAAAACATGTACAATTATTTCCAAATTTATAATGTGAGCAACAGGACCCAACATGTTCATCAAAATGACCCCAATACTGCTATATATACACGAATTCAAGATGAACGACTTTCCTGGCTGGACTCTCAATTTCCACAATATATTGCAGACATTCAGTCCTATTCAACTGATGCAGGTATAACCGGACTAACGAAAGAAACTGCAGAAGCTCTGGCTTTTACCGCTAAAAGTAAGTACATCACTTTGTGTGCAGTACCTGATTAGAGACTTACACTTTTATTATGTTGTAAGAAGAAGTTTTAGTTCCGATGCAGTTGAGTCAGTTTTTGCGAATATTAGGCTTTGGGGAGGATCCAATGATTTGACCGATTGCAGAGCCGCTGAATATGCCCTCCCCCAAATTTTAAAAAATGGATTTATAAAAAACGTTTTTACGAGCAACGTAAAAGGGCATATTCAGCATGACAGCACTGTAGATCTCATAAGCACTAAACAGGAGAACTTTGAGAATGAAATCACTATCATATTAAGTGATAGCACTATTAATAAAATTGAACAAATCAAGAGATTTGAAAGAAAATATAAAGGATTTCTTCCAATCGAATCAGGAGCAATAGCATTTCTCACTGGCTACTTGCTAATAAAAATCAGATAAATGTGAGATTTGCTTATCCGTTTTGGAAGATAAATTTCCCCAAAACAGGAGCCCTCTTTTAGAATTGATTTATCACCAGGATAGAGGAAAATTAGTGTACCCATCAAAAAACTTGGTGGGTTTGATATATTATATAATACAAGTCATTATAGAAATAATACCCAGTCTACCTAAAGACAAAGTAAGTACAGTGCTATACAGAATAATTGCTTCACATGTCATAGAAAACCCATTATTTATCTACAAGGAGCATGCCTGTACTACTTGTAAAATAATATTAGAAAATTTGATACCTCCAGTTTTTACAAACTTTTGTCATATACAAACTGAAAATGCAAAAAAAGTTATAACATTTATACAAAAAAACGAAAACTTTTTAAATTAAATTAATTTCTTCACCTTTTGTTTTATTTCTAATAGATAGATACTACAGAAAATATTCCAGCTTTCTCTCATGTTAAATGTTGTTCCTTCTTTCTGTATTAGTTCAATTTAGCGATAAATTAAAAATCAGCTGCTTGTAGTCCAGAAGAATGAGAGTGCACGGTGCACAATTTTTCCAGACTTTTATTGTTTTTACAAAGGTATAAACGTTCTTCTAGTCTTCTCTATCCAAAAAATATTATTATGTAATATTATCCTCATAACAAGCTGTTACCTTTCCACCTTGGCCAAGATCATCGTAACGGGTTAAGTCGCAAGCCAGCGGATGTTGTTAAATGTTTATAACGACCCTTTCTAAGGCTTTTTACAAAAAAAAAAAACGGAGCAAAATTCCCGCAGACAGACACCTAGCTGCTTCAACCACGTCGCCGTCGCGATAAAGCTTCACAAAGAGCACCAGTAATCTACACGTGAAAACAATAAATCTTCGTTAGCTGTATCGGTGCTTTCATTATTGTGATTTTTGTTTTAACTGATATATCTACCCAAATTTTGCCATAAGACCGTTTTTCTTCGAAAATGCAAAACGCGCCTTAGAAACGTCACATATCAGCGACGCAACAAAATCGAACTTGAAATTTGCCGCATTTTGCTACCTTTATATTATTTTAATACTTAGTATTTGTTGGGATACCCCAAACTCAACTCGAACTGTGGTCTCAATTTTTAATCACGACAGTTTGACACATGTGACACTGAAACTAATTTGTCGCAATTCAATTTATTCGCGAATGAGATGACCGGTGAGGCCGCCACTGTCGCATTAAACACATGCATTAAAAGAGAGTCATTCATTCTCAAATTTACTACTTTCTTACATGATTATTTATTCTCCTTTATGCTTTTGTGTTTAGTAATAATAAAAAGGAAGTAAGAATAATATTGAATACTCAATTTTGTGTGTTTTGACCAGTTGTGTTATCGTAATGTGCAAAAAATAAACTAAAACAAGTTGAAGGTTAATACTTTGTTCATGTTTTAAATACGATTTTTGTAACAATTATTTGAAATATAGTGAATGAGAGTTATGTCTGTGCTTCTAAATTTGTAACTTCTGTAACTTGTGATAAAAATTTGTGATTTTACGGCGATTTATAGTCACTTTTGTCAGTTTTTCACTTGTTTGGAAAGCGATTATTGTGATTAAAAATGATTTATCAACAAATTCTAAAGGTTTTATCTAGAATGTCTTTAAGACAACACTGTAATGTGTCTGTGGTTTATTCTAATTCGCAGTTTTTCTATAATCAAAAGCTGTTATAATAATTTTGGAGCTTCGTCATGATGAAGATTTTGACAACATTTCAGAGCAGCTAAAAAGGATCAAATACAAGGGCAAATACCACAATAATTGAATTTATATTAAGGTAAGGACTTGATTTTATATTAACAACTAATATTTTATTAAATCAATGATAAAAAAAATCATAAAATAACATAAACAACACGGATAGTGTTGACAAGGAGGAATCATTTAAAAATTGATCAAACTCTAAGATTCTTATTACAGGTAAGAAAAAATAATATTTAGAACCTAAAATATAACTTTTTTTCACTGTTTTTCAAACAAACTTTAAAAAGAAACGTATGCAAAATGTAATTACGATATTAATATTCTAGTAGGTTGAGGTTAGTTTCAGTTCGTTTTATTATTCAACGGTTGAGTAGCTGGTCAAATGCTCGTAACATATTGTTTAACAATCATCTTACTTCGTTTTTATTATAATAAAAGCATCAAAATCCTCAAATAAAGTCACAAATTAAACGTTTTTTCAGTAAGCGATCGCATGAATTCAGTTAACGACTCCCTTTAGTTAGTTCGTATTTGTACCGCGTAGTGGCGTTTGGTCTATCTCAGTCGCCTATAGGTTAGGAGTACTGTAGCTCCCTCTAAGAAACAAAAAAAAACGCCTGGAACTACAAATGTGATAGGCCGGATATCTCCACTCTTATACAATAATCTAGGAGGCTGTGGTTCGAAAATAACTAACCCCGATCACTGATCTGAGATGGATCTGACAGATCCGGTCACGTGACGGGTTACTAACCCAGGTTGAATTTTCGTAAACGCCTTATGACGGGTTTTTCCTGGCTTGTAACAAGTCCGTACACTGTAGATTCTCGTAATTACAATACAGATAAAGATATTCTATTAATTGCAATTGCTTGTCAAACAATTTGTTTCAAATTAATTTTTTGTTTAATTTTCGTTACTATTATGAATTCAAATTTAAATGGCATGTTGCACCCTGTCACGGGCTGTGCTGTGGTACACTGGTACGTGTGCAAAATCATTCTCCACAAAATTTATGCGTCGCTTTGCATTCTAAAGTATCAATGTTGTCTATGGTCGAAATCTAGGGTCACTTGATATAATTAAGGGTAGCGCCAACTCTCTATCTCTCTCTTGGACCTCTCTTTTAATTTGAACTCAAGCTATACTAAACTGCATGGGTGTGAAACCAAGATTGCATGGTTGGAAGCATGGGTATTGCGTGCAGTAAGGCAAAAGAGGCGCTAGTGTCAGAGGAGGTCTTTAAGGCGGTCGTTTTTAAATTTTGAGACAGTTAACCAGAGTTGCCATATCGTGCATCTGAACATTTTCTGAAGAGTTTTAAAAATTATTTTTTTGGAAAAATACGAATTTACGGTGTGCAACAATTTAGGCGATGCTAGTAATTTAATTTATCGACTATTTCTTATTTTTAGCTAATTAAAAAAAATCAAATTTATTAATTAGCATAACCGGCAACTCCGCTTGCTTGTTGTCGTTCTGCCGCTTTTTTGTCGCTCGAGGTCATTCATGTCATGTCGAGATCGCGTCGTGTGTTGTGAAGTTGTGATAAATGATTTTGTTTTTGTGTGATTTCAGTTCAAGTGATTTCATACAGGTGAAATAATGGGAAAATAGTAATATGGCCTGTTGACGTTAATCATTTGTAATGATTTGTTTTTATTTACAGATTGACCGTAAGTCGAAATTAGGTTAGGTTAGCACGTGCTTGAGGCTGATTGTTTTCAAGTGTTTTTCCGTTTGAGTGAAGCATTTTATAGCAAAGATAAGTTAATAAGTGCAGGTTCTACACCGAATTAATTTGGTTTTTTTTCAGGGTGTCCTTTTTGGTTAACTTCTTTTTTTTCTTTTGCTCTTTTTTTTCTTGTGCTGCCGTTGTTGACGATGGAGAGCCCCGGCCAGAAGAAAATTTGTTGTAAATATCCAGGATGCAACAACTGGTATTACAGCAAAGTTCCAGCTGGCTTTAAGAACAAGCGGTTTTTTAGATTTCCCAGAAACCCTTCAAGACACAATTTGTGGCGAGATATTTGCAAGGTAAGACCTTCTGACAATTCGAAATATTGGAATATTTGTGAGGACCATTTTGCTGAATCGGCTTTTGCAAATGAGAGGAAAAACAGACTTAATCCAAATGCACTCCCAATCAGGTCTTTTGATCCAGCACATCTCGTAGAAGGTGTTTCTGTTCTGGGTGATGATCCTATTCAAAGTGGAGCAGGAAATGAGGTAATCCTCGAAGAGAGTTTTACAGTTTGCTCCTGCAATCATCAACCAGGCACTTCTACTGATGTTTGCTCTTGTAGTTTTTCCTCACATTCGCAAACTTGTGAAATAATAGACAATTCTCTTCAAGACCACAATTATTGTTTAACAAATAATGACAACTCGCCCAACTGGAACAAATTCGATTTTTTAAGGGATGATACCAATAAGAACGGAATATTGACAAAAATTGGCCTTTCTAAGAAAAATTTATCGCCGCGAAAAGCTTTAATGTATGAAGCACACCGCAAAATTTCATCTCGTTTATGTAAACTCTCAAAGATGTTAAAAGTAGAAAAAGACAGAGTGAAAATGTTGGAAAATTTGTACAATGCCGGAAAATTTGATTTCATTTCCGAAAATTTGAATCTTGTGACGAAAGAATTTATTAAGTCACAGCTCAGGAACGCGGACAAAAAGCCAACTGCGCGGAGGTGGACAGTTCAGGATAAAGCTTTTGCGTTATCTCTGTATAAAAGAAGTCCAAGATTGTACAAGTATTTACAAACGTATTTTCAGTTGCCTTCTTCAAGATTATTACAAACCATTTTGTCAAAAATTCCGTTTGACACTGGAATAAATCCTGCCATTATTAGTCATTTACGCGATCAAGTAGGGAAAATGAACGAGGCAGATAAGTCCTGCAGTTTAATTTTTGATGAAATTTCCATTTGTCTAGGATTTCATTATGAAAGTGCTAAACAATATATAAGTGGTTTTGAAGACATGGGTTCTTTGGGACGAACAAACAAGACAGCCAACCATGCTCTTGTTTTTATGGTTCGCGGCATCAGAAAACAATGGAAACAAGTAGTTGCCTATTATTTCACAGCCAACACCGTGTCAACAAACAATTTGAAGTTTTTGATCAAAGAAATAATAATCCAACTACAGGATGTGGGACTTAATGTTGTTGCCACTGTTTGTGATCAGGGTAGTACAAATTGCGCAGCCCTGAATCAGCTTTGTGTCAATGCTCATCCTGACCAAAGTCCTTATTATTTCTATGTAAATAAACAACCGATTGTAGTCATTTATGATGTTCCTCATCTTCTGAAGAACACCAGAAATGCATTGTTGACATGTAAGATCCAATTTGAACCTCACAAATTTGCCAAATTCAAATACATCGAGGATGTCTTTAATTTTGACTAACAAAAATCTTTCAAAGCTCTGCCGAAGCTGAAGAGAGACCATTTTAATTTTGCAGATTCTTATGTGAAAATGAAAGTGAAGGTTGCTGCTGCCCAACTTAGCAGCTCTGTGGCAAGTGCCATAGAAACATTTGTTACTTTTACAAATCTGCTACCTTCAGAAGCCATTTTTACAGCGGAATTTGTGAAAAAAATGGACACTTTGTTTGATTCTCTTAACAGCTCGAGTTTTCAAACTGTGGACCACAAGCCTCTCAGATGTGCGGTGTCTGAGGGCTCTCCTCATTTGGAATTTTGGTCAAAATTATTGACAGAAATGGACCAATGGAAATTAATTGATCTGAAAACGAATGTTGATATTACCAATCGGTATTCGTTTGTCAGAGGTTGGCAAACGACAATCAGGTCAGTTATTTTTCTTTGGAACCACCTCAAAGATGTAGATGGATTTAATTATCTGAATTGTCGAGGGTTGAATCAGGATCCAGTTGAGAATCTATTTTCGAGTATTCGTGAACATGGTGCGGCCAACACGAATCCTACATGCCACCAATTTACTGCTGCTTTGAAAACTGTTGTAATTAACAAGTTAGTTTCAACAGGAGGGGCTGTCGGTAATTGTGAGGCTGATTCGTGCGAGCCATTGGATAATCTTCTAGACCTGATGCGCTTTGCAGATGACTTGAAAGAAGTTGAAGAACCTTCATTTTCAAAAGCATCAATGTATTTTAATACTACAGAACTGGATGATCTTCCTCCAGAAGATTGTCAAGGGCTGGCCTATGTTGCAGGTTGGGTATTAAAAAATATTAATGTTTCTGAATGTGAAAAATGTCGAAGTGTACTATTTTCCGAAACTCATCGGCACTTATTCACTTCTTTCAAAGAATCTGATGACGTCCAACGGTTGACATACGCGAGTGATTATGTAATGTCTCTTGTACAAAATATACATGACTGTTTAAATAAATTCTTAAGTGAAAATGCCTATCAAAGAAATTTGAAAGACCGTTTTATGGAAATTTTTAATCATAATGTAGATTTTGAACAAGAGCATTGCATTGATCATCGCTGTGGAAATTTAATTTTAGATAAGTGTGTAACTTTTCTAATTTTGAAATTTTGCAGGGATCGACAACACAAGAAAAAAGCGATGTCAGATGGCCACTCAAGGAAAATGAAGAGGTTTAAGAAGATGTAGGTTTTAATTTGACTTGCATGTATAGCTTTTTTATAATTACTAATGTATATTTTCTTGTTTTTTTTGCCAGAATTATTTTTTTAGTTATATATACATATTTTATTTGTTGTTGAGAATGAAGAATTATTTATTTTGTTAAGTTTTTAGAATATGATTTTTTTATGTTTGGATAATATTTTTATATATTATTAAATCGTTTTATTATATATGGAGTTCACTTTTTGTTTTATAATTGTTAATGTATATTTTCTTGTTTTTTTTTGAGAGAATTTATTTATTTTTTTATATGTTTTTTTGTTGTTATTGAGAATGAAGACTAATTTATTATTCTATATATTTTGTTATTTATTTATTTATTTTCAGAATATGACTTTTGTTTTGGGCAATATTTTAATTTATTATTAAATGGTTTTATGATAGCTATAGTTTACTTTTTGTATCGTTATATTTGTTTTTTTATGAGAATCAAGAACTTTTTATTATTGTAGAGTGCCGTCGTCGAAAAATACGTCAACAGCAATTATTCAATTAATAAACGAAAAAAATACGAAGTTCTTGATAACATTTTAATTTGATAAATTTGATACATGCATACTGTTGGTATTTAAAAAAATTGTATTTTTTTTTTCTGTAACCGACACCGTATTATTAAACTTTTGAATTTTTTTTACATTTTTTCCAAATTTTATTTATATTTTAATTTGTTATTAATAATGAAACTTTGTTGTAGTCTTTTTGTTTGGGATGCACTTTGTGTTTCTATTCGTTTTTTATGAAAATTTTTATGTTTGTTATAGTTGTTACAACTCATTTTTATCTTTTAAGGGTAGCTACATAATTTTTTCCTTCTCGCCTTTCAGATATTAAAACACAAAATTCAGAATAATACCTGCTCAATAGTTGACCTATATTTTGTTTTCCGGAAGGCGAGAGAAAATAAAATTGTTTGGAATTTTTATTTTATAATTGTCGATTAAGTAGGCCAATTTTGTGTTTTTTCTTTTTTTTTTATTAAAACGTGTTCCTAAACTTTTGTCACAAAATTGACTTCATTATAAAACAGTTTGCGACAAAAATTTGGATCAAATCATCAACTGCTAACAAAGCAAACTATCTTTCCGTTTCAATTTTGACGTTATGTTGTTTTCGTGAATTGTGAATACCTACAAAAAGTCAAGGTTGATTATACATGAAAAATGTTGGAGTTAAAATTTTATGTGCCCAATTTTTTGTCGCCTGTATTTAATTAACAAACAATACACAACTAGGATTTGCTCTATAAAATTCTACTCTTACAAATGAATTTGTTATATTTTGTTTTTAATACATTTTTTTTATTCAATAAATTATTTAATTTAGTTTTTAGATTTTTTTTCCCTTTATACATGGATTCATGTTTTTAACCAACATAATTTATTTGATTGTTACCAGATACTTTGCTGGTAGCAATGAAATAAATAATGTTGATTGAAAATATTATGAAATAATATAGTTGAATAGTCCAATATTTAAATTTACGCGCGTCAACACAATTTCAATTTACGCGCGTCTTTTGTTTAGCTTGAGCCCAACGCGAGCGCTGCTAACACTATGTTGCCAACATTCAATACAGGGTTTTTCACTTCTTGAGTGTAAGTGTTCTGTGACTAAACTAATTACCAATGCAGGCAACATAATAATCCAAAATCCCTAGAAATGCATTTAAAAGTATTTCTATCTTTGTTTCACTCATGCGTGTATATAGCTATCTCTTTTAATTTGAATCCGTCTAGTGATTTCCAGTATATCAAGTGATCCTAGTCGAAATCTGTATTCTCGCGCCATCTCTCCGTCAGTAGTTGAAGTGTTTGTGCTTGTAATGTAGGTGCTTGTCGTAATTGGTGTGACACTTCTAAGGCCTGGCCTGTTCAAAAAATTAGATTTTTGAATGATCGTCTAGGATTTTTGTTATTTGGACTCTACGTTGTGTTTTGTATTTATTTGTTCGTTGTTTAAGCACTGTGTATCAAGGAAGAGTAAAACAGCTGAAATTGAATAAAGACATTTATTCAAAATTATTAACCTTTTTCCTTATTAAAGTCATTTTTGTTACCGCATGCGCCGCGGCATTAAGTTCACTGAATTATAAAAAGTTTAGAGAGCCCATCCAACTTAAGAAATAAAGTAATATTAATTATAATATAAATTGAATCAACCTAAAAGTTACCGCAGCCATTATTCTTTAACAATAATAGTAAAGAAATCAAACCGCCTACCTGACGATCTGTCTCGAACTTTTCTGCCAAGAAGCCATCTATAAATATTGTAAGGTCAATGGAGAAAAATGTCATATGTTCTGTCAAAGAAATAGCTCGTTCGCGCATGCGGTAGGGAATTAAGAATAAGGAAAAAGGTCAATTACAAGTGTGTATTTGGTTTGCCTAAGATTAGGCAACCCGTTATACAATTCAAACCTTATTCGTAGTTATACAACCCAGAATACGTTGCATCCCTTGAAGAGTTACAACACCTATTCCGGTGTCAAAACCACTGCAGGCCAGAAAAGGGTTAACCCTGAGTTAATTGCAGAGCTGATTAAACACCTCTGACTCAGAAAATTAATAGATAAGAGTGCGTAGAAGCCTCCCCAAAGAACCAACTACCGCGTACTCTCTTTCCCTAATGTGTCCCATTTTCGGGAGTCTTTTGTTTGTTAATAATTAGCTAGGCAGTCTTTTTATCGCCAGGTTTTAAGTGTGCCATAGTACTACACCCGGGCTGGCTTATTAGTCTTTTCCCGTGGTGTGGTAGTGGTCCCTGGCTTGGCCAGGAGAATAGTAAAGAGCTTGCAATTAAAGTGCAAGTAATGAGTCAGATGAGTGTAATCAACTATTAGTTAATTACAGCAAAAGGCCGTTAGTAGTTAGACACGTACAGGATACGCGGAGCTAACTTAATCGGTAAATAATAAAAATAATAAGTAAATGAAAGAGTTAACAAAATAACAATTAAATGATTTGATCACAACCAACAGGGACCCCCTGTGATTATAAGTTGTTGAATACAAATATAAAGTGATCAAATTAGGCTTTACCCCTTTTGATACCGACCTCTGAGTATCTGGTCACCTTGATGATAACTGCTCGTGGACAGCGAAAGGGTGGTCCTCTGGCTCCCCTGACATCGTGGACAGCTACGAGGGTCTGGTCACTTTCAGGAACTGATGACCGCTCACAAACCGTGGAAGGATGGTCCTCGGGCTGTTTGAGGCCTCACGATCTGTTAACAAAAGAAATTAGGTATTACTATACGAGTTTATCCCCTAGTGGAGGTTTTGGGAAAGGACTTCCCTATCGATGACCGATTTCTCGTCGAAAATAATGAAAATAATCGGTTAAGAGAGTTCAAAGAGTTATCCGCAGCGTGCTCACTCGTCACAGACAGAGGGGCTCCACCTTGGACAACAGGTGACCAATTTCTCGTCAACGAGAACGAAAATAATTGGTGTAGTGCGTTCAAAGGGTTATCTGCAGCGTGCTCACTCGTCACAGACAGAGGGGCTCCACCTTGGACAACAGGTAACCAATTTCTCGTCAACAAGAACGAAAATAATTGGTGTAGTGCGTTCAAAGGGTTATCCGCGGCGTGCTCACTCGTCACAGACAGAGGGGCTCCACCTTGGACAACAGGTAACCAATTTCTCGTCAACAAGAACGAAAATAATTGGTGTAGTGCGTTCAAAGGATTATCCGCGGCGTGCTCACTCGTCACAGACAGAGGGGCTCCACCTTGGACAACAGGTGCAATAAACAGTCTTTTCCAATAAAGGAAAAAAATAAGTTTATCGCAGAATAGATAATGATGCTCAACTCGTCACGGACAGAGGGGCTCTCATCAACCTGGAGAATGGCTAAGCACTCTCTGAAGATGGCTTCTCTCGGGGTTCCTTTTATATCCAGATTTTTAGTGACATCGAGGGTGCCTACGTGACTGCTCGCAGGGGTTGCTTGTGCGTCCCCACAGTTTCTTGGAATTTTTGGTTACTTTTTAGCGATTTCGGACCAAAGAAGGATTTGTTCTTATGGCTTTCGATTCATTAAAAACTTGATGATTTTCGACCCAATAGATTTTGTGGCTAGCTGTCCCCTATCCGTCGCTAATTCCTTAATGGGTGAATTCCACGCCCCTGCTTCCGTCGAACGGCGATTCGTTCTGCCTTCCAAAATCTTCGATTTTCGACTCCAATATTCTTAATTTAACTAAAATATAAACAATTTTTTGGTTCCTGTGATATCTAGATGAATAACAATGTTAATTATTCTGTTTTCATGAAGTTTATCTTGATAGATAACTCGCTACGGGGTTGAATGGCTGAAAAAGAAGCTGTGGATGCGAAAACAACAAATTATAATACTCGGGCCCGAGATAAATAAACAATTTACTATTACAAATAAAGGGTGTTGGTCAGTAGCGCGCCGCGGTCAGGTTAACCCCTGCTGGTTGTCCTAATACCCAAATCGGCAACAGGACACTTGCGCGCCGGTTGAGAATTAAGCGGAAATGTTTAATCCGATAAATAGATTGTAGCCGTAGATTATTTTCAAGAGGAAAACCTCTCTTTTTAAGAAGTTAGTTGCTCTCTTTGTCGATATAATTATGAAAATTTCCAAATTTTTTAAGCATTTACAGTGAAAAGCAGAATAATCTTTTAGTACGTCTAAATACTTCCTTTAGGTACGTGTAATTTTTAAAATAAAATCTTTTATAACTTAACCTTTTCTGGCTCCTTCTACTCCCATATTGTGCCAATTTTATCAACGTATATAAGTCCAAAATTTGGTTCATTATTATAGTAGAAGTTCATTCATCAAAATTGAGACCATGTTAAGTGTTAAGCGTTACTTTAGTGCAATTGCCGATAACTTGCACTAGTTCAGTATTATCGTTGTCAGAAAAAGTCATAAAATGTCATAGGAGTGAGAAAATGCAAGAAAATTGAATTTGTTAGCCATTTGGTTGGATGTTGCACTTGCACTTGCGATATTAATATTGCAAATTACTGTTTTCAATATGGAAAATAGTTAAAAATAAGCAGTTAAGTGGTTTTACCTGCTTTAATGACCCGGCGCGCAAGTGTCCTGTAACTAAATAGTATCCTGCGCGCTACTGTCCTGTTGGATTAGGAGTACCTGCGGAATTTATTGACCGCGGCGCGCAAGTGACCCATGCCCCAAATAAATAGACAATAATACTGAACATCGTCCACTCATTGTTCACCTGTTAAAACGATAATTAGTATAATTATTGTTCACTAAAATGCTGAAAAATTAAGAGGCTAAACCACGAATCTCTTTAACCCGTAATTTCCGTTTTATAATGCGCGGACAGGTATAGCTCCAACCCCACTTTTTTCAAATCTAGGGAAAAATGGAACCCCTCAACAGGTTGGGGAGAACGTGAAAATCCCCAAAGCACAGCTGATTGTGTTATGGTTGTGGTGTGAGGTTAGTTTATTTTAATGGCAAATTAGTATTACTCTGGTATTACTAGTGTTGTAACAGTAGATTAAATCTCAATAAAACCACCGTACTAAACTAATAATACCACAAAAGGCACAAACATTTATCCCATGCGCATGCGGATTCATTGGGTCTAAAAAACTACCCTGCTTCTGCTACTGAGACAGTGAGGTAGGTCTTGGCCCTTGGGTCAGTACTCAGTGGTCACTGGTCAGCCGAGTCGATCACGATCACATCTCGATTACAAACCCAGATCAGTAACCCTCAATAAAGAGTAACTCAGCTGATCGAGCTGAATTTGCGTAAACGCTTTATGTAGTGTCGTAGGTAAGTCTATTAAAGTTACTTCTACATAATAATGTTGCATGTGTTAGCGACGTTTTAATAAAAGAAATACTTTGTTTGTATTGTTTACTCGTTGTGTATTTACAGATCTACGGACAAACGAAAATGCGGTGTTGCATTCCACACTGTGAGAACTCAACAAACAACAAAGCGAACCCATCCGGATGTGCATTTTTTTTCTTTTCCAAAAAAAACACGGCAGGTTTGGATTGAGGCACTAAAAATTGAGCCCAATTCAATCGACAAGAAGTCTAGGGTAAGTAATAATTACCTACAACTACATAATATAATCAGACATAAATTATAGGTGTGCATAAAGCATTTCAAAGCAGACGATATGTTTCACTTTGCAACAAGGATAAGATTAAAACCTGGTGTTATTCGAAGCGTAGAGGTTGCTCCAGCAACACAGCAAGTAGTGGAACATGATGAGCATATAGAGCCTGTACAGGCTGATAACACTCAACGTGAAAGGGGGAAGGTAACACAGCAAGTAGTGGAACATGTTGATCTTGCAGAACCTGTAGAGAGTAATAACACTCAACGTAAAAGGAGAAAGGTGATATTTTGTTTTGTGCCACACATTGCTAGGAAAGCACCATTCCTGATTGAAAATTTTAGGTACAATATTAAAAAAAAAATTTATTACTCCGGCATTGAATCATATCAAATGTTTTTAGTCATATTTCGATATGTACTTAAAAAGGAAAAAGGTGCTACTGGGGCTGTGCATCAAACACCAGTTAAAGGACTATGGAAGAAACAGCACAAATTAACACCCTTAAATGAAATGTTTCTCACATTAATGAGATTAAGACGAGGCTTTGAGTATCAGACATTAGCTGACATGTTTGGTATTTCTAAATCTGTGGCAGGGAAAATATTTCTGGCATGGATAAATTTGCTGTATGTCAAGTTATCGTCCTTAAAAATATTTCCCCACCGTGATTTTCTTTTATTGCGTGCGACTGCGGCGTTTCGGAATAAATATCCAGATTGCATTGGGAGCATTGATTGCACAGAATTTGAAATAGAGAAACCTTCTTCTTTAGTAAGGCAGTGTCAATGTTATTCCCATTACAAGGGAACGAATACATTGAAGGCGTTAATTATGATTAACCCTAATGGGACTGTGGTTTTTTCTTCACCATTATTCACTGGTAATGTATATGGAAAAGATGTAATAATATTTACAATAAACAGGTTTGTTACAGGATCCATATCTGAGAAAAAAATAGTGGAAGATAGCCAGTTTTTATGGTTGTTTAGGAAGAAATTAGAATTAGGGGAATTACAACCAGGAGACACTATTTTGACCGACAAGGGGTTTGAAATACAAGATGTCTTACAGAATATTGGAATAACTTTAAATATTCCCACGTTTCGAATAAACGGCATGCAATTTTCTCCATATGACGTGGATGATATGCGAACAATTGCACATGAACGGGTGCATGTAGAAAGAGCAATTAGACGAATTAAAACGTTTAAAATTTTATCGCAAACAATACCAATATCTATGTTAGGTACTATAAATGAAATATATACTGTTTGTACGTTATTAACATGCTATATGTCACCTTTAATAAAATAGTGGAATATTAATAAAGCATTGATATGCAATTTACTGAATTTATGTGTGTTTTATTATCAAAATTGAAACATATTACTTAAAGTAATCCCTATCTGCGCCATCCAACGGTTGCTTCTAAAATGAAAATACTAAGCTTGGTTCAGAACCACAAAACATCGTTCAAGGTTGTTGAAATTCAGTGCAACCAACTTAATTCTCAAAAGCGGGGAAGCTGAAGAGGGGAATACATAAGGAAGTGGTATGCGCAGCGCATTATAAAACGAGATTCTTATTAACGAGATCCGTGGAATAGGTCGCGTGCATAGGATTTTACCCCCCCCTACACTGGAGGACCAACAAAGTCAGCTGATCCATTTGATTAGCATTGAGTTTAGTGTTGTTGAAGTGATTTTTGTTGATTTTTAACGTTTTTTTGAACATTCTGGTGTCAGTTTTGTTATTATATATTTAACAGAAGGTTTAGTGAGCATTTTAAATATAAAAAATCTATTTTAATATATTTTTTTAATGGACTTTTCGGTGTGTTTAATTGGACTTGTTTTTTATCTAAGTGATTTGTACAGAATGAGTGTGTTGCATTAGTTTTTAGGTTTAGTAATTGTTTTAAAATTAATACCTAATTAAAAATATAACTATTTTTTAGTTAAATAAATACATAAAATATTAGGTTAAGGATTTTTTGTTGGTGATTATTAGAGGTTACCAATATGTAATTATACTTTTAGGATTTCCCAATAGCTAGAAGTAGTAAGCACATGGTTTTTAAATAAATACCTAATTTAAAATAAAACAATTTTTCAGTTTGGTAAATTAGATAATCCAATCTATTTCTTAGATTTTTTATTTTTCTGAATTTCTGTTAAAATTCTTAGGTTAGGTAGGTAAGTAATATATAATTATCATGATAGAATAAATTTATTCTCTACAAAGTGGATGAAATACATTTAAAGTTTATTTAAAGTTTTATACAAACGTGTTTCTTCTGTAACAAATAAGTTTGTTATTAATTTTGAATAAAAACCGTGATTGTACCAGTTTTTGTTGTCATTTCTTTACTCCTCACAATTTAATTAATATTAAACAAAACAGCATACACGTGGGTACAGACTTCCCCTAACCCCGCAACACAATCACAGTGGTCTGATTGAATATATCCATTTTTTTACAAATAATCCAAGGATTTAAAAGTTTTTCGTTTAGTCTTTGTGAATGCAATATCTACAATTTTGTAAAGTCAATAAAATTTAATGACATTTTACCTTTCCAATTATTATCAGACAATTATCACCAAATAATTTTACCCCAATTTTCTTCACCCACCCACAAACAGCTTGGTTATAAGCTTCCATGGTCTTGTATGCACACATTTCTTCCTTGGTGTAAGCACTTTTTGTGTTCACCAAGTAATTGACAATATCAGGATATAAGACGTTGGAAAAATCTTTGATAAGTTGACAAACAGTTAATATCCAACATATAGGGGTCTACACCCCCAATAGCATTTATCTTAAAAAGATATCTTTGTTTACTATCTTCATTCAACTGCATAAAGTAATCGCTCATTAAACCGGACATTGTTGTCTATCTGCAATAATTAAAAATTTAGTTACACAAAATAATTAAAATATTTACATACCTTCAAACCTATATGTTAGGAAATCCATAAAAAAACTTCAAAGTATAACTTAATAACCAACAAAGAATCCTTAATCTAATAATCTATTTATTAGTATTTATTTACTCAACTGAAAAATAGTTATATTTTTAATTAGGTATTAATTTTAAAACAATTACTAAACCTTAAAACTAATGCAACACACTCATCCTGGAAAATAAAACACAAGTCCAATTAAATACACCGAAAACTCCACTAAAAAAATTTATTAAAATAGATTTTTTATACTTAAAATGCTCACTAAACCTTCTATTAAATATATAAAAACAAAACTGACACCAAAATGTTCAAAAAACGTTAAAAAACAACGAAAATCACTTCAACAACAGTAAACTCAATGCTAATCAAATGGATCAGCTGACTTTGTTGGTCCTCCAGTGTGGGGGGGATAAAATCCTATGCACGCGACCTATAAATAGCAGTTATACACATTAAATTTGACTAAAACAATTACCAAATAAAAATGCAAAAAATGTAGCACAACCCTATCTCATTTGTATGTGCTATTACCAACCCTTTCCTGTAATAAAACATTAAAATAATGTCGCCGTATTGTTGGTTGCATATATTAGGAGGCCAGCCAGACCTGGATGGTCTCATTGGTATAAAAAATATGTTGTTGGGAGCAGCAGCCGAGCTTCCACCCTACAGTGACCCTACGTCACCATTTATATTAGAAGATACTCATTTCATCATTTTCTGCGCTTTGATTGCATAATATGTTGGTGTGCCTACTATGTTGCCTGACCTGTTAGGTGCTGCAGCATCTAAATAAAAACAATTTATATTTACTACAACAAATTGTATTAGGTATACATTTTATTAAAATTTATATATTAACAAAGATATAACTACAATATATAAAAACTAAAATTAAAAAAAAAACAAAATTTTTATATAAAGATTTAGAAACTGTATTTTTTGTGTCTGCTTCCATCTTCCAATGGATAATTTATCGCCGAATAAACAATGTGCTTATGATAAGGCTATAATGTATCATATTTGCAAAAAGCCTTTACATCTACGAATGACGAACATCGCGATGATGGTCATTTAACAGGTAGATATCGCGGACCGTTACATCAATAAATCTGTAATGTAAATTTTAAAAATAGTCATATAGTGCCCGTTGTATTTCATAGCTTAAGTGGTTATGATTCACATTTTATTATTAAAAAACGTTTGGAAACTGATATAAAAGATTAAGTTGATGTTTTTTTTACCAATAAACAAAGAACATTATGTTTTCGCTAAAAAATCTAGATGATAATTTAATAAAATTTATATGTATTGATTCATATCAATATATGGCACCTGGTCTTAATAAATTGACTTCATATTTTAATAAATCTCTTGAATTAAAAACTAATTTTTAAATTTAGATAAATCTAAGTTAGATCTATTAACACGTAAAGGAGTTTACCCATATCATATGATTATTGTAATACCTACTTAGAAAAAATTTAATGAAATAATTCTTTATTAGTCCATATCAGCATTTAATAATCAAATTTTTATCACATATTTTCATATAACAAAAGAAGATTATGCTCATGCTCAACAAGTTTGGAATTCATTTAACATATTAAATATTTTTAAGTGAATATTCAGATTTTTACATATTTGAAAACAGATGTACTTCTTTTAATTGATGTTTTTGAACAATTTTGTTAAAGTTATTTAAATAATTATAAATTAGATCTAATTTGATGTAAACAACGATCACATACTGATTAATACAAACTAATGCTTTTCAAAGCTTCTCTTGATTTATCTTCAGCAAATTCGTCCTAATAAAAGTTATTTAAGTAGTTATCTAATAAAAAAATTAATCAAATTTTCAGCTTCATTTAAATATTTTGAAATATGATCATCACGTAATATTGCATAGTTGAGAGTACCGAAACTGCGAAAAGCTTCAGTTCGGTCTTCTACTTTGATTCCGTTTCATGTTTTATTTCTTAAATACAAGTTAAAATGAAATTTACTTCAAAATAACCTAATTCTTGAAATCATTGTGATAATTTTGCTTGCAAACAAGAATGTACAGATTTAAAAAAATATTAGGGTAGATGAATGATAAATTTACTATACAATATGTTCTGCTTCTATTCTGGAAAGCAGAATTTATCTAAAAAAGTAAGAGTATCTAAGTAAGTAAGAGGTCGTTGTTGTTGAGATAGACCTTGTCCAGTATTTAATAATGGTGTTTAGTTTTTAAGTATCGTTGAAACTTTGAAAAAACAATTTTTGAATTTTCTTTTTTCGTGAGATGAACAAGAAATATTTTTTAATTTTTGATTGTAAAAATTTAGAATACTGCTTTGATGAAACCATTTGAATTCTTGTACAAATAAAGCTGATGTAGAAAGATAATATTGAAAAATTTTGGTGGAAGACTTAGAACAAGACAATATTTGTAAAAACTGATTATTGTCTATGCTATTTTTTATTCTATTTTTGATTAAAATTTTTATGCTATTATTTATTCTATTTTTATGGTGTTTTTTATTCAATTTTTATGATATTTTTTATTCTATTTTTCTAATTTATTTTTTATTAAATTTTTTACTACATGTTTTCTGCTATTTTTATACTATTTTTTTTTAATTTTATTTTTTATGTTATTTTTTATTCTATTTTTATGCTGTTCTTTATTCAATTTCTATGCTATTTTTTATTCTATTTTTTAAGCTACTTTTTTATTCTATTTTCTATACTATTTTTATTCTATTTTTGATTCAATTTTTTTATGCTACTATTTAGCGATATCTTTAAAATAGTATGATAATATTGTTTTTTACAAACCAGCAAATTATTAAACTAAAATCGTTAAGTTATATTTTTTAACCAGTAATAACTGTTTTAGCTTTTAAAAATTCTAGTTTTTAATTTAAAAAAATGTGTATAACTAGAGTGTGCAGTTGTGCACATATTAATGTGTGTATTAAAATAAATTAAGTAAATTTTATTAAAACCAAATTTAAATACATTTTGATACAAGTATGATACTGTGTGATACCCATTAATTTTAATACATTCTCGTAATCTAGTTTACATACTGTTAACTAAATTTTCACAAATATGTGTCATTCTAAAAATTCCCATAATTGGGATAAATGGGTAGATATTCGCTCTACTTTTCTCAGCCTTAGTTCTTCGCCATGATTCCATGATTCCAATTGTTAACAATCAGCCTCCAATTTCCAAAAAATTGCATACAAATCACGTTTGATAAGTGACTTTTTAAAAACTTGCGCTATATTTAGCAGATGTTTAATGTAGATTAAGATTGTTTCAGCATTAAATAAAAATGTTTTTTTTTTTAAATGTTAAACTAGTTATAAAAAATATTTTATATAAAATATAAAAAATATAACACGTTTAATAGGTTATTAAAAGCACTTACAAACAAACAGTATTATAAATTATGGTAACAATAATGTTATTAAGTATCAAATTTTGTAAAAAATAATTATTACTGCCAGAGCTTGCTATAATGAAAAGATTTGTTCCAACCACTCTGATGACCGTACATTGTACGATCCCGCTCAAGCGCAATGAATAAACGGCGTTCCAACCCAAAAGTGACGGTACACTGTACGATCCCTACCTGCGTTTCAACCAACCTTTGGATGGAGGCACTCGAAGTGCGCACAGATTAGGAACAGGTAATTTGGCCATCAGAAGGGTTGCTTAATCCTCGACTGAACTGCGCTGAGCACTATGCAGGTAATTACTGATTAGATGGTACAGCATCAAAGGCTTAACCAAAGAGTAGGGATTTACAAAGAGGCGACAGTCAGACAAGAAAGCAAATTTTAGAGAGAGATACCCTAACAACCCAATTTAAAGGGACAGTCGTTTCTGTTAGGTTCAACTCGGTTAGAGTCGTCGCAGCTTCACTTCTGATTTGTCGAGAAGCACGTGACGAGGATAAAGTGGTTGGTGTATCGTGTTTCTTGTTAATTTTCTCTTAAGTATTTCAAATTTCGTGCGCATGCACCAACCCAATTTAAAGGGACGAACGTTTGGAGGTCATAGGATTGTGTTTAAAAAGATCAAAGGAGCCGCTCGAAGTGTCGCCTCTTTATAAATCCCTACTCTTTGGCTTAACTATAGGGGCTGTAAAGGATTAAAATGTTGACCATAGCAGCATTAAAAGAGGCGGGCGGAGAAGGCTGATGGACCAATAAAGGGAGTGGAAGAAGTTGAAAATAAAGTATAAATAAGTCAGAAAGTTGTTTGTGAATTTTAGTTTTATTAAAAGCGTAAACATGGAAAAATTTGATACTATGTTAAGTCAACGTGGACAGTTATTAATAATATTTGAAAAATACAAGTTTCGTAAATACAGAGTGTTAAAAACAAGTGAAGAAATAGTGTGGCGGTGCACCAAGAAAAATTGTGTAGCAACAATTTATACTCTAAATTCAGTTTTTTCAAGAAAAGAAGGAAGTCATAATCACAATATTGAAGAAGAATTATTAGTAAGAAAAAAATTAGTAATTCCGTCAAGAGAAAAGCCCAAGAAGAAATTTCTACCAAACCATCGAAATTAATTAGACAAGAATTAAATAGTCAAACGGATGCATTAGAAACCATATCTAGAACAGATGTTCGATATATAAGAAACAATATCAATCGTGCAAGATTACAACTAGTGCCAAGGTTGCCAAAATCTGCTGAGGAAGTACACATATTTTTAAATACTGCCAACTTAAAAACATCTAAAGATGAACCATTCTTGCTGTATAACAATCTCTTAGAAAACATCGTTGTGTTTTCTTGTAAAACCAACATCGAATTCATGTGCCAACAGGACACTCTCTATATGGATGGCATATTTGAATTTTGCACAAAATTCTTTGGACAACTTTTTACCATACATGCATTGTGCAATGAGGTTTATGTGCCAGTAATATTTTGTTTATTACAAAATAAAGCAAAAAGTACATATTTAAGACTGTTTCACATATTAAAAGAAAAATGCGAATTGATGGGCTGTGTTCTAAATCCGAAGACAATTGTTATTGATTTCGAAATGGCAATTCATTTAAGCGTCGAAGAACATGTATGGCAAGGCGTTCAAATCATTGGGTGTCGATTTCATCTTGCGCAATCATGGTACGTATAAAGTTTTATATTTTTTATATTTATTTTTGATTTGGTAGGGTAAATAATAAAAAACTACAAATGGTTTTTTATTACAGGTGGCGTAAAATACAGCAATTGGGACTAGCTTCTGAATATAAAAACCAACAGTCTCCTATTGGAACCTGGTTAAAACATTTATTCGGCCTGACATTTCTTCCATCGGCGGAAGTGGGAGATTGTTTCGCAGAAGATTTCATGCCTGAGAAACCACAAGATTCCAAAGTTGATCAATTTACTGATTATTTGGTTGACAATTACATCGACAGTGAGTCTAAATTTCCTCTAGAGATATGGGCGGAAAACAGTTGCAGCATTTTAAGGACCACAAACGCATGTGAATCCTTTCATTCTAAATTCAAAAGAGAAAATGCAAGCCCATATCCAAACATACATTCATTTTTAAAAATTTTGTTGGAAATGCAAACAACAAAACTTAATTCTATTAAACGAAGTGAAAAGAAATATATTCGACGGGACATATTGTTAAAAAAGCAGTTTATCCAATCTAAAATTGTACAGTTAGATAGGCATGAAATAACACGCTATAACTTTGTCAAATGTGTTTCGTATAAATTTAGTAGTAGTGTAAATTTATAAAGTATTATTACTTTTAAATACTATTTGTTTTATTTTGTATGTATTTTATAAAATAAATAATTCGTTTAATTCGGGAGAAGTGTTTTTATCAAGAGCAACAGCTATTTATGTAATAAATAAGGAAAAGGATTAGTTGACCATCTGTGTAATCTCTTTAGATATTGAGCGCAGTTCAGGTGTTGGTAAAGGTCACGACAGGTAGCGAAAATGTCTTGAGCGCAGTTCGAGTGTTGGATTAAGGCGCTAATGATTTTTGTGCGCAGTTCAGTTGCACCCGATACTAAACTAAGGCGGCGAGATTAGGGTAGCTATTGAATTACAAAGTTTGTTATCAAATACAAATTATTCTTTTTTTTTCTCAACAAATCTGTCTATTTTTTAATTATGTATCTAATAAAGTTTTTTTTAGACAATTTTTTAAAATTTGTCTAAAAACAGATTTATAAAAAATTTTATATAAAATTTTTTATATATTTTTTTATGTGTACGTACGTATACACTTGTTTATAAATTTTTGTCTTTACCTACAAGTCGATCTTGTCCTTACTAATTTTTTTAGTTATAATTTCTAAACCATTTCCATTGCGATTATATGAGAATGCAGCTGTAAAACAACTCATTTTCATACCTCATTATTCGTAAATTTCAAAAGTATAGCACTAATAGCTCATTAACTATAAGTCAAAAATTAAATTACTTTTTTTTACAAGTATCGCATTACAAAATAAAAAAAAAAATTTTAATCAAAAAAATTCAAAACCTATTATTCAATAAAACTGTTTTTTAAAGTTTTAATGCTATAGCTAACTTCATAATTAAAAGTATTTTAATCTTTTAATAATAAACGTTATTTTTTATGATTAATAAACATTTAACCTTATTTTTATTGAAATTTTTTATCAAATTAATTCTACAAATTTTCAAGAACACTAAGTATTCAATGAAATTAAGAGAAAGCATTTTGAAAAGATAACTAATAGCAGAAGAAAAACTTTTACGCATACCAATAAACCGACCCAGGCCTAAGATAACCGACCATCGACCTTCATTGTCGTGATGATTTTATGGCATCTGTCAATCATTTTAAAACCCATTGTATTTTCATAACACGTCGACTTAAACATTGGTTGATAATTCCTTTACGTCAGCTCTTGATCCGAGGCGAGTTGAAATTTACCGTTACGATTTAGGGAAAGGCCCTTTAAAGGTGTTTAGTTGAGTGTTTCCCCGAAGTTTTGTTGTTTAGTTTATACAGGGCAACATAAGCTGGCTCTAACAAAAATGAAAACTTTAGACTGCTCTTTTTTTACCAAATTTTTTTTATGAATTTTTCTTTATAAGAAAAAAAAAATGTTTTGCTAGAAGAAAAAAAGACTTTTTATTTAAAACAACTGAATACAAAAAGTGCTAGGTTTTGTCATTTCACATTTGAAAATTTAGCACGAAGAACATACGAAAAAGAATATTCTGTAAAAGTGAACGAGTGTGGACTTTTTATAGATAAAAGTCTCTTTTTGAGAGGTTTACCAAATGGTCTTGTTGTTGACGAAGAACAAATTTTTTAATAGTTACATTTTAAGTACAAAATAGTACAAAAATGTTTTATTAAAGGTAATACATAAAACTTCTAAAAAAAACTTTATAAAATTATTAATTTTTCTATTAAATAAAAATAAATAATTTTATGGTGATAGTGCTTCAACCAAGTGCCAGAAGTTTTTAAGTCGCATGTATGTACAACATCTTGGGACCACACCACAAACTTATTTCTAATATGGTCTGATATTTAAATGTTAGAAATGGCTCCAAATGTTAGAAATTCAAATTTAAAACAAGCAATCAAAAATCAATTACAAAAACAAATTCAAGGGTCGAAATAAAACAAACAAAAATATAATTGTTGAATAGTTTATTGCTTCCTGTTAATAATTAAACGATTTAAGTTAATAAAACGATCACATAAATTTTCGATAATTGTTTTAGCTAAGCTATGCAATCTTAGTTTTGCATAAGCCCTCACAATTTCCTTAATCAATATTCTTTTATAAGGAATTTCGAATAGTGATTAATCTAAAATGTGATCTTCAAGACAACAAAACAAGTTTGAGTTGTCATAATAATTGTTTATGTCCATTAATAGTAAATTGAGCATAATATCCTTTGCTGGTAATTTTCTGTTATACAAGTTGTACATTTTTTGAATATGCTTTTCAATTTTAAAGCAAATATCTCGTAGATTACAAAGAAATAATAATCCACCTTTAAAAGAAAATGAGTATCTATAAATAATTTAGGTATATAAAATACTAACCTCTTGTTTTTAGTAGAATTAATTTTAAAGAATCATTATTTTTATCTGGTAATGAAAAAATATTTTTCTCAGAGCTAAAAAAGTTATTACTGTCAATTTTGCCTCTTTGTTAAGAAAAATGTATCTAAATTCTTCAATGTTCAACTTCTTCTTTTTAGCCAATATACTTCTAATTTCTTCATCAGTAGGCAGCTTAAGAATAGGAAAAACTTCTGGTTTTAAAATTTTACGATTTCCCACAAAAAATCTGTTTTAAGAAAATGTTCAGAACAAATTCTGTGATCAGTTTGAAAGTCCTTTATACTCCTTTTTATAATTAACAATCATTCATCTTTTCTAGATTGCGGAATCCTTAAAATAATGTTATATTATTGTTAAATATTTGGTATTTGTCTAAAATTATTGTAGTTTTGTAGGTATTTAATTCATTACTTCATTTACAAAATGTAACTCCTGGTGGTAGATTATAACTGTTATTTTTACAAGTCTTTAAAAAAAAACAGCGCATTTTGCATCCAAAATCTAATAAAATAAAAAAAACTAGTCACATGAAAACATAGAAAACACAATAAACTTAACCCACGCTCACGTGTAAGTTCGTGCCTACGCGCACGTGCAACAAATCAGCTGTCGGACAATCGTGTCAATCGTTTATGCACCCTAGTCGAAAAACACTATACGGTTGGTAAGAATGGGTACATCATGGCTGCTTCGTAGTGGGTGTCATTAGGTTTGTTCCAACCAGCGGTTTGTGTAGGATACACGGGACGATACCGTATATAGAGGTGGGCTGATACCGATATTTGGCAGTATTACCTGATACGAATATATTCACTAAGTGATATTATAATATTTAAAGCGATATGTAAATATTAACTAATACCTGACTGATATCTGATATTCGGTTTCAAGTATAATACGCATACAATACGATATCCGATCAGTATTTAAAAAGGTACTTCACAGGTAATAAACATACGTAAATTGCGATTTTGTTTAAAGTGTTCTTAATTAGAAATTAGATATGGGGTGTTCAGTTAAGAAATAAGACACTTAACAGTTATTTATTACTTTGGATGCCCATAGTTCACTAAGAGAGTTAAGTTAAAGATTTTATGCTGTAAAAAAATTTCGTTAGTTTTCCGACAACACATAATTCGTCATGCTATTTTAAGGGTAAAAAGAAAATAACACAACGTACTATTATAGCGATTTATAAAGGAAAAGACAAAATAGAAAAATATGGGTGGAATTTCTTTCTTGTTTTTTCTTATTTACCGACAAAAGTTAGTCCATTTATTTTAAAAGACTCAGCCAACCCTATACTGAAAAACCAGTTAGAAAACCACTATCACTATTTTGTAGGCTTTCTCCTAATATATCTTCCTTGTCCATATCTTCTTCATCGTCAATTTCTTCATCTGTTTGCACTTTTTCAAATAACTGCAGAAGTCTTTGTTGCTCTGTCTCATTCATAATCCATGTCTAAAGAAAATGTTGTTACCCAAAAACACGCGTAAAATGTTTAAATAATTTACCAACAAAATTTAACACAATAATACAAATCTAAACACAAGTAGGCCCGCACTGTCTGTGAGACCGTGTTTACAGATACTTTTTTGGCAATAAACTCGATCTGGCACTACGTTACACATCATTTGTAGAAGCTAATAACGAAAAGGTAGACGAAGGGAAAGGTATGCATGTGCGCACAATTTTGCGCTATTACAATTTGTAACAGCTTTCGGTGTAAGAGACCATGTGCGCCCACTGAAAGGTTAAATATGTCGATGTCGAGACGCGTAAAAATTAGTGAAGTGTGGAACCATTTTTCTGTGGAGTCCGGACAAAATAAAATTGCAAAATGCAATTTGTGCAAAGTGAAATTAAGCTTCAAGGGAACAGTTTCAAATTTAAATAAACACTTAAAAAATAAGCATTTTATAACATTACAACCAGCTCAGGCAAGACAAGCTAGCCAAATTCAGCCATCATTAACAAGAAATGCTGAAGAAAATAATAACATTTTAGATGACCCATTACCATCAACTTCCATCACTCAATGTTCAGGACCAGAACCTATCGCCCAACCATCAGCATCTACGGCAAAAATTTTATTACAACCGCCTATTGCAAGATTCGCATCCGTAAAAAAAATTACAGCAGTTCAAAGAAAAGAAATAGATGACGCACTCATGTTGCTATTTATGAAGGATTTTCAACCATTTTCTATAGTCGAAGATGAGGGTTTCAAAAAATTTGTTGAAAAGTTAAATCCTTCGTATCAGCTCCCAACCAGGAAACACATTTCAAACACAATGCTAGACTCTGAATACAAACAAGTTGAAAATTATTTAAAAGAAAAAATTTTAGAATTAAAAGCTGCTTGCCTTACAATAGACGGTTGGACTTCCAGGGCTCAAGATAGTTATTTTGCCATAACAGCCTATTACATCAATGAAAATTTTGAATTTGAATCAATATTATTAGAATGTGCAGTTTTAGCAGGACCACATACATCTGCAAACATCAGTGAACATTTAAATAAAGTGATAACACAATGGAACATAAACAAAAAAATTCGACTAATAGTTTCTGATAATGCTGCAAATGTACAAAATTCTATTAAACTGTTAAATTTCAAAAATTTTGGGTGTTTTGCACATTCTTTAAATTTAATTGCAAAAAAAGGCTTGGCGTTGGAACAAGTTAACTTGTTTTTGTCAAAACTAAAACAAATAGTGAACCATTTTAAACAGTACGACGGCTAGTGAAAAACTTTTAAAATATCAACTTCAAGTGGGAGTTGTGCAGCCTAAAAAATTAATTGTTGACGTTGCTACTAGGTGGAATTCCACGTTTTATATGTTAGAAAGAGCGATTTTATTAAAGGAAGCTCTGACTAGCACATTAGCGCTTTTGGACAGCACAAGCAGTTTGTATCTTCCAACAATAAATGCAGAAGATTGGAAGTTATGTCAAGATTTATGCAGAGTATTGAAGCCTCTTGAGGAAGTTACCCGACAGATAAGTGGAGAACATTACTTAACCGGTAGTCTGGTGATAATATTTAATAGGACTCTCTCAAATATTTATGAAAATAGGATACCCAAGGATAAGACTTTACATAACACGGCCATTGAAGTAGCTAAAACAATAAGAGCTAAACTAGGAAAACGACTTCAAGATATTGAATATAATGAGACATTTGCAGTTTGTACATTTCTCGATCCCCGGTTTAAAACGCACTTGTTTCAAGATAACTCGGCAGCGGAAGCAGCAAAGAAGAAAGTGATTGATCTGATTACTTTTGAAATAAATAAAAGTGCCACCACCAAAGCAACAACAGAGGTTGTACCAGTAGAAAGAGCAGAACTTAGCGGAACAGAACAAACCACCACGGAAGAAGATTTTTCTATCTGGGATGATGTGGATAGTGTCATCGCGGATGTTCAACCGATTCAATCCTCGACAGCAATAGCCATTGCAGAAGTTCAAAGATACATTGACGACAAAATGTTACCAAGGCAAAAAAATCCCAATGAGTGGTGGAGAAATCATCGATATGTTTATCCAAATTTAAGCAAAATTTTTCAGTTACATTGTTGTATTCTTGCCACTTCAGTTCCTTGCGAACGCGTATTTTCTAAGTCCGGAGAATTAATTTCTGAACGGAGAACCCGTCTTACTCCAAACAAAGTTAAAAAATTAATGTTTTTAAATGGAAATAAAAAAATATAGATAATTTTGTTGAGTATTTTTAAACATAAATATTTTTTGAGTTGTAGACTAATTTTCATTCTATGTAGGTATTTGTATTAGGTAACATTTTTTACTTTATTTTTTTATATATTTTATATATTTTTATATATTATATGTACATAATTATACCTATGTTATCATTTTAATAAATCTTATATCATCATCACACTTTTTTATTATTTACATTTCAAATGATACCTATAAATTATAACAATTATTATAGGAAAAAAATTAGTGTTCAGCTCCTCATTCATTAAACAAAATTGTGATGTAGTAGTACGACTGAACCAAGGTAAGTTGTTACTTGTTATCGACCGTCAGTATATAAAAACATGCAAATAATCAAATATTAGACCTGCCGAATACAGAAATATTAGTATTCAGGTAGTATTATATTAAATATTATATTTCTTTTATACTGTCTTGTATTTCGATATTAGTCTTAGCTATAATATTATAATATCCCATATCAGATATATTAGTAATACCTAATATCAGTTAATATTAGTGATATCTAAACGAATACTAATATATTCATCACATCTTTAACCATATACTGTTTGTACCGTTTTAGTGCGCATGTGGTTACATGGCACTGCCGAGGTTTTTGCAAGGGGTTGGAACCAAGGACGTTGTATGACCAGGACGGAGGGTCGCCTATACTGCCAATGCTAAAATGTTGAAGGCATTCGCTCACTCTAAAGTAACCTTTTACGACTCTATTACTCTCTCTCTCCTATAGAAGGCAGAGGCGTAGTATGGCGTGAACGTAAGGTATCTCTAACGTACAATTTGAAAAGCGTTTCTGTTAGTTGCTTTAACTGTTAAATTTAAGCAGCTGGGCTCAAAATATAGTGTGTTTGAGTATAAATAAATATAAAATTAACATTTTAGATTGGAAGCTTCTCGTGGCGTGCACTAATTTATAAATCTAACGAGACGCTACTGGTTAGACATGCGTAGAATGGTCTACTTTAGTAACCTTTTATTGCTTAACGTGCATTGGCGCCGTTTTCACTTTTTTGAATAGACCCTCCGTCCTTGGTTGGAACGGATTGATGATCGTCTTGTGATGGTACAGTTTCGCACGAAATTTGAAATGAGAAAGCGTTGGTTAAAGTGTTAACATATTTCTAAAATTCTGTATTTCTTATTGAAATATCTTCATCCTCATCTTTACCTTTGTCATCATTTTCATATTGAGGAACTGGTACATCTATTTCATTAGGTTGTAACCTAAATGGAATTTAATCATCAATCGCTATATTGTGCAATACACATGCTGCCCTGATAAAGTGTACCAATACCCTAATATTTTGCAATTTAATATAATATAACTGACAAACTTTTTGTTTTAATATTCCAAAACAGTTTCATAACGATTTTTTGCTAATTGTAAATTATAATTTTGCTGCCTTCTAGTTAAATTTCCTCTGGTTTTGTATGACGTATGTAAGTTTGCTTTTAATGAAAACCCACTATCACTAACCATTTAATATCTAATAATGTAAAAACTACATTAAAAATCTTTAAAACAACAAATATTTCTAAATTATTTTGATTTTTTATGCGGGGTTTATTTATCAACATTTCATTATCACTACTCAAATCAGATATTGATGAAATATCACTGTCTTCTTTATCAATATAGCCCATATTAAGAATTTAATAAAAAAAATTCAAACTTATTCGATCTAAGTCCAAGAAAATTCACAGTGCGCATGATAGTCCAACCAGTACCTACTCTAGAACCATGTATCGAAATGACCGCCACGAGATTGGTTGCAACGCAGGTAGGGATCGTACAGTGTACCGTTACTTTTGGGTTGGAACGCCGTTTATTCATTGCGCTTGAGCGGGATCGTACACTGTACGGTCCTCAGGGTGGTTGGAACAAACCTATTATCTAAACAAAGTGATCCGGTAAATAGCAGTCTATATTAAATATAAGTTCGTGCTCAGAGTACCTGTGTACCTGTTGAATCACACAATAGACAGACCGCAAAAGACACTCGTCTTGGACGCAAACATTTTTTTCTTTACAAATTTACCACCATGTTATTATAAATAATCGCGAGAAAAGAGTTTCATATTAAAATTAGAATTTAGCAAAAATTTAAATTATTGTAAATAATGTAATAACACGAACAAATGCAGCACACATTAAAAAATTATTGAAATTAATTGATAATTTCTTGCATAAAATCTAAAGAATTTTCTACTTAATAAAATGGTTTCAAATTTGAATCAGATGAACTCCTATTATAGATAATAATATATGATTTTTTTTTAAATTTTTGTTTAAATAGAAAGTGTCATTTAGGCGGTGGTAGTAAAACTTGGGACACCTAGCATATCAGGTGATTCGAAAGTATGAAACAATTAGCTGTTTTCCTTTTGCACCTAATCTCAGATATTCTCAGCTCAGTTCGTACCGCTCACTTATTTGTTCGTTCCAAATGTCTTTACTCAGATGAATTGATCTGAGATTCTCACTTCCCCCCTTACCGCCGAAGCATCACCCACAGCGGTGGTGCAGTTTAGTGAGATTGTCTCACTTGGGTAGTAGGGGTAAAAATAAATGCGGTAAAGACGTTCAAAAATTCTACAATTTTAGTTTATAGTTATAGTTTTGTAATAAATTTCGGAATTTTAATGAGATCCTTTTAGATGTAGGTACTGTATTTCACATGAAAAATATTTAGACCATTTTAAGTTTGTCTATCAAACGAATAGGTGTTGCATTTAAAATTTGTTGTGTGTTACAACTGTGTGTAACACCATAATTGCATAATCCAGTAAGATTCACGTATAACAATAGGTAAACAAAGTTAAGAGCGTATTTTTTTAAAATTTAAGGAATTAACCGGTAATTTAAGCAAAATAAATAAAAGACATTTATTCAGAGGAATAGTGTTCTCAATATCAGTCATTTTATGTATAGGTACTCTACTAGACACATAAGTCTTTTATAAATTTAGATTTTACTAGGTTAAATAGATCACGATATAGTCTTTCATATGAACTTCAATGAAAAGTAAAACACGGAAAGGCGTATGTGAAAATTACCAAGGTATTAGTGGTTAGTTCAATGCGGGAAAAATGAATTAATAAGCTGTTTGTAGATCTTACAAAGCAAAAGTATTATAAAATGTAAAGTGACGCCTGAACATAAAATCTGAAACAAAGACTACAAGGTCGAAATCGCCCGAAGTGGCCTGCTCCAATCAATTCAATATCACACACTCAATAAATAAATACACCAAGTTTGAATAGATGTTGGATTTTCTTTTTTTTTTAGAATTAGACGCTTGTAGGTTAGGACGGTTAACCTGCGTTGACAGAAGCATGGACGCTCTGTCACCATGATTAGTACATGATACTAAGACTAACAAGATATGATCACTTGCCGTACGAATTTTAGACTAGTTTGCGCATGACGTCATCGCGTGACAAAAATGTACTGCGGTATTAGAAAAAACATGCATTTAATAGTATTATTAGAAAATTACTCGGAAAATTACTAAAACTTTTGTTGATTCTAATGTCTCAGATGAATATTATTTAATAATAGATAATAAAAAAACATTTTAGAACATTATTAGGTTTATTTTTACAGTTCAAAATGAGGCGGGTTATTTAAAAATATTTGTTTTTATTAATGGTTAATTTGTAGGGTGGAATTGTGGGTAGAGTGGTACAAACCACAAAAAATAGATTTGTTTAAGCATAGGCTTTTCCTGCGAGCGGAAATCTGGGATGAAATAATCTTTTGGAGTAAAAGGTTGCAGTCTGAAATCCCTAAAATTAATTTCGAAAGTAAAATCAGTTTTAAAATTAAATTAACACGTATATTAATTAAATATAAATTGATATAATAAAATAATAAAATATGTGATTAAATATAAAAATATTAAAAGCTAATAAACAAAATAAAATTCACTTGCATGTGAATTTTAAATAATCATAAGTTAACTAAAGCGCCATATAACACTTTTTAAATTTAAAGCGGTTACATAGAAAAAACTGTAAGTTTAGAAGTTGCCAAAAAAACGATTAATCAATTCTGCATTTAATCAGACAAATATTGAATAATAAAATCAAAAAAAATAATTATACTAAATTATTTCTACCTTAAATTGATTACTAAACTATTTTAACAATTAAAAAAAAATATATTTAAGTAAAAGGGAGGATAATGCATTTTAAGTGTATGGCGATCACATAACTTCAATACACAAATTTAAAAAGCAAAAACTCACTATAATGTCTTTTAACTTTTTCCCAGCAACAAGTAACATAACTCGTTCTTTAAATTAATGATTAATAAATTGGAACATACTTAGGTCAAAATATTAATAAATTAGAACATAAATTAGTTTGAAATTGCTGGCAATGGATAACCTCTTCTTCTAGTAAACGGTAAGACCTGGGCCCACCAGCATACAAAGATATTGCAGAAGTAATATTTTGAATAGACCACTGAATTTGTTTCTGAGTTTTTAGTTTACGAAGCTGACCTACAATACTTATTAATTTCTTTTTTCTCTTCTTTATCTTTCTCCAAAAGTTTTTTTAAACGTAAGTTTTCCGCTTGGAGTTTCTTCATTTTCTTACACATTTCCGATTCTTCTTGTGAGCTAACAAAATATAAGTATTCAATAAAAAAATATCCCAAATACAATTAATGAAATAAATACTTACATGGAATGTATGTTTATAACAAATTCTCTCTTTTTTATTCTTTCCTCACGATCTTTCTGGACAGATGTTTGCACTTTTGGTGATTTTTGTAAATTAAGTAAAGGCACGCGTCTCGTTTTAACTTTCACTTATTTTTGGACACAGGCAATAGTTTTTCTTTAACACAAAAATCATCATGAGAAAAATGTTTTAAACATATTCCAGCATTATTTACATTAAAACCATGCTTTTGAGAGCATTTCTTGCTCCCATAAATTACAAAATTTGGTATTGGTCAAAAAACTAAAGTATCGACAATCGGACAAACCGTTCTTGCTTTTCTTATTATTATTTTTGGTACAACTCATCACTGCACAATAAACCATCGTTCACAAAATCAAACAAACAATATTCAATTACAAAAACCAGTAAATCACTCAAAACAGAGAGAATTTAGACGCTAATAGTCACACTAATAACGCCACGTTTGTCACCTGATTTCAGATTTGTCACACAATGACGTCAGAGTCGAAAGAGAGAGAGAGGGAGAAAACCTATCTTGTTTAGTCTTAGTATCATGGTCTTATTAGTATCATAGATAATATAATACTACGTAGAACGCCAACTACCGTATACTTACGATGAAACAAGAACAGCGCCGCCTTACGGACTGGGAGAAAAATTTTTGACGCGGAGAGGGAATTTTAAAATTAATGAATTCAAAAATCAGAACCAAATTTGTGTTAACTGCATTTTTAAGCTGGTTTTTTGAGCTTTCGACTGTATTTTTTTTCGTGACCTAACGGTCTTAAAAAAAACCTACAGTCTCTAGCCTCCCTTCCAAATTTTTGATTTGAGCATTTAAATCATAAATAACTGTTTTACAGCTTAGTGATGAGGATACAGTTTCCATCAAAATATACAATCAACACAATAACATTCTTTCCTTACTTTAGGTAGATTCAAAATAAAAAGCTTTTTATGAAAATAAATTATGAATATTTATTGATATGGATCCTTTAATTCTACTAAAATTTATTAAACGTTATACTTTTGTTACAAGTAAATAATAAAAGTTGTAAATTATAATATTAACAATTCAAACTTATAAGTGAAATTTATTTGGCAAAATAAATCTAATATAAATATATGTACTCTTGTACAGTATGTCCCCGGATCGACTTTAAAACAGAAAAAAATTTCTTATTTTTAATTTCTCACAAAATTTCAAATTTTAAAGCCAGTCCGGCGACATACTGTATAAGCTTGAAAACAACAAAAATAAAACATCATTTAATATTAAAAACGTTTTGTTATTCTCGTTTTCCTTTTTTTTATAAATTTCTCGACATTGAAGAAGTATCTGAGAAGGATTTTTTTGGTAGCGGGCGGTCATCCTTCCCAGACATTACATTATTCAAGCCATTAAAAAATGTAAAAATGATCAAATTAACAAATTTTTTTATGATTTTTTCTTTTCATTGTTTACAATGTTCACATTGGACAAATTTAAAGTCTACATTTTTGTTTACTATATCTATAATCAAATTCCGCAAATTCTTTTCCTGTGGTTTTCTGCTTACAATAAAACGTGTGAAATTGTAAACAGCGGTCAGACTTTGAATAAACTCAAAATTACAATATTTCAATCTTTTAAGATTTTTACCTCCATACTCTCTTGCTTTTATAAGATCATTAAAATTGTCAAATTCGTTATTTCTCTTAAAAATATTGAATCGACGTATTACACAATTGATCTTTATTTCTTTAATTATTTTGGTAATGTAACCAGCTACATATGATAATGCTGCTGCCTCTAATGGTTTTAGCATATCAAATGTTGTTGGTATGCAAATGTCGTTGCCGTTGACTATAGATGGCTGGTCTTCGACTTCTGGTAAACCCTAAAAGCATTATTAACGTCAATACTTAAACTACTTTCTCTATAAAAGTATGTCAAACTCATTAAAATTAAATTAGAAGTTTTTTTCTAAAATAAATACCTGAGTCACAAATCTTTGCAAAGGCACTAAAATATCTCCTCCATCCTCCTCGCAGTTGCTCCCTAAAGAATGTTTAGCCACCAATTCATTTACTAGAAACGACTTGTAAAAAGACCCAAAAGCTGCACAAGTGGGGCTATTAAAACGTTGACCTCTCTGGCGAATTTTTCCAAAAAAATTTTCAATAGGGTCTTGATTAAATTTTCGCGTTTTAAATCGTTTGAAACTACATTGTGATAATGTTTCTCTTAACAATATAAAGTTCTTTACCGTCTTTTGCCAGTTTTTTAAGCATGGCGCTGTTATTTTTTTTTATGATCCAACAATTTCATGCTTTCTAAAACTGGCAAAGCGGATTGCCAAAATGATAAATGTGGGCTTTCAGATTGTAATGCCACTGCTGTTCTCAATGGTTTTCCTTCCTGTTCCCTTTTAGCAGAACCATTGAAGCTGTCGAAAAGGCAATCAAAAAATTTTAAAAATTCAACGGTCCCTTTTGCTTCTTCATATTTTTGTACGTCTTTATATAAAGAACCTAAAATAAAGTAGTAATGTAAAATATTATTTACGTAAAAATAAGAATCACACAAACCTGTTTTTACCAATAGATTCATTGTTGATGCTACAGTGTGGCTGAACACCTGTGCACATGTAGACACTTTCATTTTATTAATTTTTTGTTTTTCAACATGGTTTTCAGTTAGTTTTGGCATAGCTTGTAACTCTCTACTGAATCCATCTAGTGTCCAGGTCTTTAAAACGTCGTTCCACTTTGCCTTTAACTGTTTCCCATCTTTTTTAAAAGAAATATTTCTTTTCAACAAATTATTTCGTACAGACTTAAGTAGATGAGGAACATCAAACAATGGTATAATTTTTTCATCATCAACGTCAAAAGTGTAATTGTTTGTTCCTGTTTTTTTTGGTTTCCTCGACTAATCCATTAATGGCGCTAACATTATTAGCTCCCTGGTCACATACTGTAGCCACCACTGTAAGACCAGCTTTACGTGTTTCCCGAATAATGGCATTAATGTTGTTTTATTTGAAAATTTTTCATGCCACCATTCACAAAAAAATATGCCACCGGTTGCTTCCAATTAGCTGCAAAGCCTCTTAACATAAAGACCTAAACAATCTTTTGTCTAAAGACGTGTAACAAGTAACATTTAATTATACCTGAACATGATTTGCAATTTGGTTAGTTTTTTCATTTCCAAAATTTTCAAAATCTTCCGTCTCATCAATATGCTGGTTGTAATGTAAGTTTGGATCGAAAGCCATTTCGTCAAACATTAAAACGCAATATTTGTCCGGTTTTTTCATTTTTTTGGCAAGCTGCTCTAATACATTAAACACAGCGTGGTGAATTCCTGGACAAATAGGAACATTCCTCAATAATTTTTGTATTGTTGATCTGGAAGAAAGAGCGAAAATCTTGGACAACAACTTATATGCAGCAGGACTTTGTTTGTAAAGAGCTAATCCTAATATTTTATCTTCAAGATCAAATCTGCGACCTCTTGAATTTTTACCAGCAGATTCAATTTGCCTTTTAATAAAATGAAAAACTGTCTTGGATAAAATGCCAGACAAATTCAAAATTGACTTTTGCATTGACATTTTTTTTAATAAAGCAATTTTCTTTTTGAAAGTGGTACTTCTGCTTTTTATCACAGCATTCCTCTTTTTTAGTTTGGAACATTCTTGATACAATTTCCTTTTTCTCGGTGATAGTTCAGACAATGTTCGGACACCAATACTTTGAAGCAGACCATTTCATTCTGTTTCTGAAATACACGAAAAAAATTAGCGAATTTCAAACAAATGTTTCGTTACAAACTTATTATCTTACAGTTGTTATATTAAGTTAATAAAAATTTTGAAGAATACTTACGCGGGGTTGAAGTCAAGATGGGATTAAAAGAATTTATAGAATTTAGTGGGGTATGACATCTTTCGTGCCCTGCAATAAATACACAAATTAGAAATTCTTGAATGAACAATTCAAAATACATACCACCACCACTGCTGTTAGAAGCTGCAACAGTTGTACAATATGTGGCATTTTCAGTTAAAACATTCAGTCCTTTCATTAAAAAAATACATACGTATACAAATAATTCAAGTTTACAAGTTTATAAAAATACTTACACGGAATTAAAGGAGTGAAAGAATTATTTCCAAGTTCTTGGTCATGATTTATTTGCAGCTCTTGTCCTGCAGTGAATAATACTTTATAAAATTATGATTTTTTAAAATCTAACGACAAACACATACCATTACAATTACCACTGTCAACTTGTCCAGTAACTTTACAATATGTATGATCTTCATTTAGAGAAGTCAATTCTAAGGAAAAATAAACAAAAACTATTAGAACAAAAATAAAAACAATGCAAATTTTTACAAAAAATAACTCGTAAACAAATAAAAGCTTTAATTTGGTTTTCACTATATGAAAGCATGTACTTTCCTGTATAGACAAAATTTATCAAAAATTATTAAATACATTTAAAAAATAAGTTTTTAAAATTTTTTTTCCAGGTAAATTTTTAACGTAAAACCCAACAAGTTCAGCTTGGCGTGTGAGGGTCAGAGACGCAATAGACTGGGTGTTGTCGTTGTGGAAAAAATTAGTTAAAACCCAGTATTCGAAGTGTAATGTAGAAGAAGCACGTAGTATGTCTTTTCTTTTCCGCTTCTACGCATCTCACACGCCAAGCTGGATTTGTATATCTATAGGATTCTTTACATGTTCTAAACTTCATATGCACTCGGGATATTATTAGTTATTACTTATTACTGATTAATTACCACAATGGATTAAAGAGACAAAAGTAAAATACTTACGTTCCGTCGTCAACGATGTAGGTAAAAACAGCTTAGGTAAAACTCCATGTTTTAGGCAATGATTTGTTTCTTTATCGTCTAGTGCAAAATGTTTATCACATACACGATGATTGTTGTACACAACTTTGGAATCCAGTGTTTTCAATTTTAAGTTTCCCACAAGATTCAACCATAAAATGAAAAGTTCTGGAAATCTCGTTGGATTAGGAAACCTATGACGCGGATCCGAATTATTTGGTTGGCAGTTTGGGACAGCACATCCTGCTTTACCCATTTTGCACAATTATTTAAAATGCACTTGATATTTACTGTGACGACACTACCACACTGCACAAATAATAAATAAATAAAATACACGTGTGTGACGCATGAATTCCTACTAAAATTGCGTTGCCCACTAAATTTGACAATTGACATTGCAAGCTGGTAATTTAAAAGTTACTAGATTCATGAATTGAGATCAAGGACGTTGAATGATCAGGACGGAGGGTCAATTCAAAAAAGTGAAAACGGCGCCAATGCACGTTAAGTAATAAAAGGTTACTAAAGTAGACCATTCTACGCATGTCTAACCAGTAGCGTCTCGTTAGATTTATAAAATGGTGCACGTCACGAGACGCTTCCAATCTAAAATGTTAATTTTATAATTATTTATAATCAAACACACTTTATTTTGAGTCCAGCTGCTTAAATTTAACAGTTAAAGCAACTAACAGAATCGTTTTCCAAATTGTACGTTAGATATACTTTACGTCCACGCCATACTACGCCTCTGCCTTGTATAGGAGAGAGAGAGTAATAGAGTCGTAAAAGGTTACTTTAGAGTGAGCGAATGCCTTCAACATTTTAGCATTGGCAGCATAGGCGACCCTCCGTCCTGGTCATACAACGTCCTTGATTGAGATTCATAAATCTAGTAACTTTTGGTAATTTTATGCAGCTTAGCCATCTGTTGGTCTGGGAGAAAAGTAATGCGGCGGCCATGACAGTTTCAAAGTTGCCTATGTGAGTAAACATTCTACGTAGTATTGGGTTACCTATTGTGGCGGATTTTATCCCCACAATAATAAAAGTCAATTAAATTAAACGATTTATTCACAATTCTACAGAATATTACATATGAGCAAAAATAATGAATAGTCAGTTTTAGCGTGGTAATTCTCGCGACGCGACCGTGAGAGCGTGTGTTGGTGACGCCGGAACTGGTGCCATAAACTTGCCGATAATACAGGTACCTACAGATTGCCGATAATACAGGTGCCTACAGTCCCCCCCACCAGTGACGACTGTCACGTTGAAATTGAAAATTTGACTTTTTTCTTTTTTGAGATGTCTTTTTCGGGAATTTGCAGGTCATAGCAATGATCATGCAGTACTGCATCCAAGGGTGACTTTTGTAGCATGTACGCCGGTTTCACTCGGTCTTTGCTTACTCTCATTTCTGTCTCTTTATACCTTATAGTGAAAGTTTTTTCGTTTCTGCTAACAACTTCATGTGGTCCTGTGTACGGTGCTACTAATGGTCTTCTAACTCCATCTACTCGTAAAAATACATGGCTGCAGTTCTCAAGTTCAGGGCTCACACAAGGTCTCTGAGTGCTGTGCCAACTTGTTGGTGTAGAACTTACGCTATTCATAAACTCTTTCAAGTTTTGTATAAAAATTTCAACAGGAGGCTGATTTTCGGTCGCAGTAGGAACAATCAAATCCGCCGGCAAACGAATTAATTGGCCGTATATTATTTCTGCGGCGCAAAATTTTGCGTCGTCTCTTAAGGCCGTTCTCAATCCAAGCAAAACTGCTGGCAGCTTAATGGTCCAGTTCGGTGATTCGTGGGCGATTAATGCTGCTTTGATCGTGCGGTGAAGACGTTCGATTTTACCGTTTGCCTGTGGGTGGTATACTGTAGTTCGAAATCTTTTAATGCCCAATATTTTATCAAATGATACGAAGAGTGAGCTCTCGAATTGAGTTCCTCGGTCTGTCACGATAGTTTCTGGTACTCCGTACCTCGCTATCCAGTGCGTGAAAATGGCTTCAGCGACGGTCTCCGCTCTAATATCTGCAATCGGAATAGCTTCAGGCCAGTGGGAATATCTGTCAATTAGAGTGAGACAGTATTTATAATTTCTTGATGGTGGTAGCGGTCCAATGAGGTCTAAATGTACATGTGTAAACCGGGTATTTGGGACTGGGAACGGTTGCAGCGGTGATTTTGTGTGGCGGTGAACTTTTGCTCGTTGACATTGAATACAAGTTTTCGCCCATTCACCCACGTCCTTTCGAATGGAGGGCCAAAAGAAACGTTCAACCATGAGTCGTTTTGATGCTTTAATTCCGGGGTGGGAGAGCTGGTGAACAGAATGGGCTATTACACCACTTTTTTTTTATTGCAAAATCTAAAAGTATTTATCTCAACTTAAATTTTGACACTAATACCATGGACTTTATTATTGCCCTAGTGTACAAAAAAAATTATTTAATTTCAAATTTTGCTTGTGACGTCATTGCCCTGCACTTGCGTTACTGCACAATGCGCATTCGACCCGATATATTCGATTTAAGTTGGCAATAGATTTCCAACTGTAATGTCACTCGACCAGTCATTGTAAACAAAGAGATTTTTTGTCGAATTATCGATAATAACCGCTTCAGTAGTAAACGGTAAATTAATAAATTCACTACCGCACCTAACAATGCAAAAATATACTTGGTGACACAGCCCGGTCAGTATGTCTGCTAAAGTTTGTTATTTGAGGTTATGTAATATTGTCATGTGCTGTGAAAAACATTTGAAGAACGTTTATATTATTAATAATAATATCATTATGGATAATAATAATGATGTTACAATCATCTCAAACCATGAGGTACAGGATATGGCTGTGAACGTTGATTTAGAAACAGCAAATATTCTATTTAACGGTACGTAGTGATTTGTACATATTTATGTACTTGAATTACATTAAAGATTATTGTTTGTAATAAATATTAACCAATAATACGTATATCGTAGACTCAACTCAAGCAAAATTATTTTTGGAAACTTGCATACTCCAAGACAACACTGAATCTGATGGTTTCTCACCTGTTCCTCAAACGGTCAACCAGGCGGTATTTAGTCGTAAAAAAGGCCGGCCAAAATAGATGAAGAAGCTATAGAATTATTTCTCCAGTCAAGGGAATAATTTAGCTCTCAATTTCATGATCGTAAAACCATTAAAGTGCATTTATGGCAACAAATTGCTGATAAGTTAGAAGCCAGTGGTTTTACGATAGGAAAAAATGGGGCGGAGAAGTGCAAACAAAAATTTTCAAATCTTCAGAAGCAATATATTAGCCACATTACCGACGTAAAAACTACAGGTGAAAAGAACAGGAAACCCCCATTATATTCTGAAAGACTACATAGTATATTAGGTAAAAAATAATTATACATATTTAACCATTTCAATAAAAAATTAAATGTTGTATTGTTAGGTACAAAGGACAGAATTAATCCAAAAAAAAACAAAGGACTCTATCAGAGGAGGAGCCAGCAGTGTCTGACAAAGAGAATATCGTAAACCGATTTGCAAATAAAAGATATACTTTAGTGAAATCAAACACAGATACATATGTATATGTATGAAGGTAGTTAAAGAAGAATTAGAAAAAGACCTAAAATTAATAATGAAAATATCAACACACTGTCCACTTCATTAGGCGAGCAAAATAGCCAAAGGGAAAGAATGGTTGATCTTTTTGCAGATTTTGTTATAAGTAGTAAGAAACGCAAGTATGAATCAGAGGAAAATGATTTCTTTAAATCAGAATTCTTCTTTGAGTGATTTTATTTTATGAATTAAGTTGTTTTTTGTTAATTTTTGTAAAAAGAAAATGAAGAAATAAATATTTTTATTGATTAAAACATTTGAAATATAGAATTTACATATTTATTATAAGTTGTGCAGGAATTCTGTTTCGTTTTGCTTTTCCCAACCTTTACAATATTCTAAATAATTATAAAATCATTCCGCACATTAGTACGTATCTGCAATTATTTCTTCAGTCTATTGGTCATTATGTAGTATACAAAAAAGTATTTTCTATAACTGTCCTGTCTGCACTTAGAGGATGGTTATTTCTGTCCATTCGGTTCAAATTTATCATACGGGATTTATCACTAAACTGGTCACTTCACCAAAACTTTCTTATTTAACACTTATTTATTACCTTTGTCCCTTTGTACTCAGCTTATGACGTGTTCTCCATTTTTATTAAAGAAACGAAAACACGACTGTTGGTAAACAAAAACAAATCACACATGTCAAATGAAGTGAAGTGGTACCAACCCATTTTCACCCAACATCGAAACTAACTAAAACTCATCGAGCTTGAACACGATTGGTTGATAGAGTCATTACGGGCAACTACGTCATGGCCTCCAGATTTAAATTTCTAATGCCCGTAATTCAAAATCAAATGCCATTTTGACATAACCAATTGTGTCATAGGGCTTCTTCCTATATATATTTTGTGCGTATAATGTTTTTTTTCGTGGTGTAATAGCCCATTGAAAGCAATTTGACGAAATTCTACAGGAATATATGGCCGAAAACGTCCTGTAGAGGTCTCACATGACAGTATTAGATTCATCGCTGGCAGTTGCAAATTTTGGAATTGTAGATCTTGTTTGGATTGCAACTCCTTAAGGTCAAGGTCTTTCTCTTGGGCTTTTGCTACCAGTGAATAATCGATACTTGGACCACAGTCAACGACCTCTAGTCTGGATAATGCATCGGCGACTGTATTTTCGTTTCCTTTCACATACTGGATATTCGTTGTGAATTGTGAAATAAAGTCCAAGTACCTTGTTCTTCTAGGCGATTCTTTTTTATTACCTGTAGACTTCGTTGAGTATGCGAAAATTAACGGTTTATGGTCGGTCATGATAATTAATTGTCTTCCTTCAACCAGGGGTCGGAAATGTTGTACAGCAGCATATATTGCAAGAAGTTCGCGGTCATATGTGCTATATTTTTTCTGTGACTCTGATAATTTTTTTGAGAAAAATCCCAAGGGTTGGTGATTATTGTCGGTATTTTGGTATAAGACTGCGCCCATACAGTCGTTCGAAGCATCACAAGTTAAAATTAACGTGGCGTTAGCTGCTGGGAATGCTAAGGTACAAGATTCAACCAAACTTTCTTTGCAGTTTTCAAATGCTTGTTCGGTTTCTTGGGACCATTCAATTATGGTGTTATCGTTCTTTTTTGTTTTGTTGTGCAAGAGTAATGTCAACGGTGCTTGATGTGCTGCTGCATTTTTGACGTGGCTTCTATAAAAATTTAAGATTCCAAGGAATCGTCTCAGCTCTTTTATAGTTTTTGGTTTACTATAATTTTGGATCGTGTTTATTCTCGCAGGTAGTGGTTTTAATCCTTCCTTGGAGACGTGAAAACCCAAAAATTCGACTTCGCTTCGACCAAAAGAGCATTTTTGTGGGTTTATTGTAAGTCCGTGCTTCTCTAATCTGCTTAACACCTCACGTAAATGTTGTTCATGTTCTTCTGGTGTGTTTGATGCGATAAGGATGTCGTCGATATACACGAAAACAAACTCCAGATTTTGCAGGACTTGGTCGACAAATCTTTGGAATGTCTGGGCTGCGTTCCTGAGCCCGTATGGCATGCGTAAGAATTCAAACAATCCAAATGGCGTAATAACAGCCGTCTTTGGAATTGCCTCGGGGGAGACGGGAATTTGATTGTAAGCACGAACCAGATCCAGAGTGCTAAAAATTCTTTTTTTATGCAAAATATATGTAAAATCGTGGATGTTTGGAACAGGGTATCTATCGGGCACGGTAAGCGCATTTAATCGTCTATAATCCCCGCATGGGCGCCATTCTCCATTTTTCTTAGGGACCATGTGCAGTGGGGATGCCCACGGGGATTTGGAAGGTTGACATATACCTTTTGAACATAGATCTTCGAATTCACGCTTTGCAACGGCAAATTTGTTTGGCGGTAATCGTCGTGCTCGTGAAAACACAGGTGCTGAATTTTGGTCTGTTTCAATAAAATGCTTCACTAATGCGTTACGCATTTCGTTTCTGATGGCTGAGTGACCGCAGGGAATTCAGATAGCACGCTCGTCCACGGCGAACCAGCAGTTGGTGATATTGTGCTGAAAGCTTGAACGGTGATAGACTCATTGAGACAACAAACGCTTACCTCAAGTTGTGTAGTTTGATCGATAAGTTTTTGGTTGGCAAGGTCGACTAATAAGCGATGTTTTTTTAAAAAATCGGCTCCTAAGATTGGTTTTGTTATGTCGCTGATGAGGAAGTTCCATGTAAATTGGCGACGTAGTCCCAAATCGAGCTGAAGTGTGCGTCTACCATATGTGGAGATGCTTCCCCCATTAGCGGTGTACAGTTGATATTCACACGGACGTAAACTACTTGACCTTTTTATAAGTTGCTTAGGTATGACGGAGACGTCGGCTCCAGTATCCACGAGAAATTTTATCTGATTTTTGTGGTCCAGTATAAATAACCGTGCTGATGTTACTTCGCCGACTGTCTGTGATGTGTTGACAGACGGCGTCGTTACTCGTTTTTTGGGGTCGTAAATGAGCATGGTTTTTCGCATTTTCGTGCCTGGTTGCCGAATTTAAAATGAAATCGGCACATCGGGTATTTTTGAGGATCGCGCTGCCTGGAGCGAGAACGTGTACGAGTTCCCAACCGGGTAGCTGAAAGTTTTGTTTCCAATTGCTCTAATCTTTGCAAAATTTGTTGTAGATCGGGTGATGGTTTCTGTTGGATGGCGTTAATTGCATGGCTTGGGGCATTATCTGCGATAGCGTCCGCTGTTGCCCCCAAATCTTCCAAATTTCCTTTTGTCGCGCTGAGAATCGCGCGCATGGTTTGCGGAAGGCGCTCCAACCACTGCGTGCGTAGCATGCCTTCGTTCATTTCCGGTATCAACTGTTTCATCTCTCTTAACAACTGCGAGGGACGCTTATCCCCTAAAGTTAATTCATTGAAGTATTTCTTATACCTTTTCACGTCGCTGTCTTGGTATTCTTTAATTAAAGTTGTCTTGAGTCTCTCATACGGGTCTGTTTGTGGCGGATTTGCTAACAGGTCTTGCACTAGGACGCTTTGTTCTTCGTTTAAGATCGCCGCCACGTGGTCGAATTTAGTTGATGACTGGCTAATTTTTGCTAATCGAAATTGTGTCTCTACTCTGCCGAACCACGCTCTTGGATTGGAGGGCCAAAATGCTGACAATTTAAGTGAAATTGAACTAACCGCTGGTCCTGTTCTTTCTTCAGTTGTTTCTGGTCGGTCGGTCATTATTGTACTTCCTTGTTCACCATCGAATGAGATTAGGCTGTCGGTGAGATTGGTGTTGGGCATTTTTCGGGGCACGTGGTTTCACGAAAATCACAATTGCACGTAGTCTTTACACGGTTTCGGCACCAATTTGTGGCGGATTTTATCCCCACAATAATAAAAGTCAATTAAATTAAACGATTTATTCACAATTCTACAGAATATTACATATGAGCAAAAATAATGAATAGTCAGTTTTAGCGTGGTAATTCTCGCGACGCGACCGTGAGAGCGTGTGTTGGTGACGCCGGAACTGGTGCCATAAACTTGCCGATAATACAGGTACCTACAGATTGCCGATAATACAGGTGCCTACACTATGCTTAGTATCATGCTCTGTCACTGACAGATTTTGCGAGGTTGCCACATTGTGCAGTTTTACTACGCGCCAAGTTCAAATCCAGACTGACTTTTTTTTTTTTTTTTCATATTACAATTTTTTTAAAAATTTAAAATGTGAACTTTCTCTATATTACATTATTTTACAAATAGCCGTCACGCGCCGGTTCCCCATTAGTGATGGATCGACTGTATTAATGACATTTGCTCTTCTGAAGGGAGTGGGCGGCCGCTGTGGCTCTACCCTGTCTAGCCGCAATTTAGGTTAATTTTGGATAATGTGGGCAAAATCCTTTAATTTAAAATTTTGGAGTTAAATCAATTAATTAGCTAACTTGTCTGTTAAACCAGACTAAAATCGTTAAATGAGTTCGCGATTAAGTCCAAATCACAAAACAAAATAATTAAATTATTAATTTGATCCAAATAAACAAATTTAAAATAATCAAAAAATAATAATAATGAATTAAAAGAATACAACTCCGAGTTGTTACTCACGAATTGGGAAACTCTTAAAAAAATCGTAATAGAATATTTCGTTAAACTTTTCGAAATAAAACAAAGTACTAACTATTCAAATAAAATCAAAGTTATAAAATTTAAATAAATCAAAAAATTTGCTTACTAGAAACCTAGTAATAAATCTAAGCAACTTGTTAATCTCTAATTCAAGCAAACACAAGAATTAGAAGAGCTTAATTAGCTTTCGCTAATTAGAAAAGAAGGTACTTATTTAGCCTAGTTCCAGAAAGAAAGCACTAGACACAGAATTTAATTCTAACTTAACTGAATTTAAATTTACACTGGTAACTTTAAACAAAATCAAATCGAATTAATTGATTGTAATAAAAATTACAGATTATCAAATTTTAACAAAAGATCGCAAAACGCACGTCTGTTTTCGAAAAAAGCTCATTTCGTACTTCCTTCCAGTTACCAAATTTGTTTCCACCTAAAGATTTCTACCCCTACTTTCTACACCCGCTATATGGTTCTTTGATTGGTTAAAACCTAGATCATTGATTGTTTCTTTGTTTGTCAAATTTTCTAAATTGTTGCTAAATGAACTAATAAGAAAATAGTACCATGATCTAAAAATAATAAAACCAAAATGAATAAAAAATAATACAATAAATAAATCTTATATTTAAACAAAATCTAATTATCGCACTCTTGTTATAACAATTTAATTGCAATGATTTATTATCAATCTGGTTTACAAATAATCTTACTGGATTCAAAATTACCTAAATAAATCCTAACTAAATGACTGTTGGGCCTCGCTAATTAAGAGCGACAGAAAAGGGTTAATAGTTCAGGCAATAAAAGAAAGTTAGTCTTATCATGTAATTCATGCATCTGAATTATTTTTGTCCTTAATGTGTTATCAATTTTATTTCGAAATTATTAAATTTATTCTAAAAAATAAATAAAATTTACTCTTTTTGAATTTCGACAAAAGGACACTGCCTGTCTGTTTGTGAAAATCAAATCTTTAATAATGTTATTTTTCTAATTAATAAATGACTTTTATAACCACAATTTGCAAGACACATGCAACTAAATAGGTGAAAAATAATTTGCAACAGAATTAATAAAATAGTTAAATAAATTATTTAAAAAAATAGATAGTTAAAAACAAAAACGTTGAATTTTTGAAAATAAAGAAATAATAAGGCAAAAAAAAAATTTTTATTTTAATTCAGTAAACATCTGAGTGCCAGGCCTTGTTTAAAAATATGCAACTTTTATCGATTTTAACACTTGTTTAAATGCAAATACCACTTTTAACACGGTAAATACACCACTGTTAGTGTTTTGTCTACCAATATGTTGTCACCATTCTTTTTTGCCTACCCTCACTCCAGTCTTATTATTAACTCAATGGTGGTATACCTGCAAGTGCAAGATGAATTATCAACAATTATAAAGTGTCAGCGAAGGTCGTTGATTGGCTACAAAAGTTCTTGGTTATGCTTTCTCTATCATGCCTCTCTTTCTAGTTGTCTACCATTTGATACTCACACTCGTTTAACAAATTGCATATAGCGTAGGCGCAGATAAACATAAGTATAGTGTTACCAGAGTTTTTTGTCATCTAATCATGATAAAGACAAATAATTGTGAGAAATTAGTATTAATCAGTAAAAGCTGCAAAAGATGTACCTACTGTTAAAAATAATTATAAACTGTTTGATCAAAAAATCAAGTTATTTAATAATTTTTCTTTTTTGATAATAAATAATTATTAAAGTTTGTTCGATGTTACAAAAGTAAAACAACTTTAAGGGTTTGTTTTAGACTAATTTATTCAATAAAAAACTTAACAATATAAAACTTATTTACTTTGGTTCTAAACCAGATTTACAAAAAATGTATTTTACAAAGAAAATTTTACTTAATATAAAAACATTTATGTAAGCGCTGTAAAAATACAAGTTATTAATTGCAAGCGAAGTAAGTCATTAATCTATGCTTATTCATTACTAAAGCTTAACTTAAGGAAATATTTATTACAAAACAATTAAAAAATTTAAATAAAATTAAGGACAAATAACGCAATTTATTTTAAGAATTTACAAAAATTTAGTAAAAGATATGTTTAATTAAAGATTAAATAAAGTTTTTTACTGCATGTTTTAAATAGGAACTAAAAGTGTTCCATTTTCTATATAAATCCCGTATCCATAAACCAATTCCTTAATAACTTTAATAAATATGGTGTCGGCGAACATGTACATACCTACATTTTTTTCCTAGTAAGTGAATTTTTAAAGAACGGTTTATTTACATCCACACCAAGGTACGTCCACACTACTATGTTGAACTCTCCACAATTAGAGACACAAGCCACTGAGGTATATGAACTTTTATGTAACGCAGAAATTAATTGCATCAGTATCTCTGTGGTAATTTTTTGATCAAAACTCACAAAGGTAGATTGTTTCCAGTTTTTGAATAATCCCCCTACCATTATTATTTGTAGATTTATATGGACCAGTTATTTGATTATTTAGTTTATCATATTTATAAACTAAGAAAATAAAAATAATCTTGCTGAACAAATATGAGAAATTTTTTAAACCTAAATGGATTTTCATTTCTTCGTATTGTTTTACACAGTGTTTGCCTAAATTAGAAAGTGGCAATGCGGCTACATTCATTATCCTTAAAACATATTTCAATAAACCTCTTTACAAGTTTATGTTGCTTGCCCATTTGTGAAGTGTGTGGGAGAAGAATATTCATTGTATTTCTCACATAGTTATAAGTAGCTTCCTTTACTTAAGTATTTTAAAGCAAAAGCTTTAGAAATATCATCACGGCTTTATTTTATTTTATTGTTTTATTATGTTTTTTTTTCTGTTAAAATGTCCAGTTGTAATTTGCTAAATACTTGCAATAATTGTCTTTCCAAAGTATTCTTTTCTTTTGCAATAATATCAATTTTATTATTTAGTTTTTTACTTTGTATTCGTAATAAATTTGTTCTTTTAATTCATCATTGTTTTTTTTAATTTGCAATATTTTTCTGCAAGCGACTCTTCTGGTTGTTTTCATGAAGTTTTACCTACATCAGAAACAGAACTGGTTTCTTCATCTACTCTAACAGCTTCTTTCACCAATTCTTTTCCTTTTTTACTTTTGATTTTTGCGTTTCTAGAGGACTCTTGTTCTTTTCTTTTTTTTTTAGGTATAAGAAAGAAACAGCTACAATACAAAGTTAGAATAAATTTCTAAGCGTCTTTATTGTTTATTGAGGTATGCACTTATGCATCAAGTTAAAATCTTTTTTTTTTCGATCATATTTACAATATTCTTAAAACAAAATAATTTACAAGATTTTTAATGCTTTTACATGTGCGCTGCTAAGGTCTTTTCAGCGACCACTTATGCATGATATAAGAATAATCATCATTATTTATGCCAACATTTTAATTTAGTACCTAGTTCTTAGCCCCGTTTCAGATGGACGCGTACGGTCAGCGTGCGTACCATCAGCGCGCTGACGGTCAGCGCCGTGATTTCTTTTCACATGTACACGTACGAAATTCTGCAGTTTAGTATCAAAATGGCACTGTTGCCATATGTGCAGCTATGTGCATTTTGCAAAATAAGCAAAAAAAAATAGAGATACCTAAAGTTTTCGCGATGTTACAGGCATTTTAATAACAATTTTTCAATAATAATTCATATTTTATCAATGATTGGAGGTCTGAAAATTTGCATGAAAGTTTTTTTTAATGAGTATTGGGTACTAAAAGAATAGAAAATTTCAAAGATACCGCAGATATCAAGGTACTTGTATTTCGTAGGTCAATTTGACATGAACTGCACCGTATAATTTTTTTAAGTACTGTACATCTCAAAAAATATTTAGTTATCCAAAACTAGAGGAAATGAAGTAAGTTAAATAAGAATTTTCCATTTAAAATAATTTTGGCAACACTGTACCAGCGTTTTTCTTCTATCAGCTCCGTACTATCAGCGTCTATCTGAAAGCACCCATATAAACAATGGCCCGTACGCGCGCGTACGGTACGCCGCGTCGGAGAGCCACGCGTACGCTGACGCTGACGAAAAAACGCGCGCTCACGATCAGCGTCCATCTGAAAACTCAGATTAAAGTAATGCCAATGGTATGCACGCTGACCGTACGCGTTTATCTGAAACGGGGCTTATATTGGCTTTTGCTGTTTTATGCTTAACTGTTATAGTCAATTTATTTTAATTTATTAGCTACTTAATAAATAAATAGTTGTTTACTTTTTGGCTTTAAGAACTTGGTTTTTAATAATTTAATATTACTATCCGTTTCTACTTTTGTTTTTCTATACTCTTTAAAATCTTCAGCCTTGAAATGTTTACTGCAAACAGCACTTAATGTTGAAATCACTTTCCCTTTTATTCCAGACGCTTTAATCTAAAGGTCTTTCAATTTTAATTTTTTTGAAATCGGTGGTAAGTAACTGACGCTGTAGCTAGACTTTGTCTTGTTTTTTCATAATAATTCTCAATTATCAATGAGACAATTTGCTTCAAGGAAAAAGTAAGTCCATGGCGTTCCATTCGAATTGAGTTGAGATCCCTGAATTTGACACACTTGTACATTTTGCTAACATAACCTGTCTTTGTGTCTGTCACAGATCACGCCTTGTCATTACTCTTATTTTACCCCATGTCAGATAAATGCTAGCTTGCCAAATCTCTTTTGAGAGAAAATGCGATGTTAGTGGTTTTATAAGAAAAAATAGACTGTACACATATCTCTTTATACCACCCAATCGCATTTATTTTGAAATAAACAGTAATATAAAATTTGTTACTACGATACAACAAAGATGCAAAACAATTGTTCAGTTATTGTTAACCACAATTGTCACATTTTGACGGTTGTCAAATAGGACTCTTATTTAATTCAGAGCATGGCCAACTGAGAACGCAAACAAGGTCCTTCTTTACGGAAAATGCGTGGAATAGAAATTGTAAATAGACCACACCAAATTTCATCACATTTCAGAACTGAACATAAAGAGTGAAACACAGAAGAGTGAATTTTAAGTCAATGTGGGAATTCAGTAGTAGCTCCAATAGAATTCAAGAAAAATTACAAATTATTTTTCCAAATACAAAGTATTGTAAGGAAACATGCACTCGCGTGTGAAGAACTAAATCTAGGTAATTTCTGTCATAAAAAACCAACATGTGTTGCTATAAATTTGCCTCTACAAAGCTTTTTTAAAGCGTGGTGTTTAGACGAGTCACCTGAAAATTCTTCTGAGTTAGCAATAATGATTTTACATTACGTTTACTGCGAATCAATTTTAAAAATTTATTTAACGGATTTGGTGTGGGTTGGCATCTGACCAGTGATGTGTATTATGGAAATTAAATATGCCATTTTTTGTAAAGCAGCATTTGCCCGTTATTAATATTTTCAACAATGAGACATGCACAAGGGATATTCGGACGACTATTTCCCGAACAAAACTTAAGCCTTAAATCTCTTGAATATATTTGTTTTGCGAGAAATAACGAAAAAATAGGAATTTTTAGATTTATATAGTGCATATAGGCGGCATATAGTTTCCAACATATTTTCAATAGCAACGAGTATATAAACTTAAAAAATAACAAAATGTGTGAGCGTTTTGGTAAAAAATCCGCTGTGAAAATCGGACAGAAATATAACAAAACTTACTCCCATTAATACCTTAAAAGCAAGATATTCTGCACGGAAACAGTTTGAACAATTCTGTAGTGAGAGAAATTATATTTTAAATGAAAAGACAACGGTAGAAAAATTGGCTGTAATTCTTTGATAATTTGCACTAATGCAATAGTTTTGATAATTTGCACTAGTGCAGAATTATCGCATAATTTGATTACGATAAGCTTGATTTCAAAATTTTGAGTGATTTGATTGGCGTAACTGTTGTGAGGAAAATAGTCGAGGTAAATGCAGAATTTTCAGCACTTCTTGCTAGTAACCATTTGCAAGAAGCAACTCTTTATGAATAATCTGCCTCTGTGAGTCCTTGTACTCCCTGTACATGATAGGGATAAAGCAAATTTCTGTGCAAAATCTTCCAAAGTGTCCAATAGCTAAAGTTAAATTATTGGAATATTTCCTGTGTATTAGCCAATCGATTTACCTTTACTTCCTCTAAAACTTCTTTTAGAGTTTTAAAGTTTACTTTCTTTAGGTAGTACAGAACCTGTCTCGCGTAATCGACTAGTTATTTCAGCAAAAGTTTGTCTGCTTGGATGTTTTCGCTGAGGATATCGTTCTGCATACCTTCGCTCTGTATCACGAGAGTTGTCTAAATATTTAGTCTAAGAGCTAGTAACGTTTTCGAAAAAAAAATTAGCAATGCTAGTTTTTTGATATGTCATCTCTTTCGTTCTCTTGGTCAACATTTGGTAAAAATACTAACTTTTTAAATAATTTTAAAAAGAGTTATTGTTGTGTATTAGGCTAGAGTCACGAGTTGGCTGTGACAATAATGACATTAGTTTTTTAGTTTTTTTCGTGAACACAGTCAATCGTGTTCGATCCTATTCAAGAGAACGTTGTATCTTGTTTTATAATAAATAAACAGTTAGATATCGTTTAACTGAACTTCCTGTTATTCCCGGTGTTACCCACAAACACAAAAGTGGTGTCAGGAGTGGGATTATCACACTGGGAACTTTTTTATAACCGGGATTTAGTGTTACCCCAAATCTAATTCGTAATGACCGATCCAACCCAAGTATCACCAGAAATGATGGCATCCATGGCCGCCATTTTGGCTCAAGCATTTCGAGATTCGTTACCGGCCGTTGTCGCCTCCGCAAGTCCCGACATTGCCAACGCAGCAAACGCAGGCAATAACAGTCAGCTTCGTGCACCTCGCTTCACTATGGCTGAATTCCACCCAACAGAGGGCACCTCCGTCAAGGATTATTTCACGCGGTTCTCCTGGGCTCTGGAACTGAGTGAAATTCCAGTTGGACAGCACGCGAACTATGCGCGTGTTTACATGGGAAGAGACCTCAACGACACACTTAAGTTCTTGATTAACCCTCGTCAACCTCAGGAATTAGGGTATGCCGAAATCCAGGAAACTCTCATAAAACATTTTGACCACGCAAAAAACAAGTTTGCTGAGAGTATCAAGTTCCGTAATCTTACACAAAATTCGGGTGAATCAGTCGCAGACTTTGCTCTTAGACTTAAACAAGGCGCAGTGTATTGTGAATACGATGCTTTTTTAGACAGAATGCTCATCGAACAACTGTTGTTTGGACTTGAATCACAAGTGACGTGTGATGAAATTATTGCAAAAAAGCCAACATCTTTTGCGGAAGCATTCGAAATCGCAAACTCGCTCGAAGCAACTCGTTTAACATCGGACACAGTGAAAAACAAGGTGGAACCAGCGAACAAGTTAGGGTTTGCATCTCCCAAGCTGAAGTACCCGAAACGCCCAATTCAAAACAAACCTCCACATCTTCAAGGAGCACAAAAACCCGCCGGTTCATCTTATCAACCGTGTCGAAACCAGGTTAATCGACGGGTCTGCCAGGGTTGCGGAGGTCAACATGCCCGATCTCTATGCCCGTATCGCGACGCCACCTGTCATAACTGCGAGAAAAAAGGCCACATCGCTCGAGTTTGTAAATCTGGAAAAGTTTCACAAGTTACAGAGGAATCTGATATTGAAGAGGAATATCAGGCTGAAGAAGTCGATCAGATTCGACGTCTCAACAAAATTGACGCTGTCAACACAGTAAAATTTCCTGGAAAGGCCATGCTTGATGTTCTCATTAACAGACGCAACGTCAAAATGGAAATTGACACTGGGGCGCCGTGCGCCTTGGTGAGTAAACAAACGCTTGACAGTGCTAAAATTAAATATAAATTGCTGAAAACCAACCAACAATTTGCGAGTCTTTCCGGTCACAGAATCACCTGCCTTGGCCGCTCATCCGTCAACGTTCAAATCGGATCCTCAGTCCGGAAACTCGACCTCTATGTTGTGGATGGCACAGTGAACTCGCTTCTGGGCCGCGAGTGGATCGTGGCCTTTGTAAATGAGATTAGTTTCTCAACTTTTTTTGGAAGCGCAACTTCAGTCCATGCTGCCAATTCGGTATCCCCAAGGCCATCACTTCAACAACAGGCTCAGCTAAACGGCATTCTGAAGCAGTTTGAGAATTTGTTTGACGACAAACCTGGCAAGCTCATAGGACCTCCTGTCAAATTACATTTCAAACCTGGATACACACCTGTGTTTTCCAAACCTCGAGACATTCCCTACGCCTTACGGGACGCTTACGCGCGCGAAATCGATGCCAAGCTGAGTTCAGGTGTGTACAAACGCGTCGAATACTCAGAATGGGCTTCGACTACCCATGTGGTGGCAAAAAAGAACGGGAAACTACGTATCACAGGAAATTATAAGCCCACCTTGAACCCTCAGCTGATCATTGACGAACACCCTATTCCACGAGTGGACTATATTTTCAACAAGATGAAAGGCGCAAAATGGTTCTGTCATCTTGACATCACAGATGCGTATACGCATCTCACAATCGACGATGAATGCGCTCATGCGATGACTCTTAACACGGCCACTCATGGTCTGATCCAACCAACACGCGCCGTCTACGGCGCAGCCAACATTCCAGCAATTTGGCAACGTAGAATGGAGGAAGTTCTGCGAGATCTGACCTGTGTCGTCAATTTTTTTGATGATATTATAGTCTTTGCAAACTCATATGACAACTTGCTTCAGGCTCTGTGTGCCGTACTGGAAAGGTTGCGTCATCATGGACTGAAACTTAACCGAGCCAAATGTAAATTTGCAGAAACTTCTCTCCACTGCTTGGGACACAAACTAGATGCACAAGGAATCCACAAATCTGACTGCCACATCAAAGCTATCCGCGACGCACCGAAACCTTCGACACCAGAAGAGCTTTAACTTTTTCTCGGCAAGGCTACATATTATAGCGCATTTATCCCCGATTTGTCAACGCGAGATCGGCCTTTGCGTGATATGTTGTGCAAAGAACCGTTTAACTGGACTCCATCTGGTGAAAAAGCATATCTCGACATCAAAGAAACTCTCGTATCACCTCAAGTTCTCATGCAATATGACCCCTCGTTACCACTTTTACTAGCAACTGACGCCAGTAAAACCGGGTTAGGAGCTGTCCTCTCACACCGCCTGAACAACGGTTTGGAACGACCAATAGCCTATGCAAGCCGCACGATGACCACCACGGAGCAGCGTTACCCTCAAATTGACAAGGAAGCTCTTGCGATTGTGTGGGCTGTTCAAAAATTTTTTGTCTACCTCTACGCACGACATTTCGTTCTCATCACGGATCACAAACCGTTGACACAAATCTTGCACCCAGAAAAATCACTTCCAGTGTTGTGCATTAGCCGGATGGCAAACTACGCCGACTATTTGGCTCATTTTGACTTTGAGGTGATTTTCAAAGACTCAAAGGCAAACGCCAACGCAGACTACTGTTCAAGAGCACCGTTACCTGCCATAATCGACCAAGTTTCAGTTCAATCACTGGGAGAGGGGGAAGAAGATGAGGAAGAACAAATGGACGAGTTCGACCATTTTGTTCTGCACCAGATCAAACAATTACCTGTTCGAGCAGAAGCAATCGCAAGAGCAACAAGGAAAGATAACCATCTTGGAAACATTTTGAGACTTTTGGAGTCAGGCCAAGACCTCTCTCGTCATGGCTTTAGGCCGCCTGAAGCCAACTACACTGCAGCCGCTAATTGTTTACTGTTTGAGCATAGAGTTGTGATTCCGCCTTCACTCAGGAACGCCATACTGCAGGATCTGCACGCCGCTCATATCGGAATCGTCAAAATGAAAGGGCTGGCTCGCTCGTTTGTTTTCTGGCCCGGCATCGATGCTGCAATTGAGCTCGTCGCGAAATCCTGCTCTGAATGCGCAAGACATGCGCACGCACCCGTGCAATTTCGAGAGCATCACTGGGAGTACCCGACAGCCCCTTGGCAAAGAATCCACATAGATTACGCGGGACCAGTTGCTGGAAACATGCTGCTCATTATCGTCGACGCCTATAGCAAGTGGTTGGAAGTCCGAGTTACCAAGTCAACAACATCAGCTGCTACGAGCCGAATCCTCGACAACCTTTTTGCAACATTCGGAGCACCAATCACATTGGTCTCAGACAACGCGACTCAATTTACTTCCGAGGAGTTTAAAAACTTTCTAGTAATGTCTGGCGTGAAGTATCATAAGCTGATAGCACCGTATCATCCCTCGACAAATGGCCAAGCTGAGAGATACGTAGAGACGGTGAAAGATGCTCTGCGTGCGATGTCAACAACGGAAAGCACCCTTCAAAGCAACATCAACGAGTTCCTGCGGCAATATCGAAAAGCCCCTCACGCTACCACCGGTGCATCTCCTGCTCAACTTTTCCTCGGACGTGACCTGCGCACAAGGCTTAATCTCGCCCTTCCAGATGACTTGCACACCAAAGTTTCGGAAAAACAAAAGGCCAATTTTGATGCAACCTTCCGCAAATTTCATCAGGGAGACTTGGTGTATTTCCGTTCGGAAAATCCGCGTATGGACAAATGGATTGTGGGTGAAATCGTGTCCTGCTTGGGAGACCTGCACTACGTAATTGAATTTCACGGTAAACAATTCAAAAGACATATCGATCAAATTCGCAGTCACGTGCACAGAACGAATCCGGAAAACGTAACAGAAACAGCAGTACCTGATCGTGTCGTCAGTGGCAGAACTGACTGTGATGTACCACGCAAAACACGTTTCTACGACCAAGCACAAGTTCAGCCCAAGCAGCCGCAAACACCCAGACGAATTCCTGAGCCTCACCGTGTAGCCACCCCACCACTGTCTCCTCTAATTCCGAGAACACCTGCGGCATCTCCGGTTCCAGCCACCCTCGCACCTGGAATACCGTCTACTCCAAGGGTTCCTCGCAGATCTCAACGAGAACGACGTGCTCCACTTCGATTCTCTCCGGAGTAATGGGGAAAACCAGAGAAAAGAAAAGTCTAAGTCTACTTAATTTTTTCTTTGTATTCACTTTTTTGTTTACTTTGATCAATTAGTTTTGTGAGTTAAATAATTTAAAAAAGGGAGGAAATGTTGTGTATTAGGCTAGAGTCACGAGTTGGCTGTGACAATAATGACATTAGTTTTTTAGTTTTTTTCGTGAACACAGTCAATCGTGTTCGATCCTATTCAAGAGAACGTTGTATCTTGTTTTATAATAAATAAACAGTTAGATATCGTTTAACTGAACTTCCTGTTATTCCCGGTGTTACCCACAAACACAAAAGTTCTTTTGTTTTATTGACTTTTGAGCGGTTCAACAAACATAAATTTTTATTGCCAAACATTTTTATTATTGTTAATAGTTTGCCAGACGCTACTTTTTATTTACATAAAAAAAATCAAAATATTTGAGTATGTCAAAACTGACAAGTCTAAAATTAATTTACCCGTCAATTTTTTTAATTTGTTTTAAAAAATTTAAAGATAAATTTTACAAAGAGAAACAAAATGTTGCTATAGTTATCTCAAAAATTTAAAAAAATATTTTATTTAAACATTGCCTTGGGTATATATTTTTATAACTACTTTACAGTTTAATCAAAAAAAATCCATACATTTGGTCTACCCTGTATAGGGAGAGAGACTGACCGGGTAGTCTTTCAATAGAAAAAGCGACAACGAGACAAGTCAACTAATGAAGGGCAAATAGTGCAAATAACGAAGTAGCCTGAAGTGATTTAATATTTACTGTGTTAAGTTAATTTTGTTATTTACTTAATTAAGTTAACTAAGTGGTTAATTAAGTTTGTCCCGTAATTATACTAGTTCTAGTAAATACATTTTTAGTTTCAAGTTCAGGCCGCAAGTTTAAATAACTCATAGCTGTAACAATATACTTAGGGTAAAAGATAGGAAATAGTTTAGAACAACCGAAATAGTGCATCTAGTTACCCTAAGATAACTTTACATTTCGGGGTATGTTCCTGTATCTTAATGTATAATAGTATAATGTATAATAGCCAGGTCTATCCAATAAGATTAACCTATAAAAAAAACAATTCCACACAACTACACTACCTTGTCCGTGCTTTATTGTCAATTTTTTGCACTTTTTACAATACAAATATCAAATAAGAATGTAAATTACAAAATAAATATTTACCTATTAACCAAAAAAATATATACAACGGTTTGAATCTTATATTAAATTAGTTAAATATTTATCTAAACTATGATACATTTGTAGGTACGTAATAAATAAGAATTAAAACACAACCACTATCCCCATATAAGTTCACTTTATGTCACTTATTAAATATAAATAGTTTTATATAAAATTAGTGATCTTGTTTGTCAAAAGCCTTAATAATAGAATTTATACTTTCATAAGTTCCTGTGATGCATCCTACAACTCCAAATAATAAAATGATTACATTTTTAACAATGGTTAAAAATTTTAAATCTCCAAAACTGTAGCTAGTCACAAGATCCAAAATTGGAGGGACAAGTAGAGCTATTGTCGAACTACTAACAGCTCCTACTAATGAAATAAAAAGATTTAAAAATGGAATGGCTTCTGCCAAAGTAACTAAAATTTACATAAATTAAATATATATGTATACACAATAATGTTTTTTAACTTACATGTTACCAGAACTAAGATAGATCTAAATGTCATTTCAGCAAAAACTGGATACTTAAAAGGTCCCAACAAATTTTCAATATTAGGATACATAATCTCAACAGCAATATAAAATTGGAGAGTATAAGTCAGGAGAATTCCCAGTGAGATAATAATTTTTACTGACTGAGCCAAACTTAAAATTTTATTATAAATTAACATTTTTTTATGTTTTCATTTTTTTTAGTAAACTTACATAGCATCCTTAGGAAAATTAAGAGTTACACTACCCTCAATACCTTCACCGTATTTTAAATACGAGAGAAAACCAATTAAAATATAAAGAAGAGTGACAACACTCATCCCTATATTCAAAACTCCTAGAGGTTTTTTGAAGTCAGATGGTTTTTTCATTTCATTTTGTAACGGTAAAACCTGTAACAAATACTTGACACCAACTCAGAATTTTTTGTTTACTTACAAGTCCAATACCTTCAAAAGCAAAAACTGCTGTTCCAAAAAAAAGTGGTAATTGAGATGGGTTTGCAAAATAATTTCGTTCGGAAAACGATGGTAAATCTTGAGACGTGTAGTAAACTGTAATAATCAATCCCATCAACATAAAAATATTAGCAATTGTGGAAAACGGTGCAAGATATTTTAGATTACGTATAAGTGATGTACAAAGAATTGGTAAGAGAATTATTGCCATTAGAAGATGGACGTCTAGTTCATAACCATAATAGTCTAAAACCTAAAAAAAATATTTATTTATGTTTTGATCAACCAGTGTTTTATTATTATTTACCTGCTTAGCATTTTCTGATATAAAAACAAAGTAGACACAACAAAAACCTAATTGAGTAATGCACAAAAAAGTATTCACCAATATTTTCATAATTTTAGAAATTTTTTGTATTGATGTAGGACCCGTGGCAAAACAAAGTTCAACTGTTTCAGCAAAATCTGGAGGAATAGAAACTTCTTTCATAGATTTCATTTTCAAAGCTGCAGATAACTGAAAATATAAGCATTGTAGTTAACAGATTTTAACAAAGTAAAGATTATTATATTAAATGGACAAAGTGTGATATGATAATAGTGACCACAAACTACATATTTAATTGACTAATATATGTTTGTCATTCAAAACATTATAAACTGTACATTAACATTATCATTTTGTTTGCGGCGTATTTTAATAAAGTGAATCTAGAATTTAAGATATAACTTCTAGAAAAATAAGACAAGCATCGAAAACACGCTTTGCATAACATCGTCAGTTTTCTTATAATCACTGATCTATTTTTGGTTTCATCTAAATTTTTTATTGTTTATTCACATTTTTATTATATTATTTTACTTTTTTTGATAGCTAAAATTTATCTTTTTAAACGATTTTTCAAATAGCAACCATTTGTTTATTTACGTTTTCCTTTAGGTCGATTAACAACTATTTTGCTAAAAATAACGACTTGTTTTATGTTTAGTCCACATTTTTATTTTTTTAAATTTATTATTGACAAAAGTCTAGTAAGTTTTTTCTAACATTTCTATAATTTTTCATTATTATTCAGACACTGATAATAAAACGTAGTTTACAAAAGCGCTTTGCCACTGTTATGTAAGAATTATGTGTGGTTAAACTTGTGAGTTTGACTTGGATTTAAGAGGATTCTTACATTTTGAGCGAAGTCAGAATTACTGTCTATTCTATTTAATTGGTCTGCATGTTTACTATGTGAGCAAGCTTTTATGCGAAATAGGGTTGCTAGCGGACCTCTAAAGTAACGCACAATAATCACGGCTACAGTTGTTCACAATTTATAGTGGTCTCTTGCGCTGCCAGGCAATAAATTTATGACTGAATTCGAGTAAAAAATAAATAAACAAGAAATAAAGCACATTTATCGAAATCGTTCTATTTGCAATAATTACATATTTTTAAAGCCAAGGAACAAATGTGGGAAACTAAATTATCACATGCTCCTAATTACTGTTATGTACAATATTACATAGACTTTTATAAACAAAATAAAAAACCGACAAATTAATAATAGCAAAATTTTATTAGCCTTTTAGGTATGTACCTTACATTACAGTCTGCATAGAAAGCAATGATTTTATTATTTTCATAAAAAAAATTAGATACACAACCTAAACATGTATGTACAGTCAGGTGCGTAAAGTCCACTTTAGATCATAAAAGACTGTGCTGAAGCCGCAAACGTAAATTATTTTGGCTTATAAATATCAATAAACATTTTCTCAAAAATTTTTACTTTTATGTACCTATTAGGACCTTTACATTTTTATCGTGAATGATTTGTTAATTGAGAGAGGTGGCATTCTTTACGCACTGTAGACTATACATAACTTTTTAAAATATGTGGTAATCGTTTATAACCGAAAAATGATACGATGAGGCTAATTTCGAAGGATTTACAGTGATGAAAACGCAATATAGAAATTGATAGAGCTGATGCCGACTATGCATTTTTTATTTGATGCATTTAAGTACTGATAAAAATTATAAACACTTTCAAATATTTAAAAAAGTACATATACAAAAACTGAAGAAACTGCTTGTGTAAAAGGAGTTCTTTCGCAAGATATTGAGAATTAGTATATAATCTTGTACAAATATTTAAGAAAAATAGATTATCTTTAAAAAAAAAGATAATCAGACCTACAACAGTAAACAAAATTTTTGAACAATATTACAATTATACAGGATGTATCATAAATGATGGTCAAAAATTTAGCCAGTGATAGGTCTCTCAGTGATGGTAAAAATCTTAAAAAATATTTTTTTCTAGGTTCCCTTTTTTTCGGAATCTCAACCGTTATTAAGATAAAATTATTTAAAAATTTAGTCAAATATACCCGAAACTAGTCTATGTAGTATTATAATGGTAACTAGGCAGACCTAATCTATTTGAGAAGTGATCATAAATAAGCCTATCGTGATTTTATGGGGAGGACAAAATTCAAAATTTTTAGCAATTGTCGCAAAAATGTTATAAAGAAAAATGATGTTTTTTTTGACGAGATGTATCACTAATTACATTTTTGATTATCATTTTTTATCATTTTTATCACCCAGTATTAAAAAATAAAACTGACACATCGTAATTAGAAATTACGATGATTATCGGGTGTTTTGGACGTGCAAAAAAATAAAAAACTTTTAATCTCTTGGTTACGTTTCGTGGCCTTTATTACCACTTCTTCAGACATGGATTATAACTTTAATTTTAGATGTTTATTTGAATATAATTTCATTTTGGGCCGGAAAGTATTAAGTAGTCTCCCATTTTGTTGAAATTCAAAACAAAATGGAGAACCACTTAATACTTTTTGGCCAAACATGAAATCATATTCAAATAAACATCTAAAATTAAAATTATAATCCAAGGTCTGAAGAAGTGGTAATAAAGGTCACGAAACGTAACCAAGAAATTAAAGGTTTTTTATTTTTTTGCACGTCCAAAACACCCGATAATCATTGAATACGTAATACAAATTAATGGACAATAACAATAATAATCATTAATTAAAAATATCAAAAAATAGTACATTATACACCAAGGTAGAGAAAACACTTTTTATAGCCGAGCGGGTTTAGTGAACAAGATGCGTAGCATCGAGGGCAATAATAGATGCGAGACTATAATCTCTCTACCGTGGTTTATATATGATTTTTTTCACTACTAGCACATTAATTTATTATGTCATATAAAAATATAACTTCATTTAACGAGCACACATCCAGACTAAACATAACGTGTCTTTATTTATTGTCGAAAAGTAAATTTGATGAAAATAAAAACGACTGATATTTAACTACTTACGTTTTTACACTTCGGAAATTTAACTTCACAGATAAAAATCAAAAGGACGTAATTGTAAGCATCTTTTATGTAAGCAACTATTTATGTACTGGAAAACAAAATAGCGTAGATTTTCCATCAACTGAAATCTTCAGAACCCCTAGTTCAGGATTTAAGTTGACAGCCCCCGCTTTCCTGGTCGGAAACTTGAACAATGGAATTTGCAACAACACATATGGTCAAATTAACTATACATAGGGCTCCACACTTGACGTGTAACCTTATAAAAACCCATTTTCATTATTTACAGCTTTAATAGCAGTTGTTTTTATTAATTCTGCATGAATTAAAAGTAAAATTTTTGTTCTTGTGTTTGAGGTTATGTTATTTACAACTTTATTTACCTACCAATTTTTAAAGAATTTTCCATTTCGTCACACTACAAAGTGTTTTTTACAATAAGACAAGACCAAAGTACATACTTATATGTATAAAGCTGTAAAAAATTACATTTTTTTAATGCAATAAACGGATTTCATCACTGGTTGGTTGAAGCATGACTACCTACCTTTTTCCATTTTCTTGGATTAAAAATATTTCATTATTAAAACATCAACGTTTTAATTATGCGTTTATTCTGCTTTTTAACGTTTGGCATAGATTTTATCAAGATTATGATATATCAAACACACACTTGACATTTGATAAGATATTTCGCGCAAGCGCACCATTTTGTTTTGGCAGATTAGAGATGAGGTGAGGTGTTAAACAAACTTGCCTTTAAATCACAATTATTAAATAAACTGTTTATTAGGTATTTCTAGTGCACTTAATTTCGGACATTATTTTTTCCGTCAACACTTATATCTATCGTTCATAAAAATTGCAAATATATTCGTATCAGGCAACACAGTTAAATGTCGGTATCCACTCAACTCTAACACTTTATCTCCCTTGGTTTATAATCATTATTGACTACTAGCAGAGAAAAACAACTTCACACCCTCTCGACAAACTAAATAATGTTGTCTTCTGAGACTAGTAGTAAAAAAAAAATTTTAGGTAAAGAAAAAACATGTGTGTAATTAAAAAAATATTTTTATTAACATTTAAAGCCAAAAATTGTTTTTCTCCAAAGTATTTTGCTTTAAAAATTAAAACTAAAGCTTTATACACATTTTGTGTAATGTAACATGTAGGTAATTTAAAAAAAAATATATAGTGTTTTATTTAAGAATCAAAAGTTATAGTCATTTCCAGTAAAACCAGTGCGATTCGATTTAGCAAAAATATTATTAAAGAATGAATAAGTCTAATTTCGTTTACATCCTTTATACTACGGTTCCATTTAAAGTCGTCAATGCCATGAAAAAATTTATCTGGTTTTCTAAAGATTTGTAGTATCATTACATTACCATTATATAGCATTTTTATTATAACAATTACACCCTAATTACATGACATTTTTGATTATACCACAAATTGGTATTGCCAACCAAAATTTTTAGTTAAGGGGGTTCGGTAGTTAGTTAGGCAAACTAAATCCGCTATAGGGGCGCTAGTAGCTCCAAATAGAATATTTTTGCTTGTACCGCCTACCGGTTGGACGATAGAGAGGGTCATATAAAGAAGTCGACATTAATCGCGTGAAATATTAGCAACACTTAGCCGAGCGGATTCGTCGCACATTTGCGATTGTTTTGACTACCCCACTCTAAAGACTGTTTTACTTAGAACCTGAACCAAGCGAATTTCGATGAAATTGCATAAAAACATTTTATGCATCTATTTGCTTGCATCTAAGGTGTAGGGTAATAATCATGCCGAAAGCCAGAAAATGCTTTTCACGATTAAGAAAAAATTCGAAACGATCTTCTCAGAATTAAAATTTAAAAAAAAGAATAAGACAAGGTACAGATTATTTGATCATTTTTATTGTTTACATTTTGTAATCAATTTATTGAAATGAAAACAGAGAATTTATTGGAAATGTATCAGGTACTAGAACACCGGAATTTTCTGTTCCTGACTGTTCGGCGTTGTCAAATGAGTAAATATAGCAAACATTATTTTTTACACAAGCTAAATTTCTTATTTTTTTAACAATGTAGCACTATAGATTTTTATTAGAGAATACACATATTTTGACAAATGACCATAATATGGATTTATTAAATGAAGAAAATATTAAATTGTACGTAAGCATTTTGTAAAATTTTGCTTTTACAGCCATTTTGGTAATTTATATATAATTGTAGAGCTATTAAATCTTAATGCAAAGTTTTTAAAACAAAAAGGTTAAAATTTTTGTACCTGCTCATGAGAAACGCCATTCGTTAGTAACATGTAAGCTTGGCCACTGTTTATAATTTTATAAAGTAACAATTATTAAAAATATAAATTCTTAAATTAATAGTTATTTTAGCAATCCTAAAATGCAGGAAACTTGTATAGTTGCATGTACTTTTTCAAAAAGAACACACTCACCTCTACTCAGGTAATTTGTAAAATCACCGAAGTACAGTAGAATCTATGAACCTAATTATTTGAACGAGAAATTATTATCAACATAATAAATGTTACTCCATTAGTTACTGTTGCAGCAACTACAATTCGCAAAAAAACCGACGTCAGATCTTGACTGACTACTAAAAAAGCGTAAATCATCTTTTCTTGTTACTTTTGAGGTTAGTTATTGTCATTGTAACCGATAATGATATTATTTTAATTTTGGATAAATAAGACATAAATTAATGGTTGATTTATACACTTTTTTAAAGTCAGTGATAAAATGTAATGTCCACTTTTTTTTACCGCAAATTTTATAATGTTTCCGTAATGTTTTAACTGCATCAGTGTAACATATTTGTAGTAAATCTTAACAATGTTTAGTGTTTGCAACTTAATAAAGTGAAATTTCCATTTGTTATATTTACGAATGGGAGAACCAATCTAATAGCACTTATACAATTAATTATTAAAAAGAAAACAAAATTCAGGTATCTACAATATTTTACGCACAACTGAAAGCAAAAACTTAAATTTCCAAACTTTTGTTAAAAAATTCTGTGCCAGTTGATTGTCAAAAGTAACCGACATTTTCTAGGATATTATGCTCATGTTGCAAGACAACGGTCGTTTTAATATCTTTTCGGCCCACGGGCTTATTGTTTTATTTTTTCGTATAGTCACTACAAGGTCATGGTAGAAAAACTGTTACACAATATAATATTGTACACATTGGCAACGCTATTTTTCGTCTGAGTAACATTTTTTATATTTACACCAATAAGCAAAGCGAAATCCCATCTCTGAAGCTTGGTGCAAATGTATTCTGGTTATGTCCTCTCTAGTTTTGCTACACGACAGTTCCAAATTCTAAATTTACCGCTAATATTTAGGTATTTCCCCCTTACCCACTGGCGCGTCGTGATCCTAATTAATCTTGCCCTGTAAAATTGTAAAAGTTGTAAAGTTGTAAAAGTTACCTTACGCGAATGTAAATAACTGCTGCTTGTTTTTTTTTGTGGTCCTCGTTTTTGTTTTTCTATAATGGTATTACAATTTTTTTTACCTATTTCTTTAAAAACTTTTATTTTCCTTACAAAATAAACACGTCCTTATGCTTCTCTTATTTACAGTATACGTTAGCTTTATTAGCTGCTCTCACTACCTGCATATGCATACCTATAATAAAAATATTGCCCCAAAACAATAAATGTAAGTCATACAGATATTACAACATACAATAGTAGAGTGCCAAATGCCCTAAAATGTGTCACTCTGTGGGGGTTTTAAGACTAATGGTTGATTTTTTCAAAAATGAGGGTTGATGCCCTAAATATAATATATACGAAGTTGTCCAAAAATTGTCCTGTGCAAAAAGGCACTATTCAAAATTTTCTAGAAATTTATACAATGTGGTTTTTCAAAATATAGGCTTTCTTCTACTAAAAGTTCAATTTAATCTGTGCAGCCGTTTTGCCACAAAAAAATAAAATATATTTGAAAATGCATTGGCTCTTATGGGAGTTTGCAAATTCCAAGCTGAATATCTCCGTTCAAAATCTTATTTATTATTTTTGAAAAAACGACATAAGAAAAAAATGGGACAAAAACTTCTTAAAGAACATAATTTTTAAATTAAGGCTTATTTTTTGAGATAATCGTGAAAAGCCGTAAAATCAATTACATTTTTAGGGATTTTTAACGGAGATAATCAGCTTTGAAGTTGCAAACTTCTATATGAGCCAATGCATTTTAAAATATTTTATTTTTTTTTGTGGCAAAACGGCTGTACAGATTAAATTAAACTTTTAGTAAAAGAAAGCCTATGTTTTGAAGAACCACATTGTATAAATATCTAGAAAATTTTGAATAGTGCCTTTTAGCACAGTACAATTTTTGAACAACTTCGTATATAATATATTTAAGACATAAGCCATCATTTCTGAAAAAATAAACCTTTAGTTTTGAAACCTCCACAGAATCACTTTTTAAAGGGTTTTATGTGCTCCATGCACCGTACTAACATTTAAGTATTAATATAATAATTACAATAATGAACGAAAAGATCAACTAATAATAAGTTTACATAGTTACATTTGATATAAAGAACCGTTCATTAATTTGATTTCATACATACAATGAACCTAATATTCATTTAATAAATTTTTATTCATAGATCGATGTTTATAAATTAAGTTAAATAATAAGTACTGTAGTTCTTTAGACCAACTGTAATAACTTCATCATTCAATCAGTGTACACTTTTTTATATTTATGATACAGTTTGGTTGAATGTAATTAAATTACAGAGTGCAAAAATTTGGAAAATTACCCAATCACCAATTTGTAATAAAAGTTAAAAATCAGTGTTACGTTAGTAATAAAATACATTTTATTAAATTCAAGTATTAGGTATTGGATCATTGAATTGGATACAAGCTTATAACTCCATTTTTTTTATCTGGGAATTGTTTTGTTTTGTTTTCAAAACATTTAGCAAGTAGGGCGGGCATGGCCTTGATCTGATCTAACAACAGAAAGAGGCGTTACCAAATATTGGGCGGTGACCTAAGGTAATATCCACAGTTTTACAGTTCTAATTTTGTTAATATATGTAAAAAAAAATAATATTTTTTTACTAAATTATAAAAAATAAAGTACTAGATGTATACCTCTACGATTTTTGTGTCACCATAAAAAAATGTATTTTACACAGGAGTTCGTGTTTTATGGCAAATTTCAAGGCTTTTTTTGTTAAAAATTGAAAGTTTAAAACAAAAAATTGTACAGCTAAACAAAAGAAAAAATGTTTAATTTACAATGACAAAAGCAGAATTTGATGGGTAAATAAATAACTGGTGTAGGCGTGTAATGATAAAGCCTTGTTTTTTAAGTAAAAATTTTTTTTTACAGCTTGTTATTTTAAAAGAATTTTTTTTATTATTTTTTTAACATTCTATGAACACTACTGGAGCAAACGCTTTAAACATTTTGGAAAAAAATCTTCATTAATTTTTGGTACTGAACCCCCTTAATAGTTTTTTGCTTTTACGGACGTCTGACAGTCCCAATTTTCTTTTTTCACTCATTTTGTCACGAAGTACAAAATACGACTAAACGTTGAGTAGACGAATTAGCCAATTTATTTATATTAACATTTCTTGGAAACCATAAGTACTTACAGGAACTACAAAGGAAGCGTGCCGATACCTAGCTGTGAATGTGAAGAGAGACGACAAGAGAGGATAGAGAGTTCGATGATTTTAATTCTTATCTTTTTTACAGGAAAATTTCCTCAAAAAAGTACAGAGCCGCTAATTAACTGACAAACCTCAAATTTTAGTAGAATACAGAAAACATCTTGAATTTATTGCCTTGAATATTTTTTTGTGAAAATAAATAATTATCTATGCAAAATATCGTTACAAAGATGACATTTCTTTTTTCTGAATTTATCTATTTTTTTAAAAGAAATCTAATAATTTTTCAAGGGTTTTTTGGTTCAAGACATCTACGTCATAATGAGTTGTGTTATATATATTTTGTTCGTAGAAAAATATCGAATAGATAAGTCACAGTTTTTTGACGAAAATCCCACAAATTCCCATTAGTTGATGGCTGTGTAAGAATCCTCTTAAGACTTCCTTCAAATTACCTTATTTTGAGAAAAAAAGAATGATTCTACCAAATTTTTTACTCAAGAATTTGTTAAGTCTTAAACGGCATGGTAGTTTTATAAAACTAATGAAAGGTCCAAATCAAAGAACAATTTGCAAATGAAAACAAAGGTAAAATTTACGTCAGATATTCGGCCAGATTGACGATAAGCTCTAGAAATATATCGTCATTTACGCGCAAAAGTTCGAAGCACTGTCATTTTAAAAACATACTTAAAAAGTTGCTTTTAAAGCATCAATACATAAAGTTGCTATTATAATGGTTAAAATTTAACCGATAAAAAATCACATATAGAAACATAAATAAGGCATAAAAACACTTTTCTCCAATAACCTAAACCTCGTCCTAAACATTCTAGTTTTACAAATAGATTTGTTTTGTTTTTCGAATCCCTCAGGTTATGTAATGAAAATTTAGAGATCGTGAAAATGTGGGATAAATTTGAAATAAAAACTTTTATTTTTACATACCTGACAACATTTTGACGTTTTAGTTTCCAGTATTCTAGTTTTAATTCAGTCACAAATTACAAATAATTCTCACATAATTAAATTAGTGGAAAATAAAAACTATTTTGCCAGCTTCGTGCTGTCAAAGCCACCCAATCAGCAGTAAAGCAACTGCCGAAGATGACCGAGCACATAAAATTAGATATAGGTTCATAAAAATAGAAGAATGTTTCGTTCACATTCGGCATGATTTGCTAGAACTCGCTTATGTTGAAGCTTAGAAATCAAAGAAATCTGTGCATCAAACTTTTTATTTTTAATTAAGTTTTTTACTAGAAGTAAGTTTTTTAGATTTTTAATTTTTAGATTTTATTTGTTTTATTTAGTATATTTGTTCATTGCTCGAAATTTGATTTTTGTAAATTTAACCTTCTTTGCATATGCAATAAAGTGGTGTTTTTCAAGGTACTATTAAATGACATTGTTTTAAAATTTTGCGCTGTAGTGACGTTAGGGCTTCTAGAGCCTATTGTTCTTTAAGGGTAAATGGCGATATTAATAGTTCTTGGATAATTTTTTTTATAATAGATTAAAAACGTTAGATTCTAAACTGCTAGTAGTTGGTTTCCTACTAGTTAAATGAGGCGAATAAAAAAAAAAACGTAAATTGTTGGTAGCATATATAAATTATAATAGGTTTAAAGGCCACGTTTAAAGTAATCAATAATCATTGATAAAAAATTAACTTATCTAAAACAATTATTAATTTAATTTTTTAGCCAACCTTAACAAAAAGTTAATTTTTTCGGTCTTAAATTTCTCAGCAATTTTCGGCTGCGACAAAAAAACCTATAACTACTAGTAAAAATTATATTTTTGTTAAATTCGACTAAAAAGTAAGTGTGGCGACGGCGAAAAGATGTTTTTTGAATCTCGCTTGTTTTCTTGCTTCGTTTTGTATCAGGCAAAAAAAATTGGCGGAATAAAACTTTGTTATTGACAAACATGATAAACCACTATAAAAAAATGTTTTTATTACAACTTTGTAATATAAAATAACGGTATCATTTTTTTAAATAAAATAACAATAAGATTTTCAAATTTCAATAATTATCAATACAAATTAATACAAAATTTTAACAAATAAAAAAAACTCAAGTGTTTTTTTTATACTTATATTTGACGATTATTAATTACATGAAGAAGTAGCACAAAATTTTTAAATGTCTTATGAGCTAATTTCAAATTGAGATATTACCGGTAGTATCGCAAATTTTAATAGCATTCTATGACAACAACTAATCACAACCTCAAATTGTTTGAATTTTCCTTAAAAACGAAGATACTACCAGTATTACCCCAACTTGAAATCAGCCCATTAGTTGTTTTTATTTGATATAATAAGTTAATTTAATAAATTATTTTTTTGTTTTTGTAAACGTTAATAATATTATTATTTGTCAGTTAAATGTCAGTTAAATGTCAATTTACAATACCGATATTGTAAATTGACAGTTTTTTGTACTGGTAAATTTTACGATTAGGAGTTACTTTAAAATTAAAGTGTTTATATATAAATTTAATTTTGTTTAAAAAAATTAATTTACGGGTATAAATTTTGCAATAAATGCTTTCTTTAATTTTTAATATCGAAAAATTGTAATAAAGTAAAAATAACCAAGTCGCTAAGGTTGGTAGTACTGAAAATAGTAAATGTCAGAGGTAAATGTCATTTACCTTAAATCGTAAATCTAAATTCTAAAATAAACAAAATTTTTTTCAAAATTTAAGTTAAAAACTTGTGATTTGTATGCAATAAATCATCTAGCAAATGTTCTCTTGTAAATTTACCTAGAAGTAACTAGTTCATTGGGAGTTTTTGTTTGTTTGTTCAAGTTAGGTAAATTTAACCTTAAACTCAAGTCTTTCAGGCCTGAGTATCAGCCGTTTCAAGTTTTTATCTAAAAACTACTAATAAAGACAACGCGATTTAAGAGATTAGTCTACTAGCTTCGTAAGTTGTTAACAGATTTAATTTGAACAAATTTAATATTGCAAATCTACTTAAATTAACATCAAAAAGTACGATAAAAATATAAGTATAATTGGTGTTTATTTTTGATAAAAATGCATTAAACAGGTATAAATAATACTTAACAAAAGTAGATACAAAGAAAAAGATTTTGGTTATTTCGAACACTTCCGACGCGACGTACTACGTTATCTTGAAGTCAAAAATTATAATTTACCAAGTAATTACTGGCTCAGCTATAATAAAAATTTGATGCAATTAGTGCAACTTAAAAAATACTCACACAACTAGTAAAAACTGTAGGTAATGCTAAAAAATCTAGTACAAATTTGACCTTTTATACCTGTTCTCTTTTATTGAAAATAATATTATGAGTCAACGAATTTAATATTAATCTCATTATTATACTCTAATGGGCTGATTTCAAGTTGAGATAATACCGGTAGTATCGCAAATTTTAATACTTTTTCATGACAACAGCGAATCACAATCTCGAATTTGTTTATTTTTCCATGGAAACGAAGATACTACCGGTATTATCTTATACTTGAAATCAGCCCCTAAAACAATTAATACACTACAAAGTGACTAATACATGATTATTTTTGACCTCTGACAATACCACTTGTCAAAGTTTGTACTGTCAAAATGTAGAGTTACCAACATAAAATATAGCCTTCACCTTTGGCTCAGACCTGAAATTAGCGCACTGTAAATTTTACGAGGAATATTTCTAAAGTTTTGAGAATTTAGCTATATTTTTTTATTCTGTTAATTTTTGTTAATATTATATGGTAGTTTTACAATATAATCTTTATTTAACTAAATACATTTCTCTCAACAATGTTCTAAATTTTAAAAACTGTTTTCGAGAAACTTCTTCGGTGTCTCTTTATTCCACCTATTTGTGACACATTTTACGTCAGTTAAACACTCAAATCAAATACCCCATAAAAAAAATTAGTTTTGGAAACAGATGAACAGCAAATTCGACAAGTAAGGTGGATACCAAAGCAATTCCTATCGTAAATCGTTCAAAACATCCTTTGTTTTTCGGGCAGTGCAGTGTCTTGCATTATCCCATTGCAATAATGGACGTTTCTACAACTTTCCAGGTCGTTTGTTGAGAAGTTTCTGTCGCAGTGGTTTGGACAATAAACTTAAATAATGTTTTGCGTTAATTGTAACATCTTGCGCTAGATAATCTATAAAAATAATCCTTTTGCAAATCCGGAATACGGCATTAGTTTTGCAATAAACGAGCCTGCACGCGCCTTAAGTAGAAGCTTTTTTTCAGGTTTACGTTATTTTTTTGATTGACTTTTGGTTTTAGGATTAAAATAAAGAATCAATGTTTTGTCAGTAATTATTATTTGTTGCTTAAATTTATCCCTATAACCAGCTAACAGTTTTGATAAGTCACACTTATGAAGTTTTTCTTCCGATCTCAGCAGTCTTGGTACCCAGTAGGTTAAAACCTTGCTTACGCCTATACAAGCAGGTAAGATATTATAAACTTGTCATGTACCTAGTCCTAGACTTACACTCGTTTTACGAATAGTCTTTCGCCTGTCTTCTTTCAGTAGTTTCTTCACGACGCGACATTATGTTTATTTCATTTACCGAGGTACTCGAGTGACCACTGCGGAGAGCGCTTTCTAATAATGTTTTACCAGTTTTAAAACGATCGATTTAGCAATATACAGTACTTTAAGATTTTGCACACTTACCAAACACTTCTTGCAAACGTTGAATAAATTCTGAAGTTTTTACATCCTCTTTTCAACAGTAAAATCATAATTGCTCCACTCTTGTCGGCAAAATTTTTATTTTTTATAAGCACTGGTTGCTTGGCAATTAAACGAGATCAAATTGACAAAAAAACTCGAGCGCAGAGCGCGAGGTTTTTTTTTCCAAGAATTTGATCGAGTTTAATAGCCTTTTAGCAATCAGTGCGAATAAAAAAAATTAAAATCTTGCCTGACAAGAGTTGAGAACGAATAATCTTCGGTTGGAGAATTAACTGAATGAAGCGTTAAATACATCAAATTTTTAACAACTTTATTTATGAGAACAATTATAATTATAATTAAAAGTACAATTAGTAAATGAAGCGCGACATTTTTATTTTTGTCAAAATGACATTTAATTTTTAAAATATTAATGGTTGCTAAGATAATGCTTAAACAATAAGGTAGCGGCAAGAAAAGTAGCATACATTCTTTTCAGTTAAAGAAATCATTTCTAACTTATGATTGGTGCATGTGACACTGTTTTTAATGTCTCGTTGTTTTACAACACTATGAATTTAATTATCACAAAAAGAAAATTGTTGCTCTTTGAAATTTAGCCGCGTTTTTAGTGGTTCAAAAACAGAGCTACAAAAACGCGCCTACATCAGGCGACTACGTAAATTATACTAAACAATATTGTAATTGATAGCTGCATAAACATGTCAAGAGTTGTCTGTTACCTATACACCTATAGCATTGCCTATAAGTTTTGTGTTATTTAAGTAGAGCTCGATTTCCAAAACTTTAGAAACATCCCTCGTACCTACCGTGCTCTAATGTAAATAACTACTTATTTATCAAATAACAAGTGTTCATTTAAAAAAGTTGTCAAGTGTGCTATGAAAAAACAAAAACATTTTGAAGTATGTCTTAGCATAATTCGCCTGCCGTACTGTCAGTTACGACGACAAATCACGACTGCGCGCGCACTGCGAAGCTGTGTATCAAGTTCCGACATCCCTTCTTCGCTACATTTTCTTTTATCAAAATCTTGTAGCACACTTGACAACTTTTTTAAATGAACAGCTGTTTTCGTAGTAATAGGTTAATTATACCTATAGTTTATTACCATGGCTTGTAATTGGGTACGTCTGTTAAACAACTCACTTAATAGTTATTTAACCAACAAGTTTGTTAATGAAGGCAATTAATAATAATTGAGACAATTTAACGCGTGAGCAAAGCGAACGTGTTAATAGAAGTTGAGATTATTATTCGCACATTAACAAAAGCGTTGATTACAATGTTTTTCTGTTGCTCACATCACAAAAAAAATTTTCCAAAATTTTTTAACTTGTCTCTATCTTTTAACACATCTCTAGTAACACATCTAGATTCTATTCTGTTACCTAGCTATAAAACACCCAACCAAATTTTTCAGTAGTCATTAATATTAATCAGACCTTATATTCTCTATAAGCATGTATTTACTAAAATAAACTCATAATATAAAAATATATGGCAATTTTAAGTTTTTTTTACTAAAACATTTATTTTTAAACATACCGTTTTTATATTTTTTTATGATTATGACAATTTATAAACGTCAAAATTTTGATTTGTGTGTTAGGTATTAACAGGTCGTTAATAGGAGTGTTTAACCAACTACTTCAAATGGCTTGGAGTGCATTAATAACTCTTATCATATGTCAACGAGCAACAGAAATAGTGATTTATTGCAGTCACATACAGTGGTACCCATTAAAAAGTACAACATTTTAACAGTTAAAACATTTTGAAAATTTGTCTTTAAATTGCAAAATTTTTACGTATGGCTCGTTTATGAGTTGTCTAGATTTAGCTTTTTGATTATACTGCCAATAGCAAGCTTAATCAAAAATTGATTTAAATAATCTATTTTTAAATTTTTTTAAGACAGTTGCCAAATTTAGTGGCTTATTTTTTATGGCCACACTGTAAATACATCATAATAGAAAATCTGGTGTTTTTGAATATTACGCTGAAAAAGCGTTAAGCCTCAGCAGCGTCCATGTAAGACAAAAAAATCTTGTAAATTAGTTTTAATATAATCAAAAATAAGTTCAAAAAGATCAATAATTTTGACTTGACTTTGTTTTTAAATTAGTGACTGTCTAGTGGCTTTTGAAACATAAAACATTTAGTGCGCAAAAATCTTACTCATTATATACTTACCCAAATCTAAAGTGGTTTTTGTGACAGGGTTCTATTGTACTTAAGATAATAATAAAACAAAGGAAAGGTGCCGCTGGGCAATAAAACTATAAACATTAAACTTCTTACTAGTAGGTACTAGCCGGACCTCAATTCAGGCAAACGAACTTTATTTACAACAGACTTCAACAACCTTTTTAATAGCATCATTATGAGAGTCCTACTGACAATTGCAATGCCATAAAAACCACTTTGAATTTGGATAAGTATTTGTAGCATTAGCTGATGGTTGACATATTGGTTAAGAGTGTGTTTAGGATTTTCTTGGTGTTTTGGTATTTTGTTAAAAAGAAGTTTTTTATTGTGTTGTGATATTTTGGATCGGTTTAGAGAAGTGGAATTAGATATTTAATTGCTATTAACTTTTAATTAGCGATTAAATTGACGTTTCTGATATTTGACTGGCAAAATAAACATTTAATTGCGTAATTACTATTTAATCGCAGTTAAAGTTAATGTCACTTTCTGTAAACTGGCTCTAATAAATTGAATTGTGATATATAGTGCAATGGGAAGATCGTTCTATAAATTAGGGTCGAAATCGATAATTTTGTTTATTCATACAGTTGAATGTTTTAAAAACTATTTATCAAAGCCATGGACATTTGGTTAAAAGTTTAAATTTCATCTTCTCAGATGTTTATCAAATTTCTATTTCTATTATACAGGTTGAGTAATCGTATATGGTCAATCTCTTTTTTAACGTTAGTAATTAAAAAAATTTCAAGAAATTTACACATAAGAAAGATATGGTACTAGACCATCTTTTAGGGCTACTAGATCTTTGTTTTTACTTTAATGTAGTCGTAAAAAAATAGAAACCATTTTTTTAACAGATCAAGTTTGTATGTTTTTATACTGACATAAAGCAAAAAAATAAAAGAATCTAAATATAAAATTAAAATCAGCAAAAAACTGTTTTTATAAAATTGTCAATCTAAATAAAACTCTAGATGTAAAAGAAATTGCAAATATCCAAGAAGAGTATATCTAATATAGACTACTGCTTTCAAAAAATTACAACCAATCTTGTAATAGCTTTATTTTAAATTTAGCCAATTAGGTAAGAATATCAATAAGTATGCATGCACTTGTGCAATATTAAGGAATTGCATACAAGTATGTGCAAGATACTCGATATCCGATTAGCTGAATTTTTGATTCTATGTACGCAGAACCTAGGTGACATTTTTTTATAAGACGAGGGACTACTGCGTTTATTGCACTTTTGGTAAGAGGAAGCGTCATGTAGTGACAGTAACAAAATGAAAACGAGAAATAAAAAAATTAATAATTTTTTTTTTCAAATAAAAATATAATTTAAAGTTTTTTTTTTATAAAAACTTAGTTTAGACCTTAATTAGGCCGATAGTTTTCCTGTATATCTCTTGTGCATGCCAATTACAAATTAAAATATTCCGCTCGTGCACTACGCGCACTCTCGAAATATTCAGATATTTGGCACGCACTTGGGATATAATATCGTAGTTAAATATTTGTAATACAAATTTTTAAATTTATGTAACAGTAAGTTAAATTAATAAAAAGATTTGAAAGTATCTAGTTATTGATAGTTATGTTTAAAAAAAAGTTATGAGCGACTGAAATAAACTACTGGAGACGTGGTTGTAAACTTTTACTTGCAGACATAATAAATACCAAACAAATAAGAAAGACAATAAGGGTAGGTATCACTATATTTGATTCTATAAAAGCCAAACAATTAAGATAGTATTCGCATAAAAACTTATGACTCTTAAGAAATGGCCAAAGAAACTAACAGAATGGAGGCCAACAATCACGACGAATTTTTTGCCAATCTTTGATTTGTTAAATTTTTAAAAGTATCTTGATAACTGCATTAATTGTCAAAATGTTAGAGTTTTGGCATTTAAAATTTCTTACGTTTCCAAAAAAATTTTCAAAACTCGGTGTAATTTTATAACTAAACATATTAATAAAATAAAAAAATTGTTAAATTATAGAAAAAGCAATTAAGTATAACATTAATTAATCAAATAGTAATCAAGCAAATAATCAAAATAATCAATTGATTGAAATAATCGTTTAATCAAAATAATCGATAATCGAAATAATCAATTAATCAAAATAATTGTTAATAAAAACAATCGATTAATCAAAATAATCGATTAGATTGCATAATCGATTATTGATTATTATAAATAAAAATCGCTCAGCTCTAGTCAGCCGTAATTGACAATAATGTCAAATCGATCAATTTCATTTCTGCGCTACTAGAGACGCTTCAGTTACGAGAGAATAGATACTGTAATTGTAGGCGTAAAACTTAAATAAATTAAATTTTTAAAATTGGATAAAATTTGTACTTTGTCTTTATACTGAATAGAAATTGGTGAGGTGTATTTTACACTCATCTGGTGTGATTTTTATAATTAAATTAATTAAAAATAAAAATTATAACATAATTAAATTTCAGTTGATGTTTAAGGCAATTTTTAAGCATTCTCCTCTAAATTAAATTAGTCTAAATTAAAATTTTAAATATTTTATATTTTCACAAATGCAGTTTTTTTAATAAATTGAGTCGGAACCGTGTTGGGTTATCGGCCTGGGTCTAAACTCAAGTCTTAGAAAATAGAATGGAAGCGTATTAGCGGCCCGACTACCTGACCTGTGCTTCTCTTTTAGCCCCGGCTGTACTTGTACGATAGTACAAGTTTTTTACTACATTTTTTTTATTTATGTTTTAATTGGTAACATTAGAGGTCTTTACAACACGTCAGGTAATGCCATGTAGAGATACTTTTCATTTTTTCCGGGCGCACCTTTTTTACGTCAGCGTAGGCGACGCAAATAACATTGCTAGTCTCTACAGCAGCAAGGTGAATTAACTATTATAAGGTGTCAGGAAAGCTCGTTGATTGGCTACAACAGTTCTTAAAATGCTTTCTCTATCATGCCTCTCTTTCTAATTGTCTACCACCAAAAACTCGTTTTTTATAATAATTCTTACAACTTTCTCATTTTTTTTTTAAACCTATATATTTTATTACAGTTTATTTTTTAAGTATATTAATAAGCCTTTAAATAATTCGACACAGTATTTTAAGGTTGTTATTGCAAGACGTAGTATAACTGGTTGCATATAACCGATTCCAAGCTTTATAAGACCTCGCCTATTTTAAGTGGAGGATGCTGACACCTTTGACCTTTATAATAGTCAATTCACCTTGCTATAGTATCAATTAATTATTTTTAGCAAAAAAATTATGTTTTTAGAATTTCATGTATTAAGGAAGTGAAAAAAATAGTATACATTACAATGGAAATAAGTGGTTTTTATAGAGCATGGGTAGGTATGTATGTATCTACAGCTTGATGCAGAATTTTTGTCATAGTGGCGGACACAATGTGTAATAAATAAATAAATTTTACAATAAAATAGTGTTTTATTTTATTTTTATAAAAAGATCATTTATATATACTTTTATTTCACATAAAATATATATATATATATATATATATATATATATATATATATATATATATATATATATACATCCCGCTATCATTAGCACGTCCGTCCGAAAAACATTATTAGAGCGTCCGGGTCTAAAACTCACAGAAGTAAGCTGTTTTTTAAAAGTTTTCCACCAGTATACATCGTCTATTCCCTTACAGGTGGCGTTGCCTAAATATGAAGCAAATCTAAAGTTTTCAAATCCGTTGTACCACCATTGCAGCGTCCTTTTACGGAACAATCAATGTAGCGTCCGTATATTGGTGCATAGAGCGTCCCTTGGTGTATATAGACCGTCATAGAGCGTCATGCGGTGTTGCCAGTTGTAATTCTCATTTTGTGTCTATAAATAGAATATACACAAAAGGACGCTTTATGCATGCAAATATATGGACGTTCCAATGGTGGTTTAAAAATCAATTTTTTAACGACCAGTGCAATCTTACTAACAATAAGCCGCAATTTGTGTACGTGGGTTTGGTTAAAATATCTTCTATTAATAATTATTAATTTAATTATGACAATATTATTTCTGTTTGAAATAGTTATTACTTGGACATAAAAGGTAGGCTATATACCAAAAAAGTTCTCTATCTCTCTGTTAACATTTGAGGCATAGGAACGTTGAAAAAAGAAAATAAAAATTACTGAAACGTCGAAAAGTTTCAACAATAACAATTTAAAACAACATGAACGTTACTAAGAGAACTAGTTTTACTCAAGGTTCAATAAAAAATAAATGTAAGTTTGATTTTGCCATAGAAAACTATCAATTCCAATTGCTATTTATTATAAGTTATTCAAAAAAAATATTTTAAATTATTAGTTCAAATGTTATTAATTTAAAATTAGTAACATGTAACAAGTTTCCTATGGTATTTTATGGACACAAGAAAATAAAAGTATTTCGATGAAGCACTTTAAATTCATTAATTTCTAGAGCAAAATTTGCTTTATTTTTTATACAATAAGCATAACGTAAAGCCTCTTTTCTAATATATTTCAAAATGTCAGTAGTTAAAAATCTTTAAAGGAATTGTAAAGATGTGAGAAAGCTTAGACCTTTTTTTCAACTGTCTATTTTTGTTTTTTTAATAGTTGAAAAATAATTGTCTAAAAAACTATAGATTGGTACACACTTTTTCCAATTTGGTAATGTATTGCACAATTGCTCTTATTTTGGCTTGGAAGTTTCGGCTTCTGATTTTTCTTTAATTTCGGGAATTCTATTTTCATCTTCGTCAATCCAAAAATTTTGATTATTAACTATATCTTCCATTTCCTCAAATGTAAATGCTTTTTTAAAATTAATTTTTTACTGTAAATCATAAAAAATAAAGTTTTTATATCAACAAAAAATACAACAGTTACTAATGTAAATTAACATTGATTTTTTAGGTAACATATAAGAAACGTTATATTTTGAGAAAATTAAAGAAAAACCCGGACTTAAATAATACTTTATTTTTCGAATTTGTTTTAATTGCTGTCCTGTTTATATGACACTGGGTGTTAAGGGGTTAATTAGAGATAAAAAGTTTAATTTTATTAAGTGAACGTTTAACTAAAATTCTGACAATAAGTCAAAAAATTTGCCAAATCTGTGCTGTTTTTTTGTTTTCTAACCAATGAACATTTTATGAAAATTTAGAAAAATTTGTGCAAAAAGAGTAGGTAATTGTTTCATTATAATGAAATTTGCATTTTTAGAACCTTTTTTTGTTCTACTTTTTTCTCTGTAAAACTTAGTAAACACAACATTTTAATGACAATTTAAGCGGTCTAAACTATCACATTTAATGACTAGGCAATACAGCATTTTTATAGACTAAGCAGTAAAGCAAACACTTTAAAGCCGTTTTTCATTTGTCACAGAATTTTGAGACTAAATGTCAAACATCAAGTTTCTCTTAAAAAAAGCTGTTTTTTAAATCACATGTTTTATTGCTTAATTCAAAAATAACTATCTATTACATTATTTTTGGATGTCGTTATAATATTAAAATAAAAGATTATTTAATATTTTATTAATATACTAAAATAATATTTAGAACATATTAATAAAAATATCTTGAAAAATATAGACAAAATTTCTAAAAATTTAAACAAAAATTAAAAATGCAAAACAAACAGGAGATAATGTATATCTAATACATAAAAAAAATTGGAAAAAGCAGATAAATATGCTGAAACTTAAAAGAATAATTAGAAATCTAGCAGAATTAAGAACTTTTCACAGTAAAAAAAATATAGACATTTATCAGAGAAATCGAAATAAAAGTAAGAAAAAAATAAGAAGAAGAAAAAAAACTAACAATAAACAATAAAATACTGAATTCAAGAATTAGGACAATGACAAACGACAACTAGTCGTAATTGAAAAAAAACTCATCTATAAAACAAAAAAACGGAAAGTAAGGAAAGATAACCATCGAGTTGACGAATTGACAATAAAAGAGCATAATAAAAAAATAGTAGAAATAGAAAATTAAAAAAAAGTAAAATACAAAAATAATACAACAGCTTTGACAGTAGACAACAGGAACCAAAAACCGAAATAAAATATTAGGAAAGTTACTAAGATCAGAAATAAAAAAAGATAAAAAAATGTTATACTAATAGAATAGAGACTAAACAAAGGTATAACAAAATTTCATAAAAAATACAAGAATATAAAAAATACAAAAAAAAATTTAAAAAAAACAAAATTTCCTAAAATATTTTAAAAAAATCAGTTTTAGAAATATGTGGAGTAAACAAAACAACAAATACGAAAAAGCTAAAACACTGGTAGAACAATAAAATTAAACAAGAAGTAATTAAGAAAAAACTGTTATCGAGAAAGTACTTAGAGGACAACAAAACCTAGATGACTACCAACTGTATAAAGAACAAAAAGAGAACATAAAAATTATAGTAAAAACGGTAAAGCAAAGTTATGAAAAAAGTTTGAAATAAAGATAAAAAAACCGCTTTAAGCAATGCAAAAATAGTGTACAATATTGTAAACAATTTAAGAAAATAGATCTTAAAAAACCAAGAAAAGATATTATTGAAAATAAACTCAAAATTATTAAGTGATAGAGATTGTTTGACAAGTTAAAAAAAACCTGATTGTTTTCCAGTGAGTGTTAATGTTTCATTATAATGAAATTTACACGATCCTAAGAAACTCACTTTTTTTAACGTGTTGAACATGTTATTTTTTCGTATACTTGATAAAATTCACTGTAATTTAAAGAATTAAAAATTATGAAATAAGTCTAAGCACTGTAAATTACTTAACGAACGACAACTTTATAAGATTATTATATGGCCGAAAAAGTTATTAAAAGTCAATATTTATAATTATTACACTGACAGTAGGAGAGAAGTTACTTTATGTTAGAAATAAAATTTTTTGTTATTGCAAATTAAAGAAACCAATTATTGCAACATTTTTACCTATAATTTTATTATTTTTAACCAATTTATATTTATGTATGAATACTTTAACCCTAACAATTTAAAAAAATTTAAATTATTTTTTTTATTTTTTTAATTTCAAAATTAGATTTTATTACATTTTTATAAATAAATGATCAGAAGCATTAAAAAGCAAAATATAATTACTTGAAGCAAAAAAATGCTATTAGTAAAATTTGGACTAATAATTTAAAATATTTTTTTAGGCCTCCGTTTAGAAACACTAAATTTCTAGTCGTAGAAATCGTCGGAAAGATGATTGTTTGCGTTTGCCACTATTTTGCACTGTCTAGACATTGAAAGTAAAATCTAAGAATTTTCCGTTTTTGAATTGTATTTATTCCAATACCTGTTATGTGATTTTTCAGACAGCAAATTTTCAGTTGCTTTTCTGACTGCGTTTTTTAGATGTTCTGGGTTATTATCGTCTTCCATTTTCTAATTTATTGGAAAAAGTTTTATTTATTTTAGCACAAAAGCACGACTTGATACAATTTATAATTGTTTAATGTCAATTAAAATAGTTATCATAATAATCAAAATAGTTTTTTTTTTAGTTTAGACAACTTTTCGGCTTAAAAAACGTCACTTATCACACGGCCAGAAACCTTTTTGCAAGTATTCGCACTTGTGAGACTCGGCTTCGCCTCAGCCCACAATCCGTGCTCATATTCACAAAACGACAGTTTCTGGCTTTGTCATAGAAACAACTATTTCTGTATAATTAATAATAAATAGCAACTAGAATTAATAGTTTTCTATAGGAAAATAAAACTTACATTTATTTTTTATCAAACTTTAAGTAATTTTAGTTTTCTTAGTAACGTTCATGATGTTTTAAATTATTATTACTTTTCGACGTTTCAGTAATTTTTTTACCATCTCCGAAATGTAGGCAAAAAGAGACAAAACTTTTTTTATATACAGTAACCGGCAAAAGTATGGAACATCTAAGAGAACTTTAAAACTATTTATTTAAAAAAAATTGCTCGGGCACTATCTGTTATCTGACAATACCAGTTCATTTAAAAAAAAAAACAAATAATTTATAATTAAAACTTTATTTTAAAAAATTAAAGTGTTAATTATTGTTTCCAACAAATTTTTAACTGCCAGTATTTTTTAAACTGTTAAAAAGTTATAAGTTGCTAGATTTTAACAATAAGTTCAATAATAATAAATTTCAGTTTTTCAGTTTTTTAATTTTTATTTTATTTCAACTTTTAATAATTTAAGAATGTCACAAAAATTTTAGTAAAGATAGCTATAGCACATTATACACAAAATATGTTCAAAATTTGTCATAAATTTTAAAAATGTAATTAAAATTATAGAGTGTTCTTTGAAAAAACAAAGTTGATGTCGGTATCTTATTTTTGGTCACACTAAATAAAATAGATATTAAATTTAATTAACAAATTATTATTAAAACGCGCAATTTAAAAATAGAATTGACCTGTCCGAACAATTTAAAAAAAAATAAATACTTTTAAAGTTATTTTAAATGTTTCACAATATTACCGCTTACTAGTAGATTTAAATTTGAAGCATTAGCGCGCGCGTCTATCTTTTCATTCCTCACAACTCAGGTCAGGAATCGTTTATTTAATTTCATTCATATCGTTACAGTGTTGCCAAACTGACGGACGCTCTATTACACCGAGGTTGAATATACGTATATTACACCAGCGCCACCACCCCTATATACGCCGGAACTAAAAATTATACGAATTTTTCATCCAGAAATCATTAAAGCGTCCAAATCGATTTTTGCCATTCGCTTCGTCTGGGTGTAAGAAAGCTCCCAAATTTTTTTTACATGGGGTTGCAGCAGAGCGTCCATATACGGGCGCTCTATGCACTTGGACGTCCTAATGATAGGGATCGGGCAATGTATGGCCGTGCTAATGATAGCAGGATATATATATATATATATATATATATATATATATATATATATTGAGTTGAATTATGTGCACTTACTTTTTTCTAAATGCAAGAAGCAATAAATTCTAAACATTAAAACTACTACCTCTGATAAATTAATATCATTTGGTCCATGTCAGGTAGGACTGCTTTAAATCTCCTTTACTTGGAGCGTTTGTGTCGTTCATTACCAGGTATACCATAGTTTTACTGTTGGATTAAAGCGACAACTTGTCAACCGGTAAAAGGATTATCAAAATGCTAATAAAATATTAAAAATATTAGTTGTTTATCGTTACATTAGTTGCTCTGACATCGGAACGTTCAACGAAAAATAGGCGACTAACAGTGGCGGCTCGTCAAAAAATTGTTTGGTGAGGCAATGAATTACACAAAGGGACGTAAGTTACCAAAGTTTAAAATACTGAAGATGCTTTACTTAGTTCATATAATATTCGGAAACAAAAATTTCCAAATATTTTATTTAACAGCAAAACCAAATAAATACAAGCGTCGATCAGCCTTGGAATTATTTTCCTATTTTTACGAACGCTGTCATTATAATTTTCAATTTCTAATTTACGTGCCGTATTTAACGCGGATACAATATTTTGTTGCCCTAAAACCGTTAATTTGCATGCAGATGATAAATGTGTCTTGCTTTTCCCAAGCTTTTCTAGTGAACTTAAAAAATTTCTAAGATCGTTATAGTCAATTTTCCACCAAACATCTTCGCCACCACTAATGCAGAAAAGTAAAAACGGCCAACAAAATAATTTGTTTATTTTCAAAACTACCTGTTAACCAAGAACATTTGTCATACCACGAATTAACAAACTGCCGACTTGGTCTTCCCGGATTTATTAATGTTTTTGCTAGATCAGGATGGGGAATCCCAAGTTCCTTTACATAAATTTTATCGTCATACGACAGTCATAAAAAAAAGAATTACGAATTATAAAATCAACGATATGAAAGCAATTTCTAACGTTATTCAATATTTTCCTCACCCATTTGCTGCTTACAAAAACCACAAACACAAACTAATTAAACTAAAAGAACGAGATAGAGTTAAAAACGTTGAAAATATGAAAACTGCTGGGCTGTGTTGGGTAAAGGTAAGGTGATTTTCACCCAGGGAAGTGTTTACCCACTCTAGGTTCACTCTAAGGGAAAAACTTTTCTGAACGCTTATAGGTAAATTAGGGGTAAATATAGAGAATTGTTATTTTAATTTTTTTATTTTTATTTAATTTAATTATTAATTATACTATTTATTCCGCTTTTATTATCAATTTTTCAATTTTCTTTAATTAATTTATTGACTTAAAAAGAGATAATCTTTATATCATTTTTATTGTGTTTTCAATCTTTAGTGTAAATCTTAAAATAAAATTTAGCTTTGCTTTATTTAGCTTTATTTTTATTTTGCTTTATTCATTTAATGACAAAATAATTTTGTAGACATAAATCATATGATCACTTTTGTTGAAAATTCGTTTTGCGCAGGTCGGGTAATTTTTAACCATGTCTCTCAGCAGGGTGATTTGGGTAACCCTTGGGTGATTACTATTTATCTTTCTGAACGATTGACGTTTGGGTAAAACAGTTCCCCTATGAAGTTTATGAGCGACACGGGGTTACCTTTAGTATAACTTTTTCACCCGGGTGAACTTCCTGAACGCAGCCCTGGGTCGGTTAAACAATCGGATATCTTCGGATTAACAAGCAGCGCGATGTTTGAATTTGTTACAAATTTGATTCAGATTGGTAGGAAGCAGCTCCGCCTTTAAAGCTACTATCGTTGCTAAAATTTAAGATAATCTAGTGGAAACTATACTATCTAAACTGATAAATGTAGGGAATGTGCGAGTCTTGCTTCTGGTCGCGTCTGCGTATTGTTGGATTAATGAACAAAGGAATAAAATAATTCCGTATGTGAACGTGATCCAGTTCCAGTTCAGTTGTTCAGTACTGTAAGAGCAACAGAGGAGTACGGTACTATGCATCGTACTAAAAAATACGATATAATACGTCACAATTATCGAACAAACATAACTTATTATAGGTTTCATTTAATATCAAGGATAAAAAATATTTATTAAAATATTAAAAGGGTAGATTTAGTTTACAATTTTCCACAGGTGAGGCACTGCCTCACCTGCCTACCCTGAGAAGCCGCCACTAGCGACTAAACTACCCTGGTATGTAGTGACAACTGAGCCTGTTGTCGGCTTGTGCTTTTCAACTCGCCTAGCGCAAGACCCGTGTCCGCCACTATGACAAAAATTCTGCATCAAGCTGTACATTTCGCGCAATAGCCAAACAAAACTTTTATATTACATATCTATGGTTATATTACTAATATAACTAAAAAGACGAAATGACGGCAAATAAAGTGTCCTTATAAAAAAAATCCAGGTGGTGTACAGTCGCGACTATACAGCTGCTTCGAAATTGTTGCAATCCAAGTTTTCACAGAGTCAATCAACAAACATTTTGGTCAATTGCAAAAATAATATTAATTAATTAAAAGGCGTTTGTTTATTCCAAGTCTGATACTGGAGTGGTACAGGCGCGGCTTAAAAAAAGAGTTTTTTGACAGTTTAGGAGTTATTTTAAAAGTTTTTGTACAAATGTTTTTCCGAATAATGCATTGACAATACTGACAGCTGCCAAACTTAAAATTTACCATAAATCACAAAAAAAAATTTACAAAAAAATAAAAATAACTTTACGGTTTTGCGTAATGTCGGCACATCGTTTTGTAAGTAGAGTAACATTTAAGTTTACTGAAACCAAGTTAAATAAGTGTATTTCACATTTAATTAAATAAGTAAAGTATTAAGTAAAACAATAAGTAAAACAATCTATCGACTTAATTCTGTTTTAAAGCCATAGTCAAAAGATGCAATACAAGTGACTAAAAGGATGGTTCAAAAAATGAGTTTAAAGCTGTTCTTTAGTATGAAATAGAAATGAAGACATTTAACAACTCACAAAGCAAATATGGTTATTTTATCTTAGTTATAGGACACCGTAAACAAAAAAGAACTACAATAAGTGATTTGCAGTGATTCTGAACAGGAAAGTTTAACTGAGAGAGTTCAACGTACAGCAGCTAATGTTTTCGATTTTGTCGGATAAATCCAATAGTTGTATAAAATTTTGGTTTTAATAAAACTTAAATTAACGGATTTTTGATTATACTATTAGTGGAAGAAAAGAGATTATCACTCAACTCAAACGAGTGGAATAATAATGTGATTATAATTTATTTATAGATAATTTTTTTTTATTGGTTTATTTTTTTATTATTATGCAGTTAGTTTTTGGTACGTTAGAAGAGCCTATTAATAGAGTCCTCCAGAAATAGTTAAAAAATAATAATACCACTAGTGAGAAAGTTGCTTCGTGTAGTTGCTGCAGTTTTATTTCAATTGAAATATTTTTTTATTTATGTTAGTTTTTCTGAATCACGTCTCAGACATTATGTTAGTGATATTACATAATTTATTTTCTAAGTTTATGTATAATGTTTTAAGAAAAAAACAGTAAGAGTAATTTTATTTTTTTAATTGTAAACATATCAAGTGAAAAAAATAAGTTTTTCTTGTTTTCTAAAAACCGTACTTAGTTCCCACAATTTTTGCAATGAGATGTTTTTTTGAACAGTTTTTTTTATCAGTCCCCAAGTGCCAAAATTCTTTCGAATCATTTTTCAGTTTGTATTTCGGTTACGAAATTTATCTTATTGCAACCATTTTTATTGTTATTTTTATTTCTTTAGCTTCTTCTTAGACAAAAGCTAAATAATAAAAATTTATTTATTTTTTATTTTTTAGTGTGACTCACCCATTCTTTTAAATATGATGTGGTAAGGTTAAAAATTAAAGTTTCTTGTTTTTACAAAATTTTAAAAATTGCAGTGTTTTCTAATCTGTTACTGCAAAATTATTTCAAACATTGCTTACTAACTGTTTAAAGGTTCGAATTGATATTGAATTTTCTCTACTCGACTGTATAACCACTGGCCAGCGATACTAGTGAATTGTCAAAATTAAGTTTTTAATTTTTTTTTTTTAGAAAATATGTTGCAAAAATGTTTTAATTATTTCTTCGAGGCTCTATTTACAGTCTCCTACAACCAACGTACTGGAAAGCTTTTTCGCTATTTTCTACTCAGTCTGGGTTAGTAATATTTCTATTCCATTTCTTAATAAGTCTTGTAGCAAAGTAATTATTCTTATAGAAATTATTATTTTTCATTGCAAAAAGTAATTTACCGCAATCGTGTTTTAATAGATACAAGAATTTAAAAAAAATTATTAGTTTTTTTATAGATTATTTAATTTGTTTTCGCCTAGGTTTACCAAATTTATCTAAACGCGTTTAAAAAATGTTATTCCTTGAAGAGAATCTAGGCTGAGTAAATTTTAACCGGGAAAAAATCACTTTACCTTTACATACCTAAGTGTTCCTGAACGCAATGTTGTGTCAGAAAAATAATGCTGTACAAAAATAACTCTGCATAATTTTGTTAATATAAGAACAAAAAATAATTAATTTTTATATTTGCTTGAAAACTTAGATAAAAATTAAACGAGAATAAAAAAACAAAATTCTCTTGAAAATTAGTAATACAATGGACAATAAATAAGTTAATACATTATTTGATAAATTTGTTTTGACACTTGAAAATGCTCATGTTATAATTTGATTGACCTGAACTAGATTATGAAGTGCTTTGGCACTTCACGATTGATAAAATATAAAAAAAAAATAATTCTAAAAGTTAACACAAATGTTTATGACGTAGAAGAACAATTGATTTAGAAAAACCTTTAGTACAAAACCTGTTATGAAGTATTTCTAAGTAATTGAACAAGTGAAGGCGACGTAGACCTACAAATCATATTTATCAGTATTCCGTTCACGACCATAGCGATGTATGTACTCGTAATTCGTTGAGATACAAAATTGCTTAAACAAACAAATTGTAGAAAAATTGTTACCAGGAAATATTTATTAACTTAATAACTATTTTATTATTAACAAGATCATTGTGTGTAGGTGAAGGTTTCCATATATTTTGCAAAGATCGTAAAAAATTCCAGCAGCTTAATTACCATGCAGTTCTACCTAGTTTTATCTGAATTTTTGTAGATACACTTTGTTTTGAACAATTTTTTTATACTACAGTTTTTTTCAATTGATTTTCACTTTTTGTCAATTAAAACTTGTTATTAAGAATGCACCAGAAAGTGCATAAAAAAAGTTAGTTTGGCTATTGTTTACTTGGTGGCGCTTGTAAACTAAAATAGTACATTATTATACGTGTTTTATAAGACGATTATTGTGACACAAATAAGTTTTGAGCACGACGAGCGAAGCGAGGATGTATGACATAGAGTAGTGCCATCAACAGAGTAATGACATCTGTCAAGTTTATTATGGTTTTCACCTGATTTATTAATTAACTGACATTTTTCTTCAATATTCTCGACAGTTCGCTTATGATTTTATCAACTATTCCATATCATCTCCATTGTGTAGGCGGTAGACGTAATTTTTACGCATACGGTGCCAACATAACCGATGAAAAAGTTACTATTTTGCGTGCTATAATAAAAAAAATTAGTGTCAGTATTGTTAAACGCAAACGCGTTTAACAATGACAATATTGTTAACGCAACGTAGAAAAAAAACATTTATCTTTTCTGTTACATTCTACGAGTATGTAAAAAATGCCTGCATAATTTTATCAAATTTTTCTATTTGTTTTCAAAATGTCAACTTATATAATATACACACATTAAAATAATCTAGCAAATACTTGTAAATATTAAATTACGGCAAGATTTTTTTTGCAAAATTTATAAAAGACTAATAGAATCTGTTAGTCTTTATTTTTTAAATGAAAAAAAACTAAATATCGTAAAAATTAAAAAAGAATTTAAAACAAAAATGTTTAAATTTACCAAAAATAAAAATTAATACAGTGTATAACCTCTACGGCAGCAATACATTTTGCTGCAAAAGACACCTTGCCCATCATATTCCACAAATGGTATTACCGCATAAATGTCGTGCATAAATAAGATAAATTTTACCTATTGTTTTGGCAAATGAAAGGACCACAGAATAAAGAATTTTATCGCAATATCTAAACACATTTAAATCCCGATCTATAAAAAGCGAACTGTGTCTTTTCACCAATAGTGATACTAGCCCAGACCATCACTATTCCTTTTTGGTATGTGGAAACTTTTTAGGCAGTTGCCACTGTTGCCAGACTTTCTGTATTGCTAGGTCGTCTCTACAGTCGTAGTCTTCTGGTGTCCGGATGCAAATCAAAGCGAGATTTATCGGTGAACAAAACTGTGGCCCACTACTTTTGTTGCCAATTCGTATGTTCCTGTGCTCACTGTAATCTGACAGGTAGCGCGTTTTCCACGGAGAATAAAGTAGGTACTCTCAGACAATGTCTAACACTAAGGCCAGGCTTTGTGAAGTCTATTACAAGTCAGTTATTTGGTTACTAACTACGACGTGGTGGGTATTGTAAAGCCGAATTACTAACTCTGTTTCTGCCGTGGTGCGATTTCTCAATGCTTGCAAACGTACAAATCGGTCTTAATTTGCAGTGGTTGTTCTTGTACGTCTTGTATGACGTTTCCGGATGTTATTGGTTAATCTTATGTATGACGTCATACCTTAACCACAATTGGTTAACAATACTTTTACTAATGTTAAAGGCATCAGCAACTGCCCTTTAAGACAACATCTTTGGAGCATCCCAATAGTCCGTAATTGCGTATCGCGATCTCAATGGTGTCTTTCCATGTGTGATCGATACCAAACAGAATAAAATGCAAAGAAATTTTCCTCAAATCAAATATTGAAACCAGATAATAAGAGTTAATTTGTTAGTCCCACTAAACAAAAATTATTTTTAATCTTAAAACATTTTGTCAACAAAAACTAAACACCTAAAGTTGATAAACGTATGCAAAATAAATTATGTATTTAAAAAATAGTACCAATTTACACTATTTGTGATATTTTTTGACAATATCAAGCGTGTTTCTTAGATTATTTTGATGTGTGTACATAATAAGATGAAATCGAAATGAAACTGAATTAGAGCAGGCTGTGCCAGCGTAACTGTAATTATGAAACACATCATTACATTTACGCTGGCACAGCCTGCACTGATTCAGCTACATTTCGATCTCACGTTTTAATATGTTCTACCAATATCTTTGAAACAACAAACGGTAATGAGATATACAAATGTTTGATTTTTTAACTTTACAGTTTTAGAGATAGGGTGGTGCAAACTGGATGTGTATACGTGTGTATAGACATCCAGTTTGTATACAGTCACGTGGATAGAAAAAGTTAAAGAACTATTTAAAAACCTACAGTCACGTGGGTAAAGAATGTTATTTCGGCTTCAAAATGGAAATAAAATACATACCTAAAATGATACATTATGGTACTTTAAGCGTAGTAAACAAATTGCAAAAATTGCTAAAATATTGCCCTTTTTTAAACGACAAAGAAATTTAACATCATTAAGCCAAATTGACAATGATATTTATATAGTTAAAGTTTTACTTACTAACTTTTTTTATTTTATATAAATTTATGTATGATCACTTTCATTTTAAAAAAACTTGTAAAACAAAAATTTACCAGTAAATAAAACTGTCAATTTACATTATCTGTATTGTAAATTGGCATTTAACTAACGTTTGACTGATAATATTATTAACGTTCACAAAGCCAAAAAACTCATTTAAAATTTTGTGAACGTCAAGTGACAAAAAGTAAAATTTAATTTGTGAGAAGAATACTAAAAAGTAATGAAAAAAGAAGAAAATTTAAACTTTGTTATAACACTTTCTATAGTAGGTATATCAAAATTAAAATGTTTCTGCTTTTTTTACTAAAGCTGCACTTGTTTCCAATTCCAAATTCATAATCAATATAATAAGTTAGTTGTTATTTTAATTTTTTTACCAAATATTTATTTGTTATTTTTAATTAATAATTAAAACTTTTACGATTTGTAAATGTGGTAATGTCGAGAAATCGTTAGAGTTTTAAAATTACGAAGTCATTTAGATGTAACTACATATTAATTCTAGCGAAATTGTTAACATCCCGTTATTAAACTGCAAGAACAAGAACAACGTTAATAATGAAATTATTTCTATAAATTATATGTAGGTAGATAAAGTCTACAGTGGAAATGTACATTATTTTATCAGTATTAATTGTTATATGAGTACTAGATATCATGCAAGCAGAGAATGGATTATGAAACTTGTACACTGTCGTATTCCTAACACTAGAATACAATGAAACGACGCCGACGTCGCACACGTATATTTTTTTACAGAAATTATTTAGACAACTATAAATTAAAATGCTTACATTTAAAGAAACTATTTTGTAACTCTTTGATAAAAATAACAGACTGGTTGAAAATTAATAATAAATCTGCAAGGCATTTTAAAATTAATAAAATATAAATGCGATTGACACTTTTAATATTTTATCTAATATGCCTAGAATAACTTTTTTTGTCTTCCCGTATTGTAAAGTAGGCTATCATAGTTGTGCATCCACCAATAGTAAGTCGGACTTTTGGAAACTGTGCGGTAAAAATGAGAAAAACACCGGGTCTCACATTGTACGGTTAGAACTACCACAGGAGATGCTTGAGGAAAAAACTAACCTTGCAGTTATAAAGTTTATGTATCAAAGTGTATATACCTAAAATATTGCCACAAATAAAGCTAGATTTAATAGAAAAATAATATATTGAAAAAATCGCTGAAACGTCACAGGTCTTACGTCAAACGTTGCGTTGTGTGAGACCTTAGACAACGCACAGCGTAGTTCAAGTGTAGATCCCCATTAATAACAACATTACGAAATTATAGGTATAAAAGTATATTTTAGAAAAAGTTGCAGTTAATAAATTTTAAAAATGACAACGTGTGTATTTAAGATAATTTTAAAAATAATATGCAATTTTATATAGAACAGAATGTTAAAAATAAATTGTTACAGCGTCATTTATTCAGAACCTGTGTGTTCCTGTCTAGTTAATAAATGTCATTATTCTATTCTATGGATCTGTGGCCATTATTGTTAAATGTTGAATTTCTCAGTAATTATCAATTTAGAATTAAAAAGTGTGAATAAAAGTACTGGAAAGACCTTTGAACATGTTTTAAAGAAAATTATGCAAGCAATGACAGAGTATTTAAGCCGCATTTGGGTACGTTTTATTGGTTTTTAGAATTTATTTGTACCTAACCTAACTTTTGGAATGGCGCAAAAAAAACAGAATTTGACTCTTTCGGACAAAAAAATTATACAAATCTTATGCGTTAGTTAATTTTACAGGCTCCAACTAATCAGGCCCTCGCTTTCAGCTCGGGCCTGAAACAAAGCTGTCGCCTGTAAAATTAAGCCTACCGCATACGAATGTAAATAGCTATTTTCTAGTCTTGTAATTAAGAACTAAACTATTTACGTCACCTATAATTTTTGTTTAATTCTTGTTAAAAAAATTTTTTTTGCTAGTTTTAACTGCATCAATTAAAAATCAATTACTTGCAAATGCAGTCATTAAAACAAATTTAATTTTGTCACAATTTGTATTGTACGTAGTAGATCAAGTTTTATGTGCATCTCCAAAATACAATTAAAACACAAGAAAAAATTATGCAAATACAATAATTATACTAAATAGTAAATTAATATCTAACTTTTCTTTTAAAAAAAGTTGTGTTTAGTAATTAGTTACTTAATTTTATCGTTAATTTATTCAAAAAAAATATACAAAATAAAATACAATTTTATCAAAAAATTTCAATGCTTTTTAATTTAATTGATCAAAAATGTATATCTAACAGTACAAATAAAAAACAATATTCAAGAAATTTGTTATCCATTAATTAAAATCAATTCTTGTATACTCAGTGACATTAGAAGTGTTAGATGACAGAAAGAATAATATTTTGAAAGTGATTTTTTGGCAACAAAATGAGTAAATTTTAAGCTAGTCATAGTAACAATTACAACGGTTTATCTATGGCAGTTCTTGCAAAAAATTTTTTAAAATTTTTTAGTTTTTATTAAAAAATAGTCTTATTAGAGCTGTCAGTAAAAATATTGCATTTGTTGTGCTTCGACTACATGTTATAAAATAACAAAATGCTTCTAGTTCGAAGGCATAAACGATATCACCATCTTAGCGATTTCGATAATGGTAGAATTGCGTCCTTTTGAAAAGTTTGTTTCTCCTATTGCAAAATTGCTCGCCGTGTTAATTCTACTGCAATGATGCTAATGTGTATGTTTCAGGTGTAATGAGAAAAAGGTAAAAAAAAACACGAGTATTTGAAAATCAAAAATACGAAAGTCACCAATTTATTTACTAGATTGTTCATATGCTGAATAATAGAAAGCAAATTGAAATTCACAGTTTTTTGTAGTTCGACTTTCAGTTAACACTATTTAAATGTAAATATGTAAGCATAGTGTGAGAAAAGAATTGTTAAATTTATTATCTGATCTCGTTCGTGTTGTTCTAGGAATTGGTGGTAAAACATTTTGGGTCTTTAAAAAAATAATAGCACAATTTTTGAGCAAGGTTTTAAATTAAATATAATTGTATTCTACTTAAGGCTAACATATAACTACTAAGCTCTTTTTAAGCTGTTTTTCAAACAAAATTATTTTAAATATACAGGGTTTTATTAAAGTAATGTTACAGATTTTAACAACTAACCGCCCTTGTTGAAAGAATGCTAAAAAACCAAATTTTTTTTATACATGTTATACAATATATAAAATATATATTGTATAAAATATATATTGTATAAAATATATATATATATATATATATAAAACTGTACAAGCAAAAAAATATGTCTGAAATGTGCTGAAGAAGATCACCCTGAAGTCAAAGACTGTACAAATGATATTCAATGTGTCAACTGTATAAATGCTAACAAACTACACAACCTACAACTAGACACCAGTCATTCGTGTTTTGATCGAGACTGTGAGACTTACAAACAGCAAGTAAATAAGTGCAAACGTAAAACTGAATATGACTCGTAGCAATTACTGTCTATGGACTCGTTTCAGCTTTTGTTTCTTAATGTTCAGTGCCTTAGACATAAACTTAACCTTCTTGATGCAGCAATACAAGACTTAAAAATAAATTGTGTGTGCTTAAGTGAACATTGGCTAAATAGTATCGAATCGTGTAACCTTCATCTACCAAATTTTGAAACGGCTTCCTACTTCGCAAGAAGTATCCACAGACATGGCGGAGTCTTGCAAATGGTCATGGATAACATACAATATATAAATCTTCCTTGGATCACCAACCTGTCTGTAGAACTCGATTGTGAATTTTCAGGTATCTTTATTAATACACAGAACTTAATCATAATTACTATTTAACGCTCGCCCTCTGGTAACTTTGATATATTTTATGAAAATTTGTCAAAATTGTTAAATAATCTGCATAAAAAACATAATCTGATTAATGTAATTGTAGGTGGTGATTTCAACATTCATTTTCATACTAATAATACCAATTGTATGTTAACTTGTGACCTATTTCAAACCTACGGAATGAAATCTTTAGTCAATTTTCCTACCAGGCAAAATGCTATCATCGACAATGTTTTTACTAATATAGATATTAGTAACATTTATGTTAATCCGCTATCTGATCACATAGGGTTATTAGTTAATATGCGTTTTAATAAATCTCTAGATAACACCCTTAAAGAGACAACTATTGTAAAAATTAGGTCAATTACAAATGAAGGAAAATTTATATTTTATCATCTTACGTCAAATGTAAATTGGGACTTTATCGATACTGATATAAATCCTAATGATAAATTTTTGATGTTTCTAAATAATATATTGTACTATTTTCATGAAGCTTTTCCTCTGAGAACTCTCAATTCTAAAGTTTGTCGTAATAATAACTGGTTTACACAAGAACTTTGAAAAATGAGAGATACGTACAGATTTTTACAAGATGCTTACAGTTTAAATCAAACTTTAGAACTGAAAGATCTGGTTAATAAATATAGACAGAAATACAAAAGAGCTATTAAAAAATCAAAAACTGAAGCAAATGACTATTATATAACACGCAATAGCAACAACCCGAAATCCATGTGGAATGTCATTAATCAATACAGACCCAAACCATTACGTAAGACTCCAAAATGTACACCAAATGAATTAAATCACCATTTTATTAATACTCCTCAAACTATTCTAAACTCCTTCACACCGACAACACAAAACCCTATCGACATGATGAATAAGACTGATAATAAAAGCTATAGAGAGTTTAATTTTACTGAAGTCTCATACAATGATATAAGAAATTGTTTATGCATTGAAGTCTAATAAAAGTAGGGATATTTATGGTTTAAATGTGGATGTCTTAAAAACTATAAAAAACATTATTATTGTACTTGTCACTAAACTGATAAACAAATGTATTCAAAACTGTGTATTTCCAGACTGTTTAAAAAATTCATTAATTGTTCCAATTTTTAAAAAAGGAGACTTTAATGATTTGAATAATTATCGACCCATAGCTTTATTGCCAGTTTTGTCAAAAATATTTGAAAAAGTTTTACTAATCCAGATTGTAAACCACTTTGAAAATAACAATATATTTACAGGAGAACAATACGGTTTTCGAAAAAATCTTTCAAGCTCTCATGCTGTGCTACACTTTACTAATAGCATAATTAATGCTTTTGAAAATAGATCGTTTTATAAAGCCATTTTTCTCGATTTAAGTAAGGCATTCGATACAGTAGATCATAACATCCTATTGAATAAACTTAAATTTTATAATTTCAGTGATCGTGCTGTTGACATGATTAAATCATACTTGTCTAATCGTTTTCAACAGGTTAAAATTAACAACAACGTCTCTGAAAAGCATCATGTCATTTGTGGAGTACCCCAAGGTTCCATACTTGGACCAGTACTTTTTTTAATATTTGTAAACGATCTACCTCAGTCTATACCCGACTTAGATGTAGTACTGTATGCGGATGACACTACTCTGGGATGTGCAGATTCACTTTATCAAAATATTCTTCAAAAATTAAACACCAACTTCGAATTAACCAAAAAGTGGTTGAATGACAACAAATTACATCTAATCGAAGATAAAACGCTAACTTTAACTTTCACCCTAAGAGAAGGAATTGAATTATACAACAATACCGAATATGTCAAATTTCTGGGAGTTTACATAGAGCCTTCTTTAAAATGGCAAAAACACATAGATACTCTAGCTAACAAAATTAGTAAAAATATATATTTAATCCGGAATTTAGTTAGTTGTGTCTCACACAACACTCTAATAACAGCTTACCATGCTCTCATTCAGTCTCACCTTCAGTACTGTGTTATACTGTGGGGTCACACTGGTTACACAAAAAGACTTTTTAAATTACAACGGAGAGCTTTAAGAATAATTTCAGGTCTAGGGTATCAGCATGATTGTCGGAAATTTTTTCGACACCTAAAAATTCTTACTTTTCTTTGCTTATTTATTTTTAAATGCTTTGAATATTTTACAAAAATTATAAATTCATACAAAACGCTTAATTCTTATCATCACTATGAGACAAGAAATCATGACTTTGCTTACAACTCTCTAAGACTTACTATCTCTCGTTACGGAATAAACTACTATTGTATCAAATTTTATAATGTCTTACCCATCTCTCTACAAAAAACTTCTCCTGAAAATTTCCTAAAAAATATCTTTTGTATAAATCTTTCTACACTATAGAGGAGTACTTACGTAATGATTTCGGGGATATGAGCACTGTATGCTCTTAGGACGTTATATTAACTTGTTTCTACAAGCTCTGTCTAAATCGAAGCATATAATTCATAATTGTAAATTTTGTTACCACATTTGTTTTTTTTATGTATATTTCATTTATGTTTTATTGACGTGTGTAAAGTACCAATGTATTATAACACAAATAAATTATTATTATTATTATTATTATTATTATTATTAATGTTTATAGTTTTTGAGATATACGCTGTAAATTTTTCTTTTTTCTTTTTTTTACGAGATTCGATGTACATATTATAGCAATTTTTTTATATACAATGTACGTTTGAATTATGTAAAATATACGCAATAAATTTTTGTGATATAGTATTAATGTTAAAATCAGATATAAAAAATGATTTTAAATTTTTTAAAAAAAATTTCGGTAAAAGCCTATATTAAAAAAATGCTGAAAAATAAATTTGTTTTCTACAAACATAATCAAATTTTTTAAGTCGAAAAATAAATCTAACACAGTTGTTTTGTATTCGCTGAAGTCTAGCACAACTTCTAACATCTAAACATGAAAAGAAAACTACTAATGTCCCGATTTCTACGTTGACTTACTACCGGTAGTATCGCAAATTTTATGTCTTTTACGTTGCGACCGATTTCAAGTTCAGTAGTTAATACCAAGTTACTACCGGTCATAAATTTTGCGACTTTTTAATTGCGACGGTAGTATCTTGGTAGTATTCTAATTTCAAGTCAAATTTTATTGCGTTTAGTGCCAAATGGTACCGATTGTACGACATTTTACAAAGATGTAATATTAAAAGCGACCATGGTAAAATCCAAAAATCGTTTTAAATGTAAGGAACAGCACGAGCACGGTTTTTTGGAACGATTAAAATAATAGAAAACTAGTGAAAGTTATAATAAGTGACGATTAAATCCAGCCGATAATGTTTTTTCAGGTTTGAGGTTATGTCAGTCGGTAGCGGTAGGTCTCCGCCTCCTTCTCAAAAAACATTCCCTACAACTCATTTGGGATTTCCAACAAAAGACAAATAGATACAAAAAAAATGTGAGGAATTTTCAAGTTTGCTTGGTGTAATAATTCAGGAATGACGGGATGAGTTACTTTAGGAAGTGGAATAGAAATAGAGAACAGTTATGCGAGCTGTGTGAAATGGGACTTGATTTCAGCTGTCTGGGGCTCTTGGGGTAGAAAATAAAGTGCTAATATTAGTGATAAACTATATAATTTATTCATAATGAACATGATTGCGAAAAGAGTCAATAAAAGTGATACAAAACAAAGCCTCTTTATTTTGAAAATCTAAAAAAATATCAAAATTGTTTCTTTGTAGGGGTAAAATTGGATGCCGAATATAGCATCTTGATCTTGTGTTTATCTCTAGCGATAACAATATGCCTATTTACCTTGAAAGGTTGATCAAATGTTGTTTCCGGTTACTAAAATGACTGGGGGCAAAATAACCGGAAACTGCCATTTATACGTGGTTTTGTAAGCTTTTTTGAGTAACTACGAACGGCTAAAATTTCTAAAATAGATTTGTTAACTATTTTATCCTCTTCTATGATTCTTTTAGAGAAATTTGAGACTAGTTTAACAAAATACTTACACAAGTGAGATTATGTTACTTTCAAACAAATATTGCTGTATCAAAATTCTTAAATTACCTATTTAACAAAATATGATAATCAGTACGTACTTTCTATTTTTATGTTTCATTTTTATTGAATTAATTTTCGTAATCGATTTCTGGGAGGTTTTCAAAAATTTGATTTTGACATTTGTCAATAATTACATATATATGCGCATGCGCCAAAGTACGACCAAGTTACGACTTGAAATCGGTCTTATTTTTAATCGTATCTAGGTAGTAAATATACTGTCTATTTTTTTTTTATAAAACCACCAACATTGCATTTTCTCTCAAAAGAGATTTGGCAATCTAGCATTTATCTGACATGGGGTAAAATAAGGGTAATGACAAGGCGTGATCTGTGACAGACACGAAAACAGGTTATGTTAGCAGTGTGTCAAATTTAAGGGGTCTCAACTCAATTCGAATGGAACGCCATTGACTTGTTTTTTCCTTGGGCTTCGCCGTGCCCCAACGACAGATGTCGGTGTTGGTAGCGGGGCTTCATGCAGTAGGTATGCAGTTTATTGTAAGAAAGTTGCGATTTTTTATTCGCGTTATGTTATTTGGTTTTTATTGATTATTGATGCTAATTTTCAGGACCAATGTTGTCTTTAATTAGAGAATCGACTGTGAAAAAGCTATGTCCAGCAGCTTAAAAACTTTACCACGAAATTGTGCCATAGCTATTTGGAAAACTAGTCTGGCTTGCTACAGATATTTGCTTTCACATCACAAAATAGAGATCAAAAACATATTTTATTCATAGGTTAACAAATTTAAAAGAAATAAAATAAAGTATTAAATAAAAAACAAGTTTAGGAAGTTAGTTTTCTGAAGAAGAAGATTTTGCATCAAAAATTTCTATTGCATTGTAAGGAGCACTTTGATTACCACCATCATCACTGTCATCATCACTGCTAGAATCGTAAAGGCTTTCATTGTCTGTGTCTGTGTCCGAGTCAGCCAAGTTAATTATTACAGGAAGAATATCATTTACACTAAAGTCCCACATTTCTTTTCTCCAATCTTCTAAAATCAAATTTTCACAGTGTCTTATACTGTTAGACCACATATCTGTTGAAAAGTTGGCTAAAGCATCGTTCCAAATATTTCTGACACGATCTTTGACTTCCGATTTTTCGTTGATTTTTTTATTATAAAACCGTGTACAGAATGCCCAAGCTAACTCAATAGGATTGTATTCGCAGTGATAAGGTGGTAATCGAAGTACATCTACTCCATGACTCAAAAGGATTTCATCAATTTCATATTTAGTCTCTACATTTGCCAATGTAGGTTCTATCAACTCCCATAACAGCTGTTTTGTGTATTTTTTATTGTAAGGGACATGCATTTTTTCCAAAAAAATCTTGCATGTCGGCCTTTTTTGACAAACGCGTTGGAGGTTTTTCAAGGCGCATTGAATGGTAGGGCGCATTATCCATAACAACAACCACTTTGGGCACTTTGCCATCGCACTGAAGAAGACCTATTGCCGGCAATAACTGATCTGTCACCCACTCTCTAAAGAGTTGTCCATTCATGGTTTTATGATTGTCTTTATCACTGTTGGTTTAAGAAAATAAAAGACTACATCCATCTAAAAAACCCGACGAACACCCTGCATGTAAAATAGTGTATCGCCGCCCCTCAGATGCGTTAACTTTAAAAAGGTGTGATTCAACGTCATTATTTACACAAGTTTTCTGTTTGGATCCATACTGGTATAACCACGTTTCATCTAAGTAGATAAATCTTACGTTTGCAAAATTTTCTTTATATTGCAGGTATTTTTTCAAAAATCTGATTTTTTTACAACAATCACTGGTTTTTGTGTTAAAACTTTTCGGGTATCCTCAAATTTATATTTATAGCCCATCGATTTTAGATACTTATAGAAAACACTTCTACTGCCTGTAAATTCAAGCTCTTCTTTGGCGTATTTATACAACGTGTCTACAGTGAAGTAAGTTCTATTTGTTTTCAGCCTGTAAATTTCTCGACTTAAATCTTCTTTTAAAAAGTGGTCTTCATACTCAGAAACTAAAATTTTTTTCTTCCTGACTTTCTTTTGAAGATGTAAGTGCTTTTCTTCTCTTGTCGACATTTAATAATTTGTGGAAATGGGAGCAGGTGACCTATTGTTTGGAAAAAAGAAGGATGTGTGATTCAGACTGAATTGGAGATAGAATGGATTTTGGTCTACTTAAAAGGAAAAGTTGAAGATACCTACCGAAAAAATCTTTGCTAGTTTGTCTTCCAATTGACGACCACTTAGATGTGGTCCTAACTCTTTTATTTCGTGATAGCACCGTATTACCGATTGCTTTCCTTTGAAATCAAGCAAATTTCGCCGTTTTCGTGGCATTGTGGCAAAATGTTCAAAATAATCTGACATCTGACATAAATTGACACAGATGTATTACAAACCCAACAAATAAAAACTACTATAGTAGGAAAATTAATTTAATACCAACATAATGCAACAAGTGGTGGTTTTATAAATAAAAATAGACAGTATGTCCTAGACATAAATTTACTACCTAGACATAAATTTGCGATAATACCACCAACTTGAAATCAGGCCATAAGGCATAGTTTATTATAGATAAAACAAGAGATTTACACGATTTGTTCCTAGTTTTGAAATTCAACACTGAAAAATTTTGATATAGCAATTTAAAAAAACAGGTTTTTTTGAGTAACACGTTTACTTGTTTCCTAAAGTGAAGGTCTACGTCTATAGTTACACCGAGTATTTTAATGTCGGCGGCAATATTAAGTTTAATGTTATTTATATATAAGTTTAGCCTAGTTTGTAATCTAGGTCTATCTTTCTGTTTACAAAATACGATTGCAGAGCATTTGCTAACATTAACAGATAGGTTATGATCCAAAGCATACTTTTTCATTCTTTTCAGATCCAAGTTCAGATGCATATTTGCTTGGTCAATTTTATTTGGATTGAAAGCGTAATAAAGTTGACTATCATCGGCATAGCTATATAAGTTAGAGAAGTAAGTATACTGATGCATGTCGAAATCATATTAAAAAAAGTAAGGGTCCGAGAATTGTTCCTTGGGGAACACCAGAAGTAATTTTGACGAAATCAGAGACATTACTATTATAAATAACACACTGTTTTCTATTATCAAAAAAAGATATAAAAAAATCAAGTAATCTATCATCAAATCCAAAATATGAAAGTTTCGAACAGAGTACTGAATGGTCGATAGTATCAAAAGCTTTTGAAAAATCTGAACTTATAATTGCAACATTTTGTTTATTGTCTCTGTCTTTAATTATGTTATCAATCAGGTTTATTAATGATGTTGTTGCATTATCTCCAGAGCGAAAACCAGATTGTGCTGATGTGAGTATTTTATTTATTGAGAGGTATAAATAGATTTGGTTATAAACATTTTTTTCTAAAACTTTAAATATAGTTGACAAAATGCTTAAAGCTCTTAAATCGTTAAAAGATTGATGATTGTTATTTTTAGGTAATAGTCTGCTTAATGCTATTTTCCACATATCTGAAAAAAATCCTTTCTCAAGACAAGAATTTATTATATTGGTTAATTAATGAGCAAGTACTGAACTACATAATTTAAACATTTTGGCATTAATTTCATCATATCCTGTAGCATTAGATTTCAAAGAGTCAGTGATTTGTTTAACTTCCTCAACAGTTGAGAGAGTGAAACTAAAGTGAAGATTATTTCTAAGCTTTCTGCTACTATAAAAATTAAAAGTAAGTGGCCGATTAAAACGAGATCTAAAAACAGATAGAAAATAATTGTTAGTGTCGTCTACATTATCATGGTGAGAAGGTAGCTCACAATTTTTATTCTGTACAATATAAAAATTTTTCAAAGCTTTCTATAATTGTTTATTGTCTTTTGTTGCAGATAATTGACAGAGGTATGCTTTTTTCTCTCTTCTTATCGCGGAGAGTACGTGATTTCAAAGTTCTCTATATGTGTTCCAGAGAGTTGTTAGTTTTTTAAACTTTTGTAATGCAATATCTCTTATTTTGATCATACGTCGTATAGTGTTAGTCAGCCAAGAGGCATATGGCTTTGTAATTTTTGCCTCACGAAGAGGTGCATGCTTATTGAATAAGAGAACTAGATTTAAACATAGAAATTCTAGTTTTTTGTTAATATTTTTAATATAAAAAATTGTATCCCAATTTATAGAAGAAAGATCTCGGAGAAAGTCGGAAAAATTTAGTCTTTTAAAATCTCTGTATTTAACAATTTTGGGTTTTATCTTACGGCTGCTAATAGAATTTCGCAATAAATAAATGTGTGGTCGGATATTAGGTCGGCATTTATTGTTCCACTTTTAGTGGAAAGCTCAGGAGCATTAGTATAAATAACATCGATAATTTTGTTTGACTTATTAGTTATGCGAATAGACTCAGATATTAATTGAGTAAAATTGTACGCATTAAAAGTTGTAATAATACAATTGTTTACACTGTGGTCAATATTGATATCACCTAGGATAAAAAAAAATTATAGCCTAGAGCAATGGTGTATAGTACACATACTAAAAATTTAAAGTGATTTATTTTAATTTCAATAAATAATTGTTCATATAGGTCATTTGCAGCTAATTCAGTAAGCATAGTAAGAATAAAAAATAGTATTTACATAAATGGCCATGCCTCCTCCTCTAGTTGCTCTATCTTTGCGGTAAAGAGTATATCCTGGAATATTTACAGCCTCATTAGAAATATTTTCAGACAACCATGTCTCAGATACACACACTATGTGAAAATTCTCATCCAAAATAAATGTTATATTGCTATACTAAGAAAGAAAAGCAGTTTTATTTTCAACACTAAAATAAGAATTGCTATTAAAAAAAAAATATTACGTCACAGTAAAAAATCGGTTGTCAAAAAAATTTGAAAATAAGTATGTAAAAAACGTGGGCAGTAAAATAATAAAATTGACCTGTGTTAAGATATCCCCATAAACACCATACAGTAAACAGGCATCTTCCCATAACATTTCCTTGGATATCACGCGCTTCCCCTGGTGCTGATCACCGCAGAAATTCTTGTAAACAAGGATAAGCTACCCTATAAAAGCATCGTCTTGTTTACATCAAGTCAGTCTTAAACCAAGTCCTGATTCATTCAGAATTATAGAAGTCTTAAGTTAAGAGTCATCCTAAACAGTTAATAAAGCCCTGAATTATTGTATCCAGTTTATTACCAGTTATTATCAAGTGTCTCCAAATATATTTAAGTGTATCAATATTTAAAGTGTACCAATTAATATTTAAAGTGTAAAAATAATCAATAAATATATTTTTAAAAAACAAGTGGTGTTAGCTGCCAAAGTTAACTCCTGTTTTCGCTTTTTCTTCAAAAAAAAAACTTAAAAAATATAAATTTTATTCCATAATTTTATCAGCTTGTATTATAAAATTTTAATACCTCATTAGCCCTTTTTGCTACCAGATTCTAAACGTTTTCCGTATTACCAGTAATTTCTAATAATTTACTGAACGATACTTTGCGTGTTAAAACTTTTTTTTTGATGATGTATTATCTCGTCTTTCGGAATACATTAATTCTTAAAACATGTAAATATAGAGTATTAAAAATCCACACACCTAAATCCGGATTACTTTTTTAATATTAAATTTCAAAATTAAACTCAAAATTGTGGCTTTAAATTTTTTGATATTTTTAACAATTTTTAATATGTAGATAGATCATGTTATATGACAATGTCAGGTTGACGTTATTAATAATGTATATATAACATTATTCACAAAGCCAAAATTTTGGGTTAAATTTTGAAATTTAAAATTACAAAAGTGATTATTTCAAAAATTGTAGAAATTTCACTACAATCCCAAAATATTAGTATTTGGATAACTGTTTCTTGCGCCACTAACGTAACGTAACCAATTTTGACAAAAAAATTATAAATAAATAGTTCAAGGCAAGGCAAATATATTTTAAACTATAAGCACCTGTGATTTATTTAATTTTTAATATCACGGTAAAATTTCAGTTTACAAAAAATGGCAAATTATATAGTGTGAATCATTTCTAATTAATAAATTCGATAAAAATTCAGAAATTTGTCGTTCAGAAAAACACTTAGACACGTGTCCTGTTATTTTTTAACGCAAATTTTCTGACAAAAAACTTAGATATACAGAATGTCCCAAAATCGAGATACGATCCTCAACTTTAAAATTTTCAATAAGAACCCCAATGTTTTTTAGCATATTAATTCTACGTATAATTTTGCGTATTTTTTATGTAGTACACTTTATGATTTTCAGTTGTTTTAAAAAAAAGGCGTTAAAAAATTGTTATTTATTTTTAATAATAAAACCATTAACATAAATTGAATTGTAGTAGAACAAATTTATAGTAAATGCTTAAAATATAAACCATTCACTTTATAAGCAGAATTAGGCGCGGTGAAATAGAGTGGCCAGCCTATTCACCTGACTTGAGTTCATTGAATTTCTTCGAGAGTTTCTTTTTGTGGGGCTACCTAAAGTCGAAAGTGTACGTCAACTGACCAGGTAATGTAGAAGATTTAAAACATAAAATACGAGAAAAGTTGAACGAATAAGTTCTCAAATCATACAAATTGTGTTTGAGAAGTTTGAACGTCGGCTTGCATATTGTCAGGAAGTGAATAGTTTACATTTTGAGCATTTACTATGAATTTATTTTTCTGCAATTATATTGACGCAAAATTATAGGTTGAATTTAAATATGCTGAAAAACATTGAAATTCTCTTTTGAAATTTTAAAATTGAAAGTCGTATTTTAATTTTGAAATATCCTGTATATCTATTTTTTTGTAAAAAAAATGCGCGTTGAAGTATAACAAAATGTGTTCGAGCGTTTTCCTGAAAGAAAAATCACTAAATTTTTATCGAATTTATCTATTACAAATGGTTCACGCTCTTTATTTAATTGCGATTAGCTTTTATTTTCGATTAAGTTGGCTTTTCTCACATTTTATTAGTCAAAATTGAAACTTACTTGCAAGTTGAATACCATTTAAGCAAAATAGAATAAAACAATTATCCACAGACGACTTATTCTTAAATTATAAAAATTAATTTTAAAATTAAATTTAAAAAAATATCGCCATATACTATAGCGGCCACGAAATGTTAACCGTCAATTTAATGACACATGACATTGTAGCAATCTAAAGATACCATTAGAAAAAAACTAATGACAATTTTGACAATAATTTGATTGTTATATCATTGTAAATTTTTATATCAAACTTACCTAACATCTGCATAAATAAAAGTTAGTTAACCCTTTTTTTTTGAAAACTGACACTGTCATTAAATTGACGGCTCACTTTATGTGGCCGCGATACTACGTATAGTTACAATGTTACAGATACTGTAACCATCATCAGATAATGTACCCTTACCTGATATAATTTTCAAATTTTTAGTTTAACGTTACTCACCAATAAGTGTTGGCAGTGAACACAAATGACACCTAATAATAAAACAATTCCTGGTCCAAGAAGAATTCCAGCATTACGAATAGCGTCTCCCATGGCAAATATTCCCGATCCTACATTCCCCTTGAAAAGGTGCATTAAGGTTTCACCATACCTTGAAAAAGAGAAAAGGCATTAAAAATGTTATATAATTTTCAATTTAAAATTAAAGTTAAAAAATGAATAATAAGGTAGGCTTAGAAATGGGAGGTAATCAACAGAAAGTCATTACCTCCTCGTACTTACGACGTAGGATGTTGAACGGAAAAATTATGACCGTGGATTTCTCCACTTCCTGAGACTTTCTTTTTGGGTTGTTTTTCTTGCATGGAAATTGAAGTAATTGGATCTTTAGACTGAAAAGTCATAAATACATGTTCATTGCTGCAAAAAAAGATAAAAAGTCATTTTGAAATTTTGAAAAAACTCGTCAATGTTTTCTGATAAGTACATGTAACACATAATTATATAGTGTATATTAGAAACAAAAATAAAACACCAATTAGATATTATTTGTAACTAACGTCAATAAGTTTATGTTTTATGTTTGAACATTGATATTTTCCCAAAAAAATGTTTTTTAAATTTTTAAAAAAATTTCGTAGTATCAGCAAAGCGGTTTAAAAATAGAATTGATAAATTAGGAGTAAATTTATTTCCAAATTAATAATTATATAAAAAATTCTAATTGGAGGTATATTTATAATTTAAGTAAATACGTAACGTTTTCTTACCTTTTTATTGACGATATATAAATAATTATTAATTTCTTTGTTACAATTGTATTGTATAATTTTAATAAGAAAATTAATTAAAAATTTTATTAAAAAATTGTTTTAAGGCAGGTATTTTTTACACTAAATAAAGGTTTAGGTACAAACACCCGTAATTGAAAATTATGTACAGGAAGGCGCACCAAACCTAGCTTGCGATAGAGGACGTAATAGGTACATACTCATATTTGTCGAATATATTAAAATCTGCTTTTTGCAGATATTTATCATTGGTGGTGCTGTCGTTCAAGCTTAAATTAGCTTATTATGCAAAGTCATTGAAATGCACAAATTGTAACTACAATGCATTATAATAAACTATTAGTCGCGTTAAAAAACTTTTAGTTCAGAACTTTTTGCTATTTGAACGACTTATTACTTTCGGATTTACTTTGTACTATTGTGTGTTTTTATTTTGTTTTAAATTATAGTATACAAATCCAATAAATTAAAATAAAATTGTTTGTTTTTTATAAATTTTAATAAAACTCGAATTAAACTATAGTTAAACATTATTTTAAAAAATTGTGAAGTTAAAATTATAAATTTAAATTATATAAATTACAAGCTTTAGCAGAAGCCAATTTACTACAAATTATTGTTATTATTTATCCGATTTATTTGTATTATCTATAGTATTTGACAAATCTTGTTGCTGATGCTAGAGTAATTGGATTGTACGAGTATTATAACGACTAAGATATAAATTATTTTATTTTCTTAAATTATGCTTTTTGCTACAACCATCATACAAGTTTTAAGAATAAATCATTTTATCAACATAAAATAATTAAAACTGCGTTTTTACAGCCATGTCAAATTATAACTTCTAAGTAATTTTCGAAAGTAATAGGGCGCGCACGTATGTAATTTCTGTCATTTAAATCATAAGCACCGATATATACAAAAATAAACTTATTGTAAAACTTTATTTTGAATCTTTAAGACTAAATTGCAAATTACTGCAAACAGTGACATTAAATTAGATTTTTTTGCGACAAAATTTAAATCTGACTTTAATCATTTCAGATAGTTCACAATGCATTTTTGTACTTTGTTAGTGCATAACCTTTCGCCGCAATATTAATTTATACAAATTGTGGAAAACTTTTGCGGGAGCATCTATTACAGCGAGCCAAAAAGAGCGAGTCATTTCCTAAAAAAATCAACGGAGACGGCTACCAAAACTCAGCGTTCTAGCTTCGTAAGCTTCTCCCAACATTTCCAACAGTCTGGAAGTTGTTTATTAATAAAGTAAGACGCTATATAAAAAAACTTATATTTTGAAAATTAATATTTGCATTAAAAAACACAATTCAGAATAATAAGGTGTTTTGTTTAATATTACAAAAGTGAGTTGGGTTTACCTTTTGTCCTTTGCGTAATTTGACTTTGATCCATTACACGGCTGACTAATCTTGTTTGGAGAGGTACTTGCATTGACTGATAGTTCCATTCTAAAAATAAGAGAAAATGTTTAAATCCGGTATAATAATGCTAAGAATATAGATATTCTTTTTATAATACAAATCATCTCAAAAATATAAAACCATGTATACTTAAAATATTAAAATGTGTGATTATTAAAAAAAAATTTTAGAAGTAAAAGTACAAGCATTGTATGAGGTGATTCAAAAAAGAATAGAACAAAATTTTAACAAGACATACAACATCTTCGCATTTTTTTTCCCTAGTCTGCCATATTAGAATCTATTTAATTGTATTGGCTGCTATAACAAAGTAGTCTCTGTAAGATTTCTACGACCGAGTAGGTATTTCAAAATGTCTTTGTTTTAAATATTATGTTTTTTATAATTTTTGATCGGAGGTTCTCTCTAAAGATGATTTCTTCTAAAAATTTATTTCAAAACTCGTTAAAACAAAGTCTAGATGAATAAACTCATTCTCTCTCCACTAATTAGTGCTCTTTACAAAAATATGATTTTACAAAAAAATCTACGGATCTGCAGTAAACTCTATAATTCGAATCAAATATAAATTTTACTTTTAACAGTAATAGCAAAATGGCATTTATCAAGTGAATTAATTTAGACGCTACGTTTCTACAATTTTTATTTTTCTTGGCACCCTTTTAATAAAAAAAATTCTTAAAAATTTTTGAACTTGGTTTTCTTTAAAAAAAAAGGGGGGCTTGCATGCAGCATTAAAAATAATAAAAATCTACAAAAAAAATGTTTTATGTCGAATGATAATAATATTACAAACGTTTAAACTTAGATATAAAAAACTATTTTCTTAAAATAACTATATCAAAAAGTTTTTAACCAATTTACAAGTTTCCTTTTTAAATTTTTTTGAGTTCACATGCGCGGCGGTTACACAAACCACACCTACATTTTCGAATCTAGTTACTTTTTTGAACAACAAAAGCAGCATTTTTTTTTCACGTCATTTTTTTAGCTTTATCTGTGTTTTACAGTATGGTAAGACAAAACAAACAAGGAAAGGTAGATGCCATGACTACCAACATTACATTTTGCAGTATTCCTACAAACGGGTGTGGCTGCCCATTAGAACTAAACACAGGCGCAAAAGGAAACTTGTGTAATATTTATTATCAAATTTGGTAGACACAAGCAAATTTAAATGTTTTCTTTTTTATAATAATAGCAAAATTTAGCTAAACCAGCTCAATTTCTAATTGAGTACTTTGGTCTCACATTTTTGGTAATTATCCAATTTTTTGCATTACTAGCTTCAATTTTCATTACAAAAATAAATTTTAAATAAATAAGTAAAACGTACAATTTTTGAGATATTTATGCTTAAAAGTATAAAAACGAAATTTAATCTCTAACTTTGACGCCTACTTGCTCCTAAACGGTGCAACTTGATATAAAAGTAACTTATGTTACATCACTTTATTTTGCCTTAGAAAACCTGTAATTGTTTTATGTTTATCTTTTTGTCTCATATGTTTTATAATTAATTTTACAGTAATAATTTTATCAGTTGAGATAAGCTTTATGCAAATTTTTATTATTTATGGTGCTGTCTTTCTGATTAAAATATTGCTCCATAAGTTTGAATTACTAAAATAGTAAAGTTTAGATTATTGTAAAAAACAGCAGGCTTTGCAAATTCAAAACTATGTTGGTTTACAACAACTTTTACCAGTAAATTTAATTTATATTTTTTTGACTTCTGACAAGTTCAAACTTTTAAGTTAAGATTTTTTGGTAACTGGCTATAACGGTACACCAGCAGCACTGATTGGCTCCAAGGTGTTGCACTGACCTATCTGTACTAATCTGAATCCAAAATTTCATACATACAAACTTAATGTTTGAAGCCAGTTTTAATAAATAAATGGTGACATTCTTAAAAAATTAATTGCTAAAAATGTAACAATTGAAAATTTGTTGGTTACATACAGGCTGTCCCAACAATCTGAAAAACCTCAATAACTTGTTTAATTTAAAAAATATTAAATTTTTTTTTTAAATTATAGCTGCGTTTTTAAAATCTTTATTGAGATTTTTTAAACATGAAAAATTAAAAATGTCAAAAAGTCATTTTTTTAATGGCACTCTCTTTTTATTATTGTACCAATTAAAAAATCTTTTGACAAACTTTCTATCAATATAACGTTTGTGTAGTCTAGTGTAAAATACTAAGTTGCTATCCTACATCAACTAAATTTTCAAAAACTTTTCCGTTTTGAACAATAAAAATCTTGACTCGTCGCTCGTTGACACAGGAGCAAATGATATATATGTAAATAACTATTTTTCTTTACGTTGCTAGCTTTCATACTATTACAACATTGCATGAAAACACTGAAAAAAAAATCATGTACTCGTAGGCAAGTCTCGTCGTGAAAGGGATAAAAAAAGAGAAGTGCAGTCTCTGAAAACGGCAAACAAGATGTTGTTTCTGGTTTAGGTCGACATATTCGACCAATCTACCTGCTCTTTTCTACTGATGATTCTGATATTGATTTTTGAAACTAACACTAAAAACATCTCAAAATTTAAATAAAGGAATTAGGTGGCAATTGTGCCGAAATTCAAAATTGTTTAAAAATAAAATTGGGCTTAAAATTTACAGTTCTTTTAACATTTTTTTGTGTTCTACAATATGGCGTTCTTCATAAATGTACATTTTTTAAAAACAATTTTAGGGATTAAATCATTACACCGTGTTGCCGTGTATGTATTTTTTTAGAATTTTTTTTATTTATCTTGTTATATCTAATTACAGGTTTTTCACGCTTTTGTAGAAAACTTTAAAAAATTGTTTAACGTCGTTAGGTTCATTACTATTTTGAATAATTTTTTTTACATTATACTGTTTATTATTAAAAACGACACTATTGGCTTCGGTTAAAAAGCCATCTTCAACTGTCTTAGTTAATTCCTACTAAAATTGTGTAAGAGAGCTAACACAAAGTTTGCCATAAAAGTTTAAAAATGTGGTACACAATGCAATTAAATAAATCTAAACGTGGAATCAAAAAACAAGTTAATTTTAACAACAAATTTTGTTTTGACACCTAGATAACGTCTCTCACATAAGCAATCACTGTGTCTCTGTCAACACTGCATTTACTTTATAATTTGAACTAAAATCCCGTCTCTGTAGATTTTTCTGTATTTTTGGAAATAAACAGAAATTACAAAGTACTAGGTCAGGTGAATAAAACGCTGGGCGAACTTTTTCATTGTTCCACAACGCCAGAAAATTTTACGTATTTTCCGCAGTGTGTGGCGAAGAATTGTCATGGTGCAGGAAGTAGTAACAAATTTCCTTCATTTTTCAATTTTTTAACAAACTTTTGAAAACTTCTGGTAAACAAGCTTCTTAAACCATTTAAAAGTTCTACTACTTTCTTAAAAAATTATAAATTTGTGTCTAGTAACAAATGCCATGACTACTTTTATTGTAGATTTTTGATGCCACGATTTTACTGTTGAATCAGTCTTTTGGTAGCTTGGTACCATTTACTGCTGTTTTGTTTCGTGATCGTACTTGTGAAATCAAGGTTCATCACCACTTACAATGTTGTCAAATACGCTGGACATACTATCTGTTGACGTATAGTTGACGAGACGAGTGCACTGTCAAACTGACAGTGGGTTCCACTCAGCGTTGTTGTTAGTCAAGGTTCGTAAAATTAATTAGGTTGTCTGGTAACTTTAAGCCAATCAGAAGTCAAATGAAAGTCCGTGAAAATGACGTCACTCGGCGTGACTTTTTAAAATTCAAACCACGTGTAAGATACATTTTAGTTTATTTTTACTGTATAAATATCTACTAATTAACAAATTATATATAATGTAGTTGTTTCTGATTAATTTCGAGTTTAACTAGTCTTTTCTGTAACATTTTTCCACCTATTTTTTGCGAACGTCTGGATCCTTTAGAAACGTAAAATTAAAGGATTTTCTCTCATTTGTTTACCTTTTTTTAAATTTTTCTTGCAAATTGCAACCACACAAGAACTTCCACTTGGCATCTTCTAAAATTCAATTATTAATAAAATAGTTTTGAGGTTAGGTTCAAAATTTTGGTTTATTTATTTACTTTTCTGAATCAAATTGATATCAAATGGAAACTGACGTCTATTAACAAACCATCGTTATTACTCACCTTTAAGCCTTTAATACAACCCCAGAAATACATAAAATAATGCTTCACACTAAACCCAAAAATATTGGCTAAAAAGAACAGTTCTTTATCACTTAGTCAGGGTTTTTTTTCAAACGATAGAGCTCAACATTTGACACCAAAACTGCAACACCACACTTACATAAAAAATTCAAAAACTAACCAACACAGCTAAAAAACCTGCTGACAACAAGTTTGGGCACGCTTAATTTTGCACAAACATAGCGACTATATCTGTCTCTCTCTTTTGTTTACCATAGTTACCAGATAACCTGAAAATTTAAAAAACCTTCGTTGTTAATAACCAACTGGGATTATAACCCTTATGTTGTTACCCAAAAAATCTTAGGATTTTATAATTTTAAACAATTACTAGGGCGTTGCTATAAGTGATAAAAGTGTATGTTGACAGCAGCACTAGAGTTACCACAAATCACTTTAATCGAAAACTGTGAATCTTTAAAAGGCATTGTGGATAAGCTCAACTCCATATATAGGGTGTTGATCCTTTGGAGGAATACATGGGAGACCCTCAAAGAACACAAAATTTATTTAAAAATTTTAATACTCTTTTGTTTTTTTTGTATTTTTTTGAAATTTGGTATTTTCTTGAGATTTATGAATACGTAATTAATGAAAAAAAAAAAAAAACAGTAAAACATTTGAAATAAATTACGTTTTCATAAATCTAAAGAAAATACCAAATTAAAAAAAAAAAACAAAAAAAAAAACAAAAGAAAACAAAGGAGTATTGAAATTTTTTAAATAAATTTTTGTGTTTTTGAGGGTTTCCCATGTATCCCTCCAAAAAATCTTTGCGACTTTTGACACACCCTATATAAGCAAAAAAGTGATACTAATAAAATGATTGTGCACGAACGCTTTTACACAAACTAAAGGAATCGATTACGAAGAGACATTCTCGCCAACTGTTCGATACTCTAAGAGTTCTTCTTTCTATTGCCGCAAAAAACCAGTACAAAATGAAGCAGTTTGATATCAAAACACCATTTCTCTATGGAACACTCAAAGAAGAAAGCTACATAGCCCTTCCCATTGGTTCTGATGTGCCATCAAATAAAGTATGCCGTCTAAAAAGGTCTCTATATCAACTCAAACAAGCTCCAAAAGTATGAAATAAATTATTAGACAATTTTATCAAAAATTTTAGATTTGGGCAAAGCTCAGCCGATACGTGCTTATACAAGAGACAGCTTGAAAATATTACAAGTTTTTTAGTAATTTACGTTGACAACCGACTTTTATTTTTAAATTATAAAACTGAACTTAAAAACATTCTAAAAGGGTTAGAAGAAGAATTTCAAATCACAATAATCGGTAACCCTAAGTGCTTCGTAGGCTTAAAAATTGCTCAAAATGCTGAGAATAGATCAATCTCTATACATCAGCAGAGTTATATAAAAAACGTCAATAGAAAATTTAACATGAAGGAGTTAACTTCAGTGAGTGCTCCAGCTGATTCCAATACCAAATTGACCACAAACGTAGAGGAAGGCATAACAGGAGTGCGCATAAGCTTGAAATCTTGGTCCATGACTAAACACCTTTTGTGATAGTTTTCACAGTACTCGAGATTGTGTTTTTCCTTTTTTCCCTTACTGCAAATTTGCAAACAGTAGTCTCAACAATAGAATAAGATCGTAAAAAGTGTCTGTACCTAGACCAAGAACCTAACATTGTCGGTATAGAGCATGCCAACTCCTCTTTTTAAAACCGTGAGATCACTAATATTCGCGGCGATCGTCAGCCGACCAGACATCATGTATGCTGTTTCAGTGACAAGTAGATACGTAAATAATCCGACCTCCACTTATTGGAATGCCGTGAAAAAATAATTAAATATCTGAAGGGCATTTCAGATCATGTAATCCTATACAGCTTATCTACAGCTAAGGCTGCGTGCAAAAAAGTGGTGTGGTTGCAAGGACTGTTGTGAGACATTGGTGAATTCAGAGTGAAACCAACGACAATCTTTATAGACAATTAAAGTACTATTAATAGCTATCAACTAGGGAAGATATCAACAACTAGGGAAATATGAATAGAATATTTCCCGAGGTTGGCTAGTTACATCCCGAGGGATGTATAGGTAGACAACCGAGGGAATATATTCATATTTCGCATGGTGGAATCAATAGTTTTTTTCTGATTGAAACAATATTGTTGTTAAAATAACAAAATATTAGATTATTAATTTTGGAATTTGCAATTAGTAACGTTGCTAAGGATAAGGCACATTGTTTGTAAATAGTTATCATAGTAGACTGGTTTGATATTCGCGTCCTGTCATAAAAACATTTTGATAAAATGTCGGACTACGTGCTCGTACAGGCAGCGAAAGCCAGGGAATGTTTGATTCCAGCAAAATCGAATATTGCGTATAGTAAAATGTATCTACGAAGACTTTCAACATTGGAGAACAGTAAATACCGTGAATGGTGCCGACGAAAATATTTTGCTAGCGTTTTTTGAAGACTTGGTAATTTGCTATGATTTTTGTTATTTTTGAACGTATGACTAATTTATTCTATCTGTAGTCGCAGAAATATTTACCGAACACGTTGTGGCCAAAATTATCCATGCTAAGGACAATGTTGCATTTAAAAGAAAAAATTAATGTTAGTATGTTTGATGAAATAGAAGCATTTGTAAAGAATAAAAATAAAGGATACGTTTCAAAAAAATCAGAGGTGTTGTCCCGAGAACAGCTCAAAAAATTCTTGCGAGAAGCTCTTGCTGACATTTTTTTGATGTATAAGGTAAAATTTCATTGTGATTCTCCTCTGTTGAATAGACTGTTACACCTGTAATTTAAATTTTAAAGGTCGTTTTAATTATGGAAATCTTTGGCGTCTGAAAACGCACATTAAATAAAACATTTTCATAGTAAAATATGACATTTCAGATTTTCCTTTATATGACGTTTCATATTTCCCTTGGGACAATATGAGCGTTTCATATTTTCCTAGGAAAATATGAGTGTGTTATTACATATTGTCATTAAGGCAATATTAGTTAATATTGTATTAATCAGAAAAAAACTTGTTGAAAATCATACGCTTTCCTCACGTACTAAACATATTGATATTAAACATCATTTCATTAGGCAAAAGTTTCTATCAAATGTAATAAGGTAAAACATGTCACGAATGACTTGCAAATCGCGGATGTTTTCACGAAACCTCTATATTCAAGTTGTTTCAATAAATTTAAACTATTACTAGAAATGTCAAACTTGTAATTAAGTTTTTTTGTTAGCAGAATCTAGTAAGAGTAGAGTAGAGTTAGATTTTGCTATTTAAAGAATTTAGTTTTGTTATGTAGGTTAAGGTTGGCAGCATTGAAAGTAACCAGATGCAGTCAACAACTGTCAAATGAGTCGTTTTGTTGTAATCTCCAACACAGAGTGCTATTAATTAAATCTTTAAGTTTTCTGCACAAAGTTTATAATCCTAGCTTTCTAATCAATAGTTTTAGACCAGGCAAGTGGAGGATCTCTGTGTTCTTACCAATTACTTACTACTAGTTACTACTCATCCCACTTATATCTTTTTTTTATATTTGAGTGTAAATGCAAACTGATAACTTATTTTACGACTTAGCCTCATAACCTTAAAATACAAACTAATTTGTTTAGCAGTTGGAATAAATGTAGATGAACACAATTATTAATAAAATTCTCAAACTGAGCTATTGTACTTTTTATTTTCTACCTACAAACTAATACTGCGGTAATAAATCAATAACAAAATCATAACTTTAGTGAAGTAAATAAACTTGATTCTGAAGTGATGTGAGAAGGTGATGAAGGAGGCACAACCTGTAAATAAACATGCATTTATTTTCTTCTACAGAAACTAAAATTACCGATTTTACACATTAATTATACAACATATATAATTAAAAATGATTAGAAAATCACAAAACACACGATTTAAAAAGGTGACAGTTGATTTTGCATGTTAAAGTGGAAAAATTATTCCAAAAGTCCATCAATTAGTTCATAATAACAATATTGAAACGCAGTGTTACAGTGACAATAATTTGGAAACTCAAAAAGTCGATATTTTGTGTACTCCAGAATAGTTTTTAAAAGCCATAAAACTGTCATGAAAATTATTTTTAATTCATTAGCTATTATTTGCTGTCATTTTTAGAACTTCGTCAATTTTAGCCTTTACAAGAGCAGCATTCGACGACAAATTTAAGCGTTCTTTACAACTTTTATCCTCTACTGAAAATTGTCTGAAATCTTCTGTACTACTGAGATACAGTCAGCAGAGATGAGGCGTTTATCTCAAATGTAATTTTACATTGTTCAAATACATCTTTTGGTGTTAATTTACGCCGAACAAGATTGTAAATCAAATTTCTTCGTGTGTAGATCGCAAAAAGTGTGTAGATAGTAGAGTTTCTACTACAAAATTTTAATAAATTAAATGACACTATTAAACTGTCAAAAAAATAATAAATCATGGCCAGCTAAGCAAGCTTTTTTAGTTTCTTCGTAATGTCTAGTTTAATTAAAAGTAATATGTGTTCAATAATTTTTGTAGTCGTAGTTTGTTGTGCTTTTCTCTTTCTAGCATAAACGTAGGTTGACGTGATAAGTTCCTATGGTTTGCTGTTAATTACAATAATGTTGTCTTATGTTTGCATTTAACAGTTTTTGATATAAATCACATTGCAAATTATGATAATTTTATTTAGACGTTTAAAAATTTACTCTGCAAGCGTTATCTCAGTGAACGAACTGATTTTAATTTAGAGGAAGACATAGAAACTCTAAAAGTATACAAGAAGTTAAAAAGCGAAGCACTGAGAGCTGTCATGCGTCATTGTTTTGTAATGTTAACCGAGACGTTCCTGTTTTGTGACAATTGCCACACATACAAGCGTATATGTAGGTATATTGGCGATCTGACCAGAACAATTATTGAACACATAAGCAAGACTACCTAAACTTTATTTACTTTTTTTACGTCTTTACTTTATTTTAAAAAGACAAAATGACGCCATACTAGTAGTGCTGCGACGAATGTCAGTCCCTATAAAGGCGCAACTTAAATTGCCTTAGATTTTTATTAGATATTAGTAATTTTTATTGTTTTTAATCGTTTTTGTTATTTTTTGTATCAAAAAATTGTGGTTTTTTTGTTGGGTTTTCAGCTGTAAAAATAAACATTAGATAAAGTCAAAGTTTTAGTTTTTTTGTTTTCAAGTAATCAAAATTCAATATTAATATAGATTCGATCTATTTTTAGAACAAATTTTTAACTCTAAATATTTACGAATAAGTACATCGTAACATATATCTTACACAATTAAAAAATGGTTAAAAACTCTTAAAATAATTTCTCATTATACATTCTACCAAACTTAAAAGTGTATTTATTTACATAAATTTTTCGTAAATAGCTTAGATGAACGGTAGTGTAAATTTGGTTTACGATAGAAATAACTTATTTTAAAGATTTTTTTGCTTAATCTTTTAAATAAGAGATAATGTCTCGAAATATTTTAATCTGTTTTAGGTGTATTTTTTTTAAATTCAGAAACAAATTTTACTACAAATAAAAGTAGTTAAACTATAAAAACTTTGTTTCATAAAATTACAACTGTCTGAACAATTTTTTTTATATTGACGTTTATCCTGTTCATTGGTTAACTTGGGGAGATCTACGCATCACACATGATACTAATAAATAAGACTTAAGGCTAGTCCACAATTAAACGTTAACGGCAACCGCAACTGTAACGATTACGATAAAAAAGTTGAAACGTATGTAATATAATGGTCTAGTTCACAATATTGTGTAGTTAACATTAAATAATTTCGGTCGCAGGAACATGACGGAAATTGTTCGTCAACTTTCAACTTTTGCGTTCCCGATGCTTACCGGAACCAATCAAATCATCCGATTGCACACATGCGGTGTTTGTACTGACTCAGCTGACAGCTTAATCTTGTAGCTTCTGAGGTTATGTTGTCTTTTATTGACCTACTAATATTTAAGCTAGAAAAAAGGTAAATATAATTATTATTGTAGATATTACGAGTACATTGAAGGTTAGGCATTCTAAATTTTCGAATCAGTTGCAGTTCGAAATGGAGACTGTGATGAGATTTTACAGTTTTGTTCCCGAGTATTGTGGACGTGATGTATTTAATACCGTTTGCGTAACGTTGGCGTTATTGTTGCCGTTATCATTTACGGGTGATTGTGGACTAGGCTTTATTGCTTAACGTGCATTGGCGCCGTTTTCACTTTTTTGAATTGACCCTCCGTCCTGATCATTCAACGTCCTTGTATGCTCCTATATCAACCCATATAAATTTATAATCAGCATCCACTGCTGCCAGTAAAACCAAACTAAAAAAATGTTTATAATTGAAGTATATACTTCCGCTGTTTATAGGACACTGCAGCTGTACATGTTTTCCATCTATTGCTCCTAATGTGTGTGGAAACTGCCATTTGTTTGAAAAATTATCACTGATATTTTTCCATTCCTCAGAAGATTCTGGTGTCTTAACATACAGGGGACTTAGCACTTCCCAAATAATTTCACAAGTTTCAAAAACAACTGAGGCAGCTGTAGAATGGCCCACTCTAAATTCCCAGCAAAGAGACCAAAAAGAACCACCATGAGCTAAATATTTTACGGTCATTGCTAACCGAAATTCGGGACTTAAAGATACTCTTCTACTTCTTTTTCTTAAACGCCTCGATAATAATTAAAGCAATTTGTCGAATTTTTCTGAAGACATTCGTGTGTAGCGAAAAAACGTTTCCTCATCATGTAATTTTGCGTACATAAAAAAATTGACGAATGCTCTTTTTTCTTGCCTTTGCCTGTTAATTGGACGAATCCACCACCTAATAATGGTTATACAAAAAAAATCAAAATATGTTTCATTCTTTAATTCAGGTAAATTTACCTTCTTTTTTTCGTATCTTGTAAATATTTATGTAATAACATTAAAAAACTAAAATATAAAATTATTTCTTCAATCTCCATCTTATCACTTTTTGTGACAAGATGACTTTTTACTGTTTTGTTCCCGGGTATTGTGGACGTGATGCATTTAATACCGTTTGCGTAACGTTGGCGTTATCGTTGCCGTTATCATTTACGGGTGATTGTGGACTAGGCTTTATAGTCCAAGAGCCAGTAACATAATTTTAAAAATACAATTAAGTTTGGCAGACTTTTTTGAGGGGGTTTATATTGAATAAATCCACCCCAAAGTTGATTTTCTTTAAATACAATTTGAAGTGTTTGATTCACGCTGACATTTTAATAACGTCTCAATTAAATATAAAGAAAATTAATTACAAAAAGCCAGACACTTTTTTCGGGGTTTAATTACCGGCAAACATAAAATTATTTTTTATTTAAATAGAAAGAGACAGGCTGCGCGTGACTGTCGATGTGAGTGAGAGCGCCGATCACTGTCGCTGTGACGGTCCTTCTTTACGCTCTCATTGGCTGTTGGTCACGTGTTCTTGTGCAACTATAAACAAAATATGATCGCGCGCAGATTTTCTCCCTCTCTCTTCTTCGACTCTGACGTCATTGAAGTGTGACAAATCTTATGGTGGTGACAAACGTGGCGTCATTAGTGTGACTATTATCGTCTAAATTCTCTCTGTTTTTAGTGTTTTTCTGGTTTTTTTAATTGAATATTGTTTGTATAATTTTGTAAACGATGGTTTATTGTGCAGTGGTGGGTTTTACCAGCAACAATAATAAAAAAAGGCAAGAACTATTCGTCCGATTGTCGATACTTTAGTTTCCGACCAATACCAAACTTTGTAATTTTTTAATAAAATAGTTTAGTAATCAATTGTAATAATAGAATGATTAATTTAAGATAGAATTATTTTAGTATAATTTTTTTTTGATTTCGTTATTTATTATTTGTCAGATTAAATACAGAATCAATTAATCGTTCTTTTGTCAACTTTTAAACTTATTTTTTTTTATGTAACTGCTTTAGATTAAAAAAAAATATATGGCGCTTTAGTAAACTTATGATTATTTAAAATTCACATGCAAGTAAATTTTAATTTGTTTATTAGCTTTTAAAATTTTTACATTTAATCACATATTTTATTATCTTATTATATCAATTTATATTTAATTAATATACGTGTTAATTTAATTTTAAAACTAATTTTACTTTCCAAATTAATTTTAAGGATTTAAGACTGCAACCTTTTACTCCAAAAAATTATTTCATTCCAGATTTCCGCTTGCAGGAAAAGCAGCCTATGTTTAAACAAATTTATTCTTTGGTGTTGGCACTACTACAGGTCATATTCTACCCTTAAAATTAACCCTTAATTTTTTTTTTAAATAACCCGCCTCATTTTAAATAGTAAAAATAAACTTAATAAGGTTCTAAAGTGTCTCTTTATTAAGAATAATTAAATAATATTTATCTGAGACATTAGAATCAACAAAGTTTTCGTAATTTTTCGAGAAATTATGCATGTTTTCTCTAATACCGCAGTACATTTTTGTCACACCCTGACGTCATGCGCAAACTAGTTTAAATTCGTACGGCAAGTGATCATATCTTGTTAGTCTTTAGTATCATGCGCATAACACTGCTAACGTCAGTCTTCCTTCAACTTTCAATTTCTGAAATCTGTTAAATGTCGAAATTGTGTCAGACTACTCTACTAAGATATTTTAAAATCTTTGCCTCTGTCACATTTACTTATACCTGGATCACTTTTGTAATAATAAACAACAGGGCATCAACCAAAAATTTTGGCTTTGTGAATTATGATATATGACAACGTCAACGTGACATTGTCATATAACATGACCTACATTTTGAAAACCCGGATTTGCGCTAAAAAACATAATTCACAAAGCCAAAATTTTGGGTTATGGCGCTGTTGTTTAACATTACAATAGTGATCCGGATATAAGTGTTTGTGTTGATCGTTTTGCCTATTTGTTTGTGGTTTTAATTTGTTTATTGTTCTAGTTTGAGTTTTCTTTATTCACTTTTATATAAATTTTATATTAATTTTGAATTTTAACAGATTTTAGATATTGAAGGTTGAAGATTGCGGTGATCTCTCTAAGTAAGTCAATTTCAAACAAATTTTATTCAGACGGCTATGGATAAAATACTTATTATTTTTTTTTAGGTACAGCTTTAGTTTAATTCCCTAAAACTTCTTGTTTCAATTTTAGTCTTTGTCCAAAAACCGACCATGTTCTACAACAAAAAAATTAAAAAGACAACTATATACTATTCAGGGTGGGGCACGCCACGGTCCATTACGTAGTTATGGTTTATTTAATCAAAACACGCTTTAGTATAAAAATGTAAGTGCTTAGAACGCACATAAGAACAACAAAAATATTTTTAATCACTTTAAAATTACCATACACTCAACATTTTTAAATAAAAAACTTGTGTTATTTGGCAAATTCAAGCAGACCGTTAAATTGTCTTTAACTTGATACTACATTGTCCTTTACTTATTTTTTCAAGTTATTGATAAAACTATGTTTTTGTGAATTTTGGATAACTGGTCTTACGAATACGGCAAAACCAGGGTGTGCCATGGTTTGATTGCTTTGTTTATAGTCGTTTGACAACAGAAACAAAACATCGTTTAATTCATATTTATACACGGTTAGTAGTCGTATAGACAGACACAGTGTGCTATCTAACGAAGAGTGCTGGAAGGTGTGAGAGTCGATATAATAATGTTGGCGGATAACAAAGTTATCTCTTTGGCTCTCACTCGGCCACCAACATAACCAACCTCCACGATTAGGAAAAAACAACTACTTCGCGGACTAAGGCCCCGACCGACATTGAGTTGCATTACCTAATCGCCCAACCAGCAACACACTGAAAGGCAGTGTAACCAGAACTAGCAAAGGTGTTCCAATGGAGCAACAACGTCGAGAAACTGTATACCTCTCTGCCATCCACTCTTTAAATTATAATTTTTTCTTAGAGAAATGATTAATTGATACATATCAATTTACATTCTTTATTAAAAAATATTATTTATTTTACAATAATTAAAATGTCCAAAGAATAAAAAATTTCTAAAAATTGCTCATTTTACAAGAAAAAAACTCTATTTCTAAGATCCTCAATTTTCGATTTTACACTAAATTAGGTGTAGCGACCAAAAAATCATATTTTGTCAAACAAATTTAAACAACTTTATTCGGTTCAGTGTGTGATTTATCAAAACAAAAGTTTTTTATAATACTCGGTATTAATCTTATGTAAAGATAAAAAAATTTAACAGAAATCATAAGAAGTTAATTGAAACTTTTAGCAATACTTTTCTAGGAGATACTATCACAGGTATATAAGAGCAACCAATTGCTTTACATTTAAACTGCAATTACTAAACATTAAATTGTTAATCATAATCAACTACCCGATGTCGCCATGATGTCTCTAAGCAAGGAAGCAGCTAAAGAACGACTGACCCAAGACCCTTGCCAACAGATGGTAAGTACCGGTCGCCTGGATAGTGTCGTAAATTATAAAGCAGTTATTACTCTAATTTAATCCCTATTCTTCTAATAATTTATGGTTTAAGTCTATTTCTCTTATCCAGATGCAAATACTATACTCCTTATCTAACAGGACAGTAGCGCATAGCACCCGCGAAACGTTACTGGAAATGTTTTGTATGTTACTAAATCAATAAAGCCCCATAACGTGATACTATAAATGATTGAAGCAAAAATAGTGTGGTGGTACGCCTGAGAGTTGATAGCCGCGTCATATTTGAGTCTTGTTAGGTTAGCTACAATATTTTAATAATAAAGACTTTTTGACAAGCTAGTCAAATTTGAATTTTATTATGACGTTTAATATGTAGTACCAACAGAAAAATTATATAGTGTTACCGACCTAACAAAAAAATCACAATTATTTTTAGTATCTCGGTATTACCTTAGTTATGGTAACCATTAAGACATTTTATAATTCCCTTGAAAGTTACAGAAGAAAATTAAGAATTCTTAACTCCTTCTAATTTGTATATTGAATAGAGTTACAAATCTGGTGCAGTAAAGTTACGGGAAGAAACGAATTGTTATTAAACAACAGTTTTTAAACGCTAATAATATTGTTTCGTTTATATTCTTGCTTCCGGTGATACTTTTATTCAAGCATTCTTGAATTTCTAATTTTTTTTTTGTACACTTTTTCCGAGTTTACAGGCACTAAAACAAACCGAGCTTTTTTGGCTTTTTTGCAATTCTTCTAAAATTTTACTATTTTCATTTATTTTTACAATCGACAAATTTAAAATAAAATTGACTACAAATATATTTCATAGCAACTATGAACAGTTAACTAAGCAAACCGTCTACAAAATTTATTCAAAAAAAATACGTTGATAAAATAAGAAATAAAATTATTTATATATCACGTAAATTACTAGATGTTAATTACCTTTGGCAACGTACTGTCACTCGGAACTGACGGCTCTCTGGACCGTTGTTGCCCTCGGTAACTAACATCCTTAAAATTTTCTTGATAAATGACAATTAGGTAAATGGCTCTGCTTTTCTAATACAGACAATCGGTTAATCTTTATATGTTGTTAGTGCGTATACACTATATCAACAACAAAATTAGAATTAAGTTGCCATTCCACCTAGAGCGTTATTTTCAAATAATTCCATAGAGCATTATTTTTAAATTATTTTTGAGCATTATTTTTTATTTAATGTACTTGAATCGAGTATATTATTTTGAAATAGCTACTATTCTAATTAGACATTAATAACACTAATAAACCTATATAGACAGATTTTTAATATCAGTTTTTAAAACTTGTTGATATTTTAGAAGTGTTGTGTAACTACTTCTAACCTAACCACTTATTTTTTTATAACGATGACGATCTAAATAGATAGCAGATCAATTATTACTGTTATGTGAGACGTTTGAAAATGCACTAACGTGACAGTGCTTTAATATTTTGTGAATTTATTTTTTACTTTCAGGTTACAGATACCGGGTGTAAACAAAATTAGGCTCACTCCTTTTTGTAATAGTACTTTTTTAAATAGAAAAACCACAACCGTCTGAATGACATTTTTTGAAATTGACGTTCATAACAGCATGTTTATTTGCTCAAAACATTGGCTTTCCTTCAACCTTTAATATCTGAAATCTGTCAAAAGCAAAATTCAAATCTGTCAAAACTAAAAGTTGTGTCAAAAATAACCAAATAAAAGTGTAAAAATTTTCTATGCTATATGCTATGGGTTACTATTTTGGTCCACGTGTATGAAGTAAATTTAATGTTTTTTTTACACCTCGCATTACTGATACCTGAAGTAGGGTGCGTACAAGTAATGGTATGTTCTCTTGCCTGATGGTATACTTTTAAAACAATCACTTTCAAAATGTAAATTGTAGATCTTGTCATTTTCAGAGAAATGTGGATGCGATAGAAAAACCTTACCACAAAAACGCTAAATGTTTTTTACCTATTTACTTCCCACCGTTGAATCACTCGGTAACTCTTAGAAGGTTTTTTGAAGAGCAAAGTTTTTACAGTAAAGTACGGTGCATTTCTGTTTACGTGACAATGCCATAATAATTACAGAATTATTAATAATTAATTAAGATAAAAAACTCACAATTAAAACAATAAACAAATAGGCAAACGTTCAACAAAAATAGTCATAACTAGAATAATAAAAAACTAAAACAACGTATTACTGGGCAAAACCTGTGAAGACTGCAAACTGATCAACAAAAACACTAAAGCAAACGTGAATAAGAATAACTCAATTTAGAACAATAAACAAACTCAAACTGCAAACAAATAGTCAAAACGATCAACACAAACACTTAAGTAAATGTGACAGAGACAAAAGTTTTCAAATATTTTAGTAAAGTAATCTGACACAGTTTTCTGTTTTGACAGTTTTGAAATTTGACTTTTGAGGGATTTGAAGAAAAGCAGATGTTAGCAGCGCTACGCAAAGATTGGCAGAGATCTTTCTTAGTAAGCAAATGAACATGCTGTTATAAACGTCAATTTCAAAAAATGTCATTCAGACGGTTGTAAGAAAAACAAAACTTGGAGAACTTATTATGTTATAAAATCCTTATTAATTGAGTAATAAATAAACTTTCTATCACTTCCGGTTTTACCAGAGACAACCGTAACTTTGGATTTTTAAATAACTATGTTACCTATTGGCCCAGTGACCCAAGAAAACTTCCTGATCTTTTAGACTTCTTCATAATAAACGGTATATCAAAAAATAATTGTACAATAAAAGCTAATAACGACTTAAACTCTGACCACACTCCTGTTATAACAAGTATAAGTACCAAAACTATCAAAAAAATCGTTGCGGCCCCAACTGTCTACAAAATATACAAATTGGACTAGCTTTCGCAACAGTCTTGATGAAAATATTAAATTTAACCTACCACTAAAATATCCGGAAGATCTGGACAAAGCTGCACAATACATCACAAATCTGATACAGGAAGCTGCCTGGAAAGCCACACCGCAAAGAAGAGAGTCCGCAAAAATGTCTACAAACGTGCCACTGCATATTCGACAACTTATAGCGGACAAAAGGCATGCTAGACGAACCTGGCAAAGGACTAGAAACGTTATTAATCAGCACGCGTACAACTGACTGAGCAGGCAACTAACAAAGACACTTAGAGAAGCTCAAAACAACTCCTTCGAAAATTATTTATCTAAGCTATCGGTAAATGACAACACGTTGTGGAAAGCAACAAAACACATAAAAAGACCGCAAACTCCCGTACTCCCCATACGCAAACCAAACGGCGGGTGAGCAAGATCAGACAAAGAAAAAGCTGATATATTTGCTAAGCACCTGTATGAAGTTTTTAGAACTGAACCAGAAGACGAAGATCAGAAAGTTGAAGAATTTATTAACTCGCCCTGTCAATTATCTCCTCCTATAAAATCTTTTTCTCCAACAGAGGTCAAATTAGAAATAGACAAAATCAACTCTCGGAAAACTCCTGGATTTGACCTAATAAATGGACAAATATTGAAGCAACTTCCACGTAAAGCTATAGTTTTCTTAACAGTCATATTCAACCGCATATTAAGTATAGGCTATTTCCCAACAATCTGAAAATATGCAGAGATAATAATGATACAAAAACCAGGAAAAACTCCCAATAAAACCAACTCCTACAAACCAATCAGTTTGCTACCAACAATAAGCAAAGTCCTGGAATGATTTATGCAAAATAGGATACATAAAGACCATAACCTCTCAGAAATAATACCGACTCTCCAATTCGGATTTTGAGAGCACCATTCAACCACCCAACAGGTCCACAGATTAGTAAACAAAATATCCAAATCACTCGAAGACAAAAAGTACTGTCACGCAGCTTTCCTTGATATCTCACAAGTCTTTAATAAAGTGTGGCACAGGGGTCTACTTCTGAAACGAAAAAAATGTCTATCAAGCAACTATTACCTTCTCCTCAAATCATATCTATCAAATAGACATTTCTCTGTCAAATTCTCAGACCAGCAATCCAATTTTTACCCTATCAAATCTGGAGTTTTCCAAGGTAGTGTCTTTGCGCCACTGCTTTTCCTTATCTACACGGCAGACATTCCTGTAACGCACAATACCGATATAGCCTCTTTTGCTGATGATGTAGCTATCCTAGCTTCTCATGATGATCCACATGTCGCTTCCAAAAATTTACAAAATCATCTTGATTAAACTTCACGAATGGTATACGAAATGGAGAACTAAGATCAACCACACCAAGTCGGTACAAGTTACCTTCACCATGCGGCGTAACACCTGTCCTCCTGTAACTATAAACAACCAGAGAATACCAGCTGCTACCAAAACTAAATATCTTGGTCTACATCTGGATCAACGACAAACCTGGAAAAAACATATCGAGACTAAAAGAAAGCAACTGGATTTCAAATTCCGGCAAATGTATTGGCTCCTTGAACGAAAATCAAAACTTTCTCTAACCAACAAACTCTTACTGTACAAAGCAGTTTTAAAGCCTATATGGCTGTACGGTATACAGCTTTGGGGATGTTCCAAATCGTCAACCGTCAATATAATTCAAAGGTTACAATCAAAAGTTCTAAGAAGTCTAGCCAACGCCCCTTGGTTCGTCAGCAGCGAGATTTCAGTTTCCACTACACTTGTGAATGCAAAGTAAAACCGTGCCTCTTATTGGTCGCTTGCAAAATAAGCGCCTGCGCATGCATCGTCTGTCAACCGACCAGCGGATTAAATTTATTTAGTAATAATAGTAATAGAAAATAAATTCAGTTCGTTTAATAAATTAATTGTGATATTGTATAATTATTCAGAATGGCTAATTTACTGAATACGGTAAGTTTTAAATTAAACATTTGTTTACATTTCAAATTTTAACGCTGCTGTGTAGATTTCTACTTACGCAGGTACACCTAACTATATCAAATCCCAAACATAAAGAAAAACTATAACTATAAAGATTTCAGACTTATATACATTTTTGTTTCAGTTGGAGAATATGTTGCCAAATTACAGAAATAAGATAATCTCTTTGTCTGAAGAAAAATTAGGATTTAATGCTATGGTTCGAATAGGCATTAAAACAAAGGCAGAAGCAATTAAATGGCTGGAAGAATTTAGCGAAAAAAGTCTGTGTACATTTAGGGTTGATAGAACCTATCCCGAAAACACCAAAAAGACTGTTTTTAAAGTAATAGCTTACATAACATTACTATGAAAATTATTACATATACCACTACATATAACAATACTTACATATTGCTAACAATGTTCTTTTATATTTAGAAAGAATATCGTTGCAGGCACAACACCAGATCATCTTCACACAATGTGAAAGATCCTCATCCCAAAAACACAAATTGCAATGCAAAATTAACAATTAATGTCAAAGTGAGCTCACTTAAAAGGCAAGTATCGGTATATTTCAGAAGATCTTTTTAAGCTTCTATTACACTATACTAATTTGGTAATAAGTTGGGCAAGTTTTCAAACTATTTTATTGTTTTTTAAAAAACAAAGTTCAAGAACTTGTCAACATTTCTTAGATAGAGTTTTTTTGTTTATAAGCATTAAAAAATTGCATGTTCTTATACTGTGCCCATAGTTTACTAAAATAAAATCAGATTATACATATAGGTACTATTATATTGTCTAATCAGCCGCACTAGTTTCTTTTTTCATAAACAGTAATTATTGGCAATTATGGTGGTCGTGGCAATTGTTAAGTTAATGTTGTATATAGGTACTATACGTTATAATTTAGAAGAATATACATAATATAAAATTAATGCTTGTTTTCAATTTTTTTAGGAGCAAAGATGTCAATCTAAGGGAGTACCCCACAGAAATTTTAATTAGACACACCCACAATCATCCAATAGTTTCTGCAGATGCTTTAAAACATCGACCGCCTTCTGCTGAGCTGGAAAATATATTTTCTAAATTTTATTCTGAAGGTCATTCCCCATCTACTGCATTGGAAACATATAAAATTGAACTTCAAGAAAAGCATGAAGATTATCATTTAAAAGCAGCCGATGGATCTATTTGCCCGACAAGAAGGTGGTGCTATGAGTTGTATTATAAAATATTCAAAAAAAATTTTGGTGAACCTTCTGGCATTGAAATGATAAATTCTTTAGAAAAAGCAATCACCGAATACAATGAAGAAATGAATGAACATTGTGCAATGATGACAATGGAAGGCGAACACTTAGTAGTAGCTATATGCACACCTTTAATGAAAAGAGTACATAAGCTTTTAAAGTCATCCTCAGAAGTTGTTTTTTTAGATTCGTCAGGAAACATAGATCGCCATAATTCCCGGGTGTTTATTATGTTTTGCGCAACTGTCGCAGAGACACTTTCTTTAGGAATATTTATGACTTACTCCGAATCAGAAGAAGTAATCGTGCAAGGTTTAAAACTGCTACAGAAAGTTTTCCCGGAAAATAATCAGAGTTTTTTTGGTAAAGGATATCCTAATATTGTTTTAACAGATGATTGCAATGCAGAAAGAAATGCTCTTAACTTGGTGTTTCCTAATAGCAATTTACTACTTTGCCAATTTTATTTATTACAAGCCTTTATGAGATATCTGTGGTCAAATAAAAACGGCGTAAAAGCTGATGATCGCCTGCATATTTATAAAAAGTTCAAACGTTTGGTTCACGAAAAAGACGGTGCTGAATTTCTGAATTTGTATACAAACATTTTTCAGGATAAAATTATTGAAGAGTATGACAAAGTTGTCAAGCACTTGAAAGACTTGCAGTTACGGTCAACGGAATGGGCATTATGCTACCGCTACCATCTTCTAACTAGAGAAAACAATGCAAACAACTATTGCGAATCTAGATTTCGCATTCTTAAAGACAATATATTAAAACGTACTAAAGCGTTTAGTATAGTCCAAATGTTCAGTTTTTTAGTAAGAAACTATGAAAGTTATTACAAACGAAAACTCACCGATGTCATAAACAATAGATTTGAAGGCTATACAAAAACTAAATATTTTGTCAATGAAGAAAATATGAAAGAACTCAAAGGTGAAAAAATCTCAGATTGCATGTACGAAGTATGCAGCAACGACAATAAGTACACCGTAAATGTTGAATTGGAAATGTGCACTTGTCCTGTTGGAGATCAAGGAGCACCTTGCAAGCATCTTTGCTATGTAGTAAAAACGTTTAGTTTAACGTCTATGTTATTTATACCGTTTACAGACTCTATATTAAAAAATATTTTACATAGGGTCGCAACTGGACAGGAAAATAATATAGAAGGGTGGTATGATCCTCTTGCTAGTCAAAACGTTCATCAAGTAGAAAGAACTTCAAGTTTTATCTCAAGCAAAGAAGTCATCACAGAATATCAGAAAAATATGCCGAATAAAGAAAACGACGTTTTGATGTTGCAAGAAAAAATTGATGAAATCTTCAGTGGTTTGAAAAAACAACTTGAACTAAAACCTGATGCATTTTATAAACCTCTCGATGCACTTGTAAATAATTTTAATGCATTAAAGACCGAGTCAGCTCTTATAAGTGGACTGCATACCTTTGGGAAGTATACTGGGGCAGCAGAAGCACTTGGTGTTAATGTTAAAAAGAATACAAATGGTGGAAGAAATATTGGTGTTCAGCCAACTGCAATTGCGCGAAGGAAGACAGTAGGTGGTAGACATTGTTTAATTTCTGGAAGACCTCCAAAAAAACTGGAATTAGGTGGCGAACACTCTTATTGTGTTAAAAAAAGAAATGCAGATTATGAAGTTCCTCCTTCAAAACGGAGCAAAAAAGCACCTCATTCCATTTCGCATTTTGCTGACAATTGCTAAGCAAAAATTTCATGGCATTTCAGTAGTGTAAAGTATATGAAACATCTGTATTTCATTATGTAGGTTCTTTTTTAAATTAATTTGTGTATACCAATGGTCTAACGGCTTTAAAGGTGGTTGCATTTGTAAAAAAAAAATTACATACAGTTATTTCATGTAAGATTGAAACTTTCTATTTATAATTTTGTTATAATTATTATTTTTACATTATGTGAAAAAAATTATACTATATATTTTTTCCCAGTGGTTCGCTTGCGCACCAGCAATATTTTTTTTATATATTTTAAATTTTTTGACCAGTGGGATATATTATAAATTCTTAGGTATAACAAAATAAACATTTGTACAAAGAAAACTTATTTTTTTCAATTTTTCGATGCTTGGGATAAAATGGGTTAATCAGACTCTTGTGAATTAATTTTCTCGTTATTGTAAATGATTTTGGCTCAGTTTGGAACATAGGTATAGGATAAGCCCCTGTTGGAACAGATAACTTATAACGGCGTTGACGCTTTATATTGGAAGAAAATAAAATAATCAAATAATGATTATTGATTTATTCCACCAAAATCTTTACATAGTCAAGTACTTACAACTAGCAAACCTCGCCTAGGTATGAAAATATCTGAGTAGGATTATGTACATACTCTAATATTTAATTAAAAAAATCTTGGGTTTCTGATTGGTCCATCCAAAAATTGGTTAGAGCGGTAATCGGTAAAAAGCAAATAAATCCAACATTCAGAACCCCGATATTTTTAAATTAAATATCAGACTGTATAAATCTGGCGTGAGTTTAGAATGTAAACAATAGGTTTTAAATAAACGCGCCCTTCAAGCGGACCAATAGCGCGACCCCTATTCACAAGTGTAGTGGAAACTGAAATCTCGCTCGTCAGCAACCACACTCTCCACACTGACCTTCACGTGCCCTGTGTTAAAGACGATATCACTCGTATGGCCTCGTCATATAATCTACAAACATTAAACCACGAGAACAACCTAATAGATAAATTATTTGCTAACGGACCACAAGTGAGAAGACTGCAGCGCACCTGGACCCACGATCTTGTACTACAACAATGAAATAATAGTAATCCGGCCATAAGAAGATGCATCACTGGATGCTTCCCTTCCAAGCAAAACTACTTCAACAAGTTTGCTTAATACTTTATTTTTTGATGTAGATTGCAAATATGCAAATTAAAAAAAAAAACTATGTAATACTATGTATATTTTTATACTTTTAGAATCTATGTAAAAATAGTCTAATAGACAACTTTTTTAAAAAAATTGTGATAATTTTTTTTTGTAATTTTTGTTTTATATATCTAGAAGGCTGTAATAATAAAAAAATGTAAATAATGTAGGCAATTATTAAAAAATAAAATCAATCCCACAAATAATCTAATTGAGAACAAACACGAATTTAAATTAGAATAAATTAGTTTTTTCGGCTTAACTCATTTTTCTCAAATAGAACAATAGTAGCTTACCTAATTTCTTAATTTAACGTTTTTTTTCTCAATCCAAAAATACCAAAATTTTGAAAATCTACTCAGTAATTTTTGTAATATATACAAAAGTTTTTTTTTAAATCTGAAAAATTTTTTATGTTAAGGAAACAAGCTAGCATTTTTTAACAACAAAATAAATTCGACAGTTATTAAACATAATTTGTTTTTTTTTGTTTCACAGCCTGCTTGAATTTAAGTTAAATTTAAGAATTTTTTCAAAATATTTTTGTAAATATTACAAAATTTATTTCAATTTAAACTCGTGTATTTTCTAAATTAAATTATTTATGGCACTGGTTTTATTTTTTAGTTGTTGCCAACATTTTTATAAATATGTTCTAACTATCACAACTTTTTAGATAACACAATAAAAATTACAAACAAATTTTTTTAATTAAAAATTTTTTTGTAAATTAAATAATAATAATGTTATTAGACTCAAAATTTACTGTAAATTCCAGAAATATAAATACATATACAGTGTTTTATTTAAAAATCTAATGTTACGGTCGTTCCCGGTAAAACAGGGAGTGATGCAAAGTTTATTTTTTATTCACTTTATAGGGACTTTCTAACATAATATGTTTACTAAATATTATTGTTTTATATAAAAAAAATACTATTAAAAAAAGGGGTGAGCCTAATTTTGTTTACACCCGGTATATACACATTATCAAAATGGCATTAAAAATGTTCTGTAGACAAATGATTATCATGTTACTATCACGCTACTGTATTAAGTGTACACGTACAAATTTATTTTATTTTACAAATGTAGGTATGTAAACGTAACTAAATTAATATCAAAAAAGATTTAGATAACTTTTTTTTAAATAGAAACTGGTACCAGTAACAGAATTATCTAGTTCTTAAATAACTAAATATAAATATGTACCTAACGTTTATGTAAATAATATAATTACATGCTGTCTAAAAATTAAATAATAAACAAATAAGATTAAAACTTACGTTCGAGTATTAACAAAATATGCTGTCTCAAAAAACGAAAGAGTAGCTACTGTTAACTTTTCAATATCAGGTAATATATTTCGTGTAAGAACTTTTAAAAATAGTACAATATCTGAAGACAAAGTGAATATATACAGTGTGAACCATTTGTATGGAATAACTTCGATAAAAATTTTGGGATTTTTTTTTCAGGAAAACGCTGAAACACGTATCTTGTTATTTTTTAACGCGCATTTTCTAACAAAAAAATTGAATATACAGGGTGTCCCAACATCGAGATACGACTCACAACTTTAAAAGTTTAAATAGAAACCCTATTTTTTTTAGCATATCTGAATTCTACGTATAATTTTGCGTATTTTCATGTAGCACACACTATGTCGATATTCAGTTGTTTTTGAAAAAAAGGCATGAACCATTTGAAATGAATAAATTCGATAAAAATTCAGGAATTTATTTTTTAGGAAAAGACTTAGAGTTGTATTCTGTTATTTTCCAACGCACATTTTTTGATCAAAAAAAAGATATACAGGGTGTTCCAAAATCAAAATACGACTTTCAACGTTAAAATTTCAATTGAGAACCCCAATTTTTTTAGCATATCTGAATTCTACGTGTAAATTTCTAATTTTTTATTGAATTTATTAATTTCAAAAATAGATCATGCCTTTTTCTCAAAAACAACTGAAAATCGACATAGTTACATAAAAAAACGCAAAATTATACGTGGAATTTAGACATGCTAAAAAAATTTAAATTTTTATTTGAAATTTTAAAGTTGAGAGTTGTATCTCAAATTTGGGACACCCTGTATATCCATTTTTTTGTCAAAAAATGCGCGTTGAAAAATAACAGAATACAGCTCTAAGCGTTTTCCTGAAAAACATATTCCTGAATTTTTATCGAATTTATTCATTTCAAATGGCTCAGGCTTTTTTTTTCAAAAACACCTAAAAATTGACATAGTGTTCCTACTTAAAAAATACGCAAAATTATATGTAGAATCCAGATATGCTAAAAAAAATTAGAGTTTCCATTACAAATTTTAAAGTTGAGGGTCGTATCTCGATGTTGGGACACCCTGTATATTAATTTTTTTTGCCAAAAAATGCGCGTTGAAGAATAACAGAACACGTGTTTAACCGTTTTCCTGAAAAACAAATCCCTGAATTTTTATCGAAGTTATTCGATACAAATGGTTCTCACTGTATATATTATATCAAATGTTAAAAAAATAATGAAATTGTATATTTTATCATTTACAATAAAAATTTCCATTTGTTTTTAATCTCGATGGGTTATGTTATCTACAATAAGTATTTTAAATATTATTGAGTATTTGATATATATATATACCTATACTTTATTACTACCTATTATACACTTATTACATTAATTGTTTATGTATTATTTTTTATATGTAAAAAATAGCAGCATTAAAACAAAAGATATAAATAATAAAAATGTATCAACAGTAACTTAGACTTAACATAATACTTGATACTTATTGCAAGATTATAAAAATAAAAAAGAATTTAGCAATATTTTAATCATACCTATATAGATTGTGTTATACAATTTACTGATCTTGGTTCCAATACACACACTACTGATACGGCACAAACATATCTTTGCAAGCCGACTTTAAAGATAAAACTAAAGCATGCTTGTAACTTATCCCTACTCTTATTACTCGGAATACTATAAAAGTAATTAGGTGCAAGGAAATACTGTTTATATTTAAAAATCTACTTATATTTTAATTAATCTCATTTTTCAGTGAAAACTAATTATGAATTATATAAATATGAACTAAAAATATAAATAATATTTTCAAGTGTTTTTGTGAAATAAAAATATGTGTTTGTATGAAATAAATAAAAAAAAAAGTTTTTATATTTAGATAATATTTCGGTAGCAAAGATGATTAGACAAATGAAGTACATGGTGCATACATCATTGTATTTAAACATAAGTAAGTATCAAGTTAATAAATTAGATTTAACCTTGCCCTATTCTCACACTTTTATTTGTCCTGTTTACACTTCTTTATTAAAATCTGTTGGTAAAATATTTCATGGTTCGCTGGCTTCTGATTCTAAAGCGTTTTTATGTAACGAAGGACGCAGGTGTTGTTTCACTGTACATACCAGAAAATTCATGTAATTCTCGACGCAAATAAACAGCTATTGGTCACCAATAAAATTTACTCAGCTATTTAGAATTATAAATTAAATTATACCATATGACGATAAATAAATAAAACAACAAATTATTTTTTAAATCTACTTTAGCAACCTTAACGTCTTAATTTGTAATAAATTTCGGTATATAAATTTTCAGCTAAAATAAGAAGTTTCTTACTCCAATCCTTATCTAATAAGTGGGCTGATTTATAAAATATACCTAAACATAATATTTTTTTTGTATTTTTGGGACTGAAGTTAATACAATAGTCTACTAAGAGGGACTAAAGTACCACTTTTAGTTCTAGAGACTCAAAGTAACATTTAAAATTTCTCAGAATTTAAGAGTAACATTTAAAAAATTTTTAAATGTTAATTATTATTGTATTAATATTATATAATTATATATAATAAGAAACAGAAATGTCTTAAAATATTTTTAATAAATCAGTTCTATAAATATGTGGAGTAAACAAAACAACAAACACGAAGAAGCTAAAACACTAGTTAAACAATGAAATTGAACAAAAAGTAATTAAGAAAAAACTGTTATTGAAAAAGTACCTAAAAAATAACAAAAACCTAGATGACTACCAACTGTATAAAGAACAAAAAGAAAAGATAAAAAAATTGTAAAAACGGAAAAGCAAAGATACAAAAACAATTTGAAATAAAGATAAAAAAACGTTTCAACGCAATGCAAGAATATTGTACAATATTGTAAACAATTTAATAAAATAAAACTTAAAACAAACAAAAAGAAGATATTATTAGAAATAAACTCAAAATTATTAAGAAAATAGTAGATTGTTTGACAAGTTAAGAAAACTGATTGTTTTCCACTGAGTGTTAATGTTTCATTATAATAAAATTTACACGAACCTAGAAAACTTAATTTTCTTAACGCATTGAACATGTTACTTTTTCATGTACTTGATAAAATTTACTGTAATATAAAGAACTAAAAATTATTGGACTCGATTTCAGGCCCCAGCTGAAGGCGATGATGAGTCTAAGCACCCTAAATTACCTATTGTATGACAACGTTATTTGATTTTTTGCCAGAAAAAGTTATTGAAAGCCAATATTTATAATTATTACACTGACAGTAGGAGAGAAGTTACTTTATGTTGGCAATACAATTTTTTGTTATCAAAAATTAAAGAAACCATTTATTGCAAAATTCTTCTTATAAATTTATTATTTTCAATCATTTTAAATTTATGTATGAATACTGTAACTTTAATTTTTAATTTTTTTTAATCTCAAAATTAGATTTTAACTATAACTAATTATAATTAATAATAAACAGCAATTAGAATTACTAGTTTTCTATAGCAAAATAAAACTTGTATTTATTTTTTATCACACTTTAAGTAATATTAGTTTTCTAAGAAACGTTCATGTTGTTTTAAGTTATTAGTATCATAATAAATTAAAATTTTTATATACTAAAATTATAATTATATACAGTAAGCGGCAAAATTATAGAACATCCAAAATAATATTAAAACTCTTTATTTAAAAAAAAACGCTTGAGTATTATCTGTTATCTGACAATACCAGTTCATTAAAAAAAACAAACTAACTTATAATTAACACTTTATTTTTAAAAGTTAAGAGAGTTTACTAGCATACATTTTCTAACTTTTCGTAGCATTTTGTTGTTATTGAAGGTACAGTTTTAATTTTTGGCACAAGTGTTTACATAACGTAACTTTTTAACGTTACACGGTCATAATTTTTAAGTGTTAAATTTCACAAAAAAATTTATTGAAAAATTGAATTGCGAGTAAATTTTTTTCTCTAGCTGCAAACATATAGATATTATAACAAGTTTTAGAAAAAAAATTTTTTTTTTAAGTACATAATGAACTAATGGCAAGAAAAGTTCAGTTTATAAAAAATCACTCTAAAGTGTCACCGCCACCGAGTGGAAATTGGAAAGTCAGATTTTAGTTGAAGTCTCTATTAAAACTATACATAGCTGGCACAAAAAACGTGAAAAACAAGCAAGCGGCTAAATTTTGAAAGCGACCGAAAAACGCTAGGTAACTACTAGGCAAACGCTAAAGTGTTGATTATTGTTTCCAACAAACTTTTAATTGCCAGTATTTTTTTAATTGTCAAAAAGTCATAGAGTGCTAGTTTTTAACAATTAGTTTAATAATAATAAATTTAAGTTTTTTAATTTTTATTTTATTTCAATTTTTAATAACTTAAGAATATGTCACAAAAATTTTAGTAAAAATTTTACAGACATCTTACTGTCAAAAAATTATTTGAAAAGTAATTTAAACAATTAACTCAATAAAAAAATGAATATTTTATTTTCTTTGTTTTTTCTTTAATTCTCAATATTGCGAAAACAGTTAAAGATAAGTAGAGGAACATACATAAAATATGTACAAAATTTTGTCATAGAATCTAAAAATGCAATAAAAGTATAGCGTGCCCTTTAAAAAAAGAAAGTTGATGTCAGTATCCCATTTTTGGGACACACTGAATAAAAAAATATATCAAAATTAATTAACAAATTATTATTAAAATGCGCAATTTAAAAATAAAATTGACCTGTCCGAGCGATTTTTTTAAAACTAAATATTTTTAAAGTTATTTTAAGTATTCCACAATTTTATCGCTTACTGTATTTTAACAGATTTCAATTTGAAGCATTAGCGCAGCGCGTCCATCATTTCAATCCTCACAACTCGGATACGAGAGAATGTTATTCGTATCGTTACAGTGTTGCCGAACTGACGGACGCTCTAATACATCGAGGTTGAATATACGTATATTACGCCAGCGCCACCACCCTATATACGCCGGAACTAAAAATTATACGAATTTTTCATCCAGAAATCATTAAAGCGTCCAAATCGATTTTTGCCATTAGCTTCCTCATGGTGTAGGAATGAAATGGAATGTAGAATACCTATCATTAGCACTACATACATTGACCGATCCTTATCATTAGAATGTCCTTGTGCATAGAGCGCTCGTATATGGACGCTCTGCTGCAATTCCAAGTAAAAAATTTTTGGGAGCCTTCTTACACCATGAGAAAGCGAATGGCAAAAATTGATTTGGACGCTTTAATGATTTTTGGATAAAAAATTCTTATAATTTTTAGTTACGGCGTATATAGGGTGGTGGCGCTGGCGTAATATATGTATATTCAACCTCACCTCGGTGTAATGTGTAATAGAGCGTCTGTCAGTTTGGCAACACTAACGATACGAATAACATTCTCTCAAATCTGAGTTGTGAGGAATGAAGAGATAGACGCGCTGCGCTAATGTTTCAAATTGAAATCTGTTAAAATATAGTAAGCGGTAAAATTGTGGAATATTTAAAATAACTTTAAAAGTATTTATTTTTTAAAAAATCGCCCGAACAGGTCAATTTTATTTTTAAATTTCGCATTTTAATAGTAATTTGTTATTAAATTTTAATATATTTTTTTTAATCAATGTGACCCAAAAATAAGATACCGAAATCAACTTTGTTTTTTCAAAGAGCATTTTATACTCTTTATTGCATTTTTAAATTTTATGACAAATTTTCGACATATTTTATGTATAATTTCGTATGCCTATCTTTACTGTTTTCAAAATATTGACAGTTAAAGAAAAAACAAAGAAAATTAAATTTTTTTTTAAGTTAATTGTTTAAATTACTTTTCAAATAATCTTTTGACACTAAGACGTCTGCTTTTAAATGATTAAAAATTAAAATAAAATAAAAATTAAAAAACTGAAATTTATTATTATTGAACTCATTGCTAAAATCTAGCACCCTATAACTTTTTGACAGTTTAAAAAATATTGACAGCTAAAAATTTGTTGGAAACAATAATCAACATTTTAATTTTTTAATTATGTGTTAATTATAAATTATTTTGTTTTTTTAATGAACTGTTATTGTCAGAAAACAGATAATGCCTGATAATTTTTTTTTAATAAATAGTTTTACATTTATTTTTGATGTTTTAGTGTTGTTATTGCCCAATTGGCTTGACAGTCCTACGTAAAGATAATAAAAAAAAATTAAACACAAATTAACAAAAAAAAAATATATGTTTTTTTATTTTTTTTCTATTCTTCTTCTAGCACACATAGCTTCTTTCATCCATTCTATCCCTTCTCCATTTTTATTTAAAACATTTATCTTTTTATACTCGCACATTTTTAACTTTACACACTCTGACAAACAATGTCTATTGTCTCCTTTTCTACTCTACATAATCCACACATTTTTTCCCAATCTTTTCTTCAAAGTTTATTTTCCTTTTCACCACTCCCACATCTGTATCTTGCAACTATTTTTTTATAATCGACACATTCTTTTCCAATCTTTTTTTCAAAATTTATTTTTCTTTTCTTCATTCCCACATCTGTTTCTTGCAACCGTTTTTTTATTTTTATTTTTTATTTTATCTAAATATTTTGTCAGTTTCGTGGTTATAACCAAGACATAATTTGAATTGTACCTTGATTCTTTTATACTTGCAATTATTTTTTTGTTTATCTACGTCAGCATCTCTTTGTTATAGTTCTTCTTCCATTGTTTTTCCTTCTTCTCTCATTTTTTTAATTTTTGCACACGCATACCTCTTTTTCTCATAGTAGTCATCTCGTTCTATTCACCTAACATTTCTATTTGTTCTTCTAATTTTAGCCCAGCACTGTTGTAGTATTCTGCATTTATGTTGTATTCTTAGATTTTTCTCAAATTTTACCGCTCTTTTTTCTGTTCCCACTCTCAACTTTTTCTTGCACACACTCAATTTTTTCATATTTCTTCCATCCTTATACTTCTGCTCTATACATTACAATACATTTCACTACCAAACGCAAACGGTTAAACATCATCATTCTTTTTTTAAAATTTTCACCAAATTTACGTTCTCTCAAACTCCAGACACTTCCCATTTGCTTTCAATGTTTGTTTTTTGTTTGTCATACTACTATTTAATACATATCCCAAACATTTTAATTCTTTCACTTGTTCTATTTTTATTTCCATTTTTATTTATCTTCTTTTTCGATTCTTACTTTCTTTTCAAACACCATAATTTTTGGTTTATTTACATTAACTTAGAGATTTTTGTTTCTTACATATCTTTCCATAACTTTTATCATTTCTTTAATTTCACTCTTGCTTTTGGCTACAATTACTAATTCGTCTGCAAACGCCAGGAACCACACTTTCTTTCTGCCTACAGCTATCCCTCCTACTTGCGCTCTACTTAAAACTTCATCCACATCTTCCATAAATGCTAAGAATAATGCAGGACTTAATTGACAGCTTTGTCTGACACCTTTATTTGTCTAAAAATTTTCACTCACCTCTTCGCCTACTTTTACTTGGTTAAAAATTTGCTCGTAAATTTCTTCCATCTTGCTGCTTACCAACCACTTACATACTCTTTCCCTTCTAAGCTCTGTTCGAAATTTAATATATTGAATTTTCTATCATTCTGAACAAAAATTTTGAAATTTATTCCAGATATTAGTAAAGATAAAAGGATAAAAATTTTACTAGTGTTATACGTAGGTCTTCAAAACTACGTATACATAATTTATTTTTCATTTTATAGCTCTGTTCGAAATTTAATTTATTGAATTTTCTATGTTCTGATCAAAAATTCTCAGCTATTAGTAAAGATAGAAGAATAAAAATTTTACCAGTGTTATACGTAGGTCTCCAGAACTAAGTATACATAATTTATTTTTCATTTCATAGCTCTATTCGGAATTAAATACATTGAATTTTCTATCATTCTGAACAAAAGTTTTGAAATTTATCTCAGCTATTAGTAAAGATAGAAGAATAAAAATTTTACCAGTGTTATACGTAGGTCTTCAAAACTACGTATACATAATTTATTTTTTATTTTACAGCTCTGTTCGAAAGTTAATATATTGAATTTTCTATCATTCTGAACAAAAATTATGAAATTTATTTCAGCTATTAGTAAAGATAGAAAGATACAAATTTTACCAGTGTTATACGTAGGTCTCCAGAACTACGCATACATAATTTATTTTTCATTTTATAGCTTTGTTCGAAATTTAATATATCGAATTTTCTATCATTCTGAACAAAAATTTTGAAATTTATCTCAGCTATTAGTAAAGATAGAAGGATAAAAATTATACCAGTGATATACGTAGGTCTCCAAAACTACGTCTACATAATTGATTTTTAATTTTATAACTCTGTTCGAAATTTAATATATTGAATTTTCTATCAATTTGAACAAAAAGTTTGAAATTTATCTCAACTATTAGTAAAGATAGAAAGATAAAATTTTACCAGTGTTATACGTAGAACTTCAAAACTACGCATACATAATTTATTTTTTATTTTATAGCTCTGTTCGAAATTTAATATATTGAATTTTTTATCATTCTGAACAGAAATTTCGAAATTTATCTCAGCTATTAGTAAAGATAGAAGGATAAAAATTTTACTAGTGTTATATAGTATTTCTGGCCAAGTTTTATCCACCATAAACTTTATGGTTATTGAAGTTAATTAGGGTCCAACCATAAACATTTACAATCGGTGACTGTTTTCACGGACAGATGGTTCGGTGCCTGAGGCTTAAGATGCTTTTAAGAGTAATATTTCTAAAAAAGATAATACTTTTCATCATATACATTTATGATGAAAAAACATTCTGAGAGTTTGAAAGAAATAACGAACTCAGCAAGGCACGTGCTTTATTTGTGATTTAATAAATCTACCATAGCTTTGACCATTACTGAACTAATCAATAAATCGTTATTCAATTTTTAATAGCGATCCGAAATCAAAAAAAGGTATAAAATAATAAACTTACCTGTTGCAAAATTCGTGGTACACAGTACAGAGTAATTAATATTACTTAGAAAAGAAGGTATAGAATTACCTACCTACCAGATATTCTTAATAGGTATTTGTTTAGAATTGTTGACAAATAAATGGGGATAGGGATGAAAATGACGTAATGGGAGTAAAATTCAAAAATTTTTATAATTACTTACAGGTTGTCATTTTTATTTTGCCTTTTGTGCGTTAAAGTTCTGTTAAAATATGTGGCGCCCATGGCAAGACACTCATGAAAATAATGAACAACAGCTTGAACACGAATTTTGCAACAGGTAAGTTTATTATTTCATTCCTTTTTTTGATTTCGGATCGCTATTGAACATTTGAATAACGATTTATTAATTAGTTCAATAATGGTCAATGCGACGGCAGATTTTTTAAATCACAAATAGAGCACGTGCCTTGCTAAGTTCGTTATTTTTTTCAAACTCTGGGAACGTTTAGGTAAATGTATATGATGAAAAGTATTATCTTTTGGAGAAATATTACTCTTAAAAGCATCTTAAGCCTCAGGCACCAAACCATCTGGCGGTGAAAACAGCCACCGATTGTAAATGTTTAGGGTTGGACCCTAATTAACTTCAATAACCATAAAGTTTATGGTGGATAAAACTTGGACAGAAATACAATACGTAGGTCTCCAAAACTACGTATACATAATTTAGTTTTTATTTTATAGCTCTGTTCGAAAATTAATTTATTGAATTTTCTATGATTCTGATCAAAAATTTTGAAATTTATCTCAGCTATTAGTAAAGATAAAAAAATAAAAATTTTACCAGTTATATACGTAAGTCTCCAGAACTACGTATACATAATTTATTTATTATTTTATAGCTTTGTTTGGAATTAAATATATTGAATTTTCTATCATTCAGAACAAAAGTTTTGAAATTTATCTCAGCTATTAGTAAAGATAGAAGAATAAAAATTTTTTCAGTGTTATACGTATGTTTTCAAAACTACGTATACATAATTTATTTTTTATTTTACAGCTCTGTTCGAAAGTTAATATATTGAATTTTCTATCATTCTGAACAAAAATTTTGAAATTTATTTCAGCTATTAGTAAAGATAGAAGGATAAAAATTTTACCAGTGTTATGCGTAGGTCTTTAAAACTACGCATACATAATTTATTTTTCATTTTATAGCTCTGTTTGAAATTTAATATTTGAATTTTTTATTATTCTGAACAAAAATTTTGAAATTTTTCTCAGCTATTAGTAAAGATAGAAAGATAAAAATTTTACTAGTGTTATACGTAGGTTTCCAGAACTACGTATACATAATTTATTTTTCATTTTATAGCTCTGATCAAAATTTAATATTTTGAATTTTTTATCATTCTTATCAAAAATTTTGAAATTTATTTCAGCTATTAGTAAAGATAGAAGGATAAAAATTTTACCAGTGTTATACGTAGGTTTCCAAAACAACGTATGCATAATTAATTTTTTATTTTATAGCTCTGTTCGAAATTTAATATATCGAATTTTCAATCATTCTGAACAAAAACTTTGAAATGTATCTCAACTATTAGTAAAGATAGAAGCATAAAAATTTTACCAGTGTTGTACGTAGGTTTTCATAACTACGTACACATAATTTATTTTTCATCTTACAGCTCTGTTTGAAAGTTAATATATTGAATTTTCTATCATTCTGAACAAAAATTTTGAAATTTATTTCAGCTATTAGTAAAGATAGAAGGATAAAAATTTTACTCGTGTTATACGTAGGTCTCCAAAATTTCGTCTACATAATTAATTTTTGATTTTATAGCTCTGTTCGAAATTTAATATATCGAATTTTCTATCATTCTGAACAAAAATTTTGAAATTTATCTCAACTATTAGTAAAAATAGAAGGATAAAAGTTTTACCAGTGTTATACGTAGGTCCTCAAAACTACGTATACATAATTTATTTTTCATTTTATAGCTCTGTTCGAAATTTAATATATTGAATTTTCTATCATTCTGAACAAAAGTTTTGAAATTTATCTCAACTATTAGTAAAGATAGAAAGATAAAATTTTACCAGTGTTATACGTAGGTCTCCAAAACTACGTATACATTATTTATTTTTCTTTTTATAACTCTGATCAAAATTTAATATATTGAATTTTATATCATTCTTATCTAAAATTTTGAAACTTATCTCAGCTATTAGTAAAGATAGATGGATAAAATTTTACCAGTGTTATACGTAGGTCTCCAGAACTACGCATACATAACTTATTTTTTATTTTATAGCTCTGTTCGAAATTTAATATATTGAATTTTCTATCATACTGAACAAAAATTTTGAAATTTATTTCAGCTATTATTAAAGATAGAAGGATAAAAATTATACCAGTGGTATACGTAGGTCTCCAAAAGTACGTCTACATAATTGATTTTTGGTTTTATAGCTCTGTTCTTAATTTAATATATTGAATTTTCTATAATTCTGAACAAAAATTTTGAAATTTATATCAAGTATTAGTAAAGATAGAAGAATAAAATTTTACCAGTGTTATACGTACGTCTTCAAAACTACGCATACATAATTTATTTTTCATTTTATAGCTCTGTTCAAAATTTAATATGCTGAATTTTTTATTATTCTAAACAGAAATTTTGAAATTTGTCTCAGCTATTAGTAAAGATAGAAAGATAAAAATTTTACCAGTGTTATACGTAAGTCTCCAAAACAACTTATGCATAATTAATTTTTTATTTTATAGCTCTGTTCGAAATTTAATATATCGAATTTTCTATCATTCTGAACAAAAGTTTTGAAATTTATCTCAACTATTAGTAAAGATAGAAAGATAAAATTTTACCAGTGTTATACGTAGGTCTCCAAAACTACGTATACATAATTTATTTTTCATTTTATAGCTCTGATCAAAATTTAATATATTGAATTTTATATCATTCTTATCTAAAATTTTGAAACTTATCTCAGCTATTAGTAAAGATATAAGGATAAAATTTTATTAATGTTATACGTAGGTTTCCAGAACTACGTATATATAATTTATTTTTCATTTTATAGCTTTGTTTGAAATTTAATATATTGAATTTTCTATCATCCTGAACAAAAATTTTGAAATTTATTCCAGCTATTAATATAGATAGAAGAATAAGAATTTTACTAGTGTTATACGTAGGTCTTCAGAACTACGTATACATAATTTAGTTTTCATTTTATAGCTCTGTTCGAAATTTAATATATTGAATATTTTATTATTCTGAACAGAAATTTTGAAATTTATCTCAGCTATTAGTAAAGATAGAAGAATAAAAATTTTACCAGTGTTATACGTAGGTCTTTACAACAACGTATGCATAATTAATTTTTTATTTTATAACTCTGTTTGAAATTTAATATATCGAATTTTCAATCATTCTGAACAAAAATTTTAAAATTTATCTCAACTATTAGTAAAGATAGAAGCATAAAAATTTTACCAGTGTTATACGTAGGTTTTCATAACTACGTACACATAATTTATTTTTCATTTTACAGCTCTGTTCGAAAGTTATTATATTGAATTTTCTATCATTTTGAACAAAAATTTTGAAATTTATCTCAGCTATTAGTAAAGATAGAAGGATAAAAATTTTACTAGTGTTATACGTAGGTCTTCGAAATTACGTCTACATAATTAATTTTTGATTTTATAGCTCTGTTCGAAAGTTAATATATTGAATTTTCTATCATTCTGAACAAAAATTTTGAAATTTTATTCAGCTATTAATAAAGATAGAAGGATAAAATTTTACCAGTGTTATACGTAGGTCTCTAGAACTACGCATACATAATTAATTTTTCATTTTATAGCTTTGTTCGAAATTTAATATATTAAATTTTCTATCATTCTGAACAAAATTTTGAAATTTACTTCAGCTATTAGTAAAGATAGAAGGATAAAAATTTTACCAGTGTTTCACGTAGATCTTCAAAACTACGTATACATAATTTATTTTTTATTTTACAGCTCTATTCGAAAGTTAATATATTGAATTTTCTATCATTCTGAACAATAATTTTGAAATTTATCTCAGTTATTAGTAAAGATAGAAAGATAAAAATTTTACTAATTTTATACGTAGGTTTTCAGAACTACGCATACATAATTTATTTTTCATTTTATAGCTTTGTTCGAAATTTAATATATTGAAATTTCTATTTCTGAACAAAAATTTTGAAACTTATCTCAGCTATTAGTAAAGATAGAAGGATAAAATTTTACCAGTGTTATACGTAGGTTATCAAAACTACGCATACATAATTTATTTTTTATTTTATAGCTCTTTTTGAAATTTAAAATATTGAATTTTCTATCATTCTGAACAAAAATTTTAAAATTTATCTCAACTATTAGTAAAGATAGAAGGATAAAAATTTTACCAAAGTTATACCAGTTAAACATTCAAAGAATTTAGTTGGAGACCAATACCGCTAGGTGGCGTAGGACCAATACGTGTCGCATTTGTTAAACCAGTGGCGTAGTTAGAAAATTAATAGTTAAATTTTGCGAGTTATTAGTGTTACTGGTAAAAATTCAATTGTTAGATTCTTTATGATTTTGGCTGATAAAAACTAAGGATATATTACTTATATAAATGCATTTCCATGTGAATGCAATTGAAAAGTCAACATTATTAATTGATTTAAAATTTTTATTTTGGACTTTTTGTATACTACAAACTACTCATCGTGAGAGATTAATTGATTATACAGTGTGTCTCTGGATTAAATTTGCAAGAAAAAAAAATCTTTTGATTTTACGTCAAAATTGCAAAAGAAAATCGTTTTTTGCTTTAAGTGAAACGAGAAAATCTGTAATTAGAACTTTATTACTCTAACTCAGTAGTAAGAAAAGTTTATTTTTCTCCTGATTTTGGACTTAAAAAAACCCACTTTGACAAATAAGTTTTTATGCAAGTTGAATAACAACAATGTTTGTAAAAAACTTAATTTTAATAAATAGTAACACAGAGAAGCAGCTTTAAGATAAAAAAAAATATTTTACAGAAGAACTATAATTATTTCATTAATAAATTAATTCAGGTTTAAACAAAAAAATAAAAATAGATATTAGATTTATACTACAAATAAAATAAGAAAAAACACAAGAAAAGTAAAAAACACAAAAATTAAACGCTATACTTGGCAGATTAATTATGTTTCATAATTGACAGTTTCGACAGTTTTTGTTGTGCTTCTTGCTTTTTTGAAAGAGTAAAGTTTTTACACTATTTATGTAATGTTACTCTCACTAGTAAGTTGTAGTAGTAGTAGATCTAAACATTTGTTTTTTAAGAGCTGCGGCATCTTGTTTGCCAAATATTTTAAAAAATGTTTTTTAAAAATGACCTTCAAATTTTTGCATGCTACTTTTTTCCAATTTTATTCGATTGTTTTCATGGCATATTTTGTAAATCGTTTCAAGCAATGTGAAGGTGCTTTTAACTTACTTTCATATTTTTTTGTATCATAGATTTTATGTAGCAGCAGCAACTGGTCTTTTTTTCTCAAATCTTTTTCGCCTAGATAATTGCCTTTACAGTTTGAACAATTAAACTTTTCAAGCAATGTTTTTGCTAGATATACAGCAAAGCAGACAACGGAACAATCCTCTAAGCCTATTTGACTTTCTGATGATTCTTCTGACATCGAAGATGATGATATAGAATGATCACTTTCTTCTTGACTTTGTGATAAAGAAGCAAGTGGTTCCTTCTCAAAAATATTACGGTCTTCGTCTAGCTCGCAATTTGCGTTTTCTGGCGGTTTCATCATATTTGACGAAACAAGCTTTTTGAATGTCGCACTAAATGTTCTTGAAGTAGGGTTTCTATTATAACCACCACGCTGTCGAAAAATGGAAAACAAATTTTCGAGGGGATCTTGATTTAACCTTCCTGTTAAAATATAAGGTAACACTTCGCTTTTGCAATTATTATGGAGCATGATAATGGCTTTTGTACTTTGTACCATCCCAGAAAAACAAGGTACTGAAATGTATTTTCCCTCACGACACTTTCGTAATCCTTTAAATACTTTAAGCCCATTGTGCAAAGCTGCCAACACTTCTTTATTTTCATCGGACAAAGGACGGTTCCATAATTTGGGGCTGTAGGGATATTTGCAATTAAGTGCATCAAATAGGTCATTCGTAACTTTTATGAAATTTGCTGTTGCTGCTGCTTCTGAAGGAAGTTGGTTACATTCTACAGCTGTAAGTATCGCAGCAAAGACGCTGTTACTCAGAACTTGAGCTGCTAAGCAAACGCTCATTTTCTGAAAATTGTTAGGATTTATATGTTTATCCGTCAACTTTAATAGGGCTTTGGCTGATCCACTGCTTTTGTCCAATTCATAGACACTCTTAATATGATGCCATGAAATTCTTGAAGATTCTTCTGTCATAAAATCATTTGTAATTAAATTATTACGCACACTTTTCAGAAGGTGGGGGACGTCAAAAATGGCATAAAATTTTTCATTGGCATGCACAAAAAACGGTGTCTTTGTCGTTATACCCAAAGATTTGAAACATTTTTGGTTTGTAGTCAATTGATCACAAACCACACCAAGCACTGTTAATCCACATGTTTTCAACTTTTTCAGATTAGATTTAATAATTGCGATCATTGTTTCTGCTTTCACCCCAGTGTTTGAAAAATAGTATGAAATTAGTAATTTCCAGTCGGTATAAACTTCTCGCTTTGCAAGCACAGTTCTGAAACCAAGTTCTCCTAAGTTTTCAAATCCTAGCACCATGCCTGATGATTTACAAAATTCGATTTCTTCCTTTATAACCATTTCGTCGAACATCAATATACAACTTCTATTTTTATCCTCCGTTGTTCTTACTTTTTGCTTAAGTCTGTCAAAAAGCTTGTCGTTTAAACCAGGTTTGAGTTTAAAGTTTCTTAAGCAACCACTTAAAGTACCAACGGATGGCAGAACAAAGCCATTTCTTAACAAAAATTTATAAACGCTTGGAGATTTAAAAAGCAGAGATAAAGCTGCTCGTTTTTCGTCATCGGTCCATGGTGTTTTTGGTTTATGGTTAAGCTGCATATTTGTTATAATGTTAGGCAAAAATGGCAAGTCTTCAACATTTCTGAAGTAATTTGTATTTGCAGTTGTATTTCTGATTACATCGGCGGTTGACGGCGAAGGAAGAGATACAATTTGCTCCACAAATTTTCCACTGGGAGATGAAACTTCAACTTGCTTTCAATTCTAATCTCCCTTCTTTGTTGGTGTTATGAAATGGACTTCAGTTTTCTGTTTCTTAGGTGATTTCTCGCTTTCTCTCAAAAATAATCGCCGTTTCACAGAAGTCACAGAACTTTCATTCTCTGTTCTGCTTAAATCACCAGAAGCTTTGCTTGTAGAAGGCTTTGATGGAGATACAGATGCCACATCTTCTATACCTTTGTGATTAAAAGGCAACGCATTGGGAGGAAGCTTTAAAGACTGCAAAACTTCTTGAGAAAAATGATCTCTACAAAGAAATTTTTGCTTCAACTGTTGATTATTAAGCAATGCCAGTGACGCATTTCCGCACAAAATGACCCACCTCTTACACCTCTCCATATCTTTAATTGGGAAAAAACACTTTCGATGACTCGGTTTATTTTTATTTGAATTTTTGCAATTCAAATAAGAACATTTATTCCCAGACATCTTTCTGAAAAACAATACACAATTTACACTTAACCTATGTTTTTTTATGCACTGAATGCGTAAAAAATATTAGAAAGTTCAGTGTGTTAATTTATGTTTTTATTTGTCATTATTTTATTAATTTTTTAACTGGACTTTTATTAGTAAGTATAAAAATTGTCAGAAAAGAATTGTAACATTTTGCTTTGTTGCTATTGTCAAGGATAAAATAAAATTATGGAAAAAAAGTGTCACTTTAATTTATGATTTAAATCGATAAAAAAAATACTTTCACTATACGCAATATAAGATTAGCAATTTTAATAAAATTAATATTTTTTTATCAATTTCGTCCAACACAACATCGTACTTAATTATTATACTGTGATTATACCTACTGTTTTTCAAAATTCAAAAGTTGGGATGGGCTCTAATTAGAACTGATATACCGAGTGCGGCAACTTATACGCGCATTCCCAAAATAGCGACTTTTGTTCAAAAAAAATTGACGGTACTTTATCCAGATAACTTGTGATTGATAAGGTATACTTAATTTTTTTTTAATTTTTTTCGTTAATAAATAAAGCCATTGCAGTTTTTTTAGTTTTTAGGCAATAATTGTTAATTTACCGATAAAGTTTCTGCACTAGATGAATCTCTGCTATCGCATCAAACATCTACAATTACAAATTTTGTTTAAACCAAACGCGTGATTTATGGCTAGATGACATAATTTACCAACACAAGGGATCATTTAATAGTAGTCAATCGTTTTGAAGGGTCTTATTTACAACTTTGCCATAAAATTGACAAAAACTAACATGCCTGCATTCAAATATCCATTTTACAATCTTACCACAATTATAATCTTCACTGTCACCTAAAATTTACAACGGTACAGGAGCACGTCGTAAATAAAAATAATTTTTAAAGTAAAAATCTAAAATTGCGATTAATTCAAAATCTGATTGAAATTTTTGGGCGCTAATTTCGTAAAAAATTATTGGAGATAAATCTGCATACATTAGTACAAAAATGAGAATTAAACTTTTTGTTCGAAAATTACTTTTTTTTAGATTTTTGACTTTGTTTGTAAGTGAAAAATTACTAAAAAATTCTCAAATTTACCTAAATAATGTCCAGTTAAATGTGATAAATTTTGATAATTTTATTTAATCAGAAGTTGCTATTTTGAGAGTGCGCTTATAAGTTTTTATCTTAATAAAGAATTTTTAAAATTTATTAACATAAAATAAATTTGGACACCGTGTATTTTAATAAATTTATTTAATAAACAGAAACTTACCTTATTTAAAATGGCTCCTAATTTTTAACAATTAAAAAAAATTTAAAATAATAATAAAAGTCTTTTCACATAAATCGTACTTAAATTGGGTACACACCAGTCAGCACCAACAAAAATTAAAAACTGTGTGTATATACAACTTTGTATATATTAGATTATACGAAATTAAAACTACAGAATGTCAATTTATTTTACAAAATCAAATAGTTTGATTACAACGTCTGATTAACACAATGTCTCGAATCAGAGTGCCGTTCTTCAAAGGGTGGCCCTCGTCCCCGTGTGTCCCTGATCGCGGTTCCCGAAATACCACAATTTTCAACACATCATAAAAATCGTCTAGACATGGGGTGGCTTAAAGGGTAAACAATCCAAATTCCTTAAAAAGTGTTGCAATGCTCACATATACAATAAAAAATATAATCTGGAATTAGTCTTGTCTTATTCCTTGCAGGTGGGGTTGCCACCTAAGAATTTGGTTTGATCCGAAGATTTTTTTTTACTGATGAAGCAATATAAAAAAAGAAATACTTAAAAAAAAACACACTAAGTAATACATTTTTTAAATACATAGGAACAATATTTATTTTTATTTTAACACATTTTAAACAATAACAAAGAAAAAAATAAAAATAACACAAATTAACGCTATTTTAAATGGTAACAAAAATAGAAAAACATTTAAAAAATTCACCAATGAAAAATAGTCAAAATTAAAAATAACAAAAAAAATCAAAGTATACTGGATGTAAACAAAATTAGGTTCACCTCTTTTTTTAATAGTATTTGTTTAAATAGAAAAACAAAACATAGAAAACTTATTAAGTTCGATAAATCCCATTAATTGACTAAAAAATAAATTTTCTATCGCTTTCGGTATTACCGGAAATGGCTATAACTTTAGATTTTTAAATAGAACACTATGTATATTTTTATATTTTTAGAACCTACATTAAATTCCGACTCTAAAATACTATTTCTAATTTTTTGTGGAAAAAAATTTTTTTTTGCAATTTTTGTTTTTTTATCTATAAGGCTGTGATGGTAAAAAAATATATCTAAATAATGTAGGCTATCATTAAAAAATAAAAACAGTCTCATAAATAATCTAATTTAGAAAATACACCAATTTAAATTATTTTTTCCGGTTTAACTAATTTTTTTCAAATGGAACAATAGTGGTTCACTTGCCATTTTAAAATAACGTTTTCTTTGCCAATCCAATAATACTAAAATTTTTAAAATCTATTTAGTAGTTTTTGTAGTCTTGATAAAAATATTTTTTTAAATATGAAAAAAAAATTATATTAAAGAAAAATTTCAAACATACTAGCATTTTAACAAGAAAATAAAATAGGAAGCTATTAAACATAATTTGTAACCTTTTTTGTGGTTTAGAGCCTGCTTGAATTTTAGTTAACATTTAGAGATTTTTTCCAAAACATTTTTGACAATATTACAAAAACTACTGAATAGATTTAAAAATTTTTAGTACATAATTTTAGACTAACAAAAAAAATGTTAATTTAAAATATCGAGTGAGCCGCTATTGTTTTATTTGAAAAAAATTAGTTAAACCGGAAAAAACTAATTTATTCTAAATTAAAATGGTTTTTCAAAATTTTCAAAATTTAAACCTAATTTTGTAAATTAGATTGTCTATGGGACTGTTTTTTTAAATGGTTGTTTACAATAAAGTAAAAACGAATTTTTACAAAATATAAAACTAGAAACTCGAAACAAATAGACCACCTCTGCTGATCATTTAAACGCAGCACCCTGCGCGTAAACTTAAACCAAATTAAACAATACTTGACCTTGAAGCTTTTGATGCTTGATTACTTCACAGCCATCGATATGACTTCAAACAGTGATTCAGATAAACCCAGCTGCTACGCCTTTTGCAATGGGCATGGTTGCGCCATTTATAGTTTTTTGTTGGAACCATTCTTTGATTGTCTTATACGTAGGTCTCCAAAACTACGTATACATAATTTATTTTTCATTTTATAGATCTGATCGAAATTTAATTTATTGAATTTTCTATGATTTTGATCAAAAATTTTGAAATTTATCTCAGCTATTAGCAAAGATAGAAGGATAAAATTTTTACCAGTGTTATACGTAGGTCTTCAGAACTACGTATACATAATTGATTTTTTATTTTATAGCTCTGCTGTTCAAAATTTAATATATCGAATTTTCAATCATTCTGAACAAAAATTTTGAAATTTATCTCAGCTATTAGTAAAGATAGAAAGGCAAAAATTTTACTAGTTTTATACGTAGGTTTTCAGAACTACGCATACATAATTTATTTTTCATTTTATAGCTCTCTTCGAAATTTAATATATTGAATTTTCTATCATTCTGAACAAAAATTTTGAAATTTATCTCAGCTATTAGTAAAGACAGAAGGATAAAAATTTTACCAGTGTTATACGTAGTTTTCCAGAACTACGTATACATAATTGATTCTTTATTTTATAGCTCTCTTTGATATTTAATATATTGAATTTTTTATCATTCTGAACAAAAGTTTTGAAATATATCTCAGCTATTAGTAAAGATAGAAAAATAAAAATTTTACCAGTGTTATACGTAGGTCTCCAGAACTACGCATAGATAATTTATTTTTTATTTTATAGTTTTGTTCAAAATTTAATATACTGAATTTTCTATCATTCTGAACAAAAATTTTGAAACTTATCTCGGCTATTAGTAAGGATAGAAGGATAAAATTTTACCAGTGTTATACGTAGGTCTCTAGAACTACGTATACATAATTTATTTTTTATTTTATAGCTTTCTTCAATATTTAATATATTGAATTTTTTATCATTCTGAACAAAAATTGTAAAATTTATCTCAACCATTAGTAAAGATAGAAGAATAAAAATTTTACTAGTGTTATACGTAAATCTTCAAAACTACGTATACATAATTTAGTTTTTATTTTATAACTCTGTTTGAAATTTAATTTATTGAATTTTCTATGATTCTGATGAAAAAGTTTTGAAGGTTATCTCAGCTATTACTAAAGATAGAAGGATAAAAATTTTACCAGTTTTATACGTAGGTCTCCAGAACTACGTATACATAATTGATTTTTTATTTTATAGCTCTGTTCAAAATTTAATATATAGAATTTTCTATCATTCTGAACAAAAATTTTAAAATTTATATCTCAGCTATTAGTAAAGATAGAAGGATAAAAATTATACCAGTGTTATACATACGTAGGTTTTCAAAACTACGTCTACATAATTGATTTTATAGCCCTGTTTAAAATTTAATATATTGAATTTTCTATAATTCTGAACAAAAATTTTGAAATTTATCTCAACTCTTAGTAAAGACAGAGGGATAAAATTTTACCAGTGTTATACGTAGGTCTCTAGAACTACGTATACATAATTTATTTTTTATTTTATAGCTGTCTTCAATATTTAATATATTGAATTTTTTATCATTCTGTACAAAAATTTTGAAATTTATCTCAACTATTAGTAAAGATAGAAGAATAAAATTTTACCAGTGTTATGCGTAGGTCTTTAGAACTACGTATACATAATTGATTTTTTATTTTATAGCTCTGTTCGAAATTTAATATATCAAATTTTCTATCATTCTGAACAAAAACTTTGAAATTTATTTCAACTATTAGTAAAGATAGAAGGATAAAAATTATACCAGTGTTATACGTAGGTCTCCAAAACTACGTATACATAATTTATTTTTCATTTTATAGCTTTGATGAAAATTTAATATATTGAATTTTCTATCATTCTGAACAAAAATTTTGAAATTTATCTCAGCTATTAGTAAAGACAGATGGATAAAAATTTTACCAGTGTTATAGGTAGGTCTCCAGAACTGCGTATACATAATTGATTTTTTATTTTATAGCTTTGTTCGAAATTTAATATATTAAATTTTCTATCATTCTGAACAAAAATTTTTAAATTTATTTCAGCTATTAGTAAAGATAGAAAGATAAAAATTTTACCAGTGTTATACGTAGGTCTCCAGAACTACGCATAAATAATTTATTTTTTATTTTATAGCTTTGATGAAAATTTAATATATTGAACTTTCTATCATTCTGAACAAAAATTTTGAAATTTATTTCAACTATTAGTAAAGATAGAAGAATAAAAATTTTACTAATGTTATACGTAGGTCTTCAAAACTACGCATATATAATTTATTTTTTATTTTATAGCTTTGTTCGAAATTTAATATATTGAATTTTTTATTATTCTGAACAGAAATTTTAAAATTTATCTCAGCTATTAGTAAAGATAGAAGGATAAAAATTTTACCAGTGTTATAAGTAGGTCTCCAGAACTACGTATACATAATTGATTTTTCATTTTATAGCTCTGATCGAAATTTAATATATCAAATTTTCTATCATTTTGAACAAAAATTTTGAAATTTATCTCAACTCTTAGTAAAGACAGAAGGATAAAATTTTACCAGTGTTATACGTAGGTCTCTAGAACTACGTGTACATAATTTATTTTTCATTTTATAGTTTTGATCGAAATTTAATATATTAAATATTTTATCATTCTGAACAAAAATTTTGAAATTTATTTCAACTATTAGTAAAGATAGAGGAATAAAAATTTTACTAGTGTTATACGTAGGTCTTCAAAACTACGTATACATAATTTATTTTTTATTTTATAGCTCTGTTCGAAATTTAATATATTGAATTTTCTATCATTCTGAACAAAAATTTTGAAATTTATCTCAGCTATTAGTAAAGATAGAAAGATAAAAATTTTACCAGTGTTATACGTAGGTCTTCAGAACTACACATAAATAATTTATTTTTTATTTTATTGCTTTGTTCAAAATTTAATATATTGAATTTTTTATCATTCTGAACAAAAATTTTGAAATTTATTTCAACTATTAGTAAAGATAGAAGAATAAAAATTTTACTAATGTTATACGTAGGTCTTCAAAACTACGCATATATAATTTATTTTTCATTTTATAGCTTTGTTCGAAATTTAATATATTGAATTTTTTATTATTCTGAACAGAAATTTTAAAATTTATCTCAGCTATTAGTAAAGATAGAAGGATAAAAATTTTACCAGTGTTATAAGTAGGTCTCCAGAACTACGTATACATAATTGATTTTTTATTTTATAGCTTTGTTCAAAATTTAATATATCGAATTTTCTATCATTCCGAACAAAAATTTTGAAATTTATCTCAGCTATTAGTAAAGACAGAAAAATAAAAATTTTACCAGTGTTATACGTAGGTCTCCAGAACTACGCATGCACAATTTATTTTTTATTTTATAGCTTTGTTCGAAATTTAATATATTGAATTTTCTATCATTCTGAACAAAAATTTTTAAATTTATTTCAGCTATTAGTAAAGGTAGAAAGAAAAATTTTTACCAATGTTATACCTAGGTCTCCAGAACTACGTATACATAATTTATTTTTCATTTTATAGCTCTCTTCGACATTTAATATATTGAATTTTTTATCATTCTGAACAAAAATTTTGAAATTTATCTCAACTATTAGTAAAGATAGAAGGATAAAATTTTACCAGTGTTATACGTAGGTCTTCAAAACTACGCATACATAAATTATTTTTTATTTTATAGTTCTGTTCGAAATTTAATATATTGAATTTTTTATTATTTTGAACAGAAATTTTGAAATTTATCCCAGCTATTAGTAAAGATAGAAGGATAAAAATTTTACTAGTGTTATACGTAGGTCTCTAGAACTACGTATACATAAATGATTTTTTATTTTATTGCTCTGTTCGATATTTAATATATCAAATTTTCTATCATGCTGAACAAAAATTTTGAAATTTATTTCAATTATTAGTAAAGATAGAAGGATAAAAATTATACCAGTGTTATACGTAGGTCTCCAAAACTACGCATACATAATTTATTTTTCATTTTATAGCTCTGGTCGAAACTTAATTTATTGAATTTTATATGATTCTGATCAAAAAATTTTGAAGTTTATCTCAGCTATTAGTGAAGATAGAAGGATAAAAATTTTACCAGTGTTATACGTAGGTATCTAGAACTACGTATACATAATTTATTTTTCATTTTATAGCTATGATCAAAATTTAATATATCGAATTTTCTATCATTCTGAACAAAAATTTTGAAATTTATCTCAGCTATTAGTAAAGATAGAAGGATAAAAATTTTACCAGTGTTATACATAGGTCTTCAGAACTACGTATACATAATTGATTCTTCATTTTATAGTTTTCTTTGATATTTAATATATTGAATTTTTTATCATTCTTAACAAAAGTTTTGTAATTTATCTCAGCTATTAGTAAAAATAGAAAAATAAAAATTTTACCAGTGTTATACGTAAGTCTCTAAAACTACGCATAAATAATTTATTTTTTATTTTATTGTTTTGTTCAAAATTTAATATATTGAATTTTCTATCATTCTGAACAAAAATCTTGAAATTTATCTCAACTATTAGTAAAGACAGAAAAATAAAATTTTACCAGTGTTATACGTAGGTCTTCAAAACTACGCATACATAATTTATTTTTCATTTTATAGCTTTGTTCGAAATTTAATATATTGAATTTTTTATTATACTGAACAGAAATTTTGAAAATTATCTCAGCTATTAGTAAAGATAGAAGGATAAAATTTTTACTAGTGTTATACGTAAGTCTCCAGAACTACGCATACATAATTTATTTTTTATTTTATAGCTCTGGTCGAAATTTAATTTATTGAATTTTATATGATTCTGATCAAAAAATTTTGAAGTTTATCTCAGCTATTAGTAAAAATAGAAGGATAAAAAATTTACCAGTGTTATACGTAGGTCTCCAGAACTACGTATACAAAATTGATTTTTTATTTTATAGCTTTGTTCAAAATTTAATATATTGAATTTTCTATCATTCTGAACAAAAATTTTTAAATTTATTTCATCTATTAGTAAAGATAGAAAGAAAAAAATTTTACCAGTGTTATACGTAGGTCTCCAGAACTACGCATACACAATTTATTTTTTATTTTATAGCTTTGTTCGAAATTTAATATATTGAATTTTCTATCATTCTGAACAAAAATTTTGAAATTTATCTCAGCTATTAGTAAAGACAGATAGATAAAAATTTTACCTGTGTTATACGTAGGTCTCTAAGACTACGTATACATAATTAATTTTTTATTTTATAGCTTGGTTCAAAATTTAATATATCGAATTTTCTATCATTCTGAACAAAAATTTTGAAATTTATCTCAGCTATTAGTAAAGACAGAAAGATAAAAATTTTACCAATGTCATACGTAGGTTTCCAAAACTACGCATATACAATTGACTTTTTATTTTAAAGCTTTGTTCGAAATTTAATATATTGAATTTTCTATCATTCTGAACAAAAATTTTTAAATTTATTTCAGCTAGTAGTAAAGATAGAAAGAAAAAAATTTGACCAGTGTTATACGTAGGTCTCCAGAACTACGCATAAATATTTTATTTTTTATTTTATTGCTTTGTTCAAAATTTAATATATTGAATTTTCTATCATTCTGAACAAAAATTTTGAAATTTATCTCAACTATTAGTAAAGACAGAAGAATAAAACTTTACCAGTGTTATACGTAGGTCTTCAAAACTACGCATACATAATTAATTTTTCATTTTATAGCTTTGTTCGAAATTTAATATATTGAATTTTCTATCATTCTGAACAGAAATTTTGAAATTTATCTCAGCTATTAGTAAAAATAGAAGTATAAAAATTATACCAGTGTTATACGTAGGTTTTCAAAACTACCTCTACATAATTGATGTTATAGCCCTGTTCAAAATTTAATATATTGAATTTTCTATAATTCTGAACAAAAATTTTGAAATTTATCTCAAGTCTTAGTAAAGACAGAAGGATAAAATTTTACCAGTGTTATACGTAGGTCTCCAGAACTACGTATACATAATTTATTTTTCATTTTATAGCTCTCTTCGATATTTAATATATTGAATTTTTTATCATTCTGATCAAAAATTTTGAAACTTATCTCAGCTATTAGTAAAGATAGAAGGATAAAAATTTTACCAGTGTTATACGTAGGTATCCAGAACTACGCATACATAATTTATTTTTCATTTTATAGCTTTGATCGAAATTTAATATATTGAATTTTTTATCATTCTGAACAAAAATTTTGAAATTTATCCCAGCTATTAGTAAAGATAGAAAGATAAAAATTTTACTAGTGTTATACGTAGGTCTCTAGAACTACGTATACATAATTGATTTTTCATTTTATAGCTCTGTTCGAAATTTAATATATCAAATTTTCTATCATTCTGAACAAAAATTTTGAAATTTATCTCAACTATTAGTAAAGATAGAAGGATAAAAATTATACCAGTGTTATACGTAGGTCTCCAAAACTACGTATACATAATTTATTTTTCATTTTATAGCTCTGATCGAAATTTAATATATCGAATTTTCTATCATTCTGAACAAAAATTTTGAAACTTATCTCAACTATTAATAAAGATAGAAGGATAAAATTTTTACCAGTGTTATACGTAGGTCTCCAGAACTACGTATACATAATTTATTTTTCATTTTATAGCTTTGGTCGATATTTAATATATTCAATATTTTATCATTCTGAACAAAAATTTTGAAATTTATTTCAACTATTAGTAAAGATAGAAGGATAAAAATTTTACTAGTGTTATACGTAGGTCTTCAAAACTACGTACATATAATTTATTTTTCATTTTATAGCTTTGTTCGAAATTTAATATATTGAATTTTCTATCATTCTGAACAAAAATTTTGAAATTTATCTCAGTTATTAGTAAAGATAGAAAGAAAAAAATTTTACCAGTGTTTTACGTAGGTTTCCAGAACTACGCATACATAATTTATTTTTTTATTTTATAGCTTTGTTCGAAATTTAATATATTGAATTTTCTATCATTCTGAACAAAAATTTTGAAATTTATCTCAGCTATTAGTAAAGACAGAAGAATAAAAATTTTATTAGTGTTATACGTAGGTCTCCAGAACTACGTATACATAATTGATTCTTCATTTTATAGCTCTCTTTGATATTTAATATATTGAATTTTTTTTCATTCTTAACAAAAGTTTTGTAATTTATCTCAGCTATTAGTAAAAATAGAAAGATAAAAATTTTACCAATGTTATACGTAGGTTTCCAAAACTACGCCTACATAATTGATTTTATAGCCCTGTTCAAAATTTAATATACTGAATTTTCTATAATTCTGAACAAAAATTTTGAAATTTATCTCAACTCTTAGTAAAGACAGAAGGATAAAATTTTACCAGTGTTATACGTAGGTCTCCAGAACTACGCATACATAATTTATTTTTCATTTTATAGCTTTGTTTGAAATTTAATATATTGAATTTTCTATCATTCTGAACAAAAATTTTGAAATTTATCTCAACTATTAGTAAAGATAGAATGATAAAAATATTATTATTGTTATACGTAGGTCTTCAGAACTACGTGTACATAATTTAGTTTTTATTTTATAACTCTGTTCGAAATTTAATTTATTGAATTTTATATGATTCTGATCAAAAAGTTTTGAAGTTTATCTCAGCTATTAGTAAAGACAGATAGATAAAAATTTTACCAGTGTTATACGTAGGTTTCCAAAAATACGCATACATAATTTATTTTTTATTTTATAGTTTTGTTTGAAATTTAATATATTGAATTTTCTATCATTCTGAACAAAAATTTTTAAATTTATTTCAGCTAGTAGTAAAGATAGAAAGAAAAAAAATTGACCAGTGTTATACGTAGGTCTCCAGAACTACGCATAAATAATTTATTTTTTATTTTATTGCTTTGTTCAAAATTTAATATATTGAATTTTCTATCATTCTGAACAAAAATTTTGAAATTTATCTCAACTATTAGTAAAGACAGAAGAATAAAACTTTACCAGTGTTATACGTAGGTCTTCAAAACTACGCATACATAATTAATTTTTCATTTTATAGCTTTGTTCGAAATTTAATATATTGAATTTTTTATTATTCTGAACAGAAATTTTGAAATTTATCTCAGCTATTAGTAAAGAAAGAATAATAAAATTTTTACTAGTGTTATACGTAGGTCTCCAGAACTACGCACACGTAATTTATTTTTTATTTTATAGCTCTGTTCGAAATTTAATATATCGAATTTTTTATCATTCTGAACAAAAATTTTTAAATTTATCTCAGCTATTAGTAAAAATAGAAGTATAAAAATTATACCAGTGTTATACGTAGGTTTTCAAAACTACGTCTACATAATTGATGTTATAGCCCTGTTCAAAATTTAATATATTGAATTTTCTATAATTCTGAACAAAAATTTTGAAATTTATCTCAAGTCTTAGTAAAGACAGAAGGATAAAATTTTACCAGTGTTATACGTAGGTCTCCAGAACTACGTATACATAATTTATTTTTCATTTTATAGCTCTCTTCGATATTTAATATATTGAATTTTTTATCATTCTGATCAAAAATTTTGAAACTTATCTCAGCTATTAGTAAAGGTAGAAGGATAAAAATTTTACCAGTGTTATACGTAGGTATCCAGAACTACGCATACATAATTTATTTTTCATTTTATAGCTTTGATCGAAATTTAATATATTGAATTTTTTATCATTCTGAACAAAAATTTTGAAATTTATCCCAGCTATTAGTAAAGATAGAAAGATAAAAATTTTACTAGTGTTATACGTAGGTCTCTAGAACTACGTATACATAATTGATTTTTTATTTTATAGCTCTGTTCGAAATTTAATATATCAAATTTTCTATCATTCTGAACAAAAATTTTGAAATTTATCTCAACTATTAGTAAAGATAGAAGGATAAAAATTATACCAGTGTTATACGTAGGTCTCCAGAACTACGTATACATAATTTATTTTTCATTTTATAGCTCTGATCGAAATTTAATATATCGAATTTTCTATCATTCTGAACAAAAATTTTGAAACTTATCTCAACTATTAATAAAGATAGAAGGATAAAAATTTTACCAGTGTTATACGTAGGTCTCCAGAACTACGTATACATAATTTATTTTTCATTTTATAGCTTTGGTCGAAATTTAATATATTGAATATTTTATCATTCTGAACAAAAATTTTGAAATTTATTTCAACTATTAGTAAAGATAGAAGGATAAAAATTTTACTAGTGTTATACGTAGGTCTTCAAAACTACGTACATATAATTTATTTTTCATTTTATAGCTTTGTTCGAAATTTAATATATTGAATTTTCTATCATTCTGAACAAAAATTTTGAAATTTATCTCAGTTATTAGTAAAGATAGAAAGAAAAAAATTTTACCAGTGTTTTACGTAGGTTTCCAGAACTACGCATACATAATTTATTTTTTTATTTTATAGCTTTGTTCGAAATTTAATATATTGAATTTTCTATCATTCTGAACAAAAATTTTGAAATTTATCTCAGCTATTAGTAAAGACAGAAGAATAAAAATTTTATTAGTGTTATACGTAGGTCTCCAGAACTACGTATACATAATTGATTCTTCATTTTATAGCTCTCTTTGATATTTAATATATTGAATTTTTTTTCATTCTTAACAAAAGTTTTGTAATTTATCTCAGCTATTAGTAAAAATAGAAAGATAAAAATTTTACCAATGTTATACGTAGGTTTCCAAAACTACGTCTACATAATTGATGTTATAGCCCTGTTCAAAATTTAATATATTGAATTTTCTATAATTCTGAACAAAAATTTTGAAATTTATCTCAAGTCTTAGTAAAGACAGAAGGATAAAATTTTACCAGTGTTATACGTAGGTCTCCAGAACTACGTATACATAATTTATTTTTTATTTTATAGCTCTCTTCGATATTTAATATATTGAATTTTTTATCATTCTGATCAAAAATTTTGAAACTTATCTCAGCTATTAGTAAAGATAGAAGGATAAAAATTTTACCAGTGTTATACGTAGGTATCCAGAACTACGCATACATAATTTATTTTTCATTTTATAGCTTTGATCGAAATTTAATATATTGAATTTTTTATCATTCTGAACAAAAATTTTGAAATTTATCCCAGCTATTAGTAAAGATAGAAAGATAAAAATTTTACTAGTGTTATACGTAGGTCTCTAGAACTACGTATACATAATTGATTTTTCATTTTATAGCTCTGTTCGAAATTTAATATATCAAATTTTCTATCATTCTGAACAAAAATTTTGAAATTTATCTCAACTATTAGTAAAGATAGAAGGATAAAAATTATACCAGTGTTATACGTAGGTCTCCAGAACTACGTATACATAATTTATTTTTTATTTTATAGCTCTGATCGAAATTTAATATATCGAATTTTCTATCATTCTGAACAAAAATTTTGAAATTTATCTCAGCTATTAGTAAAGACAGAAGAATAAAAATTTTATTAGTGTTATACGTAGGTCTCCAGAACTACGTATACATAATTGATTCTTCATTTTATAGCTCTCTTTGATATTTAATATATTGAATTTTTTATTATTCTGAACAGAAATTTTAAAATTTATCTCAGCTATTAGTAAAGATAGAAGGATAAAAATTTTACCAGTGTTATAAGTAGGTCTCCAGAACTACGTATACATAATTGATTTTTTATTTTATAGCTTTGTTCAAAATTTAATATATCGAATTTTCTATCATTCCGAACAAAAATTTTGAAATTTATCTCAGCTATTAGTAAAGACAGAAAAATAAAAATTTTACCAGTGTTATACGTAGGTCTCCAGAACTACGCATGCACAATTTATTTTTTATTTTATAGCTTTGTTCGAAATTTAATATATTGAATTTTCTATCATTCTGAACAAAAATTTTTAAATTTATTTCAGCTATTAGTAAAGGTAGAAAGAAAAATTTTTACCAATGTTATACCTAGGTCTCCAGAACTACGTATACATAATTTATTTTTTATTTTATAGCTCTGATCGAAATTTAATATATCGAATTTTCTATCATTCTGAACAAAAATTTTGAAATTTATCTCAGCTATTAGTAAAGACAGAAGAATAAAAATTTTATTAGTGTTATACGTAGGTCTCCAGAACTACGTATACATAATTGATTCTTCATTTTATAGCTCTCTTTGATATTTAATATATTGAATTTTTTATTATTCTGAACAGAAATTTTAAAATTTATCTCAGCTATTAGTAAAGATAGAAGGATAAAAATTTTACCAGTGTTATAAGTAGGTCTCCAGAACTACGTATACATAATTGATTTTTTATTTTATAGCTTTGTTCAAAATTTAATATATCGAATTTTCTATCATTCCGAACAAAAATTTTGAAATTTATCTCAGCTATTAGTAAAGACAGAAAAATAAAAATTTTACCAGTGTTATACGTAGGTCTCCAGAACTACGCATGCACAATTTATTTTTTATTTTATAGCTTTGTTCGAAATTTAATATATTGAATTTTCTATCATTCTGAACAAAAATTTTTAAATTTATTTCAGCTATTAGTAAAGGTAGAAAGAAAAATTTTTACCAATGTTATACCTAGGTCTCCAGAACTACGTATACATAATTTATTTTTCATTTTATAGCTCTCTTCGACATTTAATATATTGAATTTTTTATCATTCTGAACAAAAATTTTGAAATTTATCTCAACTATTAGTAAAGATAGAAGGATAAAATTTTACCAGTGTTATACGTAGGTCTTCAAAACTACGCATACATAAATTATTTTTTATTTTATAGTTCTGTTCGAAATTTAATATATTGAATTTTTTATTATTTTGAACAGAAATTTTGAAATTTATCCCAGCTATTAGTAAAGATAGAAGGATAAAAATTTTACTAGTGTTATACGTAGGTCTCTAGAACTACGTATACATAAATGATTTTTTATTTTATTGCTCTGTTCGATATTTAATATATCAAATTTTCTATCATGCTGAACAAAAATTTTGAAATTTATCTCAATTATTAGTAAAGATAGAAGGATAAAAATTATACCAGTGTTATACGTAGGTCTCCAAAACTACGCATACATAATTTATTTTTCATTTTATAGCTCTGGTCGAAATTTAATTTATTGAATTTTATATGATTCTGATCAAAAAATTTTGAAGTTTATCTCAGCTATTAGTGAAGATAGAAGGATAAAAATTTTACCAGTGTTATACGTAGGTATCCAGAACTACGTATACATAATTTATTTTTCATTTTATAGCTATGATCAAAATTTAATATATCGAATTTTCTATCATTCTGAACAAAAATTTTGAAATTTATTTCAACTATTAGTAAAGATAGAAGGATAAAAATTTTACCAGTGTTATACGTAGGTCTTCAGAACTACGTATACATAATTGATTCTTCATTTTATAGTTTTCTTTGATATTTAATATATTGAATTTTTTATCATTCTTAACAAAAGTTTTGTAATTTATCTCAGCTATTAGTAAAAATAGAAAAATAAAAATTTTACCAGTGTTATACGTAAGTCTCTAAAACTACGCATAAATAATTTATTTTTTATTTTATTGTTTTGTTCAAAATTTAATATATTGAATTTTCTATCATTCTGAACAAAAATCTTGAAATTTATCTCAACTATTAGTAAAGACAGAAAAATAAAATTTTACCAGTGTTATACGTAGGTCTTCAAAACTACGCATACATAATTTATTTTTCATTTTATAGCTTTGTTCGAAATTTAATATATTGAATTTTTTATTATACTGAACAGAAATTTTGAAAATTGTCTCAGCTATTAGTAAAGATAGAAGGATAAAATTTTTACTAGTGTTATACGTAAGTCTCCAGAACTACGCATACATAATTTATTTTTTATTTTATAGCTCTGGTCGAAATTTAATTTATTGAATTTTATATGATTCTGATCAAAAAATTTTGAAGTTTATCTCAGCTATTAGTAAAGATAGAAGGATAAAAAGTTTACCAGTGTTATACGTAGGTCTCCAGAACTACGTATACATAATTTATTTTTCATTTTATAGCTTTGGTCGAAATTTAATATATTGAATATTTTATCATTCTGAACAAAAATTTTGAAATTTATTTCAACTATTAGTAAAGATAGAAGGATAAAAATTTTACTAGTGTTATACGTAGGTCTTCAAAACTACGTACATATAATTTACTTTTCATTTTATAGCTTTGTTCGAAATTTAATGTATTGAATTTTCTATCATTCTGAACAAAAATTTTGAAATTTATCTCAGTTATTAGTAAAGATAGAAAGAAAAAAATTTTACCAGTGTTTTACGTAGGTTTCCAGAATTACGCATACATAATTTATTTTTTTATTTTATAGCTTTGTTCGAAATTTAATATATTGAATTTTCTATCATTCTGAACAAAAATTTTGAAATTTATCTCAGCTATTAGTAAAGACAGAAGAATAAAAATTTTATTAGTGTTATACGTAGGTCTCCAGAACTACGTATACATAATTGATTCTTCATTTTATAGCTCTCTTTGATATTTAATATATTGAATTTTTTTTCATTCTTAACAAAAGTTTTGTAATTTATCTCAGCTATTAGTAAAAATAGAAAGATAAAAATTTTACCAATGTTATACGTAGGTTTCCAAAACTACGCATACATAATTGATTTTATAGCCCTGTTCAAAATTTAATATACTGAATTTTCTATAATTCTGAACAAAAATTTTGAAATTTATCTCAACTCTTAGTAAAGACAGAAGGATAAAATTTTACCAGTGTTATACGTAGGTCTCCAGAACTACGCATACATAATTTATTTTTCATTTTATAGCTTTGTTTGAAATTTAATATATTGAATTTTCTATCATTCTGAACAAAAATTTTGAAATTTATCTCAACTATTAGTAAAGATAGAATGATAAAAATATTATTATTGTTATACGCAGGTCTTCAGAACTACGTGTACATAATTTAGTTTTTATTTTATAACTCTGTTCGAAATTTAATTTATTGAATTTTATATGATTCTGATCAAAAAGTTTTGAAGTTTATCTCAGCTATTAGTAAAGATAGAAGGATAAAAAGTTTACCAGTGTTATACGTAGGTCTTCAAAACTACGTATACAAAATTGATTTTTTATTTTATAGCTTTGTTCAAAATTTAATATATCGAATTTTCTATCATTATGAACAAAAATTTTGAAATTTATCTCAGCTATTAGTAAAGACAGAAAGATAAAAATTTTACCAGTGTTATACGTAGGTTTCCAAAACTACGCATACACAATTTATTTTTTATTTTATAGTTTTGTTTGAAATTTAATATATTGAATTTTCTATCATTCTGAACAAAAATTTTTAAATTTATTTCAGCTAGTAGTAAAGATAGAAAGAAAAAAATTTGACCAGTGTTATACGTAGGTCTCCAGAACTACGCATAAATAATTTATTTTTTATTTTATTGCTTTGTTCACAATTTAATATATTGAATTTTCTATCATTCTGAACAAAAATTTTGAAATTTATCTCAACTATTAGTAAAGACAGAAGAATAAAACTTTACCAGTGTTATACGTAGGTCTTCAAAACTACGCATACATAATTAATTTTTCATTTTATAGCTTTGTTCGAAATTTAATATATTGAATTTTTTATTATTCTGAACAGAAATTTTGAAATTTATCTCAGCTATTAGTAAAGAAAGAATAATAAAATTTTTACTAGTGTTATACGTAGGTCTCCAGAACTACGCACACGTAATTTATTTTTTATTTTATAGCTCTGTTCGAAATTTAATATATCGAATTTTTTATCATTCTGAACAAAAATTTTTAAATTTATCTCAGCTATTAGTAAAAATAGAAGTATAAAAATTATACCAGTGTTATACGTAGGTTTTCAAAACTACGACTACATAGTTGATGTTATAGCCCTGTTCAAAATTTAATATATTGAATTTTCTATAATTCTGAACAAAAATTTTGAAATTTATCTCAAGTCTTAGTAAAGACAGAAGGATAAAATTTTACCAGTGTTATACGTAGGTCTCCAGAACTACGTATACATAATTTATTTTTCATTTTATAGCTCTCTTCGATATTTAATATATTGAATTTTTTATCATTCTGATCAAAAATTTTGAAACTTATCTCAGCTATTAGTAAAGATAGAGGGATAAAAATTTTACCAGTGTTATACGTAGGTATCCAGAACTACGCATACATAATTTATTTTTCATTTTATAGCTTTGATCGAAATTTAATATATTGAATTTTTTATCATTCTGAACAAAAATTTTGAAATTTATCCCAGCTATTAGTAAAGATAGAAAGATAAAAATTTTACTAGTGTTATACGTAGGTCTCTAGAACTACGTATACATAATTGATTTTTCATTTTATAGCTCTGTTCGAAATTTAATATATCAAATTTTCTATCATTCTGAACAAAAATTTTGAAATTTATCTCAACTATTAGTAAAGATAGAAGGATAAAAATTATACCAGTGTTATACGTAGGTCTCCAGAACTACGTATACATAATTTATTTTTCATTTTATAGCTCTGATCGAAATTTAATATATCGAATTTTCTATCATTCTGAACAAAAATTTTGAAACTTATCTCAACTATTAATAAAGATAGAAGGATAAAAATTTTACCAGTGTTATACGTAGGTCTCCAGAACTACCTATACATAATTTATTTTTCATTTTATAGCTTTGGTCGAAATTTAATATATTGAATATTTTATCATTCTGAACAAAAATTTTGAAATTTATTTCAACTATTAGTAAAGATAGAAGGATAAAAATTTTACTAGTGTTATACGTAGGTCTTCAAAACTACGTATATATAATTTATTTTTCATTTTATAGCTCTCTTCGATATTTAATATATTGAATTTTTTATCATTCTGATCAAAAATTTTGAAACTTATCTCAGCTATTAGTAAAGGTAGAAGGATAAAAATTTTACCAGTGTTATACGTAGGTATCCAGAACTACGCATACATAATTTATTTTTCATTTTATAGCTTTGTTCGAAATTTAATATATTGAATTTTCTATCATTCTGAACAAAAATTTTGAAATTTATCTCAGTTATTAGTAAAGATAGAAAGAAAAAAATTTTACCAGTGTTTTACGTAGGTTTCCAGAACTACGCATACATAATTTATTTTTTTATTTTATAGCTTTGTTCGAAATTTAATATATTGAATTTTCTATCATTCTGAACAAAAATTTTGAAATTTATCTCAGCTATTAGTAAAGACAGAAGAATAAAAATTTTATTAGTGTTATACGTAGGTCTCCAGAACTACGTATACATAATTGATTCTTCATTTTATAGCTCTCTTTGATATTTAATATATTGAATTTTTTTTCATTCTTAACAAAAGTTTTGTAATTTATCTCAGCTATTAGTAAAAATAGAAAGATAAAAATTTTACCAATGTTATACGTAGGTTTCCAAAACTACGTCTACATAATTGATGTTATAGCCCTGTTCAAAATTTAATATATTGAATTTTCTATAATTCTGAACAAAAATTTTGAAATTTATCTCAAGTCTTAGTAAAGACAGAAGGATAAAATTTTACCAGTGTTATACGTAGGTCTCCAGAACTACGTATACATAATTTATTTTTCATTTTATAGCTCTCTTCGATATTTAATATATTGAATTTTTTACCATTCTGATCAAAAATTTTGAAACTTATCTCAGCTATTAGTAAAGATAGAAGGATAAAAATTTTACCAGTGTTATACGTAGGTATCCAGAACTACGCATACATAATTTATTTTTCATTTTATAGCTTTGATCGAAATTTAATATATTGAATTTTTTATCATTTTGAACAAAAATTTTGAAATTTATCCCAGCTATTAGTAAAGATAGAAAGATAAAAATTTTACTAGTGTTATACGTAGGTCTCTAGAACTACGTATACATAATTGATTTTTCATTTTATAGCTCTGTTCGAAATTTAATATATCAAATTTTCTATCATTCTGAACAAAAATTTTGAAATTTATCTCAACTATTAGTAAAGATAGAAGGATAAAAATTATACCAGTGTTATACGTAAGTCTCCAGAACTACGTATACATAATTTATTTTTCATTTTATAGCTCTGATCGAAATTTAATATATCGAATTTTCTATCATTCTGAATAAAAATTTTGAAATTTATCTCAGCTATTAGTAAAGACAGAAGAATAAAAATTTTATTAGTGTTATACGTAGGTCTCCAGAACTACGTATACATAATTGATTCTTCATTTTATAGCTCTCTTTGATATTTAATATATTGAATTTTTTTTCATTCTTAACAAAAGTTTTGTAATTTATCTCAGCTATTAGTAAAAATAGAAAGATAAAAATTTTACCAATGTTATACGTAGGTTTCCAAAACTACGTCTACATAATTGATTTTGTAGCCCTGTTCAAAATTTAATATACTGAATTTTCTATAATTCTGAACAAAAATTTTGAAATTTATCTCAACTCTTAGTAAAGACAGAAGGATAAAATTTTACCAGTGTTATACGTAGGTCTCCAGAACTACGCATACATAATTTATTTTTCATTTTATAGCTTTGTTTGAAATTTAATATATTGAATTTTCTATCATTCTGAACAAAAATTTTGAAATTTATCTTAACTATTAGTAAAGATAGAATAATAAAAATATTATTATTGTTATACGTAGGTCTTCAGAACTACGTATACATAATTTATTTTTCATTTTATAGCTCTCTTCGACATTTAATATATTGAATTTTTTATCATTCTGAACAAAAATTTTGAAATTTATCTCAACTATTAGTAAAGATAGAAGGATAAAATTTTACCAGTGTTATACGTAGGTCTTCAAAACTACGCATACATAAATTATTTTTTATTTTATAGTTCTGTTCGAAATTTAATATATTGAATTTTTTATTATTTTGAACAGAAATTTTGAAATTTATCCCAGCTATTAGTAAAGATAGAAGGATAAAAATTTTACTAGTGTTATACGTAGGTCTCTAGAACTACGTATACATAAATGATTTTTTATTTTATTGCTCTGTTCGATATTTAATATATCAAATTTTCTATCATGCTGAACAAAAATTTTGAAATTTATCTCAATTATTAGTAAAGATAGAAGGATAAAAATTATACCAGTGTTATACGTAGGTCTCCAAAACTACGCATACATAATTTATTTTTCATTTTATAGCTCTGGTCGAAATTTAATTTATTGAATTTTATATGATTCTGATCAAAAAATTTTGAAGTTTATCTCAGCTATTAGTGAAGATAGAAGGATAAAAATTTCACCAGTGTTATACGTAGGTATCCAGAACTACGTATACATAATTTATTTTTCATTTTATAGCTATGATCAAAATTTAATATATCGAATTTTCTATCATTCTGAACAAAAATTTTGAAATTTATTTCAACTATTAGTAAAGATAGAAGGATAAAAATTTTACCAGTGTTATACGTAGGTCTTCAGAACTACGTATACATAATTGATTCTTCATTTTATAGTTTTCTTTGATATTTAATATATTGAATTTTTTATCATTCTTAACAAAAGTTTTGTAATTTATCTCAGCTATTAGTAAAAATAGAAAAATAAAAATTTTACCAGTTTTATACGTAAGTCTCTAAAACTACGCATAAATAATTTATTTTTTATTTTATTGTTTTGTTCAAAATTTAATATATTGAATTTTCTATCATTCTGAACAAAAATCTTGAAATTTATCTCAACTATTAGTAAAGACAGAAAAATAAAATTTTACCAGTGTTATACGTAGGTCTTCAAAACTATGCATACATAATTTATTTTTCATTTTATAGCTTTGTTCGAAATTTAATATATTGAATTTTTTATTATACTGAACAGAAATTTTTAAAATTATCTCAGCTATTAGTAAAGATAGAAGGATAAAATTTTTACTAGTGTTATACGTAAGTCTCCAGAACTACGCATACATAATTTATTTTTTATTTTATAGCTCTGGTCGAAATTTAATTTATTGAATTTTATATGATTCTGATCAAAAAATTTTGAAGTTTATCTCAGCTATTAGTAAAGATAGAAGGATAAAAAGTTTACCAGTGTTATACGTAGGTCTCCAGAACTACGTATACATAATTTATTTTTCATTTTATAGCTCTGATCGAAATTTAATATATCGAATTTTCTATCATTCTGAACAAAAACTTTGAAACTTATCTCAACTATTAATAAAGATAGAAGGATAAAAATTTTACCAGTGTTATACGTAGGTCTCCAGAACTACGTATACATAATTTATTTTTCATTTTATAGCTTTGGTCGAAATTTAATATATTGAATATTTTATCATTCTGAACAAAAATTTTGAAATTTATTTCAACTATTAGTAAAGATAGAAGGATAAAAATTTTACTAGTGTTATACGTAGGTCTTCAAAACTACGTACATATAATTTATTTTTCATTTTATAGCTTTGTTCGAAATTTAATATATTGAATTTTCTATCATTCTGAACAAAAATTTTGAAATTTATCTCAGTTATTAGTAAAGATAGAAAGAAAAAAATTTTACCAGTGTTTTACGTAGGTTTCCAGAATTACGCATACATAATTTATTTTTTTATTTTATAGCTTTGTTCGAAATTTAATATATTGAATTTTCTATCATTCTGAACAAAAATTTTGAAATTTATCTCAGCTATTAGTAAAGACAGAAGAATAAAAATTTTATTAGTGTTATACGTAGGTCTCCAGAACTACGTATACATAATTGATTCTTCATTTTATAGCTCTCTTTGATATTTAATATATTGAATTTTTTTTCATTCTTAACAAAAGTTTTGTAATTTATCTCAGCTATTAGTGAAGATAGAAGGATAAAAATTTCACCAGTGTTATACGTAGGTATCCAGAACTACGTATACATAATTTATTTTTCATTTTATAGCTATGATCAAAATTTAATATATCGAATTTTCTATCATTCTGAACAAAAATTTTGAAATTTATTTCAACTATTAGTAAAGATAGAAGGATAAAAATTTTACCAGTGTTAAACGTAGGTCTTCAGAACTACGTATACATAATTGATTCTTCATTTTATAGTTTTCTTTGATATTTAATATATTGAATTTTTTATCATTCTTAACAAAAGTTTTGTAATTTATCTCAGCTATTAGTAAAAATAGAAAAATAAAAATTTTACCAGTGTTATACGTAAGTCTCTAAAACTACGCATAAATAATTTATTTTTTATTTTATTGTTTTGTTCAAAATTTAATATATTGAATTTTCTATCATTCTGAACAAAAATCTTGAAATTTATCTCAACTATTAGTAAAGACAGAAAAATAAAATTTTACCAGTGTTATACGTAGGTCTTCAAAACTATGCATACATAATTTATTTTTCATTTTATAGCTTTGTTCGAAATTTAATATATTGAATTTTTTATTATACTGAACAGAAATTTTTAAAATTATCTCAGCTATTAGTAAAGATAGAAGGATAAAATTTTTACTAGTGTTATACGTAAGTCTCCAGAACTACGCATACATAATTTATTTTTTATTTTATAGCTCTGGTCGAAATTTAATATATCGAATTTTCTATCATTCTGAACAAAAACTTTGAAACTTATCTCAACTATTAATAAAGATAGAAGGATAAAAATTTTACCAGTGTTATACGTAGGTCTCCAGAACTACGTATACATAATTTATTTTTCATTTTATAGCTTTGGTCGAAATTTAATATATTGAATTTTATATGATTCTGATCAAAAAATTTTGAAGTTTATCTCAGCTATTAGTAAAGATAGAAGGATAAAAAGTTTACCAGTGTTATACGTAGGTCTCCAGAACTACGTATACATAATTTATTTTTCATTTTATAGCTCTGATCGAAATTTAATATATCGAATTTTCTATCATTCTGAACAAAAACTTTGAAACTTATCTCAACTATTAATAAAGATAGAAGGATAAAAATTTTACCAGTGTTATACGTAGGTCTCCAGAACTACGTATACATAATTTATTTTTCATTTTATAGCTTTGGTCGAAATTTAATATATTGAATATTTTATCATTCTGAACAAAAATTTTGAAATTTATTTCAACTATTAGTAAAGATAGAAGGATAAAAATTTTACTAGTGTTATACGTAGGTCTTCAAAACTACGTACATATAATTTATTTTTCATTTTATAGCTTTGTTCGAAATTTAATATATTGAATTTTCTATCATTCTGAACAAAAATTTTGAAATTTATCTCAGTTATTAGTAAAGATAGAAATTTAATATATCGAATTTTCTATCATTCTGAACAAAAACTTTGAAACTTATCTCAACTATTAATAAAGATAGAAGGATAAAAATTTTACCAGTGTTATACGTAGGTCTCCAGAACTACGTATACATAATTTATTTTTCATTTTATAGCTTTGGTCGAAATTTAATATATTGAATATTTTATCATTCTGAACAAAAATTTTGAAATTTATTTCAACTATTAGTAAAGATAGAAGGATAAAAATTTTACTAGTGTTATACGTAGGTCTTCAAAACTACGTACATATAATTTATTTTTCATTTTATAGCTTTGTTCGAAATTTAATATATTGAATTTTCTATCATTCTGAACAAAAATTTTGAAATTTATCTCAGTTATTAGTAAAGATAGAAAGAAAAAAATTTTACCAGTGTTTTACGTAGGTTTCCAGAATTACGCATACATAATTTATTTTTTTATTTTATAGCTTTGTTCGAAATTTAATATATTGAATTTTCTATCATTCTGAACAAAAATTTTGAAATTTATCTCAGCTATTAGTAAAGACAGAAGAATAAAAATTTTATTAGTGTTATACGTAGGTCTCCAGAACTACGTATACATAATTGATTCTTCATTTTATAGCTCTCTTTGATATTTAATATATTGAATTTTTTTTCATTCTTAACAAAAGTTTTGTAATTTATCTCAGCTATTAGTAAAAATAGAAAGATAAAAATTTTACCAATGTTATACGTAGGTTTCCAAAACTACGCCTACATAATTGATTTTATAGCCCTGTTCAAAATTTAATATACTGAATTTTCTATAATTCTGAACAAAAATTTTGAAATTTATCTCAACTCTTAGTAAAGACAGAAGGATAAAATTTTACCAGTGTTATACGTAGGTCTCCAGAACTACGCATACATAATTTATTTTTCATTTTATAGCTTTGTTTGAAATTTAATATATTGAATTTTCTATCATTCTGAACAAAAATTTTGAAATTTATCTCAACTATTAGTAAAGATAGAATGATAAAAATATTATTATTGTTATACGCAGGTCTTCAGAACTACGTGTACATAATTTAGTTTTTATTTTATAACTCTGTTCGAAATTTAATTTATTGAATTTTATATGATTCTGATCAAAAAGTTTTGAAGTTTATCTCAGCTATTAGTAAAGATAGAAGGATAAAAAGTTTACCAGTGTTATACGTAGGTCTTCAAAACTACGTATACAAAATTGATTTTTTATTTTATAGCTTTGTTCAAAATTTAATATATCGAATTTTCTATCATTATGAACAAAAATTTTGAAATTTATCTCAGCTATTAGTAAAGACAGAAAGATAAAAATTTTACCAGTGTTATACGTAGGTTTCCAAAACTACGCATACACAATTTATTTTTTATTTTATAGTTTTGTTTGAAATTTAATATATTGAATTTTCTATCATTCTGAACAAAAATTTTTAAATTTATTTCAGCTAGTAGTAAAGATAGAAAGAAAAAAATTTGACCAGTGTTATACGTAGGTCTCCAGAACTACGCATAAATAATTTATTTTTTATTTTATTGCTTTGTTCAAAATTTAATATATTGAATTTTCTATCATTCTGAACAAAAATTTTGAAATTTATCTCAACTATTAGTAAAGACAGAAGAATAAAACTTTACCAGTGTTATACGTAGGTCTTCAAAACTACGCATACATAATTAATTTTTCATTTTATAGCTTTGTTCGAAATTTAATATATTGAATTTTTTATTATTCTGAACAGAAATTTTGAAATTTATCTCAGCTATTAGTAAAGAAAGAATAATAAAATTTTTACTAGTGTTATACGTAGGTCTCCAGAACTACGCACACGTAATTTATTTTTTATTTTATAGCTCTGTTCGAAATTTAATATATCGAATTTTTTATCATTCTGAACAAAAATTTTTAAATTTATCTCAGCTATTAGTAAAAATAGAAGTATAAAAATTATACCAGTGTTATACGCAGGTTTTCAAAACTACGACTACATAGTTGATGTTATAGCCCTGTTCAAAATTTAATATATTGAATTTTCTATAATTCTGAACAAAAATTTTGAAATTTATCTCAAGTCTTAGTAAAGACAGAAGGATAAAATTTTACCAGTGTTATACGTAGGTTTCCAGAACTACGTATACATAATTTATTTTTCATTTTATAGCTCTCTTCGATATTTAATATATTGAATTTTTTATCATTCTGATCAAAAATTTTGAAACTTATCTCAGCTATTAGTAAAGGTAGAAGGATAAAAATTTTACCAGTGTTATACGTAGGTATCCAGAACTACGCATACATAATTTATTTTTCATTTTATAGCTTTGATCGAAATTTAATATATTGAATTTTTTATCATTCTGAACAAAAATTTTGAAATTTATCCCAGCTATTAGTAAAGATAGAAAGATAAAAATTTTACTAGTGTTATACGTAGGTCTCTAGAACTACGTATACATAATTGATTTTTCATTTTATAGCTCTGTTCGAAATTTAATATATCAAATTTTCTATCATTCTGAACAAAAATTTTGAAATTTATCTCAACTATTAGTAAAGATAGAAGGATAAAAATTATACCAGTGTTATACGTAGATCTCCAGAACTACGTATACATAATTTATTTTTCATTTTATAGCTCTGATCGAAATTTAATATATCGAATTTTCTATCATTCTGAACAAAAATTTTGAAACTTATCTCAACTATTAATAAAGATAGAAGGATAAAAATTTTACCAGTGTTATACGTAGGTCTCCAGAACTACGTATACATAATTTATTTTTCATTTTATAGCTTTGGTCGAAATTTAATATATTGAATATTTTATCATTCTGAACAAAAATTTTGAAATTTATTTCAACTATTAGTAAAGATAGAAGGATAAAAATTTTACTAGTGTTATACGTAGGTCTTCAAAACTACGTACATATAATTTATTTTTCATTTTATAGCTTTGTTCGAAATTTAATATATTGAATTTTCTATCATTCTGAACAAAAATTTTGAAATTTATCTCAGCTATTAGTAAAGACAGAAGAATAAAAATTTTATTAGTGTTATACGTAGGTCTCCAGAACTACGTATACATAATTGATTCTTCATTTTATAGCTCTCTTTGATATTTAATATATTGAATTTTTTTTCATTCTTAACAAAAGTTTTGTAATTTATCTCAGCTATTAGTAAAAATAGAAAGATAAAAATTTTACCAATGTTATACGTAGGTTTCCAAAACTACGTCTACATAATTGATTTTATAGCCCTGTTCAAAATTTAATATACTGAATTTTCTATAATTCTGAACAAAAATTTTGAAATTTATCTCAACTCTTAGTAAAGACAGAAGGATAAAATTTTACCAGTGTTATACGTAGGTCTCCAGAACTACGCATACATAATTTATTTTTCATTTTATAGCTTTGTTTGAAATTTAATATATTGAATTTTCTATCATTCTAAACAAAAATTTTGAAATTTATCTTAACTATTAGTAAAGATAGAATGATAAAAATATTATTATTGTTATACGTAGGTCTTCAGAACTACGTGTACATAATTTAGTTTTTATTTTATAACTCTGTTCGAAATTTAATTTATTGAATTTTATATGATTCTGATCAAAAAGTTTTGAAGTTTATCTCAGGTATTAGTAAAGATAGAAGGACAAAAATTTTACCAGTGTTATACGTAGGTCTCCAGAACTACGCATACATAATTGATTTTTTATTTTTTAGCTTTGTTCAAAATTTAATATATCGAATTTTCTATCATTCTGAACAAAATTTTTGAAATTTATCTCAGCTATTAGTAAAGACAGAAAGACAAAAATTTTACCAGTGTTATACGTAGGTCTCCAGAGCTACGCATACACAATTTATTTTTTATTTTATAGCTTTGTTCGAAATTTAATATATTGAATTTTCTATCATTCTGAACAAAAATTTTTAAATTTATTTCAGCTATTAGTAAAGATAGAAAGAAAAATATTATACCAGTGGTATACCTAGGTTTCCAGAACTACGCATACATAATTTATTTTTTTATTTTATAGCTTTTTTCGAAATTTAATATATTGAATTTTCTATCATTCTGAACAAAAATTTTGAAATTTATCTCAACTCTTAGTAAAGACAGAAGGATAAAATTTTACCTGTGTTATACGTAGGTCTTCAGAACTACGTATACATAATTTATATTTCATTTTATAGCTCTCTTCGTTATTTAATATATTGAATTTTTTATCATTCTGAACAAAAGTTTTGAAATTTATCTCAACTATTAGTAAAGATAGAAGAATAAAAATTTTATTAGTGTTATACGTAGGTCTTCAGAACTACGTATACATAATTAAGTTTTTATTTTATAGCTTTGTTCGAAATTTAATATATTGAATTTTTTATCATTCTGAACAAAAATTTTGAAATTTATCTCAATTATTAGTAAAGATAGAAGGATAAAAATTTTAGTAGTGTTATACGTAGGTTTTGAAAACTACATATACATAAATTATTTTTCATTTTATAACTCTGTTCGAAATATCATATATTGAATTTTATATCATTCTGAAAAAAAATTTTGAAATTTATCTCAGCTATTAGTAAAGATAGAAAAATAAAAATTTTATTAGTGTTATACGTAAGTCTCCAGAACTACGAATACATAATTTATTTTTTATTTTATAGCTCTGATCAAAATTTAATATATTGAATTTTCTATCATTCTGATCAAAAATTTTGAAATTTATCTCAGCTATTAGTAAAGATAGAAGAATAAAAATTTTACCAGTGTTATACGTAGGTTTCTAAAACTACGTATACATAATTTATTTTTCATTTTATAGCTTTGATCGAAATTTAATATATTGAATTTTTTATCATTCTGAACAAAAATTTTGAAATTTATCTCAGCTATTAGTAAAGATAGAAGGATAAAAATTTTACCAGTGTTATACGTAGGTCTCCAGAATTACGTATACATAATTTATTTTTTATTTTATAGCTCTGATCGAGATTTAATATATCGAATTTTCTATCATTCTGAACAAAAATTTTGAAACTTATCTCAACTATTAGTAAAGATAGAAGGATAAAAATTTTACCAGTGTTATACGTAGGTTTCCAAAACTAGGTATACATAATTTATTTATCATTTTATAGCTCTGTTCAAAATTTAATATATTGAATTTTTTATCATTCTGATAAAAATTTTTGAAACTTATCTCAGCTATTAGTAAAGATAGAAAAATAAAATTTTTACCAGTGTTATACGTAGGTCTCCAGAACTACGTATACATAATTTATTTTTCATTTTATAACTTTGATCGAAAATTAATATATTGAATATTTTATCATCCTAAACAAAAATTTTGAAATTTATTTCAACTATTAGTAAAGATAGAAAGACAAAAATTTAACTAGTTTTATACGTAGGTCTCCAGAACTACGTATACATAATTTATTTTTAATTTTATAGCTCTGTTCGAAATTTAATATATTGAATTTTCTATCATTCTGATCAAAAATTTTGAAATTTATCTCAGCTATTGGTAAAAATTAAAAAAAATTTACTATTGTTATACGTAGGTCTTCAAAACTACGTATACATAATTTATTTTTTATTTTATAGCTCTGTTCGAAATTTAATATATTGAATTTTCTATTATTTTGATCAAAAATTTTGAAATTTATTTCAGCTATTAGTAAAGATAAAAATATAAAAATTTTACTAGTGTTATACGTAGGTCTCCAAAACTACGTATACATAATTTATTTTTCATTTTATAGCTCTGTTCAAAACTTAATATATTGAATTTTTTATCATTCTGAATAGAAATTTTGAAATTTATCACAGCTATTAGTAAAGATAGAAGTATAAAAATTTTACTAGTGTTATACGTAGGTTTTCAAAACTACATATACATAAATTATTTTTCATTTTATAACTCTGTTCGAAATTTCATATATTGAATTTTATATCATTCTGAAAAAAAATTTTGAAATTTATCTCAGCTATTAGTAAAGACAGAGGGATAATAATTTTACTAATATTATACGTAGGTCTTTAAAACTACGTATACATAATTTATTTTTCATTTTATAGCTTTGTTCGAAATTTAATATATTGAATTTTCTATCACACTGAACAAAAATTTTTAAATTTATCTCAGTTCTTAGTAAAGATAGAAGGATAAAAATTTTACTAGTGTTATATGTAGGTTTCCAAAACTACGTATACATAATTTATTTTTCATTTTATAGCTCTTCTTGAAATTTAATATTTTGAATTTTTTATCATTCTGAACAAAAATTTTGAAATTTATCTCAGCTATTAGTAAAAATAAAAAAATAAAAATTTTACTTGTGTTATAGGTAGGTAATAATAATAATAATAATAATAATAATAATAATATTTATTGATGTGAAGAAACCAAGAAGGTATACATAGAAAATAAAATAGAAATACAAAATATCAATTACAAAAGCTGAGAGAAGTCACAATTAAAATAATTATCATAGGAATACAAACAAATAGAAATAAAAAAACACTTTAATTTTTTTTTAAAAATGGTTAAAGGCAAATTTCTGAAACTGATGGGCAAATAGTTAAAAAAAATTATGCAGAAGTATCTTGTACCAGTTTGAGTTCTGGATAATCTTAGAGATGCGGGAAGAATATTTTCCTTACCGCGCGTGTTATGATCGTGTCTATCTAGAAATTGCAAAAAGTCACTGATATTCTTTTTAACGTAAACTAAGCAATGGTATACAAAAAGTGATGAAAAGTTAATATTTTATTATTGATAAAGCATGCACGACAGTCCGCACGATATTGAAGTCCAAATATTACTCGAATGGCCCTACGTGGTAATGAAAATTTTCTGTGGCGACACGAGGAGTGTCCGCACACAAGAATACCATAAGACATTACAGACTGAAACCAACCAAAGTATGCTGATACTAGACACTTGATAGGCACACATGTTGAAAGCTGACGCAATAAAGAAACATTTTTACAAAGTTTGTTAGCCAGTGTCTCCCCTTGAACATAAAATAGAAGTTTATTGTCAATATCAACGCCCAGATACTTAGCACTTAATGCATATTCAGACGGTAAGTTGCTGTTTTTAAGTGTAAAAACTAAGTTGGCAGTTTTTGTGTCATTTAGGCTTAACTGGTTACAGCAGAACCACTCAAAAGCTTTCGACTGCGCCTCACTGTTTAAATCTATAACATCAGATAAATTAGCACCTTGATTGATAATTGTTGTATCATCTGCATACAATATAATCTGGTTTTCTTTAAGGTGAGCCGGAAGATCATTAATAAAAATTAGGAATAACAGGGGAACAAGAATTGACTCCTGAGGAACACCATATTTTATAGGAAGAAAACTGGAGGTCTTATCATTGACTTTGATTTGTTGTACTCTATTTTTAAGGTAGGAAGAAAGGAGTCTACAGCTTACAGGATGTAAATTATAAGTGTAAAGTTTACGAAGCAAAATAGTATGAGACACGCAATCAAAAGCCTTTGAGAGGTCTAAAAAGGAAGCAGCGGCAAAATTTTTGTTATCAAAGCAGTCACATATTTCGTCTACCAAATGTAGCATTGCATGAGTTGTGCTGCGACCTGATCTAAAACCATATTGTTTCAAGCTGAACAGTAGATTTTCTTCAAAATAGTTACATAACTGAATTGACAATACTTTTTCTAATACTTTGAAAAATACAGGTAAGAGCGATATTGGACGATAATTTTCGGCAGCATTTTGAGTACTTTTTTTGAAAAGCGGAACGACAATATCCTTTTTTGAGCAGTCTGGAAATACAGACTTCCTGATACATGCATTTATTAAAATCGTAAGTGGACTAATGACTTTATCAATAATGCCTTTCAGTATTTCGACGCTTAGACCAAAAACATCACGAGATCTGCCATTTCTTAGACTCATAATAACATCACGCACTTGAATACAAGATACTTCGCTGAAACAAAAAGATTTACTATCACATTTAAAATTACTATCACAATTTTTACACATTAAAAAAATAGGATCATAGTTACAATGAGGTATTTTGTTTACAATATTTTCGGGTATACTAATAAAATATTGATTAAAATCACAGGGGGTTATATCACTATTTGTAGTATCACAGACATTTTGTTTCTTTCTAGAATTTATAATAAACCACATCGTTTTTGCAGAATTTTTGGAACGGTTGATGAGATTATCATTGGCTGCAATTTTGGCATCCATTATAGCTTTACGATATAACTTACGCAGTGAGTTACGCGCCAATCTAATCTCCTCACTGTGCGTTTTTATAAAAAGTACATTTAAATGTTGGAGTCTTTCTCTCATAATTCTCAGCTTAGGCGTAAACCAATGAACAGGATTAAATCTTTTAGTGCAGATAGTTTTGGTTAGAAAAGCAATGTTAGCATAATGTTCAACAGTGTTAATAAAATTTAAAAAAGCAGATTCTAAATCCTGTTCATGGTTTTTAATTACATAGTTCCAATCGACTAAATCTAAATATTGATATAAACAGAATTTTCCCGTTTGTGTGATCGGTTTAATTATTTTAAAAACGTCATTAATAACAGTGTTGTTTATATTCGAAAGTTCCAAACAAACACCCACATGGTCAGAAATAATTGAATTAAAAGGATTAACTTTAAAATTAATATCATTTGTAGCAATTTCTCGTAGAACGAAAACGTTATCCAAGCAAGAGTCTCCCCTAGTTTTAAATTCCACAGCAGGTATCAAGTTGTAAGAATAAAACAAATCTAACAAAGAGCCTTTTTTGGAATTTACTGAATTAAAATTTATATTAAAATCACCACCCAAAATGATATATACTGACTGCTTGATGTCATTTAAAATAGATTCAACGATTAGTAAAAATTCATCAAAGTTTGATTGAGGAGGACGGTAAATAGATATAATAATAAAATTTTTGAAACGAATTGCTGCAATCTCACAAACTTTATAAACGGAAAGATCTGATACTTTAGGAAGTTCAGTGGCAACCAGGTCACAGTGGGAGTAGATGACAGATCCTCCATATCCTTCGGGTCATGCATAATATGATTTTATGTCGAAATTTTCTAAAGTTGACACTTTGCATCCACTTTCACTTAACCAATGCTCCGAAAAACACAGTATAGCTGGTGAATCCTCTGCTTCTAAACAAGATTCGATTTCGTTGGTTTTGCTTCTGATGGATTGTATGTTGAGAAATAATATTTTAAGATTAGAACTGGAAACATGTTGTTGATATTCTAGATTAGAAGCTTTCTTCTTATTATTCTTATCCTTTGGTTGCTATGACAGGAAATTTGTTTCATATTTATTTTCTTGTAGTTTTTTAATTCTGTTGTAGGTGGCACACTCTTTGCTGAAGACATCGTGATCAATGTTTAATTGCAACATATATTTTTCATTTGCTTTCATACAGTTAATACATTTTTTAATTTCTTTTTTACAATCAGTTGACTTGTGCTGCTCACCACAGTGAGGACATGCCAAAGTATTTTTGCAATTATTGATTTTGTGGCTATATTGATTGCAATTATAACATCTAACAATTCCGTAATCTGAAAAACATCTACAAAGCGAAAAATTAATATAGGTTTTTTCCTTTCCTAGTAAATTTTTGAGCACGTATTCGTTTACTTCAAGAAATAGATTAAATCTTTTTGTGACGATTTTTGTTTTAAACAATACTCGAATTTGTGACAGCCCGCCATCCAAATCGTTTTGTTTTAAAATTTTTTCGATTAAGTCTTCATCCGATTCGTTATGCTCGGATTGATGGACCCCCATTAATTTGATTCAATTTTTGAACAACTGTTTTTTGACGACTTCATAATCCTTGCCTAGATTTTCTTGAATTTTATTCTGAATTTCAGTAAGGTTTTTTTTTGATTCACACAATTTAATAAAACGCCTAGAGATTTGGTTTGTTTCCCGATGGTGATGCCGATGCCAATATCAACCGGATTTATTTTTTTTCTTAACTCATCTTTCATTTTATTTACATCATTTGGTTTTTCCTTTGGAGTGACAACTAGCAATTTGGGCTTCTGTGATTTGGGTTTATTTAAAACAGCTGATGCATAATTTTTATTCGACGGAAATTCCAGCACTTTTTCTAACATCAACGATAAGATTTCTTCACGTAGTCTTTTATTATCTGCGAGGACGAGATCTAATTTGGTATTAATTTGTTCGGTAAATTCATTAAGTTTGGACACAGAAGACAGCAATTGATTGATCACGTCTTGTTGTACTTCAATTATCTCAGCGTTGGCATGCGATTTTTTATTATTACACTTCTTGCACTTCCATGATGATTTTTTCATATGAAAACCTCTCATTTCGACACCGGCACATGTTCCATGAAAGTAATTACCACAAACTATACATTGAATTACCCCTTTTACGTCACCACAAACGTTTGTACACAGAGCGCAAACCGACACGTCTTCACCCATAGTAGCCATGAATGAAAAAGATCTACAAAAAAAGAAAAAAGGTTTTCAAAACTACGTATACATAATTTATTTTTCATATTATAGCTCTGTTCGAAATTTAATATATTGAATTTTCTATCATTCTGAACAAAAATTTTGAAATTTATCTCAGCTATTAGTAAAGATAGAAGAATAAAATTTTTACCAGTGTTATACTTAGGTCTCCAGAACTACATATACATAATTTATTTTTCATTTTATAGTTCTTCTTGAAATTTAATATATTGAATTATTTTATCATTCTGAACAAAAATTTTGAAATTTATCTTAGCTATTAGTAAAGATAGAAAGATAAAAATTTTACTAGTGTTATACGTAGGTCTCCAGAACTACGTATACAAAATTTATTTTTTATTTTATAGCTCTGTTAGAAATTGAATATATCGAATTTTCTATCATTCTGAACAAAAATTTTGAAATTTATTTTGGCTATTAGTAAAGATAGAAGGATAAAAATTATACCAGTGTTATACGTAGGTCTCTAAAACTACGTCTAAATAAATGATTTTTGATTTTATAGCTCTGTTCGAAATTTAATATATTGAATTTTCTATAATTCTTAACAAAAATTTTTAAATTTATCTCAACTATTAGTAAAGATAGAAGAGTAAAATTTTACCAGTGTTATGCGTAGGTCTTTAAAACTACGCATATATAATTTAATTTTCATTTTATAGCTTTGTTTGAAATTTAATATATTGAATTTTCTATCATTCTGAACTAAAATTTTGAAATTTATCTCAGCTATTAGTAAAGACAGAAGGATAAAAATTTTACCAGTGTTATACGTAGGTTTCCAGAACTACGTATACATAATTTATTTTTCATTTTATAGCTCTGTTCGAAATTTAATATATTGAATTTTCTATCATTTTGAACAAAAATTTTGAAATTTATTTCAGCTATTAGTAAAGATAGAAGGATAAAAATTTTACCAGTGTTATAAGTAGGTCTCCAAAACTACGTATACATAATTGATTTTTTATTTTATAGCTCTGTTCACAATTTAATATATCGAATTTTCTAACATTCTGAACAAAAATTTTGAAGTTTATCTTAGCTATTAGTAAAGATAGAGAGATAAAAATTTTACTAGCGTTATACGTAGGTCTCGAGAACTACGTATAATAATTCATTTTTTATTTTATAGCTCTGTTCAAAATTTAATATATCGAATTTTCTATCATTCTGAACAAAAATTTTGAAACTTATCTTAGCTGTTAGTAAAAATAGAAGGATAAAAAATTTACTAGTGTTGTACGTAGGTCTTCAAAACTACGTATACATAATTTATTTTTCATTTTATAGCTCTGTTCGAAATTTAATATATCGAGTTTTCTATCATTCTAAACAAAAATTTTGAAATTTATCTCAACTATTAGTAAAGATAGAAGAATAAAAATTTTACCAGTGTTATACGTAGGTGTCCAGAACTACGTATATATAATTTATTTTTCATTTTATAACTCTGCTTGAAATTTAATATATTGAATTTTCTATCATTCTGAACAAAAATTTTGAAATTTATTTCAGCTATTAGTAAAGATAGAAGGATAAAAATTATACCAGTGTTATACGTAGATCTCTAAAACTACGTCTACATAATTGATTTTTGATTTTATAGCTCTGTTCGAAATTTAATATATTGAATTTTCTATAATTCTTAACAAAAATTTTGAAATTTATCTCAACTATTAGTAAAGATAGAAGAGTAAAATTTTACCCGTGTTATGCGTAGGTCTTTAAAACTACGCATAAATAATTTAATTTTCATTTTATAGCTTTGTTTGAAATTTAATATATTGAATTTTCTATCATTCTGAACTAAAATTTTGAAATTTATCTCAGCTATTAGTAAAGACAGAAGGATAAAAATTTTACCAGTGTTATACGTAGGTTTCCAGAACTACGTATACATAATTTATTTTTCATTTTATAGCTCTGTTCGAAATTTAATATATTGAATTTTCTATCATTTTGAACAAAAATTTTGAAATTTATTTCAGCTATTAGTAAAGATAGAAGGATAAAAATTTTACCAGTGTTATACGTAGGTCTCCAAAACTACGTATACATAATTGATTTTTTATTTTATAGCTCTGTTCACAATTTAATATATCGAATTTTCTAACATTCTGAACAAAAATTTTGAAGTTTATCTTAGCTATTAGTAAAGATAGAGAGATAAAAATTTTACTAGCGTTATACGTAGGTCTCGAGAACTACGTATAATAATTCATTTTTTATTTTATAGCTCTGTTCAAAATTTAATATATCGAATTTTCTATCATTCTGAACAAAAATTTTGAAACTTATCTTAGCTGTTAGTAAAAATAGAAGGATAAAAAATTTACTAGTGTTGTACGTAGGTCTTCAAAACTACGTATACATAATTTATTTTTCATTTTATAGCTCTGTTCGAAATTTAATATATCGAGTTTTCTATCATTCTAAACAAAAATTTTGAAATTTATCTCAACTATTAGTAAAGATAGAAGAATAAAAATTTTACCAGTGTTATACGTAGGTGTCCAGAACTACGTATACATAATTTATTTTTCATTTTATAACTCTGCTTGAAATTTAATATATTGAATTTTCTATCATTCTGAACAAAAATTTTGAAATTTATTTCAGCAATTAGTAAAGATAGAAGGATAAAAATTATACCAGTGTTATACGTAGGTCTCTAAAACTACGTCTACATAATTGATTTTTGATTTTATAGTTCTGTTCGAAATTTATTATTGATATATTGAATTTTCTATAATTCTGAACAAAAATTTTGAAATTTATCTCAACTATTAGTAAAGATTGAAGAATAAAATTTTACCAGTGTTATACGTAGGTCTTTAAAACTACGCATACATAATTTATTTTTCATTTTGTAGCTTTGTTTTGAAATTTAATATATTGAATTTTCTATCATTCTGAACAAAAATGTTGAAATTTATCTCAGCTATTAGTAAAGACAGAAGGATAAAAATTTTACCAGTGTTATACGTAGGTTTTCAGAACTACGTACACATAATTTATTTTTCATTTTATAGCTCTGTTCGAAATTTAATATATTGAATTTTCTATCATTTTGAACAAAAATTTTGAAATTTATTTCAGCTATTAGTAAAGATAGAAGGATAAAAATTTTACCAGTGTTATACGTAGGTCTCCAAAACTACGTATACATAATTGACTTTTTATTTTATAGCTCTGTTTAAAATTTAATATATCGAATTTTCTATCATTCTGAACAAAAATTTTGAAGTTTATCTTAGCTATTAGTAAAGATAGAAAGATAAAAATTTTACTAGTGTTATACGTAGGTCTCGAGAACTACGTATACATAATTTATTTTTTATTTTATAGCTCTGTTCAAAATTTAATATATCGAATTTTCTATCATTCTGAACAAAAATTTTGAAATTTATCTCGGCTATTAGTAAAGACAGAAGGATAAAAATTTTACCAGTGTTATACGTAGGTTTTCCAAACTACGTATACATAATTTATTTTTTATTTTATAGCTCTGTTCGAAATTTAATATATTGAATTTTCTATCATCCTGAACAAAAATTTTGAAATTTATCTCAGCTATTAGTAAAGACAGAAGGATAATAAATTTATTAGTGTTATACCTAGGTCTCCAAAACTACGTATACTTAATTTATTTTTCATTTTATAGCTCTGTTTGGAATTAAATAGGTATATTAAATTTTCTATCATTCTGAACAAAAATTTTTAAATTTATCTCAGCTATTAGTAAAGACAGAAGGATAAAAATTTTACTAGTGTTATATGTAGGTCTTCAAAACTACGTATACATAATTTATTTTTTATTTTATAGGTCTGTTCGAAATTTAATATATTGAATTTTCTATCATTCTGAACAAAAATTTTGAAATTTATCTCAGCTATTAGTAAAGATAAAAGAATAAAATTATTACCAGTGTTATACTTGGGTCTCCAGAACTACGTATACATAAATTATTTTTTATTTTACAGCTCTGTTCGAAATTTAATATATTGAATTTTCTATCATTCTGATCAAAAATTTTGAAATTTATCTCAGCTATTAGAAAAATAAAAAGATAAAAATTTTACTAGTGTTATACGTAGGTCTCTAAAACTACGTATACATAATTTATTTTTCATTTTATAGCTCTGTTCGAAATTTAGTATATTGAATTTTCTATCATTCTGAACAAAAGTTTTGAAATTTATCTCAGCTATTAGTAAAGATAGAAGGATAAAAATTTTACTAGTGTGATACGTAGGTTTTCAAAACTACGTATACATAATTTATTTTTCATTTTATAGCTCTGTTCGAAATTTAATATATTGAATTTTCTATCATTCTGATCAAAAATTTTGAAATTTATCTCAGCTATTAGTAAAAATAAAAAAATAAAATTTTTACTAGTGTTATACGTAGGTCTTCAAAACTACGTATACATAATTTATTTTTTATTTTATAGCTCTGTTCGAAATTTAACATATTGAATTTTCTATCATTCTGATCAAAAATTTTGAAATTTATCTCAGCTATTAGAAAAATAAAAAGATAAAAATTTTACTAGTGTTATACGTAGGTCTCCAAAACTACGTATACATAATTTATTTTTCATTTTATAGCTTTGTTCAAAATTTAGTATATTGAATTTTCTATCATTCTGAACAAAAGTTTTGAAATTTATCTCAGCTATTAGTAAAGATGGAAGGATAAAAATTTTACTAGTGTTATACGTAGGTCTCCAGAACTACGTATACATAATTTATTTTTTATTTTATAGCTCTGTTCAAAATTTAATATATTGAATTTTCTATCATTCTGATCAAAAATTTTGAAATTTATCTCAGCTATTAGAAAAATAAAAAGATAAAAATTTTACTAGTGTTATACGTATGTTTCCAAAACTACGTATACATACTTTATTTTTCATTTTATAGCTCTGTTCGAAATTTAGTATATTGAACTTTCTATCATTCTGAACAAAAGTTTTAAAATTTATCTTAGCTATTAGTAAAGATAGAAGGATAAAAATTTTACTAGTGTTATACCTAGGTTTTCAAAACTACGTATACATAATTTATTTTTCATTTTATAGCTCTGTTCAAAATTTAGTATATTGAATTTTCTATCATTCTGAACAAAAGTTTTGAAATTTATCTCAGCTATTAGTAAAGATAGAAGGATAAAAATTTTACTAGTGTTATACGTAGGTCTTCAAAACAACGTATACATAATTTATTTTTTATTTTATAGCTCTGTTCGAAATTTAATATATTGAATTTTCTATGATTCTGAACAAAAATTTTGAAATTTATCTCAGCTATTAGTAAAAATTGAAAAATAAAAATTTTACTAGTGTTATACGTAAGTCTCCAGAACTAAGTATACATAATTTATTTTTCCTTTTATAACTCTGTTCGGAATTAAATATATTGAATTTTCTATCATTCTGGACAAAAATTTTGAGATTTATCTCAGCTGTTAGTAAAAATAGAAGGATAAAAAATTTACTAGTGTTGTATGTAGGTCTCCAGAACTACGTATACATAATTTATTTTTTATTTTATAGCTCTGGTCGAAATTTAATATATTGAATTTTTGAAATTTGTCTCAGCTATTAGTAAAGATAGAAGGATAAATATTTTACTAGTGTTATACGTAGGTTTTCAAAACTACGTATACATAATTTATTTTTTATTTTATAGCTCTGTTCGAAATTTAATATATTGAATTTTTTATCATTCTGATCAAAAACTTTGAAATTTATCTCAGCTATTAGTAAAGAGAGAAAGATAAATATTTTACTAGTGTTGTACGTAGGTCTTCAAAACTACGTATACATAATTTATTTTTTATTTTATAGCTCTGTTCAAAATATAATATATTGAATTTTCTATCATTCTGATCAAAAATTTTGAAATTTATCTCAGCTATTAGTAAAAATAGAAAAATAAAAATTTTACTAATGTTATACGTAGGTCTCCAGAACTACGTATACATAATTTAGTTTTCATTTTATAACTCTGCTTGAAATTTAATATACTGAATTTTTTATCATTCTGAACAAAAATTTTGAAACTTATCTTAGCTATTAGTAAAAATAGAAAGATAAAGATTTTTCTAGTGTTGTACGTAGGTCTCCAGAACTACGCATACATAATTTATTTTTTATTTTATAGCTCTGTTCGAAATTTAATATATCGAATTTTCTATTATTCTGAACAAAAATTTTGAAATTTATTTTAGCTATTAGTAAAGATAGAAAGATAAAAATTTTACGAGTGTTATACGTAGGTCTCCAGAGCTACGCATACTTAATTTATTTTTTATTTTATAGCTCTGTTCGAAATTTAATATATTGAAATTTCTATAATTCTGAACAAAAATTTTGAAATTTATTTCAGCTATTAGTAAAGATAGAAGAATAAAATTTTTACCAGTGTTATACTTGGGTCTCCAGAACGACGTATACATAATTTATTTTTAATTTTATAGCTCTGTTCGAAATTTAATATATTGAATTTTCTATCATTCTGATCAAAAATTTTGAAATTTATCTCAGCTATTAGAAAAATAAAAAGATAAAAATTTTACTAGTGTTATACGTAGGTCTCTAAAACTACGTATACATAATTTATTTTTCATTTTATAGCTCGGTTCGAAATTTAGTACATTGAATTTTCTATCATTCTGAACAAAAGTTTTGAAATTTATCTCAGCTATTAGTAAAGATAGAAGGATAAAAATTTTACTAGTGTTATACGTAGGTTTTCAAAACTACGTATACATAATTTATTTTTCATTTTACAGCTCTGTTCGAAATTTAATATATTGAATTTTCTATCATTCTGATCAAAAATTTTGAAATTTATCTCAGCTATTAGTAAAAATAAAAAAATAAAAATTTTACTAGTGTTATACGTAGGCCTCCAGAACTACGTATACATAATTTATTTTTTATTTTATAGCTCTGTTCAAAATTTAATATATTGAATTTTCTATCATTCTGATCAAAAATTTTGAAATTTATCTCAGCTATTAGAAAAATAAAAAGATAAAAATTTTACTAGTGTTATACGTAGGTTTCCAAAACTACGTATACATAATTTATTTTTCATTTTATAGCTCTGTTCGAAATTTAGTATATTGAATTTTCTATCATTCTGAACAAAAGTTTTGAAATTTATCTCAGCTATTAGTAAAGATAGAAGGATAAAAATTTTACTAGTGTTATACCTAGGTTTTCAAAACTACGTATACATAATTTATTTTTCATTTTATAGCTCTGATCGAAATTTAATATATTGAATTTTTGAAATTTATCTCAGCTATTAGTAAAGATAGAAGGATAAAAATTTTACTAGTGTTATACGTAGGTCTTCAAAACAACGTATACTTAATTTATTTTTTATTTTATAGCTCTGTTCGAAATTTAATATATTGAATTTTCTATGATTCTGAACAAAAATTTTGAAATATATCTCAGCTATTAGTAAAAATAGAAAAATAAAAATTTTACTAGTGTTATACGTAGGTCTTCAGAACTAAGTATACATAATTTATTTTTCCTTTTATAACTCTGTTCGGAATTAAATATATTGAATTTTCTATCATTCTGAACAAAAATTTTGAGATTTATCTCAGCTGTTAGTAAAAATAGAAGGATAAAAAATTTACTAGTGTTGTACGTAGGTCTTCAGAACTACGTATACATAATTTATTTTTCATTTTATAGCTATGATCGAAATTTAATATATTGAATTTTTGAAATTTATCTCAGCTATTAGTAAAGATAGAAGGATAAATATTTTACTAGTGTTATACGTAGGTTTTCAAAACTACGTATACATAATTTATTTTTTATTTTATAGCTCTGTTCGAAATTTAATATATTGAATTTTTTATCATTCTGATCAAAAATTTTGAAATTTATCTCAGCTATTAGTAAAGATAGAAAGATAAATATTTTACTAGTGTTGTACGTAGGTCTTCAAAACTACGTATACATAATTTATTTTTTATTTTATAGCTCTGTTCGAAATTTAATATATTGAATTTTCTATCATCCTGAACAAAAATTTTGAAATTTATCTCAGCTATTAGTAAAGACAGAAGGATAATAAATTTATTAGTGTTATACCTAGGTCTCCAAAACTACGTATACTTAATTTATTTTTCATTTTATAGCTCTGTTTGGAATTAAATAGGTATATTAAATTTTCTATCATTCTGAACAAAAATTTTTAAATTTATCTCAGCTATTAGTAAAGACAGAAGGATAAAAATTTTACTAGTGTTATATGTAGGTCTTCAAAACTACGTATACATAATTTATATTTTATTTTATAGGTCTGTTCGAAATTTAATATATTGAATTTTCTATCATTCTGAACAAAAATTTTGAAATTTATCTCAGCTATTAGTAAAGATAAAAGAATAAATATTTTACCAGTGTTATACTTGGGTCTCCAGAACTACGTATACATAAATTATTTTTTATTTTACAGCTCTGTTCGAAATTTAATATATTGAATTTTCTATCATTCTGATCAAAAATTTTGAAATTTATCTCAGCTATTAGAAAAATAAAAAGATAGAAATTTTACTAGTGTTATACGTAGGTCTCTAAAACTACGTATACATAATTTATTTTTCATTTTATAGCTCTGTTCGAAATTTAGTACATTGAATTTTCTATCATTCTGAACAAAAGTTTTGAAATTTATCTCAGCTATTAGTAAAGATAGAAGGATAAAAATTTTACTAGTGTGATACGTAGGTTTTTAAAACTACGTATACATAATTTATTTTTCATTTTATAGCTCTGTTCGAAATTTAGTATATTGAATTTTCTATCATTCTGATCAAAAATTTTGAAATTTATCTCAGCTATTAGTAAAAATAAAAAAATAAAATTTTTACTAGTGTTATACGTAGGTCTTCAAAACTACGTATACATAATTTATTTTTTATTTTATAGCTCTGTTCGAAATTTAACATATTGAATTTTCTATCATTCTGATCAAAAATTTTGAAATTTATCTCAGCTATTAGAAAAATAAAAAGATAAAAATTTTACTAGTGTTATACGTATGTTTCCAAAACTACGTATACATAATTTATTTTTCATTTTATAGCTCTGTTCGAAATTTAGTATATTGAACTTTCTATCATTCTGAACAAAAGTTTTAAAATTTATCTTAGCTATTAGTAAAGATAGAAGGATAAAAATTTTACTAGTGTTATACCTAGGTTTTCAAAACTACGTATACATAATTTATTTTTCATTTTATAGCTCTGATCGAAATTTAATATATTGAATTTTTGAAATTTATCTCAGCTATTAGTAAAGATAGAAGGATAAAAATTTTACTAGTGTTATACGTAGGTCTTCAAAACAACGTATACTTAATTTATTTTTTATTTTATAGCTCTGTTCGAAATTTAATATATTGAATTTTCTATGATTCTGAACAAAAATTTTGAAATATATCTCAGCTATTAGTAAAAATAGAAAAATAAAAATTTTACTAGTGTTATACGTAGGTCTTCAGAACTAAGTATACATAATTTATTTTTCCTTTTATAACTCTGTTCGGAATTAAATATATTGAATTTTCTATCATTCTGAACAAAAATTTTGAGATTTATCTCAGCTGTTAGTAAAAATAGAAGGATAAAAAATTTACTAGTGTTGTACGTAGGTCTTCAGAACTACGTATACATAATTTATTTTTCATTTTATAGCTATGATCGAAATTTAATATATTGAATTTTTGAAATTTATCTCAGCTATTAGTAAAGATGGAAGGATAAATATTTTACTAGTGTTATACGTAGGTTTTCAAAACTACGTATACATAATTTATTTTTTATTTTATAGCTCTGTTCGAAATTTAATATATTGAATTTTTTATCATTCTGATCAAAAATTTTGAAATTTATCTCAGCTATTAGTAAAGATAGAAAGATAAATATTTTACTAGTGTTGTACGTAGGTCTTCAAAACTACGTATACATAATTTATTTTTTATTTTATAGCTCTGTTCGAAATTTAATATATTGAATTTTCTATCATCCTGAACAAAAATTTTGAAATTTATCTCAGCTATTAGTAAAGACAGAAGGATAATAAATTTATTAGTGTTATACCTAGGTCTCCAAAACTACGTATACTTAATTTATTTTTCATTTTATAGCTCTGTTTGGAATTAAATAGGTATATTAAATTTTCTATCATTCTGAACAAAAATTTTTAAATTTATCTCAGCTATTAGTAAAGACAGAAGGATAAAAATTTTACTAGTGTTATATGTAGGTCTTCAAAACTACGTATACATAATTTATATTTTATTTTATAGGTCTGTTCGAAATTTAATATATTGAATTTTCTATCATTCTGAACAAAAATTTTGAAATTTATCTCAGCTATTAGTAAAGATAAAAGAATAAATATTTTACCAGTGTTATACTTGGGTCTCCAGAACTACGTATACATAAATTATTTTTTATTTTACAGCTCTGTTCGAAATTTAATATATTGAATTTTCTATCATTCTGATCAAAAATTTTGAAATTTATCTCAGCTATTAGAAAAATAAAAAGATAGAAATTTTACTAGTGTTATACGTAGGTCTCTAAAACTACGTATACATAATTTATTTTTCATTTTATAGCTCTGTTCGAAATTTAGTATATTGAATTTTCTATCATTCTGAACAAAAGTTTTGAAATTTATCTCAGCTATTAGTAAAGATAGAAGGATAAAAATTTTACTAGTGTGATACGTAGGTTTTTAAAACTACGTATACATAATTTATTTTTCATTTTATAGCTCTGTTCGAAATTTAGTATATTGAATTTTCTATCATTCTGATCAAAAATTTTGAAATTTATCTCAGCTATTAGTAAAAATAAAAAAATAAAATTTTTACTAGTGTTATACGTAGGTCTTCAAAACTACGTATACATAATTTATTTTTTATTTTATAGCTCTGTTCGAAATTTAACATATTGAATTTTCTATCATTCTGATCAAAAATTTTGAAATTTATCTCAGCTATTAGAAAAATAAAAAGATAAAAATTTTACTAGTGTTATACGTATGTTTCCAAAACTACGTATACATAATTTATTTTTCATTTTATAGCTCTGTTCGAAATTTAGTATATTGAACTTTCTATCATTCTGAACAAAAGTTTTAAAATTTATCTTAGCTATTAGTAAAGATAGAAGGATAAAAATTTTACTAGTGTTATACCTAGGTTTTCAAAACTACGTATACATAATTTATTTTTCATTTTATAGCTCTGTTCAAAATTTAGTATATTGAATTTTCTATCATTCTGAACAAAATTTTGAAATTTATCTCAGCTATTAGTAAAGATAGAAGGATAAAAATTTTACTAGTGTGATACGTAGGTTTTTAAAACTACGTATACATAATTTATTTTTCATTTTATAGCTCTGTTCGAAATTTAATATATTGAATTTTCTATAATTCTGAACAAAAATTTTGAAATTTATCTCAGCTATTAGTAAAGATCGAAGAATAAAATTTTATTAGTGTTATACGTAGGTCTTCAAAACTACGTACACAAAATTTATTTTTCATTTTATAGCTTTGTTCGAAATTTAATATATTAAATTTTCTATCATTCTGATCAAAAATTTTGAAATTTATCTCAGCTATTAGTAAAGATAGAAGGATAAAAAATTTACTAGTGTTATACGTAGGTCTCCAAAACTACGTATACGAAATTTATTTTTTATTTTATAGCTATGTTCGAAATTTAATATATTGAATTTTCTATGATTCTGAACAAAAATTTTGAAATTTATCTTAACTATTAGTAAAGATAGAAGGATGAAAACTTTACTAGTGTTATACGTAGATCTTCAAAACTACGTATACATAATTTATTTTTCATTTTATAGCTCTGTTCGAAATTTAATATATTGAATTTTTTATCATTCTGAACAAAAATTTTGAAATTTATCTCAAGTATTAGTAAAGATAGAAGGATAAAATTTTACCAGTGTTATACGTAGGTCTTTAAAATTAAGTATACATAATTTATTTTTTATTTTATAGCTCTGATCAAAATTTAATATATTGAATTTTTTATCATTCTGATCAAAAATTTTGAAACTTATCTCAGCTATTAGTAAAGATAGAAGAATAAAAATTTTACCAGTGTTATACGTAGGTCTCCAAAACTACGTATACATAATTTATTTTTCATTTTATAGCTTTGATCGAAATTTAATATATTGAATTTTTTATCATTCTGATCAAAAATTTTGAAACTTATCTCAGCTATTAGTAAAGATAGAAGAATAAAAATTTTACCAGTGTTATACGTAGGTCTCCAAAACTACGTATACATAATTTATTTTTCATTTTATAGCTTTGATCGAAATTTAATATATTGAATTTTTTATCATTCTGAACAAAAATTTTGAAATTTATCTCAACTATTAGTAAAGATAGAAGGATAAAAATTTTACCAGTGTTATTCGTAGGTTTCCAGAACTACGTATACATAATTTATTTATCATTTTATAGCTCTGTTCGAAATTTAATATATTGAATTTTTTATCATTCTGATAAAAAATTTTGAAACTTATCTCAGCTATTAGTAAAGATAGAAAAATAAAAATTTTACCAGTGTTATACGTAGGTCTTCAGAACTACGTATACATAATTTATTTTTCATTTTATAACTTTGATCGAAAATTAATATATTGAATATTTTAAGATCCTGAACAAAAATTTTGAAATTTATTTCAACTATTAGTAAAGATAGAAAGACAAAAATTTAACTAGTTTTATACGTAGGTCTCCAGAACTACGTATACATAATTTATTTTTAATTTTATAGCTCTGTTCGAAATTTAATATATTGAATTTACTATCATTCTAATCAAAAATTTTGAAATTTATCTCAGCTATTAGTGAAAATAAAAAAAAATTACTATTGTTATACGTAGGTCTTCAAAACTACGTATACATAATTTATTTTTTATTTTATAGCTCTGTTCGAAATTTAATATATTGAATTTTCTATTATTTTGATCAAAAATTTTGAAATTTATCTCAGCTATTAGTAAAAATAAAAAAAAATTACTATTGTTATACGTAGGTCTTCAAAACTACGTATACATAATTTATTTTTTATTTTATAGCTCTGTTCGAAATTTAATATATTGAATTTTCTATTATTTTGATCAAAAATTTTGAAATTTATCTCAGCTGTTAGTAAAGATAAAAAGATAAAAATTTTACTAGTGTTATACGTAGGTCTCCAAAACTACGTATACATAATTTATTTTTCATTTTATAGCTCTGTTCAAAATTTAATATATTGAATTTTTTATCATTCTGAATAGAAATTTTGAAATTTATCTCATCTATTAGTAAAGATAGAAGTATAAAAATTTTACTAGTGTTATACGTAGGTTTTGAAAACTACATATACATAAATTATTTTTCATTTTATAACTCTGTTCGAAATATCATATATTGAATTTTATATCATTCTGAAAAAAAATTTTGAAATTTATCTCAGCTATTAGTAAAGACAGAAAGATAATAATTTTACTAATGTTATACGTAGGTCTTCAAAACTACGTATACATAATTTATTTTTCATTTTATAGCTTTGTTCAAAATTTAATATATTGAATTTTCTATCACTCTGAACAAAACTTTTGAAATTTATCTCAGCTATTAGTAAAAATAAAATAATAAAATTTTTACCAGTGTTATACGTAGGTCTCCAGAACTACGTATACATATTTATTTTTCATTTTATAGCTCTTCTTGAAATTTAATACATTGAATTTTTTATCATTCTGAACAAAAATTTTGAAATTTATCTTAGCTATTAGTAAAAATAGAAAGATAAAAATTTTACTAGTGTTATACGTAGGTCTCCAGAACTACGTATACAAAATTTATTTTTTATTTTATGGCTCTGTTCGAAATTTAATATATTGAATTTTCTATCATTCTGATCAAATATTTTGAAATTTATCTCAGCTATTAGTAAAAATAAAAAAATAAAAATTTTACTAGTGTTATACGTAGGTAATAATAATAATAATAATAATAAAAAATAAAAATAAAAATAAAAAAACACCAGCGTTAGCTGTGCTATACACATTAAATTTTTTTACTGTAGTGAAAACTTTGTCAAAAAAGCGAATCTACAACAACAATTTGGGTTGTTCTATTTGTTACCAATCCCAGTTTATGGTAAAGTAATAGCTTGCGTTAATATCAGCTTTTTATATACTTTACATACATTTTTCTTTTTATATTAAAAACGTCAACTTGACAATTTAAAATGGACTGTCAAGTTCAAACTTTTTCACCAAAACGAGACCTTTCACGAAGCAGAACCCAGCAGTTTTCTATTTTTTTGGGTTTTCTGGACGATGATGGAGCGCGTGGCATCTCTTCAGGTAATGACACCACAAAACATACTTCAACCCATTCCAGCTGTGGTGATTCTCATGGATTAAGCCATCAGACCGCCTCAACAACAAGGAAGCGCAAGAAATGAACAATAGAAATGAATACCTTTATTATGCGCAAGTATTTTCAAATAACAAAATGTGAAGAAGATGTAAGTAACTATCGCACACCTCTTTATGAAGCATCTAAGAGTGAGTATCCTAACTTTCAAGTGACTGTTCAAAATGTTGCAGACCAAAGACGAGCAATTATAAAAAACAATTACATACCTAAAAAAATCTTAGAACAAATTAAATTTGAGTTAAAATCTCCTTCAATTTATAATAATTTAGATGAAAGTAGTTCTTCTTTATCTCGTAGAACTGAGTCAATACCTAATATAAGTTATCTAAATTGTAATGAGAATATAACAAACACACCACTCAATATCCAGAAACCAGAAATTGTCTCTAATATCTTTAATAATACAACAAAGGTTATTTATACAACAAGCACTAATTTTACGTACCATATCAATTTTAGAAATGAAATTGAAAAAGAATTTCAAAAATCACTTTCTGAATTTCAAAATATGTCATTAACTGAAAGACCTAACATTCCTAAACAAAAAATTACAAATAAGTTTTTGGGAATAGTTGAAATTATAAATGAATTCATTCTTCCAAAATATTTCATTCAAGAACAATCTTTTACAGAATTTCACACTTTAATTTACTGTGCTGCAATAATTCGAAGTAACAATTCCAAGGAATTTTACTTTTCACAAAAAACTAAAGACAACAGTATTCCTAAATGGGAATTACGAATTAACAGCCGCATAAATTTAATCAGAACTGAAATTGGCCAAATAACACAATACCTTCGTGGTGTTAATTCTCATCACATTCAAAAATGTATTGATAACATTTTGAGAAAAAATAGAATACATTGTTCTACCTATAATGAATATAATTCTACTCTTCTAGAAATTAAAGATACTTTAATACAGAAACTATAATCAAATTCACAGCTATTTTTACACCACCTGTTGATTTAAGTTGGAAGCCAAAAATCCCCTATATAGTAATTTTTAAAAACAAAGTTGGTTATATGCGAAATTATTGCAAAGTGTCAAATATCACATTATTATTTGAATGTTGAAATTTGATCTTAATTTAAATTTAATCTTTAAATAGATTCTTGCGCTTTTGTTAAAAAATGGAGAAAAAGCAGAAAAAAACAAGAGTTCTTCTCTCAGCCCAAATAATGACAGCACTAATAAAATTGTTTGAAAAGTTTTCCAAAAGTCATCCTGAGTGTTCAATGCGTAAATAGTATAAAAACCTGCAATTTGTTTAAGAGCCAAAATACATCATGTAACAAATTTTATTTGAACGTGGCACTTGCGTTTATCACGAGCTGCGTATACTCATCATTTGGTATAAATATCTGTATAATATCTGGTATATAAATATGCGGTAATTGATACCTCAGAATATGAGGCAGATATAACACTATTTTGATATTGTCACTTTATTTTCACTAACTGCACCAGAGAACAGGAAATTGTATCTATACATATCCTACTCATAACCCCCGTTTGTAGAGGTTAGAATAAAATATGTCAAAAAATGACATCAGATTTGTAACTAGAATTTAGAAACTTTACCAAAAGGCTAGTTCACACCAAACAAAGTTATCTGTACAATGTCGAATTTTCAGAAAAATCAACAGGTGGTGTAAAAATAGCTGTGAATTCGATTATATCTTTATACTCAAAAAGATTGAAACGATATAAAGAAAACAACCTTAGAAAATATCACAATTTACAGTTTTGTAACAATGAGAAAATCTTTTATAGAAATTTAAATCGTCTACAAAAATCTAATAATGGACCTCCAGACCTAAAACAACTAACATCATTTTGGCAACATACGTGGTCTGAAGAAAAAGATTTTAACACATCTGCCTCTTGGATAGATTCTATTAAAACAAAAACTGTAAATATGAATAACATGACCAACTTTGAAATTTTATATAAAAACTTAATCGATACGATCAATAAATCTCATAACTGGAAAGCCCCTGGAATTGATAAAATTCATAATTTTTGGCTAAAAAAATTCACTTGTATTCATTCCAGACTTCTTTGGCACTTCAACAATTTCATTAAAAACCTCAACACTTTTCCTCAGTTTTTGACTCATGGGGTCACTTTTCTCAAACCTAAAGATGATACCAAAAACCCATCAAAGTATAGACCAATAACTTGTCTCCCAACATTATATAAAATTTTGACCTCTTGCATAACAAATCTTATTTATGAGTACTGTTTACAAAATAACATAATAAATGAGGAACAAAAAGGATGTATAAAAGGATCATTTGGATGTAAAGAACAACTTGTAATAGATAGTGTAATCATGGAACAAGCTCGCAAATGTAATAGAAATATTTATTCAGTTTTCATAGACTACAAAAAAGCATATGATTCAGTTCCACATTCTTGGCTAATAAACATCTTAAAAATTTATAAGATACATTCCACCATAATCACCTTTTTACAACATATCATGAAATCATGGGAAACAACTTTGAATCTTTCACTAAATAATATTAACTTAAAATCAGAACCTATTGCTATTAAAAGAGGAATTTTTCAAGGAGATTCCCTAAGTCCTTTATGGTTTTGTTTAACAATTAATCCGCTCTCTGACATCTTAAACTCTTCTGGCTATGGATTTAATATCAAAAATAATGGTCAAACAAAATCAAAACTTACTCAAAAACATCTTATGTACATGGATGATATTAAATTATATTCATCTACTGAACGACAACTAAAACTATTATTAAAATTAACTGAAAATTTTTCACAAGATATTGGCATGAGTTTTAGTGTAGATAAGTGTAAGATTTTGGCAATTAATCGTGGCCAAATTAAAAACATAAATTACACTACACAAAATAATGAGGTCATTGAAAATCTTGATCATGGTGACTTTTATAAATATTTAGGTTTTCAACAATCTAATCACATACCTCACAATATTATAAAAGAAAAACTTTTTAACGAATTCATATCAAGATCTAAACAAATATTAAAGACACATCTAAATGGTAAAAATATTATAAAAGCTATAAGTACCTGTATTGACTTATTCCTTTGGCATTATTAAATGGTCAAAAACGGATATTAGTAACTTAAATATAAAAACTAGAACTTTATTTACCAAATTCCGAAAACACCATCCAAAATCAGCTATTGAAAGATTTTCTTTATCACGGCAAAATGGTGGCCGTGGTTTTTTACACTTACAAAATCTTCATGACAAACAGATTAATTTACTAAAAAAATATTTTCTTCAACGTAGCCAGGAAAACCTTTTGTTTAAATCAATATGCTTAAGTGACTATAATTATACACACTTAAACCTTAGTGACTTTAGGTTACAAGAAATTAATTTTGATGAAAAATTATTAATCAATACTATAAAAGAAAAGTCACTTCATGGTAGGTTTTACAAAGAGCTTGATGATCCTCTCATTGATAAAGAGGCATCACACATTTGGCTGACAAAATCTAACATTCACCCTGAGACAGAAGGATTTATTTTTGCAATTCAAGATCAGGTCTTTAAAACAAAAAATTATAATAAATTTATAATCAAAAATGAAAACGATGATTCATGTAGAATTTGTTCATCTCAGCCAGAAACTATTCAACACATTATTTCATCTTGTCCTGTATTGACACAAACAGAATATAAAAAAAGACATGATGATATGGCTAAAATCATCCATTTAGAATTGGCGTTTAATTCAGGTTTAATTGAAAACAAGTCTCCTTATTTCAAATACGAACCAAAGCCATATCTTGAAAATAATAATTATAAATTATATTGGGATAGAACTATATTGACTGACTTAAACATAACTGCTAACCGTCCAGACATAATCTTAATTTCAAAGATCGACAAACAGGCATACTTGATTGACATTGCGGTTCCAAATTCACACAATATACACACAACATACACTACAAAAATGTCAAAATACATGTTACTTGCTGGCGAAATCAAAAATTTATGGAACCTGCAGACAGTTAAAATACTTCCAATGATTATGTCGGCCACTGGAATTGTGCCAAAAACTCTTAATAAAAATTTAAAATTATTAAAATTAAATTCAAACTTAATAATTGAAATTCAAAAATCAATACTTTTGAACACATGCAACATCGTCCGAAAATTTTTTAACATTACTAAAACTACACTAACACAACAAAAACAAAGTTGCGTGGCAGGCGATTTGTAGTCACGCTTGACGTCAAATAAGGAAATTCGTTCCTTACATCTTTTTCATTTCATTTCATTTATGTTTTAGCATCATTACTTGATAATTTTATCCGTAATGATGTCTTGCCTGACTATAAGTTTATACTGCCGGGTCAGTGTTGTGTAAAAGACGTAGGAATTATTTATCAATTAATTTTTGTATAAAAAATTAATCAATTATAATTTCAACTCACATAAAAAAATTAATTGTTGAAATGCTTCCTATTCTTTTGCCGGGTTTAACACATAATAATAATAATATAATAATAATAATAATAATATTTATTGATGTGAAGAAACCAAGAAGGTATACATAAGTCAGAAATAGAAAATAAAATAGAAATACAAAATATCAATTACAAAAGCTGAGAGAAGTCACAATTGAAATAATCATCATAGGAATACAAAGAAATAGAAATAAGAAAACACTTTAATTTTTTTCTAAAAATGGTTAAAGGCAAATTTCTGAAACTGATGGGCAAATAGTTAAAAAAATTTATGCAGAAGTATCTTGTACCAGTTTGAGTTCTGGACAATCTTAGAGATGCGGGAAGAATATTTTCCTTACCGCGCGTGTTATGATCGTGTCTATCTAGAAATTGCAAAAAGTCACTGATATTCTTTTTAACGTAAACTAAGCAATGGTATACAAAAAGTGATGAAAAAGTTAATATTTTATTATTGATAAAGCATGCACGACAGTCCGCACGATATTGAAGTCCAAATATCACTCGAATGGCCCTACGTGGTAATGAAAATATTCTGTGGCGACACGAGGAGTGTCCGCACACAAGAATACCATAAGACATTACAGACTGAAACCAACCAAAGTATGCTGATACTAGACACTTGATAGGCACACATGTTGAAAGCTGACGCAATAAAGAAACATTTTTACAAAGTTTGTTAGCCAGTGTCTCCCCTTGAACATTAAATAGAAGTTTATTGTCAATATCAACGCCCAGATACTTAGCACTTAATGCATATTCAGACGGTAAGTTGCTGTTTTTAAGTGTAAAAACTAAGTTGGCAGTTTTTGTGTCATTTAGGCTTAACTGGTTACAGCAGAACCACTCAAAAGCTTTCGACTGCGCCTCACTGTTTAAATCTATAACATCAGATAAATTAGCACCTTGATTGATAATTGTTATATCATCTGCATACAATATAATCTGGTTTTCTTTAAGGTGAGCCGGAAAATTATTAATAAAAATTAGGAATAACAGGGGAACAAGAATTGACTCCTGAGGAACACCATATTTTATAGGAAGAAAACTGGAGGTCTTATCATTGACTTTGATTTGTTGTACTCTATTTTTAAGGTAGGAAAAAAGAAGTCTACAGCTTACAGGATGTAAATTATAAGTGTAAAGTTTACGAAGCAAAATAGTATGAGACACGCAATCAAAAGCCTTTGAGAGGTCTAAAAAGGAAGCAGCGGCAAAATTTTTGTTATCAAAGCAGTCACATATTTCGTCTACCAAATGTAGCATTGCATGAGTTGTGCTGCGACCTGATCTAAAACCATATTGTTTCAAGCTGAACAGTAGATTTTCTTCAAAATAGTTACATAACTGAATTGACAATACTTTTTCTAATACTTTGGAAAATACAGGTAAGAGCGATATTGGACGATAATTTTCGGCAGCATTTTGAGTACTTTTTTTGAAAAGCGGAACGACAATATCCTTTTTTGAGCAGTCTGGAAATACAGACTTCCTGATACATGCATTTATTAAAATCGTAAGTGGACTAATGACTTTATCAATAATGCCTTTCAGTATTTCGACGCTTAGACCAAAAACATCACGAGATCTGCCATTTCTTAGACTCATAATAACATCACGCACTTGAATACAAGATACTTCGCTGAAACAAAAAGATTTACTATCACATTTAAAATTACTATCACAATTTTTACACATTAAAAAAATAGGATCATAGTTACAATGAGGTATTTTGTTTACAATATTTTCGGGTATACTAATAAAATATTGATTAAAATCACAGGGGGTTATATCACTATTTGTAGTATCACAGACATTTTGTTTCTTTCTAGAATTTATAATAGACCACATCGTTTTTGCAGAATTTTTGGAACGGTTGATGAGATTATCATTGGCTGCAATTTTGGCATCCATTATAGCTTTACGATATAACTTACGCAGTGAGTTACGCGCCAATCTAATCTCCTCACTGTGCGTTTTTATAAAAAGTACATTTAAATGTTGGAGTCTTTCTCTCATAATTCTCAGCTTAGGCGTAAACCAATGAACAGGATTAAATCTTTTAGTGCAGATAGTTTTGGTTAGAAAAGCAATGTTAGCATAATGTTCAACAGTGTTAATAAAATTTAAAAAAGCAGATTCTAAATCCTGTTCATGGTTTTTAATTACATAGTTCCAATCGACTAAATCTAAATATTGATATAAACAGAATTTTCCCGTTTGTGTGATCGGTTTAATTATTTTAAAAACGTCATTAATAACAGTGTTGTTTATATTCGAAAGTTCCAAACAAACACCCACATGGTCAGAAATAATTGAATTAAAAGGATTATCTTTAAAATTAATATCATTTGTAGCAATTTCTCGTAGAACGAAAACGTTTTCCAAGCAAGAGTCTCCCCTAGTTTTAAGTTCCACAGCAGGTATCAAGTTGTAAGAATAAAACAAATCTAACAAAGAGTCTTTTTTGGAATTTACTGAATTAAAATTTATATTAAAATCACCACCCAAAATGATATATACTGACTGCTTGATGTCATTTAAAATAGATTCAACGATTAGTAAAAATTCATCAAAGTTTGATTGAGGAGGACGGTAAATAGATATAATAATAAAATTTTTGAAACGAATTGCTGCAATCTCACAAACTTTATAAACGGAAAGATCTGATACTTTAGGAAGTTCAGTGGCAACCAGGTCACAGTGGGAGTAGATGACAGATCCTCCATATCCTTCGGGTCATGCATAATATGATTTTATGTCGAAATTTTCTAAAGTTGACACTTTGCATTCACTTTCACTTAACCAATGCTCCGAAAAACACAGTATAGCTGGTGAATCCTCTGCTTCTAAACAAGATTCGGTTTCGTTGGTTTTGCTTCTGATGGATTGTATGTTGAGAAATAATATTTTAAGATTAGAACTGGAAACATGTTGTTGATATTCTAGATTAGAAGCTTTCTTCTTATTATTCTTATCCTTTGGTTGCTATGACAGGAAATTTGTTTCATATTTATTTTCTTGTAGTTTTTTAATTCTGTTGTAGGTGGCACACTCTTTGCTGAAGACATCGTGATCAATGTTTAATTGCAACATATATTTTTCATTTGCTTTCATACAGTTAATACATTTTTAATTTCTTTTTTACAATCAGTTGACTTGTGCTGCTCACCACAGTGAGGACATGCCAAAGTATTTTTGCAATTATTGATTTTGTGGCTATATTGATTGCAATTATCTAACAATTCCGTAATCTGAAAAACATCTACAAAGCGAAAAATTAATATAGGTTTTTTCCTTTCCTAGTAAATTTTTGAGCACGTATTCGTTTACTTCAAGAAATAGATTAAATCTTTTTGCGACGATTTTTGTTTTAAACAATACTCGAATTTGTGACAGCCCGCCATCCAAATCGTTTTGTTTTAAAATTTTTTCGATTAAGTCTTCATCCGATTCGTTATGCTCGGATTGATGGACCCCCATTAATTTGATTCAATTTTTGAACAACTGTTTTTTGACGACTTCATAATCCTTGCCTAGATTTTCTTGAATTTTATTCTGAATTTCAGTAAGGTTTTTTTTTTGATTCACACAATTTAATAAAACGCCTAGAGATTTGGTGTGTTTCCCGATGGTGATGCCGATGCCAATATCAACCGGATTTATTTTTTTTCTTAACTCATCTTTCATTTTATTTACATCATTTGGTTTTTCCTTTGGAGTGACAACTAGCAATTTGGGCTTCTGTGATTTGGGTTTATTTAAAACAGCTGATGCATAATTTTTATTCGACGGAAATTCCAGCACTTTTTCTAACTTCAACGATAAGATTTCTTCACGTAGTCTTTTATTATCTGCGAGGACGAGATCTAATTTGGTATTAATTTGTTCGGTAAATTCATTAAGTTTGGACACAGAAGACAGCAATTGATTGATCACGTCTTGTTGTACTTCAATTATCTCAGCGTTGGCATGCGATTTTTTATTATTACATTTCTTGCACTTCCATGATGATTTTTTCATATGAAAACCTCTCATTTCGACACCGGCACATGTTCCATGAAAGTAATTACCACAAACTATACATTGAATTACCCCTTTTACGTCACCACAAACGTTTGTACACAGAGCGCAAACCGACACGTCTTCACCCATAGTAGCCATGAATGAAAAAGATCTCCAAAAAAAGAAAAAAGGTTTTCAAAACTACGTATACATAATTTATTTTTCATTTTATAGCTCTGTTCGAAATTTAATATATTGAATTTTCTATCATTCTGAACAAAAATTTTGAAATTTATCTCAGCTATTAGTAAAGATAGAAGAATAAAATTTTTACCAGTGTTATACTTAGGTCTCCAGAACTACATATACATAATTTATTTTTCATTTTATAGTTCTTCTTGAAATTTAATATATTGAATTATTTTATCATTTTGAACAAAAATTTTGAAATTTATCTTAGCTATTAGTAAAGATAGAAAGATAAAAATTTTACTAGTGTTATACGTAGGTCTCCAGAACTACGTATACAAAATTTATTTTTTATTTTATGGCTCTGTTAGAAATTTAGTATATTGAATTTTCTATCATTCTGAACAAAAGTTTTGAAATTTATCTCAGCTATTAGTAAAGATAGAAGGATAAAAATTTTACTGGTGTTATACGTAGGTCTTCAAAACTACGTATACATAATTTATTTTTCATTTTATAGCTCTGTTCGAAATTTAATATATTGAATTTTCTATCATTCTGATCAAAAATTTTGATATTTATTCCAGCTATTAGTATAGATAGAAAAATAGAAATTTTATTAGTATTATAGGTAGGTCTTCAGAACTACGTATACATAATTTATTTTTTATTTTATAGCTCTGTTCAAAATATAATATATTGAATTTTCTATCATTCTGATCAAAAATTTTGAAATTTATCTCAGCTATGAGTAAAAATAAAAAAAATTACTATTGTTATACGTAGGTGTTCAAAACTACGTATACATAATTTATTTTTTATTTTATAGCTCTGTTCAAAATTTAATATATTGAATTTTATATCATTTTGAACAAAAATTTTGAAATTTATCTCAGCTATTAGTAAAGACAGAAGGATAATAATTTTACTAGTGTTATACGTAGGTCTCCAAATCTACGTATACATAATTTATTTTTCATTTTATAGCTTTTTTCGAAATTTAATATATTAAATTTTCTATCACTCTGAACAAAAATTTTTAAATTTATCTCAGCTATTAGTAAAGATAGAAAGATAAAAATTTTACTAGTGTTATATGTAGGTTTCCAAAACTACGTATAAATAATTTATTTTTTATTTTATAGCTCTGTTCGAAATTTAATATATTGAATTTTCTATCATTCTGAACAAAAATTTTGAAATTTATCTCAGCTATTAGTAAAGATAAAAGAATAAAATTTTTACCAGTGTTATACGTAGGTCTTCAGAACTACGTATACATAATTTATTTTTCATTTTATAGCTCTTCTTGAAATTTAATATATTGAATTTTTTATTATTCTGAACAAAAATTTTGAAATTTATCTTAGCTATTAGTAAAGATAGAAAGATAAAAATTTTATTAGTGTTATACGTAGGTTTCCAGAACTACGTATACAAAATTTATTTTTCATTTTATAGCTCTGTTTGAAATTTAATATATTGAATTTTCTATCATTCTGATCAAAAATTTTGAAATTTATCTCAGCTATTAGTAAAAATAAAAAAATAAAATTTTTACTAGTGTTATACGTAGGTCTTCAAAACTACGTATACATAATTTATTTTTCATTTTATAGCTTTGTTCAAAATTTAATATATTGAATTTTCTATCACTCTGAACAAAAATTTTTAAATTTATCTCAGCTATTAGTAAAGACTGAAGGATAAAAATTTTACTAGTGTTATATGTAGGTCTTCAAAACTACGTATACATAATTTATTTTTTATTTTATAGCTCTGTTCGAAATTTAATATATTGAATTTTCTATCATTCTGAACAAAAATTTTGAAATTTATCTCAGCTATTAGTAAAGATAGAAGAATAGAATTTTTACCAGTGTTATACTTAGGTCTCCAGAACTACGTATACATAATTTATTTTTTATTTTATAGCTCTGTTCGAAATTTAATATATTGAATTTTCTATCATTCTGATCAAAAATTTTGAAATTTATCTCAGCTATTAGAAAAATAAAAAGTTAAAAATTTTACTAGTGTTATACGTAGGTCTCCAAAACTACGTATACATAATTTATTTTTCATTTTATAACTCTGTTCGAAATTTAGTATATTGAATTTTCTATCATTCTGAACAAAAGTTTTGAAATTTTTCTCAGCTATTAGTAAAGATAGAAGGATAAAAATTTTACTAGTGTTATACGTAGGATTTCAAAACTACGTATACATAATTTATTTTTCATTTTATAGCTCTGTTCGAAATTTAATAAATTGAATTTTCTATCATTCTGATCAAAAATTTTGAAATTTATGTCAGCTATTAGAAAAATAAAAAAAATTTTACTAGTGTTATACGTAAGTCTCCAAAACTACGTATACATAATTTGTTTTTCATTTTATAGCTCTGTTCGAAATTTAGTATATTGAATTTTCTATCATTCTGAACAAAAGTTTTGAAACTTATCTCAGCTATTAGTAAAGATAGAAAGATAAAAATTTTACAAGTGTTATACGTAGGTCTTTAAGACTACGTAAACATAAATTATTTTTTATTTTATAGTTCTGTTCGAAATTTAATATATTGAATTTTCTATCATTCTGATCAAAAATTTTGAAATTTATCTCAGCTATTAGAAAAATAAAAAGATAAAAATTTTACTAGTGTTATACGTAGGTCTCCAAAACTACGTATACATAATTTATTTTTCATTTTATAGCTTTGTTCGAAATTTAATATATTGAATTTTCTATCATTCTGATCAAAAGTTTTGAAATTTATCTCAGCTATTGTTAAAGATAGAAGGATAAAAATTTTACTAGTGTTATACGTAGGTCTTCAAAACTACGTATTGTGAAGGAATTCGAACTTCGGGAATTCTCGTGCGGCCAATGAGGGTTTCCGAATCTTGGGAAGTACGCAGGGGTGTGGAGTTGCGGTACTCTCAGCACAGCATCGACTGGAACGGTGGGAGTAAGGTCGTTCGATGCGATGCTCGTGAGAAAATAGTGGCGAACTTTGTTATTTGTGATTTTGTGAATAAATAATAATCATTGACAATAAAATATTATTTAACAAATTCAGGAGTGGAATTCTGATCCAAAGCCCACAAACAATTCTTGCTTTGTTTTGGTGTATTGCGCAGTGTTGTGCAACCTTTGCCCTTGACCTTAACGGGGTGAGTACTCTAGCTTATCACTGATACATCATCTTCGTTGTTCTGTCTGCCTACGTGTCCGTTTTTGCTCTTTTGTTGGACTTGTAAAAATGGGTCGTAGTCGTAGTAAACACCGGAAATCAAAAACTTCTCGAGCACGTGGAAAACGAACGAGTAGCGATTCGAGTTCGCGAGAACGGTCTCGTATAAGACGCAAACATCTTCCACGACGTGAAGTACCTGTTTCAAAAACACCTGTAGAAAATGCTCAGTCTGTCGAGCAACGTCTTCAACAGCTCGAAAAATTTATTAACCCGTCGTTGTGTGCATCCACATCGTCGCAATCGCAATTAACATTTTCATCCTCGACACCAGTAAATCAAAGACGTGAATCTTTATCATCTCCACGTTATCTTGGTCGTATGGATGGTATAGCGGAATTTAGTGGTGCGACAGATGGCATGACAATAAATCAATGGTTGCAAAGAATTGACGCAATCGGTGATTTATACGATTGGGACGATCGCGCTCGAATATTTTGCATGACTGGAAAATTAACTGGAAACGCAAAATCATGGTACGAATGTCAGTCAGAATTCGGATTTACTTGGGCCGAGTGGAAAGAAAAATTAATCACTGCTTTTCCGACAGGAATTTGTATCGCTGCTAAATTACGCGAATTTGTTACCGTTGAAAGAAAGCAAGATCAAGATCTAATTGCATTTTATTATTACAAGTTACGTCTAGGCCAGAATTGTGAATTGTCAGACGGCGTCATAACGGATGTTATTGTTTCGACTTTAGGCGACAATGTTGTGACTTCAAGTGCGAAAGCGGCTGGTTGCCAGAGCACAGCTGCATTATTGAATTTTCTAAACAAAGTCGAGGTCACATCGAAACCTTTATCCAATACTCAGAAAACAAAATTCCATTCTTCAATTACCGGGAAAATTAATAAACGACAGCTTACTTGTTATAGATGCAAACAGATTGGCCATAAAGCAGCTTTTTGTAAACAAGTACCTCGTAATTCTGTATCAACTGAAATAAGAAACTGTACCTTTTGTAAACGTACCGGTCATACTATTGATACCTGTTTTCAAGCTAAAAGAGATAATCGACCTATAAAATTAATTTCCATCTCACCGGATGATGAAAAATATCACCTGACAGTAAAACTTAATGATAATGAGATAAAAGCTTATGTCGATTTTGGAAGTGCCTGTAATACAATTAAATTAAATAAAGCCATAAATTTACGTTTACCAATCAACACGACACATAAAACTATTATGCAAGGTTACGGTGGCGCTACAGTACAATCTCTTGGTAGGACAAACGGAAAAATTAAAATTGATGAAGTTGAGAGAGATGTTCCAATAGTTGTTGTCGAAGATAAATCACAGAAATTTGATTTATTAATTGGTCGCCCTTTTACGGAATCCCCAAATCTTAATGTCATTAAAACAGAACATAATTTAACTTTTTATGAGAACAATAACTTTTCTGAATTACCTCATTTGATTGACAAACCAGCGTCAAAGATTTTAATAATTAATGACATTGACGTAAAACTTACCCCTGGTATAAACAATATTGCCGTTCGTGCAGAAATTATTAATGGTACAGTCCAAACTCAGTTATCGGAACAAAACCACAGCAATGCACTTGTCATTATTCCCAGAAAAGAAATAGAATTCTTTAATCATGAAAGCGTGTTGACTGTTTATAATATTAGTCGTAGTCCTGTGTCAGTTTCGGGAGGTCATTGTCTAGCGAGGGGAATCCCTTCGGGGCAGGATTTTCCTGAAGTACCTGTTGCTGTTGATGCTCTTTCCGAAACGGACCAAAAACGTTTGGAAGAACTTCTTATAAAATATGAAGACTGTTTCGCTAAAAACAGTGCGGAGTTGGGAAATACTAATGTTGAAATGGAAATAACTCTGACTAGCACAACGCCTGTCTTTTATAGACCATATCGTCTTTCGTTTCATGAAAGACAGTTAGTCCGAAACATTGTTGCTGATCTTTTGGATAATGATATTATTGAATCAACAACTTCTGAATACGCGAGTCCAATTATTCTTGTAAAAAAGAAGGGTGGAGAAATGCGCATGTGCGTGGACTATAGAAAATTAAATGCTATTACTCAAAAAGACCGATATCCTCTTCCGAGAATTGAAGATCAATTGGAACGACTTGCAGGGAACACTTGCTTTACAACTCTAGATTTAGCGTCGGGGTATCATCAACTGAGAATGGCTGAAAACAGTAAGAAATACACAGCATTTATAACTCCCGACGGGCATTACCAATACAAACGAATCCCTTTTGGACTCACAAACGCACCCGCAGTATTTCAAAAAGCAATTAATAATATATTAGGTCCTCTTCGTTATGAGTATGCACTCGCATATCTAGACGATATTCTAATCTTATCAAAAGGAATAGAGCAAGGTTTTGAGCGCCTTGAAACAATTTTACAACTGTTTAGGAATAGTAAATTAACTTTAAACAAAAAGAAGTGTACATTTTTACGACCGGAAGTTGAATATTTGGGATCAATCATCAAAAAAGGACAACTAAGTCCGTCACCGACAAAAATTGAAGCCGTAATGTCTTTTCCTCAACCTTTGAATTTACATGACCTACGAAGATTTTTGGGCCTTGCTTCCTATTTCAGAAAGTTTATTCCTGAGTTTGCCTTGAAAGCTAAACCTTTAACTTTATTGACGAAAGCTAGTACTACATGGAAATGGGGCCAGGAAGAAGAAAACTCTTTTGAGTTACTTAAACGTGAGTTGGCTAGTGAACCAGTTTTATGCTTGTATGATGAAAATTTAGAAACACAAATACACACAGATGCAAGTAAAATAGGCTTCGGCGCTATATTACTTCAAAAGCAGGAAGATGGAAGTTTTAAACCAGTTTATTACATGAGTCGTCAGACCACGGATTGTGAATCCAGGTATCACAGCTACGAATTAGAAACTTTGGCGGTAGTTATAGCTGTACGAAAATTCAGAAACTATCTGCATGGAAAATTTTTCACAATTATAACAGATTGTAATGCTTTACGTCTATCGTATACAAAACGAGATTTATCACCGAGAATAGGTCGTTGGTGGATTGAATTACAAGAATATAATTTTGACATTCTTTACCGACCAGGTACTAGAATGAAACACGTAGACGCATTAAGTCGTCATCCAATAATAACAGATATCAATTTAATTCGCGAAACTGATTGGATTCAATGCGTACAAACTCAAGATGATGATTGTAAACTCATTAAAACACAACTTGACAACAACGAGGCCGATCCGGCATATGAGTGGTTTGAAGACAAGATTTGTCGAAAGGTAAATGGAGAAAGAAAAATATTAATTCCAAAAGATGTTCGCTGGAGAATTGTTAAGTTGTATCATGATGAGAATGGGCATCCAGGACCCCAGAAAACATTTGAAGCTATTAGCGGGAAATATTGGTTTGCACGAATGCGACATTTTGTTACAAAATACGTTCAAAGCTGTATTTCATGTGTTTGTGCTAAACGTGTTACTGGAAGACGTCGAGGTCTCCTTTTTCCAATTGAGAAGATAGCACGTCCTTTTCATACACTTCATTTAGACCATATTGGACCTTTTTGTAAAACTAGTAATAACAATGTTTATATGTTGGTAACTGTTGACGCATTTACAAAGTTTACATGGATTGAACCGGTACCAGATACTAGTACTCAATATATTTTGAAAACATTGAATCTTTTGTGTAAAACTTTTGGTATACCTGAACGGAATATAAGTGACCGCGGAAAAGGATTTACAAGTGAACTTATGAAAGAATTTTGTAAAGAAAACGGGATCAAACATATTCTAAATGCTGTTGCTTCTCCGCGTAGTAATGGTCAGGTAGAGAGATTTAATGGGACAATATTGAACGCAATGATTGCTGCTATTGGAGATGATTATGATCAATGGGAAACAAAAATTCCAGAAGTGCAACGTGGAATAAACGGTACTATTAACACGACAACCGGTGAGGCACCATCTGAACTTTTATACGGTTTTAGACCTCGGTTAGCAAATGAAGTAAGTTTTTATCCCGGAAGTGATGCGGGCAGACAGGCGCAATTATCAGTGAAACGTGAAAAAACTAGAGTCGCGTGTGAGAAAAATGCAGTTCGTATGAAAAAACGGTATGATAAAAATCGTTTGGAAGCGCGAAAATATCAGGTTGGAGACATGGTCATGTTCGAAAGAACACCTATGGTTAAAGGTCTTACAAGTGGAAAATTGGTGCAGAGATTCATAGGACCCGTACTGGTTACCCATTGCCTCCCAAATGACAGATACCATGTGAAGTCCTTATCTCGAGACAAAAGACGATTTAAAGGTGTTGTTGCCAGCGACCGTATGAAACTCTTTCGCCCTCAAATTGTTAATGAATAAAAGGTAGGAGTATTTTGTTAATGTATTGTTTCTATTGAAATTTAAAGGCATGTTAGTTGAAAAGAATAAATTATACTCCTGGCAGAGCAAACTTGATTAAGTAGAATGTGACAACCTGAATTGTGATGTATTTATTATTGTTTTGTATTGGCAAAAATGCCGGAGAACGCAGAAGTTGGGCGTTAATGTTTTATGAGTAAAGGTTGTGTCACATTGAGTGTCTAAACGAGTCACTGTTTTGTAAAGTTGGAAAGCTCTAAAGCTTTATGTTTGCGTGAGCCTGGTGGAAACTCTGGATTTGTGTGAGCCTTCAGAAACTCCGAAGCTTTATGTTTGCGTGAGCCTGGTGGAAACTCCGGATTTGTGTGAGTCTTCAGGAGCTCTTTGTGAGTTCGGGAGAAACTCCGAATCTGCGTGAGCCCACAGAAACTCCAAACAGCTTTGCGTGAGCCTGAGAGAAACTCCGAATCTGCGTGAGCCCACAGAAATTCTGAACATTTGATAATTTTATATGAGTTTGGTGGAAACTCTGGATTTGTGTGAGCCTTCAGAAACTCCGAAGCTTTATGTTTGCGTGAGCCTGGTGGAAACTCCGGATTTGTGTGAGTCTTCAGGAGCTCTTTGTGAGTTCGGGAGAAACTCCGAATCTGCGTGAGCCCACAGAAACTCCAAACAGCTTTGCGTAAGCCTGAGAGAAACTCCGAATCTGCGTGAGCCCACAGAAATTCTGAACATTTGATAATTTTATATGAGTTTGGTGGAAACTCTGGATTTGTGTGAGCCTTCAGAAACTCCGAAGCTTTATGTTTGCGTGAGCCTGGTGGAAACTCCGGATTTGTGTGAGTCTTCAGGAGCTCTTTGTGAGTTCGGGAGAAACTCCGAATCTGCGTGAGCCCACAGAAACTCCAAACAGCTTTGCGTGAGCCTGAGAGAAACTCCGAATCTGCGTGAGTCCACAGAAATTGAACATTTGGCTACCTTGCGTGGGCCAAATTTTATGATTTGATAACTAATGACAAAATTACGATGCACAAATCTGCTGGTTATTTTGAAATTTCAGGTTTAAGGCCCGAGACGTGCCTACGACAGGATGGCCGAATGTGAAGGAATTCGAACTTCGGGAATTCTCGTGCGGCCAATGAGGGTTTCCGAATCTTGGGAAGTACGCAGGGGTGTGGAGTTGCGGTACTCTCAGCACAGCATCGACTGGAACGGTGGGAGTAAGGTCGTTCGATGCGATGCTCGTGAGAAAATAGTGGCGAACTTTGTTATTTGTGATTTTGTGAATAAATAATAATCATTGACAATAAAATATTATTTAACAGTATACATAATTTATTTTTCATTTTATAGCTCTGTTCGAAATTTAATATATTGAATTTTCTATCATTCTGATCAAAAGTTTTGAAATTTATCTCAACTATTAGTAAAGATTGAAGAATAAAATTTTACCAGTGTTATACGTAGGTTTTTAAAAGTACGCATACATAATTTATTTTTCATTTTATAGCTTTGTTTGAAATTTAATATATTGAATTTTCTATCACTCTGAACAAAAATTTTTAAATTTATCTCAGCTATTAGTAAAGATAGAAGGATAAAAATTTTACTAGTGTTATATGTAGGTCTCCAAAACTACGAATACATAATTTATTTTTTATTTTATAGCTCTGTTCGAAATTTAATATATTGAATTTTCTATCATTCTGATCAAAAATTTTGAAATTTTTCTCAGCTATTAGTAAAGATAGAAAGATAAATATTTTACTAGTGTTATACGTAGGTCTTCAAAACTACGTATACATAACTTATTTTTTATTTTATAGCTCTGTTCAAAATATAATATATTGAATTTTCTATCATTTTGATCAAAAATTTTGAAATTTATCTCAGCTATTAGTAAAGATAGAAGAATAAAACTTTTACCAGTGTTATACTTAGGTCTTCAGAACTACGTATACATAATTTATTTTTCATTTTATAGTTCTTTTTGAAATTTAATATATTGAATTTTTTATCATTCTGAACAAAAATTTTGAAATTTATTTTAGCTATTAGTAAAGATAGAAAGATAAAAATTTTACTAGTGTTATACGTAGGTCTCCAGAACTACGTATACAAAATTTATTTTTTATTTTATAGCTCTGTTCGAAATTTAGTATATTGAATTTTCTATCATTCTGAACAAAAGTTTTGAAATTTATCTCAGCTATTAGTAAAGATAGAAGGATAAAAATTTTACTAGTGTTATACGTAGGTCTTCAAAACTACGTATACATAATTTATTTTTCATTTTATAGCTCTGTTCGAAATTTAATATATTGAATTTTCTATCATTCTGATCAAAAATTTTGAAACTTATCTCAGCTATTAGTAAAAATAAAAAGATAAAAATTTTACTAGTGTTATACGTAGGTCTCCAAAACTACGTATGCATAATTTATTTTTCATTTTATAGCTCAGTTCGAAATTTAGTATATTGAATTTTTTATCATTCTGAACACAAGTTTTGAAATTTATCTCAGCTATTGGTAAAGATAGAAAGATAAAAATTTTACTAGTGTTATACGTAGGTTTTCAAAACTACGTATACATAATTTATTTTCCATTTTATAGCTCTGTTCAAAATTTAATATATTGAATTTTCTATCATTCTGATCAAAAATTTTGATATTTATTCCAGCTATTAGTATAGATAGAAAAATAGAAATTTTACTAGTGTTATACGTAGGTCTTCAGAACTACGTAAACATAATTTATTTTTCATTTTATAGCTCTGTTCGAAATTTAATATATTGAATTTTCTATGATTCTGAACAAAAATTTTGAAATTTTTCTCAACTATTAGTAAAGGTAGAAGGATGAAAACTTTACTAGTGTTATAAGTAGGTCTTCAAAACTACGTATACATAATTTATTTTTTATTTTATAGCTCTGTTCAAAATATAATATATTGAATTTTCTATGATTCTGAACAAAAATTTTGAAATTTATTTCAACTATTAGTAAAGATAGAAGGATAAAAATTTATTAGTGTTATAAGTTGGTTTTCAAAACTACGTATACATAATTTATTTTTCATTTTATAGCTCTGTTCGAAATTTAATATATTGAATTTTCTATCATTCTGATCAAAAATTTTGAAATTTATCTCAGCTATTAGTAAAGATTAAAAGATAAAAATTTTACTAGTATTATACGTAGGTCTCCAAAACTACGTATACATAATTTATTTTTTATTTTATCGCTCTGTTCAAATTTTAATATATTGAATTTTTTATCATTCTGAACAGAAATTTTGAAATTTGTCTCAGCTATTAGTAAAAATAGAAGGATAAAAATTTTACTAGTGTTATACGTAGGTCTTTAAAACTACATATACATAATTTATTTTTTATTTTATAGCTCTGTTCGAAATTTAATATATTAAATTTTCTATCATTTTGATCAAAAATTTTGAAATTTATCTCAGCTATTATTAAAGATTAAAAGATAAAAATTTTACTAATGTTATACGTAGGTCTCGAAAACTACGTATACATAATTTATTTTTCATTTTATAGCTCTGTTCAAAATTTAATATATTGAATTTTTTATTATTCTGAATAGAAATTTTGAAATTTATCTCAGCTATTAGTAAAGATAGAAGTATAAAAATTTTACTAGTGTTATACATATGTTTTCAAAACTACATATACATAAATTATTTTTCATTTTATAACTCTGTTCGAAATTTCATATATTGAATTTTATATCATTCAGAACAAAAATTTTAAAATTTATCTCAGCTATTAGTAAAGACAAAAGGATAATAATTTTACTAGTGTTATACGTAGGTCTCCAAATCTACGTATACATAATTTATTTTTCATTTTATAGCTTTGTTCGAAATTTAATATATTGAATTTTCTATCACTCTGAACAAAAATTTTTAAATTTATCTCAGCTATTAGTAAATATAGAAAGATAAAAATTTTACTAGTGTTATATGTAGGTCTCCAAAACTACGTATACATAATTTATCTTTTATTTTATGGTTCTGTTCGAAATTTAATATATTGAATTTTCCATCATTCTGAACAAAAATTTTGAAATTTATCTCAGCTATTAGTAAAGATTAAAGAATAAAATTTTTACCAGTGTTATACGTAGGTCTTCAGAACTACGTATACATAATTTATTTTTCATTTTATAGCTCTTCTTGAAATTTAATATATTGTATTTTTTATCATTCTGAACAAAAATTTTGAAATTTATTTCAGCTATTAGTAAAGATAGAAGGATAAAAATTTTACCAGTGTTATACGTAGGTCTCCAAAACTAAGTATACATAATTTATTTTTTATTTTATAGCTCTGTTCAAAATTTAATATATCGAATTTTCTATCATTCTGAACAAAAATTTTGAAATTTATTTCAGCTATTAGTAAAGATAGAAGGATAAAAATTTTACCAGTGTTATGCGTAGGTCTCCAAAACTACGTATACATAATTTATTTTTTATTTTATAGCTCTGTTCAAAATTTAATATATCGAATTTTCTATCATTCTGAACAAAAATTTTGAAACTTATCTTAGCTATTAGTAAAGATAGAAAGATAAAAAATTTTTTTGTGTTATACGTAAGTCTCCAGAACTACGCATACATAATTTATTTTTTATTTTATAGCCCTGTTCGAAATTTAATATATTGAATTTTCTATCATTCTGAACAAAAATTTTGAAATTTATTTCAGCTATTAGTAAAGATAGAAGGATAAAAATTTTACCAGTGTTATACGTAGGTCTCCAAAACTAAGTATACATAATTTATTTTTTATTTTATAGCTCTGTTCAAAATTTAATATATCGAATTTTCTATCATTCTGAACAAAAATTTTGAAATTTATTTCAGCTATTAGTAAAGATAGAAGGATAAAAATTTTACCAGTGTTATGCGTAGGTCTCCAAAACTACGTATACATAATTTATTTTTTATTTTATAGCTCTGTTCAAAATTTAATATATCGAATTTTCTATCATTCTGAACAAAAATTTTGAAACTTATCTTAGCTATTAGTAAAGATAGAAAGATAAAAAATTTTTTTGTGTTATACGTAAGTCTCCAGAACTACGCATACATAATTTATTTTTTATTTTATAGCTCTGTTCGAAATTTAATATATTGAATTTTCTATCATTCTGAACAAAAATTTTGAAATTTATTTCAGCTATTAGTAAAGATAGAAGGATAAAAATTTTACCAGTGTTATACGTAGGTCTCCAAAACTAAGTATACATAATTTATTTTTTATTTTATAGCTCTGTTCAAAATTTAATATATCGAATTTTCTATCATTCTGAACAAAAATTTTGAAATTTATTTCAGCTATTAGTAAAGATAGAAGGATAAAAATTTTACTAGTTTTATATGTAGGTCTCCAAAACTACGTATACATAATTTATTTTTTATTTTATAGCTCTGTTCGAAATTTAATATATTGAATTTTCTATCATTCTGAACAAAAATTTTGAAATTTATCTCAGCTATTAGTAAAGATAAAAGAATAAAATTTTTACCAGTGTTATTCGTAGGTCTCTAGAATTACGTACACATAATTTATTTATCATTTTATAGCTCTTCTTGAAATTTAATATATTGAATTTTTTATCATTCTGAACAAAAATTTTCAAATTTATCTTAGCTATTAGTAAAAATAAGAAAATAGAAGTTTCACTAGTGTTATACGTAGGTCTCCAAAACTACGTATACATAATTTATTTTTCATTTTATAGCTCTGTTCGAAATTTAGTATATTGAATTTTCTATAATTCTGAACAAAAGTTTTGAAATTTATCTCAGCTATTAGTAAAGACAGAAGGATAATAATTTTACTAGTGTTATACGTAGGTTTCCAGAACTACGTATACAAAATTTATTTTTTATTTTATAGCTCTGTTCGAATTTTAATATATTGAATTTTCTATCATTCTGATCAAAAATTTTGAAATTTATCTCAGCTATTAGTAAAAATAAAAAAATAAAAATTTTACTAATGTTATACGTAGGTTTCCAAAACTACGTATACATAATTTTTTTTTCATTTTATAGCTCTGTTCGAAATTTAGTATATTGAATTTTCTATCATTCTGAACAAAAGTTTTGAAATTTATCTTAGCTATTAGTAAAGACAGAAAGATAATAATTTTACTAGTGTTATACGTAAGTCTTCAGAACTACGCATACATAATTTATTTTTTATTTTATAGCTCTGTTCAAAATTTAATATATCGAATTTTCTATCATTCTGAACAAAAATTTTGAAATTTATTTCAGCTATTAGTAAAGACAGAAGTATAAAAATTATACCAGTGTTATACGTAGGTCTCTAAAACTACGTCTACATAATTGATTTTTGATTTTATAGCTCTGTTCGAAATTTAATATATTGAATTTTCTATAATTCTGAACAAAAATTTTGAAATTTATCTCAACTATTAGTAAAGATAGAAAAATAAATTTTTTACCAGTGTTATACTTAGGTCTCCAGAACTACGTATACATAATTTACTTTCATTTTATAGCTTTGTTTGAAATTTAATATATTGAATTTTCTATCATTCTGAACAAAAATTTTGAAATTTATCTCAGCTATTAGTAAAGACAGAAGTATAAAAATTATACCAGTGTTATACGTAGGTTTCCAGAACTACGTATACATAATTTATTTTTCATTTTATAGCTCTGTTCGAAATTTAATATATTGAATTTTCTATCATTTTGAACAAAAATTTTGAAATTTATTTCAGCTATTAGTAAAGATAGAAGGATAAAAATTTTACCAGTGTTATACGTAGGTCTCCAAAACTACGTATACATAATTGATTTTTTATTTTATAGCTCTGTTCAAAATTTAATATATCGAATTTTCTAACATTTTGAACAAAAATTTTGAAGTTTATCTTAGCTATTAGTAAAGATAGAAAAATAAAAATTTTACTAGCGTTATACGTAGGTCTCGAAAACTACGTATACATAATTTATTTTTTATTTTATAGCTCTGTTCAAAATTTAATATATCGAATTTTCTATCATTCTAAACAAAAATTTTGAAACTTATCTTAGCTATTAGTAAAGATAGAAAGATAAAAATTTTTTTAGTGTTATACGTAAGTCTTCAGAACTACGCATACATAATTTATTTTTCATTTTATAGCTCTGTTCGAAATTTAATATATTGAATTTTCTATCATTTTGATCAAAAATTTTAAAATTTATCTTTGCTATTAGTAAAGATAAACAGATAAAAATTTTACTAGTGTTATACGTAGGTCTCCAAAACTACGTATACATAATTTATTTTTCAATTTATAGCTCTTCTTAAAATTTAATATATTGAATTTTCTAACACTCTGAACAAAAATTTTTAAATTTATCTCAGCTATTAGTAAAGATAGAAGGATAAAGATTTTTCTAGTATTATACGTAGGTCTCCAGAACTACGCATACATAATTTATTTTTTATTTTATAGCTCTGTTCGAAATTTAATATATCGAATTTTCTATCATTCTGAACAAAAATTTTGAAATTTATTTCAGCTATTAGTAAAGATAGAAAGATAAAAATTATACCAGTGTTATACGTAGGTCTCTAAAACTACGTCTACATAATTGATTTTTGATTTTATAGCTCTGTTCGAAATTTAATATATTGAATTTTCTATAATTCTGAACAAAAATTTTGAAATTTATCTCAACTATTAGTAAAGATAGAAGAATAAATTTTTTACCAGTGTTATACTTAGGTCTCCAGAACTACGTATACATAATTTATTTTTCATTTTATAGCTCTGTTCGAAATTTAATGTATTGAATTTTCTATCATTTTGAACAAAAAATTTGAAGTTTATCTTAGCTATTAGTAAAGATAGAAGAATAAAAATTTTACTAGCGTTATACGTAGGTCTCGAAAACTACGTATACATAATTTATTTTTTATTTTATAGCTCAGTTCAAAATTTAATATATCGAATTTTCTATCATTCTGAACAAAAATTTTGAAACTTATCTTAGCTATTAGTAAAGATAGAAAGATAAAATTTTTTTAGTGTTATACGTAAGTCTTCAGAACTACGCATACATAATTTATTTTTCATTTTATAGCTCTGTTCGAAATTTAATATATCGGATTTTCTATCATTCTGAACAAAAATTTTGAAATTTATTTCAGCAATTTGTAAAGATAGAAGGATAAAATTATACCAGTGTTATACGTAGGTCTCTAAAACTACGTCTACATAATTGATTTTTAATTTTATAGTTCTGTTCGAAATTTAATATATTGAATTTCCTATAATTCTGAACAAAAATTTTGAAATTTATCTCAGCTATTAGTAAAGACAGAAGGATAAAAATTTTACCAGTGTTATACGTAGGTTTTTAGAAGTACGTATACATAATTTATTTTTCATTTTATAGCTCTGTTCGAAATTTAATATATTGAATTTTCTATCATTCTAAACAAAAATTTTGAAGTTTATCTTAGCTATTAGTAAAGATAGAAAGATAAAAATTTTTTTAGTGTTATACGTAAATCTTCAGAACTACGCATACATAATTTATTTTTCATTTTATAGCTCTGTTCGAAATTTAATATATCGGATTTTCTATCATTCTAAACAAAAATTTTGAAATTTATTTCAGCAATTAGTAAAAATAGAAAGAAAAAAATTATACCAGTGTTATACGTAGGTCTCTAAAACTACGTCTACATAATTGATTTTTGATTTTATAGCTCTGTTCGAAATTTAATATATTGAATTTTCTATAATTCTGAACAAAAATTTTGAAATTTATCTCAGCTATTAGTAAAGACAGAAGGATAAAAATTTCACCAGTGTTATACGTAGGTTTTCAGAACTACGTATACATAATTTATTTTTCATTTTATAGCTTTGTTTAAAATTAATATATTGAATTTTCTATCATTCTGAACAAAAATTTTGAAATTTATCTCAGCTATTAGTAAAGACAGAAAGATAAAAATTTTACCAGTGTTATACGTAGGTCTTCAAAACTACGTATACATAATTGATTTTTTATTTTATAGCTCTGTTCAAAATTTAATATATCGAATTTTCTATCATTCTGAACAAAAATTTTGAAATTTATCTCAGCTATTAGTAAAGATAAAAAAAAATTACTAGTGTTATACGTAGGTCTTCAAAACTACGTATACATAATTTATTTTTTATTTTATAGCTCTGTTCGAAATTTAATATATTGAATTTTCTATCATTCTGATCAAAAATTTTGAAATTTATCTTAGCTATTAGTAAAGATAAAAAGATAAAAATTTTATTAGTGTTATACGTAGGACTCTAGAACTACGTATTCACAATTTATTTTTTATTTTATAGCTCTGTTCGAAATTTAGTATATTGAATTTTCTATCATTCTGAACAAAAGTTTTGAAATTTATCTCAGCTATTAGTAAAGATAGAAGGATAAAAATTTTACTAGTGTTATACGTAGGTTTTCAAAACTACGTATACATAATTTATTTTTCATTTTATAGCTCTGTTCGAAATTTAATATATTGAATTTTCTATCATTCTAATCAAAAATTTTGAAATTTATCTCAGCTATTAGTAAAGATAAAAAAAATTACTAGTGTTATACGTAGGTCTTCAAAACTACGTATACATAATTTATTTTTTATTTTATAGCTCTGTTTGAAATTTAATATATTGAATTTTCTATCATTCTGATCAAAAATTTTGAAATTTATCTCAGCTATTAGTAGAGATAAAGCGATAAAAGTTTTACTTTTACTGATCAAAAATTTTGAAAATTATCTCAGCTATTAGTAGAGATAAAGCGATAAAAGTTTTACTGGTGTTATACGTAAGTCTCCAGAACTACGCATACATAATTTATTTTTTATTTTATAGCTCTGTTCGTAGTTTAATATATTGAATTTTCTATCACTCTGATTAAAAATTTTGAAAATTATCTCAGCTATTAGTAGAGATAAAGCGATAAAAGTTTTATTGGTGTTATACGTAAGTCTCCAGAACTACGCATACATAATTTATTTTTTATTTTATAGCTCTGTTCGTAATTTAATATATTGAATTTTCTATCACTCTGATTAAAAATTTTGAAAATTATTTCAGCTATAAGTAGAGATAAAGCTATAAAAATTTTACTGGTGTTATACGTAGGTCTCCAGAACTACGTATACATAATTCATTTTTTATTTTATAGCTCTGTTCGTAATTTAATATATTGAATTTTCTATCACTCTGATCAAAAATTTTGAAAATTATCTCATCTATTAGTAGAGATAAAGCGATAAAAGTTTTACTGGTGTTATACGTAAGTCTCCAGAACTACGTATACATAATTTATTTTTTATTTTATAGCTCTGTTCGTAATTTAATATATTGAATTTTCTATCACTCTGATCAAAAATTTCGAAAATTATCTCAGCTATTAGTAGAGATAAAGCGATAAAAATTTTACTGGTGTTATACGTAGGTCTCCAGAACTACGTATACATAATTTATTTTTCATTTTATAGCTCTGTTCGTAATTTAATATATTGAATTTTCTATCACTCTGATCAAAAATTTTGAAAACTATCTCAGCTATTAGTAGAGATAAAGCGATAAAAACTTTACTGGTGTTATACGTAGGTCTCCAGAACTACGTAAACATAATTTATTTTTTATTTTATAGCTCTGTTCGTAATTTAATATATTGAATTTTCTATCACTCTGATTAAACTTTTTAAAATTATCTCAGCTATTAGTAGATATAAAGCAATAAAAATTGTACTGGTGTTATACGTAGGTCTCCAGAACTACGCATACATAATTTATTTTTCATTTTATAGCTCTGTTCGTAACTTAATATATTGAGTTTTCTATCACTCTGATCAAAAATTTTGAAAATTATTTCAGCTATTAGTAGAGATAAAGCGATAAAAATTTTACTTGTGTTATACGTAGGTCTCCAGAACTACGTGTACATAATTTTTTTCTTATTTTATAGCTCTGTTTGTAATTTAATATATTGAATTTTCTATCACTTTGATCAAAAATTTTTAAAATTATCTCAGCTATTAGTAGAGATAAAGCGATAAAAATTTTACTTGTGTTATACGTAGGTCTCCAGAACTACGTATACATAATTTATTTTTCATTTTATAGCTTTGTTCGTAATTTAATATATTGAATTTTCTATCACTCTGATCAAAAATTTTGAAAATTATCTCAGCTATTAGTAGAGATAAAGCGATAAAAGTTTTACTGGTGTTATACGTAAGTCTCCAGAACTACGTATACATAATTTATTTTTTATTTTATAGCTCTGTTCGTAATTTAATATATTGAATTCTCTATCACTCTGATCAAAAATTTTGAAAATTATCTCAGCTATTAGTAAAGATAAAAAAAAATTACTAGTGTTATACGTAGGTCTTCAAAACTACGTATACATAATTTATTTTTTATTTTATAGCTCTGTTCGAAATTTAATATATTGAATTTTCTAACATTCTGATCAAAAATTTTGAAATTTATCTTAGCTATTAGTAAAGATAAAAAGATAAAAATTTTATTAGTGTTATACGTAGGACTCTAGAACTACGTATTCACAATTTATTTTTTATTTTATAGCTCTGTTCGAAATTTAGTATATTGAATTTTCTATAATTCTGAACAAAAATTTTGAAATTTATCTCAGCTATTAGTAAAGACAGAAGGATAAAAATTTCACCAGTGTTATACGTAGGTTTTCAGAACTACGTATACATAATTTATTTTTCATTTTATAGCTCTGTTCGAAATTTAATATATTGAATTTTCTATCATTCTGAACAAAAATTTTGAAATTTATATCAGCAATTAGTAAAGATTGAAGAATAAAATTTTACCAGTGTTATAAGTAGGTCTTTAAAACTACGCATACATAATTTATTTTTCATTTTATAGCTTTGTTTGAAATTTAATATATTGAATTTTCTATCATTCTGAACAAAAATTTTGAAATTTATCTCAGCTATTAGTAAAGACAGAAAGATAAAAATTTTACCAGTGTTATACGTAGGTCTTCAAAACTACGTATACATAATTGATTTTTTATTTTATAGCTCTGTTCAAAATTTAATATATCGAATTTTCTATCATTCTGAACAAAAATTTTGAAATTTATCTCAGCTATTAGTAAAGATAAAAAAAATTACTAGTGTTATACGTAGGTCTTCAAAACTACGTATACATAATTTATTTTTTATTTTATAGCTCTGTTCGAAATTAAATATATTGAATTTTCTATCATTCTGATCAAAAATTTTGAAATTTATCTTAGCTATTAGTAAAGATAAAAAGATAAAAATTTTATTAGTGTTATACGTAGGACTCTAGAACTACGTATTCACAATTTATTTTTTATTTTATAGCTCTGTTCGAAATTTAGTATATTGAATTTTCTATCATTCTGAACAAAAGTTTTGAAATTTAACTCAGCTATTAGTAAAGATAGAAGGATAAAAATTTTACTAGTGTTATACGTAGGTTTTTAAAACTACGTATACATAATTTATTTTTCATTTTATAGCTCTGTTCGAAATTTAATATATTGAATTTTCTATCATTCTAATCAAAAATTTTGAAATTTATCTCAGCTATTAGTAAAGATAAAAAAAAATTACTAGTGTTATACGTAGGTTTTCAAAACTACGTATACATAATTTATTTTTTATTTTATAGCTCTGTTCGAAATTTAATATATTGAATTTTCTATCATTCTGATCAAAAATTTTGAAATTTATCTTAGCTATTAGTAAAGATAAAAAGATAAAAATTTTACTAGTGTTATACGTAGGTCTCCAAAACTACGTATACATAATTTATTTTTCATTTTATAACTCTGTTCGAAATTTCATATATTGAATTTTATATCATTCTGAACAAAAATTTTGAAATTTATCTCAGCTATTAGTAAAGACAGAAGGATAATAATTTTACTAGTGTTATACGTGGGTTTCCAAATCTACGTATACATAATTTATTTTTCATTTTATAGCTTTGTTCGAAATTTAATATATTGAATTTTCTATCACTCTGAACATAAATTTTTAAATTTATCTCAGCTATTAGTAAAGATAGAAGGATAAAAATTTTACTAGTTTTATATGTAGGTCTCCAAAACTACGTATACATAATTTATTTTTTATTTTATAGCTCTGTTCGAAATTTAATATATTGAATTTTCTATCATTCTGAACAAAAATTTTGAAGTTTATCTTAGCTATTAGTAAAGATAGAAAGATAAAATTTTTTTTAGTGTTATACGTAAGTCTTCAGAACTACGCATACATAATTTATTTTTCATTTTATAGCTCTGTTCGAAATTTAATATATCGGATTTTCTATCATTCTGAACAAAAATTTTGAAATTTATTTCAGCAATTAGTAAAGATAGAAAGAAAAAAATTATACCAGTGTTATACGTAGGTCTCTAAAACTACGTCTACATAATTGATTTTTGATTTTATAGCTCTGTTCGAAATTTAATATATTGAATTTTCTATAATTCTGAACAAAAATTTTGAAATTTATCTCAGCTATTAGTAAAGACAGAAGGATAAAAATTTCACCAGTGTTATACGTAGGTTTTCAGAACTACGTATACATAATTTATTTTTCATTTTATAGCTCTGTTCGAAATTTAATATATTGAATTTTCTATCATTCTAAACAAAAATTTTGAAGTTTATCTTAGCTATTAGTAAAGATAGAAAGATAAAATTTTTTTTAGTGTTATAAGTAAGTCTTCAGAACTACGCATACATAATTTATTTTTCATTTTATAGCTCTGTTCGAAATTTAATATATCGGATTTTCTATCATTCTGAACAAAAATTTTGAAATTTATTTCAGCAATTAGTAAAGATAGAAAGAAAAAAATTATACCAGTGTTATACGTAGGTCTCTAAAACTACGTCTACATAATTGATTTTTGATTTTATAGCTCTGTTCGAAATTTAGTATATTGAATTTTCTATCATTCTGAACAAAAGTTTTGAAATTTATCTTAGCTATTAGTAAAGACAGAAAGATAATAATTTTATTAGTGTTATACGTAGGTCTCCAAAACTACGTATACATAATTTATTTCTCATTTTATAGCTTTGTTCAAAATTTAATATATTGAATTTTCTATCACTCTGAACAAAAATTTCTAAATTTATCTCAGCTATTAGTAAAGATAGAAGAATAAAATTTTTACCAGTGATATACTTAGGTCTTCAGAACTACGTATACATAATTTATTTTTTATTTTATAGCTCTTCTTGAAATTTAATATATTGAATTTTTTATCATTCTGATCAAAAATTTTGAAATTTATCTTAGCTATTTGTAAAGATAAAAATTTTACTAGTGTTATACGTAGGTCTCCAGAACTACGTATACATAATTTATTTTTCATTTTATAGCCCTGTTCGTAATTTAATATATTAAATTTTTTATCACTCTGATCAAAAATTTTAAAAATTATCTCAGCTATTAGTAGAGATAAAGCGATAAAAATTTTACTGGTGTTATACGTAGGTCTCCGTAACTACGTGTACATAATTTATTTTTCTTTTATAGCTCTGTTTGTAATTTAATATATTGAATTTTCTATCACTCTGATCAAAAATTTTTAAAATTATCTCAGCTATTAGTAGAGATAAAGCGATAAAAATTTTACTTGTGTTATACGTAGGTCTCCAGAACTACGTAGACATAATTTATTTTTCATTTTTTAGCTTTGTTCGTAATTTAATATATTGAATTTTCTATCACTCTGATCAAAAATTTTGAAAATTATCTCAGCTATTAGTAGAGATAAAGCGATAAAAGATTTACTGGTGTTATACGTAAGTCTCCAGAACTACGTATACATAATTTTTTTTTTATTTTATAGCTTTGTTCGTAATTTAATATATTGAATTTTCTATCACTCTGATCAAAAATTTTGAAAATTATCTCAGCTATTAGTAGAGATAAAGCGATAAAAGTTTTACTTTTACTGATCAAAAATTTTGAAAATTATCTCAGCTATTAGTAGAGATAAAGCGATAAAAGTTTTACTGGTGTTATACGTAAGTCTCCAGAACTACGCATACATAATTTATTTTTTATTTTATAGCTCTGTTCGTAGTTTAATATATTGAATTTTCTATCACTCTGATTAAAAATTTTGAAAATTATCTCAGCTATTAGTAGAGATAAAGCAATAAAAGTTTTACTGGTGTTATACGTAAGTCTCCAGAACTACGCATACATAATTTATTTTTTATTTTATAGCTCTGTTCGTAATTTAATATATTGAATTTTCTATCACTCTGATTAAAAATTTTGAAAATTATTTCAGCTATTAGTAGAGATAAAGCTATAAAAATTTTACTGGTGTTATACGTAGGTCTCCAGAACTACGTATACATAATTTATTTTTCATTTTATAGCTTTGTTCGTAATTTAATATATTGAATTTTCTATCACTCTGATCAAAAATTTTGAAAATTATCTCAGCTATTAGTAGAGATAAAGCGATAAAAGTTTTACTGGTGTTATACGTAAGTCTCCAGAACTACGTATACATAATTTATTTTTTATTTTATAGCTCTGTTCGTAATTTAATATATTGAATTCTCTATCACTCTGATCAAAATTTTTGAAAATTATCTCAGCTATTAGTAGAGATAAAACGATAAAAATTTTACTGGTGTTATACGTAAGTCTCCAGAACTCCGTATACATAATTTATATTTCATTTTATAGCTCTGTTCGTAATTTAATATATTGAGTTTTCTATCACTCTGATCAAAAATTTTGAAAATTATCTCAGCTATTAGTAGAGATAAAGCGATAAAAATTTTACTGGTGTTATACGTAGGTCTCCAGAACTACGTATACGTAATTTATTTTTCATTTTTTAGCTCTGTTCGTAATTTAATATATTGATTTTCCTATCACTCTGATCAAAAATTTTGTAAATTATCTCAGCTATTAGTGGAGATAAAGCGATAAAAGTTTTACTGGTGTTATACGTAGTTCTATAGAACTACGTAAACATAATTTATTTTTTATTTTATAGCTCTGTTCGTAATTTAATATATTGAATTTTCTATCACTCTGATCAAAAATTTTGAAAATTATCTCAGCTATTAGTAGAGATAAAGCGATAAAAATTTTACTGGTGTTATACGTAGGTCTCCATAACTACGTATACATAATTTATTTTTCATTTTATAGCTCTGTTCGTAATTTAATATATTGAATTTTCTATCACTCTGATCAAAAATTTTGAAAATTATTTCAGCTATTAGTAGAGATAAAGCGATAAAAATTTTACTGTTGTTATACGTAGGTCTCCAGAACTACGTACACATAATTTACTTTTTATTTTATAGCTTTTTTCGTAATTTAATATATTGAATTTTCTATCACTCTGATCAAAAATTGTGAAAATTATCTCAGTTATTAGTAGAGATAAAGCGATAAAAATTTTACTGGTGTTATACGTAGGTCTCCAGAACTACGTATACATAATTTATTTTTCATTTTATAACTCTGTTCGTAATTTAATATATTGAATTTTCTATCACTCTGATCAAAAATTATCAAAATTATCTCAGCTATTAGTAGAGATAAAACGATAAAAATTTTACTGGTGTTATACGTAGGTCTCCAGAACTACGTATACATAATTTATTTTTCATTTTATAGCTCTGTTCGTAATTTAATATATTGAATTTTCTATCACTCTGATCAAACTTTTGAAAATTATCTCAGCTATTAGTAGATATAAAGCAATAAAAATTTTACTCGTGTTATACGTAGGTCTCCAGAACTACGTATACATAATTTATTTTTCATTTTATAGCTCTGTTCGTAATTTAATATATTGAATGTTCTATCACTCTGATCAAAAATTTTGAAAATTATCTCAGCTATTAGTAGAGATAAAGCGATAAAAATTTTACTGGTGTTATACGTAGGTCTCCAGAACTACGTATACATAATTTATTTTTCATTTTATAGCTCTGTTCGTCATTTAATATATTGAATTTACTATCACTCTGATCAAAAATTTTTAAAATTATCTCAGCTATTAGTAGAGATAAAGCGATAAAAATTTTACTGGTGTAATACGTAGGTCTCCATAACTACGTATACATAATTTATTTTTCATTTTATAGCTCTGTTCGTAATTTAATATATTGAATTTTCTATCACTCTGATCAAAAATTTTGAAAATTATTTCAGCTATTAGTAGAGATAAAGCGATAAAAATTTTACTGTTGTTATACGTAGGTCTCCAGAACTACGTATACATAATTTACTTTTTATTTTATAGCTATTTTCGTAATTTAATATATTGAATTTTCTATCACTCTGATCAAAAATTGTGAAAATTATCTCAGTTATTAGTAGAGATAAAGCGATAAAAATTTTACTGGTGTTATACGTAGGTCTCTAGAACTACGTATACATAACTTATTTTTCATTTTATAACTCTGTTCGTAATTTAATATATTGAATTTTCTATCACTCTGATCAAAAATTATGAAAATTATCTCAGCTATTAGTAGAGATAAAGCGATAAAAATTTTACTGTTGTTATACGTAGGTCTCTAGAACTACGTATACATAACTTATTTTTCATTTTATAGCTCTGTTCGTAATTTAATATATTGAATTTTCTATCACTCTGCTCAAAAATTTTGAAAATTATCTCAGCTATTAGTAGAGATAAAGCGATAAAAATTTTAGTGGTGTTATACGTAGGTCTCTAAAACTAAGTATACATAATTTATTTTTTATTTTAAAGCTCTCTTCGTAATTTAATATATTGAATTTTCTATCACTCTGATCAAATATTTTGAAAATTATCTCAGCTATTAGTAGAGATAAAGCGATAAAAATTTTACTGGTGTTATACGTAGGTCTCCATAACTACGTATACATAATTTATTTTTCATTTTATAGCTCTGTTCGTAATTTAATATATTGAATTTTCTATCACTCTGATCAAAAATTTTGAAAATTATCTCAGCTATTAGTAGAGATAAAGCAATAAAAATTTTACTGGTGTTATACGTAGGTCTCCAAAACTACGGATACATAATTTATTTTTCATTTTATAGCTCTGTTCGTAATTTAATATATTGAATTTTCTATCACTCTGATTAAACTTTTGAAAATGATCTCAGCTATTAGTAGATATAAAGCAATAAAAATTGTACTGGTGTTATACGTACGTCTCCAGAACTACGTATACATAATTTATTTTTTATTTTATAGCTCTGTTCGTAATTTAATATATTGAGTTTTCTATCACTCTGATTAAAAATTTTGAAAATTATCTCAGCTATTAGTAGAGATAAAGCGATAAAAATTTTACTTGTGTTATACGTAGGTCTCCAGAACTACGTGTACATAATTTATTTTCTATTTTATAGCTCTGTTTGTAATTTAATATATTGAATTTTCTATCACTTTGATCAAAAATTTTTAAAATTATCTCAGCTATTAGTAGAGATAAAGCGATAAAAATTTTACTTGTGTTATACGTAGGTCTCCAGAACTACGTATACATAATTTATTTTTCATTTTATAGCTTTGTTCGTAATTTAATATATTGAATTTTCTATCACTCTGATCAAAAATTTTGAAAATTATCTCAGCTATTAGTAGAGATAAAACGATAAAAATTTTACTGGTGTTATACGTAGGTCTCCAGAACTCCGTATACATAATTTATTTTTTATTTTATAGCTCTGTTCGTAATTTAATATATTGAGTTTTCTATCACTCTGATCAAAAATTTTGAAAATTATCTCAGCTATTAGTAGAGATAAAGCGATAAAAATTTTACTGGTGTTATACGTAGGTCTCCAGAACTACGTTTACATAATTTATTTTTCATTTTTTAGCTCTGTTCGTAATTTAATATATTGATTTTCCTATCACTTTGATCAAAAATTTTGTAAATTATCTCAGCTATTAGTGGAGATAAAGCGATAAAAATTTTACTGGTGTTATACGTAGTTCTCTAGAACTACGTAAACATAATTTATTTTTATTTTATAGCTCTGTTCGTAATTTAATATATTAAATTTTCTATCACTCTGATCAAACTTTTGAAAATTATCACAGCTATTAGTGGATATAAAGCAATAAAAATTTTACTCGTGTTATACGTAGGTCTCCAGAACTACGTATACATAATTTATTTTTCATTTTATAGCTCTGTTCGTCATTTAATATATTGAATTTACTATCACTCTGATCAAAAATTTTTAAAATTATCTCAGCTATTAGTAGAGATAAAGCGATAAAAATTTTACTGGTGTTATACGTAGGTCTCCATAACTACGTATACATAATTTATTTTTCATTTTATTGCTCTGTTCGTAATTTAATATATTGAATTTTCTAACACTCTGATCAAAAATTTTGAAAATTATATCAGCTATTAGTATAGATAAAACGATAAAAATTTCACTGGTGTTATACGTAGGTCTCCAGAACTACGTATTCATAATTTATTTTTCATTTTATAGCTTTGTTCGTAATTTAATATATTGAATTTTCTATCACTCTGATCAAAAATTTTGAAAATTATCTCAGCTATTAGTAGAGATAAAGCGATAAAAATTTTACTGGTGTTATACGTAGGTCTCCATAACTACGTATACATAATTTATTTTTCACTTTATTGCTCTGTTCGTAATTTAATATATTGAATTTTCTATCACTCTGATCAAAAATTTTAAAAATTATCTCAGCTATTAGTAGAGATAAAGCGATAAAAATTTTACTGTTGTTATACGTAGGTCTCCAGAACTACGTATACAAAATTTACTTTTTATTTTATAGCTTTGTTCGTAATTTAATATATTGAATTTTCTATCACTCTGATCAAAAATTGTGAAAATTATCTCAGTTATTAGTAGAGATAAAGCGATAAAAATTTTACTGGTGTTTTACGTAAGTCTCTAGAACTACGTATACATAATTTATTTTTTATTTTATAGCTCTGTTTGTAATTTAATATATTGAATTTTCTATCACTTTGATCAAAAATTTTTAAAATTATCTCAGCTATTAGTAGAGATAAAGCGATAAAAATTTTACTTGTGTTATACGTAGGTCTCCAGAACTACGTATACATAATTTATTTTTCATTTTGAGCTTTGTTCGAGCTTTTTTCATTAATAGCTTTGTTCGTAATTTAATATATTGAATTTTCTATCACTCTGATCAAAAATTTTGAAAATTATCTCAGCTATTAGTAGAGATAAAGCGATAAAAGTTTTACTGGTGTTATACGTAAGTCTCCAGAACTACGTATACATAATTTATTTTTTATTTCATAGCTCTGTTCGTAATTAAATATATTGAATTTTCTATCACTCTGATCAAAAATTTTGAAAATTATCTCAGCTATTAGTAGAGATAAAGCGATAAAAATTTTACTGTTGTTATACGTAGGTCTCCAGAACTACGTATACATAATTTACTTTTTATTTTATAGCTTTGTTCGTAATTTAATATATTGAATTTTCTATAACTCTGATCAAAAATTTTGAAAATTATTTCAGCTATTAGTAGAGATAAAGCGATAAAAATTTTACTTGTGTTATACGTAGGTCTCCAGAACTACGTGTACATAATTTATTTTTTATTTTATAGCTCTGTTTGTAATTTAATATATTGAATTTTCTATCACTTTGATCAAAAAATTTAAAATTATCTCAGCTATTAGTAGAGATAAAGCGATAAAAATTTTACTTGTGTTATACGTAGGTCTCCAGAACTACGTATACATAATTTATTTTTTATTTCATAGCTCTGTTCGTAATTTAATATATTGAATTTTCTATCACTCTGATCAAAAATTTTGAAAATTATCTCAGCTATTAGTAGAGATAAAGCGATAAAAATTTTACTGGTGTTATACGTAGGTCTCCAGAATTACGTATTCATAATTTATTTTTCATTTTATAGCTCTGTTCGTAATTTAATATATTGAATTTTCTATCACTCTGATCAAAAATTTTGAAAATTATCTCAGCTATTAGTAGAGATAAAGCGATAAAAATTTTACTGTTGTTATACGTAGTTCTCTAGAACTACGTAAACATAATTTATTTTTTATTTTATAGCTCTGTTCGTAATTTAATATATTAAATTTTCTATCACTCTGATCAAACTTTTGAAAATTATCTCAGCTATTAGTAGATATAAAGCAATAAAAATTTTACTCGTGTTATACGTAGGTCTCCAGAACTACGTATACATAATTTATTTTTCATTTTATAGCTCTGTTCGTAATTTAATATATTGAATTTTCTATCACTCTGATCAAAAATTTTTAAAATTATCTCAGCTATTAGTAGAGATGAAGCGATAAAAATTTTACTGGTATTATACGTAGGTCTCCAGAACTACGTATTCATAATTTATTTTTCATTTTATAGCTTTGTTCGTAATTTAATATATTGAATTTTCTATCACTCTGATCAAAAATTTTGAAAATTATCTCAGCTATTAGTAGAGATAAAGCGATAAAAGTTTTACTGGTGTTATACGTAAGTCTCCAGAATTACGTATACATAATTTATTTTTTATTTCATAGCTCTGTTCGTAATTTAATATATTGAATTTTCTATCACTCTGATCAAAAATTTTGAAAATTATCTCAGCTATTAGTAGAGATAAAACGATAAAAATTTTACTGGTGTTATACGTAGGTCTCCAGAACTCCGCATACATAATTTATTTTTCATTTTATAGCTCTGTTCGTAATTTAATATATTGAGATTTCTATCACTCTGATCAAAAATTTTGAAAATTATCTCAGCTATTAGTAGAGATAAAGCGATAAAAATTTTACTGGTGTTATACGTAGTTCTCTAGAACTACGTAAACATAATTTATTTTTTATTTTATAGCTCTGTTCGTAATTTAATATATTAAATTTTCTATCACTCTGATCAAACTTTTGAATATTATCTCAGCTATTAGTAGATATAAAGCAATAAAAATTTTACTCGTGTTATACGTAGGTCTCCAGAACTACGTATACATAATTTATTTTTCATTTTATAGCTCTGTTCGTAATTTAATATATTGAGATTTCTATCACTCTGATCAAAAATTTTGAAAATTATCTCAGCTATTGGTAGAGATAAAGCGATAAAAATTTTACTGGTGTTATACGTAGTTCTCTAGAACTACGTAAACATAATTTATTTTTTATTTTATAGCTCTGTTCGTAATTTAATATATTAAATTTTCTATCACTCTGATCAAACTTTTGAAAATTATCTCAGCTATTAGTAGATATAAAGCAATAAAAATTTTACTCGTGTTATACGTAGGTCTCCAGAACTACGTATACATAATTTATTTTTTATTTTATAGCTCTGTTCGTAATTTAATATATTGAATTTTCTATCACTCTGATCAAAAATTTTTAAAATTATCTCAGCTATTAGTAGAGATGAAGCGATAAAAATTTTACTGGTATTATACGTAGGTCTCCAGAACTACGTATTCATAATTTATTTTTCATTTTATAGCTTTGTTCGTAATTTAATATATTGAATTTTCTATCACTCTGATCAAAAATTTTGAAAATTATCTCAGCTATTAGTAGAGATAAAGCAATAAAAATTTTACTGGTGTTATACGTAGGTTTCCATAACTACGTATACATAATTTATTTTTCATTTTATAGCTCTGTTCGTAATTTAATATATTGAATTTTCTATCACTCTGATCAAAAATTTTGAAAATTATCTCAGCTATTAGTAGAGATAAAGCGATAAAAATTTTACTGGTGTTATACGTAGGTCTTCAGAACTACGTATACATAATTTATTTTTTATTTTATAGCTCTGTACGTAATTTAATATATTGAATTTTCTATCACTCTGCTCAAAAATTTTGAAAATTATCTCAGCTATTAGTAGAGATGAAGCGATAAAAATTTTACTGGTGTTATACGTAGGTCTCCAGAACTACGTATACATAATTTATTTATCATTTTATAACTCTGTTCGTAATTTAATATATTGAATTTTCTATCACTCTGATCAAAAATTTTGAAAATTATCTCAGCTATTAGTAGAGATAAAGCGATAAAAATTTTACTGGTGTTATACGTAGGTCTTCAAAACTACGTATACATAATTTATTTTTCATTTTATAACTCTGTTCGTAATTTAATATATTAAATTTTCTATCACTCTGATCAAAAATTTTGAAAATTATCTCAGCTCTTAGTAGAGATAAAGCGATAAAAATTTTACTGGTGTTATACGTAGGTCTTCAGAACTACGTATTCATAATTTATTTTTCATTTTATAGCTTTGTTCGTAATTTAATATATTGAATTTTCTATCACTCTGATCAAAAATTTTGAAAATTATCTCAGCTATTAGTAGAGATAGAGCGATAAAAATTTTACTGGTGTTATAAGTAGGTCTCCAGAACTACGTATACATAATTTATTTTTCATTTTATAGCTCTGTTCGTAATTTAATATATTGAATTTTCTATCACTCTGATCAAAAATTTTGAAAATTATCTCAGCTATTAGTAGAGATAAAGCTATAAAAATTTTACTGGTGTTATACGTAGGTCTTCAGAACTACGTATACATAATTTATTTTTCATTTTATAGCTCTGTTCATAATTTAATATACTGAATTTTCTATCACTCTGATCAAAAATTTTGAAAATTATCTCAGCTATTAGTAAATATAAAGCTATATAAATTTTACTCGTGTTGTACGTAGGTCTCCAGAACTACGTATACATAATTTATTTTTCATTTTATATCTCTGTTCGTAATTTAATATACTGAATTTTCTATCACTCTGATCAAAAATTTTAAAAATTATCTAAGCTATTAGTAAATATAAAGCGATAAAAATTTTACTCGTGTTATACGTAGGTCTCCAGAACTACGTATACATAATTTATTTTTCATTTTATAGTTCTGTTCGTAATTTAATATATTGAATTTTCTATCACTCTGATCAAAAATTTTGAAAATTATCTCAGCTATTAGTAGATATAAAGCTATAAAAATTTCACTGGTGTTATACGTAGGTCTTCAGAACTACGTATACATAATTTATTTTTCATTTTATAGCTCTGTTCGTAATTTAATATATTTAATTTTCTATCACTCTGATCAAAAATTTTGAAAATTATCTCAGCTATTAGTAGAGATAAAGCGATAAAAATTTTACTGCTGTTATACGTAGGTCTTCAGAACTACGTATACATAATTTATTTTTCATTTTATATCTCTGTTCGTAATTTAATATACTGAATTTTCTATCACTCTGATCAAAAATTTTGAAAATTATCTCAGCTATTAGTAAATATAAAGCGATAAAAATTTCACTGGTGTTATACGTAGGTCTCCAGAACTACGTATACATAATTTAGTTTTCATTTTATAGCTCTGTTCGTAATTTAATATATTGAATTTTCTATCACTCTGAAAAATTTTGAAAATTATCTCAGCTATTAGTAGATATAAAGCGATAAAAATTTCACTGGTGTTATACGTATGTCTCCAGAACTACGTATACATAATTTATTTTTCATTTTATAGCTCTGTACGTAATTTAATATATTGAATTTTCTATCACTCTGATCAAAAATTTTGAAAATTATCTCAGCTATTAGTAGAGATAAAGCGATAAAAATTTTACTGGTGTTATAAGTAGGTCTCCAGAACTACGTATACATAATTTATTTTTCATTTTATAGCTCTGTTCGTAATTTAATATATTGAATTTTCTATCACTCTGATCAAAAATTTTGAAAATTATCTCTGCTATTAGTAGAGATAAAGCGATAAAAATTTTACTGCTGTTATACGTAGGTCTTCAGAACTACGTATACATAATTTATTTTTCATTTTATAGCTCTGTTCGTAATTTAATATATTTAATTTTCTATCACTCTGATCAAAAATTTTGAAAATTATCTCAGCTATTAGTAGAGATAAAGCGATAAAAATTTTACTGGTGTTATACGTAGGTCTTCAGAACTACGTATACATAATTTATTTTTCATTTTATATCTCTGTTCGTAATTTAATATACTGAATTTTCTATCACTCTGATCAAAAATTTTGAAAATTATCTCAGCTATTAGTAAATATAAAGCGATAAAAATTTTACTCGTGTTATACGTAGGTCTCCAGAACTACGTAAATATAATTTATTTTTTATTTTATAGCTCCGATCGTAATTTAATATATTGAATTTTCTATCACTCTGAAAAATTTTGAAAATTATCTCAGCTATTAGTAGATATAAAGCGATAAAAATTTCACTGGTGTTATACGTAGGTCTCCAGAACTACGTATACATAATTTATTTTTCATTTTATAGCTTTGTTCGTAATTTAATATATTGAATTTTCTATCACTCTGAAAAATTTTGAAAATTATCTCAGCTATTAGTAGATATAAAGCGATAAAAATTTCACTGGTGTTATAGGTATGTCTCTAGAACTACGTATACATAATTTATTTTTCATTTTATAGTTCTGTTCGTAATTTAATATATTGAATTTTCTATCACTCTGATCAAAAATTTTGAAAATTATCTCAGCTATTAGTAGAGATAAAGCGATAAAAATTTTACTGGTGTTATAAGTAGGTCTCCAGAACTACGTATACATAATTTATTTTTCATTTTATAGTTCTGTTCGTAATTTAATATATTGAATTTTCTATCACTCTGATCAAAAATTTTGAAAATTATCTCAGCTATTAGTGGAGATAAAGCGATAAAAATTTTACTGGTGTTATAAGTAGGTCTCCAGAACTACGTATACATAATTTATTTTTCATTTTATAGCTCTGTTCGTAATTTAATATATTGAATTTTCTATCACTCTGATCAAAAATTTTGAAAATTATCTCAGCTATTAGTAGAGATAAAGCGATAAAAATTTTACTGGTGTTATACGTAGGTCTCCAGAACTACGTATACATAATTTATTTTTCATTTTATAGCTCTGTTCGTAATTTAATATATTTAATTTTCTATCACTCTGATCAAAAATTTTGAAAATTATCTCAGCTATTAGTAGAGACAAAGCGATAAAAATTTTACTGGTGTTATACGTAGGTCTTCAAAACTACGTATACATAATTTATTTTTCATTTTATATCTCTGTTCGTAATTTAATATACTGAATTTTCTATCACTCTGATCAAAAATTTTGAAAATTATCTCAGCTATTAGTAAATATAAAGCGATAAAAATTTTACTCGTGTTATACGTAGGTCGACAGAACTACGTATACATAATTTATTTTTCATTTTATAGCTCCGTTCGTAATTTAATATATTGAATTTTCTATCACTCTGAAAAATTTTGAAAATTATCTCAGCTATTAGTAGATATAAAGCGATAAAAATTTCACTGGTGTTATACGTAGGTCTCCAGAACTACGTATACATAATTTATTTTTCATTTTATAGCTCTGTTCGTAATTTAATATATTGAATTTTCTATCACTACGATCAAAAATTTTGAAAATTATCTCAGCTATTAGTAGAGATAAAGCGATAAAAATTTTACTGGTGTTATAAGTAGGTCTCCAGAACTACGTATACATAATTTATTTTTCATTTTATAGCTCTGTTCGTAATTTAATATATTGAATTTTCTATCACTCTGATCAAAAATTTTGAAAATTATCTCAGCTATTAGTAGAGCTAAAGCGATAAAAATTTTACTGGTGTTATACGTAGGTCTCCAGAATTACGTATACATAATTTATTTTTCATTTTATAGCTCTGTTCGTAATTTAATATATTGAATTTTCTATCTCTCTGATCAAAAATTTTGAAAATTATTTCAGCTATTAGTAGAGATAAAGCGATAAAAATTTTACTGGTGTTATACGTAGGTCTCCAAAACTACGTATACATAATTTATTTTTCATTTTATAGCTTCGTTCGTAATTTAATATATTGAATTTTCTATCACTCTGAAAAATTTTGAAAATTATCTCAGCTATTAGTAGATATAAAGCGATAAAAATTTCACTGGTGTTATACGTAGGTCTCCAGAACTACGTATACATAATTTATTTTTCATTTTATAGCTCCGTTCGTAATTTAATATATTGAACTTTCTATCACTCTGAAAAATATTGAAAATTATCTCAGCTATTAGTAGATATAAAGCGATAAAAATTTCACTGGTGTTATACGTAGGTCTCCAGAACTACGTATACATAATTTATTTTTCATTTTATAGCTCTGTTCGTAATTTAATATATTGAATTTTCTATCACTCTGATCAAAAATTTTGAAAATTTTCTCAGCTATTAGTAGAGATAAAGCGATAAAAATTTTACTGGTGTTATAAGTAGGTCTCCAGAACTACGTATACATAATTTATTTTTCATTTTATAGCTCTGTTTGTAATTTAATATATTGAACTTTCTATCACTCTGATCAAAAATTTTGAAAATTATCTCAGCTATTAGTAGAGATAAAGCAATAAAAATTTTACTGGTGTTATACGTAGGTCTCCAGAATTACGTATACATAATTTATTTTTCATTTTATAGCTCTGTTCGTAATTTAATATATTGAATTTTCTATCTCTCTGATCAAAAATTTTGAAAATTATTTCAGCTATTAGTAGAGATAAAGCGATAAAAATTTTACTGGTGTTATACGTAGGTCTCCAAAACTACGTATACATAATTTATTTTTCATTTTATAGCTTCGTTCGTAATTTAATATATTGAATTTTCTATCACTCTGAAAAATTTTGAAAATTATCTCAGCTATTAGTAGATATAAAGCGATAAAAATTTCACTGGTGTTATACGTAGGTCTCCAGAACTACGTATATATAAATTATTTTTCATTTTATAGCTCTGTTCGTAATTTAATATATTGAAGTTTCTATCACTCTGATCAAAAATTTTGAAAATTATTTCAGCTATTAGTAGAGATAAAGCTATAAAAATTTTACTGGTGTTATACGTAGGTCTTCAGAACTACGTATACATAATTTATTTTTCATTTTATAGCTCTGTTCGTAATTTAATATACTGAATTTTCTATCACTCTGATCAAAAATTTTGAAAATTATCTCAGCTATTAGTAAATATAAAGCTATATAAATTTTACTCGTGTTATACGTAGGTCTCCAGAACTACGTATACATAATTTATTTTTCATTTTATATCTTTGTTCGTAATTTAATATACTGAATTTTCTATCACTCTGATCAAAAATTTTGAAAATTATCTAAGCTATTAGTAAATATAAAGCGATAAAAATTTCACTGGTGTTATACGTATGTCTCCAGAACTACGTATACATAATTTATTTTTCATTTTATAGCTCTGTACGTAATTTAATATATTGAATTTTCTATCACTCTGATTAAAAATTTTGAAAATTATCTCAGCTATTAGTAGAGATAAAGCGATAAAAATTTTACTGGTGTTATAAGTAGGTCTCCAGAACTACGTATACATAATTTATTTTTCATTTTATAGCTCTGTTCGTAATTTAATATATTGAATTTTCTATCACTCTGATCAAAAATTTTGAAAATTATCTCAGCTATTAGTAGAGATAAAGCGATAAAAATTTTACTGCTGTTATACGTAGGTCTTCAGAACTACGTATACATAATTTATTTTTCATTTTATAGCTCTGTTCGTAATTTAATATATTTAATTTTCTATCACTCTGATCAAAAATTTTGAAAATTATCTCAGCTATTAGTAGAGATAAAGCGATAAAAATTTTACTGGTGTTATACGTAGGTCTTCAGAACAACGTATACATAATTTATTTTTCATTTTATATCTCTGTTCGTAATTTAATATACTGAATTTTCTATCACTCTGATCAAAAATTTTGAAAATTATCTCAGCTATTAGTAGAGATAAAGCGATAAAAATTTTACTGGTGTTATACGTAGGTCTCCAAAACTACGTATACATAATTTATTTTTCATTTTATAGCTTCGTTCGTAATTTAATATATTGAATTTTCTATCACTCTGAAAAATTTTGAAAATTATCTCAGCTATTAGTAGAGATAAAGCGATAAAAATTTTACTGGTGTTATACGTAGGTCTCCAAAACTACGTATACATAATTTATTTTTCATTTTATAGCTTCGTTCGTAATTTAATATATTGAATTTTCTATCACTCTGAAAAATTTTGAAAATTATCTCAGCTATTAGTAGATATAAAGCGATAAAAATTTCACTGGTGTTATACGTAGGTCTCCAGAATTACGTATACATAATTTATTTTTCATTTTATAGCTCTGTTCGTAATTTAATATATTGAATTTTCTATCTCTCTGATCAAAAATTTTGAAAATTATTTCAGCTATTAGTAGAGATAAAGCGATAAAAATTTTACTGGTGTTATACGTAGGTCTCCAAAACTACGTATACATAATTTATTTTTCATTTTATAGCTTCGTTCGTAATTTAATATATTGAATTTTCTATCACTCTGAAAAATTTTGAAAATTATCTCAGCTATTAGTAGATATAAAGCGATAAAAATTTCACTGGTGTTATACGTAGGTCTCCAGAACTACGTATACATAATTTATTTTTCATTTTATAGCTCCGTTCGTAATTTAATATATTGAACTTTCTATCACTCTGAAAAATATTGAAAATTATCTCAGCTATTAGTAGATATAAAGCGATAAAAATTTCACTGGTGTTATACGTAGGTCTCCAGAACTACGTATACATAATTTATTTTTCATTTTATAGCTCTGTTCGTAATTTAATATATTGAATTTTCTATCACTCTGATCAAAAATTTTGAAAATTATCTCAGCTATTAGTAGAGATAAAGCGATAAAAATTTTACTGGTGTTATAAGTAGGTCTCCAGAACTACGTATACATAATTTATTTTTCATTTTATAGCTCTGTTCGTAATTTAATATATTGAAATTTCTATCACTCTGATCAAAAATTTTGAAAATTATTTCAGCTATTAGTAGAGATAAAGCTATAAAAATTTTACTGGTGTTATACGTAGGTCTTCAGAACTACGTATACATAATTTATTTTTCATTTTATAGCTCTGTTCGTAATTTAATATACTGAATTTTCTATCACTCTGATCAAAAATTTTGAAAATTATCTCAGCTATTAGTAAATATAAAGCTATATAAATTTTACTCGTGTTATACGTAGGTCTCCAGAACTACGTATACATAATTTATTTTTCATTTTATATCTTTGTTCGTAATTTAATATACTGAATTTTCTATCACTCTGATCAAAAATTTTGAAAATTATCTAAGCTATTAGTAAATATAAAGCGATAAAAATTTCACTGGTGTTATACGTATGTCTCCAGAACTACGTATACATAATTTATTTTTCATTTTATAGCTCTGTTCGTAATTTAATATATTGAATTTTCTATCACTCTGATCAAAAATTTTGAAAATTATCTCAGCTATTAGTAGAGATAAAGCGATAAAAATTTTACTGCTGTTATACGTAGGTCTTCAGAACTACGTATACATAATTTATTTTTCATTTTATAGCTCTGTTCGTAATTTAATATATTTAATTTTCTATCACTCTGATCAAAAATTTTGAAAATTATCTCAGCTATTAGTAGAGATAAAGCGATAAAAATTTTACTGGTGTTATACGTAGGTCTTCAGAACTACGTATACATAATTTATTTTTCATTTTATATCTCTGTTCGTAATTTAATATACTGAATTTTCTATCACTCTGATCAAAAATTTTGAAAATTATCTCAGCTATTAGTAGAGATAAAGCGATAAAAATTTTACTGGTGTTATACGTAGGTCTCCAAAACTACGTATACATAATTTATTTTTCATTTTATAGCTTCGTTCTTAATTTAATATATTGAATTTTCTATCACTCTGAAAAATTTTGAAAATTATCTCAGCTATTAGTAGATATAAAGCGATAAAAATTTCACTGGTGTTATACGTAGGTCTCCAGAATTACGTATACATAATTTATTTTTCATTTTATAGCTCTGTTCGTAATTTAATATATTGAATTTTCTATCTCTCTGATCAAAAATTTTGAAAATTATTTCAGCTATTAGTAGAGATAAAGCGATAAAAATTTTACTGGTGTTATACGTAGGTCTCCAAAACTACGTATACATAATTTATTTTTCATTTTATAGCTTCGTTCGTAATTTAATATATTGAATTTTCTATCACTCTGAAAAATTTTGAAAATTATCTCAGCTATTAGTAGATGTAAAGCGATAAAAATTTCACTGGTGTTATACGTAGGTCTCCAGAACTACGTATATATAAATTATTTTTCATTTTATAGCTCTGTTCGTAATTTAATATATTGAAATTTCTATCACTCTGATCAAAAATTTTGAAAATTATTTCAGCTATTAGTAGAGATAAAGCTATAAAAATTTTACTGGTGTTATACGTAGGTCTTCAGAACTACGTATACATAATTTATTTTTCATTTTATAGCTCTGTTCGTAATTTAATATACTGAATTTTCTATCACTCTGATCAAAAATTTTGAAAATTATCTCAGCTATTAGTAAATATAAAGCTATATAAATTTTACTCGTGTTATACGTAGGTCTCCAGAACTACGTATACATAATTTATTTTTCATTTTATATCTTTGTTCGTAATTTAATATACTGAATTTTCTATCACTCTGATCAAAAATTTTGAAAATTATCTAAGCTATTAGTAAATGTAAAGCGATAAAAATTTCACTGGTGTTATACGTATGTCTCCAGAACTACGTATACATAATTTATTTTTCATTTTATAGCTCTGTACGTAATTTAATATATTGAATTTTCTATCACTCTGATTAAAAATTTTGAAAATTATCTCAGCTATTAGTAGAGATAAAGCGATAAAAATTTTACTGGTGTTATAAGTAGGTCTCCAGAACTACGTATACATAATTTATTTTTCATTTTATAGCTCTGTTCGTAATTTAATATATTGAATTTTCTATCACTCTGATCAAAAATTTTGAAAATTATCTCAGCTATTAGTAGAGATAAAGCGATAAAAATTTTACTGCTGTTATACGTAGGTCTTCAGAACTACGTATACATAATTTATTTTTCATTTTATAGCTCTGTTCGTAATTTAATATATTTAATTTTCTATCACTCTGATCAAAAATTTTGAAAATTATCTCAGCTATTAGTAGAGATAAAGCGATAAAAATTTTACTGGTGTTATACGTAGGTCTTCAGAACTACGTATACATAATTTATTTTTCATTTTATATCTCTGTTCGTAATTTAATATACTGAATTTTCTATCACTCTGATCAAAAATTTTGAAAATTATCTCAGCTATTAGTAGAGATAAAGCGATAAAAATTTTACTGGTGTTATACGTAGGTCTCCAAAACTACGTATACATAATTTATTTTTCATTTTATAGCTTCGTTCGTAATTTAATATATTGAATTTTCTATCACTCTGAAAAATTTTGAAAATTATCTCAGCTATTAGTAGAGATAAAGCGATAAAAATTTTACTGGTGTTATACGTAGGTCTCCAAAACTACGTATACATAATTTATTTTTCATTTTATAGCTTCGTTCGTAATTTAATATATTGAATTTTCTATCACTCTGAAAAATTTTGAAAATTATCTCAGCTATTAGTAGATATAAAGCGATAAAAATTTCACTGGTGTTATACGTAGGTCTCCAGAATTACGTATACATAATTTATTTTTCATTTTATAGCTCTGTTCGTAATTTAATATATTGAATTTTCTATCTCTCTGATCAAAAATTTTGAAAATTATTTCAGCTATTAGTAGAGATAAAGCGATAAAAATTTTACTGGTGTTATACGTAGGTCTCCAAAACTACGTATACATAATTTATTTTTCATTTTATAGCTTCGTTCGTAATTTAATATATTGAATTTTCTATCACTCTGAAAAATTTTGAAAATTATCTCAGCTATTAGTAGATATAAAGCGATAAAAATTTCACTGGTGTTATACGTAGGTCTCCAGAACTACGTATACATAATTTATTTTTCATTTTATAGCTCCGTTCGTAATTTAATATATTGAACTTTCTATCACTCTGAAAAATATTGAAAATTATCTCAGCTATTAGTAGATATAAAGCGATAAAAATTTCACTGGTGTTATACGTAGGTCTCCAGAACTACGTATACATAATTTATTTTTCATTTTATAGCTCTGTTCGTAATTTAATATATTGAATTTTCTATCACTCTGATCAAAAATTTTGAAAATTATCTCAGCTATTAGTAGAGATAAAGCGATAAAAATTTTACTGGTGTTATAAGTAGGTCTCCAGAACTACGTATACATAATTTATTTTTCATTTTATAGCTCTGTTCGTAATTTAATATATTGAAATTTCTATCACTCTGATCAAAAATTTTGAAAATTATTTCAGCTATTAGTAGAGATAAAGCTATAAAAATTTTACTGATGTTATACGTAGGTCTTCAGAACTACGTATACATAATTTATTTTTCATTTTATAGCTCTGTTCGTAATTTAATATACTGAATTTTCTATCACTCTGATCAAAAATTTTGAAAATTATCTCAGCTATTAGTAAATATAAAGCTATATAAATTTTACTCGTGTTATACGTAGGTCTCCAGAACTACGTATACATAATTTATTTTTCATTTTATAGCTCTGTTCGTAATTTAATATATTGAATTTTCTATCACTCTGATCAAAAATTTTGAAAATTATCTCAGCTATTAGTAAAGATAAAGCGATAAAAATTTTACTGATGTTATACGTAGGTCTTTAAAACTATGTATACATAATTTATTTTTCATTTTATAGCTTTGTTCGTAATTTAATATATTGAATTTTCTATCACTCTGATCAAAAATTTTGAAAATTATCTCAGCTATTAGTAGATATAAAGCGATAAAAATTTCACTGGTGTTATACGTAGGTCTTCAGAACTACGTATACGTAATTTATTTTTCATTTTATAGCTCTGTTCGTAATTTAATATATTGAATTTTCTGTCACTCTGATCAAAAATTTTGAAAATTATCTCAGCTATTAGTAGAAATAAAGCGATAAAAATTTTACTGTTGTTATACGTAGGTCTCCAGAACTACGTATACATAATTTACTTTTTATTTTATAGCTTTGTTCGTAATTTAATATATTGAATTTTCTATCACTCTGATCAAAAATTCTGAAAATTATCTCAGCTATTAGTAGAGATAAAACGATAAAAATTTTTCTGGTGTTATACGTAGGTCTCCAGAACTACGTATACATAATTTATTTTTCATTTTATAGCTCTGTTCGTAATTTAATATATTGAATTTTCTATTACTCTAATCAAAAATTTTGAAAATTATCTCAGCTATTAGTAGAGATAGAGCGATAAAAATTTTACTGGTGTTATACGTAGGTCTTCAGAACTACGTATACATAATTTATTTTTCATTTTATAGTTCTGTTCGTAATTTAATATATTGAATTTTCTATCACTCTGATCAAAAATTTTGAAAATTATCTCAGCTATTAGTAGAGATAGAGCGATAAAAATTTTACTGGTGTTATACGTAGGTCTCCAGAACTACGTATATATAAATTATTTTTCATTTTATAGCTCTGTTCGTAATTTAATATATTGAAATTTCTATCACTCTGATCAAAAATTTTGAAAATTATTTCAGCTATTAGTAGAGATAAAGCTATAAAAATTTTACTGGTGTTATACGTAGGTCTTCAGAACTACGTATACATAATTTATTTTTCATTTTATAGCTCTGTTCGTAATTTAATATACTGAATTTTCTATCACTCTGATCAAAAATTTTGAAAATTATCTCAGCTATTAGTAAATATAAAGCTATATAAATTTTACTCGTGTTATACGTAGGTCTCCAGAACTACGTATACATAATTTATTTTTCATTTTATATCTTTGTTCGTAATTTAATATACTGAATTTTCTATCACTCTGATCAAAAATTTTGAAAATTATCTAAGCTATTAGTAAATATAAAGCGATAAAAATTTTACTCGTGTTATACGTAGGTCTCCAGAACTACGTATACATAATTTATTTTTCATTTTATAGTTCTGTTCGTAATTTAATATATTGAATTTTCTATCACTCTGATCAAAAATTTTGAAAATTATCTCAGCTATTAGTAGATATAAAGCGATAAAAATTTCACTGGTGTTATACGTAGGTCTCCAGAACTACGTATACATAATTTATTTTTCATTTTATAGCTCTGTTCGTAATTTATTATATTGAATTTTCTATCACTCTGAAAAATTTTGAAAATTATCTCAGCTATTAGTAGATATAAAGCGATAAAAATTTCACTGGTGTTATACGTATGTCTCCAGAACTACGTATACATAATTTATTTTTCATTTTATAGCTCTGTTCGTAATTTAATATATTGAATTTTCTATCACTCTGATCAAAAATTTTGATAATTATCTCAGCTATTAGTAGACATAAAGCGATAAAAATTTTACTGGTGTTATAAGTAGGTCTCCAGAACTACGTATACATAATTTATTTTTCATTTTATAGCTCTGTTCGTAATTTAATATATTGAATTTTCTATCACTCTGATCAAAAATTTTGAAAATTATCTCAGCTATTAGTAGAGATAAAGCGATAAAAATTTTACTGCTGTTATACGTAGGTCTTTAGAACTACGTATACATAATTTATTTTTCATTTTATAGCTCTGTTCGTAATTTAATATATTTAATTTTCTATCACTCTGATCAAAAATTTTGAAAATTATCTCAGCTATTAGTAGAGATAAAGCGATAAAAATTTTACTGGTGTTATACGTAGGTCTTCAGAACTACGTATACATAATTTATTTTTCATTTTATAGCTCCGTTCGTAATTTAATATATTGAATTTTCTATCACTCTGAAAAATTTTGAAAATTATCTCAGCTATTAGTAGATATAAAGCGATAAAAATTTCACTGGTGTTATACGTATGTCTCCAGAACTACGTATACATAATTTATTTTTCATTTTATAGCTCTGTTCGTAATTTAATATATTGAATTTTCTATCACTCTGATCAAAAATTTTGAAAATTATCTCAGCTATTAGTAAATATAAAGCGATAAAAATTTTACTCGTGTTATACGTAGGTCTCCAGAACTACGTATACATAATTTATTTTTTATTTTATAGTTCTGTTCGTAATTTAATATATTGAATTTTCTATCACTCTGATCAAAAATTTTGAAAATTATCTCAGCTATTAGTAGATATAAAGCGATAAAAATTTCACTGGTGTTATACATAGGTCTCCAGAACTACGTATACATAATTTATTTTTCATTTTATAGCTCTGTTCGTAATTTAATATATTGAATTTTCTATCACTCTGAAAAATTTTGAAAATTATCTTAGCTATTAGTAGATATAAAGCGATAAAAATTACACTGGTGTTATACGTATGTCTCCAGAACTACGTATACATAATTTATTTTTCATTTTATAGCTCTGTTCGTAATTTAATATATTGAATTTTCTATCACTCTGATCAAAAATTTTGAAAATTATCTCAGCTATTAGTAGAGATAAAGCGATAAAAATTTTACTGGTGTTATAAGTAGGTCTCCAGAACTACGTATACATAATTTATTTTTCATTTTATAGCTCTGTTCGTAATTTAATATATTTAATTTTCTATCACTCTGATCAAAAATTTTGAAAATTATCTCAGCTATTAGTAGAGATAAAGCAATAAAAATTTTACTGGTGTTATACGTAGGTCTCCAGAACTACGTATACATAATTTATTGTTCATTTTATAGCTCTGTTCGTAATTTAATATATTTAATTTTCTATCACTATGATCAAAAATTTTGAAAATTATCTCAGCTATTAGTACAGATAAAGCGATAAAAATTTTACTGGTGTTATACGTAGGTCTTCAGAACTACGTATACATAATTTATTTTTCATTTTATATCTCTGTTCGTAATTTAATATACTGAATTTTCTATCACTCTGATCAAAAATTTTGAAAATTATCTCAGCTATTAGTATAGATAAAGCGATAAAAATTTTACTGATGTTATACGTAGGTCTTTAAAACTACGTATACATAATTTATTTTTCATTTTATAGCTTTGTTCGTAATTTAATATATTGAATTTTCTATCACTCTGATCAAAAATTTTGAAAATTATCTCAGCTATTAGTAGAGATAAAGCGATAAAAATTTTACTGGTGTTATACGTAGGTCTCCAGAACTACGTATACATAATTTACTTTTTATTTTATAGCTTTGTTCGTAATTTAATATATTGAATTTTCTATCACTCTGATCAAAAATTTTGAAAATTATCTCAGCTATTAGTAGAGATAGAACGATAAAAATTTTACTGGTGTTATACGTAGGTCTCCAGAACTACGTATACATAATTTATTTTTCATTTTATAGCTCTGTTCGTAATTTAATATATTGAATTTTCTATCACTCTGATCAAAAATTTTGAAAATTATCTCAGCTATTAGTAGAGATAAAACAATAAAAATTTTACTGGTGTTATACGTAGGTCTTCAGAACTACGTATACATAATTTATTTTTCATTTTATATCTCTGTTCGTAATTTAATATACTGAATTTTCTATCACTCTGATCAAAAATTTTGAAAATTATCTAAGCTATTAGTAAATATAAAGCGATAAAAATTTTACTCGTGTTATACGTAGGTCTCCAGAACTACGTATACATAATTTATTTTTTATTTTATAGTTCTGTTCGTAATTTAATATATTGAATTTTCTATCACTCTGATCAAAAATTTTGAAAATTATCTCAGCTATTAGTAGATATAAAGCGATAAAAATTTCACTGGTGTTATACGTAGGTCTCCAGAACTACGTATACATAATTTATTTTTCATTTTATAGCTCTGTTCGTAATTTAATATATTGAATTTTCTATCACTCTGAAAAATTTTGAAAATTATCTCAGCTATTAGTAGATATAAAGCGATAAAAATTTCACTGGTGTTATACGTATGTCTCCAGAACTACGTATACATAATTTATTTTTCATTTTATAGCTCTGTTCGTAATTTAATATATTGAATTTTCTATCACTCTGATCAAAAATTTTGAAAATTATCTCAGCTATTAGTAGAGATAAAGCGATAAAAATTTTACTGGTGTTATAAGTAGGTCTCCAGAACTACGTATACATAATTTATTTTTCATTTTATAGCTCTGTTCGTAATTTAATATATTTAATTTTCTATCACTCTGATCAAAAATTTTGAAAATTATCTCAGCTATTAGTAGAGATAAAGCAATAAAAATTTTACTGGTGTTATACGTAGGTCTCCAGAACTACGTATACATAATTTATTGTTAATTTTATAGCTCTGTTCGTAATTTAATATATTTAATTTTCTATCACTATGATCAAAAATTTTGAAAATTATCTCAGCTATTAGTACAGATAAAGCGATAAAAATTTTACTGGTGTTATACGTAGGTCTTCAGAACTACGTATACATAATTTATTTTTCATTTTATATCTCTGTTCGTAATTTAATATACTGAATTTTCTATCACTCTGATCAAAAATTTTGAAAATTATCTCAGCTATTAGTATAGATAAAGCGATAAAAATTTTACTGATGTTATACGTAGGTCTTTAAAACTACGTATACATAATTTATTTTTCATTTTATAGCTTTGTTCGTAATTTAATATATTGAATTTTCTATCAATCTGATCAAAAATTTTGAAAATTATCTCAGCTATTAGTAGAGATAAAGCGATAAAAATTTTACTGGTGTTATACGTAGGTCTCCAGAACTACGTATACATAATTTACTTTTTATTTTATAGCTTTGTTCGTAATTTAATATATTGAATTTTCTATCACTCTGATCAAAAATTTTGAAAATTATCTCAGCTATTAGTAGAGATAAAACGATAAAAATTTTACTGGTGTTATTCGTAGGTCTCCAGAACTACGTATACATAATTTATTTTTCATTTTATAGCTCTGTTCGTAATTTAATATATTGAATTTTCGATCACTCTGATCAAAAATTTTGAAAATTATCTCAGCTATTAGTAGAGATAAAACAATAAAAATTTTACTGGTGTTATACGTAGGTCTTCAGAACTACGTATACATAATTTATTTTTCATTTTATATCTCTGTTCGTAATTTAATATACTGAATTTTCTATCACTCTGATCAAAAATTTTGAAAATTATCTAAGCTATTAGTAAATATAAAGCGATAAAAATTTTACTCGTGTTATACGTAGGTCTCCAGAACTACGTATACATAATTTATTTTTTATTTTATAGTTCTGTTCGTAATTTAATATATTGAATTTTCTATCACTCTGATCAAAAATTTTGAAAATTATCTCAGCTATTAGTAGATATAAAGCGATAAAAATTTCACTGGTGTTATACGTAGGTCTCCAGAACTACGTATACATAATTTATTTTTCATTTTATAGCTCTGTTCGTAATTTAATATATTGAATTTTCTATCACTCTGAAAAATTTTGAAAATTATCTCAGCTATTAGTAGATATAAAGCGATAAAAATTTCACTGGTGTTATACGTATGTCTCCAGAACTACGTATACATAATTTATTTTTCATTTTATAGCTCTGTTCGTAATTTAATATATTGAATTTTCTATCACTCTGATCAAAAATTTTGAAAATTATCTCAGCTATTAGTAGAGATAAAGCGATAAAAATTTTACTGGTGTTATAAGTAGGTCTCCAGAACTACGTATACATAATTTATTTTTCATTTTATAGCTCTGTTCGTAATTTAATATATTTAATTTTCTATCACTCTGATCAAAAATTTTGAAAATTATCTCAGCTATTAGTAGAGATAAAGCAATAAAAATTTTACTGGTGTTATACGTAGGTCTCCAGAACTACGTATACATAATTTATTGTTAATTTTATAGCTCTGTTCGTAATTTAATATATTTAATTTTCTATCACTATGATCAAAAATTTTGAAAATTATCTCAGCTATTAGTACAGATAAAGCGATAAAAATTTTACTGGTGTTATACGTAGGTCTTCAGAACTACGTATACATAATTTATTTTTCATTTTATATCTCTGTTCGTAATTTAATATACTGAATTTTCTATCACTCTGATCAAAAATTTTGAAAATTATCTCAGCTATTAGTATAGATAAAGCGATAAAAATTTTACTGATGTTATACGTAGGTCTTTAAAACTACGTATACATAATTTATTTTTCATTTTATAGCTTTGTTCGTAATTTAATATATTGAATTTTCTATCAATCTGATCAAAAATTTTGAAAATTATCTCAGCTATTAGTAGAGATAAAGCGATAAAAATTTTACTGGTGTTATACGTAGGTCTCCAGAACTACGTATACATAATTTACTTTTTATTTTATAGCTTTGTTCGTAATTTAATATATTGAATTTTCTATCACTCTGATCAAAAATTTTGAAAATTATCTCAGCTATTAGTAGAGATAAAACGATAAAAATTTTACTGGTGTTATTCGTAGGTCTCCAGAACTACGTATACATAATTTATTTTTCATTTTATAGCTCTGTTCGTAATTTAATATATTGAATTTTCGATCACTCTGATCAAAAATTTTGAAAATTATCTCAGCTATTAGTAGAGATAAAACAATAAAAATTTTACTGGTGTTATACGTAGGTCTCCAGAACTACGTATACATAATTTATTTTTCATTTTATAGCTCCGTTCGTAATTTAATATATTGAATTTTCTATCACTCTGAAAAATTTTGAAAATTATCTCAGCTATTAGTAGATATAAAGCGATAAAAATTTCACTGGTGTTTTACGTAGGTCTCCAGAACTACGTATACATAATTTATTTTTCATTTTATAGCTTTGTTCGTAATTTAATATATTGAATTTTCTATCACTCTGATCAAAAATTTTGAAAATTATCTCAGCTATTAGTAAAGATAAAGCGATAAAAATTTTACTGATGTTATACGTAGGTCTTTAAAACTACGTATACATAATTTATTTTTCATTTTATAGCTTTGTTCGTAATTTAATATATTGAATTTTCTATCACTCTGATCAAAAATTTTGAAAATTATCTCAGCTATTAGTAGAGATAAAGCGATAAAAATTTCACTGGTGTTATACGTAGGTCTTCAGAACTACGTATAGGTAATTTATTTTTCATTTTATAGCTCTGTTCGTAATTTAATATATTGAATTTTCTGTCACTCTGATCAAAAATTTTGAAAATTATCTCAGCTATTAGTAGAAATAAAGCGATAAAAATTTTACTGTTGTTATACGTAGGTCTCCAGAACTACGTATATATAAATTATTTTTCATTTTATAGCTCTGTTCGTAATTTAATATATTGAAATTTCTATCACTCTGATCAAAAATTTTGAAAATTATTTCAGCTATTAGTAGAGATAAAGCTATAAAAATTTTACTGGTGTTATACGTAGGTCTTCAGAACTACGTATACATAATTTATTTTTCATTTTATAGCTCTGTTCGTAATTTAATATATTGAATTTTCTATTACTCTAATCAAAAATTTTGAAAATTATCTCAGCTATTAGTAGAGATAGAGCGATAAAAATTTTACTGGTGTTATACGTAGGTCTTCAGAACTACGTATACATAATTTATTTTTCATTTTATAGTTCTGTTCGTAATTTAATATATTGAATTTTCTATCACTCTGATCAAAAATTTTGAAAATTATCTCAGCTATTAGTAGAGATAGAGCGATAAAAATTTTACTGGTGTTATACGTAGGTCTCCAGAACTACGTATATATAAATTATTTTTCATTTTATAGCTCTGTTCGTAATTTAATATATTGAAATTTCTATCACTCTGATCAAAAATTTTGAAAATTATTTCAGCTATTAGTAGAGATAAAGCTATAAAAATTTTACTGGTGTTATACGTAGGTCTTCAGAACTACGTATACATAATTTATTTTTCATTTTATAGCTCTGTTCGTAATTTAATATACTGAATTTTCTATCACTCTGATCAAAAATTTTGAAAATTATCTCAGCTATTAGTAAATATAAAGCTATATAAATTTTACTCGTGTTATACGTAGGTCTCCAGAACTACGTATACATAATTTATTTTTCATTTTATATCTTTGTTCGTAATTTAATATACTGAATTTTCTATCACTCTGATCAAAAATTTTGAAAATTATCTAAGCTATTAGTAAATATAAAGCGATAAAAATTTTACTCGTGTTATACGTAGGTCTCCAGAACTACGTATACATAATTTATTTTTCATTTTATAGTTCTGTTCGTAATTTAATATATTGAATTTTCTATCACTCTGATCAAAAATTTTGAAAATTATCTCAGCTATTAGTAGATATAAAGCGATAAAAATTTCACTGGTGTTATACGTAGGTCTCCAGAACTACGTATACATAATTTATTTTTCATTTTATAGCTCTGTTCGTAATTTAATATATTGAATTTTCTATCACTCTGAAAAATTTTGAAAATTATCTCAGCTATTAGTAGATATAAAGCGATAAAAATTTCACTGGTGTTATACGTATGTCTCCAGAACTACGTATACATAATTTATTTTTCATTTTATAGCTCTGTTCGTAATTTAATATATTGAATTTTCTATCACTCTGATCAAAAATTTTGATAATTATCTCAGCTATTAGTAGACATAAAGCGATAAAAATTTTACTGGTGTTATAAGTAGGTCTCCAGAACTACGTATACATAATTTATTTTTCATTTTATAGCTCTGTTCGTAATTTAATATATTGAATTTTCTATCACTCTGATCAAAAATTTTGAAAATTATCTCAGCTATTAGTAGAGATAAAGCGATAAAAATTTTACTGCTGTTATACGTAGGTCTTTAGAACTACGTATACATAATTTATTTTTCATTTTATAGCTCTGTTCGTAATTTAATATATTTAATTTTCTATCACTCTGATCAAAAATTTTGAAAATTATCTCAGCTATTAGTAGAGATAAAGCGATAAAAATTTTACTGGTGTTATACGTAGGTCTTCAGAACTACGTATACATAATTTATTTTTCATTTTATAGCTCCGTTCGTAATTTAATATATTGAATTTTCTATCACTCTGAAAAATTTTGAAAATTATCTCAGCTATTAGTAGATATAAAGCGATAAAAATTTCACTGGTGTTATACGTAGGTCTCCAGAACTACGTATACATAATTTATTTTTCATTTTATAGCTCTGTTCGTAATTTAATATATTGAATTTTCAATCACTCTGAAAAATTTTGAAAATTATCTCAGCTATTAGTAGATATAAAGCGATAAAAATTTCACTGGTGTTATACGTATGTCTCCAGAACTACGTATACATAATTTATTTTTCATTTTATAGCTCTGTTCGTAATTTAATATATTGAATTTTCTATCACTCTGATCAAAAATTTTGAAAATTATCTCAGCTATTAGTAAATATAAAGCGATAAAAATTTTACTCGTGTTATACGTAGGTCTCCAGAACTACGTATACATAATTTATTTTTTATTTTATAGTTCTGTTCGTAATTTAATATATTGAATTTTCTATCACTCTGATCAAAAATTTTGAAAATTATCTCAGCTATTAGTAGATATAAAGCGATAAAAATTTCACTGGTGTTATACATAGGTCTCCAGAACTACGTATACATAATTTATTTTTCATTTTATAGCTCTGTTCGTAATTTAATATATTGAATTTTCTATCACTCTGAAAAATTTTGAAAATTATCTTAGCTATTAGTAGATATAAAGCGATAAAAATTACACTGGTGTTATACGTATGTCTCCAGAACTACGTATACATAATTTATTTTTCATTTTATAGCTCTGTTCGTAATTTAATATATTGAATTTTCTATCACTCTGATCAAAAATTTTGAAAATTATCTCAGCTATTAGTAGAGATAAAGCGATAAAAATTTTACTGGTGTTATACGTAGGTCTTCAGAACTACGTATACATAATTTATTTTTCATTTTATAGTTCTGTTCGTAATTTAATATATTGAATTTTCTATCACTCTGATCAAAAATTTTGAAAATTATCTCAGCTATTAGTAGAGATAGAGCGATAAAAATTTTACTGGTGTTATACGTAGGTCTCCAGAACTACGTATACATAATTTATTTTTCATTTTATAGCTCTGTTCGTAATTTAATATATTGAATTTTCTATCACTCTGGTCAAAAATTTTGAAAATTATCTCAGCTATTAGTAGAGATAAAGCAATAAAAATTTTACTGGTGTTATACGTAGGTCTCCAGAATTACGTATACATAATTTATTTTTCATTTTATAGCTCTGTTCGTAATTTAATATATTGAATTTTCTATCACTCTGATCAAAAATTTTGAAAATTATCTCAGCTATTAGTAGATATAAAGCGATAAAAATTTCACTGGTGTTATACGTAGGTCTCCAGAACTACGTATACATAATTTATTTTTCATTTTATAGCTCTGTTTGTAATTTAATATATTGAATTTTCTATCACTCTGAAAAATTTTGAAAATTATCTCAGCTATTAGTAGATATAAAGCGATAAAAATTTCACTGGTGTTATACGTATGTCTCCAGAACTACGTATACATAATTTATTTTTCATTTTATAGCTCTGTTCGTAATTTAATATATTGAATTTTCTATCACTCTGATCAAAAATTTTGAAAATTATCTCAGCTATTAGTAGAGATAAAGCGATAAAAATTTTACTGATGTTATAAGTAGGTCTCCAGAACTACGTATACATAATTTATTTTTCATTTTATAGCTCTGTTCGTAATTTAATATATTGAATTTTCTATCACTCTGATCAAAAATTTTGAAAATTATCTCAGCTATTAGTAAAGATAAAGCGATAAAAATTTTACTGGTGTTATACGTAGGTCTCCAAAACTACGTATACATAATTTATCTTTCATTTTATAGCTCCGTTCGTAATTTAATATATTGATTTTTCTATCACTCTGGAAAATTTTGAAAATTATCTCAGCTATTAGTAGAGATAAAGCGATAAAAATTTTACTGCTGTTATACGTAGGTCTCCAGAACTACGTATACATAATTTATTTTTCATTTTATAGCTCTGTTCGTAATTTAATATATTTAATTTTCTATCACTCTGATCAAAAATTTTGAAAATTATCTCAGCTATTAGTAGAGATAAAGCGATTAAAATTTTACTGGTGTTATACGTAGGTCTCCAGAACTACGTATACATAATTTATTTTTCATTTTATAGCTCTGTTCGTAATTTAATATATTTAATTTTCTATCACTCTTATCAAAAATTTTGAAAATTATCTCAGCTATTAGTAGAGATAAAGCTATAAAAATTTTACTGGTGTTATACGTAGGTTTTCAGAACTACGTATACATAATTTATTTTTCATTTTATATCTCTGTTCGTAATTTAATATACTGAATTTTATATCACTCTAATCAAAAATTTTGAAAATTATCTCAGCTATTAGTAAATATAAAGCGATAAAAATTTTACTCGTGTTATACGTAAGTCTCCAGAGCTACGTATACATAATTTATTTTTCATTTTATAGCTCCGTTCGTAATTTAATATATTGAATTTTCTATCACTCTGAAAAATTTTGAAAATTATCTCAGCTATTAGTAGATATAAAGCGATAAAAATTTCACTGGTGTTATACGTAGGTCTCCAGAACTACGTATACATAATTTATTTTTAATTTTATAGCTCTGTTCGTAATTTAATATATTGAATTTTCTATCACTCTGATCAAAAATTTTGAAAATTATCTCAGCTATTAGTAGAGATAAAGCGATAAAAATTTTACTGGTGTTATAAGTAGGTCTCTAGAACTACGTATACATAATTTATTTTTCATTTTATAGCTCTGTTCGTAATTTAATATATTGAATTTTCTATCACTCTGGTCAAAAATTTTGAAAATTATCTCAGCTATTAGTAGAGATAAAGCAACAAAAATTTTACTGGTGTTATACGTAGGTCTCCAGAATTACGTATACATAATTTATTTTTCATTTTATAGCTCTGTTCGTAATTTAATATATTGAATTTTCTATCACTCTGATCAAAAATTTTGAAAATTATCTCAGCTATTAGTAAAGATAAAGCCGATAAAAATTTTACTGGTGTTATACGTAGGTCTCCAAAACTACGTATACATAATTTATCTTTCATTTTATAGCTCCGTTCGTAATTTAATATATTGATTTTTCTATCACTCTGGAAAATTTTGAAAATTATCTCAGCTATTAGTAGAGATAAAGCGATAAAAATTTTACTGCTGTTATACGTAGGTCTCCAGAACTACGTATACATAATTTATTTTTCATTTTATAGCTCTGTTCGTAATTTAATATATTTAATTTTCTATCACTCTGATCAAAAATTTTGAAAATTATCTCAGCTATTAGTAGAGATAAAGCGATTAAAATTTTACTGGTGTTATACGTAGGTTTTCAGAACTACGTATACATAATTTATTTTTCATTTTATATCTCTGTTCGTAATTTAATATACTGAATTTTCTATCACTCTGATCAAAAATTTTGAAAATTATCTCAGCTATTAGTAAATATAAAGCGATAAAAATTTTACTCGTGTTATACGTAGGTCTCCAGAACTACGTATACATAATTTATTTTTCATTTTATAGCTCCGTTCGTAATTTAATATATTGAAATTTCTATCACTCTGAAAAATTTTGAAAATTATCTCAGCTATTAGTAGATATAAAGCGATAAAAATTTCACTGGTGTTATACGTAGGTCTCCAGAACTACGTATACATAATTTATTTTTCATTTTATAGCTCTGTTCGTAATTTAATATATTGAATTTTCTATCACTCTGATCAAAAATTTTGAAAATTATCTCAGCTATTAGTAGAGATAAAGCGATAAAAATTTTACTGGTGTTATAAGTAGGTCTCCAGAACTACGTATACATAATTTATTTTTCATTTTATAGCTCTGTTCGTAATTTAATATATTGAATTTTCTATCACTCTGATCAAAAATTTTGAAAATTATCTCAGCTATTAGTAGAGATAAAGCGATAAAAATTTTACTGGTGTTATACGAAGGTCTCCAGAATTACGTATACATAATTTATTTTTCATTTTATAGCTCTGTTCGTAATTTAATATATTGAATTTTCTATCACTCTGATCAAAAATTTTGAAAATTATCTCAGCTATTAGTAAAGATAAAGCGATAAAAATTTTACTGGTGTTATACGTAGGTCTCCAGAACTACGTATACATAATTTATTTTTCATTTTATAGCTCCGTTTGTAATTTAATATATTGAACTTTCTATCACTCTGAAAAATTTTGAAAATTATCTCAGCTATTAGTAGATATAAAGCGATAAAAATTTCACTGGTGTTATACGTAGGTCTCCAGAACTACGTATACATAATTTATTTTTCATTTTATAGCTCTGTTCGTAATTTAATATATTGAATTTTCTATCACTCTGATCAAAAATTTTGAAAATTATCTCAGCTATTAGTAGAGATAAAGCGATAAAAATTTTACTGGTGTTATAAGTAGGTCTCCAGAACTACGTATACATAATTTATTTTTCATTTTATAGCTCTGTTCGTAATTTAATATATTGAATTTTCTATCACTCTGATCAAAAATTTTGAAAATTATCTCAGCTATTAGTAGATATAAAGCGATAAAAATTTCACTGGTGTTATACGTAGGTCTCCAGAACTACGTATACATAATTTATTTTTCATTTTATAGCTCTGTTCGTAATTTAATATATTGAATTTTCTATCACTCTGATCAAAAATTTTGAAAATTATCTCAGCTATTAGTAGAGATAAAGCGATAAAAATTTTACTGGTATTATAAGGTCTCCAGAACTACGTATACATAATTTATTTTTCATTTTATAGCTCTGTTCGTAATTTAATATATTGAATTTTCTATCACTCTGATCAAAAATTTTGAAAATTATCTCAGCTATTAGTAGAGATAAAGCGATAAAAATTTTACTGGTGTTATACGAAGGTCTCCAGAATTACGTATACATAATTTATTTTTCATTTTATAGCTCTGTTAGTAATTTAATATATTGAATTTTCTATCACTCTGTTCAAAAATTTTGAAAATTATCTCAGCTATTAGTAAAGATAAAGCGATAAAAATTTTACTGGTGTTATACGTAGGTCTCCAAAACTACGTATACATAATTTATTTTTCATTTTATAGCTCCGTTTGTAATTTAATATATTGAATTTTTTATCACTCTGAAAAATTTTGAAAATTATCTCAGCTATTAGTAGATATAAAGCGATAAAAATTTCACTGGTGTTATACGTAGGTCTCCAGAACTACGTATACATAATTTATTTTTCATTTTATAGCTCCGTTCGTAATTTAATATATTGAACTTTCTATCACTCTGAAAAATTTTGAAAATTATCTCAGCTATTAGTAGATATAAAGCGATAAAAATTTCACTGGTGTTATACTTAGGTCTCCAGAACTACGTATACATAATTTATTTTTCATTTTATAGCTCTGTTCGTAATTTAATATATTGAATTTTCTATCACTCTGATCAAAAATTTTGAAAATTATCTCAGCTATTAGTAGAGATAAAGCGATAAAAATTTTACTGGTGTTATAAGTAGGTCTCCAGAACTACGTATACATAATTTATTTTTCATTTTATAGCTCTGTTCGTAATTTAATATATTGAATTTTCTATCACTCTGATCAAAAATTTTGAAAATTATCTCAGCTATTAGTAGAGATAAAGCGATAAAAATTTTACTGGTGTTATACGTAGGTCTGTCTCCAGAATTACGTATACATAATTTATTTTTCATTTTATAGCTCTGTTCGTAATTTAATATATTGAATTTTCTATCACTCTGATCAAAAATTTTGAAAATTATCTCAGCTATTAGTAGAGATAGAGCGATAAAAATTTTACTGGTGTTATACGTAGGTCTCCAAAACTACGTATACATAATTTATTTTTTATTTTATAGCTCCGTTCGTAATTTAATATATTGAATTTTCTATCACTCTAAAAAATTTTGAAAATTATCTCAGCTATTAGTAGATATAAAGCGATAAAAATTTCACTAGTGTTATACGTAGGTCTCCAGAACTACGTATACATAATTTATTTTTAATTTTATAGCTCTGTTCGTAATTTAATATATTGAATTTTCTATCACTCTGATCAAAAATTTTGAAAATTATCTCAGCTATTAGTAGAGATAAAGCGATAAAAATTTTACTGGTGTTATAAGTAGGTCTCTAGAACTACGTATACATAATTTATTTTTCATTTTATAGCTCTGTTCGTAATTTAATATATTGAATTTTCTATCACTCTGGTCAAAAATTTTGAAAATTATCTCAGCTATTAGTAGAGATAAAGCAACAAAAATTTTACTGGTGTTATACGTAGGTCTCCAGAATTACGTATACATAATTTATTTTTCATTTTATAGCTCTGTTCGTAATTTAATATATTGAATTTTCTATCACTCTGATCAAAAATTTTGAAAATTATCTCAGCTATTAGTAAAGATAAAGCGATAAAAATTTTACTGGTGTTATACGTAGGTCTCCAGAACTACGTATACATAATTTATCTTTCATTTTATAGCTCCGTTCGTAATTTAATATATTGATTTTTCTATCACTCTGGAAAATTTTGAAAATTATCTCAGCTATTAGTAGAGATAAAGCGATAAAAATTTTACTGCTGTTATACGTAGGTCTCCAGAACTACGTATACATAATTTATTTTTCATTTTATAGCTCTGTTCGTAATTTAATATATTTAATTTTCTATCACTCTGATCAAAAATTTTGAAAATTATCTCAGCTATTAGTAGAGATAAAGCGATTAAAATTTTACTGGTGTTATACGTAGGTTTTCAGAACTACGTATACATAATTTATTTTTCATTTTATATCTCTGTTCGTAATTTAATATACTGAATTTTCTATCACTCTGATCAAAAATTTTGAAAATTATCTCAGCTATTAGTAAATATAAAGCGATAAAAATTTTACTCGTGTTATACGTAGGTCTCCAGAACTACGTATACATAATTTATTTTTTATTTTATAGCTCCGTTCGTAATTTAATATATTGAAATTTCTATCACTCTGAAAAATTTTGAAAATTATCTCAGCTATTAGTAGATATAAAGCGATAAAAATTTCACTGGTGTTATACGTAGGTCTCCAGAACTACGTATACATAATTTATTTTTTATTTTATAGCTCTGTTCGTAATTTAATATATTGAATTTTCTATCACTCTGATCAAAAATTTTGAAAATTATCTCAGCTATTAGTAGAGATAAAGCGATAAAAATTTTACTGGTGTTATAAGTAGGTCTCCAGAACTACGTATACATAATTTATTTTTCATTTTATAGCTCTGTTCGTAATTTAATATATTGAATTTTCTATCACTCTGATCAAAAATTTTGAAAATTATCTCAGCTCTTAGTAGAGATAAAGCGATAAAAATTTTACTGGTGTTATACGAAGGTCTCCAGAATTACGTATACATAATTTATTTTTCATTTTATAGCTCTGTTCGTAATTTAATATATTGAATTTTCTATCACTCTGATCAAAAATTTTGAAAATTATCTCAGCTATTAGTAAAGATAAAGCGATAAAAATTTTACTGGTGTTATACGTAGGTCTCCAGAACTACGTATACATAATTTATTTTTCATTTTATAGCTCCGTTCGTAATTTAATATATTGAACTTTCTATCACTCTGAAAAATTTTGAAAATTATCTCAGCTATTAGTAGATATAAAGCGATAAAAATTTCACTAGTGTTATACGTAGGTCTCCAGAACTACGTATACAAAATTTATTTTTCATTTTATAGCTCTGTTCGTAATTTAATATATTGAATTTTCTATCACTCTGATCAAAAATTTTGAAAATTATCTCAGCTATTAGTAGAGATAAAGCGATAAACATTTTACTGGTGTTATAAGTAGGTCTCCAGAACTACGTATACATAATTTATTTTTCATTTTATAGCTCTGTTCGTAATTTAATATATTGAATTTTCTATCACTCTGATCAAAAATTTTGAAAATTATCTCAGCTATTAGTAGAGATAAAGCGATAAAAATTTTACTGGTGTTATACGTAGGTCTCCAGAACTACGCATACATAATTTATTTTTCATTTTATATCTCTGTTCGCAATTTAATATACTGAATTTTCTATCACTCTGATCAAAAATTTTGAAAATTATCTCAGCTATTAGTAAATATAAAGCGATAAAAATTTTACTTGTGTTATACGTAGGTCTCCAGAACTACGTATACATAATTTATTTTTCATTTTATAGCTCCGTTCGTAATTTAATATATTGAATTTTCTATCACTCTGAAAAATTTTGAAAATTATCTCAGCTATTAGTAGATATAAAGCGATAAAAATTTTACTGGTGTTATACGTAGGTCTCCAGAACTACGTATACATAATTTATTTTTCATTTTATAGCTCTGTTCGTAATTTAATATATTGAACTTTCTATCACTCTGAAAAATTTTGAAAATTATCTCAGCTATTAGTAGATATAAAGCGATAAAAATTTCACTGGTGTTATACGTAGGTCTCCAGAACTACGTATACATAATTTATTTTTCATTTTATAGCTCTGTTCGTAATTTAATATATTGAATTTTCTATCACTCTGATCAAAAATTTTGAAAATTATCTCAGCTATTAGTAGAGATAAAGCGATAAAAATTTTACTGGTGTTATAAGTAGGTCTCCAGAACTACGTATACATAATTTATTTTTCATTTTATAGCTCTGTTCGTAATTTAATATATTGAATTTTCTATCACTCTGATCAAAAATTTTGAAAATTATCTCAGCTATTAGTAGATATAAAGCGATAAAAATTTCACTGGTGTTATACGTAGGTCTCCAGAACTACGTATACATAATTTATTTTTCATTTTATAGCTCTGTTCGTAATTTAATATATTGAATTTTCTATCACTCTGATCAAAAATTTTGAAAATTATCTCAGCTATTAGTAGAGATAAAGCGATAAAAATTTTACTGGTATTATAAGGTCTCCAGAACTACGTATACATAATTTATTTTTCATTTTATAGCTCTGTTTGTAATTTAATATATTGAATTTTCTATCACTCTGATCAAAAATTTTGAAAATTATCTCAGCTATTAGTAGAGATAAAGCGATAAAAATTTTACAGGTGTTATACGTAGGTCTCCAGAACTACGTATACATAATTTATTTTTTATTTTATAGCTCTGTTCGTAATTTAATATATTGAATTTTCTATCACTCTGATCAAAAATTTTGAAAATTATCTCAGCTATTAGTAGAGATAAAGCGATAAAAATTTTACTGGTGTTATACGAAGGTCTCCAGAATTACGTATACATAATTTATTTTTCATTTTATAGCTCTGTTAGTAATTTAATATATTGAATTTTCTATCACTCTGTTCAAAAATTTTGAAAATTATCTCAGCTATTAGTAAAGATAAAGCGATAAAAATTTTACTGGTGTTATACGTAGGTCTCCAAAACTACGTATACATAATTTATTTTTCATTTTATAGCTCCGTTTGTAATTTAATATATTGAATTTTTTATCACTCTGAAAAATTTTGAAAATTATCTCAGCTATTAGTAGATATAAAGCGATAAAAATTTCACTGGTGTTATGCGTAGGTCTCCAGAACTACGTATACATAATTTATTTTTCATTTTATAGCTCCGTTCGTAATTTAATATATTGAACTTTCTATCACTCTGAAAAATTTTGAAAATTATCTCAGCTATTAGTAGATATAAAGCGATAAAAATTTCACTGGTGTTATACTTAGGTCTCCAGAACTACGTATACATAATTTATTTTTCATTTTATAGCTCTGTTCGTAATTTAATATATTGAATTTTCTATCACTCTGATCAAAAATTTTGAAAATTATCTCAGCTATTAGTAGAGATAAAGCGATAAAAATTTTACTGGTGTTATAAGTAGGTCTCCAGAACTACGTATACATAATTTATTTTTCATTTTATAGCTCTGTTCGTAATTTAATATATTGAATTTTCTATCACTCTGATCAAAAATTTTGAAAATTATCTCAGCTATTAGTAGAGATAAAGCGATAAAAATTTTACTGGTGTTATACGTAGGTCTGTCTCCAGAATTACGTATACATAATTTATTTTTCATTTTATAGCTCTGTTCGTAATTTAATATATTGAATTTTCTATCACTCTGATCAAAAATTTTGAAAATTATCTCAGCTATTAGTAGAGATAGAGCGATAAAAATTTTACTGGTGTTATACGTAGGTCTCCAAAACTACGTATACATAATTTATTTTTTATTTTATAGCTCCGTTCGTAATTTAATATATTGAATTTTCTATCACTCTAAAAAATTTTGAAAATTATCTCAGCTATTAGTAGATATAAAGCGATAAAAATTTCACTAGTGTTATACGTAGGTCTCCAGAACTACGTATACATAATTTATTTTTAATTTTATAGCTCTGTTCGTAATTTAATATATTGAATTTTCTATCACTCTGATCAAAAATTTTGAAAATTATCTCAGCTATTAGTAGAGATAAAGCGATAAAAATTTTACTGGTGTTATAAGTAGGTCTCTAGAACTACGTATACATAATTTATTTTTCATTTTATAGCTCTGTTCGTAATTTAATATATTGAATTTTCTATCACTCTGGTCAAAAATTTTGAAAATTATCTCAGCTATTAGTAGAGATAAAGCAACAAAAATTTTACTGGTGTTATACGTAGGTCTCCAGAATTACGTATACATAATTTATTTTTCATTTTATAGCTCTGTTCGTAATTTAATATATTGAATTTTCTATCACTCTGATCAAAAATTTTGAAAATTATCTCAGCTATTAGTAAAGATAAAGCGATAAAAATTTTACTGGTGTTATACGTAGGTCTCCAGAACTACGTATACATAATTTATCTTTCATTTTATAGCTCCGTTCGTAATTTAATATATTGATTTTTCTATCACTCTGGAAAATTTTGAAAATTATCTCAGCTATTAGTAGAGATAAAGCGATAAAAATTTTACTGCTGTTATACGTAGGTCTCCAGAACTACGTATACATAATTTATTTTTCATTTTATAGCTCTGTTCGTAATTTAATATATTTAATTTTCTATCACTCTGATCAAAAATTTTGAAAATTATCTCAGCTATTAGTAGAGATAAAGCGATTAAAATTTTACTGGTGTTATACGTAGGTTTTCAGAACTACGTATACATAATTTATTTTTCATTTTATATCTCTGTTCGTAATTTAATATACTGAATTTTCTATCACTCTGATCAAAAATTTTGAAAATTATCTCAGCTATTAGTAAATATAAAGCGATAAAAATTTTACTCGTGTTATACGTAGGTCTCCAGAACTACGTATACATAATTTATTTTTTATTTTATAGCTCCGTTCGTAATTTAATATATTGAAATTTCTATCACTCTGAAAAATTTTGAAAATTATCTCAGCTATTAGTAGATATAAAGCGATAAAAATTTCACTGGTGTTATACGTAGGTCTCCAGAACTACGTATACATAATTTATTTTTTATTTTATAGCTCTGTTCGTAATTTAATATATTGAATTTTCTATCACTCTGATCAAAAATTTTGAAAATTATCTCAGCTATTAGTAGAGATAAAGCGATAAAAATTTTACTGGTGTTATAAGTAGGTCTCCAGAACTACGTATACATAATTTATTTTTCATTTTATAGCTCTGTTCGTAATTTAATATATTGAATTTTCTATCACTCTGATCAAAAATTTTGAAAATTATCTCAGCTCTTAGTAGAGATAAAGCGATAAAAATTTTACTGGTGTTATACGAAGGTCTCCAGAATTACGTATACATAATTTATTTTTCATTTTATAGCTCTGTTCGTAATTTAATATATTGAATTTTCTATCACTCTGATCAAAAATTTTGAAAATTATCTCAGCTATTAGTAAAGATAAAGCGATAAAAATTTTACTGGTGTTATACGTAGGTCTCCAGAACTACGTATACATAATTTATTTTTCATTTTATAGCTCCGTTCGTAATTTAATATATTGAACTTTCTATCACTCTGAAAAATTTTGAAAATTATCTCAGCTATTAGTAGATATAAAGCGATAAAAATTTCACTAGTGTTATACGTAGGTCTCCAGAACTACGTATACAAAATTTATTTTTCATTTTATAGCTCTGTTCGTAATTTAATATATTGAATTTTCTATCACTCTGATCAAAAATTTTGAAAATTATCTCAGCTATTAGTAGAGATAAAGCGATAAACATTTTACTGGTGTTATAAGTAGGTCTCCAGAACTACGTATACATAATTTATTTTTCATTTTATAGCTCTGTTCGTAATTTAATATATTGAATTTTCTATCACTCTGATCAAAAATTTTGAAAATTATCTCAGCTATTAGTAGAGATAAAGCGATAAAAATTTTACTGGTGTTATACGTAGGTCTCCAGAACTACGCATACATAATTTATTTTTCATTTTATATCTCTGTTCGCAATTTAATATACTGAATTTTCTATCACTCTGATCAAAAATTTTGAAAATTATCTCAGCTATTAGTAAATATAAAGCGATAAAAATTTTACTCGTGTTATACGTAGGTCTCCAGAACTACGTATACATAATTTATTTTTCATTTTATAGCTCCGTTCGTAATTTAATATATTGAATTTTCTATCACTCTGAAAAATTTTGAAAATTATCTCAGCTATTAGTAGATATAAAGCGATAAAAATTTTACTGGTGTTATACGTAGGTCTCCAGAACTACGTATACATAATTTATTTTTCATTTTATAGCTTTGTTCGTAATTTAATATATTGAATTTTCTATCACTCTGATCAAAAATTTTGAAAATTATCTCAGCTACTAGTAAAGATAAAGCGATAAAAATTTTACTGATGTTATACGTAGGTCTCCAAAACTGCGTATACATAATTTATTTTTCATTTTATAGCTCCGTTCGTAATTTAATATATTGAATTTTATATCACTCTGAAAAATATTGAAAATTATCTCAGCTATTAGTAGATATAAAGCGATAAAAATTTCACTGGTGTTATACGTAGGTCTCCAGAACTACGTATACATAATTTATTTTTCATTTTATAGCTCCGTTCGTAATTTAATATATTGAACTTTCTATCACTCTGAAAAATTTTGAAAATTATCTCAGCTATTAGTAGATATAAAGCGATAAAAATTTCACTGGTGTTATACGTAGGTCTCCAGAACTACGTATACATAATTTATTTTTCATTTTATAGCTCTGTTCGTAATTTAATATATTGAATTTTCTATCACTCTGATCAAAAATTTTGAAAATTATCTCAGCTATTAGTAGAGATAAAGCGATAAAAATTTTACTGGTGTTATAAGTAGGTCTCCAGAACTACGTATACATAATTTATTTTTCATTTTATAGCTCTGTTCGTAATTTAATATATTGAATTTTCTATCACTCTGATCAAAAATTTTGAAAATTATCTCAGCTATTAGTAGAGATAAAGCGATAAAAACTTTACTGGTGTTATAAGTAGGTCTCCAGAACTACGCATACATAATTTATTTTTCATTTTATAGCTCTGTTCGTAATTTAATATATTTAATTTTCTATCACTCTGATCAAAAATTTTGAAAATTATCTCAGCTATTAGTAGAGATAAAGCGATAAAAATTTTACTGGTGTTATACGTAGGTCTTCAGAACTACGTATACATAATTTATTTTTCAGTTTATATCTCTGTTCGTAATTTAATATACTGAACTTTCTATCACTCTGATAAAAAATTTTGAAAATTATCTCAGCTATTAGTAAATATAAAGCGATAAAAATTTTACTCGTGTTATACGTAGGTCTCCAGAACTACGTATACATAATTTATTTTTCATTTTATAGCTCCGTTCGTAATTTAATATATCGAATTTTCTATCACTCTGAAAAATTTTGAAAATTATCTCAGCTATTAGTAGATATAAAGCGATAAAAATTTCACTGGTGTTATACGTAGGTCTCCAGAACTACGTATACATAATTTATTTTTCATTTTATAGCTCCGTTCGTAATTTAATATATTGAATTTTCTATCACTCTGAAAAATTTTGAAAATTATCTCAGCTATTAGTAAATATAAAGCGATAAAAATTTTACTCGTGTTATACGTAGGTCTCCAGAACTACGTATACATAATTTATTTTTCATTTTATAGCTCCGTTCGTAATTTAATATATTGAATTTTCTATCACTCTGAAAAATTTTGAAAATTATCTCAGCTATTAGTAGATATAAAGCGATAAAAATTTCACTGGTGTTATACGTATGTCTCCAGAACTACGTATACATAATTTATTTTTCATTTTATCGCTCTGTTCGTAATTTAATATATTGAATTTTCTATCACTCTGATCAAAAATTTTGAAAATTATCTAAGCTATTAGTAAATATAAAGCGATAAAAATTTTACTCGTGTTATACGTAGGTCTCCAGAACTACGCATACATAATTTATTTTTTATTTTATAGTTCTGTTCGTAATTTAATATATTGAATTTTCTATCACTCTGATCAAAAATTTTGAAAATTATCTCAGCTATTAGTAGATATAAAGCGATAAAAATTTCACTGGTGTTATACGTAGGTCTCCAGAACTACGTATACATAATTTATTTTTCATTTTATAGCTCTGTTCGTAATTTAATATATTGAATTTTCTATCACTCTGAAAAATTTTGAAAATTATCTCAGCTATTAGTAGATATAAAGCGATAAAAATTTCACTGGTGTTATACGTATGTCTCCAGAACTACGTATACATAATTTATTTTTCATTTTATAGCTCTGTTCGTAATTTAATATATTGAATTTTCTATCACTCTGATCAAAAATTTTGAAAATTATCTCAGCTATTAGTAGAGATAAAGCGATAAAAATTTTACTTATGTTATAAGTAGGTCTCTAGAACTACGTATACATAATTTATTTTTCATTTTATAGCTCTGTTCGTAATTTAATATATTGAATTTTCTATCACTCTGATCAAAAATTTTGAAAATTATCTCAGCTATTAGTAGAGATAAAGCGATAAAAATTTTACTGCTGTTATACGTAGGTCTCCAGAACTACGTATACATAATTTATTTTTCATTTTATAGCTCTGTTCGTAATTTAATATATTGAATTTTCTATCACTCTTATCAAAAATTTTGAAAATTATCTCAGCTATTAGTAGAGATAAAGCTATAAAAATTTTACTGGTGTTATACGTAGGTTTTCAGAACTACGTATACATAATTTATTTTTCATTTTATATCTCTGTTCGTAATTTAATATACTGAATTTTATATCACTCTGATCAAAAATTTTGAAAATTATCTCAGCTATTAGTAAATATAAAGCGATAAAAATTTTACTCGTGTTATACGTAGGTCTCCAGAGCTACGTATACATAATTTATTTTTCATTTTATAGCTCCGTTCGTAATTTAATATATTGAATTTTCTATCACTCTGAAAAATTTTGAAAATTATCTCAGCTATTAGTAGATATAAAGCGATAAAAATTTCACTGGTGTTATACGTAGGTCTCCAGAACTACGTATACATAATTTATTTTTAATTTTATAGCTCTGTTCGTAATTTAATATATTGAATTTTCTATAACTCTGATCAAAAATTTTGAAAATTATCTCAGCTATTAGTAGAGATAAAGCAATAAAAATTTTACTGGTGTTATATGTAGGTCTCCAGAATTACGTATACATAATTTATTTTTCATTTTATAGCTCTGTTCGTAATTTAATATATTGAATTTTCTATCACTCTGGAAAATTTTGAAAATTATCTCAGCTATTAGTAGAGATAAAGCGATAAAAATTTTACTGCTGTTATACGTAGGTCTCCAGAACTACGTATACATAATTTATTTTTCATTTTATAGCTCTGTTCGTAATTTAATATATTTAATTTTCTATCACTCTGATCAAAAATTTTGAAAATTATCTCAGCTATTAGTAGAGATAAAGCGATTAAAATTTTACTGGTGTTATACGTAGGTTTTCAGAACTACGTATACATAATTTATTTTTCATTTTATATCTCTGTTCGTAATTTAATATACTGAATTTTCTATCACTCTGATCAAAAATTTTGAAAATTATCTCAGCTATTAGTAAATATAAAGCGATAAAAATTTTACTCGTGTTATACGTAGGTCTCCAGAACTACGTATACATAATTTATTTTTCATTTTATAGCTCCGTTCGTAATTTAATATATTGAAATTTCTATCACTCTGAAAAATTTTGAAAATTATCTCAGCTATTAGTAGATATAAAGCGATAAAAATTTCACTGGTGTTATACGTAGGTCTCCAGAACTACGTATACATAGTTTATTTTTCATTTTATAGCTCTGTTCGTAATTTAATATATTGAATTTTCTATCACTCTGATCAAAAATTTTGAAAATTATCTCAGCTATTAGTAGAGATAAAGCGATAAAAATTTTACTGGTGTTATAAGTAGGTCTCCAGAACTACGTATACATAATTTATTTTTCATTTTATAGCTCTGTTCGTAATTTAATATATTGAATTTTCTATCACTCTGATCAAAAATTTTGAAAATTATCTCAGCTATTAGTAGAGATAAAGCGATAAAAATTTTACTGGTGTGGTGTTATACGAAGGTCTCCAGAATTACGTATACATAATTTATTTTTCATTTTATAGCTCTGTTCGTAATTTAATATATTGAATTTTCTATCACTCTGATCAAAAATTTTGAAAATTATCTCAGCTATTAGTAAAGATAAAGCGATAAAAATTTTACTGGTGTTATACGTAGGTCTCCAAAACTACGTATACATAATTTATTTTTCATTTTATAGCTCCGTTCGTAATTTAATATATTGAATTTTCTATCACTCTGAAAAATTTTGAAAATTATCTCAGCTATTAGTAGATATAAAGCGATAAAAATTTCACTGGTGTTATACGTAGGTCTCCAGAACTACGTATACATAATTTATTTTTCATTTTATAGCTTTGTTCGTAATTTAATATATTGAATTTTCTATCACTCTGATCAAAAATTTTGAAAATTATCTCAGCTATTAGTAGAGATAAAGCGATAAAAATTTTACTGGTGTTATAAGTAGGTCTCCAGAACTACGTATACATAATTTATTTTTCATTTTATAGCTCTGTTCGTAATTTAATATATTGAATTTTCTATCACTCTGAAAAATTTTGAAAATTATCTCAGCTATTAGTAGATATAAAGCGATAAAAATTTCACTGGTGTTATACGTAGGTCTCCAGAACTACGTATACATAATTTATTTTTCATTTTATAGCTCTGTTCGTAATTTAATATATTGAATTTTCTATCACTCTGATCAAAAATTTTGAAAATTATCTCAGCTATTAGTAAAGATAAAGCGATAAAAATTTTACTGGTGTTATACGTAGGTCTCCAAAACTACGTATACATAATTTATTTTTCATTTTATAGCTCCGTTCGTAATTTAATATATTGAATTTTCTATCACTCTGAAAAATTTTGAAAATTATCTCAGCTATTAGTAGATATAAAGCGATAAAAATTTCACTGGTGTTATACGTAGGTCTCCAGAACTACGTATACATAATTTATTTTTCATTTTATAGCTCTGTTCGTAATTTAATATATTGAATTTTCTATCACTCTGATCAAAAATTTTGAAAATTATCTCAGCTATTAGTAAAGATAAAGCGATAAAAATTTTACTGGTGTTATACGTAGGTCTCCAGAATTACGTATACATAATATATTTTTCATTTTATAGCTCCGTTCGTAATTTAATATATTGAATTTTCTATCACTCTGAAAAATTTTGAAAATTATCTCAGCTATTAGTAGATATAAAGCGATAAAAATTTTACTGGTGTTATACGTAGGTCTCCAGAACTACGTATACATAATTTATTTTTCATTTTATAGCTCCGTTCTTAATTTAATATATTGAACTTTCTATCACTCTGAAAAATTTTGAAAATTATCTCAGCTATTAGTAGATATAAAGCGATAAAAATTTCACTGGTGTTATACGTAGGTCTCCAGAACTACGTATACATAATTTATTTTTCATTTTATAGTTCTGTTCGTAATTTAATATATTGAATTTTCTATCACTCTGATCAAAAATTTTGAAAATTATCTCAGCTATTAGTAGAGATAAAGCGATAAAAATTTTACTGGTGTTATAAGTAGGTCTCCAGAACTACGTATACATAATTTATTTTTCATTTTATAGCTCTGTTCGTAATTTAATATATTGAATTTTCTATCACTCTGAAAAATTTTGAAAATTATCTCAGCTATTAGTAGATATAAAGCGATAAAAATTTCACTGGTGTTATACGTAGGTCTCCAGAAATACGTATACATAATTTATTTTTCATTTTATAGCTCCGTTCGTAATTTAATATATTGAACTTTCTATCACTCTGAAAAATTTTGAAAATTATCTCAGCTATTAGTAGATATAAAGCGATAAAAATTTCACTGGTGTTATACTTAGGTCTCCAGAACTACGTATACATAATTTATTTTTCATTTTATAGCTCTGTTCGTAATTTAATATATTGAATTTTCTATCACTCTGATCAAAAATTTTGAAAATTATCTCAGCTATTAGTAGAGATAAAGCGATAAAAATTTTACTGGTGTTATAAGTAGGTCTCCAGAACTACGTATACATAATTTATTTTTCATTTTATAGCTCTGTTCGTAATTTAATATATTGAATTTTCTATCACTCTGATCAAAAATTTTGAAAATTATCTCAGCTATTAGTAGAGATAAAGCGATAAAAATTTTACTGGTGTGGTGTTATACGAAGGTCTCCAGAATTACGTATACATAATTTATTTTTCATTTTATAGCTCTGTTCGTAATTTAATATATTGAATTTTCTATCACTCTGATCAAAAATTTTGAAAATTATCTCAGCTATTAGTAAAGATAAAGCGATAAAAATTTTACTGGTGTTATACGTAGGTCTCCAAAACTACGTATACATAATTTATTTTTCATTTTATAGCTCCGTTCGTAATTTAATATATTGAATTTTCTATCACTCTGAAAAATTTTGAAAATTATCTCAGCTATTAGTAGATATAAAGCGATAAAAATTTCACTGGTGTTATACGTAGGTCTCCAGAACTACGTATACATAATTTATTTTTCATTTTATAGCTTTGTTCGTAATTTAATATATTGAATTTTCTATCACTCTGATCAAAAATTTTGAAAATTATCTCAGCTATTAGTAGAGATAAAGCGATAAAAATTTTACTGGTGTTATAAGTAGGTCTCCAGAACTACGTATACATAATTTATTTTTCATTTTATAGCTCTGTTCGTAATTTAATATATTGAATTTTCTATCACTCTGAAAAATTTTGAAAATTATCTCAGCTATTAGTAGATATAAAGCGATAAAAATTTCACTGGTGTTATACGTAGGTCTCCAGAACTACGTATACATAATTTATTTTTCATTTTATAGCTCTGTTCGTAATTTAATATATTGAATTTTCTATCACTCTGATCAAAAATTTTGAAAATTATCTCAGCTATTAGTAAAGATAAAGCGATAAAAATTTTACTGGTGTTATACGTAGGTCTCCAAAACTACGTATACATAATTTATTTTTCATTTTATAGCTCCGTTCGTAATTTAATATATTGAATTTTCTATCACTCTGAAAAATTTTGAAAATTATCTCAGCTATTAGTAGATATAAAGCGATAAAAATTTCACTGGTGTTATACGTAGGTCTCCAGAACTACGTATACATAATTTATTTTTCATTTTATAGCTCTGTTCGTAATTTAATATATTGAATTTTCTATCACTCTGATCAAAAATTTTGAAAATTATCTCAGCTATTAGTAAAGATAAAGCGATAAAAATTTTACTGGTGTTATACGTAGGTCTCCAGAATTACGTATACATAATATATTTTTCATTTTATAGCTCCGTTCGTAATTTAATATATTGAATTTTCTATCACTCTGAAAAATTTTGAAAATTATCTCAGCTATTAGTAGATATAAAGCGATAAAAATTTTACTGGTGTTATACGTAGGTCTCCAGAACTACGTATACATAATTTATTTTTCATTTTATAGCTCCGTTCTTAATTTAATATATTGAACTTTCTATCACTCTGAAAAATTTTGAAAATTATCTCAGCTATTAGTAGATATAAAGCGATAAAAATTTCACTGGTGTTATACGTAGGTCTCCAGAACTACGTATACATAATTTATTTTTCATTTTATAGTTCTGTTCGTAATTTAATATATTGAATTTTCTATCACTCTGATCAAAAATTTTGAAAATTATCTCAGCTATTAGTAGAGATAAAGCGATAAAAATTTTACTGGTGTTATAAGTAGGTCTCCAGAACTACGCATACATAATTTATTTTTCATTTTACAGCTCTGTTCGTAATTTAATATATTGAATTTTCTATCACTCTGAAAAATTTTGAAAATTATCTCAGCTATTAGTAGATATAAAGCGATAAAAATTTCACTGGTGTTATACGTAGGTCTCCAGAAATACGTATACATAATTTATTTTTCATTTTATAGCTCCGTTCGTAATTTAATATATTGAACTTTCTATCACTCTGAAAAATTTTGAAAATTATCTCAGCTATTAGTAGATATAAAGCGATAAAAATTTCACTGGTGTTATACTTAGGTCTCCAGAACTACGTATACATAATTTATTTTTCATTTTATAGCTCTGTTCGTAATTTAATATATTGAATTTTCTATCACTCTGATCAAAAATTTTGAAAATTATCTCAGCTATTAGTAGAGATAAAGCGATAAAAATTTTACTGGTGTTATAAGTAGGTCTCCAGAACTACGTATACATAATTTATTTTTCATTTTATAGCTCTGTTCGTAATTTAATATATTGAATTTTCTATCACTCTGATCAAAAATTTTGAAAATTATCTCAGCTATTAGTAGAGATAAAGCGATAAAAATTTTACTGGTGTTATACGTAGGTCTCCAGAATTACGTATACATAATTTATTTTTCATTTTATAGCTCTGTTCGTAATTTAATATATTGAATTTTCTATCACTCTGATCAAAAATTTTGAAAATTATCTCAGCTATTAGTAGAGATAGAGCGATAAAAATTTTACTGGTGTTATACGTAGGTCTCCAAAACTACGTATACATAATTTATTTTTTATTTTATAGCTCCGTTCGTAATTTAATATATTGAATTTTCTATCACTCTAAAAAATTTTGAAAATTATCTCAGCTATTAGTAGATATAAAGCGATAAAAATTTCACTGGTGTTATTCGTAGGTCTCCAGAACTACGTATACATAATTTATTTTTCATTTTATAGCTCCGTTCGTAATTTAATATATTGAACTTTCTATCACTCTGAAAAATTTTGAAAATTATCTCAGCTATTAGTAGATATAAAGCGATAAAAATTTCACTTGTGTTATACGTAGGTCTCCAGAACTACGTATACAAAATTTATTTTTCATTTTATAGCTCTGTTCGTAATTTAATATATTGAATTTTCTATCACTCTGATCAAAAATTTTGAAAATTATCTCAGCTATTAGTAGAGATAAAGCGATAAAAATTTTACTGGTGTTATAAGTAGGTCTCCAGAACTACGTATACATAATTTATTTTATTTTATAGCTCTGTTCGTAATTTAATATATTTAATTTTCTATCACTCTGATCAAAAATTTTGAAAATTATTTCAGCTATTAGTAGAGATAAAGCGACAAAAATTTTACTGGTGTTATACGTAGGTCTTCAGAACTACGTATACATAATTTATTTTTCATTTTATATCTCTGTTCGTAATTTAATATACTGAATTTTCTATCACTCTGATCAAAAATTTTGAAAATTATCTCAGCTATTAGTAAATATAAAGCGATAAAAATTTTACTCGTGTTATACGTAGGTCTTCAGAACTACGTATACATAATTTATTTTTCATTTTATAGCTCCGTTCGTAATTTAATATATTGAATTTTCTATCACTCTGAAAAATTTTGAAAATTATCTCAGCTATTAGTAGATATAAAGCGATAAAAATTTCACTGGTGTTATACGTAGGTCTCCAGAACTACGTATACATAATTTATTTTTCATTTTATAGCTTTGTTCGTAATTTAATATATTGAATTTTCTATCACTCTGATCAAAAATTTTGAAAATTATCTCAGCTATTAGTAAAGATAAAGCGATAAAAATTTTACTGATGTTATACGTAGGTCTTCAAAACTACGTATACATAATTTATTTATCATTTTATAGCTTTGTTCGTAATTTAATATATTGAATTTTCTATCACTCTGATCAAAAATTTTGAAAATTATCTCAGCTATTAGTAAAGATAAAGCGATAAAAATTTTACTTGTGTTATACGTAGGTCTCCAAAACTGCGTATACATAATTTATTTTTCATTTTATAGCTCCGTTCGTAATTTAATATATTGAATTTTATATCACTCTGAAAAATATTGAAAATTATCTCAGCTATTAGTAGATATAAAGCGATAAAAATTTCACTGGTGTTATACGTAGGTCTCCAGAACTACGTATACATAATTTATTTTTCATTTTATAGCTCCGTTCGTAATTTAATATATTGAACTTTCTATCACTCTGAAAAATTTTGAAAATTATCTCAGCTATTAGTAGATATAAAGCGATAAAAATTTTACTGGTGTTATAAGTAGGTCTCCAGAACTACGTATACATAATTTATTTTTCATTTTATAGCTCTGTTCGTAATTTAATATATTGAAATTTCTATCACTCTGATCAAAAATTTTGAAAATTATCTCAGCTATTAGTAGAGATAAAGCGATAAAAATTTTACTGGTGTTATAAGTAGGTCTCCAGAACTACGTATACATAATTTATTTTTCATTTTATAGCTCTGTTCGTAATTTAATATATTGAATTTTCTATCACTCTGATCAAAAATTTTGAAAATTATCTCAGCTATTAGTAGAGATAAAGCGATAAAAATTTTACTGGTGTTATAAGTAGGTCTCCAGAACTACGTATACATAATTTATTTTTCATTTTATAGCTCTGTTCGTAATTTAATATATTGAAATTTCTATCACTCTGATCAAAAATTTTGAAAATTATCTCAGCTATTAGTAGAGATAAAGCGATAAAAATTTTACTGGTGTTATAAGTAGGTCTCCAGAACTACGTATACATAATTTATTTTTCATTTTATAGCTCTGTTCGTAATTTAATATATTGAATTTTCTATCACTCTGATCAAAAATTTTGAAAATTATCTCAGCTATTAGTAGAGATAAAGCGATAAAAATTTTACTGGTGTTATAAGTAGGTCTCCAGAACTACGTATACATAATTTATTTTTCATTTTATAGCTCTGTTCGTAATTTAATATATTGAAATTTCTATCACTCTGATCAAAAATTTTGAAAATTATCTCAGCTATTAGTAGAGATAAAGCGATAAAAATTTTACTGGTGTTATAAGTAGGTCTCCAGAACTACGTATACATAATTTATTTTTCATTTTATAGCTCTGTTCGTAATTTAATATATTGAATTTTCTATCACTCTGATCAAAAATTTTGAAAATTATCTCAGCTATTAGTAGAGATAAAGCGATAAAAATTTTACTGGTGTTATAAGTAGGTCTCCAGAACTACGTATACATAATTTATTTTTCATTTTATAGCTCTGTTCGTAATTTAATATATTGAAATTTCTATCACTCTGATCAAAAATTTTGAAAATTATCTCAGCTATTAGTAGAGATAAAGCGATAAAAATTTTACTGGTGTTATAAGTAGGTCTCCAGAACTACGTATACATAATTTATTTTTCATTTTATAGCTCTGTTCGTAATTTAATATATTGAATTTTCTATCACTCTGATCAAAAATTTTGAAAATTATCTCAGCTATTAGTAGAGATAAAGCGATAAAAATTTTACTGGTGTTATAAGTAGGTCTCCAGAACTACGTATACATAATTTATTTTTCATTTTATAGCTCTGTTCGTAATTTAATATATTGAATTTTCTTTCACTCTGATCAAAAATTTTGAAAATTATCTCAGCTATTAGTATAGATAAAGCGATAAAAATTTTACTGGTGTTATACGTAGGTCTCCAGAACTACGTATACATAATTTATTTTTCATTTTATAGCTCTGTTCGTAATTTAATATATTGAATTTTCTATCACTCTGATCAAAAATTTTGAAAATTATCTCAGCTATTAGTAGAGATAAAGCGATAAAAATTTTACTGCTGTTATACGTAGGTCTCCAGAACTACGTATACATAATTTATTTTTCATTTTATAGCTCTGTTCGTAATTTAATATATTTAATTTTCTATCACTCTGATCAAAAATTTTGAAAATTATCTCAGCTATTAGTAGAGATAAAGCAATAAAAATTTTACTGGTGTTATACGTAGGTTTTCAAAACTACGTATACATAATTTATTTTTCATTTTATATCTCTGTTTGTAATTCAATATACTGAATTTTCTATCACTCTGATCAAAAATTTTGAAAATTATCTCAGCTATTAGTAAATATAAAGCGATGAAAATTTTACTCGTGTCATACGTAGGTCTCCAGAACTACGTATACATAATTTATTTTTTATTTTATAGCTCCGTTCGTAATTTAATATATTGAATTTTCTATCACTCTGAAAAATTTTGAAAATTATCTCAGCTATTAGTAGATATAAAGCGATAAAAATTTCACTGGTGTTATACGTAGGTCTCCAGAACTACGTATACATAATTTATTTTTCATTTTATAGCTCTGTTCGTAATTTAATATATTGAATTTTCTATCACTCTGATCAAAAATTTTGAAAATTATCTGAGCTATTAGTAGAGATAAAGCGATAAAAATTTTACTGGTGTTATAAGGTCTCCAGAACTACGTATACATAATTTATTTTTCATTTTATAGCTCTGTTCGTAATTTAATATATTGAATTTTCTATCACTCCGATCAAAAATTTTGAAAATTATCTCAGCTATTAGTAAAGATAAAGCGATAAAAATTTTACTGGTGTTATACGTAGGTCTCCAAAACTACGTATACATAATTTATTTTTCATTTTATAGCTCCGTTCGTAATTTAATATATTGAATTTTCTATCACTCTGATCAAAAATTTTGAAAATTATCTCAGCTATTAGTAGAGATAAAGCGATAAAAATTTTACTGCTGTTATACGTAGGTCTCCAGAACTACGTATACATAATTTATTTTTCATTTTATAGCTCTGTTAGTAATTTAATATATTGAATTTTCTATCACTCTGATCAAAAATTTTGAAAATTATCTCAGCTATTAGTAAAGATAAAGCGATAAAAATTTTACTGGTGTTATACGTAGGTCTCCGAAACTACGTATACATAATTTATTTTTTATTTTATAGCTCCGTTCGTAATTTAATATATTGAATTTTCTATCACTCTGAAAAATTTTGAAAATTATCTCAGCTATTAGTAGATATAAAGCGATAAAAATTTCACTGGTGTTATACGTAGGTCTCCAGAACTACGTATACATAATTTATTTTTCATTTTATAGCTCCGTTCGTAATTTAATATATTGAACTTTCTATCACTCTGAAAAATTTTGAAAATTATCTCAGCTATTAGTAGAGATAAAGCGATAAAAATTTTACTGCTGTTATACGTAGGTCTCCAGAACTACGTATACATAATTTACTTTTCATTTTATAGCTCTGTTCGTAATTTAATATATTGAATTTTCTATCACTCTGATCAAAAATTTTGAAAATTATCTCAGCTATTAGTAGAGATAAAGCGATAAAAATTTTACTGGTGTTATAAGTAGGTCTCCAGAACTACGTATACATAATTTATTTTTCATTTTATAGCTCTGTTCGTAATTTAATATATTGAATTTTCTATCACTCTGATCAAAAATTTTGAAAATTATCTCAGCTATTAGTAGAGATAAAGCGATAAAAATTTTACTGGTGTTATAAGTAGGTCTCCAGAACTACGTATACATAATTTATTTTTTATTTTATAGCTCTGTTCGTAATTTAATATATTGAATTTTCTTTCACTCTGATCAAAAATTTTGAAAATTATCTCAGCTATTAGTAGAGATAAAGCGATAAAAATTTTACTGGTGTTATACGTAGGCCTCCAGAACTACGTATACATAATTTATTTTTCATTTTATAGCTCCGTTCGTAATTTAATATATTGAATTTTCTATCACTCTGATCAAAAATTTTGAAAATTATCTCAGCTATTAGTAGAGATAAAGCGATAAAAATTTTACTGCTGTTATACGTAGGTCTCCAGAACTACGTATACATAATTTATTTTTCATTTTATAGCTCTGTTCGTAATTTAATATATTTAATTTTCTACACTCTGATGAAAAATTTTGAAAATTATCTCAGCTATTAGTAGAGATAAAGCGATAAAAATTTTACTGGTGTTATACGTAGGTCTCCAGAACTACGTATACATAATTTATTTTTCATTTTATAGCTCTGTTCGTAATTTAATATATTTAATTTTCTATCACTCTGATGAAAAATTTTGAAAATTATCTCAGCTATTAGTAGAGATAAAGCGATAAAAATTTTACTGGTGTTATACGTAGGTCTCCAGAACTACGTATACATAATTTATTTTTCATTTTATAGCTCTGTTCGTAATTTAATATATTGAATTTTCTATCACTCTGATCAAAAATTTTAAAAATTATCTCAGCTGTTAGTAGAGATAAAGCGATAAAAATTTTACTGCTGTTATACGTACGTCTCCAGAACTACGTATACATAATTTATTTTTTATTTTATATCTCTGTTCGTAATTTAATATACTGAATTTTCTATCACTCTGATCAAAAATTTTGAAAATTATCTCAGCTATTAGTAGAGATAAAGCGATAAAAATTTTACTGGTGTTATAAGTAGGTCTCCAGAACTACGTATACATAATTTATTTTTCATTTTATAGCTCTGTTCGTAATTTAATATATTGAATTTTCTATCACTCTGATCAAAAATTTTGAAAATTATCTCAGCTATTAGTAGAGATAAAGCGATAAAAATTTTACTGGTGTTATACGTAGGTCTCCAGAATTACGTATACATAATTTATTTTTCATTTTATAGCTCTGTTCGTAATTTAATATATTGAATTTTCTATCACTCTGAAAAATTTTGAAAATTATCTCAGCTATTAGTAGATATAAAGCGATAAAAATTTCACTTGTGTTATACGTAGGTCTCCAGAACTACGTATACAAAATTTATTTTTCATTTTATAGCTCTGTTCGTAATTTAATATATTTAATTTTCTACACTCTGATGAAAAATTTAGAAAATTATCTCAGCTATTAGTAGAGATAATAATAATAATAATAATAATAATGTTTATTGCAGCCATAAATCATACAAAAGAAATAGATACAAAATAAATAAATAAATTACAAAAGCAAATAAAAAAGAGGCTACAAAAGGACTAAAAATCAGTTCTGCGAACTGTTTTTCATTTTAGCCCATTATTATATTCTAATAATACTAATTCTAATTATTATTCTAACAAAGTTATTTTTAATTTCCTTTGAAAAGTTTTAAAATTATCATTTTTAAATTCATTATCAAGGCCATTGTAAATCCTAGGACATAAATAGGAAAATGATGACTTATATAATTCCGTGCTATGCTTTGGAATGTGCAAAAATTCGTTGTATCTAGTTGTGCGATCATGAATATCTTTTCGGAGTACAATTTTATTATATAAGTTATCAGGTGTTTTATTTTTGACAATACTAAAAATTAAGCAACTTAAAAAGAACTTATATCTATTTTTGATGCTAAGCCAGCCAGACTTACGCAGATAAGGTGTTATATGCTCTTGACGTTTTACATTATAACAATATCTTAAACAAGAATTTTGAATTTTTTGTAATTTATAAAAATTAGCATTAGTTATAAAAGATCCATAAAATACAAGACAATAGTTAATATGGCTTAAAATTAAGCTATCACAAATTTGTATTTTTAACTTTGTAGTAAGAGTATTCTTTAAAAAATATATCGATTTCAATATACCATAACATGTTTTGCAAATTTTATTAACATGGCTAGAAAAGTCCAGATCGTTGTCAATGATTATTCCTAAATTTTTAGCGGACGAAACTAACGTAATGTCACAATTGTTTACAGCTAGTTTACAATTATTATAAACAATTTCACAAGATTTCTTCGGACCAAGTAACATTGCCTGAGTTTTTGTTGGATTCAACTTTAATAATTGTTTCTCGCATTTTTTGTTTAAATTGTTTAAATTATTGTTTATTAGATCTATAACCCTAGGTGCATCGGTTACTGTAAATGATCGGAATATCTGCGTATCGTCTGCATAGCATTGCACTCCCACATCATTTAAAAACATTTCAATATCACAAGTATACAAAATAAATAAAATCGGTCCAAGTATAGAACCTTGCGGTACACCATTATTTACTTTTTTAAAATTGGATTTTAAAACAGATTCCCCGTTTATAACAACTTGCTGGTATCTTTCGGATAAATAACTTTCGATAAATTTACATGATTTGCTAGAAAATCCAACATAGTGCAATTTAGCTAGTAACAACTTATGACTAATAGTGTCGAAAGCCTTGGAGAAATCTAATAGCAGTAAAAGAGTCATCATACCTTTATCATAAGCGTGTAGAATATAGTCGGTAACGTTAATTAAAGCTGTAGCTGTACTGTTTTGAGCTCGAAAGCCAGCTTGACTCTGTGGTAAGATTTTATATTGATCTAAATATTCACGTATCTGAGATGACATTAATTTCTCCAAAACTTTTGACAAAGCAGGTAATATACATATTGGTCTTAAATCAGAAAAATTTTTAGGGTCTACAATTTTAGGCAAGGGAGTTATTTGACAAGTTTTCCATATGTTTGGAAAAGTTTGCGTCGTAATGGCATAATTTACAATATTTGTTAACACTGGTAAACATACCTCGGAAATTAAATTAATCATGTCAATTGATATGTCATCACATCCCACTGCTTTAGAATGTATTGCACTTAAAGCTTTTTTCACTTCACTTTCACTAACACACCGGAATTCAAAGAGTTTCACAACCTTTGGATGAAGTGAGCCCATCCTGTAGCTAGCAACTTCACCTTCTATATCTGAAGACTCTATTTTTGCACTGGTTACGAAAAAGTCATTTATAAGATTGGCTTCACAAAGATGAGATGGGATTTCTACAGACGCTTTTTGCTTTAATCCTAACGACCTTAGACCCTTCCATAGCTTCTTACCATCTTTGCAGGTGTTCAATTTAAAAGTTGAGAAACTGTTTTTTTCACGCTGGACTGCTCTTTTCACTTCATTACGAATGTCTACATAAAATTGCCATTTTGTTGGAGTATTGTTACGCTTATATGCCAAATAAGCCTTTTTTCGAGCTTTAATCATTTTCGTGATATTATAAGTTAGCCATTCAGGTCTAGGGTTCCTTGACGTAGTCATCAGTTTTTTTGGAGCATGTACATCAAATAATTGTAAGATGAAAGCATTAAATAAACAAATTTTTTTATTAATATTGTTGCATTTTAGTATACTTTGCATCGGTAGGTGTGAAGCATCTTCCTGAAGTTGATCAATATTTATTTGGGACAAACATCTTCTGTACTTTTTAATGGGTCTCGGTTCTGGTGGGGTGTCTAATAAAAATTTAGAGCATAATAGATTATGATCACTTATTGGTTTGTTGCCACTATTAAGAATTTGGCTCATCATTTCCACAGCAGTTTTTGTTTCAGGTATCAGTTCATTGCTTATGTAGATATGGTCAATTAGTGTAGAACTGGTTGGGGTGACTCGAGTAGGTTCTTTGACAACTTGAGACAAGTCGTAAGGGTTTAAAACCTGCATTAAAAATTTGTATGCAACTGATTCTGTTTTCTTAAAATCAATATTAAAATCACCAAACAAAGCTAAGTAATTGACTTGAGGATACAGTATAGAAATGTTAGAGTCGATGTGGCCAAGCTCAAGATACGATGTTGACGGCGGTTTATAGATTAATCCAATACCCAATTTTTTGTTTTTAGGTAGAGCTACCTCAACCCAAATTTGTTCCACATTACTTTTAACGTTGCTGTCTAAAATTTTATATTTTAAATGTTTTTTAATATATACCACAAGTCCACCACCTTTCTTTTGGTTGGTATTTTCAAAGTCCCGGTCCATTCGTATCAGATTATAACCCTCAATATTAATAGATTCATTTGGCACACTGTTATTAAGGTTAGTTTCAACTAGTAGCATCATATCAAGATAACGATCGTAAATGATCTCAGTGATAGCCTCTATTGATGGAAGTAAGGTTCTTATGTTTAAAAATCCTACGACTAGCGACTTGCCATTACAATTGTTAGTAAGTTCTCTCTTCTTTTTTTCTTCTTTTTTGAGTGTGGGTCTATTTAGGGTTGAGAAGAACTGATTCGAAAAAGTTGAATTGGGTTTATGTCGCATAATTCTCTATAGCCGCCTTTATATAAAAACATTATTTTTATCGTTTCTTGGCGACGGAAATGCTAATGGTGAATTTAGGCTATTTTTATTTTTACTCGATGGAAAATTCCATCTACGAAGAATAACTCCATTTGGCCAGAATTCAGCTTTAGTTACTTCATTTAGAAATTCATATTTGAGACCTATTTTGTAACTTTCATTTTGACCTTTGAACGCAAGTGTTTCAACTGAAATGTCTCCGTGTGGTAACTTATTTTTGAGGTAGTTCATTATTTTTTCTTCACCTGTACCTTTAGCAATTTTACCTATATAGAACCACGCTTTTTTGTTTTTAGCTGCAGAAAAATTTTCATTATCATTTAATTTTGCGGCCCCAACTATAACTTGTGCTTTTTTCCGTTGAGTAGTATTTTCGTTGTTACTGGTTTTGCGTGGAATTTTTTTCTTAACGGTGATCCACTGATCATCATTTTTAACATTTGCTGCAATTTTGACTTCCTCTGCTTCTTTAGTCCAGTCCAAGTGGTCTTTAAGTATTTTTGTTTGTTGAGGCTTTCCTTTTGAGGTCACTTCCAGATAGCTACCTGAACCGGTGCTGGCGATAGCAACAGGCGTTTTTTGAACTTTTGATATCGCTGGTTCTGGGTCATTCAATACAAATGAATTTAATCGGCTATTTGATGGAGCATTTGTTAGCAAACGCACTAAATCACAGTTTGATTCTCTTAAATTTTTTATTTCCTGATAAAGTTTGTTTATCTCTTGATAAAGCGGTAATGTGGCCACCGATATTGCATCCTGTATTATCCTCGCATATGTTTCACTTTTAATAAATTCTGTCAAAAAAATTTCATTTTCTTTTAGTCCGTCTTGAGAAACTTGTGTTTCCATATCTGAATTTGACTCAGAGACCGAGTTTGTCCTGGGGTGAGCGATACATTTCATTTCATTATCAGTAATCATGATAAACTTCTTCTTCTTATCTTCTAGAACAGCGGCACAACTTTTGTGATAACACACTCCACAAACTACACACTTTAGAAATGCGTTACTCACTGAGTTTTTACATTTTTTGCACTTATTTTCGGTCATAATAAATATTACCGACGGACAAACTGTACATCGGTGATGACTGACCGATGAATGATAAAGCGATAAAAATTTCACTTGTGTTATACGTAGGTCTCCAGAACTACGTATACATAATTTATTTTTCATTTTATAGCTCCGTTCGTAATTTAATATATTGAATTTTCTATCACTCTGATCAAAAATTTTGAAAATTATCTCAGCTATTAGTAAAGATAAAGCGATAAAAATTTTACTGGTGTTATACGTAGGTCTCCAAAACTACGTATACATAATTTATTTTTCATTTTATAGCTCCGTTCGTAATTTAATATATTGAATTTTCTATCACTCTGAAAAATTTTGAAAATTATCTCAGCTATTAGTAGATATAAAGCGATAAAAATTTCACTGGTGTTATACGTAGGTCTCCAGAACTACGTATACATAATTTATTTTTCATTTTATAGCTCCGTTCGTAATTTAATATATTGAACTTTCTATCACTCTGAAAAATTTTGAAAATTATCTCAGCTATTAGTAGATATAAAGCGATAAAAATTTCACTGGTGTTATACGTAGGTCTCCAGAACTACGTATACATAATTTACTTTTCATTTTATAGCTCTGTTCGTAATTTAATATATTGAATTTTCTATCACTCTGATCAAAAATTTTGAAAATTATCTCAGCTATTAGTAGAGATAAAGCGATAAAAATTTTACTGGTGTTATAAGTAGGTCTCCAGAACTACGTATACATAATTTATTTTTCATTTTATAGCTCTGTTCGTAATTTAAGATATTGAATTTTCTTTCACTCTGATCAAAAATTTTGAAAATTATCTCAGCTATTAGTAGAGATAAAGCGATAAAAATTTTACTGGTGTTATACGTAGGTCTCCAGAACTACGTATACATAATTTATTTTTCATTTTATAGCTCTGTTCGTAATTTAATATATTGAATTTTCTATCACTCTGATCAAAAATTTTGAAAATTATCTCAGCTATTAGTAGAGATAAAGCGATAAAAATTTTACTGGTGTTATAAGTAGGTCTCCAGAACTACGTATACATAATTTATTTTTCATTTTATAGCTCTGTTCGTAATTTAATATATTTAATTTTCTACACTCTGATGAAAAATTTTGAAAATTATCTCAGCTATTAGTAGAGATAAAGCGATAAAAATTTTACTGGTGTTATAAGTAGGTCTCCAGAACTACGTATACATAATTTATTTTTCATTTTATAGCTCTGTTCGTAATTTAATATATTGAATTTTCTATCACTCTGATCAAAAATTTTGAAAATTATCTCAGCTATTAGTAGAGATAAAGCGATAAAAATTTTACTGGTGTTATAAGTAGGTCTCCAGAACTACGTATACATAATTTATTTTTCATTTTATAGCTCTGTTCGTAATTTAATATATTGAATTTTCTATCACTCTGATCAAAAATTTTGAAAATTATCTCAGCTATTAGTAGAGATAAAGCGATAAAAATTTTACTGGTGTTATAAGTAGGTCTCCAGAACTACGTATACATAATTTATTTTTCATTTTATAGCTCTGTTCGTAATTTAATATATTGAATTTTCTTTCACTCTGATCAAAAATTTTGAAAATTATCTCAGCTATTAGTAGAGATAAAGCGATAAAAATTTTACTGGTGTTATACGTAGGCCTCCAGAACTACGTATACATAATTTATTTTTCATTTTATAGCTCCGTTCGTAATTTAATATATTGAATTTTCTATCACTCTGATCAAAAATTTTGAAAATTATCTCAGCTATTAGTAGAGATAAAGCGATAAAAATTTTACTGCTGTTATACGTAGGTCTCCAGAACTACGTATACATAATTTATTTTTCATTTTATAGCTCTGTTCGTAATTTAATATATTTAATTTTCTACACTCTGATGAAAAATTTTGAAAATTATCTCAGCTATTAGTAGAGATAAAGCGATAAAAATTTTACTGGTGTTATACGTAGGTCTCCAGAACTACGTATACATAATTTATTTTTCATTTTATAGCTCTGTTCGTAATTTAATATATTTAATTTTCTATCACTCTGATGAAAAATTTTGAAAATTATCTCAGCTATTAGTAGAGATAAAGCGATAAAAATTTTACTGGTGTTATACGTAGGTCTCCAGAACTACGTATACATAATTTATTTTTCATTTTATAGCTCTGTTCGTAATTTAATATATTGAATTTTCTATCACTCTGATCAAAAATTTTAAAAATTATCTCAGCTGTTAGTAGAGATAAAGCGATAAAAATTTTACTGCTGTTATACGTACGTCTCCAGAACTACGTATACATAATTTATTTTTTATTTTATATCTCTGTTCGTAATTTAATATACTGAATTTTCTATCACTCTGATCAAAAATTTTGAAAATTATCTCAGCTATTAGTAGAGATAAAGCGATAAAAATTTTACTGGTGTTATAAGTAGGTCTCCAGAACTACGTATACATAATTTATTTTTCATTTTATAGCTCTGTTCGTAATTTAATATATTGAATTTTCTATCACTCTGATCAAAAATTTTGAAAATTATCTCAGCTATTAGTAGAGATAAAGCGATAAAAATTTTACTGGTGTTATACGTAGGTCTCCAGAATTACGTATACATAATTTATTTTTCATTTTATAGCTCTGTTCGTAATTTAATATATTGAATTTTCTATCACTCTGAAAAATTTTGAAAATTATCTCAGCTATTAGTAGATATAAAGCGATAAAAATTTCACTTGTGTTATACGTAGGTCTCCAGAACTACGTATACAAAATTTATTTTTCATTTTATAGCTCTGTTCGTAATTTAATATATTTAATTTTCTACACTCTGATGAAAAATTTTGAAAATTATCTCAGCTATTAGTAGAGATAAAGCGATAAAAATTTCACTTGTGTTATACGTAGGTCTCCAGAACTACGTATACATAATTTATTTTTCATTTTATAGCTCCGTTCGTAATTTAATATATTGAATTTTCTATCACTCTGATCAAAAATTTTGAAAATTATCTCAGCTATTAGTAAAGATAAAGCGATAAAAATTTTACTGGTGTTATACGTAGGTCTCCAAAACTACGTATACATAATTTATTTTTCATTTTATAGCTCCGTTCGTAATTTAATATATTGAATTTTCTATCACTCTGAAAAATTTTGAAAATTATCTCAGCTATTAGTAGATATAAAGCGATAAAAATTTCACTGGTGTTATACGTAGGTCTCCAGAACTACGTATACATAATTTATTTTTCATTTTATAGCTCCGTTCGTAATTTAATATATTGAACTTTCTATCACTCTGAAAAATTTTGAAAATTATCTCAGCTATTAGTAGATATAAAGCGATAAAAATTTCACTGGTGTTATACGTAGGTCTCCAGAACTACGTATACATAATTTACTTTTCATTTTATAGCTCTGTTCGTAATTTAATATATTGAATTTTCTATCACTCTGATCAAAAATTTTGAAAATTATCTCAGCTATTAGTAGAGATAAAGCGATAAAAATTTTACTGGTGTTATAAGTAGGTCTCCAGAACTACGTATACATAATTTATTTTTCATTTTATAGCTCTGTTCGTAATTTAATATATTGAATTTTCTATCACTCTGATCAAAAATTTTGAAAATTATCTCAGCTATTAGTAGAGATAAAGCGATAAAAATTTTACTGGTGTTATAAGTAGGTCTACAGAACTACGTATACATAATTTATTTTTCATTTTATAGCTCTGTTCGTAATTTAATATATTGAATTTTCTTTCACTCTGATCAAAAATTTTGAAAATTATCTCAGCTATTAGTAGAGATAAAGCGATAAAAATTTTACTGGTGTTATACGTAGGTCTCCAGAACTACGTGTACATAATTTATTTTTCATTTTATAGCTCTGTTCGTAATTTAATATATTGAATTTTCTATCACTCTGATCAAAAATTTTGAAAATTATCTCAGCTATTAGTAGAGATAAAGCGATAAAAATTTTACTGCTGTTATACGTAGGTCTCCAGAACTACGTATACATAATTTATTTTTCATTTTATAGCTCTGTTCGTAATTTAATATATTTAATTTTCTACACTCTGATGAAAAATTTTGAAAATTATCTCAGCTATTAGTAGAGATAAAGCGATAAAAATTTTACTGGTGTTATACGTAGGTCTCCAGAACTACGTATACATAATTTATTTTTCATTTTATAGCTCTGTTCGTAATTTAATATATTTAATTTTCTATCACTCTGATGAAAAATTTTGAAAATTATCTCAGCTATTAGTAGAGATAAAGCGATAAAAATTTTACTGGTGTTATACGTAGGTCTCCAGAACTACGTATACATAATTTATTTTTCATTTTATAGCTCTGTTCGTAATTTAATATATTGAATTTTCTATCACTCTGATCAAAAATTTTGAAAATTATCTCAGCTGTTAGTAGAGATAAAGCGATAAAAATTTTACTGCTGTTATACGTAGGTCTCCAGAACTACGTATACATAATTTATTTTTTATTTTATATCTCTGTTCGTAATTTAATATACTGAATTTTCTATCACTCTGATCAAAAATTTTGAAAATTATCTCAGCTATTAGTAGAGATAAAGCGATAAAAATTTTACTGGTGTTATAAGTAGGTCTCCAGGACTACGTATACATAATTTATTTTTCATTTTATAGCTCTGTTCGTAATTTAATATATTGAATTTTCTATCACTCTGATCAAAAATTTTGAAAATTATCTCAGCTATTAGTAGAGATAAAGCGATAAAAATTTTACTGGTGTTATACGTAGTTCTCCAGAATTACGTATACATAATTTATTTTTCATTTTATAGCTCTGTTCGTAATTTAATATATTGAATTTTCTATCACTCTGATCAAAAATTTTGAAAATTATCACAGCTATTAGTAGAGATAAAGCGATAAAAATTTTACTGGTGTTATACGTAGGTCTCCAAAACTAGGTATACATAATTTATTTTTCATTTTATAGCTCCGTCCGTAATTTAATATATTGAATTTTCTATCACTCTGAAAAATTTTGAAAATTATCTCAGCTATTAGTAGATATAAAGCGATAAAAATTTCACTGGTGTTATACGTAGGTCTCCAGAACTACGTATACATAATTTATTTTTCATTTTATAGCTCCGTTCGTAATTTAATATATTGAACTTTCTATCACTCTGAAAAATTTTGAAAATAATCTCAGCTATTAGTAGATATAAAGCGATAAAAATTTCACTGGTGTTATACGTAGGTCTCCAGAACTACGTATACATAATTTATTTTTCATTTTATAGCTCTGTTCGTAATTTAATATATTGAATTTTCTATCACTCTAATCAAAAATTTTGAAAATTATCTCAGCTATTAGTAGAGATAAAGCGATAAAAATTTTACTGGTGTTATAAGTAGGTCTCCAGAACTACGTATACATAATTTATTTTTCATTTTATAGCTCTGTTCGTAATTTAATATATTGAATTTTCTTTCACTCTGATCAAAAATTTTGAAAATTATCTCAGCTATTAGTAGAGATAAAGCGATAAAAATTTTACTGGTGTTATACGTAGGTCTTCAGAACTACGTATACATAATTTATTTTTCATTTTATAGCTCTGTTCGTAATTTAATATATTGAATTTTCTATCACTCTGATCAAAAATTTTGAAAATTATCTCAGCTATTAGTAGAGATAAAGCGATAAAAATTTTACTGCTGTTATACGTAGGTCTCCAGAACTACGTATACATAATTTATTTTTCATTTTATAGCTCTGTTCGTAATTCAATATATTTAATTTTCTACACTCTGATGAAAAATTTTGAAAATTATCTCAGCTATTAGTAGAGATAAAGCGATAAAAATTTTACTGGTGTTATACGTAGGTCTCCAGAACTACGTATACATAATTTATTTTTCATTTTATAGCTCTGTTCGTAATTTAATATATTTAATTTTCTATCACTCTGATGAAAAATTTTGAAAATTATCTCAGCTATTAGTAGAGATAAAGCGATAAAAATTTTACTGGTGTTATACGTAGGTCTCCAGAACTACGTATACATAATTTATTTTTCATTTTATAGCTCTGTTCGTAATTTAATATATTGAATTTTCTATCACTCTGATCAAAAATTTTGAAAATTATCTCAGCTGTTAGTAGAGATAAAGCGATAAAAATTTTACTGCTGTTATACGTAGGTCTCCAGAACTACGTATACATAATTTATTTTTTATTTTATATCTCTGTTCGTAATTTAATATACTGAATTTTCTATCACTCTGATCAAAAATTTTGAAAATTATCTCAGCTATTAGTAGAGATAAAGCGATAAAAATTTTACTGGTGTTATAAGTAGGTCTCCAGGACTACGTATACATAATTTATTTTTCATTTTATAGCTCTGTTCGTAATTTAATATATTGAATTTTCTATCACTCTGATCAAAAATTTTGAAAATTATCTCAGCTATTAGTAGAGATAAAGCGATAAAAATTTTACTGGTGTTATACGTAGGTCTCCAGAATTACGTATACATAATTTATTTTTCATTTTATAGCTCTGTTCGTAATTTAATATATTGAATTTTCTATCACTCTGATCAAAAATTTTGAAAATTATCTCAGCTATTAGTAGAGATAAAGCGATAAAAATTTTACTGGTGTTATACGTAGGTCTCCAAAACTAGGTATACATAATTTATTTTTTATTTTATAGCTCCGTCCGTAATTTAATATATTGAATTTTCTATCACTCTGAAGAATTTTGAAAATTATCTCAGCTATTAGTAGATATAAAGCGATAAAAATTTCACTGGTGTTATACGTAGGTCTCCAGAACTACGTATACATAATTTATTTTTCATTTTATAGCTCCGTTCGTAATTTAATATATTGAACTTTCTATCACTCTGATCAAAAATTTTGAAAATTATCTCAGCTATTAGTAGATATAAAGCGATAAAAATTTCACTGGTGTTATACGTAGGTCTCCAGAACTACGTATACATAATTTATTTTTCATTTTATAGCTCTGTTCGTAATTTAATATATTGAATTTTTTATCACTCTAATCAAAAATTTTGAAAATTATCTCAGCTATTAGTAGAGGAAAAGCGATAAAAATTTTACTGGTGTTATAAGTAGGTCTCCAGAACTACGTATACATAATTTATTTTTCATTTTATAGCTCTGTTCGTAATTTAATATATTGAATTTTCTATCACTCTGATAATAATAATAATAATAATAATAATAATAATGTTTATTGCAGCCATAAATCATACAAAAGAAATAGATACAAAATAAATAAATAAATTACAAAAGCAAATAAAAAAAGAGGCTACAAAAGGACTAAAAATCCGTTCTGCGAACTGTTTTTCATTTTAGTCCATTATTATATTCTAATAATACTAATTCTAATTACTATTCTAACAAAGTTATTTTTAATTTCCTTTGAAAAGTTTTAAAATTATCATTTTTAAATTCATTATCAAGGCCATTGTAAATCCTAGGACATAAATAGGAAAATGATGACTTATATAATTCCGTGCTATGCTTTGGAATGTGCAAAAATTCGTTGTATCTAGTTGTGCGATCATGAATATCTTTTCGGAGTACAATTTTATTATATAAGTTATCAGGTGTTTTATTTTTGACAATACTAAAAATTAAGCAACTTAAAAAGAACTTATATCTATTTTTGATGCTAAGCCAGCCAGACTTACGCAGATAAGGTGTTATATGCTCTTGACGTTTTACATTATAACAATATCTTAAACAAGAATTTTGAATTTTTTGTAATTTATAAAAATTAGCATTAGTTATAAAAGATCCATAAAATACAAGACAATAGTTAATATGGCTTAAAATTAAGCTATCACAAATTTGTATTTTTAACTTTGTAGTAAGAGTATTCTTTAAAAGATATATCGATTTCAATATACCATAACATGTTTTGCAAATTTTATTAACATGGCTAGAAAAGTCCAGATCGTTGTCAATGATTATTCCTAAATTTTTAGCGGACGAAACTAACGTAATGTCACAATTGTTTACAGCTAGTTTACAATTATTATAAACAATTTCACAAGATTTCTTCGGACCAAATAACATTGCCTGAGTTTTTGTTGGATTCAACTTTAATAATTGTTTCTCGCATTTTTTGTTTAAATTGTTTAAATTATTGTTTATTAGATCTATAACCCTAGGTGCATCGGTTACTGTAAATGATCGGAATATCTGCGTATCGTCTGCATAGCATTGCACTCCCACATCATTTAAAAACATTTCAATATCACAAGTATACAAAATAAATAAAATCGGTCCAAGTATAGAACCTTGCGGTACACCATTATTTACTTTTTTAAAATTGGATTTTAAAACAGATTCCCCGTTTATAACAACTTGCTGGTATCTTTCGGATAAATAACTTTCGATAAATTTACATGATTTGCTAGAAAATCCAACATAGTGCAATTTAGCTAGTAACAACTTATGACTAATAGTGTCGAAAGCCTTGGAGAAATCTAATAGGAGTAAAAGAGTCATCATACCTTTATCATAAGCGTTTAGAATATAGTCGGTAAAGTTAATTAAAGCTGTAGCTGTACTGTTTTGAGCTCGAAAGCCAGCTTGACTTTGTGGTAAGATTTTATATTGATCTAAATATTCACGTATCTGAGATGACACTAATTTCTCCAAAACTTTTGACAAAGCAGGTAATATACATATTGGTCTTAAATCAGAAAAATTTTTAGGGTCTACAATTTTAGGCAAGGGAGTTATTTGACAAGTTTTCCATATGTTTGGAAAAGTTTGCGTCTTAATGGCATAATTTACAATATTTGTTAACACTGGTAAACATACCTCGGAAATTAAATTAATCATGTCAATTGATATGTCATCACATCCCACTGCTTTAGAATGTATTGCACTTAAAGCTTTTTTCACTTCACTTTCACTAACACACCGGAATTCAAAGAGTTTCACAACCTTTGGATGAAGTGAGCCCATCCTGTAGCTAGCAACTTCACCTTCTATATCTGAAGACTCTATTTTTGCACTGGTTACGAAAAAGTCATTTATAAGATTGGCTTCACAAAGATGAGGTGGGATTTCTACAGACGCTTTTTGCTTTAATCCTAACGACCTTAGACCCTTCCATAGCTTCTTACCATCTTTGCAGGTGTTCAATTTAAAAGTTGAGAAACTGTTTTTTTCACGCTGGACTGCTCTTTTCACTTCATTACGAATGTCTACATAAAATTGCCATTTTGTTGGAGTATTGTTACGCTTATATGCCAAATAAGCCTTTTTTCGAGCTTTAATCATTTTCGTGATATTATAAGTTAGCCATTCAGGTCTAGGGTTCCTTGACGTAGTCATCAGTTTTTTTGGAGCATGTACATCAAATAATTGTAAGATGAAAGCATTAAATAAACAAATTTTTTTATTAATATTGTTGCATTTTAGTATACTTTGCATCGGTAGGTGTGAAGCATCTTCCTGAAGTTGATCAATATTTATTTGGGACAAACATCTTCTGTACTTTTTAATGGGTCCCGGTTCTGGTAGGGTGTCTAATAAAAATTTAGAGCATAATAGATTATGATCACTTATTGGTTTGTTGCCACTATTAAGAATTTGGCTCATCATTTCCACAGCAGTTTTTGTTTCAGGTATCAGTTCATTGCTTATGTAGATATGGTCAATTAGTGTAGAACTGGTTGGGGTGACTCGAGTAGGTTCTTTGACAACTTGAGACAAGTCGTAAGGGTTTAAAACCTGCATTAAAAATTTGTATGCAACTGATTCTGTTTTCTTAAAATCAATATTAAAATCACCAAACAAAACTAAGTAATTGACTTGAGGATACAGTATAGAAATGTTAGAGTCGATGTGGCCAAGCTCAAGATACGATGTTGACGGCGGTTTATAGATTAATCCAATACCCAATTTTTTGTTTTTAGGTAGAGCTACCTCAACCCAAATTTGTTCCACATTACTTTTAACGTTGCTGTCTAAAATTTTATATTTTAAATGTTTTTTAATATATACCACAAGTCCACCACCTTTCTTTTGGTTGGTATTTTCAAAGTCCCGGTCCATTCGTATCAGATTATAACCCTCAATATTAATAGATTCATTTGGCACACTGTTATTAAGGTTAGTTTCAACTAGTAGCATCATATCAAGATAACGATCGTAAATGATCTCAGTGATAGCCTCTATTGATGGAAGTAAGGTTCTTATGTTTAAAAATCCTACGACTAGCGACTTGCCATTACAATTGTTAGTAAGTTCTCTCTTCTTTTTTTCTTCTTTTTTGAGTGTGGGTCTATTTAAGGGTTGAGAAGAACTGATTCGAAAAAGTTGAATTGGGTTTATGTCGCATAATTCTCTATAGCCGCCTTTATATAAAAACATTATTTTTATCGTTTCTTGGCGACGGAAATGCTGATGGTGAATTTAGGCTATTTTTATTTTTACTCGATGGAAAATTCCATCTACGAAGAATAACTCCATTTGGCCAGAATTCAGCTTTAGTTACTTCATTTAGAAATTCATATTTGAGACCTATTTTGTAACTTTCATTTTGACCTTTGAACGCAAGTGTTTCAACTGAAATGTCTCCGTGTGGTAACTTATTTTTGAGGTAGTTCATTATTTTTTCTTCACCTGTACCTTTAGCAATTTTACCTATATAGAACCACGCTTTTTTGTTTTTAGCTGCAGAAAAATTTTCATTATCATTTAATTTTGCGGCCCCAACTATAACTTGTGCTTTTTTCCGTTGAGTAGTATTTTCGTTGTTACTGGTTTTGCGTGGAATTTTTTTCTTAACGGTGATCCACTGATCATCATTTTTAACATTTGCTGCAATTTTGACTTCCTCTGCTTCTTTAGTCCAGTCCAAGTGGTCTTTAAGTATTTTTGTTTGTTGAGGCTTTCCTTTTGAGGTCACTTCCAGATAGCTACCTGAACCGGTGCTGGCGATAGCAACAGGCGTTTTTTGAACTTTTGATATCGCTGGTTCTGGGTCATTCAATACAAATGAATTTAATCGGCTATTTGATGGAGCATTTGTTAGCAAACGCACTAAATCACAGTTTGATTCTCTTAAATTTTTTATTTCCTGATAAAGTTTGTTTATCTCTTGATAAAGCGGTAATGTGGCCACCGATATTGCATCCTGTATTATCCTCGCATATGTTTCACTTTTAATAAATTCTGTCAAAAAAATTTCATTTTCTTTTAGTCCGTCTTGAGAAACTTGTGTTTCCATATCTGAATTTGACTCAGAGACCGAGTTTGTCCTGGGGTGAGCGATACATTTCATTTCATTATCAGTAATCATGATAAACTTCTTCTTCTTATCTTCTAGAACAGCGGCACAACTTTTGTGATAACACACTCCACAAACTACACACTTTAGAAATGCGTTACTCACTGAGTTTTTACATTTTTTGCACTTATTTTCGGTCATAATAAATATTACCGACGGACAAACTGTACATCGGTGATGACTGATCAAAAATTTTGAAAATTATCTCAGCTATTAGTAGAGATAAAGCGATAAAAATTTTACTGGTGTTATACGTAGGTCTCCAGAACTACGCATACATAATTTATTTTTCATTTTATAGCTCTGTTCGTAATTTAATATATTTAATTTTCTATCACTCTGATCAAAAATTTTGAAAATTATCTCAGCTATTAGTAGAGATAAAGCGATAAAAATTTTACTGGTGTTATACGTAGGTCTTCAGAACTACGTATACATAATTTATTTTTCATTTTATATCTCTGTTCGTAATTTAATATACTGAATTTATATCTGATCAAAAATTTTGAAAATTATCTCAGCTATTAGTAAATATAAAGCGATAAAAATTTTACTCGTGTTATACGTAGGTCTCCAGAACTACGTATACATAATTTATTTTTCATTTTATAGCTCCGTTCGTAATTTAATATATTGAATTTTCTATCACTCTGAAAAATTTTGAAAATTATCTCAGCTATTAGTAGATATAAAGCGATAAAAATTTCACTGGTGTTATACGTAGGTCTCCAGAACTACGTATACATAATTTATTTTTCATTTTATAGCTTTGTTCGTAATTTAATATATTGAATTTTCTATCACTCTGATCAAAAATTTTGAAAATTATCTCAGCTATTAGTAAAGATGAAGCGATAAAAATTTTACTGATGTTATACGTAGGTCTTCAAAACTACGTATACATAATTTATTTTTAATTTTATAGCTTTGTTCGTAATTTAATATATTGAATTTTCTATCACTCTGATCAAAAATTTTGAAAATTATCTCAGCTATTAGTAAAGATAAAGCGATAAAAATTTTACTGATGTTATACGTAGGTCTACAAAACTACGTATACATAATTTATTTTTCATTTTATAGCTCCGTTCGTAATTTAATATATTGAATTTTCTATCACTCTGAAAAATTTTGAAAATTATCTCAGCTATTAGTAGATATAAAGCGATAAAAATTTTACTGGTGTTATACGTAGGTCTCCAGAACTACGTATACATAATTTATTTTTCATTTTATAGCTCCGTTCGTAATTTAATATATTGAACTTTCTATCACTCTGAAAAATTTTGAAAATTATCTCAGCTATTAGTAGATATAAAGCGATAAAAATTTCACTGGTGTTATACGTAGGTCTCCAGAACTACGTATACATAATTTGTTTTTCATTTTATAGCTCTGTGCGTAATTTAATATATTGAATTTTCTATCACTCTGATCAAAAATTTTGAAAATTATCTCAGCTATTAGTAGAGATAAAGCGATAAAAATTTTACTGGTGTTATAAGTAGTTCTCCAGAACTACGTATACATAATTTATTTTTCATTTTATAGCTCTGTTCGTAATTTAATATATTGAATTTTCTATCACTCTGATCAAAAATTTTGAAAATTATCTCAGCTATTAGTAGAGATAAAGCGATAAAAATTTTACTGGTGTTATAAGTAGGTCTCCAGAACTACGTATACATAATTTATTTTTCATTTTATAGCTCTGTTCGTAATTTAATATATTGAATTTTCTTTCACTCTGATCAAAAATTTTGAATATTATCTCAGCTATTAGTAGAGATAAAGCGATAAAAATTTTACTGGTGTTATACGTAGGTCCCCAGAACTACGTATACATAATTTATTTTTCATTTTATAGCTCTGTTCGTAATTTAATATATTGAATTTTCTATCACTCTGATCAAAAATTTTGAAAATTATCTCAGCTATTAGTAGAGATAAAGCGATAAAAATTTTACTGCTGTTATACGTAGGTCTCCAGAACTACGTATACATAATTTATTTTTCATTTTATAGCTCCGTTCGTAATTTAATATATTTAATTTTCTATCACTCTGATCAAAAATTTTGAAAATTATCTCAGCTATTAGTAGAGATAAAGCGATAAAAATTTTACTGGTGTTATACGTAGGTTTTCAGAACTACGTATACATAATTTATTTTTCATTTTATATCTCTGTTCGTAATTTAATATACTGAATTTTCTATCACTCTGATCAAAAATTTTGAAAATTATCTCAGCTATTAGTAAATATAAAGCGATAAAAATTTTACTCGTGTTATACGTAGGTCTCCAGAACTACGTATACATAATTTATTTTTTATTTTATAGCTCCGTTCGTAATTTAATATATTGAATTTTGTATCACTCTGAAAAATTTTGAAAAGTATCTCAGCTATTAGTAGATATAAAGCGATAAAAATTTCACTGGTGCTATACGTAGGTCTCCAGAACTACGTATACATAATTTATTTTTCATTTTATTGCTCTGTTCGTAATTTAATATATTGAATTTTCTATCACTCTGATCAAAAATTTTGAAAATTATCTCAGCTATTAGTAGAGATAAAGCGATAAAAATTTTACTGGTGTTATAAGTAGGTCTCCAGAACTACGTATACATAATTTATTTTTCATTTTATAGCTCTGTTCGTAATTTAATATATTGAATTTTCTATCACTCTGATCAAAAATTTTGAAAATTATCTCAGCTATTAGTAGAGATAAAGCGATAAAAATTTTACTGGTGTTATACGTAGGTCTCCAGAATTACGTATACATAATTTATTTTTCATTTTATAGCTCTGTTCGTAATTTAATATATTGAATTTTCTATCACTCTGATCAAAAATTTTGAAAATTATCTCAGCTATTAGTAGAGATAAAGCAATAAAAATTTTACTGGTGTTATACGTAGGTCTCCAAAACTACGTATACATAATTTATTTTTCATTTTATAGCTCCGTTCGTAATTTAATATATTAAATTTTCTATCACTCTGAAAAATTTTGAAAATTATCTCAGCTATTAGTAAATATAAAGCGATAAAAATTTCACTGGTGTTATACGTAGGTCTCCAGAACTACGTATACATAATTTATTTTTCATTTTATAGCTCCGTTCGTAATTTAATATATTGAACTTTCTATCACTCTGAAAAATTTTGAAAATTATCTCAGCTATTAGTAGATATAAAGCGATAAAAATTTCACTGGTGTTATACGTAGGTCTCCAGAACTAGGTATACATAATTTATTTTTCATTTTATAGCTCTGTTCGTAATTTAATATATTGAATTTTCTATCACTCTGATCAAAAATTTTGAAAATTATCTCAGCTATTAGTAGAGATAAAGCGATAAAAATTTTACTGGTGTTATAAGTAGGTCTCCAGAACTACGTATACATAATTTATTTTTCATTTTATAGCTCTGTTCGTAATTTAATATATTGAATTTTCTATCACTCTGATCAAAAATTTTGAAAATTATCTCAGCTATTAGTAGAGATAAAGCGATAAAAATTTTACTGGTGTTATACGTAGGTCTCCAGAATTACGTATACATAATTTATTTTTCATTTTATAGCTCTGTTCGTAATTTAATATATTGAATTTTCTATCACTCTGATCAAAAATTTTGAAAATTATCTCAGCTATTAGTAGAGATAAAGCGATAAAAATTTTACTGGTGTTATACGTAGGTCTCCAAAACTACGTATACATAATTTATTTTTCATTTTATAGCTCCGTTCGTAATTTAATATATTGAATTTTCTATCACTCTGAAAAATTTTGAAAATTATCTCAGCTATTAGTAGAGATAAAGCGATAAAAATTTTACTCGTGTTATACGTAGGTCTCCAGAACTACGTATACATAATTTATTTTTCATTTTATAGCTCCGTTCGTAATTTAATATATTAAATTTTCTATCACTCTGAAAAATTTTGAAAATTATCTCAGCTATTAGTAGATATAAAGCGATAAAAATTTCACTGGTGTTATACGTAGGTCTCCAGAACTACGTATACATAATTTATTTTTCATTTTATTGCTCGGTTCGTAATTTAATATATTGAATTTTCTATCACTCTGATCAAAAATTTTGAAAATTATCTCAGCTATTAGTAGAGATAAAGCGATAAAAATTTTACTGGTGTTATAAGTAGGTCTCCAGAACTACGTATACATAATTTATTTTTCATTTTATAGCTCTGTTCGTAATTTAATGTATTGAATTTTCTATCACTCTGATCAAAAATTTTGAAAATTATCTCAGCTATTAGTAGAGATAAAGCGATAAAAATTTTACTGGTGTTATACGTAGGTCTCCAGAATTACGTATACATAATTTATTTTTCATTTTATAGCTCTGTTCGTAATTTAATATATTGAATTTTCTATTACTCTGATCAAAAATTTTGAAAATTATCTCAGCTATTAGTAGAGATAAAGCAATAAAAATTTTACTGATGTTATACGTAGGTCTCCAAAACTACGTATACATAATTTATTTTTCATTTTATAGATCCGTTCGTAATTTAATATATTGAATTTTCTATCACTCTGAAAAATTTTGAAAATTATCTCAGCTATTAGTAGATATAAAGCGATAAAAATTTCACTGGTGTTATACGTAGGTTTCCAGAACTACGTATACATAATTTATTTTTCATTTTATAGCTCCGTTCGTAATTTAATATATTGAACTTTCTATCACTCTGAAAAATTTTGAAAATTATCTCAGCTCTTAGTAGAGATAAAGCGATAAAAATTTTACTGGTGTTATACGTAGGTCTCCAGAACTACGTATACATAATTTATTTTTTATTTTATAGCTCTGTTCGTAATTTAATATATTTAATTTTCTATCACTCTGATCAAAAATTTTGAAAATTATCTCAGCTATTAGTAGAGATATAGCGATAAAAATTTTACTGGTGTTATACGTAGGTCTTCAGAACTACGTATACATAATTTATTTTTCATTTTATTGCTCTGTTCGTAATTTAATATATTGAATTTTCTATCACTCTGATCAAAAATTTTGAAAATTATCTCAGCTATTAGTAGAGATAAAGCGATAAAAATTTTACTGGTGTTATAAGTAGGTCTCCAGAACTACGTATACATAATTTATTTTTCATTTTATAGCTCTGTTCGTAATTTAATATATTGAATTTTCTATCACTCTGATCAAAAATTTTGAAAATTATCTCAGCTATTAGTAGAGATAAAGCGATAAAAATTTTACTGGTGTTATACGTAGGTCTCCAGAATTACGTATACATAATTTATTTTTCATTTTATAGCTCTGTTCGTAATTTAATATATTGAATTTTCTATCACTCTGATCAAAAATTTTGAAAATTATCTCAGCTATTAGTAGAGATAAAGCGATAAAAATTTTACTGGTGTTATACGTAGGTCTCCAAAACTACGTATACATAATTTATTTTTCATTTTATAGCTCCGTTCGTAATTTAATATATTGAATTTTCTATCACTCTGAAAAATTTTGAAAATTATCTCAGCTATTAGTAGAGATAAAGCGATAAAAATTTTACTCGTGTTATACGTAGGTCTCCAGAACTACGTATACATAATTTATTTTTCATTTTATAGCTCCGTTCGTAATTTAATATATTAAATTTTCTATCACTCTGAAAAATTTTGAAAATTATCTCAGCTATTAGTAGATATAAAGCGATAAAAATTTCACTGGTGTTATACGTAGGTCTCCAGAACTACGTATACATAATTTATTTTTCATTTTATTGCTCGGTTCGTAATTTAATATATTGAATTTTCTATTACTCTGATCAAAAATTTTGAAAATTATCTCAGCTATTAGTAGAGATAAAGCGATAAAAATTTTACTGGTGTTATAAGTAGGTCTCCAGAACTACGTATACATAATTTATTTTTCATTTTATAGCTCTGTTCGTAATTTAATGTATTGAATTTTCTATCACTCTGATCAAAAATTTTGAAAATTATCTCAGCTATTAGTAGAGATAAAGCGATAAAAATTTTACTGATGTTATACGTAGGTCTCCAAAACTACGTATACATAATTTATTTTTCATTTTATAGATCCGTTCGTAATTTAATATATTGAATTTTCTATCACTCTGAAAAATTTTGAAAATTATCTCAGCTATTAGTAGATATAAAGCGATAAAAATTTCACTGGTGTTATACGTAGGTTTCCAGAACTACGTATACATAATTTATTTTTCATTTTATAGCTCCGTTCGTAATTTAATATATTGAACTTTCTATCACTCTGAAAAATTTTGAAAATTATCTCAGCTCTTAGTAGAGATAAAGCGATAAAAATTTTACTGGTGTTATACGTAGGTCTCCAGAACTACGTATACATAATTTATTTTTTATTTTATAGCTCTGTTCGTAATTTAATATATTTAATTTTCTATCACTCTGATCAAAAATTTTGAAAATTATCTCAGCTATTAGTAGAGATATAGCGATAAAAATTTTACTGGTGTTATACGTAGGTCTTCAGAACTACGTATACATAATTTATTTTTCATTTTATATCTCTGTTCGTAATTTAATATACTGAATTTTCTATCACTCTGATCAAAAATTTTGAAAATTATCTCAGCTATTAGTAAATATAAAGCGATAAAATTTTTACTCGTGTTATACGTAGGTCTCCAGAACTACGTATACATAATTTATTTTTCATTTTATAGCTCCGTTCGTAATTTAATATATTGAATTTTCTATCACTCTGAAAAATTTTGAAAATTATCTCAGCTATTAGTAGATATAAAGCGATAAAAATTTTACTCGTGTTATACGTAGGTCTCCAGAACTACGTATACATAATTTATTTTTCATTTTATAGCTCTGTTCGTAATTTAATATATTGAATTTTCTATCACTCTGAAAAATTTTGAAAATTATCTCAGCTATTAGTAGAGATAAAGCGATAAAAATTTTACTGGTGTTATAAGTAAGTCTCCAGAACTACGTATACATAATTTATTTTTCATTTTAAAGCTTTGTTCGTAATTTAATATATTGAATTTTCTATCACTCTGATCAAAAATTTTGAAAATTATCTCAGCTATTAGTAGAGATAAAGCGATAAAAATTTTACTGTTGTTATACGTAGGTCTCCAGAATTACGTATACATAATATATTTTTCATTTTATAGCTCTGTTAATTTAATATATTGAATTTTCTATCACTCTGATCAAAAATTTTGAAAATTATCTCAGCTATTAGTAGAGATAAAGCGATAAAAATTTTACTGGTGTTATACGTAGGTCTCCAGAACTACGTATACATAATTTATTTTTTATTCTATAGCTCTGTTCGTAATTTAATATATTGAATTTTCTATCACTCTGAAAAATTTTGAAAATTATCTCAGCTATTAGTAGAGATAAAGCGATAAAAATTTTACTGGTGTTATAAGTAGGTCTCCAGAACTACGTATACATAATTTATTTTTTATTTTATAGCTTTGTTCGTAATTTAATATATTGAATTTTCTATCACTCTGATCAAAAATTTTGAAAATTATCTCAGCTATTAGTAGAGATAAAGCGATAAAAATTTTACTGGTGTTATACGTAGGTCTCCAGAACTACGTATACATAATTTATTTATCATTTTATAGCTCTGTTGGTAATTTAATATATTGAATTTTCTATCACTCTGATCAAAAATTTTGAAAATTATTTCAGCTATTAGTAAATATAAAGCGATAAAAATTTTACTCGTGTTATACGTAGGTCTCCAGAACTACGTATACATAATTTATTTTTCATTTTATAGCTCCGTTCGTAATTTAATATATTGAATTTTCTATCACTCTGAAAAATTTTGAAAAGTATCTCAGCTATTAGTAGATATAAAGCGATAAAAATTTCACTGGTGTTATACGTAGGTCTCCAGAACTACGTATACATAATTTATTTTTCATTTTATTGCTCTGTTCGTAATTTAATATATTGAATTTTTTATCACTCTGATCAAAAATTTTGAAAATTATCTCAGCTATTAGTAGAGATAAAGCGATAAAAATTTTACTGGTGTTATAAGTAGGTCTCCAGAACTACGTATACATAATTTATTTTTCATTTTATAGCTCTGTTCGTAATTTAATATATTGAATTTTCTATCACTCTGATCAAAAATTTTGAAAATTATCTCAGCTATTAGTAGAGATAAAGCGATAAAAATTTTACTGGTGTTATACGTAGGTCTCCAGAATTACGTATACATAATATATTTTTCATTTTATAGCTCTGTTCGTAATTTAATATATTGAATTTTCTATCACTCTGATCAAAAATTTTGAAAATTATCTCAGCTATTAGTAGAGATAAAGCGATAAAAATTTTACTGGTGTTATAAGTAGGTCTCCAGAACTACGTATACATAATTTATTTTTCATTTTATAGCTCTGTTCGTAATTTAATATATTGAATTTTCTTTCACTCTGATCAAAAATTTTGAAAATTATCTCAGCTATTAGTAGAGATAAAGCGATAAAAATTTTACTGCTGTTATACGTAGGTATCCAGAACTACGTATACATAATTTATTTTTCATTTTATAGCTCCGTTCGTAATTTAATATATTTAATTTTCTATCACTCTGATCAAAAATTTTGAAAATTATCTCAGCTATTAGTAGAGATAAAGCGATAAAAATTTTACTGGTGTTATACGTAGGTTTTCAGAACTACGTATACATAATTTATTTTTCATTTTATATCTCTGTTCGTAATTTAATATACTGAATTTTCTATCACTCTGATCAAAAATTTTGAAAATTATCTCAGCTATTAGTAAATATAAAGCGATAAAAATTTTACTCGTGTTATACGTAGGTCTCCAGAACTACGTATACATAATTTATTTTTCATTTTATAGCTCCGTTCGTAATTTAATATATTGAATTTTCTATCACTCTGAAAAATTTTGAAAATTATCTCAGCTATTAGTAGATATAAAGCGATAAAAATTTCACTGGTGTTATACGTAGGTCTCCAGAACTACGTATACATAATTTATTTTTCATTTTATAGCTCTGTTCGTAATTTAATATATTGAATTTTCTATCACTCTGAAAAATTTTGAAAATTATCTCAGCTATTAGTAGAGATAAAGCGATAAAAATTTTACTGGTGTTATAAGTAGGTCTCCAGAACTACGTATACATAATTTATTTTTCATTTTAAAGCTTTGTTCGTAATTTAATATATTGAATTTTCTATCACTCTGATCAAAAATTTTGAAAATTATCTCAGCTATTAGTAGAGATAAAGCGATAAAAATTTTACTGGTGTTATACGTAGGTCTCCAGAATTACGTATACATAATATATTTTTCATTTTATAGCTCTGTTCGTAATTTAATATATTGAATTTTCTATTACTCTGATCAAAAATTTTGAAAATTATTTCAGCTATTAGTAGAGATAAAGCGATAAAAATTTTATTGGTGTTATACGTAGGTCTCCAGAACTACGTATACATAATTTATTTTTCATTTTATAGCTCTGTTCGTAATTTAATATATTGAATTTTCTATCACTCTGAAAAATTTTGAAAATTATCTCAGCTATTAGTAGAGATAAAGCGATAAAAATTTTACTGGTGTTATAAGTAGGTCTCCAGAACTACGTATACATAATTTATTTTTTATTTTATAGCTTTGTTCGTAATTTAATATATTGAATTTTCTATCACTCTGATCAAAAATTTTGAAAATTATCTCAGCTATTAGTAGAGATAAAGCGATAAAAATTTTACTGGTGTTATACGTAGGTCTCCAGAACTACGTATACATAATTTATTTATCATTTTATAGCTCTGTTCGTAATTTAATATATTGAATTTTCTATCACTCTGATCAAAAATTTTGAAAATTATTTCAGCTATTAGTAAATATAAAGCGATAAAAATTTTACTCGTGTTATACGTAGGTCTCCAGAACTACGTATACATAATTTATTTTTCATTTTATAGCTCCGTTCGTAATTTAATATATTGAATTTTCTATCACTCTGAAAAATTTTGAAAAGTATCTCAGCTATTAGTTGATATAAAGCGATAAAAATTTCACTGGTGTTAAACGTAGGTCTCCAGAACTACGTATACATAATTTATTTTTCATTTTATTGCTCTGTTCGTAATTTAATATATTGAATTTTTTATCACTCTGATCAAAAATTTTGAAAATTATCTCAGCTATTAGTAGAGATAAAGCGATAAAAATTTTACTGGTGTTATAAGTAGGTCTCCAGAACTACGTATACATAATTTATTTTTCATTTTATAGCTCTGTTCGTAATTTAATATATTGAATTTTCTATCACTCTGATCAAAAATTTTGAAAATTATCTCAGCTATTAGTAGAGATAAAGCGATAAAAATTTTACTGGTGTTATACGTAGGTCCCCAGAACTACGTATACATAATTTATTTTTCATTTTATTGCTCTGTTCGTAATTTAATATATTGAATTTTCTATCACTCTGATCAAAAATTTTGAAAATTATCTCAGCTATTAGTAGAGATAAAGCGATAAAAATTTTACTGGTGTTATAAGTAGGTCTCCAGAACTACGTATACATAATTTATTTTTCATTTTATAGCTCTGTTCGTAATTTAATATATTGAATTTTCTATCACTCTGATCAAAAATTTTGAAAATTATCTCAGCTATTAGTAGAGATAAAGCGATAAAAATTTTACTGGTGTTATACGTAGGTCTCCAGAATTACGTATACATAATTTATTTTTCATTTTATAGCTCTGTTCGTAATTTAATATATTGAATATTCTATCACTCTGATCAAAAATTTTGAAAATTATCTCAGCTATTAGTAGAGATAAAGCGATAAAAATTTTACTGGTGTTATACGTAGGTCTCCAAAACTACGTATACATAATTTATTTTTCATTTTATAGCTCCGTTCGTAATTTAATATATTGAATTTTCTATCACTCTGAAAAATTTTGAAAATTATCTCAGCTATTAGTAGAGATAAAGCGATAAAAATTTTACTCGTGTTATACGTAGGTCTCCAGAACTACGTATACATAATTTATTTATCATTTTATAGCTCCGTTCGTAATTTAATATATTGAATTTTCTATCACTCTGAAAAATTTTGAAAATTATCTCAGCTATTAGTAGATATAAAGCGATAAAAATTTCACTGGTGTTATACGTAGGTCTCCAGAACTACGTATACATAATTTATTTTTCATTTTATTGCTCTGTTCGTAATTTAATATATTGAATTTTCTATCACTCTGATCAAAAATTTTGAAAATTATCTCAGCTATTAGTAGAGATAAAGCGATTAAAATTTTACTGGTGTTATAAGTAGGTCTCCAGAACTACGTATACATAATTTATTTTTCATTTTATAGCTCTGTTCGTAATTTAATATATTGAATTTTCTATCACTCTGATCAAAAATTTTGAAAATTATCTCAGCTATTAGTAGAGATAAAGCGATAAAAATTTTACTGGTGTTATACGTAGGTCTCCAGAATTACGTATACATAATTTATTTTTCATTTTATAGCTCTGTTCGTAATTTAATATATTGAATTTTCTATCACTCTGATCAAAAATTTTGAAAATTATCTCAGCTATTAGTAGAGATAAAGCGATAAAAATTTTACTGGTGTTATACGTAGGTCTCCAAAACTACGTATACATAATTTATTTTTCATTTTATTAATTTAATATATTGAATTTTCTCTCACTCTGAAAAATTTTGAAAATTATCTCAGCTATTAGTAGATATAAAGCGATAAAAATTTCACTGGTGTTATACGTAGGTCTCCAGAACTACGTATACATAATTTATTTTTCATTTTATAGCTCCGTTCGTAATTTAATATATTGAACTTTCTATCACTCTGAAAAATTTTGAAAATAATCTCAGCTATTAGTAGAGATAAAGCGATAAAAATTTCACTGGTGTTATACGTATGTCTCCAAAACTACGTATACATAATTTATTTTTCATTTTATAGCTCTGTTCGTAATTTAATATATTGAATTTTCTATCACTCTGATCAAAAATTTTGAAAATTATCTCAGCTATTAGTAGAGATAAAGCGATAAAAATTTTACTGCTGTTATACGTAGGTCTCCAGAACTACGTATACATAATTTATTTTTCATTTTATAGCTCCGTTCGTAATTTAATATATTTAATTTTCTATCACTCTGATCAAAAATTTTGAAAATTATCTCAGCTATTAGTAGAGATAAAGCGATAAAAATTTTACTGGTGTTATACGTAGGTTTTCAGAACTACGTATACATAATTTATTTTTCATTTTATATCTCTGTTCGTAATTTAATATACTGAATTTTCTATCACTCTGATCAAAAATTTTGAAAAGTATCTCAGCTATTAGTAGATATAAAGCGATAAAAATTTCACTGGTGTTATACGTAGGTCTCCAGAACTACGTATACATAATTTATTTTTCATTTTATAGCTCTGTTCGTAATTTAATATATTGAATTTTCTATCACTATGATCAAAAATTTTGAAAATTATCTCAGCTATTAGTAGAGATAAAGCGATAAAAATTTTACTGGTGTTATACGTAGGTCTCCAAAACTACGTATACATAATTTATTTTTCATTTTATAGCTCCGTTCGTAATTTAATATATTAAATTTTCTATCACTCTGATCAAAAATTTTGAAAATTATCTCAGCTATTAGTAGAGATAAAGCGATAAAAATTTTACTCGTGTTATACGTAGGTCTCCAGAACTACGTATACATAATTTATTTTTCATTTTATAGCTCCGTTCGTAATTTAATATATTGAATTTTCTATCACTCTGAAAAATTTTGAAAATAATCTCAGCTATTAGTAGATATAAAGCGATAAAAATTTCACTGGTGTTATACGTAGGTCTCCAGAACTACGTATACATAATTTATTTTTCATTTTATTGCTCTGTTCGTAATTTAATATATTGAATTTTCTATCACTCTGATCAAAAATTTTGAAAATTATCTCAGCTATTAGTAGAGATAAAGCGATAAAAATTTTACTGGTGTTATACGTAGGTCTCCAGAATTACGTATACATAATTTATTTTTCATTTTATAGCTCTGTTCGTAATTTAATATATTGAATTTTCTATGACTCTGATCAAAAATTTTGAAAATTATCTCAGCTATTAGTAGAGATAAAGCGATAAAAATTTTACTGGTGTTATACGTAGGTCTCCAAAACTGCGTATACATAATTTATTTTTCATTTTATAGCTCCGTTCGTAATTTAATATATTGAATTTTCTATCACTCTGAAAAATTTTGAAAATTATCTCAGCTATTTGTAGAGATAAAGCGATAAAAATTTTACTCGTGTTATACGTAGGTCTCCAGAACTACGTATACATAATTTATTTTTCATTTTATAGCTCCATTCGTAATTTAATATATTAAATTTTCTATCACTCTGAAAAATTTTGAAAATTATCTCAGCTATTAGTAGATATAAAGCGATAAAAATTTCACTGGTGTTATACGTAGGTCTCCAGAACTACGTATACATAATTTATTTTTCATTTTATTGCTCTGTTCGTAATTTAATATATTGAATTTTCTATCACTCTGATCAAAAATTTTGAAAATTATCTCAGCTATTAGTAGAGATAAAGCGATAAAAATTTTACTGGTGTTATAAGTAGGTCTCCAGAACTACGTATACATAATTTATTTTTCATTTTATAGCTCTGTTCGTAATTTAATATATTGAATTTTCAATCACTCTGATCAAAAATTTTGAAAATTATCTCAGCTATTAGTAGAGATAAAGCGATAAAAATTTTACTGGTGTTATACGTAGGTCTCCAGAACTACGTATACATAATTTATTTTTCATTTTATAGCTCCGTTCGTAATTTAATATATTGAACTTTCTATCACTCTGAAAAATTTTGAAAATTATCTCAGCTATTAGTAGAGATAAAGCGATAAAAATTTTACTGGTGTTATACGTAGGTCTTCAGAACTACGTATACATAATTTATTTTTCATTTTATAGCTCTGTTCGTAATTTAATATATTTAATTTTCTATCACTCTGATCAAAAATTTTGAAAATTATCTCAGCTATTAGTAGAGATAAAGCGATAAAAATTTTACTGGTGTTATACGTAGGTCTTCAGAACTACGTATACATAATTTATTTTTCATTTTATAGCTCTGTTCGTAATTTAATATATTTAATTTTCTATCACTCTGATCAAAAATTTTGAAAATTATCTCAGCTATTAGTAGAGATAAAGCGATAAAAATTTTACTGGTGTTATACGTAGGTCTTCAGAACTACGTATACATAATTTATTTTTCATTTTATATCTCTGTTCGTAATTTAATATACTGAATTTTCTATCACTCTGATCAAAAATTTTGAAAATTATCTCAGCTATTAGTAGAGATAAAGCGATAAAAATTTTACTGGTGTTATACGTAGGTCTTCAGAACTACGTATACATAATTTATTTTTCATTTTATAGCTCTGTTCGTAATTTAATATATTTAATTTTCTATCACTCTGATCAAAAATTTTGAAAATTATCTCAGCTATTAGTAGAGATAAAGCGATAAAAATTTTACTGGTGTTATACGTAGGTCTTCAGAACTACGTATACATAATTTATTTTTCATTTTATATCTCTGTTCGTAATTTAATATACTGAATTTTCTATCACTCTGATCAAAAATTTTGAAAATTATCTCAGCTATTAGTAGAGATAAAGCGATAAAAATTTTACTGGTGTTATACGTAGGTCTCCAAAACTACGTATACATAATTTATTTTTCATTTTATAGCTCCGTTCGTAATTTAATATATTGAATTTTCTATCACTCTGAAAAATTTTGAAAATTATCTCAGCTATTAGTAGATATAAAGCGATAAAAATTTCACTGGTGTTATACGTAGGTCTCCAGAACTACGTATACATAATTTATTTTTCATTTTATAGCTCCGTTCGTAATTTAATATATTGAACTTTCTATCACTCTGAAAAATTTTGAAAATTATCTCAGCTATTAGTAGAGATAAAGCGATAAAAATTTTACTGGTGTTATACGTAGGTCTCCAAAACTACGTATACATAATTTATTTTTTTATTTATAGCTCTGTTCGTAATTTAATATATTTAATTTTCTATCACTCTGATCAAAAATTTTGAAAATTATTTCAGCTATTAGTAAATATAAAGCGATAAAAATTTTTCTCGTGTTATACGTAGGTCTCCAGAACTACGTATACATAATTTATTTTTCATTTTATAGCTCTGTTCGTAATTTAATATATTGAATTTTCTATCACTATGATCAAAAATTTTGAAAATTATCTCAGCTATTAGTAGAGATAAAGCGATAAAAATTTTACTGGTGTTATACGTAGGTCTCCAAAACTACGTATACATAATTTATTTTTCATTTTATAGCTCCGTTCGTAATTTAATATATTAAATTTTCTATCACTCTGATCAAAAATTTTGAAAATTATCTCAGCTATTAGTAGAGATAAAGCGATAAAAATTTTACTCGTGTTATACGTAGGTCTCCAGAACTACGTATACATAATTTATTTTTCATTTTATAGCTCCGTTCGTAATTTAATATATTGAATTTTCTATCACTCTGAAAAATTTTGAAAATAATCTCAGCTATTAGTAGATATAAAGCGATAAAAATTTCACTGGTGTTATACGTAGGTCTCCAGAACTACGTATACATAATTTATTTTTCATTTTATTGCTCTGTTCGTAATTTAATATATTGAATTTTCTATCACTCTGATCAAAAATTTTGAAAATTATCTCAGCTATTAGTAGAGATAAAGCGATAAAAATTTTACTGGTGTTATACGTAGGTCTCCAGAATTACGTATACATAATTTATTTTTCATTTTATAGCTCTGTTCGTAATTTAATATATTGAATTTTCTATCACTCTGATCAAAAATTTTGAAAATTATCTCAGCTATTAGTAGAGATAAAGCGATAAAAATTTTACTGGTGTTATACGTAGGTCTCCAAAACTGCGTATACATAATTTATTTTTCATTTTATAGCTCCGTTCGTAATTTAATATATTGAATTTTCTATCACTCTGAAAAATTTTGAAAATTATCTCAGCTATTTGTAGAGATAAAGAGATAAAAATTTTACTCGTGTTATACGTAGGTCTCCAGAACTACGTATACATAATTTATTTTTCATTTTATAGCTCCATTCGTAATTTAATATATTAAATTTTCTATCACTCTGAAAAATTTTGAAAATTATCTCAGCTATTAGTAGATATAAAGCGATAAAAATTTCACTGGTGTTATACGTAGGTCTCCAGAACTACGTATACATAATTTATTTTTCATTTTATTGCTCTGTTCGTAATTTAATATATTGAATTTTCTATCACTCTGATCAAAAATTTTGAAAATTATCTCAGCTATTAGTAGAGATAAAGCGATAAAAATTTTACTGGTGTTATAAGTAGGTCTCCAGAACTACGTATACATAATTTATTTTTCATTTTATAGCTCTGTTCGTAATTTAATATATTGAATTTTCAATCACTCTGATCAAAAATTTTGAAAATTATCTCAGCTATTAGTAGAGATAAAGCGATAAAAATTTTACTGGTGTTATACGTAGGTCTCCAGAACTACGTATACATAATTTATTTTTCATTTTATAGCTCCGTTCGTAATTTAATATATTGAACTTTCTATCACTCTGAAAAATTTTGAAAATTATCTCAGCTATTAGTAGAGATAAAGCGATAAAAATTTTACTGGTGTTATACGTAGGTCTTCAGAACTACGTATACATAATTTATTTTTCATTTTATAGCTCTGTTCGTAATTTAATATATTTAATTTTCTATCACTCTGATCAAAAATTTTGAAAATTATCTCAGCTATTAGTAGAGATAAAGCGATAAAAATTTTACTGGTGTTATACGTAGGTCTTCAGAACTACGTATACATAATTTATTTTTCATTTTATAGCTCTGTTCGTAATTTAATATATTTAATTTTCTATCACTCTGATCAAAAATTTTGAAAATTATCTCAGCTATTAGTAGAGATAAAGCGATAAAAATTTTACTGGTGTTATACGTAGGTCTTCAGAACTACGTATACATAATTTATTTTTCATTTTATATCTCTGTTCGTAATTTAATATACTGAATTTTCTATCACTCTGATCAAAAATTTTGAAAATTATCTCAGCTATTAGTAGAGATAAAGCGATAAAAATTTTACTGGTGTTATACGTAGGTCTTCAGAACTACGTATACATAATTTATTTTTCATTTTATAGCTCCGTTCGTAATTTAATATATTGAATTTTCTATCACTCTGAAAAATTTTGAAAATTATCTCAGCTATTAGTAGATATAAAGCGATAAAAATTTCACTGGTGTTATACGTAGGTCTCCAGAACTACGTATACATAATTTATTTTTCATTTTATAGCTCCGTTCGTAATTTAATATATTGAACTTTCTATCACTCTGAAAAATTTTGAAAATTATCTCAGCTATTAGTAGAGATAAAGCGATAAAAATTTTACTGGTGTTATACGTAGGTCTCCAAAACTACGTATACATAATTTATTTTTTTATTTATAGCTCTGTTCGTAATTTAATATATTTAATTTTCTATCACTCTGATCAAAAATTTTGAAAATTATTTCAGCTATTAGTAAATATAAAGCGATAAAAATTTTACTCGTGTTATACGTAGGTCTCCAGAACTACGTATACATAATTTATTTTTCATTTTATAGCTCCGTTCGTAATTTAATATATTGAATTTTCTATCACTCTGAAAAATTTTGAAAAGTATCTCAGCTATTAGTGAATATAAAGCGATAAAAATTTCACTGGTGTTATACGTAGGTCTCCAGAACTACGTATACATAATTTATTTTTCATTTTATTGCTCTGTTCGTAATTTAATATATTGAATTTTTTATCACTCTGATCAAAAATTTTGAAAATTATCTCAGCTATTAGTAGAGATAAAGCGATAAAAATTTTACTGGTGTTATAAGTAGGTCTCCAGAACTACGTATACATAATTTATTTTTCATTTTATTGCTCTGTTCGTAATTTAATATATTGAATTTTCTATCACTCTGATCAAAAATTTTGAAAATTATCTCAGCTATTAGTAGAGATAAAGCGATAAAAATTTTACTGGTGTTATAAGTAGGTCTCCAGAACTACGTATACATAATTTATTTTTCATTTTATAGCTCTGTTCGTAATTTAATATATTGAATTTTCTATCACTCTGATCAAAAATTTTGAAAATTATCTCAGCTATTAGTAGAGATAAAGCGATAAAAATTTTACTGGTGTTATACGTAGGTCTCCAGAATTACGTATACATAATTTATTTTTCATTTTATAGCTCTGTTCGTAATTTAATATATTGAATTTTCTATCACTCTGATCAAAAATTTTGAAAATTATCTCAGCTATTAGTAGAGATAAAGCGATAAAAATTTTACTGGTGTTATACGTAGGTCTCCAAAACTGCGTATACATAATTTATTTTTCATTTTATAGCTCCGTTCGTAATTTAATATATTGAATTTTCTATCACTCTGAAAAATTTTGAAAATTATCTCAGCTATTTGTAGAGATAAAGCGATAAAAATTTTACTCGTGTTATACGTAGGTCTCCAGAACTACGTATACATAATTTATTTTTCATTTTATAGCTCCATTCGTAATTTAATATATTAAATTTTCTATCACTCTGAAAAATTTTGAAAATTATCTCAGCTATTAGTAGATATAAAGCGATAAAAATTTCACTGGTGTTATACGTAGGTCTCCAGAACTACGTATACATAATTTATTTTTCATTTTATTGCTCTGTTCGTAATTTAATATATTGAATTTTCTATCACTCTGATCAAAAATTTTGAAAATTATCTCAGCTATTAGTAGAGATAAAGCGATAAAAATTTTACTGGTGTTATAAGTAGGTCTCCAGAACTACGTATACATAATTTATTTTTCATTTTATAGCTCTGTTCGTAATTTAATATATTTAATTTTCTATCACTCTGATCAAAAATTTTGAAAATTATCTCAGCTATTAGTAGAGATAAAGCGATAAAAATTTTACTGGTGTTATAGGTAGGTCTTCAGAACTACGTATACATAATTTATTTTTCATTTTATATCTCTGTTCGTAATTTAATATACTGAATTTTCTATCACTCTGATCAAAAATTTTGAAAATTATCTCAGCTATTAGTAGAGATAAAGCGATAAAAATTTTACTGGTGTTATACGTAGGTCTTCAGAACTACGTATACATAATTTATTTTTCATTTTATAGCTCTGTTCGTAATTTAATATATTTAATTTTCTATCACTCTGATCAAAAATTTTGAAAATTATCTCAGCTATTAGTAGAGATAAAGCGATAAAAATTTTACTGGTGTTATACGTAGGTCTTCAGAACTACGTATACATAATTTATTTTTCATTTTATATCTCTGTTCGTAATTTAATATACTGAACTTTCTATCACTCTGATCAAAAATTTTGAAAATTATCTCAGCTATTAGTAGAGATAAAGCGATAAAAATTTTACTGGTGTTATACGTAGGTCTCCAAAACTACGTATACATAATTTATTTTTCATTTTATAGCTCCGTTCGTAATTTAATATATTGAATTTTCTATCACTCTGATCAAAAATTTTGAAAATTATCTCCGCTATTAGTAGAGATAAAGCGATAAAAATTTTACTGGTGTTATACGTAGGTCTCCAAAACTACGTATACATAATTTATTTTTCATTTTATAGCTTTGTTCGTAATTTAATATATTGAATTTTCTATCACTCGGATCAAAAATTTTGAAAATTATCTCAGCTATTAGTAGAGATAAAGCGATAAAAATTTTACTGGTGTTATACGTAGGTCTCCAGAATTACGTATACATAATTTATTTTTCATTTTATAGCTCTGTTCGTAATTTAATATATTGAATTTTCTATCACTCTGATCAAAAATTTTGAAAATTATCTCAGCTATTAGTAGAGATAAAGCGATAAAAATTTTACTGGTGTTATACGTAGGTCTCCAAAACTGCGTATACATAATTTATTTTTCATTTTATAGCTCCGTTCGTAATTTAATATATTGAATTTTCTATCACTCTGAAAAATTTTGAAAATTATCTCAGCTATTTGTAGAGATAAAGCGATAAAAATTTTACTCGTGTTATACGTAGGTCTCCAGAACTACGTATACATAATTTATTTTTCATTTTATAGCTCCATTCGTAATTTAATATATTAAATTTTCTATCACTCTGAAAAATTTTGAAAATTATCTCAGCTATTAGTAGATATAAAGCGATAAAAATTTCACTGGTGTTATACGTAGGTCTCCAGAACTACGTATACATAATTTATTTTTCATTTTATTGCTCTGTTCGTAATTTAATATATTTAATTTTCTATCACTCTGATCAAAAATTTTGAAAATTATCTCAGCTATTAGTAGAGATAAAGCGATAAAAATTTTACTGGTGTTATACGTAGGTCTTCAGAACTACGTATACATAATTTATTTTTCATTTTATAGCTCTGTTCGTAATTTAATATATTTAATTTTCTATCACTCTGATCAAAAATTTTGAAAATTATCTCAGCTATTAGTAGAGATAAAGCGATAAAAATTTTACTGGTGTTATACGTAGGTCTTCAGAACTACGTATACATAATTTATTTTTCATTTTATATCTCTGTTCGTAATTTAATATACTGAATTTTCTATCACTCTGATCAAAAATTTTGAAAATTATCTCAGCTATTAGTAGAGATAAAGCGATAAAAATTTTACTGGTGTTATACGTAGGTCTTCAGAACTACGTATACATAATTTATTTTTCATTTTATAGCTCTGTTCGTAATTTAATATATTTAATTTTCTATCACTCTGATCAAAAATTTTGAAAATTATCTCAGCTATTAGTAGAGATAAAGCGATAAAAATTTTACTGGTGTTATACGTAGGTCTCCAAAACTACGTATACATAATTTATTTTTCATTTTATAGCTCCGTTCCTAATTTAATATATTGAACTTTCTATCACTCTGAAAAATTTTGAAAATTATCTCAGCTATTAGTAGAGATAAAGCGATAAAAATTTTACTGGTGTTATACGTAGGTCTCCAGAACTACGTAAACATAATTTATTTTTTTATTTATAGCTCTGTTCGTAATTTAATATATTTAATTTTCTATCACTCTGATCAAAAATTTTGAAAATTATTTCAGCTATTAGTAAATATAAAGCGATAAAAATTTTACTCGTGTTATACGTAGGTCTCCAGAACTACGTATACATAATTTATTTTTCATTTTATAGCTCCGTTCGTAATTTAATATATTGAATTTTCTATCACTCTGAAAAATTTTGAAAAGTATCTCAGCTATTAGTGAATATAAAGCGATAAAAATTTCACTGGTGTTATACGTAGGTCTCCAGAACTACGTATACATAATTTATTTTTCATTTTATTGCTCTGTTCGTAATTTAATATATTGAATTTTTTATCACTCTGATCAAAAATTTTGAAAATTATCTCAGCTATTAGTAGAGATAAAGCGATAAAAATTTTACTGGTGTTATAAGTAGGTCTCCAGAACTACGTATACATAATTTATTTTTCATTTTATTGCTCTGTTCGTAATTTAATATATTGAATTTTCTATCACTCTGATCAAAAATTTTGAAAATTATCTCAGCTATTAGTAGAGATAAAGCGATAAAAATTTTACTGGTGTTATAAGTAGGTCTCCAGAACTACGTATACATAATTTATTTTTCATTTTATAGCTCTGTTCGTAATTTAATATATTGAATTTTCTATCACTCTGATCAAAAATTTTGAAAATTATCTCAGCTATTAGTAGAGATAAAGCGATAAAAATTTTACTGGTGTTATACGTAGGTCTCCAGAATTACGTATACATAATTTATTTTTCATTTTATAGCTCTGTTCGTAATTTAATATATTGAATTTTCTATCACTCTGATCAAAAATTTTGAAAATTATCTCAGCTATTAGTAGAGATAAAGCGATAAAAATTTTACTGGTGTTATACGTAGGTCTCCAAAACTGCGTATACATAATTTATTTTTCATTTTATAGCTCCGTTCGTAATTTAATATATTGAATTTTCTATCACTCTGAAAAATTTTGAAAATTATCTCAGCCATTTGTAGAGATAAAGCGATAAAAATTTTACTCGTGTTATACGTAGGTCTCCAGAACTACGTATACATAATTTATTTTTCATTTTATAGCTCCATTCGTAATTTAATATATTAAATTTTCTATCACTCTGAAAAATTTTGAAAATTATCTCAGCTATTAGTAGATATAAAGCGATAAAAATTTCACTGGTGTTATACGTAGGTCTCCAGAACTACGTATACATAATTTATTTTTCATTTTATTGCTCTGTTCGTAATTTAATATATTGAATTTTCTATCACTCTGATCAAAAATTTTGAAAATTATCTCAGCTATTAGTAGAGATAAAGCGATAAAAATTTTACTGGTGTTATAAGTAGGTCTCCAGAACTACGTATACATAATTTATTTTTCATTTTATAGCTCTGTTCGTAATTTAATATATTGAATTTTAAATCACTCTGATCAAAAATTTTGAAAATTATCTCAGCTATTAGTAGAGATAAAGCGATAAAAATTTTACTGGTGTTATACGTAGGTCTCCAGAACTACGTATACATAATTTATTTTTCATTTTATAGCTCCGTTCGTAATTTAATATATTGAACTTTCTATCATTCTGAAAAATTTTGAAAATTATCTCAGCTATTAGTAGAGATAAAGCGATAAAAATTTTACTGGTGTTATACGTAGGTCTTCAGAACTACGTATACATAATTTATTTTTCATTTTATAGCTCTGTTCGTAATTTAATATATTTAATTTTCTATCACTCTGATCAAAAATTTTGAAAATTATCTCAGCTATTAGTAGAGATAAAGCGATAAAAATTTTACTGGTGTTATACGTAGGTCTTCAGAACTACGTATACATAATTTATTTTTCATTTTATAGCTCTGTTCGTAATTTAATATATTTAATTTTCTATCACTCTGATCAAAAATTTTGAAAATTATCTCAGCTATTAGTAGAGATAAAGCGATAAAAATTTTACTGGTGTTATACGTAGGTCTTCAGAACTACGTATACATAATTTATTTTTCATTTTATATCTCTGTTCGTAATTTAATATACTGAATTTTCTATCACTCTGATCAAAAATTTTGAAAATTATCTCAGCTATTAGTAGAGATAAAGCGATAAAAATTTTACTGGTGTTATACGTAGGTCTTCAGAACTACGTATACATAATTTATTTTTCATTTTATAGCTCTGTTCGTAATTTAATATATTTAATTTTCTATCACTCTGATCAAAAATTTTGAAAATTATCTCAGCTATTAGTAGAGATAAAGCGATAAAAATTTTACTGGTGTTATACGTAGGTCTTCAGAACTACGTATACATAATTTATTTTTCATTTTATATCTCTGTTCGTAATTTAATATACTGAATTTTCTATCACTCTGATCAAAAATTTTGAAAATTATCTCAGCTATTAGTAGAGATAAAGCGATAAAAATTTTACTGGTGTTATACGTAGGTCTCCAAAACTACGTATACATAATTTATTTTTCATTTTATAGCTCCGTTCGTAATTTAATATATTGAATTTTCTATCACTCTGATCAAAAATTTTGAAAATTATCTCCGCTATTAGTAGAGATAAAGCGATAAAAATTTTACTGGTGTTATACGTAGGTCTCCAAAACTACGTATACATAATTTATTTTTCATTTTATAGCTCTGTTCGTAATTTAATATATTGAATTTTCTATCACTCGGATCAAAAATTTTGAAAATTATCTCAGCTATTAGTAGAGATAAAGCGATAAAAATTTTACTGGTGTTATACGTAGGTCTCCAGAATTACGTATACATAATTTATTTTTCATTTTATAGCTCTGTTCGTAATTTAATATATTGAATTTTCTATCACCCTGATCAAAAATTTTGAAAATTATCTCAGCTATTAGTAGAGATAAAGCGATAAAAATTTTACTGGTGTTATACGTAGGTCTCCAAAACTGCGTATACATAATTTATTTTTCATTTTATAGCTCCGTTCGTAATTTAATATATTGAATTTTCTATCACTCTGAAAAATTTTGAAAATTATCTCAGCTATTTGTAGAGATAAAGCGATAAAAATTTTACTCGTGTTATACGTAGGTCTCCAGAACTACGTATACATAATTTATTTTTCATTTTATAGCTCCATTCGTAATTTAATATATTAAATTTTCTATCACTCTGAAAAATTTTGAAAATTATCTCAGCTATTAGTAGATATAAAGCGATAAAAATTTCACTGGTGTTATACGTAGGTCTCCAGAACTACGTATACATAATTTATTTTTCATTTTATTGCTCTGTTCGTAATTTAATATATTGAATTTTCTATCACTCTGATCAAAAATTTTGAAAATTATCTCAGCTATTAGTAGAGATAAAGCGATAAAAATTTTACTGGTGTTATAAGTAGGTCTCCAGAACTACGTATACATAATTTATTTTTCATTTTATAGCTCTGTTCGTAATTTAATATATTGAATTTTCAATCACTCTGATCAAAAATTTTGAAAATTATCTCAGCTATTAGTAGAGATAAAGCGATAAAAATTTTACTGGTGTTATAAGTAGGTCTCCAGAACTACGTATACATAATTTATTTTTCATTTTATAGCTCCGTTCGTAATTTAATATATTGAACTTTCTATCACTCTGAAAAATTTTGAAAATTATCTCAGCTATTAGTAGAGATAAAGCGATAAAAATTTTACTGGTGTTATACGTAGGTCTTCAGAACTACGTATACATAATTTATTTTTCATTTTATAGCTCTGTTCGTAATTTAATATATTTAATTTTCTATCACTCTGATCAAAAATTTTGAAAATTATCTCAGCTATTAGTAGAGATAAAGCGATAAAAATTTTACTGGTGTTATACGTAGGTCTTCAGAACTACGTATACATAATTTATTTTTCATTTTATAGCTCTGTTCGTAATTTAATATATTTAATTTTCTATCACTCTGATCAAAAATTTTGAAAATTATCTCAGCTATTAGTAGAGATAAAGCGATAAAAATTTTACTGGTGTTATACGTAGGTCTTCAGAACTACGTATACATAATTTATTTTTCATTTTATATCTCTGTTCGTAATTTAATATACTGAATTTTCTATCACTCTGATCAAAAATTTTGAAAATTATCTCAGCTATTAGTAGAGATAAAGCGATAAAAATTTTACTGGTGTTATACGTAGGTCTTCAGAACTACGTATACATAATTTATTTTTCATTTTATAGCTTTGTTCGTAATTTAATATATTTAACTTTCTATCACTCTGATCAAAAATTTTGAAAATTATCTCAGCTATTAGTAGAGATAAAGCGATAAAAATTTTACTGGTGTTATACGTAGGTCTTCAGAACTACGTATACATAATTTATTTTTCATTTTATATCTCTGTTCGTAATTTAATATACTGAATTTTCTATCACTCTGATCAAAAATTTTGAAAATTATCTCAGCTATTAGTAGAGATAAAGCGATAAAAATTTTACTGGTGTTATACGTAGGTCTCCAAAACTACGTATACATAATTTATTTTTCATTTTATAGCTCCGTTCGTAATTTAATATATTGAATTTTCTATCACTCTGAAAAATTTTGAAAATTATCTCAGCTATTAGTAGATATAAAGCGATAAAAATTTTACTGGTGTTATACGTAGGTCTCCAGAATTACGTATACATAATATATTTTTCATTTTATAGCTCTGTTCGTAATTTAATATATTGAATTTTCTATCACTCTGATCAAAAATTTTGAAAATTATCTCAGCTATTAGTAGAGATAAAGCGATAAAAATTTTACTGGTGTTATAAGTAGGTCTCCAGAACTACGTATACATAATTTATTTTTCATTTTATAGCTCTGTTCGTAATTTAATATATTTAATTTTCTATCACTCTGATCAAAAATTTGAAAATTATCTCAGCTATTAGTAGAGATAAAGCGATAAAAATTTTACTGGTGTTATACGTAGGTTTTCAGAACTACGTATACATAATTTATTTTTCATTTTATATCTCTGTTCGTAATTTAATATACTGAATTTTCTATCACTCTGATCAAAAATTTTGAAAATTATCTCAGCTATTAGTAAATATAAAGCGATAAAAATTTTACTCGTGTTATACGTAGGTCTCCAGAACTACGTATACATAATTTATTTTTCATTTTATAGCTCCGTTCGTAATTTAATATATTGAATTTTCTATCACTCTGAAAAATTTTGAAAAGTATCTCAGCTATTAGTAGATATAAAACGATAAAAATTTCACTGGTGTTATACGTAGGTCTCCAGAACTACGTATACATAATTTATTTTTCATTTCATTGCTCTGTTCGTAATTTAATATATTGAATTTTCTATCACTCTGATCAAAAATTTTGAAAATTATCTCAGCTATTAGTAGAGATAAAGCGATAAAAATTTTACTCGTGTTATACGTAGGTCTCCAGAACTACGTATACATAATTTATTTATCATTTTATAGCTCCGTTCGTAATTTAATATATTGAATTTTCTATCACTCTGAAAAATTTTGAAAAGTATCTCAGCTATTAGTAGATATAAAACGATAAAAATTTCACTGGTGTTATACGTAGGTCTCCAGAACTACGTATACATAATTTATTTTTCATTTCATTGCTCTGTTCGTAATTTAATATATTGAATTTTCTATCACTCTGATCAAAAATTTTGAAAATTATCTCAGCTATTAGTAGAGATAAAGCGATAAAAATTTTACTGGTGTTATACGTAGGTCTCCAAAACTACGTATACATAATTTATTTTTCATTTTATAGCTCCGTTCGTAATTTAATATATTGAATTTTCTATCACTCTGAAAAATTTTGAAAATTATCTCAGCTATTAGTAGATATAAAGCGATAAAAATTTTACTGGTGTTATACGTAGGTCTCCAGAATTACGTATACATAATATATTTTTCATTTTATAGCTCTGTTCGTAATTTAATATATTGAATTTTCTATCACTCTGATCAAAAATTTTGAAAATTATCTCAGCTATTAGTAGAGATAAAGCGATAAAAATTTTACTGGTGTTATAAGTAGGTCTACAGAACTACGTATACATAATTTATTTTTCATTTTATAGCTCTGTTCGTAATTTAATATATTGAATTTTCTATCACTCTGATCAAAAATTTTGAAAATTATCTCAGCTATTAGTAGAGATAAAGCGATAAAAATTTTACTGGTGTTATACGTAGGTCTCCAGAATTACGTATACATAATTTATTTTTCATTTTATAGCTCTGTTCGTAATTTAATATATTGAATTTTCTATCACTCTGATCAAAAATTTTGAAAATTATCTCAGCTATTAGTAGAGATAAAGCGATAAAAATTTTACTGGTGTTATACGTAGGTCTCCAAAACTACGTATACATAATTTATTTTTTATTTTATAGCTCCGTTCGTAATTTAATATATTAAATTTTCTATCACTCTGAAAAATTTTGAAAATTATCTCAGCTATTAGTAGATATAAAGCGATAAAAATTTCACTGGTGTTATACGTAGGTCTTCAGAACTACGTATACATAATTTATTTTTCATTTTACAGCTCTGTTCGTAATTTAATATATTGAATTTTCTATCACTCTGATCAAAAATTTTGAAAATTATCTCAGCTATTAGTAGAGATAAAGCGATAAAAATTTTACTCGTGTTATACGTAGGTCTCCAGAACTACGTATACATAATTTATTTATCATTTTATAGCTCCGTTCGTAATTTAATATATTGAATTTTCTATCACTTTGAAAAATTTTGAAAATTATCTCAGCTATTAGTAGATATAAAGCGATAAAAATTTCACTGGTGTTATACGTAGGTCTCCAGAACTACGTATACATAATTTATTTTTCATTTTACAGCTCTGTTCGTAATTTAATATATTGAATTTTCTATCACTCTGATCAAAAATTTTGAAAATTATCTCAGCTATTAGTAGAGATAAAGCGATAAAAATTTTACTCGTGTTATACGTAGGTCTCCAGAACTACGTATACATAATTTATTTATCATTTTATAGCTCCGTTCGTAATTTAATATATTGAATTTTCTATCACTCTGAAAAATTTTGAAAATTATCTCAGCTATTAGTAGATATAAAGCGATAAAAATTTCACTGGTGTTATACGTAGGTCTCCAGAACTACGTATACATAATTTATTTTTCATTTTATTGCTCTGTTCGTAATTTAATATATTGAATTTTCTATCACTCTGATCAAAAATTTTGAAAATTATCTCAGCTATTAGTAGAGATAAAGCGATAAAAATTTTACTGGTGTTATAAGTAGGTCTCCAGAACTACGTATACATAATTTATTTTTCATTTTATAGCTCTGTTCGTAATTTAATATATTGAATTTTCTATCACTCTGATCAAAAATTTTGAAAATTATCTCAGCTATTAGTAGAGATAAAGCGATAAAAATTTTACTGGTGTTATACGTAGGTCTCCAGAATTACGTATACATAATTTATTTTTCATTTTATAGCTCTGTTCGTAATTTAATATATTGAATTTTCTATCACTCTGATCAAAAATTTTGAAAATTATCTCAGCTATTAGTAGAGATAAAGCGATAAAAATTTTACTGGTGTTATACGTAGGTCTCCAAAACTACGTATACATAATTTATTTTTCATTTTATTAATTTAATATATTGAATTTTCTCTCACTCTGAAAAATTTTGAAAATTATCTCAGCTATTAGTAGATATAAAGCGATAAAAATTTCACTGGTGTTATACGTAGGTCTCCAGAACTACGTATACATAATTTATTTTTCATTTTATAGCTCCGTTCGTAATTTAATATACTGAACTTTCTATCACTCTGAAAAATTTTGAAAATTATCTCAGCTATTAGTAGATATAAAGCGATAAAAATTTCACTGGTGTTATACGTAGGTCTCCAAAACTACGTATACATAATTTATTTTTCATTTTATAGCTCTGTTCGTAATTTAATATATTGAATTTTCTATCACTCTGATCAAAAATTTTGAAAATTATCTCAGCTATTAGTAGAGATAAAGCGATAAAAATTTTACTGGTGTTATAAGTAGGTCTCCAGAACTACGTATACATAATTTATTTTTCATTTTATAGCTCTGTTCGTAATTTAATATATTTAATTTTCTATCACTCTGATCAAAAATTTTGAAAATTATCTCAGCTATTAATAGAGATAAAGCGATAAAAATTTTACTGGTGTTATACGTAGGTCTTCAGAACTACGTATACATAATTTATTTTTCATTTTATATCTCTGTTCGTAATTTAATATACTGAATTTTCTATCACTCTGATCAAAAATTTTGAAAATTATCTCAGCTATTAGTAAATATAAAGCGATAAAGATTTTACTCGTGTTATACGTAGGTCTCCAGAACTACGTATACATAATTTATTTTTCATTTTATAGCTTTTTTCGTTATTTAATATATTGAATTTTCTATCACTCTGATCAAAAATTTTGAAAATTATCTCAGCTATTAGTAGATATAAAGCGATAAAAATTTCACTGGTGTTATACGTAGGTCTCCAGAACTACGTATACATAATTTATTTTTCATTTTATAGCTCTGTTCGTAATTTAATATATTGAATTTTCTATCACTCTGAAAAATTTTGAAAATTATCTCAGCTATTAGTAGAGATAAAGCGATAAAAATTTTACTGGTGTTATACGTAGATCTCCAGAACTACGTATACATAATTTATTTATCATTTTATAGCTCTGTTCGTAATTTAATATATTGAATTTTCTATCACTTTGATCAAAAATTTTGAAAATTGTCTCAGCTATTAGTAAATATAAAGCGACAAAAATTTCACTGGTGTTATACGTAGGTCTCCAGAACTACGTACACATAATTTATTTTTCATTTTATAGCTCCGTTCGTAATTTAATATATTGAACTTTCTATCACTCTGAAAAATTTTGAAAATTATCTCAGCTATTAGTAGATATAAAGCGATAAAAATTTTACTGGTGTTATACGTAGGTCTCCAGAACTACGTATACATAATTTATTTTTCATTTTATAGCTCTGTTCGTAATTTAATATATTGAATTTTCTATCACTCTGATCAAAAATTTTGAAAATTATCTCAGCTATTAGTAGAGATAAAGCGATAAAAATTTTACTGGTGTTATACGTAGGTCTCCAGAACTACGTATACATAATTTATTTTTCATTTTATAGCTCTGTTCGTAATTTAATATATTTAATTTTCTATCACTCTGATCAAAAATTTTGAAAATTATCTCAGCTATTAGTAGAGATAAAGCGATAAAAATTTTACTGGTGTTATACGTAGGTCTTCAGAACTACGTATACATAATTTATTTTTCATTTTATATCTCTGTTCGTAATTTAATATACTGAATTTTCTATCACTCTGATCAAAAATTTTGAAAATTATCTCAGCTATTAGTAAATATAAAGCGATAAAAATTTTACTCGTGTTATACGTAGGTCTCCAGAACTACGTATACATAATTTATTTTTCATTTTATAGCTCCGTTCGTAATTTAATATATTGAATTTTCTATCACTCTGAAAAATTTTGAAAATTATCTCAGCTATTAGTAGATATAAAGCGATAAAAATTTCACTGGTGTTATACGTAGGTCTCCAGAACTACGTATACATAATTTATTTTTCATTTTATAGCTTTGTTCGTAATTTAATATATTGAATTTTCTATCACTCTGATCAAAAATTTTGAAAATTATCTCAGCTATTAGTAAAGATAAAGCGATAAAAATTTTACTGATGTTATACGTAGGTCTTCAAAACTACGTATACATAATTTATTTTTCATTTTATAGCTTTGTTCGTAATTTAATATATTGAATTTTCTATCACTCTGATCAAAAATTTTGAAAATTATCTCAGCTATTAGTAGAGATAAAGCGATAAAAATTTTACTGGTGTTATACGTAGGTCTCCAAAACTACGTATACATAATTTATTTTTCAATTTTATAGCTCTGTTCGTAATTTAATATATTTAATTTTCTATCACTCTGATCAAAAATTTTGAAAATTATCTCAGCTATTAGTAGAGATAATGCGACAAAAATTTTATTGGTGTTATACGTACGTCTCCAGAACTACGTATACATAATTTATTTTTTATTTTATAGCTCTGTTCGTAATTTAATATATTGAATTTTGTATCACTCTGATCAAAAATTTTGAAAATTTTCTCAGCTATTAGTAGAGATAAAGAGATAAAAATTTTACTGGTATTATACGTAGGTTTCCAGAACTACGTATACATAATTTATTTTTCATTTTATAGCTCTGTTTGTAATTTAATATTTTGAATTTTCTATCACTCTGATCAAAAATTTTGAAAATTATCTCAGTTATTAGTAAAGATAAAGCGATAAAAATTTTACTGGTGTTATAAGTAGGTCTCCAGAACTACGTATACATAATTTATTTTTCATTTTATAGCTCTGTTCGTAATTTAATATATTGAATTTTCTATCACTCTGATCAAAAATTTTGAAAATTATCTCAGCTATTAGTAGAGATAAAGCGATAAAAATTTTACTGGTGTTATACGTAGGTCTCCAGAATTACGTATACATAATATATTTTTCATTTTATAGCTCTGTTCGTAATTTAATATACTGAATTTTCTATCACTCTGATCAAAAATTTGAAAATTATCTCAGCTATTAGTAGAGATAAAGCGATAAAAATTTTACTGGTGTTATACGTAGGTTTTCAGAACTACGTATACATAATTTATTTTTCATTTTATAGCTCCGTTCGTAATTTAATATATTGAATTTTCTATCACTCTGAAAAATTTTGAAAAGTATCTCAGCTATTAGTAGATATAAAACGATAAAAATTTCACTGGTGTTATACGTAGGTCTCCAGAACTACGTATACATAATTTATTTTTCATTTCATTGCTCTGTTCGTAATTTAATATATTGAATTTTCTATCACTCTGATCAAAAATTTTGAAAATTATCTCAGCTATTAGTAGAGATAAAGCGATAAAAATTTTACTGGTGTTATAAGTAGGTCTACAGAACTACGTATACATAATTTATTTTTCATTTTATAGCTCTGTTCGTAATTTAATATATTGAATTTTCTATCACTCTGATCAAAAATTTTGAAAATTTTCTCAGCTATTAGTAGAGATAAAGCAATAAAAATTTTACTGGTGTTATACGTAGGTCTCCAGAATTACGTATACATAATTTATTTTTCATTTTATAGCTCTGTTCGTAATTTAATATATTGAATTTTCTATCACTCTGATCAAAAATTTTGAAAATTATCTCAGCTATTAGTAGAGATAAAGCGATAAAAATTTTACTGGTGTTATACGTAGGTCTCCAAAACTACGTATACATAATTTATTTTTTATTTTATAGCTCCGTTCGTAATTTAATATATTAAATTTTCTATCACTCTGAAAAATTTTGAAAATTATCTCAGCTATTAGTAGATATAAAGCGATAAAAATTTCACTGGTGTTATACGTAGGTCTTCAGAACTACGTATACATAATTTATTTTTCATTTTACAGCTCTGTTCGTAATTTAATATATTGAATTTTCTATCACTCTGATCAAAAATTTTGAAAATTATCTCAGCTATTAGTAGAGATAAAGCGATAAAAATTTTACTCGTGTTATACGTAGGTCTCCAGAACTACGTATACATAATTTATTTATCATTTTATAGCTCCGTTCGTAATTTAATATATTGAATTTTCTATCACTCTGAAAAATTTTGAAAATTATCTCAGCTATTAGTAGATATAAAGCGATAAAAATTTCACTGGTGTTATACGTAGGTCTCCAGAACTACGTATACATAATTTATTTTTCATTTTACAGCTCTGTTCGTAATTTAATATATTGAATTTTCTATCACTCTGATCAAAAATTTTGAAAATTATCTCAGCTATTAGTAGAGATAAAGCGATAAAAATTTTACTCGTGTTATACGTAGGTCTCCAGAACTACGTATACATAATTTATTTATCATTTTATAGCTCCGTTCGTAATTTAATATATTGAATTTTCTATCACTCTGAAAAATTTTGAAAATTATCTCAGCTATTAGTAGATATAAAGCGATAAAAATTTCACTGGTGTTATACGTAGGTCTCCAGAACTACGTATACATAATTTATTTTTCATTTTATTGCTCTGTTCGTAATTTAATATATTGAATTTTCTATCACTCTGATCAAAAATTTTGAAAATTATCTCAGCTATTAGTAGAGATAAAGCGATAAAAATTTTGCTGGTGTTATAAGTAGGTCTCCAGAACTACGTATACATAATTTATTTTTCATTTTATAGCTCTGTTCGTAATTTAATATATTGAATTTTCTATCACTCTGATCAAAAATTTTGAAAATTATCTCAGCTATTAGTAGAGATAAAGCGATAAAAATTTTACTGGTGTTATACGTAGGTCTCCAGAATTACGTATACATAATTTATTTTTCATTTTATAGCTCTGTTCGTAATTTAATATATTGAATTTTCTATCACTCTGATCAAAAATTTTGAAAATTATCTCAGCTATTAGTAGAGATAAAGCGATAAAAATTTTACTGGTGTTATACGTAGGTCTCCAAAACTACGTATACATAATTTATTTTTCATTTTATTAATTTAATATATTGAATTTTCTCTCACTCTGAAAAATTTTGAAAATTATCTCAGCTATTAGTAGATATAAAGCGATAAAAATTTCACTGGTGTTATACGTAGGTCTCCAGAACTACGTATACATAATTTATTTTTCATTTTATAGCTCCGTTCGTAATTTAATATACTGAACTTTCTATCACTCTGAAAAATTTTGAAAATTATCTCAGCTATTAGTAGATATAAAGCGATAAAAATTTCACTGGTGTTATACGTAGGTCTCCAAAACTACGTATACATAATTTATTTTTCATTTTATAGCTCTGTTCGTAATTTAATATATTGAATTTTCTATCACTCTGATCAAAAATTTTGAAAATTATCTCAGCTATTAGTAGAGATAAAGCGATAAAAATTTTACTGGTGTTATAAGTAGGTCTCCAGAACTACGTATACATAATTTATTTTTCATTTTATAGCTCTGTTCGTAATTTAATATATTTAATTTTCTATCACTCTGATCAAAAATTTTGAAAATTATCTCAGCTATTAATAGAGATAAAGCGATAAAAATTTTACTGGTGTTATACGTAGGTCTTCAGAACTACGTATACATAATTTATTTTTCATTTTATATCTCTGTTCGTAATTTAATATACTGAATTTTCTATCACTCTGATCAAAAATTTTGAAAATTATCTCAGCTATTAGTAAATATAAAGCGATAAAGATTTTACTCGTGTTATACGTAGGTCTCCAGAACTACGTATACATAATTTATTTTTCATTTTATAGCTTTGTTCGTTATTTAATATATTGAATTTTCTATCACTCTGATCAAAAATTTTGAAAATTATCTCAGCTATTAGTAGATATAAAGCGATAAAAATTTCACTGGTGTTATACGTAGGTCTCCAGAACTACGTATACATAATTTATTTTTCATTTTATAGCTCTGTTCGTAATTTAATATATTGAATTTTCTATCACTCTGAAAAATTTTGAAAATTATCTCAGCTATTAGTAGAGATAAAGCGATAAAAATTTCACTGGTGTTATAAGTAGGTCTCCAGAACTACGTATACATAATTTAATTTTTATTTTATAGCTTTGTTCGTAATTTAATATATTGAATTTTCTATCACTCTGATCAAAAATTTTGAAAATTATCTCAGCTATTAGTAGAGATAAAGCGATAAAAATTTTACTGGTGTTATACGTAGATCTCCAGAACTACGTATACATAATTTATTTATCATTTTATAGCTCTGTTCGTAATTTAATATATTGAATTTTCTATCACTTTGATCAAAAATTTTGAAAATTGTCTCAGCTATTAGTAAATATAAAGCGACAAAAATTTCACTGGTGTTATACGTAGGTCTCCAGAACTACGTACACATAATTTATTTTTCATTTTATAGCTCCGTTCGTAATTTAATATATTGAACTTTCTATCACTCTGAAAAATTTTGAAAATTATCTCAGCTATTAGTAGATATAAAGCGATAAAAATTTTACTGGTGTTATACGTAGGTCTCCAGAACTACGTATACATAATTTATTTTTCATTTTATAGCTCTGTTCGTAATTTAATATATTGAATTTTCTATCACTCTGATCAAAAATTTTGAAAATTATCTCAGCTATTAGTAGAGATAAAGCGATAAAAATTTTACTGGTGTTATACGTAGGTCTCCAGAACTACGTATACATAATTTATTTTTCATTTTATAGCTCTGTTCGTAATTTAATATATTTAATTTTCTATCACTCTGATCAAAAATTTTGAAAATTATCTCAGCTATTAGTAGAGATAAAGCGATAAAAATTTTACTGGTGTTATACGTAGGTCTTCAGAACTACGTATACATAATTTATTTTTCATTTTATATCTCTGTTCGTAATTTAATATACTGAATTTTCTATCACTCTGATCAAAAATTTTGTAAATTATCTCAGCTATTAGTAAATATAAAGCGATAAAAATTTTACTCGTGTTATACGTAGGTCTCCAGAACTACGTATACATAATTTATTTTTCATTTTATAGCTCCGTTCGTAATTTAATATATTGAATTTTCTATCACTCTGAAAAATTTTGAAAATTATCTCAGCTATTAGTAGATATAAAGCGATAAAAATTTCACTGGTGTTATACGTAGGTCTCCAGAACTACGTATACATAATTTATTTTTCATTTTATAGCTTTGTTCGTAATTTAATATATTGAATTTTCTATCACTCTGATCAAAAATTTTGAAAATTATCTCAGCTATTAGTAAAGATAAAGCGATAAAAATTTTACTGATGTTATACGTAGGTCTTCAAAACTACGTATACATAATTTATTTTTCATTTTATAGCTTTGTTCGTAATTTAATATATTGAATTTTCTATCACTCTGATCAAAAATTTTGAAAATTATCTCAGCTATTAGTAGAGATAAAGCGATAAAAATTTTACTGGTGTTATACGTAGATCTCCAGAACTACGTATACATAATTTATTTATCATTTTATAGCTCTGTTCGTAATTTAATATATTGAATTTTCTATCACTTTGATCAAAAATTTTGAAAATTGTCTCAGCTATTAGTAAATATAAAGCGACAAAAATTTCACTGGTGTTATACGTAGGTCTCCAGAACTACGTACACATAATTTATTTTTCATTTTATAGCTCCGTTCGTAATTTAATATATTGAACTTTCTATCACTCTGAAAAATTTTGAAAATTATCTCAGCTATTAGTAGATATAAAGCGATAAAAATTTTACTGGTGTTATACGTAGGTCTCCAGAACTACGTATACATAATTTATTTTTCATTTTATAGCTCTGTTCGTAATTTAATATATTGAATTTTCTATCACTCTGATCAAAAATTTTGAAAATTATCTCAGCTATTAGTAGAGATAAAGCGATAAAAATTTTACTGGTGTTATACGTAGGTCTCCAGAACTACGTATACATAATTTATTTTTCATTTTATAGCTCTGTTCGTAATTTAATATATTTAATTTTCTATCACTCTGATCAAAAATTTTGAAAATTATCTCAGCTATTAGTAGAGATAAAGCGATAAAAATTTTACTGGTGTTATACGTAGGTCTTCAGAACTACGTATACATAATTTATTTTTTATTTTATATCTCTGTTCGTAATTTAATATACTGAATTTTCTATCACTCTGATCAAAAATTTTGAAAATTATCTCAGCTATTAGTAAATATAAAGCGATAAAAATTTTACTCGTGTTATACGTAGGTCTCCAGAACTACGTATACATAATTTATTTTTCATTTTATAGCTCCGTTCGTAATTTAATATATTGAATTTTCTATCACTCTGAAAAATTTTGAAAATTATCTCAGCTATTAGTAGATATAAAGCGATAAAAATTTCACTGGTGTTATACGTAGGTCTCCAGAACTACGTATACATAATTTATTTTTCATTTTATAGCTTTGTTCGTAATTTAATATATTGAATTTTCTATCACTCTGATCAAAAATTTTGAAAATTATCTCAGCTATTAGTAAAGATAAAGCGATAAAAATTTTACTGATGTTATACGTAGGTCTTCAAAACTACGTATACATAATTTATTTTTCATTTTATAGCTTTGTTCGTAATTTAATATATTGAATTTTCTATCACTCTGATCAAAAATTTTGAAAATTATCTCAGCTATTAGTAGAGATAAAGCGATAAAAATTTTACTGGTGTTATACGTAGGTCTCCAAAACTACGTATACATAATTTATTTTTCAATTTTATAGCTCTGTTCGTAATTTAATATATTTAATTTTCTATCACTCTGATCAAAAATTTTGAAAATTATCTCAGCTATTAGTAGAGATAATGCGACAAAAATTTTATTGGTGTTATACGTACGTCTCCAGAACTACGTATACATAATTTATTTTTTATTTTATAGCTCTGTTCGTAATTTAATATATTGAATTTTGTATCACTCTGATCAAAAATTTTGAAAATTTTCTCAGCTATTAGTAGAGATAAAGAGATAAAAATTTTACTGGTATTATACGTAGGTTTCCAGAACTACGTATACATAATTTATTTTTCATTTTATAGCTCTGTTTGTAATTTAATATTTTGAATTTTCTATCACTCTGATCAAAAATTTTGAAAATTATCTCAGTTATTAGTAAAGATAAAGCGATAAAAATTTTACTGGTGTTATAAGTAGGTCTCCAGAACTACGTATACATAATTTATTTTTCATTTTATAGCTCTGTTCGTAATTTAATATATTGAATTTTCTATCACTCTGATCAAAAATTTTGAAAATTATCTCAGCTATTAGTAGAGATAAAGCGATAAAAATTTTACTGGTGTTATACGTAGGTCTCCAGAATTACGTATACATAATATATTTTTCATTTTATAGCTCTGTTCGTAATTTAATATACTGAATTTTCTATCACTCTGATCAAAAATTTGAAAATTATCTCAGCTATTAGTAGAGATAAAGCGATAAAAATTTTACTGGTGTTATACGTAGGTTTTCAGAACTACGTATACATAATTTATTTTTCATTTTATAGCTCCGTTCGTAATTTAATATATTGAATTTTCTATCACTCTGAAAAATTTTGAAAAGTATCTCAGCTATTAGTAGATATAAAACGATAAAAATTTCACTGGTGTTATACGTAGGTCTCCAGAACTACGTATACATAATTTATTTTTCATTTCATTGCTCTGTTCGTAATTTAATATATTGAATTTTCTATCACTCTGATCAAAAATTTTGAAAATTATCTCAGCTATTAGTAGAGATAAAGCGATAAAAATTTTACTGGTGTTATAAGTAGGTCTACAGAACTACGTATACATAATTTATTTTTCATTTTATAGCTCTGTTCGTAATTTAATATATTGAATTTTCTATCACTCTGATCAAAAATTTTGAAAATTTTCTCAGCTATTAGTAGAGATAAAGCAATAAAAATTTTACTGGTGTTATACGTAGGTCTCCAGAATTACGTATACATAATTTATTTTTCATTTTATAGCTCTGTTCGTAATTTAATATATTGAATTTTCTATCACTCTGATCAAAAATTTTGAAAATTATCTCAGCTATTAGTAGAGATAAAGCGATAAAAATTTTACTGGTGTTATACGTAGGTCTCCAAAACTACGTATACATAATTTATTTTTTATTTTATAGCTCCGTTCGTAATTTAATATATTAAATTTTCTATCACTCTGAAAAATTTTGAAAATTATCTCAGCTATTAGTAGATATAAAGCGATAAAAATTTCACTGGTGTTATACGTAGGTCTTCAGAACTACGTATACATAATTTATTTTTCATTTTACAGCTCTGTTCGTAATTTAATATATTGAATTTTCTATCACTCTGATCAAAAATTTTGAAAATTATCTCAGCTATTAGTAGAGATAAAGCGATAAAAATTTTACTCGTGTTATACGTAGGTCTCCAGAACTACGTATACATAATTTATTTATCATTTTATAGCTCCGTTCGTAATTTAATATATTGAATTTTCTATCACTCTGAAAAATTTTGAAAATTATCTCAGCTATTAGTAGATATAAAGCGATAAAAATTTCACTGGTGTTATACGTAGGTCTCCAGAACTACGTATACATAATTTATTTTTCATTTTACAGCTCTGTTCGTAATTTAATATATTGAATTTTCTATCACTCTGATCAAAAATTTTGAAAATTATCTCAGCTATTAGTAGAGATAAAGCGATAAAAATTTTACTCGTGTTATACGTAGGTCTCCAGAACTACGTATACATAATTTATTTATCATTTTATAGCTCCGTTCGTAATTTAATATATTGAATTTTCTATCACTCTGAAAAATTTTGAAAATTATCTCAGCTATTAGTAGATATAAAGCGATAAAAATTTCACTGGTGTTATACGTAGGTCTCCAGAACTACGTATACATAATTTATTTTTCATTTTATTGCTCTGTTCGTAATTTAATATATTGAATTTTCTATCACTCTGATCAAAAATTTTGAAAATTATCTCAGCTATTAGTAGAGATAAAGCGATAAAAATTTTGCTGGTGTTATAAGTAGGTCTCCAGAACTACGTATACATAATTTATTTTTCATTTTATAGCTCTGTTCGTAATTTAATATATTGAATTTTCTATCACTCTGATCAAAAATTTTGAAAATTATCTCAGCTATTAGTAGAGATAAAGCGATAAAAATTTTACTGGTGTTATACGTAGGTCTCCAGAATTACGTATACATAATTTATTTTTCATTTTATAGCTCTGTTCGTAATTTAATATATTGAATTTTCTATCACTCTGATCAAAAATTTTGAAAATTATCTCAGCTATTAGTAGAGCTAAAGCGATAAAAATTTTACTGGTGTTATACGTAGGTCTCCAAAACTACGTATACATAATTTATTTTTCATTTTATTAATTTAATATATTGAATTTTCTCTCACTCTGAAAAATTTTGAAAATTATCTCAGCTATTAGTAGATATAAAGCGATAAAAATTTCACTGGTGTTATACGTAGGTCTCCAGAACTACGTATACATAATTTATTTTTCATTTTATAGCTCCGTTCGTAATTTAATATACTGAACTTTCTATCACTCTGAAAAATTTTGAAAATTATCTCAGCTATTAGTAGATATAAAGCGATAAAAATTTCACTGGTGTTATACGTAGGTCTCCAAAACTACGTATACATAATTTATTTTTCATTTTATAGCTCTGTTCGTAATTTAATATATTGAATTTTCTATCACTCTGATCAAAAATTTTGAAAATTATCTCAGCTATTAGTAGAGATAAAGCGATAAAAATTTTACTGGTGTTATAAGTAGGTCTCCAGAACTACGTATACATAATTTATTTTTCATTTTATAGCTCTGTTCGTAATTTAATATATTTAATTTTCTATCACTCTGATCAAAAATTTTGAAAATTATCTCAGCTATTAATAGAGATAAAGCGATAAAAATTTTACTGGTGTTATACGTAGGTCTTCAGAACTACGTATACATAATTTATTTTTCATTTTATATCTCTGTTCGTAATTTAATATACTGAATTTTCTATCACTCTGATCAAAAATTTTGAAAATTATCTCAGCTATTAGTAAATATAAAGCGATAAAGATTTTACTCGTGTTATACGTAGGTCTCCAGAACTACGTATACATAATTTATTTTTCATTTTATAGCTTTGTTCGTTATTTAATATATTGAATTTTCTATCACTCTGATCAAAAATTTTGAAAATTATCTCAGCTATTAGTAGATATAAAGCGATAAAAATTTCACTGGTGTTATACGTAGGTCTCCAGAACTACGTATACATAATTTATTTTTCATTTTATAGCTCTGTTCGTAATTTAATATATTGAATTTTCTATCACTCTGAAAAATTTTGAAAATTATCTCAGCTATTAGTAGAGATAAAGCGATAAAAATTTCACTGGTGTTATAAGTAGGTCTCCAGAACTACGTATACATAATTTATTTTTTATTTTATAGCTTTGTTCGTAATTTAATATATTGAATTTTCTATCACTCTGATCAAAAATTTTGAAAATTATCTCAGCTATTAGTAGAGATAAAGCGATAAAAATTTTACTGGTGTTATACGTAGATCTCCAGAACTACGTATACATAATTTATTTATCATTTTATAGCTCTGTTCGTAATTTAATATATTGAATTTTCTATCACTTTGATCAAAAATTTTGAAAATTGTCTCAGCTATTAGTAAATATAAAGCGACAAAAATTTCACTGGTGTTATACGTAGGTCTCCAGAACTACGTACACATAATTTATTTTTCATTTTATAGCTCCGTTCGTAATTTAATATATTGAACTTTCTATCACTCTGAAAAATTTTGAAAATTATCTCAGCTATTAGTAGATATAAAGCGATAAAAATTTTACTGGTGTTATACGTAGGTCTCCAGAACTACGTATACATAATTTATTTTTCATTTTATAGCTCTGTTCGTAATTTAATATATTGAATTTTCTATCACTCTGATCAAAAATTTTGAAAATTATCTCAGCTATTAGTAGAGATAAAGCGATAAAAATTTTACTGGAGTTATACGTAGGTCTCCAGAACTACGTATACATAATTTATTTTTCATTTTATAGCTCTGTTCGTAATTTAATATATTTAATTTTCTATCACTCTGATCAAAAATTTTGAAAATTATCTCAGCTATTAGTAGAGATAAAGCGATAAAAATTTTACTGGTGTTATACGTAGGTCTTCAGAACTACGTATACATAATTTATTTTTCATTTTATATCTCTGTTCGTAATTTAATATACTGAATTTTCTATCACTCTGATCAAAAATTTTGTAAATTATCTCAGCTATTAGTAAATATAAAGCGATAAAAATTTTACTCGTGTTATACGTAGGTCTCCAGAACTACGTATACATAATTTATTTTTCATTTTATAGCTCCGTTCGTAATTTAATATATTGAATTTTCTATCACTCTGAAAAATTTTGAAAATTATCTCAGCTATTAGTAGATATAAAGCGATAAAAATTTCACTGGTGTTATACGTAGGTCTCCAGAACTACGTATACATAATTTATTTTTCATTTTATAGCTTTGTTCGTAATTTAATATATTGAATTTTCTATCACTCTGATCAAAAATTTTGAAAATTATCTCAGCTATTAGTAAAGATAAAGCGATAAAAATTTTACTGATGTTATACGTAGGTCTTCAAAACTACGTATACATAATTTATTTTTCATTTTATAGCTTTGTTCGTAATTTAATATATTGAATTTTCTATCACTCTGATCAAAAATTTTGAAAATTATCTCAGCTATTAGTAGAGATAAAGCGATAAAAATTTTACTGGTGTTATACGTAGGTCTCCAAAACTACGTATACATAATTTATTTTTCAATTTTATAGCTCTGTTCGTAATTTAATATATTTAATTTTCTATCACTCTGATCAAAAATTTTGAAAATTATCTCAGCTATTAGTAGAGATAATGCGACAAAAATTTTATTGGTGTTATACGTACGTCTCCAGAACTACGTATACATAATTTATTTTTTATTTTATAGCTCTGTTCGTAATTTAATATATTGAATTTTGTATCACTCTGATCAAAAATTTTGAAAATTTTCTCAGCTATTAGTAGAGATAAAGAGATAAAAATTTTACTGGTATTATACGTAGGTTTCCAGAACTACGTATACATAATTTATTTTTCATTTTATAGCTCTGTTTGTAATTTAATATTTTGAATTTTCTATCACTCTGATCAAAAATTTTGAAAATTATCTCAGTTATTAGTAAAGATAAAGCGATAAAAATTTTACTGGTGTTATACTTAAATTTCCAGAACTACGTATACATAATTTATTTTTCATTTTATAGCTCTGTTCGTAATTTAATATATTGAATTTTCTATCACTCTGATCAAAAATTTTGAAAATTATCTCAGCTATTAGTAGAGATGAAGCGATAAACATTTTACTGGTGTTATACGTAAGTCTCCAAAACTACGTATACATAGTTTATTTTTTATTTTATAGCTCTGTTCGTAATTTAATATATTGAATTTTCTATCACTCTCATCAAAAATTTTGAAAATTATCTCAGCTGTTAGTAGAGATAAAGCAATAAAAATTTTACGTACGTAGGTCTCCAAAAGTACGTATACATAATTAATTTTTTATTTTATAGCTCTGTTCGTAATTTAATATATTGAATTTTCTATCACTCTGATCAAAAATTTTGAAAATTATCTCAGCTATTAGTAGAGATAAAGCAATAAAAATTTTACTGGTGTTATACGTGGATCTCTAGAACTACGTATACATAATTTATTTTTCATTTTATAGCTCTGTTCGTAATTTAATATATTGAATTTTCTATCACTCTGAAAAATTTTGAAAATTATCTCAGCTATTAGTAGAGATGAAGCGATAAAAATTTTACTGGTGTTATACGTAGGTTTCCAAAACTACGTATACATAATTTATTTTTTATTTTATAGCTCTGTTCGTAATTTAATATATTGAATTTTCTATCACTCTGATCAAAAATTTTGAAAATTATCTCAGCTATTAGTAGAGATAAAGCGATAAAAATTTTAGTGATGTTATACGTAGGTCTCCAGAACTACGTATACATAATTTATTTTTTATTTTATAGCTCTGTTCGTAATTTAATATATTGAATTTTCTATCACTCTCATCAAAAATTTTGAAAATTATCTCAGCTATTAGTAGAGATAAAGCGATAAAAATTTACTGGTGTTATACGTAGGTCTCCAAAACTACGTATACATAATTTATTTTTTATTTTATAGCTCTGTTCGTAATTTAATATATTGAATTTTCTATCACTCTGATCAAAAATTTTGAAAATTATCTCAGCTATTAGTAGAGATAAAGCGATAAAAATTTACTGGTGTTATACGTAGGTCTCCAAAACTACGTATACATAATTTATTTTTTATTTTATAGCTCTGTTCGTAATTTAATATATTGAATTTTCTATCACTCTCATCAAAAATTTTGAAAATTATCTCAGCTATTAGTAGAGATAAAGCGATAAAAATTTACTGGTGTTATACGTAGGTCTCCAAAACTACGTATACATAATTTATTTTTTATTTTATAGCTCTGTTCGTAATTTAATATATTGAATTTTCTATCACTCTGAAAAATTTTGAAAATTATCTCAGCTATTAGTAGAGATGAAGCGATAAAAATTTTACTGGTGTTATACGTAGGTTTCCAAAACTACGTATACAGAATTTATTTTTTATTTTATAGCTCTGTTCGTAATTTAATATATTGAATTTTCTATCACTCTCATCAAAAATTTTGAAAATTATCTCAGCTATTAGTAGAGATAAAGCGATAAAAATTTACTGGTGTTATACGTAGGTCTCCAAAACTACGTATACATAATTTATTTTTTATTTTATAGCTCTGTTCGTAATTTAATATATTGAATTTTCTATCACTCTGAAAAATTTTGAAAATTATCTCAGCTATTAGTAGAGATGAAGCGATAAAAATTTTACTGGTGTTATACGTAGGTTTCCAAAACTACGTATACAGAATTTATTTTTTATTTTATAGCTCTGTTCGTAATTTAATATATTGAATTTTCTATCACTCTGATCAAAAATTTTGAAAATTATCTCAGCTATTAGTAGATATAAAGCGATAAAAATTTCACTGGTGTTATACGTAGGTCTCCAGAACTACGTATACATAATTTATTTATCATTTTATAGCTCTGTTCGTAATTTAATATATTGAATTTTCTATCACTCTGATCAAAAATTTTGAAAATTATCTCAGCTATTAGTAAATATAAAGCGACAAAAATTTTACTCGTGTTATACGTAGGTCTCCAGAACTACGTATACATAATTTATTTTTCATTTTATAGCTCCGTTCGTAATTTAATATATTGAATTTTCTATCACTCTGAAAAATTTTGAAAATTATCTCAGCTATTAGTAGATATAAAGCGATAAAAATTTCACTGGTGTTATACGTAGGTCTCCAGAACTACGTATATATAATTTATTTTTCATTTTATAGCTCTGTTCGTAATTTAATATATTGAATTTTCTATCACTCTGATCAAAAATTTTGAAAATTATCTCAGCTATTAGTAGAGATAAAGCGATAAAAATTTTACTGGTGTTATAAGTAGGTTTCCAGAACTACGTATACATAATTTATTTTTCATTTTATAGCTCTGTTCGTAATTTAATATATTGAATTTTCTATCACTCTGATCAAAAATTTTGAAAATTATCTCAGCTATTAGTAGAGATAAAGCGATAAAAATTTTACTGGTGTTATACGTAGGTCTCCAAAACTACGTATACATAATTTATTTTTCAATTTTATAGCTCTGTTCGTAATTTAATATATTTAATTTTCTATCACTCTGATCAAAAATTTTGAAAATTATCTCAGCTATTAGTAGAGATAATGCGACAAAAATTTTATTGGTGTTATACGTACGTCTCCAGAACTACGTATACATAATTTATTTTTTATTTTATAGCTCTCTTCGTAATTTAATATATTGAATTTTATATCACTCTGATCAAAAATTTTGAAAATTATCTCAGCTATTAGTAGAGATAAAGAGATAAAAATTTTACTGGTGTTATACGTAGGTCTCCAGAACTACGTATACATAATTTATTTTTCATTTTATAGTTCTGTTTGTAATTTAATATTTTGAATTTTCTATCACTCTGATCAAAAATTTTGAAAATTATCTCAGCTATTAGTAGAGATAAAGCGATAAAAATTTTACTGGTGTTATAAGTAGGTCTCCAGAACTACGTATACATAATTTATTTTTCATTTTATAGCTCTGTTCGTAATTTAATATAATGAATTTTTTATCACTCTGATCAAAAATTTTAAAAATTATCTCAGCTATTAGTAGAGATAAAGCGATAAAAATTTTACTGGTGTTATACGTAGGTTTTCAGAACTACGTATACATAATTTATTTTTCATTTTATAGCTCTGTTAGTAATTTAATATATTGAATTTTCTATCACTCTGATCAAAAATTTTGAAAATTATCTCAGCTATTAGTAGAGATAAAGCGATAAAAATTTTACTGGTGTTATACGTAGGTCTCCAAAACTACGTATACATAATTTATTTTTCAATTTTATAGCTCTGTTCGTAATTTAATATATTTAATTTTCTATCACTCTGATCAAAAATTTTGAAAATTATCTCAGCTATTAGTAGAGATAATGCGACAAAAATTTTATTGGTGTTATACGTTCGTCTCCAGAACTACGTATACATAATTTATTTTTTATTTTATAGCTCTGTTCGTAATTTAATATATTGAATTTTCTATCACTCTGATCAAAAATTTTGAAAATTATCTCAGCTACTAGTAGAGATAAAGCGATAAAAATTTTACTGGTGTTATACGTAGGTCTCCAGAACTACGTATACATAATTTATTTATCATTTTATAGCTCTGTTCGTAATTTAATATATTGAATTTTCTATCACTCTGATCAAAAATTTTGAAAATTATCTCAGCTATTAGTAGAGATAAAGCGATAAAAATTTTACTGGTGTTATAAGTAGGTCTCCAGAACTACGTATACATAATTTATTTTTCATTTTATAGCTCTGTTCGTAATTTAATATAATGAATTTTTTATCACTCTGATCAAAAATTTTAAAAATTATCTCAGCTATTAGTAGAGATAAAGCCATAAAAATTTTACTGCTGTTATACGTAGGTCTCCAGAACTACGCATACATAATTTATTTTTCATTTTATAGCTCTGTTCGTAATTTAATGTATTAAATTTTCTATCACTCTGATCAAAAATTTTAAAAATTATCTCAGCTATTAGTAGAGATAAAGCGATAAAAATTTTACTGGTGTTATACGTAGGTCTCCAGAACTACGTATACATAATTTATTTTTCATTTTATAGCTCTGTTTGTAATTTAATATATTGAATTTTCTATCACTCTGATCAAAAATTTTGAAAATTATCTCAGCTATTAGTAAAGATAAAGCGATAAAAATTTTACTGGTGTTATACGTAGGTCTTCAGAACTACGTATACATAAATTATTTTTTATTTTATAGCTCTTTTCGTAATTTAATATATTGAATTTTCTATCACTCTGATCAAAAATTTTGAAAATTATCTCAGCTATTAGTAAATATAAAGCAATAATAATTTTACTCGTGTTATACGTAGGTCTCCAGAAATACGTATACATAATTTATTTTTCATTTTATATCTCTGTTCGTAATTTAATATATTGAATTTTCTATCACTCTGATCAAAAATTTTGAAAATTATCTCAGCTATTAGTAGAGATAAAGCGATAAAAATTTTACCGGTGTTATACGTAGGTCTCCAGAACTACGCATACATAATTTATTTTTCATTTTATAGCTCTGTTCGTAATTCAATAAATTGAATTTTCTATCACTCTGATCAAAAATTTTGAAAATTATCTCACCTATTAGTAGAGATAAAGCGATAAAAATTTTACTGGTGTTATACGTAGGTTTTCAGAACTAAGTATACATAATTTATTTTTCATTTTATAGCTCTGTTAGTAATTTAATATATTGAATTTTCTATCACTCTGATCAAAAATTTTGAAAATTATCTCAGCTATTAGTAGAGATAAAGCGATAAAAATTTTACTGGTGTTATAAGTAGGTCTCCAGAACAACGTATACATAATCAATTTTTCATTTTATAGCTCTGTTCGTAATTTAATATAATGAATTTTCTATCACTCTGATCAAAAATTTTAAAAATTATCTCAGCTATTAGTAGAGATAAAGCCATAAAAATTTTACTGCTGTTATACGTAGGTCTCCAGAACTACGCATACATAATTTATTTTTCATTTTATAGCTCTGTTCGTAATTTAATATATTAAATTTTCTATCACTCTGATCAAAAATTTTAAAAATTATCTCAGCTATTAGTAGAGATAAAGCGATAAAAATTTTACTGGTGTTATGCGTAGGTCTCCAGAACTACGTATACATAATTTATTTTTCATTTTATAGCTCTGTTTGTAATTTAATATATTGAATTTTCTATCACTCTGATCAAAAATTTTGAAAATTATCTCAGCTATTAGTAAAGATAAAGCGATAAAAATTTTACTGGTGTTATACGTAGGTCTTCAGAACTACGTATACATAAATTATTTTTTATTTTATAGCTCTTTTCGTAATTTAATATATTGAATTTTCTATCACTCTGATCAAAAATTTTGAAAATTATCTCAGCTATTAGTAAATATAAAGCAATAATAATTTTACTCGTGTTATACGTAGGTCTCCAGAAATACGTATACATAATTTATTTTTCATTTTATATCTCTGTTCGTAATTTAATATATTGAATTTTCTATCACTCTGATCAAAAATTTTGAAAATTATCTCAGCTATTAGTAGAGATAAAGCGATAAAAATTTTACCGGTATTATACGCAGGTCTCCAGAACTACGCATACATAATTTATTTTTCATTTTATAGCTCTGTTCGTAATTTAATATATTGAATTTTCTATCACTCTGATCAAAAATTTTGAAAATTATCTCACCTATTAGTAGAGATAAAGCGATAAAAATTTTACTGGTGTTATACGTAGGTTTTCAGAACTACGTATACATAATTTATTTTTCATTTTATAGCTCTGTTCGTAATTTAATATATTGAATTTTCTATCACTCTGATCAAAAATTTTGAAAATTATCTCAGCTATTAGTAGAGATGAAGCGATAAAAATTTTACTGGTGTTATACGTAGGTTTCCAAAACTACGTATACAGAATTTATTTTTTATTTTATAGCTCTGTTCGTAATTTAATATATTGAATTTTCTATCACTCTGATCAAAAATTTTGAAAATTATCTCAGCTATTAGTAGATATAAAGCGATAAAAATTTCACTGGTGTTATACGTAGGTCTCCAGAACTACGTATACATAATTTATTTATCATTTTATAGCTCTGTTCGTAATTTAATATATTGAATTTTCTATCACTCTGATCAAAAATTTTGAAAATTATCTCAGCTATTAGTAGAGATAAAGCGATAAAAATTTTACTGGTGTTATACGTAGGTTTCCAGAACTACGTATACATAATTTATTTATCATTTTATAGCTCTGTTCGTAATTTAATATATTGAATTTTCTATCACTCTGATCAAAAATTTTGAAAATTATCTCAGCTATTAGTAGAGATAAAGCGATAAAAATTTTACTGGTGTTATAAGTAGGTCTCCAGAACTACGTATACATAATTTATTTTTCATTTTATATCTCTGTTCGTAATTTAATATACTGAATTTTCTATCACTTTGATCAAAAATTTTGAAAATTATCTCAGCTATTAGTAAATATAAAGCGACAAAAATTTTACTCGTGTTATACGTAGGTCTCCAGAACTACGTATACATAATTTATTTTTCATTTTATAGCTCCGTTCGTAATTTAATATATTGAATTTTCTATCACTCTGAAAAATTTTGAAAATTATCTCAGCTATTAGTAGATATAAAGCGATAAAAATTTCACTGGTGTTATACGTAGGTCTCCAGAACTACGTATATATAATTTATTTTTCATTTTATAGCTCTGTTCGTAATTTAATATATTGAATTTTCTATCACTCTGATCAAAAATTTTGAAAATTATCTCAGCTATTAGTAGAGATAAAGCGATAAAAATTTTACTGGTGTTATAAGTAGGTTTCCAGAACTACGTATACATAATTTATTTTTCATTTTATAGCTCTGTTCGTAATTTAATATATTGAATTTTCTATCACTCTGATCAAAAATTTTGAAAATTATCTCAGCTATTAGTAGAGATAAAGCGATAAAAATTTTACTGGTGTTATACGTAGGTCTCCAAAACTACGTATACATAATTTATTTTTCAATTTTATAGCTCTGTTCGTAATTTAATATATTTAATTTTCTATCACTCTGATCAAAAATTTTGAAAATTATCTCAGCTATTAGTAGAGATAATGCGACAAAAATTTTATTGGTGTTATACGTACGTCTCCAGAACTACGTATACATAATTTATTTTTTATTTTATAGCTCTGTTCGTAATTTAATATATTGAATTTTATATCACTCTGATCAAAAATTTTGAAAATTATCTCAGCTATTAGTAGAGATAAAGAGATAAAAATTTTACTGGTGTTATACGTAGGTCTCCAGAACTACGTATACATAATTTATTTTTCATTTTATAGTTCTGTTTGTAATTTAATATTTTGAATTTTCTATCACTCTGATCAAAAATTTTGAAAATTATCTCAGTTATTAGTAGAGATGAAGCGATAAACATTTTACTGGTGTTATACTTAGGTTTCCAGAACTACGTATACATAATTTATTTTTCATTTTATAGCTCTGTTCGTAATTTAATATATTGAATTTTCTATCACTCTGATCAAAAATTTTGAAAATTATCTCAGCTATTAGTAGAGATAAAGCGATAAAAATTTTACTGGTGTTATAAGTAGGTCTCCAGAACTACGTATACATAATTTATTTTTCATTTTATAGCTCTGTTCGTAATTTAATATAATGAATTTTTTATCACTCTGATCAAAAATTTTAAAAATTATCTCAGCTATTAGTAGAGATAAAGCGATAAAAATTTTACTGGTGTTATACGTAGGTTTTCAGAACTACGTATACATAATTTATTTTTCATTTTATAGCTCTGTTAGTAATTTAATATATTGAATTTTCTATCACTCTGATCAAAAATTTTGAAAATTATCTCAGCTATTAGTAGAGATAAAGCGATAAAAATTTTACTGGTGTTATACGTAGGTCTCCAAAACTACGTATACATAATTTATTTTTCAATTTTATAGCTCTGTTCGTAATTTAATATATTTAATTTTCTATCACTCTGATCAAAAATTTTGAAAATTATCTCAGCTATTAGTGGAGATAATGCGACAAAAATTTTATTGGTGTTATACGTACGTCTCCAGAACTACGTATACATAATTTATTTTTTATTTTATAGCTCTGTTCGTAATTTAATATATTGAATTTTCTATCACTCTGATCAAAAATTTTGAAAATTATCTCAGCTATTAGTAGAGATAAAGCGATAAAAATTTTACTGGTGTTATACGTAGGTCTCCAGAACTACGTATACATAATTTATTTATCATTTTATAGCTCTGTTCGTAATTTAATATATTGAATTTTCTATCACTCTGATCAAAAATTTTGAAAATTATCTCAGCTATTAGTAGAGATAAAGCGATAAAAATTTTACTGGTGTTATAAGTAGGTCTCCAGAACTACGTATACATAATTTATTTTTCATTTTATAGTTCTGTTCGTAATTTAATATAATGAATTTTTTATCACTCTGATCAAAAATTTTAAAAATTATCTCAGCTATTAGTAGAGATAAAGCCATAAAAATTTTACTGCTGTTATACGTAGGTCTCCAGAACTACGCATACATAATTTATTTTTCATTTTATAGCTCTGTTCGTAATTTAATATATTAAATTTTCTATCACTCTGATCAAAAATTTTAAAAATTATCTCAGCTATTAGTAGAGATAAAGCGATAAAAATTTTACTGGTGTTATACGTAGGTCTCCAGAACTACGTATACATAATTTATTTTTCATTTTATAGCTCTGTTTGTAATTTAATATATTGAATTTTCTATCACTCTGATCAAAAATTTTGAAAATTATCTCAGCTATTAGTAAAGATAAAGCGATAAAAATTTTACTGGTGTTATACGTAGGTCTTCAGAACTACGTATACATAAATTATTTTTTATTTTATAGCTCTTTTCGTAATTTAATATATTGAATTTTCTATCACTCTGATCAAAAATTTTGAAAATTATCTCAGCTATTAGTAAATATAAAGCAATAATAATTTTACTCGTGTTATACGTAGGTCTCCAGAAATACGTATACATAATTTATTTTTCATTTTATATTTCTGTTCGTAATTTAATATATTGAATTTTCTATCACTCTGATCAAAAATTTTGAAAATTATCTCAGCTATTAGTAGAGATAAAGCGATAAAAATTTTACCGGTGTTATACGTAGGTCTCCAGAACTACGCATACATAATTTATTTTTCATTTTATAGCTCTGTTCGTAATTCAATAAATTGAATTTTCTATCACTCTGATCAAAAATTTTGAAAATTATCTCACCTATTAGTAGAGATAAAGCGATAAAAATTTTACTGGTGTTATACGTAGGTTTTCAGAACTACGTATACATAATTTATTTTTCATTTTATAGCTCTGTTAGTAATTTAATATATTGAATTTTCTATCACTCTGATCAAAAATTTTGAAAATTATCTCAGCTATTAGTAGAGATAAAGCGATAAAAATTTTACTGGTGTTATAAGTAGGTCTCCAGAACAACGTATACATAATCAATTTTTCATTTTATAGCTCTGTTCGTAATTTAATATAATGAATTTTCTATCACTCTGATCAAAAATTTTAAAAATTATCTCAGCTATTAGTAGAGATAAAGCCATAAAAATTTTACTGCTGTTATACGTAGGTCTCCAGAACTACGCATACATAATTTATTTTTCATTTTATAGCTCTGTTCGTAATTTAATATATTAAATTTTCTATCACTCTGATCAAAAATTTTAAAAATTATCTCAGCTATTAGTAGAGATAAAGCGATAAAAATTTTACTGGTGTTATGCGTAGGTCTCCAGAACTACGTATACATAATTTATTTTTCATTTTATAGCTCTGTTTGTAATTTAATATATTGAATTTTCTATCACTCTGATCAAAAATTTTGAAAATTATCTCAGCTATTAGTAAAGATAAAGCGATAAAAATTTTACTGGTGTTATACGTAGGTCTTCAGAACTACGTATACATAAATTATTTTTAATTTTATAGCTCTTTTCGTAATTTAATATATTGAATTTTCTATCACTCTGATCAAAAATTTTGAAAATTATCTCAGCTATTAGTAAATATAAAGCAATAATAATTTTACTCGTGTTATACGTAGGTCTCCAGAAATACGTATACATAATTTATTTTTCATTTTATATCTCTGTTCGTAATTTAATATATTGAATTTTCTATCACTCTGATCAAAAATTTTGAAAATTATCTCCGCTATTAGTAGAGATAAAGCGATAAAAATTTTACCGGTGTTATACGTAGGTCTCCAGAACTACGCATACATAATTTATTTTTCATTTTATAGCTCTGTTCGTAATTTAATATATTGAATTTTCTATCACTCTGATCAAAAATTTTGAAAATTATCTCACCTATTAGTAGAGATAAAGCGATAAAAATTTTACTGGTGTTATACGTAGGTTTTCAGAACTACGTATACATAATTTATTTTTCATTTTATAGCTCTGTTAGTAATTTAATATATTGAATTTTCTATCACTCTGATCAAAAATTTTGAAAATTATCTCAGCTATTAGTAGAGATGAAGCGATAAAAATTTTACTGGTGTTATACGTAGGTCTCCAAAACTACGTATACATAATTTATTTTTCAATTTTATAGCTCTGTTCGTAATTTAATATATTTAATTTTCTATCACTCTGATCAAAAATTTTGAAAATTATCTCAGCTATTAGTAGAGATAATGCGACAAAAATTTTATTGGTGTTATACGTACGTCTCCAGAACTACGTATACATAATTTATTTTTTATTTTATAGCTCTGTTCGTAATTTAATATATTGAATTTTCTATCACTCTGATCAAAAATTTTGAAAATTATCTCAGCTATTAGTAGAGATAAAGCGATAAAAATTTTACTGGTGTTATACGTAGGTCTCCAGAACTACGTATACATAATTTATTTATCATTTTATAGCTCTGTTCGTAATTTAATATATTGAATTTTCTATCACTCTGATCAAAAATTTTGAAAATTATCTCAGCTATTAGTAGAGATAAAGCTATAAAAATTTTACTGGTGTTATAAGTAGGTCTCCAGAACTACGTATACATAATTTATTTTTCATTTTATAGCTCTGTTCGTAATTTAATATATTGAATTTTCTATCACTCTGATCAAAAATTTTGAAAATTATCTCAGCTATTAGTAGAGATAAAGCGATAAAAATTTTACTGGTGTTATACGTAGGTCTCCAAAACTACGTATACATAATTTATTTTTCAATTTTATAGCTCTGTTCGTAATTTAATATATTTAATTTTCTATCACTCTGATCAAAAATTTTGAAAATTATCTCAGCTATTAGTAGAGATAATGCGACAAAAATTTTATTGGTGTTATACGTACGTCTCCAGAACTACGTATACATAATTTATTTTTTATTTTATAGCTCTGTTCGTAATTTAATATATTGAATTTTCTATCACTCTGATCAAAAATTTTGAAAATTATCTCAGCTATTAGTAAAGATAAAGCGATAAAAATTTTACTGGTGTTATACGTAGGTCTTCAGAACTACGTATACATAAATTATTTTTTATTTTATAGCTCTTTTCGTAATTTAATATATTGAATTTTCTATCACTCTGATCAAAAATTTTGAAAATTATCTCAGCTATTAGTAAATATAAAGCAATAATAATTTTACTCGTGTTATACGTAGGTCTCCAGAAATACGTATACATAATTTATTTTTTATTTTATATCTCTGTTCGTAATTTAATATATTGAATTTTCTATCACTCTGATCAAAAATTTTGAAAATTATCTCAGCTATTAGTAGAGATAAAGCGATAAAAATTTTACTGGTGTTATACGTAGGTCTCCAGAACTACGTATACATAATTTATTTATCATTTTATAGCTCTGTTCGTAATTTAATATATTGAATTTTCTATCACTCTGATCAAAAATTTTGAAAATTATCTCAGCTATTAGTAGAGATAAAGCGATAAAAATTTTACTGGTGTTATAAGTAGGTCTCCAGAACTACGTATACATAATTTATTTTTCATTTTATAACTCTGTTCGTAATTTAATATATTGAATTTTCTATCACTCTGATCAAAAATTTTGAAAATTATCTCAGCTATTAGTAGAGATAAAGCGATAAAAATTTTACTGGTGTTATACGTAGGTCTCCAAAACTACGTATACATAATTTATTTTTCAATTTTATAGCTCTGTTCGTAATTTAATATATTTAATTTTTTATCACTCTGATCAAAAATTTTGAAAATTATCTCAGCTATTAGTAGAGATAATGCGACAAAAATTTTATTGGTGTTATACGTACGTCTCCAGAACTACGTATACATAATTTATTTTTTATTTTATAGCTCTGTTCGTAATTTAATATATTGAATTTTCTATCACTCTGATCAAAAATTTTGAAAATTATCTCAGCTATTAGTAAAGATAAAGCGATAAAAATTTTACTGGTGTTATAAGTAGGTCTCCAGAACTACGTATACATAATTTATTTTTCATTTTATATCTCTGTTCGTAATTTAATATACTGAATTTTCTATCACTTTGATCAAAAATTTTGAAAATTATCTCAGCTATTAGTAAATATAAAGCGATAAAAATTTGACTCGTGTTATACGTAGGTCTCCAGAACTACGTATACATAATTTATTTTTCATTTTATAGCTCCGTTCGTAATTTAATATATTGAATTTTCTATCACTCTGAAAAATTTTGAAAATTATCTCAGCTATTAGTAGATATAAAGCGATAAAAATTTCACTGGTGTTATACGTAGGTCTCCAAAACTACGTATACATAATTTATTTTTCATTTTATAGCTCTGTTCGTAATTTAATATATTGAATTTTCTATCACTCTGATCAAAAATTTTGAAAATTATCTCAGCTATTAGTAGAGATAAAGCGATAAAAATTTTACTGGTGTTATACGTAGGTCTCCAGAACTACGTATACATAATTTATTTATCATTTTATAGCTCTGTTCGTAATTTAATATATTGAATTTTCTATCACTCTGATCAAAAATTTTGAAAATTATCTCAGCTATTAGTAGAGATAAAGCGATAAAAATTTTACTGGTGTTATACGTAGGTCTCCAGAACTACGTATACATAATTTATTTATCATTTTATAGCTCTGTTCGTAATTTAATATATTGAATTTTCTATCACTCTGATCAAAAATTTTGAAAATTATCTCAGCTATTAGTAGAGATAAAGCGATAAAAATTTTACTGGTGTTATACGTAGGTCTCCAGAACTACGTATACATAATTTATTTATCATTTTATAGCTCTGTTCGTAATTTAATATATTGAATTTTCTATCACTCTGATCAAAAATTTTGAAAATTATCTCAGCTATTAGTAGAGATAAAGCGATAAAAATTTTACTGGTGTTATACGTAGGTCTCCAGAACTACGTATACATAATTTATTTATCATTTTATAGCTCTGTTCGTAATTTAATATATTGAATTTTCTATCACTCTGATCAAAAATTTTGAAAATTATCTCAGCTATTAGTAGAGATAATGCGACAAAAATTTTATTGGTGTTATACGTACGTCTCCAGAACTACGTATACATAATTTATTTTTTATTTTATAGCTCTGTTCGTAATTTAATATATTGAATTTTCTATCACTCTGATCAAAAATTTTGAAAATTATCTCAGCTGTTAGTAGAGATAAAGAGATAAAAATTTTACTGGTGATATACGTAGGTCTCCAGAACTACGTATACATAATTTATTTTTCATTTTATAGTTCTGTTTGTAATTTAATATTTTGAATTTTCTATCACTCTGATCAAAAATTTTGAAAATTAACTCAGTTATTAGTAGAGATGAAGCGATAAACGTTTTACTGGTGTTATACTTAAGTTTCCAGAACTACGTATACATAATTTATTTTTTATTTTATAGCTCTGTTCGTAATTTAATATATTGAATTTTCTATCACTCTGATCAAAAATTTTGAAAATTATCTCAGCTATTAGTAGAGATAAAGCAATAAAAATTTTACGTACGTAGGTCTCCAAAACTACGTATACATAATTTATTTTTCATTTTATATCTCTGTTCGTAATTTAACATATTGAATTTTCTATCACTCTGATCAAAAATTTTGAAAATTTTCTCAGCTATTAGTAGAGATAGAGCGATAAAAATTTTACGCGTGTTATACGTAGGTCTCCAGAACTACGTATACATAATTTATTTTTCATTTTATAGCTCTGTTCGTAATTTAATATATTGAATTTTCTATCACTCTGATCAAAAATTTTGAAAATTATCTCAGCTATTAGTAGAGATAAAGCAATAAAAATTTTACTGGTGTTATACGTGGATCTCCAGAACTACGTATACATAATTTATTTTTCATTTTATAGCTCTGTTCGTAATTTAATATATTGAATTTTCTATCACTCTGAAAAATTTTGAAAATTATCTCAGCTATTAGTAGAGATAAAGCGATAAAAATTTTACTGGTGTTATACGTAGGTTTCCAAAACTACGTATACATAATTTATTTTTTATTTTATAGCTCTGTTCGTAATTTAATATTTTGAATTTTCTATCACTCTGATCAAAAATTTTGAAAATTATTTTAGCTATTAGTAGAGATAATGCGACAAAAATTTTATTGGTGTTATACGTACGTCTCCAGAACTACGTATACATAATTTATTTTTTATTTTATAGCTCTGTTCGTAATTTAATATATTGAATTTTCTATCACTCTGATCAAAAATTTTGAAAATTATCTCAGCTATTAGTAGAGATAAAGCGATAAAAATTTTACTGGTGTTATAAGTAGGTCTCCAGAACTACGTATACATAATTTATTTTTCATTTTATATCTCTGTTCGTAATTTAATATACTGAATTTTCTATCACTTTGATCAAAAATTTTGAAAATTATCTCAGCTATTTGTAAATATAAAGCGATAAAAATTTTACTCGTGTTATACGTAGGTCTCCAGAACTACGTATACATAATTTATTTTTCATTTTATAGCTCCGTTTGTAATTTAATATATTGAATTTTCTATCACTCTGAAAAATTTTGAAAATTATCTCAGCTATTAGTAGATATAAAGCGATAAAAATTTCACTGGTGTTATACGTAGGTCTCCAGAACTACGTATACATAATTTATTTTTCATTTTATAGCTCTGTTCGTAATTTAATATATTGAATTTTGTATCACTCTGATCAAAAATTTTGAAAATTATCTCAGCTATTAGTAGAGATAAAGCGATAAAAATTTTACTGGTTTTATACGTAGGTCTCCAAAACTACGTATACATAATTTATTTTTCAATTTTATAGCTCTGTTCGTAATTTAATATATTTAATTTTCTATCACTCTGATCAAAAATTTTGAAAATTATCTCAGCTATTAGTAGAGATAATGCGACAAAAATTTTATTGGTGTTATACGTACGTCTCCAGAACTACGTATACATAATTTATTTTTTATGTTATAGCTCTGTTCGTAATTTAATATATTGAATTTTCTATCACTCTGATCAAAAATTTTGAAAATTATCTCAGCTATTAGTAGAGATAAAGCGATAAAAATTTTACTGGTGTTATAAGTAGGTCTCCAGAACTACGTATACATAATTTATTTTTCATTTTATATCTCTGTTCGTAATTTAATATACTGAATTTTCTATCACTTTGATCAAAAATTTTGAAAATTATCTCAGCTATTAGTAAATATAAAGCGATAAAAATTTTACTCGTGTTATACGTAGGTCTCCAGAACTACGTATACATAATTTATTTTTCATTTTATAGCTCCGTTCGTAATTTAATATATTGAATTTTCTATCACTCTGAAAAATTTTGAAAATTATCTCAGCTATTAGTAGATATAAAGCGATAAAAATTTCACTGGTGTTCTACGTAGGTCTCCAGAACTACGTATACATAATTTATTTTTCATTTTATAGCTCTGTTCGTAATTTAATGTATTGAATTTTCTATCACTCTGATCAAAAATTTTGAAAATTATCTCAGCTATTAGTAGAGATAAAGCGATAAAAATTTTACTGGTGTTATAAGTAGGTATCCAGAACTACGTATACATAATTTATTTTTCATTTTATAGCTCTGTTCGTAATTTAATATATTGAATTTTCTATCACTCTGATCAAAAATTTTGAAAATTATCTCAGCTATTAGTAGAGATAAAGCGATAAAAATTTTACTGGTGTTATACGTAGGTCTCCAAAACTACGTATACATAATTTATTTTTCAATTTTATAGCTCTGTTCGTAATTTAATATATTTAATTTTCTATCACTCTGATCAAAAATTTTGAAAATTATCTCAGCTATTAGTAGAGATAATGCGACAAAAATTTTATTGGTGTTATACGTACGTCTCCAGAACTACGTATACATAATTTATTTTTTATTTTATAGCTCTGTTCGTAATTTAATATATTGAATTTTCTATCACTCTGATCAAAAATTTTGAAAATTATCTCAGCTGTTAGTAGAGATAAAGAGATAAAAATTTTACTGGTGATATACGTAGGTCTCCAGAACTACGTATACATAATTTATTTTTCATTTTATAGTTCTGTTTGTAATTTAATATTTTGAATTTTCTATCACTCTGATCAAAAATTTTGAAAATTAACTCAGTTATTAGTAGAGATGAAGCGATAAACATTTTACTGGTGTTATACTTAAGTTTCCAGAACTACGTATACATAATTTATTTTTCATTTTATAGCTCTGTTCGTAATTTAATATATTGAATTTTCTATCACTCTGATCAAAAATTTTGATATATTATCTCAGCTATTAGTAGAGATGAAGCGATAAACATTTTACTGGTGTTATACGTAGGTCTCCAAAACTACGTATACATAATTTATTTTTTATTTTATAGCTCTGTTCGTAATTTAATATATTGAATTTTCTATCACTCTCATCAAAAATTTTGAAAATTATCTCAGCTATTAGTAGAGATAAAGCAATAAAAATTTTACGTACGTAGGTCTCCAAAACTACGTATACATAATTTATTTTTCATTTTATATCTCTGTTCGTAATTTAATATATTGAATTTTCTATCACTCTGATCAAAAATTTTGAAAATTTTCTCAGCTATTAGTAGAGATAGAGCGATAAAAATTTTACGCGTGTTATACGTAGGTCTCCAGAACTACGTATACATAATTTATTTTTCATTTTATAGCTCTGTTCGTAATTTAATATATTGAATTTTCTATCACTCTGATCAAAAATTTTGAAAATTATCTCAGCTATTAGTAGAGATAAAGCAATAAAAATTTTACTGGTGTTATACGTGGATCTCCAGAACTACGTATACATAATTTATTTTTTATTTTATAGCTCTGTTCGTAATTTAATATATTGAATTTTCTATCACTCTGAAAAATTTTGAAAATTATCTCAGCTATTAGTAGAGATGAAGCGATAAAAATTTTACTGGTGTTATACGTAGGTTTCCAAAACTACGTATACACAATTTATTTTTTATTTTATAGCTCTGTTCGTAATTTAATATTTTGAATTTTCTATCACTCTGATCAAAAATTTTGAAAATTAACTCAGTTATTAGTAGAGATGAAGCGATAAACATTTTACTGGTGTTATACTTAAGTTTCCAGAACTACGTATACATAATTTATTTTTCATTTTATAGCTCTGTTCGTAATTTAATATATTGAATTTTCTATCACTCTGATCAAAAATTTTGAAAATTATCTCAGCTATTAGTAGAGATAAAGCGATAAAAATTTTACTGGTTTTATACGTAGGTCTCCAAAACTACGTATACATAATTTATTTTTCAATTTTATAGCTCTGTTCGTAATTTAATATACTGAATTTTCTATCACTTTGATCAAAAATTTTGAAAATTATCTCAGCTATTAGTAAATATAAAGCGATAAAAAATTTACTCGTGTTATACGTAGGTCTCCAGAACTACGTATACATAATTTATTTTTCATTTTATAGCTCCGTTCGTAATTTAATATATTGAATTTTCTATCACTCTGAAAAATTTTGAAAATTATCTCAGCTATTAGTAGATATAAAGCGATAAAAATTTCACTGGTGTTATACGTAGGTCTCCAGAACTACGTATACATAATTTATTTTTCATTTTATATCTCTGTTCGTAATTTAATATACTGAATTTTCTATCACTTTGATCAAAAATTTTGAAAATTATCTCAGCTATTAGTAAATATAAAGCGATAAAAAATTTACTCGTGTTATACGTAGGTCTCCAGAACTACGTATACATAATTTATTTTTCATTTTATAGCTCCGTTCGTAATTTAATATATTGAATTTTCTATCACTCTGAAAAATTTTGAAAATTATCTCAGCTATTAGTAGATATAAAGCGATAAAAATTTCACTGGTGTTATACGTAGGTCTCCAGAACTACGTATACATAATTTATTTTTCATTTTATAGCTCTGTTCGTAATTTAATGTATTGAATTTTCTATCACTCTGATCAAAAATTTTGAAAATTATCTCAGCTATTAGTAGAGATAAAGCGATAAAAATTTTACTGGTGTTATAAGTAGGTATCCAGAACTACGTATACATAATTTATTTTTCATTTTATAGCTCTGTTCGTAATTTAATATATTGAATTTTCTATCACTCTGATCAAAAATTTTGAAAATTATCTCAGCTATTAGTAGAGATAAAGCGATAAAAATTTTACTGGTGTTATACGTAGGTCTCCAAAACTACGTATACATAATTTATTTTTCAATTTTATAGCTCTGTTCGTAATTTAATATATTTAATTTTCTATCACTCTGATCAAAAATTTTGAAAATTATCTCAGCTATTAGTAGAGATAATGCGACAAAAATTTTATTGGTGTTATACGTACGTCTCCAGAACTACGTATACATAATTTATTTTTTATTTTATAGCTCTGTTCGTAATTTAATATATTGAATTTTCTATCACTCTGATCAAAAATTTTGAAAATTATCTCAGCTATTAGTAGAGATAAAGAGATAAAAATTTTACTTTATTCAAAATTATACAATTAAATTTATACAATTTCAAACTTTATTCTTGAGCTTGCTATTAATTGCAGAAGGTTGAAACAAGTACCATTTGATTGAACAAAAATTTTTCTATCAAATACGTCTTACTTTTATAACGTTTTAGCAATGTAATTATAAAAAAAATCAAAAAAATACGTAAGTTTAAAGATAGTCGTTATTCCTTGATAAATACCAATTTCAAACTTCATTCTTGAGCTTGCTATTAATTGCAGAAGGTTGAAACAAACACTATTCGATTAAGCAGGAAATTTTCTATCAAATACATCCTACTTTTATAACGTTTCAATAATGTAAATATAAAAAAAATTAAAAAAATACGCAAGTTTAAAGATAGTCGTTATGCCTTGATAAATACCAAATTCAAACTTTATTCTTTAGCTTACTATTTATTGTAAAAGGTTGAAACAAATACCATTTGATTGAACAGAAAATTTTCTATCAAATACATCCTACTTTTATAACGTTTTAATAATGTAAATATAAAAAAAATCAAAAAAATACGCAAGTTTAAAGATAGTCGTTATTCCTTGATAAATACCAATTTCAAACTTCATTCTTGAGCTTGCTATTAATTGTAGAAGGTTGAAACAAGTACCATTTGATTGAACAGAAATTTTTCTATCACATACATCCTACTTTTATAACGTTTTGGCAATGTAATTATAAAAAAGCTTAAAAAAATACGCAAGTTTAAATATAGTCGTTATTCCTTGATAAATACCAAATTCAAACTTCATTCTTGAGCTTGCTATTAATTGTAGAAGGTTGAAACCAATACTATTCGATTGAGCAAAAAATTTTCTATCAAATACATTCTACTTTTATGACGTTTTAGCAATGTAAATACAAAAAAATCAAAAAAATACGCAAGTTTAAAGATAGTCGTTATTTCTTGATAAATACCAAATTCAAACTTCATTCTTGAGCTTGCTATTAATTGTAGAAGGTTGAAACAAGTACCATTTGATTGAACAAAAATTTTTTTATCAAATACGTCCTACTTTTATAACGTTTTAGCAATGTAATTATAAAAAAAATCAAAAAAATACGCAAGTTTAAATATAGTCGTTATTCCTTGATAAATACCAATTTCAAACTTTATTCTTGAGCTTGCTATTAATTGTAGAAGGTTGAAACTAATACTATTCGATTGAGCAGGAAATTTTCTATCAAATACATTTTACTTTTATAACGTTTCAATAATGTAAATATAAAAAAAATCAAAAAAATGCGCAAGTTTAAAGATAGTCGTTATTCCTTGATAAATACCAATTTCAAACTTTATTCTTGAGCTTGCTATTAACTGTAGAAGGTTGATACAAAATACTATTCGATCAAGCAGGAAATTTTCTATCAAATACATTCTACTTTTATAACGTTTTAGAAATGTAAATATAAAAAAATCAAAAAAATACGCAAGTTTAAAGATAGTCGTTATTTCTTGATAAATACCAATTTCAAACTTCATTCTTGAGCTTGCTATTAATTGCAGAAGGTTGAAACAAGTACCATTTGATTGAACAGAAAATTTTCTATCAAATACATCCTACTTTTATAACGTTTCGATAATGTAAATATAAAAAAAATTTGCAAGTTTAAAAATAGTCGTTATTTCTTAATAAATTCCAATTTCAAACTTCATTCTTGAGCTTGCTATTAACCGTAGAAAGTTGAAACAAGCACCACTCGATTAAGCAAAAAATTTTCTATCAAATGCATCCTACTTTTATAACGTTTTAGCAATGTAAATATAAAAAAAATCAAAAAAATACGCAAGTTTAAAGATAGTCGTTATTCCTTAATAAATTCCAATTTCAAACTTCATTCTTGAGCTTGCTATTAATCGCAGAAAGTTGAAGCAAGCACCACTCGATTAAGCAAAAAATTTTCTATCAAATACATCCTACTTTTATAACGTTTTAGCAATGTAAATATAAAAAAAATCAAAAAAATACGCAAGTTTAAAAATAGTCGTTATTCCTTGATAAATACCAAGTTCAAACTTCATTCTTGAGCTTGCTATTAATTGTAGAAGGTTAAAACAAATACTATTCGATTAAGCAGGAAATTTTCTATCAAATACATTCTACTTTTATAACGTTTTAGCAATATAAATATAAAAAAAATCAAAAAAATACGCAAGTTTAAAGTAAGTCGTTATTCCTTGATAAATACCAATTTCAAACTTCATTCTTAAGCTTGCTATTTATTGTAAAAGGTTGAAACAAGTACCATTTGATTGAACAGGAAATTTTCTATCAAATACATCCTACTTTTATAACGTTTCGATAATATAAATATAAAAAAAATCAAAAAAATACGCAAGTTTAAAGATAGTCGTTATTCCTTAATAAATTCCAATTTCAAACTTCATTCTTGAGCTTGCTATTAATCGTAGAAAGTTGAAGCAAGCACCACTCGATTAAGCAAAAAATTTTCTATTAAATACATCTTACTTTTATAACGTTTTAGCAATGTAAATATAAAAAAAAATCAAAAAAATACGCAAGTTTAAAGATAGTCGTTATTCCTTGATAAATACTAATTTCAAACTTCATTCTTGAGCTTGCTATTAATTGTAAAAGGTTGAAACAAGTACCATTTGATTAAACAGAAATTTTTCTATCAAATACGTCTTACCTTTATAAAGTTTTAGCAATGTAAATAAAAAAAAAATTAAAAAAATACGCAAGTTTAAAGATAGTCGTTATGCCTTGATAAATACCAAATTCAAACTTTATTCTTGAGCTTGTTATTAATTGTAGAAGGTTGAAACAAGTACCATTTGATTGAACAGAAAATTTTCTATCAAATACATCCTACTTTTATAACGTTTCAATAATGTAAATATAAAAAAAATTAAAAAAATACGCAAGTTTAAAGATAGTCGTTATTCCTTAATAAATACCAATTTCAAACTTCATTCTTGAGCTTGCTTTTAATTGTAGAAGGTTGAGACAAGTACCATTTGATTGAACAGAAAATTTTCTATCAAATACATCCTACTTTTATAACGTTTCAATAATGTAAATATAAAAAAAATCAAAAAAATACGCAAGTTTAAAGATAGTCGTTATTCCTTAATAAATTCCAATTTCAAACTTCATTCTTGAGCTTGCTATTAATCATAGAAAGTTGAAGCGAGCACCACTCGATTAAGCAAAAAATTTTCTATCAAATACATCCTACCTTTATAACGTTTTAACAATGTAAATATAAAAAAAATCAAAAAAATACGCAAGTTTAAAGATAGTCGTTATTCCTTGATAAATACCAACTTCAAACTTCATTCTTAAGCTTGCTATTAATTATAGAAGGTTGAAACAAGTACCATTTGATTGAACAAAAATTTTTCTATCAAATACGTCCTACTTTTATAACGTTTTAGCAATGTAAATATAAAAAAAAACAAAAAAATACGCAAGTTTAAATATAGTCGTTATTCCTTGATAAATTCCAATTTCAAACTTTATTCTTGAGCTTGCAATTAATCGTAGAAAGTTGAAGCAAGCACCACTCGATTGAGCAAAAAACTTTCTATCAAATACATTCTACTTTTATAACGTTTTAGCAATGTAAATATAAAAAAATCAAAAAAATACGCAAGTTTAAAGATAGTCGTTATTCCTTGATAAATACCAATTTCAAACTTCATTCTTGAGCTTGCTATTAATTGTAGAAGGTTGAGGCAAGTACCATTTGATTGAACAGTGAATTTTCTATCAAATACATCCTACTTTTATAACGTTTTAGCAATGTAAATATAAAAAAATCAAAAAAATACGCAAGTTTAAATAAAGTCGTTATTCCTTAATAAATACCAATTTCAAACTTCATTCTTGAGCTTGCTATTAATTGTAGAAAGTTGGAACCAATACTATTCGATTGAGCAGGAAATTTTCTATCAAATACATTCTACTTTTATAACGTCTTAGCAATGTAAATATAAAAAAAATCAAAAAAATACGCAAGTTTAAAGTAAGTCGTTATTCCTTGATAAATACCAATTTCAAACTTCATTCTTGAGCTTGCTATTTATTGTAAAAGGTTAAAACAAGTACCATTTGATTGAACAGAAAATTTTCTATCAAATACATCTTACCTTTATAACGTTTTAACAATGTAATTATAAAAAAAATTTAAAAAAATACGCAAGTTTAAATATAGTCGTTATTCCTTGATAAATACCAATTTCAAACTTCATTCTTGAGCTTGCTATTAATTGTAGAAGGTTGAAATTAATATTATTCGATTGAGCAGAAAATTTTCTATCAAATACATTTTACTTTTATAACGTTTTAGCAATGTAAATATAAAAAAATCAAAAAAATACGCAAGTTTAAAGATAGTCGTTATTTCTTGATAAATACCAATTTCAAACTTCATTCTTGAGCTTGCTATTAATTGTAAAAGGTTGAAACAAGTACCATTTGATTAAACAGAAATTTTTCTATCAAATACGTCTTACCTTTATAAAGTTTTGGCAATGTAAATAAAAAAAAAATCAAAAAAATACGCAAGTTTAAAGATAGTCGTTATGCCTTGATAAATACCAAATTCAAACTTTATTCTTGAGCTTGCTATTAATTGTAGAAGGTTGAAACAAGTATCATTTGATTGAACAGAAAATTTTCTATCAAATACATCCTACTTTTGTAACGTTTCAATAATGTAAATATAAAAAAAATTAAAAAAATACGCAAGTTTAAAGATAGTCGTTATTCCTTAATAAACACCAATTTCAAACTTCATTCTTGAGCTTGCTTTTAATTGTATAAGGTTGAGACAAGTACCATTTGATTGAACAAAAATTTTTTTATCAATTACGTCTTACTTTTATAACGTTTTAGCAATGTAATTATAAAAAAAATCAAAAAAATACGCAAGTTTAAAGATAGTCGTTATTCCTTGATAAATACCAATTTTAAACTTTATTCTTTAGCTTACTATTTATTGTAAAAGGTTGAAACAAGTACCATTTGATTGAACAGAAAATTTTCTATCAAATACATCCTACTTTTATAACGTTTCAATAATGTAAATATAAAAAAAATCAAAAAAATACGCAAGTTTAAAGATAGTCGTTATTCCTTAATAAATTCCAATTTCAAACTTCATTCTTGAGCTTGCTATTAATCGTAGAAAGTTGAAGCAAGCACCACTCGATTAAGCAAAAAATTTTCTATCAAATACATCCTACCTTTATAACGTTTTAACAATGTAAATATAAAAAAAATCAAAAAAATACGCAAGTTTAAAGATAGTCGTTATTCCTTGATAAATACCAACTTCAAACTTCATTCTTAAGCTTGCTATTAATTATAGAATGTTGAAACAAGTACCATTTGATTGAACAGAAAATTTTCTATCAAATACATCCTACTTTTATAACGCTTCAATAATGTAAATATAAAAAAAATTAAAAAAATACGCAAGTTTAAAGATAGTCGTTATTCCTTAATAAATACCAATTTCAAACTTCATTCTTGAGCTTGCTTTTAATTGTAGAAGGTTGAGACAAGTACCATTTGATTGAACAGAAAATTTTCTATCAAATACATCCTACTTTTATAACGTTTCAATAATGTAAATATAAAAAAAATCAAAAAAATACGCAAGTTTAAAGATAGTCGTTATTCCTTAATAAATTCCAATTTCAAACTTCATTCTTGAGCTTGCTATTAATCATAGAAAGTTGAAGCGAGCACCACTCGATTAAGCAAAAAATTTTCTATCAAATACATCCTACCTTTATAACGTTTTAACAATGTAAATATAAAAAAAATCAAAAAAATACGCAAGTTTAAAGATAGTCGTTATTCCTTGATAAATACCAACTTCAAACTTCATTCTTAAGCTTGCTATTAATTATAGAAGGTTGAAACAAGTACCATTTGATTGAACAAAAATTTTTCTATCAAATACGTCCTACTTTTATAACGTTTTAGCAATGTAAATATAAAAAAAAACAAAAAAATACGCAAGTTTAAATATAGTTGTTATTCCTTGATAAATTCCAATTTCAAACTTTATTCTTGAGCTTGCAATTAATCGTAGAAAGTTGAAGCAAGCACCACTCGATTGAGCAAAAAACTTTCTATCAAATACATTCTACTTTTATAACGTTTTAGCAATGTAAATATAAAAAAATCAAAAAAATACGCAAGTTTAAAGATAGTCGTTATTCCTTGATAAATACCAATTTCAAACTTCATTCTTGAGCTTGCTATTAATTGTAGAAGGTTGAGGCAAGTACCATTTGATTGAACAGTGAATTTTCTATCAAATACATCCTACTTTTATAACGTTTTAGCAATGTAAATATAAAAAAATCAAAAAAATACGCAAGTTTAAATAAAGTCGTTATTCCTTAATAAATACCAATTTCAAACTTCATTCTTGAGCTTGCTATTAATTGTAGAAAGTTGGAACCAATACTATTCGATTGAGCAGGAAATTTTCTATCAAATACATTCTACTTTTATAACGTCTTAGCAATGTAAATATAAAAAAAATCAAAAAAATACGCAAGTTTAAAGTAAGTCGTTATTCCTTGATAAATACCAATTTCAAACTTCATTCTTGAGCTTGCTATTTATTGTAAAAGGTTAAAACAAGTACCATTTGATTGAACAGAAAATTTTCTATCAAATACATCTTACCTTTATAACGTTTTAACAATGTAATTATAAAAAAAATTTAAAAAAATACGCAAGTTTAAATATAGTCGTTATTCCTTGATAAATACCAATTTCAAACTTCATTCTTGAGCTTGCTATTAATTGTAGAAGGTTGAAATTAATATTATTCGATTGAGCAGAAAATTTTCTATCAAATACATTTTACTTTTATAACGTTTTAGCAATGTAAATATAAAAAAATCAAAAAAATACGCAAGTTTAAAGATAGTCGTTATTTCTTGATAAATACCAATTTCAAACTTCATTCTTGAGCTTGCTATTAATTGTAAAAGGTTGAAACAAGTACCATTTGATTAAACAGAAATTTTTCTATCAAATACGTCTTACCTTTATAAAGTTTTAGCAATGTAAATAAAAAAAAAATCAAAAAAATACGCAAGTTTAAAGATAGTCGTTATGCCTTGATAAATACCAAATTCAAACTTTATTCTTGAGCTTGCTATTAATTGTAGAAGGTTGAAACAAGTATCATTTGATTGAACAGAAAATTTTCTATCAAATACATCCTACTTTTGTAACGTTTCAATAATGTAAATATAAAAAAAATTAAAAAAATACGCAAGTTTAAAGATAGTCGTTATTCCTTAATAAACACCAATTTCAAACTTCATTCTTGAGCTTGCTTTTAATTGTATAAGGTTGAGACAAGTACCATTTGATTGAACAAAAATTTTTTTATCAATTACGTCTTACTTTTATAACGTTTTAGCAATGTAATTATAAAAAAAATCAAAAAAATACGCAAGTTTAAAGATAGTCGTTATTCCTTGATAAATACCAATTTTAAACTTTATTCTTTAGCTTACTATTTATTGTAAAAGGTTGAAACAAGTACCATTTGATTGAACAGAAAATTTTCTATCAAATACATCCTACTTTTATAACGTTTCAATAATGTAAATATAAAAAAAATCAAAAAAATACGCAAGTTTAAAGATAGTCGTTATTCCTTAATAAATTCCAATTTCAAACTTCATTCTTGAGCTTGCTATTAATCGTAGAAAGTTGAAGCAAGCACCACTCGATTAAGCAAAAAATTTTCTATCAAATACATCCTACCTTTATAACGTTTTAACAATGTAAATATAAAAAAAATCAAAAAAATACGCAAGTTTAAAGATAGTCGTTATTCCTTGATAAATACCAACTTCAAACTTCATTCTTAAGCTTGCTATTAATTATAGAATGTTGAAACAAGTACCATTTGATTGAACAGAAATTTTTCTATCAAATACATTCTACTTTTATAACGTTTTAGCAATGTAAACATAAAAAAAATCAAAAAAATTCGCAAGTTTAAAGATAGTCGTTATGCCTTGATAAATACCAAATTCAAACTTTATTCTTGAGCTTGCTATTAATTGTAGAAAATTGAAACAAGTACCATTTGATTGAACAGAAAATTTTCTATCGAATACATCCAACTTTTATAACGTTTCAATAATGTAAATAAAAAAAAATTAAAAAAATACGCAAGTTTAAAGATAGTCGTTATTCCTTAATAAATACCAATTTCAAACTTCATTCCTGAGCTTGCTATTAATCGTAGAAGGTTGAAACAAAAACCATTTGATTGAACAGTGAATTTTCTATCAAATACATCCTACTTTTATAACGTTTTAGCAATGTAAATATAAAAAAAATCAAAAAAATACGCAAGTTTAAATAAAGTCGTTATTCCTTGATAAATACCAATTTCAAACTTCATTCTTGAGCTTGCTATTAATTGTAGAAAGTTGAAACCAATACTATTCGATTGAGCAGGAAATTTTCTATCAAATACATTCTACTTTTATAACGTTTTAGCAATGTAAATATAAAAAAAATCAAAAAAATACGCAAGTTTAAAGTAAGTCGTTATTCCTTGATAAATACCAATTTCAAACTTTATTCTTGAGCTTGCTATTAACTGTAGAAGGTTGATACAAATACTATTCGATTAAGCAGAAAATTTTCTATCAAACACATTCTACTTTTATAACGTTTTAGAAATGTAAATATAAAAAAATCAAAAAAATACGCAAGTTTAAAGATAGTCGTTATTTCTTGATAAATACCAATTTCAAACTTCATTCTTGAGCTTGCTATTAATTGCAGAAGGTTGAAACAAGTACCATTTGATTGAACAAAAATTTTTCTATCAAATACGTCCTACTTTTATAACGTTTTAGCAATGTAATTATAAAAAAAAATAAAAAAATACGCAAGTTTAAATATAGTCGTTATTCCTTGATAAATACCAATTTCAAACTTCATTGTTGAGCTTGCTATTAATTGTAGAAGGTTGAAACCAATACTATTCGATTGAGCAGAAAATTTTCTATCAAATACATTCTACTTTTATGACGTTTTAGCAATGTAAATACAAAAAAATCAAAAAAATACGCAAGTTTAAAGATAGTCGTTATTTCTTGATAAATACCAAATTCAAACTTCATTCTTGAGCTTGCTATTAATTGTAGAAGGTTGATACAAATACTATTCGATTAAGCAGGATATTTTCTATCAAATACATCCTACTTTTATAACGTTTCAATAATGTAAATATAAAAAAAATTTGCAAGTTTAAAAATAGTCGTTATTTCTTAATAAATTCCAATTTCAAACTTCATTCTTGAGCTTGCTATTAACCGTAGAAAGTTGAAACAAGCACCACTCGATTAAGCAAAAAATTTTCTATCAAATGCATCATACTTTTATAACGTTTTAGCAATGTAAATATAAAAAAAATCAAAAAAATACGCAAGTTTAAAGATAGTCGTTATTCCTTAATAAATTCCAATTTCAAACTTCATTCTTGAGCTTGCTATTAATCGTAGAAAGTTGAAGCAAGCACCACTCGATTAAGCAAAAAATTTTCTATTAAATACATCCTACTTTTATAACGTTTTAGCAATGTAAATATAAAAAAAATCAAAAAAATACGCAAGTTTAAAAATAGTCGTTATTCCTTGATAAATACCAATTTCAAACTTCATTCTTGAGCTTGCTATTAATTGTAGAAGGTTAAAACAAATACTATTCGATTAAGCAGAAAATTTTCTATCAAATACATCCTACTTTTATAACGTTTTAGCAATGTAAATATAAAAAAAATCAAAAAAATACGCAAGTTTAAAGTAAGTCGTTATTCCTTGATAAATACCAATTTCAAACTTCATTCTTAAGCTTGCTATTTATTGTAAAAGGTTGAAACAAGTACCATTTGATTGAACAGGAAATTTTCTATCAAATACATCCTACTTTTATAACGTTTCGATAATATAAATATAAAAAAAATCAAAAAAATACGCAAGTTTAAAGATAGTCGTTATTCCTTAATAAATTCCAATTTCAAACTTCATTCTTGAGCTTGCTATTAATCGTAGAAAGTTGAAGCAAGCACCACTCGATTAAGCAAAAAATTTTCTATTAAATACATCCTACTTTTATAACGTTTTAGCAATGTAAATATAAAAAAAAATCAAAAAAATACGCAAGTTTAAAGATAGTCGTTATTCCTTGATAAATACTAATTTCAAACTTCATTCTTGAGCTTGCTATTAATTGTAAAAGGTTGAAACAAGTACCATTTGATTAAACAGAAATTTTTCTATCAAATACGTCTTACCTTTATAAAGTTTTAGCAATGTAAATAAAAAAAAAATCAAAAAAATACGCAAGTTTAAAGATAGTCGTTATGCCTTGATAAATACCAAATTCAAACTTTATTCTTGAGCTTGTTATTAATTGTAGAAGGTTGAAACAAGTACCATTTGATTGAACAGAAAATTTTCTATCAAATACATCCTACTTTTATAACGTTTCAATAATGTAAATATAAAAAAAATTAAAAAAATACGCAAGTTTAAAGATAGTCGTTATTCCTTAATAAATACCAATTTCAAACTTCATTCTTGAGCTTGCTTTTAATTGTAGAAGGTTGAGACAAGTACCATTTGATTGAACAAAAATTTTTCTATCAACTACGTCTTACTTTTATAACGTTTTAGCAATGTAATTATAAAAAAAATCAAAAAAATACGCAAGTTTAAAGATAGTCGTTATTCCTTGATAAATACCAATTTCAAACTTTATTCTTTAGCTTACTATTTATTGTAAAAGGTTGAAGCAAGTACCATTTGATTGAACAGAAAATTTTCTATCAAATACATCCTACTTTTATAACGTTTCAATAATGTAAATATAAAAAAAATCAAAAAAATACGCAAGTTTAAAGATAGTCGTTATTCCTTAATAAATTCCAATTTCAAACTTCATTCTTGAGCTTGCTATTAATCATAGAAAGTTGAAGCGAGCACCACTCGATTAAGCAAAAAATTTTCTATCAAATACATCCTACCTTTATAACGTTTTAACAATGTAAATATAAAAAAAATCAAAAAAATACGCAAGTTTAAAGATAGTCGTTATTCCTTGATAAATACCAACTTCAAACTTCATTCTTAAGCTTGCTATTAATTATAGAAGGTTGAAACAAGTACCATTTGATTGAACAAAAATTTTTCTATCAAATACGTCCTACTTTTATAACGTTTTAGCAATGTAAATATAAAAAAAAACAAAAAAATACGCAAGTTTAAATATAGTCGTTATTCCTTGATAAATTCCAATTTCAAACTTTATTCTTGAGCTTGCAATTAATCGTAGAAAGTTGAAGCAAGCACCACTCGATTGAGCAAAAAACTTTCTATCAAATACATTCTACTTTTATAACGTTTTAGCAATGTAAATATAAAAAAATCAAAAAAATACGCAAGTTTAAATAAAGTCGTTATTCCTTAATAAATACCAATTTCAAACTTCATTCTTGAGCTTGCTATTAATTGTAGAAAGTTGAAACCAATACTATTCGATTGAGCAGGAAATTTTCTATCAAATACATTCTACTTTTATAACGTCTTAGCAATGTAAATATAAAAAAAATCAAAAAAATACGCAAGTTTAAAGTAAGTCGTTATTCCTTGATAAATACCAATTTCAAACTTCATTCTTGAGCTTGCTATTTATTGTAAAAGGTTAAAACAAGTACCATTTGATTGAACAGAAAATTTTCTATCAAATACATCTTACCTTTATAACGTTTTAACAATGTAATTATAAAAAAAATTTAAAAAAATACGCAAGTTTAAATATAGTCGTTATTCCTTGATAAATACCAATTTCAAACTTCATTCTTGAGCTTGCTATTAATTGTAGAAGGTTGAAATTAATATTATTCGATTGAGCAGAAAATTTTCTATCAAATACATTTTACTTTTATAACGTTTTAGCAATGTAAATATAAAAAAATCAAAAAAATACGCAAGTTTAAAGATAGTCGTTATTTCTTGATAAATACCAATTTCAAACTTTATTCTTGAGCTTGCTATTAATTGTAGAAGGTTGAAACAAGTACCATTTGATTGAACAAAAATTTTTCTATCAAATACGTTTTACTTTTATAACGTTTTAGCAATGTAATTATAAAAAAAATTAAAAAAATACGCAAGTTTAAATATAGTCGTTATTCCTTGATAAATACCAATTTCAAACTTCATTCTTGAGCTTGCTATTAATTGTAGAAGGTTGAAACCAATACTATTCGATTGAGTAGAAAATTTTCTATTAAATACATTCTACTTTTATAACGTTTTAGCAATGTAAATATAAAAAAATCAAAAAAATACGCAAGTTTAAAGATAGTCGTTATTTCTTGATAAATACCAATTTCAAACTTCATTCTTGAGCTTGCTATTAATTGTAGAAAGTTGAAACAAGTACTATTTGATTAAACAGAAATTTTTCTATCAAAGAAATCCTACTTTTATAACGTTTTAGCAATGTAAATATAAAAAAAATCAAAAAAATACGCAAGTTTAAATATAGTCGTTATTCCTTGATAAATACCAATTTCAAACTTCATTCTTGAGCTTGCTATTAATTGTAGAAAGTTGAAACCAATACTATTCGATTGAGCAGGAAATTTTTCATCAAATACATTCTACTTTTATAACGCTTTAGCAATGTAAACACAAAAAAAATCAAAAAAATGCGCAAGTTTAAAGATAGTCGTTATGCCTTGATAAATACCAATTTCAAACTTCATTACTGGGCTTGCTATTAATCGTAGAAGGTTTAAACAAAAACCATTTGATTGGACAGTGAATTCTCTATCAAACGCATCCTACTTTTATAACGTTTTAGCAATGTAAATATAAAAAAAATCAAAAAAATACGCAAGTTTAAAGTAAGTCGTTATTCCTTGATAAATACCAATTTCAAACTTTATTCTTGAGCTTGCTATAACTGTAGAAGGTTGATACAAATACTATTCGATTAAGCAGGAAATTTTCTATCAAATACATTCTACTTTTATAACGTTTTAGAAATGTAAATATAAAAAAATCAAAAAAATACGCAAGTTTAAAGATAGTCGTTATTTCTTGATAAATACCAATTTCAAACTTCATTCTTGAGCTTGCTATTAATTGCAGAAGGTTGAAACAAGTACCATTTGATTGAACAAAAATTTTTCTATCAAATACGTCCTACTTTTATAACGTTTTAGCAATGTAATTATAAAAAAAATCAAAAAAATACGCAAGTTTAAATATAGTCGTTATTCCTTGATAAATACCAATTTCAAACTTTATTCTTGAGCTTGCTATTAATTGTAGAAGGTTGAAACTAATACTATTCGATTGAGCAGGAAATTTTCTATCAAATACATTTTACTTTTATAACGTTTCAATAATGTAAATATAAAAAAAATCAAAAAAATGCGCAAGTTTAAAGATAGTCGTTATTCCTTAATAAATTTTAATTTCAAACTTCATTCTTGAGCTTGCTATTAATCGTAGAAAGTTGAAGCAAGCACCACTCGATTAAGCAAAAAATTTTCTATCAAATACATCCTACTTTTATAACGTTTTAGCAATGTAAATATAAAAAAAATCAAAAAAATGCGCAAGTTTAAAGATAGTCGTTATTCCTTGATAAATACCAATTTCAAACTTCATTCTTGAGCTTGCTATTAATTGTAGAAGGTTGATACAAATACTATTCGATTAAGCAGGAAATTTTCTATCAAATACATCCTACTTTTATAACGTTTCAATAATGTAAATATAAAAAAAAATTAAAAAAATACTCAAGTTTAAAGATAGTCGTTATTCCTTGATAAATACCAATTTCAAACTTCATTCTTGAGCTTGCTATTTATTGTAAGAGGTTGAAACAAATACCATTTGATTGAACAGAAAATTTTCTATCAAATACATCCTACTTTTATAACGTTTCAATAATGTAAATATAAAAAAAATTTGCAAGCTTAAAAATAGTCGTTATTCCTTAATAAATTCCAATTTCAAACTTCATTCTTGAGCTTGCTATTAACCGTAGAAAGTTGAAACAAGCACCACTCGATTAAGCAAAAAATTTTCTATCAAATGCATCCTACTTTTATAACGTTTTAGCAATGTAAATATAAAAAAAATCAAAAAAATACGCAAGTTTAAAGTAAGTCGTTATTCCTTGATAAATACCAATTTCAAACTTCATTCTTAAGCTTGCTATTTATTGTAAAAGGTTGAAACAAGTACCATTTGATTGAACAGGAAATTTTCTATCAAATACATCCTACTTTTATAACGTTTCGATAATATAAATATAAAAAAAATCAAAAAAATACGCAAGTTTAAAGATAGTCGTTATTCCTTAATAAATTCCAATTTCAAACTTCATTCTTGAGCTTGCTATTAATCGTAGAAAGTTGAAGCAAGCACCACTCGATTAAGCAAAAAATTTTCTATTAAATACATCCTACTTTTATAACGTTTTAGCAATGTAAATATAAAAAAAAATCAAAAAAATACGCAAGTTTAAAGATAGTCGTTATTCCTTGATAAATACTAATTTCAAACTTCATTCTTGAGCTTGCTATTAATTGTAAAAGGTTGAAACAAGTACCATTTGATTAAACAGAAATTTTTCTATCAAATACGTCTTACCTTTATAAAGTTTTAGCAATGTAAATCAAAAAAAAAATCAAAAAAATACGCAAGTTTAAAGATAGTCGTTATGCCTTGATAAATACCAAATTCAAACTTTATTCTTGAGCTTGCTATTAATTGTAGAAGGTTGAAACAAGTACCATTTGATTGAACAGAAAATTTTCTATCAAATACATCCTACTTTTATAACGTTTCAATAATGTAAATATAAAAAAAATTAAAAAAATACGCAAGTTTAAAAATAGTCGTTATTCCTTAATAAATACCAATTTCAAACTTCATTCCTGGGCTTGCTATTAATCGTAGAAGGTTGAAACAAAAACCATTTGATTGGACAGTGAATTCTCTATCAAACGCATCCTACTTTTATAACGTTTTAGCAATGTAAATATAAAAAAAATCAAAAAAATACGCAAGTTTAAAGTAAGTCGTTATTCCTTGATAAATACCAATTTCAAACTTTATTCTTGAGCTTGCTATAACTGTAGAAGGTTGATACAAATACTATTCGATTAAGCAGGAAATTTTCTATCAAATACATTCTACTTTTATAACGTTTTAGAAATGTAAATATAAAAAAATCAAAAAAATACGCAAGTTTAAAGATAGTCGTTATTTCTTGATAAATACCAATTTCAAACTTCATTCTTGAGCTTGCTATTAATTGCAGAAGGTTGAAACAAGTACCATTTGATTGAACAAAAATTTTTCTATCAAATACGTCCTACTTTTATAACGTTTTAGCAATGTAATTATAAAAAAAATTAAAAAAATACGCAAGTTTAAATATAGTCGTTATTCCTTGATAAATACCAATTTCAAACTTCATTCTTGAGCTTGCTATTAATTGTAGAAGGTTGAAACCAATACTATTCGATTGAGCAGAAAATTTTCTATCAAATACATTCTACTTTCATGACGTTTTAGCAATGTAAATACAAAAAAATCAAAAAAATACGCAAGTTTAAAGATAGTCGTTATTTCTTGATAAATACCAAATTCAAACTTCATTCTTGAGCTTGCTATTAATTGTAGAAGGTTGAAACAAGTACCATTTGATTGAACAAAAATTTTTCTATCAAACACGTCCTACTTTTATAACGTTTTAGCAATGTAATTATAAAAAAAATCAAAAAAATACGCAAGTTTAAATATAGTCGTTATTCCTTGATAAATACCAATTTCAAACTTTATTCTTGAGCTTGCTATTAATTGTAGAAGGTTGAAACTAATACTATTCGATTGAGCAGGAAATTTTCTATCAAATACATTTTACTTTTATAACGTTTCAATAATGTAAATATAAAAAAAATCAAAAAAATGCGCAAGTTTAAAGATAGTCGTTATTCCTTAATAAATTTTAATTTCAAACTTCATTCTTGAGCTTGCTATTAATCGTAGAAAGTTGAAGCAAGCACCACTCGATTAAGCAAAAAATTTTCTATCAAATACATCCTACTTTTATAACGTTTTAGCAATGTAAATATAAAAAAAATCAAAAAAATGCGCAAGTTTAAAGATAGTCGTTATTCCTTGATAAATACCAATTTCAAACTTCATTCTTGAGCTTGCTATTAATTGTAGAAGGTTGATACAAATACTATTCGATTAAGCAGGAAATTTTCTATCAAATACATCCTACTTTTATAACGTTTCAATAATGTAAATATAAAAAAAAATTAAAAAAATACTCAAGTTTAAAGATAGTCGTTATTCCTTGATAAATACCAATTTCAAACTTCATTCTTGAGCTTGCTATTTATTGTAAGAGGTTGAAACAAATACCATTTGATTGAACAGAAAATTTTCTATCAAATACATCCTACTTTTATAACGTTTCAATAATGTAAATATAAAAAAAATTTGCAAGTTTAAAAATAGTCGTTATTCCTTAATAAATTCCAATTTCAAACTTCATTCTTGAGCTTGCTATTAACCGTAGAAAGTTGAAGCAAGCACCACTCGATTAAGCAAAAAATTTTCTATCAAATGCATCCTACTTTTATAACGTTTTAGCAATGTAAATATAAAAAAAATCAAAAAAATACGCAAGTTTAAAGATAGTCGTTATTCCTTAATAAATTCCAATTTCAAACTTCATTCTTGAGCTTGCTATTAATTGTAGAAAGTTGAAGCAAGCACCACTCGATTAAGCAGAAAATTTTTTATCAAATACATCCTACTTTTATAACGTTTTAGCAATGTAAATATAAAAAAAATCAAAAAAATACGCAAGTTTAAAAATAGTCGTTATTCCTTGATAAATACCAAATTCAAACTTCATTCTTGAGCTTGCTATTAATTGTAGAAGGTTAAAACAAATACTATTCGATTAAGCAGGAAATTTTCTATCAAATACATCCTACTTTTATAACGTTTTAGCAATGTAAATATAAAAAAAATCAAAAAAATACGCAAGTTTAAAGTAAGTCGTTATTCCTTGATAAATACCAATTTCAAACTTCATTCTTAAGCTTGCTATTTATTGTAAAAGGTTGAAACAAGTACCATTTGATTGAACAGGAAATTTTCTATCAAATACATCCTACTTTTATAACGTTTCGATAATATAAATATAAAAAAAATCAAAAAAATACGCAAGTTTAAAGATAGTCGTTATTCCTTAATAAATTCCAATTTCAAACTTCATTCTTGAGCTTGCTATTAATTGTAGAAAGTTGAAGCAAGCACCACTCGATTAAGCAGAAAATTTTTTATCAAATACATCCTACTTTTATAACGTTTTAGCAATGTAAATATAAAAAAAATCAAAAAAATACGCAAGTTTAAAAATAGTCGTTATTCCTTGATAAATACCAAATTCAAACTTCATTCTTGAGCTTGCTATTAATTGTAGAAGGTTAAAACAAATACTATTCGATTAAGCAGGAAATTTTCTATCAAATACATCCTACTTTTATAACGTTTTAGCAATGTAAATATAAAAAAAATCAAAAAAATACGCAAGTTTAAAGATAGTCGTTATTCCTTGATAAATACTAATTTCAAACTTCATTCTTGAGCTTGCTATTAATTGTAAAAGGTTGAAACAAGTACCATTTGATTAAACAGAAATTTTTCTATCAAATACGTCTTACCTTTATAAAGTTTTAGCAATGTAAATCAAAAAAAAAATCAAAAAAATACGCAAGTTTAAAGATAGTCGTTATGCCTTGATAAATACCAAATTCAAACTTTATTCTTGAGCTTGCTATTAATTGTAGAAGGTTGAAACAAGTACCATTTGATTGAACAGAAAATTTTCTATCAAATACATCCTACTTTTATAACGTTTCAATAATGTAAATATAAAAAAAATTTGCAAGTTTACAAATAGTCGTTATTCCTTAATAAATTCCAATTTCAAACTTCATTCTTGAGCTTGCTATTAACCGTAGAAAGTTGAAACAAGCACCACTCGATTAAGCAAAAAATTTTCTATCAAATGCATCCTACTTTTATAACGTTTTAGCAATGTAAATATAAAAAAAATCAAAAAAATACGCAAGTTTAAAGATAGTCGTTATTCCTTAATAAATACCAATTTCAAACTTCATTCTTGAGCTTGCTTTTAATTGTAGAAGGTTGAGACAAGTACCATTTGATTGAACAAAAATTTTTCTATCAATTACGTCTTACTTTTATAACGTTTTAGCAATGTAATTATAAAAAAAATCAAAAAAATGCGCAAGTTTAAAGATAGTCGTTATTCCTTGATAAATACCAATTTCAAACTTCATTTTTGAGCTTGCTGTTAATTGTAGAAGGTTGAAACAAATAATGTTCGATTAAGCAGGAAATTTTCTATTAAATACATCCTACTTTTATAACGTTTTAATAATGTAAATATAAAAAAAATCAAAAAAATACGCAAGTTTAAAGATAGTCGTTATTCCTTAATAAATTCCAATTTCAAACTTCATTCTTGAGCTTGCTATTAATTGTAGAAAGTTGAAGCAAGCACCACTCGATTAAGCAAAAAATTTTCTATCAAATACATCCTACCTTTATAACGTTTTAACAATGTAAATATAAAAAAAATCAAAAAAATACGCAAGTTTAAAGATAGTCGTTATTCCTTGATAAATACCAACTTCAAACTTCATTCTTAAGCTTGCTATTAATTATAGAATGTTGAAACAAGTACCATTTGATTAAACAGAAATTTTTCTATCAAATACATTTTACTTTTTATAACGTCTTAGTAATGTAAATATAAAAAAAATCAAAAAAATACGCAAGTTTAAATATAGTCGTTATTCCTTGATAAATACCAATTTCAAACTTCATTCTTGAGCTTGCTGTTAATTGTAGAAGGTTGAAATTAATACTATTCAATTGAGCAGAAAATTTTCTATCAAATACATTTTACTTTTATAACGTTTTAGCAATGTAATTATAAAAAAATCGAAAAAATACGCAAGTTTAAAGATAGTCGTTATTCCTTGATAAATACCAATTTCAAACTTTATTCTTGAGTTTGCTATTAATTGTAGAAAGTTGAAACCAATACTATTCGATTGAGCAGAAAATTTTCTATCAAATACATTCTACTTTTATAACGTTTTAGCAATGTAAATATAAAAAAATCAAAAAAATACGCAAGTTTAAAGATAGACGTCATTTCTTGATAAATACCAATTTCAAACTTCATTCTTGAGCTTGCTATTGATTGTAGAAGGTTGAAACAAGTACCATTTGATTGAACAGAAATTTTTCTATCAAATACATCCTACTTTTATAACGTTTTAGCAATGTAATTATAAAAAAGCTTAAAAAAATACGCAAGTTTAAATATAGTCGTTATTCCTTGATAAATACCAATTTCAAACTTCATTCTTGAGCTTGCTATTAATTGTAGAAGGTTGAAACAAAAACCGTTTGATTGAACAGTGAATTTTCTATCAAATACATCCTACTTTTATAACGTTTTAGCAATGTAAATATAAAAAAATCAAAAAAATACGCAAGTTTAAATAAAGTCGTTATTCCTTAATAAATACCAATTTCAAACTTCATTCTTGAGCTTGCTGTTAATTGTAGAAAGTTGAAACCAATACTATTCGATTGAGCAGGAAATTTTCTATCAAATACATTCTACTTTTATAACGTCTTAGCAATGTAAATATAAAAAAAATCAAAAAAATACGCAAGTTTAAAGTAAGTCGTTATTCCTTGATAAATACCAATTTCAAACTTCATTCTTGAGCTTGCTATTTATTGTAAAAGGTTAAAACAAGTACCATTTGATTGAGCAGAAAATTTTCTATCAAATACATCTTACCTTTATAACGTTTTAACAATGTAATTATAAAAAAAATTAAAAAAATACGCAAGTTTAAATATAGTCGTTATTCCTTGATAAATACCAATTTCAAACTTCATTCTTGAGCTTGCTATTAATTGTAGAAGGTTGAAATTAATATTATTCGATTGAGCAAAAAATTTTCTATCAAATACATTTTACTTTTGTAATGTTTTAGCAATGTAAATATAAAAAAAATCAAAAAAATACGCAAGTTTAAAGATAGTCGTTATTCCTTGATAAATACCAATTTCAAACTTTATTCTTGAGCTTGCTATTAATTGTAGAAGGTTGAAACCAATACTATTCGATTGAGCAGAAAATTTTCTATCAAATACATTTTACTTTTATAACGTTTTAGCAATGTAAATATAAAAAAATCAAAAAAATACGCAAGTTTAAAGATAGTCGTTATTTCTTGATAAATACCAATTTCAAACTTCATTCTTGAGCTTGCTATTAATTGTAAAAGGTTGAAACAAGTACCATTTGATTGAACAAAAATTTTTCTATCAAATACGTTTTACTTTTATAACGTTTTAGCAATGTAATTATAAAAAAAATTAAAAAAATACGCAAGTTTAAATATAGTCGTTATTCCTTGATAAATACCAATTTCAAACTTCATTCTTGAGCTTGCTATTAATTGTAGAAGGTTGAAACCAATACTATTCGATTGAGTAGAAAATTTTCTATCAAATGCATTCTACTTTTGTAACGTTTTAGCAATGTAAATGTAAAAAAATCAAAAAAATACGCAAGTTTAAAGATAGTCGTTATTTCTTGATAAATACCAATTTCAAACTTCATTCTTGAGCTTGCTATTAATTGTAGAAAGTTGAAACAAGTACCATTTGATTAAGCAAAAATTTTTCTATCAAATACATCCTACTTTTATAACGTTTTAGCAATGTAAATATAAAAAAAATCAAAAAAATACGCAAGTTTAAATATAGTCGTTATTCCTTGATAAATACCAATTTCAAACTTCATTCTTGAGCTTGCTATTAATTGTAGAAGGTTGAAACCAATACTATTCGATTGAGCAGGAAATTTTTTATCAAATACATTCTACCTTTATAACGCTTTAGCAATGTAAACATAAAAAAAATCAAAAAAATTCGCAAGTTTAAAGATAGTCGTTATGCCTTGATAAATACCAAATTCAAACTTTATTCTTGAGCTTGCTATTAATTGTAGAAGATTGAAACAAGTGCCATTTGATTGAACAGAAAATTTTCTATCGAATACATCCAACTTTTATAAAGTTTCAATAATGTAAATAAAAAAAAAATTAAAAAAATACGCAAGTTTAAAGATAGTCGTTATTCCTTAATAAATACCAATTTCAAACTTCATTCCTGGGCTTGCTATTAATCGTAGAAGGTTGAAACAAAAACCATTTGATTGGACAGTGAATTCTCTATCAAATGCATTCTACTTTTATAACGTTTTAGCAATGTAAATATAAAAAAATCAAAAAAATACGCAAGTTTAAAGATAGTCGTTATTTCTTGATAAATACCAATTTCAAACTTCATTCTTGAGCTTGCTATTAATTGTAGAAGGTTAAAGCAAGTACCATTTGATTGAACAAAAATTTTTCTATCAAATACGTCCTACTTTTATAACGTTTTAGCAATGTAATTATAAAAAAAATTAAAAAAATACGCAAGTTTAAATATAGTCGTTATTCCTTGATAAATACCAATTTCAAACTTCATTCTTAAGCTTGCTATTAATTGTAGAAAGTTGAAACTAATACTATTCGATTGAGCAGAAAATTTTCTATCAAATACATTCTACTTTTATAAAGTTTTAGCAATGTAAATACAAAAAAATCAAAAAAAGACGCAAGTTTTAAAGATAGTCGTTATTTCTTGATAAATACCAAATTCAAACTTTATTCTTGAGCTTGCTATTAATTGTAGAAGGTTGAAACAAGTACAGTTTAATTGAACAAAAATTTTTCTATCAAATACGTCCTACCTTTATAACGTTTTAGCAATGTAATTATAAAAAAAATCAAAAAAATACGCAAGTTTAAAGTAAGTCGTTATTCCTTGATAAATACCAATTTCAAACTTCATTCTTAAGCTTGCTATTTATTGTAAAAGGTTAAAACAAGTACCATTTGATTGAACAGAAAATTTTCTATCAAATACATCCTACTTTTATAACGCTTCGATAATGTAAATATAAAAAAATCAAAAAAATACGCAAGTTTAAAGATAGTCGTTATTCCTTGATAAATACCAATTTCAAACTTCATTCTTGAGCTTGCTATTAATTGTAAAAGGTTGAAACAAGTACCATTTGATTGAACAGAAATTTTTCTATCAAATACGTCTTACCTTTATAAAGTTTTAGCAATGTAATTATAAAAAAAATCAAAAAAATTCGCAAGTTTAAATATAGTCGATATTCCTTGATAAATACCAATTTCAAACTTCATTGTTGAGCTTGCTATTAATTGTAGAAACTTGAAACTAATACTATTCGATTGAGCAGGAAATTTTCTATCAAATACATTCTACTTTTATAACGTTTTAGCAATGTAAATAAAAAAAATCAAAAAAATACGCAAGTTTAAAGATAGTCGTTATGCCTTGATAAATACCAAATTCAAACTTTATTCTTGAGCTTGCTATTAATTGTAGAAGGCTGAAACAAGTACCATTTGATTGAACAGAAAATTTTCTATCAAATACATCCTACTCTTATAACGTTTCAATAATGTAAATATAAAAAAAAATAAGAAAATACGCAAGTTTAAAGATAGTCGTTATTCCTTGATAAATACCAATTTCAAACTTCATTCTTGAGCTTGCTATTAATTGTAAAAGGTTGAAACAAATACCATTTGATTGAACAAAAATTTTTCTATCAAATACATTCTACTTTTATAACGTTTTAGCAATGTAAATATAAAAAAATCAAAAAAATACGCAAGTTTAAAAATAGTCGTTATTTCTTGATAAATACCAATTTCAAACTTCATTCTTGAGCTTGCTATTAATTGTAGAAGGTTGAAACAAGTACCATTTGATTGAACAGAAATTTTTCTATCAAATACATCCTACTTTTATAACGTTTTAGCAATGTAATTATAAAAAAAATCAAAAAAATACGCAAGTTTAAATATAGTCGTTATTCCTTGATAAATTCCAATTTCAAACTTCATTCTTGAGCTTGCAATTAATCGTAGAAAGTTGAAGCAAGCACCACTCGATTGAGCAAAAAATTTTTCATCAAATACATCCTACTTTTATAACGTTTTAGCAATGTAAACATAAAAAAAATCAAAAAAATACGCAAGTTTAAAGATAGTCGTTATGCCTTGATAAATACCAAATTCAAACTTTATTCTTGAGCTTGCTATTAATTGTAGAAGATTGAAACAAGTACCATTTGATTGAACAGAAAATTTTCTATCGAATACATCCAACTTTTATAACGTTTCAAAAATGTAAACAAAAAAAAAATTAAAAAAATACGCAAGTTTAAAGATAGTCGTTATTCCTTAATAAATACCAATTTCAAACTTCATTCCTGGGCTTGCTATTAATTGTAGAAAGTTGAAACCAATACTATTCGATTGAGCAGGAAATTTTCTATCAAATACATTCTACTTTTATAACGTTTTAGCAATGTAAATATAAAAAAATCAAAAAAATACGCAAGTTTAAAGATAGTCGTTATTCCTTGATAAATACCAATTTCAAACTTCATTCTTGAGCTTAATTCTTGACCTTAATTGTAAAAGGTTGAAACAAGTACCGTTTGATTGAACAGAAATTTTTCTATCAAATACGTTTTACCTTTATAAAGTTTTAGCAATGTAATTATAAAAAAAATTAAAAAAATTCGCAAGTTTAAATATAGTCGTTATTCCTTGATAAATACCAATTTCAAACTTCATTGTTGAGCTTGCTATTAATTGTAGAAGGTTGAAATCAATACTATTCGATTGAGCAGGAAATTTTCTATCAAATACATTCTACTCTTATAACGTTTTAGCAATGTAAATAAAAAAAAATCAAAAAAATACGCAAGTTTAAAGATAGTCGTTATGCCTTGATAAATACCAAATTCAAACTTTATTCTTGAGCTTGCTATTAATTGTAGAAGGTTGAAACAAGTACCATTTGATTGAACAGAAAATTTTCTATCAAATACATCCAACTCTTATAACGTTTCAATAATGTAAATATAAAAAAAATAAGAAAATACGCAAGTTTAAAGATAGTCGTTATTCCTTGATAAATACCAATTTCAAACTTCATTCTTGAGCTTGCTATTAATTGTAAAAGGTTGAAACAAATACCATTTGATTGAACAAAAATTTTTCTATCAAATACATTCTACTTTTATAACGTTTTAGCAATGTAAATATAAAAAAATCAAAAAAATACGCAAGTTTAAAGATAGTCGTTATTTCTTGATAAATACCAATTTCAAACTTTATTCTTGAGCTTGCTATTAATTGTAGAAGGTTGAAACAAGTACCATTTGATTGAACAGAAAATTTTCTATCAAATACATCCTACTTTTATAACGCTTCGATAATGTAAATATAAAAAAAATCAAAAAAATACGCAAGTTTAAAGATAGTCGTTATTTCTTGATAAATACCAATTTCAAACTTCATTCTTGAGCTTGCTATTAATTGTAAAAGGTTGAAACAAGTACCATTTGATTGAGCAGAAATTTTTCTATCAAATGCGTCTTACCTTTATAAAGTTTTAGCAATGTAATTATAAAAAAAATCAAAAAAATTTGCAAGTTTAAATATAGTCGATATTCCTTGATAAATACCAATTTCAAACTTCATTGTTGAGCTTGCTATTAATTGTAGAAGGTTGAAATCAATACTATTCGATTGAGCAGGAAATTTTCTATCAAATACGTTCTAATTTTATAACGTTTTAGCAATGTAAATAAAAAATAAATAAAAAAAATTCGCAAGTTTAAAGATAGTCGTTATTCCTTGATAAATAACAATTTCAAACTTCATTCTTGAGCTTGCTATTTATTGTAAAAGGTTGAAACAAGTACCATTTAATTGAACAAAAATTTTTCTATCAAATACGTCTTACCTTTATAAAGTTTTAGCAATGTAATTATAAAAAAAATCAAAAAAATTCGCAAGTTTAAATATAGTCGTTATAACTTGATAAATACCAATTTCAAACTTCATTGTTGAGCTTGCTATTAATTGCAGAAGGTTGAAACTAATACTATTCGATTGAGCACGAAATTTTCTATCAAATACATTCTACTTTTATAACGTTTTAGCACTGTAAATAAAAAAAAATCAAAAAAATACGCAAGTTTAAAGATAGTCGTTATTCCTTGATAAATACCAATTTCAAACTTCATTCTTGAGCTTGCTATTAATTGTAGAAGGTTGAAACAAATACTATTCGATTAAGCAGGAAATTTTCTATCAAATACATCCTATTTTTTAAACGTTTCAATAATGTAATTATAAAAAAAAATTAAAAAAATAGGCAAGTTTAAAGATAGTCGTTATGCCTTGATAAATACCAAATTCAAACTTTATTCTTTAGCTTACTATTTATTGTAAAAGGTTGAAACAAGTACCACTTGATTAAACAGAAAATTTTCTATCAAATACATCCTACTCTTATAACGTTTCAATAATGTAAATATAAAAAAAATAAGAAAATACGCAAGTTTAAATATAGTCGTTATTTCTTGATAAATTCCAATTTCAAACTTCATTCTTGAGCTTGCAATTAATCGTAGAAAGTTGAAGCAAGCACCACTCGATTGAGCAAAAAATTTTTCATCAAATACATCCTACTTTTATAACGTTTTAGCAATGTAAACATAAAAAAAATCAAAAAAATACGCAAGTTTAAAGATAGTCGTTAATCCTTGATAAATACCAAATTCAAACTTCATTCTTAAGCTTGCTATTAATTATAGAAGGTTGAAACAGGTACCATTTGATTGAACAGAAATTTTTCTGTCAAATACATTCTACTTTTATAACGTTTCAAAAATGTAAATAAAAAAAAAATAAAAAAATACGCAAGTTTAAAGATAGTCGTTATTCCTTAATAAATACCAATTTCAAACTTCATTCCTGGGCTTGCTATTAATTGTAGAAAGTTGAAGCCAATACTATTCGATTGAGCAGGAAATTTTCTATCAAATACATTCTACTTTTATAACGTTTTAGCAATGTAAATATAAAAAAAATCAAAAAAATACGCAAGTTTAAAGTAAGTCGTTATTCCTTGATAAATACCAATTTCAAACTTTATTCTTGAGCTTGCTATTAATTGTAGAAGGTTGAGACAAATACTATTCGATTAAGCAGGAAATTTTCTATCAAATACATCCTACTTTTATAACGTTTCAATAATGTAATTATAAAAAAAAATTAAAAAAATACGCAAGTTTAAAGATAGTCGTTATGCCTTGATAAATACCAAATTCAAACTTAATTCTTGAGCTTGCTATTAATTGTAGAAGGTTGAAACAAATACTATTCGATTAAGCAGGAAATTTTCTATCAAATACATCCTACTTTTATAACGTTTCAATAATGTAATTATAAAAAAAAATTAAAAAAATACGCAAGTTTAAAGATAGTCGTTATGCCTTGATAATACCAAAAAATACCAAATTCAAACTTTATTCTTTAGCTTACTATTTATTGTAAAAGGTTGAAACAAGTACCATTTGATTAAACAGAAAATTTTCTATCAAATACATCCTACTTTTATAACGTTTCGATAACGTAAATATAAAAAAAATCAAAAAAATACGCAAGTTTAAAGATAGTCGTTATTCCTTAATAAATTCCAATTTCAAACTTTATTCTTGAGCTTCCTATTAATCGTAGAAAGCTGAAGCAAGCACCGCTCGATTAAGCGAATAATTTTCTATCAAATACATCCTACCTTTATAACGTTTTAGCAATGTAAATATAAAAAAAATCAAAAAAATACGCAAGTTTAAAGATAATTGTTAATCCTTGATAAATACCAACTTCAAACATCATTCTTAAGCTTGCTATTAATTATAGAAGGTTGAAACAAGTACCATTTGATTGAACAGAAATTTTTCTGTCAAATACATTCTACTTTTATAACGTTTTAGCAATGTAAATATAAAAAAAATCAAAAAAATGCGCAAGTTTAAAGATAGTCGTTATTCCTTGACAAATACCATTTTCAAACTTCATTCTTGAGCTTGCTATTAATTGTAAAAGGTTGAAACAAGTACCATTTGATTGAACAAAAATTTTTCTATCAAATACATTCTACCTTTATAACGTTTTAGCAATGTAAATATAAAAAAATCAAAAAAATACGCAAGTTTAAAGATAGCCGTTATTTCTTGATAAATACCAATTTCAAACTTCATTCTTGAGCTTGCTATTAATTGTGGAAGGTTGAAACCAATACTATTCGATTGAGCAGAAAATTTTCTATCAAATACATTCTACTTTTGTAACGTTTTAGCAATGTAAATATAAAAAAATCAAAAAAATACGCAAGTTTAAAAATAGTCGTTATTTCTTGATAAATACCAATTTCAAATTTCATTCTTGAGCTTGCTATTAATTGTAGAAGGTTGAAACAAGTACCATTTAATTGTACAGAAATTTTTCTATCAAATACATCCTACTTTTATAACGTTTTAGCAATGTAATTATAAAAAAAATCAAAAAAATACGCAAGTTTAAATATAGTCGTTATTCCTTGATAAATTCCAACTTCAAACTTCATTCTTGAGCTTGCTATTAATTGTAGAAGATTGAAACAAGTACCATTTGATTGAACAGAAAATTTTCTATCGAATACATCCAACTTTTATAACGTTTCAAAAATGTAAATAAAAAAAAAATTAAAAAAATACGCAAGTTTAAAGATAGTCGTTATTCCTTAATAAATACCAATTTCAAACTTCATTCCTGGGCTTGCTATTAATTGTAGAAAGTTGAAACCAATACTATTCGATTGAGCAGGAAATTTTCTATCAAATACATTCTACTTTTATAACGTTTTAGCAATGTAAATATAAAAAAATCAAAAAAATACGCAAGTTTAAAGATAGTCGTTATTCCTTAATAAATACCAATTTCAAACTTCATTCCTGGGCTTGCTATTAATTGTAGAAAGTTGAAACCAATACTATTCGATTGAGCAGGAAATTTTCTATCAAATACATTCTACTTCTATAACGTTTTAGCAATGTAATTATAAAAAAAATCAAAAAAATACGCAAGTTTAAAGTAAGTCGTTAATCCTTGATAAATACCAACTTCAAACATCATTCTTAAGCTTGCTATTAATTATAGAAGGTTGAAACAAGTACCATTTGATTGAACAAAAATTTTTCTATCAAATACGTCCTACCTTTATAACGTTTTAGCAATGTAATTATAAAAAAAATCAAAAAAATACGCAAATTTAAAGTAAGTCGTTATTCCTTGATAAATACCAATTTCAAACTTCATTCTTAAGCTTGCTATTTATTGTAAAAGGTTAAAACAAGTACCATTTGATTGAACAGAAAATTTTCTATCAAATACATCCTACTTTTATAACGCTTCGATAATGTAAATATAAAAAAATCAAAAAAATACTCAAGTTTAAAGATAGTCGTTATTCCTTGATAAATACCAATTTCAAACTTCATTCTTGAGCTTGCTATTAATTGTAAAAGGTTGAAACAAGTACCATTTAATTGAGCAGAAATTTTTCTATCAAATACGTCTTACCTTTATAAAGTTTTAGCAATGTAATTATAAAAAAAATCAAAAAAATTCGCAAGTTTAAATATAGTCGTTATTCCTTGATAAATACCAATTTCAAACTTCATTGTTGAGCTTGCTATTAATTGTAGAAACTTGAAACTAATACTATTCGATTGAGCAGGAAATTTTCTATCAAATACATTCTACTTTTATAACGTTTTAGCAATGTAAATAAAAAAAAATCAAAAAAATACGCAAGTTTAAAGATAGTCGTTATGCCTTGATAAATACCAAATTCAAACTTTATTCTTGAGCTTGCTATTAATTGTAGAAGGTTGAAACAAGTACCATTTGATTAAACAGAAAATTTTCTATCAAAGACATCTTACTCTTATAACGTTTCAATAATGTAAATATAAAAAAAATAAGAAAATACGCAAGTTTAAAGATAGTCGTTATTCCTTGATAAATACCAATTTCAAACTTCATTCTTGAGCTTGCTATTAATTGTAAAAGGTTGAAACAAATACCATTTGATTGAACAAAAATTTTTCTATCAAATACATTCTACTTTTATAACGTTTTAGCAATGTAAATATAAAAAAATCAAAAAAATACGCAAGTTTAAAAATAGTCGTTATTTCTTGATAAATACCAATTTCAAACTTCATTCTTGAGCTTGCTATTAATTGTAGAAGGTTGAAACAAGTACCATTTGATTGAACAGAAATTTTTCTATCAAATACATCCTACTTTTATAACGTTTTAGCAATGTAATTATAAAAAAAATCAAAAAAATACGCAAGTTTAAATATAGTCGTTATTCCTTGATAAATTCCAATTTCAAACTTCATTCTTGAGCTTGCAATTAATCGTAGAAAGTTGAAGCAAGCACCACTCGATTGAGCAAAAAATTTTTCATCAAATACATCCTACTTTTATAACGTTTTAGCAATGTAAACATAAAAAAAATCAAAAAAATACGCAAGTTTAAAGATAGTCGTTATGCCTTGATAAATACCAAATTCAAACTTTATTCTTGAGCTTGCTATTAATTGTAGAAGATTGAAACGAGTACCATTTGATTGAACAGAAAATTTTCTATCGAATACATCCAACTTTTATAACGTTTCAAAAATGTAAACAAAAAAAAAATTAAAAAAATACGCAAGTTTAAAGATAGTCGTTATTCCTTAATAAATACCAATTTCAAACTTCATTCCTGGGCTTGCTATTAATTGTAGAAAGTTGAAACCAATACTATTCGATTGAGCAGGAAATTTTCTATCAAATACATTCTACTTTTATAACGTTTTAGCAATGTAAATATAAAAAAATCAAAAAAATACGCAAGTTTAAAGATAGTCGTTATTCCTTGATAAATACCAATTTCAAATTTCATTCTTGAGCTTAATTCTTGACCTTAATTGTAAAAGGTTGAAACAAGTACCATTTGATTGAACAGAAATTTTTCTACCAAATACGTCTTACCTTTATAAAGTTTTAGCAATGTAATTATAAAAAAAATTAAAAAAATTCGCAAGTTTAAATATAGTCGTTATTCCTTGATAAATACCAATTTCAAACTTCATTGTTGAGCTTGCTATTAATTGTAGAAGGTTGAAATCAATACTATTCGATTGAGCAGGAAATTTTCTATCAAATACATTCTACTCTTATAACGTTTTAGCAATGTAAATAAAAAAAAATCAAAAAAATACGCAAGTTTAAAGATAGTCGTTATGCCTTGATAAATACCAAATTCAAACTTTATTCTTGAGCTTGCTATTAATTGTAGAAGGTTGAAACAAGTACCATTTGATTGAACAGAAAATTTTCTATCAAATACATCCAACTCTTATAACGTTTCAATAATGTAAATATAAAAAAAATAAGAAAATACGCAAGTTTAAAGATAGTCGTTATTCCTTGATAAATACCAATTTCAAACTTCATTCTTGAGCTTGCTATTAATTGTAAAAGGTTGAAACAAATACCATTTGATTGAACAAAAATTTTTCTATCAAATACATTCTACTTTTATAACGTTTTAGCAATGTAAATATAAAAAAATCAAAAAAATACGCAAGTTTAAAGATAGTCGTTATGCCTTGATAAATACCAAATTCAAACTTTATTCTTGAGCTTGCTATTAATTGTAGAAGGTTGAAACAAGTACCATTTGATTGAACAGGAAATTTTCTATCAAATACATCCAACTCTTATAACGTTTCAATAATGTAAATATAAAAAAAATAAGAAAATACGCAAGTTTAAAGATAGTCGTTATTCCTTGATAAATACCAATTTCAAACTTCATTCTTGAGCTTGCTATTAATTGTAAAAGGTTGAAACAAATACCATTTGATTGAACAAAAATTTTTCTATCAAATACATTCTACTTTTATAACGTTTTAGCAATGTAAATATAAAAAAATCAAAAAAATACGCAAGTTTAAAGATAGTCGTTATTTCTTGATAAATACCAATTTCAAACTTCATTCTTGAGCTTGCTATTAATTGTAGAAGGTTAAAACAAGTACCATTTGATTGAACAAAAATTTTTCTATCAAATACATCCTACTTTTATAACGTTTTAGCAATGTAAATATAAAAAAAATCAAAAAAATACGCAAGTTTAAAGATAGTCGTTATGCCTTGATAAATACCAAATTCAAACTTTATTCTTGAGCTTGCTATTAATTGTAGAAGGTTGAAACAAGTACCATTTGATTGAACAGAAAATTTTCTATCAAATACATCCTACTTTTATAACGCTTCGATAATGTAAATATAAAAAAAATCAAAAAAATACGCAAGTTTAAAGATAGTCGTTATTTCTTGATAAATACCAATTTCAAACTTCATTCTTGAGCTTGCTATTAATTGTAAAAGGTTGAAACAAGTACCATTTGATTGAGCAGAAATTTTTCTATCAAATGCGTCTTACCTTTATAAAGTTTTAGCAATGTAATTATAAAAAAAATCAAAAAAATTCGCAAGTTTAAATATAGTCGATATTCCTTGATAAATACCAATTTCAAACTTCATTGTTGAGCTTGCTATTAATTGTAGAAGGTTGAAATCAATACTATTCGATTGAGCAGGAAATTTTCTATCAAATACATTCTAATTTTATAACGTTTTAGCAATGTAAATAAAAAATAAATAAAAAAAATACGCAAGTTTAAAGATAGTCGTTATTCCTTGATAAATAACAATTTCAAACTTCATTCTTGAGCTTGCTATTTATTGTAAAAGGTTGAAACAAGTACCATTTAATTGAACAAAAATTTTTCTACCAAATACGTCTTACCTTTATAAAGTTTTAGCAATGTAATTATAAAAAAAATCAAAAAAATTCGCAAGTTTAAATATAGTCGTTATAACTTGATAAATACCAATTTCAAACTTCATTGTTGAGCTTGCTATTAATTGTAGAAGGTTGAAACTAATACTATTCGATTGAGCACGAAATTTTCTATCAAATACATTCTACTTTTATAACGTTTTAGCAATGTAAATAAAAAAAAATCAAAAAAATACGCAAGTTTAAAGATAGTCGTTATGCCTTGATAAATACCAAATTCAAACTTTATTCTTGAGCTTGCTATTAATTGTAGAAGGTTGAAACAAGTACCATTTGATTGAACAGAAAATTTTCTATCAAATACATCCTACTCTTATAACGTTTCAATAATGTAAATATAAAAAAAATAAGAAAATACGCAAGTTTAAAGATAGTCGTTATTCCTTGATAAATACCAATTTCAAACTTCATTCTTGAGCTTGCTATTAATTGTAGAAGGTTGAAACAAATACTATTCGATTAAGCAGGAAATTTTCTATCAAATACATCTTATTTTTTAAACGTTTCAATAATGTAATTATAAAAAAAAATTAAAAAAATAAGCAAGTTTAAAGATAGTCGTTATGCCTTGATAAATACCAAATTCAAACTTTATTCTTTAGCTTACTATTTATTGTAAAAGGTTGAAACAAGTACCACTTGATTAAACAGAAAATTTTCTATCAAATACATCCTACTCTTATAACGTTTCAATAATGTAAATATAAAAAAAATAAGAAAATACGCAAGTTTAAATATAGTCGTTATTCCTTGATAAATTCCAATTTCAAACTTCATTCTTGAGCTTGCAATTAATCGTAGAAAGTTGAAGCAAGCACCACTCAATTGAGCAAAAAATTTTTCATCAAATACATCCTACTTTTATAACGTTTTAGCAATGTAAACATAAAAAAAATCAAAAAAATACGCAAGTTTAAAGATAGTCGTTAATCCTTGATAAATACCAAATTCAAACTTCATTCTTAAGCTTGCTATTAATTATAGAAGGTTGAAACAGGTACCATTTGATTGAACAGAAATTTTTCTGTCAAATACATTCTACTTTTATAACGTTTCAAAAATGTAAATAAAAAAAAATAAAAAAATACGCAAGTTTAAAGATAGTCGTTATTCCTTAATAAATACCAATTTCAAACTTCATTCCTGGGCTTGCTATTAATTGTAGAAAGTTGAAGCCAATACTATTCGATTGAGCAGGAAATTTTCTATCAAATACATTCTACTTTTATAACGTTTTAGCAATGTAAATATAAAAAAAATCAAAAAAATACGCAAGTTTAAAGTAAGTCGTTATTCCTTGATAAATACCAATTTCAAACTTTATTCTTGAGCTTGCTATTAATTGTAGAAGGTTGAGACAAATACTATTCGATTAAGCGGGAAATTTTCTATCAAATACATCCTACTTTTATAACGTTTCAATAGTGTAATTATAAAAAAAAATTAAAAAAATACGCAAGTTTAAAGATAGTCGTTATGCCTTGATAAATACCAAATTCAAACTTAATTCTTGAGCTTGCTATTAATTGTAGAAGGTTGAAACAAATACTATTCGATTAAGCGGGAAATTTTCTATCAAATACATCTTATTTTTTAAACGTTTCAATAATGTAATTATAAAAAAAAATTAAAAAAATAAGCAAGTTTAAAGATAGTCGTTATGCCTTGATAAATACCAAATTCAAACTTTATTCTTTAGCTTACTATTTATTGTAAAAGGTTGAAACAAGTACCACTTGATTAAACAGAAAATTTTCTATCAAATACATCCTACTCTTATAACGTTTCAATAATGTAAATATAAAAAAAATAAGAAAATACGCAAGTTTAAATATAGTCGTTATTCCTTGATAAATTCCAATTTCAAACTTCATTCTTGAGCTTGCAATTAATCGTAGAAAGTTGAAGCAAGCACCACTCAATTGAGCAAAAAATTTTTCATCAAATACATCCTACTTTTATAACGTTTTAGCAATGTAAACATAAAAAAAATCAAAAAAATACGCAAGTTTAAAGATAGTCGTTAATCCTTGATAAATACCAAATTCAAACTTCATTCTTAAGCTTGCTATTAATTATAGAAGGTTGAAACAGGTACCATTTGATTGAACAGAAATTTTTCTGTCAAATACATTCTACTTTTATAACGTTTCAAAAATGTAAATAAAAAAAAAATAAAAAAATACGCAAGTTTAAATATAGTCGTTATTCCTTGATAAATACCAATTTCAAACTTCATTGTTGAGCTTGCTATTAATTGTAGAAGGTTGAAATCAATACTATTCGATTGAGCAGGAAATTTTCTATCAAATACATTCTACTTTTATAACGTTTTAGCAATGTAAATAAAAAAAAATAAAAAAATACGCAAGTTTAAATATAGTCGTTATTCCTTGATAAATACCAATTTCAAACTTCATTCTTGAGCTTGCTATTAATTGTAGAAGGTTAAAACCAATACTATTCGATTGAGCAGAAGATTTTCTATCAAATACATTCTACTTTTATAACGTTTTAGCAATGTAAATACAAAAAAATCAAAAAAATACGCAAGTTTAAAGTAAGTCGTTATTCCTTGATAAATACCAACTTCAAACTTCATTCTTAAGCTTGCTATTTATTGTAAAAGGTTGAAACAAGTACCATTTGATTGAACAAAAAATTTTCTATCAAATACATCCTACTTTTATAACGTTTCGATAATGTAAATATAAAAAAAATCAAAAAAATGCGCAAGTTTAAAGATAGTCGTTATTCCTTAATAAATTCCAATTTCAAACTTTATTCTTGAGCTTGCTATTAATCGTAGAAAGTTGAAGCAAGCACCACTCGATTAAGCAAAAAATTTTCTATCAAATACATCTTACTTTTATAACGTTTTAGCAACGTAAATATAAAAAAAATCAAAAAAATACGCAAGTTTAAATATAGTCGTTATTCCTTGATAAATACCAATTTCAAACTTTATTCTTGAGCTTGCTATTAATTGTAGAAGGTTGAAACAAGTACCATTTGATTGAACAAAAAATTTTCTATCAAATACATCCTACTTTTATAACGTTTCGACAATGTAAATATAAAAAAAATCAAAAAAATACGCAAGTTTAAAGTAAGTCGTTATTCCTTGATTAATACCAATTTCAAACTTCATTCTTAAGCTTGCTATTTATTGTAAAAGGTTGAAACTAATACTATTCGATTGAGCAGGAAATTTTCTATCAAATACATCCTACTCTTATAACGTTTTAATAATGTAAATATAAAAAAAATAAGAAAATACGCAAATTTAAAGATAGTCGTTATTCCTTGATAAATACCAATTTCAAACTTCATTCTTGAGCTTGCTATTAATTGTAGAAGGTTGAAACAAATACTATTCGATTAGGCAGGAAATTTTCTATCAAATACATCCTACTTTTATAACGTTTCAATAATGTAATTATAAAAAAAAAATAAAAAAAATACGCAAGTTTAAAGATAGTCGTTATGCCTTGATAAATACCAAATTCAAACTTTATTCTTTAGCTTACTATTTATTGTAAAAGGTTGAAACAAGTACCATTTGATTGAACAAAAAATTTTCTATCAAATACATCCTACTTTTATAACGTTTCAATAATGTAAATATAAAAAAAATCAAAAAAATGCGCAAGTTTAAATATAGTCGTTATTCCTTGATAAATACCAATTTCAAACTTAATTCTTGAGCTTGCTATTAATTGTAGAAGGTTGAAACTAATACTATTCGATTGAGCAGGAAATTTTCTATCAAATACATTTTACTTTTGTAACGTTTCAATAATGTAAATATAAAAAAAATCAAAAAAATGCGCAAGTTTAAAGATAGTCGTTATGCCTTGATAAATACCAAATTCAAACTTTATTCTTGAGCTTGCTATTAACTGTAGAAGGTTGAAACAAGTACCGTTTGATTGAACAGAAAATTTTCTATCAAATACATCCTACTCTTATAACGTTTTAAGAATGTAAATATAAAAAAAATAAGAAAATACGCAAATTTAAAGATAGTCGTTATTCCTTGATAAATACCAATTTCAAACTTCATTCTTGAGCTTGCTATTAATTGTAGAAGGCTGAAACAAATACCATTTAATTAAACAGAATTTTTTCTATCAAATACGTCCTATTTTTATAACGTTTTAGCAATGTAATTATAAAAAAAATCAAAAAAATACGCAAGTTTAAAGATAGTCGTTATTCCTTAATAAATACCAATTTCAAACTCCATTCTTGAGCTTGCTATTAATCGTAGAAGGTTGAAACAAAAACCATTTGATTGAACGGAGAATTTTCTATAAAATACATCCTACCTTTATAACGTTTTAGCAATGTAAATACAAAAAAATCAAAAAAATACGCAAGTTTAAAGATAGTCGTTATTTCTTGATAAATACCAATTTCAAACTTCATTCTTGAGCTTGCTATTAATTGTAGAAGGTTGAAACAAATACCATTTGATTGAACAAAAATTTTTCTATCAAATACGTCCTACCTTTATAACGTTTTAGCAATGTAATTATAAAAAAAATCAAAAAAATACGCAAGTTTAAATATAGTCGTTATTCCTTGATAAATACCAATTTCAAACTTTATTCTTGAGCTTGCTATTAATTGTAGAAGGTTGAAACTAATACTATTCGATTGAGCAGGAAATTTTGTATCAAATACATTTTACTTTTATAACGTTTCAATAATGTAAATATAAAAAAAATCAAAAAAATGCGCAAGTTTAAAGATAGTCGTTATTCCTTAATAAATTCCAATTTCAAACTTCATTCTTGAGCTTGCTATTAATGGTATAAAGTTGAAGCAAGCACCACTCGATTAAGCAAAAAATTTTCTATCAAATACATCCTACTTTTATAACGTTTTAGCAATGTAAATATAAAAAAAATCAAAAAAATACGCAAGTTTAAAGTAAGTCGTTATTCCTTGATAAATACCAATTTCAAACTTCATTCTTAAGCTTGCTATTTATTGTAAAAGGTTGAAACAAGTACTATTTGATTGAACAGAAAATTTTCTATCAAATACGTCTTACCTTTATAAAGTTTTAGCAATGTAATTATAAAAAAAATTAAAAAAATTTGCAAGTTTAAATATAGTCGTTATTCCTTGATAAATACCAATTTCAAACTTCATTGTTGAGCTTGCTATTAATTGTAGAAGGTTGAAACTAATACTATTCGATTGAGCAGGAAATTTTCTATCAAATACATTTTACTTTTATAACGTTTCAATAATGTAAATATAAAGAAAATCAAAAAAATGCGCAAGTTTAAAGATAGTCGTTATTCCTTAATAAATTCCAATTTCAAACTTCATTCTTGAGCTTGCTATTAATCGTAGAAAGTTGAAGCAAGCACCACTCGATTAAGCAAAAAATTTTCTATCAAATACATCCTACTTTTATAACGTTTTAGCAATGTAAATATAAAAAAAATCAAAAAAATACGCAAGTTTAAATATAGTCGTTATTCCTTGATAAATACCAATTTCAAACTTAATTCTTGAGCTTGCTATTAATTGTAGAAGGTTGAAACTAATACTATTCGATTGAGCAGGAAATTTTGTATCAAATACATTTTACTTTTATAACGTTTCAATAATGTAAATATAAAAAAAATCAAAAAAATGCGCAAGTTTAAAGATAGTCGATATTCCTTAATAAATTCCAATTTCAAACTTCATTCTTGAGCTTGCTATTAATCGTAGAAAGTTGAAGCAAGCACCACTTGATTAAGCAAAAAATTTTCTATCAAATACATCCTACTTTTATAACGTTTTAGCAATGTAAATATAAAAAAAATCAAAAAAATACGCAAGTTTAAAGTAAGTCGTTATTCCTTGATAAAAACCAATTTCAAACTTTATTCTTAAGCTTGCTATTTATTGTAAAAGGTTGAAACAAGTACCATTTGATTGAACAAGAAATTTTCTATTAAATACATCCTACTTTTATAGCGTTTTAACAATGTAAATATAAAAAAAATCAAAAAAATGCGCAAGTTTAAAGATAGTCGTTATTCCTTAATAAATTCCAATTTCAAACTTCATTCTTGAGCTTGCTATTAATCGTAGAAAGTTGAAGCAAGCACCACTCGATTAAGCAAAAAATTTTCTATCAAATACATCCTACTTTTATAACGTTTTAGCAATGTAAATATAAAAAAAATCAAAAAAATATGCAAGTTTAAAGTAAGTCGTTATTCCTTGATAAATACCAATTTCAAACTTCATTCTTAAGCTTGCTATTTATTATAAAAGGTTAAAACAAGTACCATTTGATTGAACAAGAAATTTTCTATTAAATACATCCTACTTTTATAGCGTTTTAACAATGTAAATATAAAAAAAATTAAAAAAATACGCAAGTTTAAATATAGTCGTTATTCCTTGATAAATACCAATTTCAAACTTCATTCTTGAGCTTGCTATTAATTGTAAAAGGTTGAAACAAGTACCATTTGATTGAACAGAAATTTTTCTATCAAATACGTCTTACCTTTATAAAGTTTTAGCAATGTAATTATAAAAAAAATTAAAAAAATTCGCAAGTTTAAATATAGTCGTTATTCCTTGATAAATACCAATTTCAAACTTCATTGTTGAGCTTGCTATTAATTGTAGAAGGTTGAAATCAATACTATTCGATTGAGCAGGAAATTTTCTACCAAATACATTCTACTTTTATAACGTTTTAGCAATGTAAATAAAAAAAAAATAAAAAAAATACGCAAGTTTAAAGATAGTCGTTATTCCTTGATAAATAACAATTTCAAACTTCATTCTTGAGCTTGCTATTTATTGTAAAAGGTTGAAACAAGTACCATTTGATTGAACAGAAATTTTTCTATCAAATACGTCTTACCTTTATAAGGTTTTAGCAATGTAATTATAAAAAAAATCAAAAAAATTCGCAAGTTTAAATATAGTCGTTATTCCTTGATAAATACCAATTTCAAACTTCATTGTTGAGCTTGCTATTAATTGTAGAAGGTTGAAACTAATACTATTCGATTGAGCAGGAAATTTTCTATCAAATACATTTTACTTTTATAACGTTTCAATAATGTAAATATAAAAAAAATCAAAAAAATGCGCAAGTTTAAAGATAGTCGTTATTCCTTAATAATTTCTAATTTCAAACTTCATTCTTGAGCTTGCTATTAATCGTAGAAAGTTGAAGCAAGCACCACTCGATATAAGCAAAAAATTTTCTAATAAATACATCCTACTTTTATAACGTTTCAATAATGTAAATATAAAAAAAATTAAAAAAATACGCAAGTTTAAAGATAGTCGTTATTCCTTGATAAATACCAACTTCAAACTTTATTCTTGAGCTTGCTATTAGTTGTAGAAGGTTGAAACAAGTACCATTTTATTGAACAAAAAATTTTCTATTAAATACATCCTACTTTTATAACGTTTCAATAATGTAAATATAAAAAAAATTAAAAAAATACGCGAGTTTAAAGATAGTCGTTATTCCTTGATAAATACCAATTTCAAACTTCATTCTTGAGCTTGCTATTAATTGTAGAAGGTTGAAATTAATACTATTCGATTGAGCAAAAAATTTTCTATCAAATACATTTTACTTTTATAATGTTTTAGCAATGTAAATATAAAAAAAATCAAAAAAATACGCAAGTTTAAAGATAGTCGTTATTCCTTGATAAATACCAATTTCAAACTTTATTCTTGAGCTTGCTATTAATTGTAGAAGGTTGAAACCAATACTGTTCGATTGAGCAGGAAATTTTCTATCAAATACATTCTACTTTTATAACGTTTTAGCAATGTAAATAAAAAAAAATCAAAAAAATACGCAAGTTTAAAGATAGTCGTTATGCCTTGATAAATACCAAATTCAAACTTTATTCTTGAGCTTGCTATTAGTTGTAGAAGGTTGAAGCAAGTACCATTTGATTGAACAGAAAATTTTCTATCAAATACATCCTACTTTTATAACGTTTCAATAATGTAAATATAAAAAAAATTAAAAAAATACGCAAGTTTAAAGATAGTCGTTATTTCTTGATAAATACCAACTTCAAACTTCATTTTTGAGCTTGTTATTAATTGTTAAAGGTTGAAACCAATACTATTCGATTGAGCAGAAAATTTTCTATCAAATACATTTTACCTTTATAACGTTTCAATAATGTAAATATAAAAAAAATCAAAAAAATGCGCAAGTTTAAAGATAGTCGCTATTCCTTAATAAATTCCAATTTCAAACTTTATTTTTGAGCTTGCTATCAATCGTAGAAAGTTGAAGCAACCACCACTCGATTAAGCAAAAAATTTTCTATCAAATACATTCTACTTTTATAACGTTTTAGGAATGTAAATATAGAAAAAATCAAAAAAATACGCAAGTTTAAAGATAGTCGTTATTCCTTGATAAATACCAATTTCAAACTTCATTCTTAAGCTTGCTATTAATTATAGAAGGTTGAAACAAGTACCATTTGATTGAACAGAAATTTTTCTATCAAATACATTCTACTTTTATAACGTTTTAGCAATGTAAATATAAAAAAAATACGCAAGTTTAAAGATAGTCGTTATTCCTTGATAAATACCAATTTCAAACTTCATTCTTGAGCTTGCTATTAGTTGTAAAAGGTTGAAACAAGTACCATTTGATTGAACAGAAATTTTTCTATCAAATACGTCCTACTTTTGTAACGTTTTAGCAATGTAATTATAAAAAAACTTAAAAAAATACGCAAGTTTAAATATAGTCGTTATTTCTTGATAAATACCAATTTCAAACTTCATTCTTGAGCTTGCTATTAATTGTAGAAGGTTGAAACCAATACTATTCGATTGAGCAGGAAATTTTCTATCAAATACATTCTACTTTTATAACGTTTTAGCAATGTAAATATAAAAAAAAATCAAAAAAATACGCAAGTTTAAAGATAGTCGTTATGCCTTGATAAATACCAAATTCAAACTTTATTCTTGAGCTTGCTATTAATTGTAGAAGATTGAAACAAGTTCCATTTGATTAAACAAAAAATTTTCTATCGAACACATCCAACTTTTATAACGTTTCAATAATGTAAATATAAAAAAAAATTAACAAAATGCGCAAGTTTAAATATAGTCGTTATTCCTTGATAAATACCAATTTCAAACTTCATTCTTGAGCTTGCTATTAACTGTAGAAGGTTGAAATTAATACTATTCGATTGAGCAAAAAATTTTCTATCAAATACATTTTACTTTTATAATGTTTTAGCAATGTAAATATAAAAAAAATCAAAAAAATACGCAAGTTTAAAGATAGTCGTTATTCCTTGATAAATACCAATTTCAAACTTTATTCTTGAGCTTGCTATTAATTGTAGAAGGTTGAAACCAATACTATTCGATTGAGCAGAAAATTTTCTATCAAATACATTCTACTTCTGTAACGTTTTAGCAATGTAAATATAAAAAAATCAAAAAAATTCGCAAGTTTAAAGATAGTCGTTATTTCTTGATAAATACCAATTTCAAACTTCATTCTTGAGCTTGCTATTAATTGTAAAAAGTTGAAACAAGTACCATTTGATTGAGCAAAAATTTTTCTATCAAATACATTCTACTTCTATAACGTTTTAGCAATGTAAATATAAAAAAATCAAAAAAATACGCAAGTTTAAAAATAGTCGTTATTTCTTGATAAATACCAATTTCAAACTTCATTCTTGAGCTTGCTATTAATTGTAGAAGGTTGAAACAAGCACCATTTGATTGAACAGTGAATTTTCTATCAAATACATCCTATTTTTATAACGTTTTAGCAATGTAAATATAAAAAAATCAAAAAAATACGCAAGTTTAAATAAAGTCGTTATTCCTTGATAAATACCAATTTCAAACTTCATTCTTGAGCTTGCTATTAATTGTAGAAAATTGAAACCAATACTATTCGATTGAGCAGAAAATTTTCTATCAAATACATTCTACTTTTATAACGTTTTAGCAATGTAAATATAAAAAAAAACAAAAAAATACGGAAGTTTAAAGTAAGTCGTTATTCCTTGATAAATACCAATTTCAAACTTCATTCTTGAGCTTGCTATTATTTGTAAAAGGTTGAAACAAGTACCATTTGATTGATCAGAAAATTTTCTATCAAATACATTTTACTTTTATAATGTTTTGGCAATGTAATTATAAAAAAAATTAAAAAAATACGCAAGTTTAAAGATAGTCGTTATTCCTTGATAAATACCAATTTCAAACTTTATTCTTCAGCTTGCTATTAATTGTAGAAGGTTGAAACCAATACTATTCGATTGAGCAGAAAATTTTCTATTAAATACATTCTACTTTTATAACGTTTTAGCAATGTAAATATAAAAAAATCAAAAAAATACGCAAGTTTAAAGATAGTTGTTATTTCTTGATAAATACCAATTTCAAACTTCATTCTTGAGCTTGCTATTAATTGTAGAAGGTTGAAACAAGTACCATTTGATTGAACAAAAATTTTTCTATTAAATACGTCCTACTTTTATATCGTTTTAGCAATGTAATTATAAAAAAAATTAAAAAAATACGCAAGTTTAAATATAGTCGTTATTCCTTAATAAATACCAATTTCAAACTTTATTCTTGAGCTTGCTAATAATTGTAGAAAGTTAAAACTAATACTATTCGATTGAGCAGGAAATTTTCTATTAAATACATTTTATCTTTATAACGTTTCAATAATGTAAATATAAAAAAAATCAAAAAAATACGCAAGTTTAAAGATAGTCGTTATTCTTTGATAAATACCAATTTCAAACTTTATTCTTGAGCTTGCTATTTATTGTAAAAGATTGAAACAAGTACCATTTGATTGAACAGAAAATTTTCTATCAACTACATCTTACTTTTATAACGTTTCGATAATGTAAATATAAAAAAAATCAAAAAAATACGCAAGTTTAAAGATAGTCGTTATTCCTTGATAAATACCAATTTCAAACTTCATTCTTGAGCTTGCTATTAATTGTAGGAGGTTGAAACAAATACCATTTAATTGTACAGAAATTTTTCTATTAAATACGTCCTATTTTTATAACGTTTTAACAATGTAATTATAAAAAAACTTAAAAAAATACGCAAGTTTAAATATAGTCGTTATTCCTTAATAAATACCAATTTCAAACTTCATTCTTGAGCTTGCTATTAATCGTAGAAGGTTGGAACAAAAACCATTTGATTGAACGGTAAATTTTCTATCAAATACATCCTATTTTTATAACGTTTTAGCAATGTAAATATAAAAAAATCAAAAAAATACGCAAGTTTAAATAAAGTCGTTATTCCTTGATAAATACCAATTTCAAACTTCATTCTTGAGCTTGCTATTAATTGTAGAAAGTTGAAACCAATACTATTCGATTGAGCAGAAAATTTTCTATCAAATACATTCTACTTTTATAACGTTTTAGCAATGTAAATATAAAAAAAACAAAAAAATACGCAAGTTTAAAGTAAGTCGTTATTCCTTGATAAATACCAATTTCAAACTTCATTCTTGAGCTTGCTATTATTTGTAAAAGGTTGAAACAAGTACCATTTGATTGTTCAGAAAATTTTCTATTAAATACATTTTACTTTTATAATGTTTTGGCAATGTAATAATAAAAAAAATTAAAAAAATACGCAAGTTTAAAGATAGTCGTTATTCCTTGATAAATACCAATTTCAAACTTTATTCTTGAGCTTGCTATTAATTGTAGAAGGTTGAAACCAATACTATTCGATTGAGCAGAAAATTTTCTATTAAACACATTCTACTTTTATAACGTTTTAGCAATGTAAATATAAAAAAATCAAAAAGATACGCAAGTTTAAAGATAGTTGTTATTTCTTGATAAATACCAATTTCAAACTTCATTCTTGAGCTTGCTATTAATTGTAGAAGGTTGAAGCAAGTACCATTTGATTGAACAAAAATTTTTCTATTAAATACGTCCTACTTTTATATCGTTTTAGCAATGTAATTATAAAAAAAATTAAAAAAATACGCAAGTTTAAATATAGTCGTTATTCCTTAATAAATACCAATTTCAAACTTTATTCTTGAGCTTGCTAATAATTGTAGAAAGTTGAAACTAATACTATTCGATTGAGCAGGAAATTTTCTATCAAATACATTTTATCTTTATAACGTTTCAATAATGTAAATATAAAAAAAATCAAAAAAATGCGGAAGTTTAAAGATAGTCGTTATTCCTTAATAAATTCCAAATTCAAACTTCATTCTTGAGCTTGCTATCAATCGTAGAAAGTTGAAGCAAGCACCACTCGATTAGGCAAAAAATTTTCTATCAAATACATCCTACTTTTATAACGTTTTAGCAATGTAAATATAAAAAAAATCAAAAAAATACGCAAGTTTAAAGATAGTCGTTATTCCTTGATAAATACCAATTTCAAACTTCATTCTTGAGCTTGCTATTTATTGTAAAAGGTTGAAACAAGTACCATTTGATTGAACAGAAAATTTTCTATTAAATACATCCTACTTTTATAACGTTTTAGCAATGTAATTATAAAAAAAATTAAAAAAATACGCAAGTTTAAAGATAGTCGTTATTCCTTGATAAATACCAATGTCAAACTTCATTCTTGAGCTTGCTATTAATTGTAGAAGGTTGAAACAAGTACCATTTGATTGAACAGAATTTTTTCTATTAAATACGTCCTACTTTTATAACGTTTTAGCAATGCAATTATCAAAAAAATCAAAAAAATACGCAAGTTTAAATATAGTCGTTATTCCTTGATAAATACCAATTTCAAACTTCATTTTTGAGCTTGCTATTAATTGTAGAAGGTTGAAACCAATACTATTCGATTGAGCAGGAAATTTTCTATCAAATGCATCCTACTTTTATAACGTTTTAGCAATGTAAATAAAAAAAAATCAAAAAAATACGCAAGTTAAAAGATAGTCGTTATGCCTTGATAAATACCAAATTCAAACTTTATTCTTTAGCTTGCTATTAATTGTAGAAAGTTGAAACAAGTACCATTTGATTGAAAAGAAAATTTTCTATTAAATACATCCTACTTTTATAACGTTTCAATAATGTAAATATAAAAAAAATTAAAAAAATACGCAAGTTTATAGATAGTTGTTATTTCTTGATAAATACCAATTTCAAACTTCATTCTTGAGCTTGCTATTAATTACAGAAGGTTGAAGCAAGTACCATTTGATTGAACAAAAATTTTTCTATTAAATACGTCCTACTTTTATATCGTTTTAGCAATGTAATTATAAAAAAAATTAAAAAAATACGCAAGTTTAAATATAGTCGTTATTCCTTAATAAATACCAATTTCAAACTTTATTCTTGAGCTTGCTAATAATTGTAGAAAGTTAAAACTAATACTATTCGATTGAGCAGGAAATTTTCTATCAAATACATTTTATCTTTATAACGTTTCAATAATGTAAATATAAAAAAAATCAAAAAAATGCGCAAGTTTAAAGATAGTCGTTATTCCTTAATAAATTCCAATGTCAAACTTCATTCTTGAGCTTGCTATCAATCGTAGAAAGTTGAAGCAAGCACCACTCGATTAGGCAAAAAATTTTCTATCAATTACATCCTACTTTTATAATGTTTTAGCAATGTAAATATAAAAAAAATCAAAAAAATACGCAAGTTTAAAGATAGTCGTTATTCCTTGATAAATACCAATTTCAAACTTCATTCTTGAGCTTGCTATTTATTGTAAAAGGTTGAAACAAGTACCATTTGATTGAACAGAAAATTTTCTATCAACTACATCCTACTTTTATAACGTTTCGATAATGTAAATATAAAAAAAATCAAAAAAATACGCAAGTTTAAAGATAGTCGTTATTCCTTGATAAATACCAATTTCAAACTCCATTCTTGAGCTTGCTATTAATTGTAGGAGGTTGAAACAAGTACCATTTAATTGTACGGAAATTTTTCTATTAAATACGTCCTATTTTTATAACGTTTTAACAATGTAATTATAAAAAAACTTAAAAAAATACGCAAGTTTAAATATAGTCGTTATTCCTTAATAAATACCAATTTCAAACTTCATTCTTGAGCTTGCTATTAATCGTAGAAGGTTGGAACAAAAACCATTTGATTGAACGGTGAATTTTCTATCAAATACATCCTATTTTCATAACGTTTTAGCAATATAAATATAAAAAAAATCAAAAAAATGCGCAAGTTTAAAGATAGTCGTTATTCCTTAATAAATTCCAATTTCAAACTTCATTCTTGAGCTTGCTATCAATCGTAGAAAGTTGAAGCAAGCACCACTCGATTAGGCAAAAAATTTTCTATCAATTACATCCTACTTTTGTAATGTTTTAGCAATGTAAATATAAAAAAAATCAAAAAAATACGCAAGTTTAAAGATAGTCGTTATTCCTTGATAAATACCAATTTCAAACTTTATTCTTGAGCTTGCTATTAATTGTAGAAGGTTGAAACCAATACTATTCGATTGAGCAGAAAATTTTCTATTAAATACATTCTACTTTTATAACGTTTTAGCAATGTAAATATAAAAAAATCAAAAAGATACGCAAGTTTAAAGATAGTTGTTATTTCTTGATAAATACCAATTTCAAACTTCATTCTTGAGCTTGCTGTTAATTGTAGAAGGTTGAAACAAGTACCATTTGATTGAACAAAAATTTTTCTATTAAATACGTCCTACTTTTATATCGTTTTAGCAATGTAATTATAAAAAAAATTAAAAAAATACGCAAGTTTAAATATAGTCGTTATTCCTTAATAAATACCAATTTCAAACTTTAATCTTGAGCTTGCTAATAATTGTAGAAAGTTGAAACTAATACTATTCGATTGAGCAGGAAATTTTCTATCAAATACATTTTATCTTTATAACGTTTCAATAATGTAAATATAAAAAAAATCAAAAAAATGCGCAAGTTTAAAGATAGTCGTTATTCCTTAATAAATTCCAATTTCAAACTTCATTCTTGAGCTTGCTATCAATCGTAGAAAGTTGAAGCAAGCACCACTCGATTAGGCAAAAAATTTTCTATCAAATACATCCTACTTTTATAACGTTTTAGCAATGTAAATATAAAAAAAATCAAAAAAATACGCAAGTTTAAAGATAGTCGTTATTCCTTGATAAATACCAATTTCAAACTTCATTCTTGAGCTTGCTATTTATTGTAAAAGGTTGAAACAAGTACCATTTGATTGAACAGAAAATTTTCTATTAAATACATTCTACCTTTATAACGTTTTAGCAATGTAATTATAAAAAAAATTAAAAAAATACGCAAGTTTAAAGATAGTCGTTATTCCTTGATAAATACCAATGTCAAACTTCATTCTTGAGCTTGCTATTAATTGTAGAAGGTTGAAACAAGTACCATTTGATTGAACAGAATTTTTTCTATTAAATACGTCCTACTTTTATAACGTTTAGCAATGCAATTATCAAAAAAATCAAAAAAATACGCAAGTTTAAATATAGTCGTTATTCCTTGATAAATACCAATTTCAAACTTCATTTTTGAGCTTGCTATTAATTGTAGAAGGTTGAAACCAATACTATTCGATTGAGCAGGAAATTTTCTATCAAATACATCCTACTTTTATAACGTTTTAGCAATGTAAATAAAAAAAAAATCAAAAAAATACGCAAGTTAAAAGATAGTCGTTATGCCTTGATAAATACCAAATTCAAACTTTATTCTTTAGCTTGCTATTAACTGTAGAAAGTTGAAACAAGTACCATTTGATTGAAAAGAAAATTTTCTATTAAATACATCCTACTTTTATAACGTTTCAATAATGTAAATATAAAAAAAATTAAATAAATACGCAAGTTTATAGATAGTCGTTATTCCTTGATAAATACCAATTACAAACTTTATTCTTGAGCTTGCTATTAATTACAGAAGGTTGAAACAAGTACCATTTGATTGAACAGAAATTTTTCTATCAAATACATCTTACTCTTATAACGTTTTAGCAATGCAATTATAAAAAAAATCAAAAAAATACGCAAGTTTAAAGATAGTCGTTATTGCTTGATAAATACCAATTTCAAACTTCATTCTTGAGCTTGCTATTAATTGTAGAAGGTTAAAACAAATACTATTCGATTAAGCAGAAAATTTTTTATCAAATACATCCTACTTTTATAACGTTTCAATAATGTAAATAGAAAAAAAAATTAAAAAAATACGCACGTTTAAAGTAAGCCGTTATTACTTGATAAATACCAATTTCAAACTTCATTCTTGAGCTTGCTATTAATTGTAGAAGGTTGAAACCAATACTATTCGATTGAGCAGGAAATTTTCAATCAAATAAATTCTACTTTTTTAACGCTTTAGCAATGTAAATATAAAAAAAATCAAAAAAATACGCTAGTTTAAAGATAGTCGTTATTCCTTGATAAATACCAAATTTAAACTTCATTCTTAAGCTTGCTATTAACTATAGAAGGTTGAAACAAGTACCGTTTGATTGAACAGAAATTTTTCTATCAAATACATCCTACTTTTATAACGTTTTAGCAATGTAAATAAAAAAAAATCAAAAAAGTACGCAAGTTTAAAGATAGTCGTTATTCCTTGATAAATACCAATTTCAAACTTCATTTTTGAGCTTGCTATTTATTGCAAAAGGTTGAAACAAAAACCATTTGATTGAACAGAAAATTTTCTATCAAATACATCCTACTTTTATAACGTTTCAATAATGTAAATATAAAAAAAATCAAAAAAATTCGCAAGTTTAAAGATAGTCGTTATTCCTTAATAAATTCCAATTTCAAACTTCATTCTTGAGCTTGCTATTAATTGTAGAAGGTTGAAGCCAGTACCATTTGATTGAACAGAAAATTTTCTATCAAATACATTTAATTTTTATAACGTTTCAATAATGTAAATATAAAAAAAATTAAAAAAATACGCAAGTTTAAAGATAGTCGTTATTCCTTGATAAATACCAATTTCAAACTTCATTTTTGAGCTTGCTATTTATTGTAAAAAATTGAGACAAGTACCATTTGATTGAACAAAAAATTTCCTATCAAATACATCCTACTTTTATAACGTTTCGATGATGTAAATATAAAAAAAATCAAAAAAATACGCAATTTTAAAGATAGTCGTTATTCCTTAATAAATTCCAATTTCAAACTTCATTCTTGAGCTTGCTGTTAATCGTAGAAAGTTGAAGCAAGCACCACTCGATTAAGCAAAAAATTTTCTATCAAATACATCCTACTTTTATAACGTTTTAGCAATGTAAATATAAAAAAAATCAAAAAATTACGCAAGTTTAAATATAGTCGTTATTCCTTGATAAATACCAATTTCAAACTTCATTCTTGAGCTTGCTATTAATTGTAGAAAGTTGAAACAAGTACCATTTGATTAAACGGAAATTTTTCTATCAAATACATTTTACTTTTATAACGTTTTAGCAATGTAATCATAAAAAAAATCAAAAAAATACGCAAGTTTAAAGATAGTCGTTATTCCTTGATAAATACCAATTTCAAACTTTATTCTTGAGCTTGCTATTAATTGCAAAAGGTTGAAACCAATACTATTCGATTGGGCAGAAAATTTTCTATCAAATACGTTCTACTTTTATAACGTTTTAGCAATGTAAATATAAAAAAATCAAAAAAAATACGCTAGTTTAAAGATAGTCGTTATTTCTTGATAAATACCAATTTCAAACTTCATTCTTGAGCTTGCTATTAATTGTAGAAGGTTGAAGCAAGTACCATTTGATTGAGCAAAAATTTTTCTATCAAATACGTCCTACTTTTATAACGTTTTAGCAATGTAATTATAAAAAAAATCAAAAAAATACGCAAGTTTAAATATAGTCGTTATTCCTTAATAAATACCAATTTCAAACTTTATTCTTGAGCTTGCTATTAACTGTAGAAGGTTGAAATTAATACTATTCGATTAAGCAGAAAATTTTCTATCAAATACATTTTACTTTTATAACGTTTTAGCAATGTAATCATAAAAAAAATCAAAAAAATACGCAAGTTTAAAGATAGTCGTTATTCCTTGATAAATACCAATTTCAAACTTTATTCTTGAGCTTGCTATTAATTGTAAAAGGTTGAAACCAATACTATTCGATTGGGCAGAAAATTTTCTATCAAATACGTTCTACTTTTATAACGTTTTAGCAATGTAAATATAAAAAAATCAAAAAAATACGCAAGTTTAAAGATAGTCGTTATTTCTTGATAAATACCAATTTCAAACTTCATTCTTTAGCTTGCTGTTAATTGTAGAAGGTTGAAACAACTACCATTTGATTGAACAAGAATTTTTCTATCAAATACGTCCTACTTTTATAACGTTTTAGCAATGTAATTATAAAAAAATCAAAAAAATACGCAAGTTTAAACTTCATTCTTAAGCTTGCTATTAACTATAGAAGTTTGAAACAAGTACCATTTGATTCAACAGAAATTTTTCATCAAATACATTCTACTTTTATAACGCTTTAGCAATGTAAACATAAAAAAAATCAAAAAAATACGCAAGTTTAAAGATAGTCGTTATGCCTTGATAAATACCAAATTCAAACTCTTTTCTTGAGCTTGCTATTAATTGTAGAAGATTGAAACAAGTACCATTTAATTGAACAGAAAATTTTCTATCGAATACATCCAACTTTTATAACGTTTCAATAATGTAAATATAAAAAAAATTAAAAAAATACGCAAGTTTAAAGATAGTCGTTATTCCTTGATAAATACCAACTTCAAACTTCATTCTTGAGCTTGCTATTAATTGCAGAAGGTTGAAACCAATACTATTCGATTGAGCAGAAAGTTTTCTAACAAATACATTTTACTTTTATAACGTTTTAGCAATGTAAATATAAAAAAAATCAAAAAAATACGCAAGTTTAAAGATAGTCGTTATTCCTTGATAAATACCAACTACAAACTTCATTCTTGAGCTTGCTATTAATTGTAGAAGGTTGAAGCCAATACTATTCGATTGAGCAGAAAATTTTCTATCAAATACATTCTACTCTTATAACGTTTTAGCAATGTAAATATAAAAAAATCAAAAAAATAAACAAGTTTAAAGATAGTCTTTATTTCTTGATAAATACCAATTTCAAACTTCATTCTTGAGCTTGCTATTAATTGTAGAAGGTTGAGGCAAGTACCATTTGATTGAGCAAAAATTTTTCTATCAAATACGTCCTACTTTTATAACGTTTTAGCAATGTAATTATAAAAAAAATCAAAAAAATACGCAAGTTTAAATATAGTCGTTATTCCTTGATAAATACCAATTTCAAACTTCATTCTTGAGCTTGCTATTAATCGTAGAAGGTTAAAACAAAAACCGTTTGATTGAACAGTGAATTTTCTATCAAATACATCCTACTTTTATAACGTCTTAGCAATGTAAATATAAAAAAAGCAAAAAAATACGCAAGTTTAAATAAAGTCGTTATTCCTTGATAAATACCAACTTCAAACTTTATTCTTGAGCTTGCTATTAGTTGTAGAAGGTTGAAACAAGTGCCATTTGATTGAAGAGAAAATTTTCTATCAAATACATCCTACTTTTATAACGTTTCAATAATGTAAATATAAAAAAAATTAAAAAAATACGCAAGTTTAAAGATAGTCGTTATTCCTTGATAAATACCAACTTCAAACTTCATTTTTGAGCTTGCTATTAATTATAAAAGGTTGAAGCCAATACTACTCGATTGGGCAGGAAATTTTCTATCAAATACATTTAACTTTTATAACGTTTCAATAATGTAAATATAATAAAAATTAAAAAAATACGCAAGTTTATAGTAAGTCGTTATTCCTTGATAAATACCAATTTCAAACTTCATTTTTGAGCTTGCTATTTATTGTAAAAAGTTGAAACAAGTACCATTTGATTGAACAAAAAATTTCCTATCAAATACATCCTACTTTTATAACGTTTCAATAATGTAAATATAAAAAAAAAAAAATACGCAATTTTAAAGATAGTCGTTATTCCTTAATAAATTCCAATTTCAAACTTCATTCTTGAGCTTGCTATTAATCGTAGAAAGTTGAAGCAAGCACCACTCGATTAAGCAAAAAATTTTCTATCAAATACATCCTACCTTTATAACGTTTTAGCAGTGTAAATATAAAAAAAATCAAAAAAATACGCAAGTTTAAAGATAGTCGTTATTCCTTGATAAATACCAATTTCAAACTTCATTCTTAAGCTTGCTATTAACTATAGAAGGTTAAAACAAATACCATTTGACTGAACAGAAATTTTTCTATCAAATACATCCTACTTTTATAACGTTTTAGCAATGTAAATATTAAAAAAATCAAAAAAATACGCAAGTTTAAAGATAGTCGTTATTCCTTGATAAATACCAATTTCAAACTTCATTCTTAAGCTTGCTATTAATTCTAGAAAGTTGAAACAAGTACCATTTGATTGAACAGAAATTTTTCTATCAAATACATCCTACCTTTATAACGTTTTAACAATGTAAATATAAAAAAAATCAAAAAATACGCAAGTTTAAAGATAGTCGTTATTCCTTGATAAATACCAATTTCAAACTTTATTCTTGAGCTTGCTATTAATTGTAAAAGGTTGAAACCAATACTATTCGATTGGGCAGAAAATTTTCTATCAAATACGTTCTACTTTTATAACGTTTTAGCAATGTAAATATAAAAAAATCAAAAAAATACGCAAGTTTAAAGATAGTCGTTATTTCTTGATAAATACCAACTTCAAACTTCATTCTTTAGCTTGCTATTAATTGTAGAAGGTTGAAACAACTACCATTTGATTGAACAAGAAATTTTCTATCAAATACGTCCTACTTTTATAACGTTTTAGCAATGTAATTATAAAAAAATCAAAAAAATACGCAAGTTTAAACTTCATTCTTAAGCTTGCTATTAACTATAGAAGGTTGAAACAAGTACCATTTGATTCAACAGAAATTTTTCATCAAATACATTCTACTTTTATAACGCTTTAGCAATGTAAACATAAAAAAAATCAAAAAAATACGCAAGTTTAAAGATAGTCGTTATGCCTTGATAAATACCAAATTCAAACTCTTTTCTTGAGCTTGCTATTAATTGTAGAAGATTGAAACAAGTACCATTTAATTGAACAGAAAATTTTCTATCGAATACATCCAACTTTTATAACGTTTCAATAATGTAAATATAAAAAAAATTAAAAAAATACGCAAGTTTAAAGATAGTCGTTATTCCTTGATAAATACCAACTTCAAACTTCATTCTTGAGCTTGCTATTAATTGCAGAAGGTCGAAACCAATACTATTCGATTGAGCAGAAAGTTTTCTAACAAATACATTTTACTTTTATAACGTTTTAGCAATGTAAATATAAAAAAAATCAAAAAAATACGCAAGTTTAAAGATAGTCGTTATTCCTTGATAAATACCAACTTCAAACTTCATTCTTGAGCTTGCTATTAATTGTAGAAGGTTGAAGCCAATACTATTCGATTGAGCAGAAAATTTTCTATCAAATACATTCTACTCTTATAACGTTTTAGCAATGTAAATATAAAAAAATCAAAAAAATAAACAAGTTTAAAGATAGTCTTTATTTCTTGATAAATACCAATTTCAAACTTCATTCTTGAGCTTGCTATTAATTGTAGAAGGTTGAAACAAGTACCATTTGATTGAGCAAAAATTTTTCTATCAAATACTTCCTACTTTTATAACGTTTTAGCAATGTAATTATAAAAAAAATCAAAAAAATACGCAAGTTTAAATATAGTCGTTATTCCTTGATAAATACCAATTTCAAACTTCATTCTTGAGCTTGCTATTAATCGTAGAAGGTTAAAACAAAAACCGTTTGATTGAACAGTGAATTTTCTATCAAATACATCCTACTTTTATAACGTTTTAGCAATGTAAATATTAAAAAAATCAAAAAAATACGCAAGTTTAAAGATAGTCGTTATTCCTTGATAAATACCAATTTCAAACTTCATTCTTAAGCTTGCTATTAATTATAGAAAGTTGAAACAAGTACCATTTGATTGAACAGAAATTTTTCTATCAAATACATCCTACTTTTATAACGTTTTAACAATGTAAATATAAAAAAAATCAAAAAAATACGCAAGTTTAAAGATAGTCGTTATTCCTTGATAAATACCAACTTCAAACTTCATTCTTGAGCTTGCTATTAATTGTAGAAGGTTGAAACAAGTACCATTTGATTGAACAAAAATTTTTCTATTAAATACGTCCTATTTTTATAACGTTTTAACAATGTAATTATAAAAAAAATCAAAAAAATACGCAAGTTAAAAGATAGTCGTTATGCCTTGATAAATACCAAATTCAAACTTTATTCTTTAGGTTGCTATTAACTGTAGAAGGTTGAAACAAGTACCATTTGATTGAACAGAAATTTTTCTATCAAATACGTCTTACTTTTATAAAGTTTTAGCAATGTAATTATAAAAAAAATCAAAAAAATACGCAAGTTAAAAGATAGTCGTTATGCCTTGATAAATACCAAATTCAAACTTTATTCTTTAGGTTGCTATTAACTGTAGAAGGTTGAAACAAGTACCATTTGATTGAACAGAAAATTTTCTATTAAATACATCCTACTTTTATAATGTTTCAATAATGTAAATATAAAAAAAATTAAAAAAATACGCAAGTTTAAAGATAGTCGTTATTCCTTGATAAATACCAATTTCAAACTTCATTCTTGAGCTTGCTGTTAATTACAGAAGGTTGAAACAAGTACCATTTGATTGAACAGAAATTTTTCTATCAAATACATTTTACTTTTATAACGTTTTAGCAATGTAAATATAAAAAAATCAAAAAAATACGCAAGTTTAAAGATAGTCGTTATTTCTTGATAAATACCAATTTCAAACTTCATTCTTGAGCTTGCTATTAATTGTAGAAGGTAGAAACAAGTACCATTTGATTGAACAAAAATTTTTCTATTAAATACGTCCTATTTTTATAACGTTTTAACAATGTAATTATAAAAAAAATCAAAAAAATACGCAAGTTTAAATATAGTCGTTATTCCTTGATAAATTCCAACTTCAAACTTCAATCTTGAGCTTGCAATTAATCGTAGAAAGTTGAAGCAAGCACCACTCGATTGAGCAAAAAATTTTCTATCAAATACATCCTACTTTTATAACGTTTTAGCAATGTAATTATAAAAAAACTTAAAAAAATACGCAAGTTTAAATATAGTCGTTATTCCTTGATAAATACCAATTTCAAACTTCATTCTTGAGCTTGCTATTAATTGTAGAAGGTTGAAACTAATACTATTCGATTGAGCAGGAAATTTTTCATCAAATACATTCTACCTTTATAACGCTTTAGCAATGTAAACATAAAAAAAATTAAAAAAATACGCAAGTTTAAAGATAGTCGTTATTCCTTAATAAATACCAATTTCAAACTTCATTCTTGAGCTTGCTATTAATCGTAGAAGGTTGGAACAAAAACCATTTAATTGAACAGTGAATTTTCTATCAAATACATCCTACTTTTATAACGTTTTAGCAATGTAAATATAAAAAAATCAAAAAAATACGCAAGTTTAAATAAAGTCGTTATTCCTTGATAAATCCCAATTTCAAACTTTATTCTTGAGCTTGCTATTAATTGTAGAAAGTTGAAACTAATACTATTCGATTGAGCAGAAAATTTTCTATCAAATACATTCTACTTTTATAACGTTTTAGCAATGTAAATATAAAAAAAACAAAAAAATACGCAAGTTTAAAGTAAGTCGTTATTCCTTGATAAATACCAATTTCAAACTTCATTCTTGAGCTTGCTATTTATTGTAAAAGGTTGAAGCAAGTATCATTTGATTGATCACAAAATTTTCTATCAAATACATTTTACTTTTATAATGTTTTGGTAATGTAATTATAAAAAAAATTAAAAAAATACGCAAGTTTAAAGATAGTCGTTATTCCTTGATAAATACCAACTTCAAACTTTATTCTTGAGCTTGCTATTAATTGTAGAAGGTTGAAACCAATACTATTCGATTGAGCAGGAAATTTTTCATTAAATACATTCTACTTTTATAACGCTTTAGCAACGTAAACATAAAAAAAATCAAAAAAATACGCAAGTTTAAAGATAGTCGTTATGCCTTGATAAATACCAAATTCAAACTTTATTCTTGAGCTTGCTATTAATTGTAGAAGATTGAAACAAGTACCATTTAATTGAACAGAAAATTTTCTATCGAATACATCTAACTTTTATAACGATTCAATAATGTAAATATAAAAAAATTAAAAAAATACGCAAGTTTAAAGATAGTCGTTATTCCTTAATAAATACCAATTTCAAACTTCATTCTTGAGCTTGCTATTAATCGCAGAAGGTTGGAACAAAAACCATTTGATTGAACAGTGAATTTTCTATCAAATACATCCTATTTTTATAACGTTTTAGCAATGTAAATATAAAAAAATCAAAAAAATACGCAAGTTTAAATAAAGTCGTTATTCCTTGATAAATACCAATTTCAAACTTCATTCTTGAGCTTGCTATTTATTGTAAAAGGTTGAAGCAAGTATCATTTGATTGATCACAAAATTTTCTATCAAATACATTTTACTTTTATAATGTGTTGGTAATGTAATTATAAAAAAAATTAAAAAAATACGCAAGTTTAAAGATAGTCGTTATTCCTTGATAAATACCAATTTCAAACTTTATTCTTGAGCTTGCTATTTATTGTAAAAGGTTGAAACAAGTACCATTCGATTGAGCAGAAAATTTTCTATCAAACACATTTTACTTTTATAAGGTTTAGCAATGTAAATATAAAAAAAATCAAAAAAATACGCAAGTTTAAAGATAGTCGTTATTCCTTGATAAATACCAACTTCAAACTTTATTCTTGAGCTTGTTATTAATTGTAAAAGGTTGAAGCCAATACTATTCGATTGAGCAGAAAATTTTCTATCAAAGACATTCTACCTTTATAACGTTTTAGCAATGTAAATATAAAAAAATCAAAAAAATACGCAAGTTTAAATATAGTCGTTATTCCTTAATAAATACCAATTTCAACTTTATTCTTGAGCTTGCTAATAATTGTATAAAGTTGAAACTAATACTATTCGATTGAGCAGGAAATTTTCTATCAAATACATTTTACTTTTATAACGTTTCAATAATGTAAATATAAAAAAAATCAAAAAAATGCGCAAGTTTAAAGATAGTCGTTATTCCTTGATAAATACCAATTTCAAACTTCATTCTTGAGCTTGCTATTTATTGTAAAAGGTTGAAACAAGTACCATTTGATTGAACAGAAAATTTTCTATCAACTACATTCTACTTTTATAACGTTTTGATAATGTAAATATAAAAAAAATCAAAAAAATACCCAAGTTTAAAGATAGTCGTTATTCCTTAATAAATTCCAATTTCAAACTTCATTCTTGAGCTTGCTATTAATCGTAGAAAGTTGAAGCAAGCACCACTCGGTTAAGCAAAAAATTTTCTATCAAATACGTCCTACCTTTATAACGTTTTAGCAATGTAAATATAAAAAAAATCAAAAAAATTCGCAAGTTTAAAGATAGTCGTTATTCCTTAATAAATACCAATTTCAAACTTCATTCTTGAGCTTGCTATTAATTGTAGGAGGTTGAAACAAGTACCATTTGATTGAACAGAATTTTTTCTATTAAATACGTCCTACTTTTATAACGTTTTAGCAATGCAATTATAAAAAAAATCAAAAAAATACGCAAGTTTAAATATAGTTATTCCTTGATAAATACCAATTTCAAACTTCATTCTTAAGCTTGCTATTAATTGTAGAAGGTTGAAACCAATACTATTTGATTGAGCAGGAAATTTTCTATCAAATACATCCTACTTTTATAACGTTTTAGCAATGTAAATAAAAAAAAAATCAAAAAAATACGCAAGTTAAAAGATAGTCGTTATGCCTTGATAAATACCAAATTCTAACTTTATTCTTTAGCTTGCTATTAATTGTAGAAAATTGAAACAAGCACCATTTGATTGAACAGAAAATTTTCTATTAAATACATCCTACTTTTATAACGTCTCAATAATGTAAATATAAAAAAAAATAAAAAAATACGCAAGTTTATAGATAGTCGTTATTCCTTGATAAATACCAATTTCAAACTTCATTCTTGAGCTTGCTATTAATTACAGAAGGTTGAAACAAGTACCATTTGATTGAACAGAAATTTTTCTATCAAATACATCTTACTCTTATAACGTTTTAGCAATGCAATTATAAAAAAAATCAAAAAAATACGCAAGTTTAAAGATAGTCGTTATTGCTTGATAAATACCAACTTCATTCTTGAGCTTGTTATTAATTGTAGAAGGTTAAAACAAATACTATTCGATTAAGCAGAAAATTTTCTATCAAATACATTCTACTTTTATAACGTTTCAAAAATGTAAATATAAAAAAAAATTAAAAAAATACGCAAGTTTAAAGTAAGTCGTTATTCCTTGATAAATACCAATTTCAAACTACATTCTTGAGCTTGCTATTAATTGTAGAAGGTTGAAACCAATACCATTCGATTGAGCAGGAAATTTTCAATCAAATAAATTCTACTTTTTTAACGTTTTAGCAATGTAAATATAAAAAAAATCAAAAAAATACGCAAGTTTAAAGATAGTCGTTATTCCTTGATAAATACCAATTTCAAACTTCATTCTTAAGCTTGCTATTAATTATAGAAGGTTGAAACAAGTACCGTTTGATTAAACAGAAATTTTTCTATCAAATGCATCTTACTTTTATAACGTTTTAGCAATGTAAATATAAAAAAAAATCAAAAAAATACGCTAGTTTAAAGATAGTCGTTATTTCTTGATAAATACCAATTTTAAACTTCATTCTTAAGCTTGCTATTAACTATAGAAGGTTGAAACAAGTACCGTTTGATTGAACAAAAATTTTTCTATCAAATACATCCTACTTTTATAACGGTTTAGCAATGTAAATAAAAAAAAATCAAAAAAATACGCAAGTTTAAAGATAGTCGTTATTCCTTGATAAATACCAATTTCAAACTTCATTTTTGAGCTTGCTATTTATTGCAAAAGGTTGAAACAAAAACCATTTGATTGAACAGAAAATTTTCTATCAAATACATCCTACTTTTATAACGTTTCAATAATGTAAATATAAAAAAAATCAAAAAAATACGCAAGTTTAAAGATAGTCGTTATTCCTTAATAAATTCCAATTTCAAACTTCATTCTTGAGCTTGCTATTAATCGTAGAAAGTTGAAGCAAGCACCACTATTAAGCAAAAAATTTTCTATCAAATACATCCTACCTTTATAACGTTTTAGCGATGTAAATATAAAAAAAATCAAAAAAATACGCAAGTTTGAAGATAGTCGTTATTCCTTGATAAATACCAATTTCAAACTTCATTCTTAAGCTCGCTATTAACTATAGAAGGTTGAAACAAGTACCATTTGATTAAACAGAAATTTTTCTATCAAAAACGTCCTACTTTTATAACGTTATAGCAATGTAAATATAAAAAAAATCAAAAAAATACTCAAGTTTAAAGATAGTCGTTATTCCCTGATAAATACCAATTTTAAACTTTATTCTTAAGCTTGCTATTAACTATAGAAGGTTGAAACAAGTACCATTTGATTGAACAGAAATTTTTCTATCAAATACATCCTACTTTTATAACGTTTTAGCAATGTAAATAAAAAAAAATCAAAAAATACGCAAATTTAAAGATAGTCGTTATTCCTTGATAAATACCAACTTCAAACTTTATTCTTAAGCTTGCTATTAATTATAGAAGGTTGAAACAAGTACCATTTGATTGAACAAAAATTTTTCTATCAAATACGTCCTACTTCTATAACGTTTTAGCAATGCAATTATAAAAAAAATCAAAAAAATACGCAAGTTTAAATATAGTCGTTATTCCTTGATAAATACCAATTTCAAACTTTATTCTTGAGCTTGCTATTAATTGTAGAAGGTTGAAACCAATACTATTCGAATGAGCAGGAAATTTTCTATCAAATACATTCTACTTTTATAACGTTTTAGCAATGTAAATATAAAAAAAATCAAAAAAATACGCAAGTTTAAAGATAGTCGTTATGCCTTGATAAATACCAAATTCAAACTTTATTCTTGAGCTTGCTATTAATTGTAGAAGGTTGAAGCCAGTACCATTTGATTGAACAGAAAATTTTCTATCAAATACATTTAACTTTTATAACGTTTCAATAATGTAAATATAAAAAAAATTAAAAAAAATACGCAAGTTTAAAGATAGTCGTTATTCCTTGATAAATACCAATTTCAAACTTCATTTTTGAGCTTGCTATTTATTGTAAAAAGTTGAAACAAGTACCATTTGATTGAACAAAAAATTTCCTATCAAATACATCCTACTTTTATAACGTTTCGATAATGTAAATATAAAAAAATCAAAAAAATACGCAATTTTAAAGATAGTCGTTATTCCTTAATAAATTCCAATTTCAAACTTCATTCTTGAGCTTGCTATTAATCGTAGAAAGTTGAAGCAAGCACCACTCGATTAAGCAAAAAATTTTCTATCAAATACATCCTACCTTTATAACGTTTTAGCAAAGTAAATATAAAAAAAATCAAAAAAATACGCAAGTTTAAAGATAGTCGTTATTCCTTGATAAATACCAATTTCAAACTTCATTCTTAAGCTTGCTATTAATTATAGAAGGTTGAAACAAATACCATTTGATTGAACAGAAATTTTTCTATCAAATACATCCTACTTTTATAACGTTTTAGCAATGTAAATATAAAAAAAATCAAAAAAATACGCAAGTTTAAAGATAGTCGTTATTCCTTGATAAATACCAATTTCAAACTTCATTCTTAAGCTTGCTATTAATTATAGAAGGTTGAAACAAGTACCATTTGATTAAACAGAAATTTTTCTATCAAATACATCCTACTTTTATAACGTTTTAACAATGTAAATATAAAAAAAAATCAAAAAAATACGCAAGTTTAAAGATAGTCGTTATTCCTTGATAAATACCAATTTCAAACTTCATTCTTAAGCTTGCTATTAATTATAGAAGGTTGAAACAAGTACCATTTGATTGAACAGAAAATTTTCTATCAAATACATCCTACTTTTATAACGTTTCAATAATGTAAATATAAAAAAAATCAAAAAAATACGCAAGTTTAAAGATAGTCGTTATTCCTTAATAAATTCCAATTTCAAACTTCATTCTTGAGCTTGCTATTAATCGTAGAAAGTTGAAGCAAGCACCACTATTAAGCAAAAAATTTTCTATCAAATACATCCTACCTTTATAACGTTTTAGCGATGTAAATATAAAAAAAATCAAAAAAATACGCAAGTTTGAAGATAGTCGTTATTCCTTGATAAATACCAATTTCAAACTTCATTCTTAAGCTTGCTATTAATTATAGAAGGTTGAAACAAGTACCATTTGATTAAACAGAAATTTTTCTATCAAAAACGTCCTACTTTTATAACGTTATAGCAATGTAAATATAAAAAAAATCAAAAAAATACTCAAGTTTAAAGATAGTCGTTATTCCCTGATAAATACCAATTTTAAACTTTATTCTTAAGCTTGCTATTAACTATAGAAGGTTGAAACAAGTACCATTTTTTGAACAGAAATTTTTCTATCAAATACATCCTACTTTTATAACGTTTTAGCAATGTAAATAAAAAAAAATCAAAAAAATACGCAAGTTTAAAGATAGTCGTTATTCCTTGATAAATACCAACTTCAAACTTCATTCTTAAGCTTGCTATTAATTATAGAAGGTTGAAACAAGTACCATTTGATTGAACAAAAATTTTTCTATCAAATACGTCCTACTTCTATAACGTTTTAGCAATGCAATTATAAAAAAAATCAAAAAAATACGCAAGTTTAAATATAGTCGTTATTCCTTGATAAATACCAATTTCAAACTTTATTCTTGAGCTTGCTATTAATTGTAGAAGGTTGAAACCAATACTATTCGAATGAGCAGGAAATTTTCTATCAAATACATTCTACTTTTATAACGTTTTAGCAATGTAAATATAAAAAAAATCAAAAAAATACGCAAGTTTAAAGATAGTCGTTATGCCTTGATAAATACCAAATTCAAACTTTATTCTTGAGCTTGCTATTAATTGTAGAAGGTTGAAGCCAGTACCATTTGATTGAACAGAAAATTTTCTATCAAATACATTTAACTTTTATAATGTTTCAATAATGTAAATATAAAAAAAATTAAAAAAATACGCAAGTTTAAAGATAGTCGTTATTCCTTGATAAATACCAATTTCAAACTTCATTTTTGAGCTTGCTATTTATTGTAAAAAGTTGAGACAAGTACCATTTGATTGAACAAAAAATTTCCTATCAAATACATCCTACTTTTATAACGTTTCGATAATGTAAATATAAAAAAAATCAAAAAAATACGCAATTTTAAAGATAGTCGTTATTCCTTAATAAATTCCAATTTCAAACTTCATTTTTGAGCTTGCTATTAATCGTAGAAAGTTGAAGCAAGCACCACTCGATTAAGCAAAAAATTTTCTATCAAATACATCCTACCTTTATAACGTTTTAGCAAAGTAAATATAAAAAAAATCAAAAAAATACGCAAGTTTAAAGATAGTCGTTATTCCTTGATAAATACCAATTTCAAACTTCATTCTTAAGCTTGCTATTAATTATAGAAGGTTGAAACAAAAACCATTTGATTGAACAGAAATTTTTCTATCAAATACATCCTACTTTTATAACGTTTTAGCAATGTAAATATAAAAAAAATCAAAAAAATACGCAAGTTTAAAGATAGTCGTTATTCCTTGATAAATACCAATTTCAAACTTCATTCTTAAGCTTGCTATTAATTATAGAAGGTTGAAACGAGTACCATTTGATTAAACAGAAATTTTTCTATCAAATACATCCTACTCTTATAACGTTTTAACAATGTAAATATAAAAAAAAATCAAAAAAATACGCAAGTTTAAAGATAGTCGTTATTCCTTGATAAATACCAATTTCAAACTTCATTCTTAAGCTTGCTATTAATTATAGAAGGTTGAAACAAGTACCATTTGATTGAACAGAAATTTTTCTATCAAATACATCCTACCTTTATAACGTTTTAACAATGTAAATATAAAAAAAATCAAAAAATACGCAAGTTTAAAGATAGTCGTTATTCCTTAATAAATTCCAAATTCAAACTTCATTCTTGAGCTTGCTGTTAATCGTAGAAAGTTGAAGCAAGCACTACTCGATTAAGCAAAAAATTTTCTATTAAATACATCCTACCTTTATAACGTTTTAGCAATGTAAATATAAAAAAAATCAAAAAAATACGCAAGTTTAAAGATAGTCGTTATTCCTTGATAAATACCAACTTCAAACTTCATTCTTAAGCTTGCTATTAATTATAGAAGGTTGAAACAAATACCATTTGATTGAACAGAAATTTTTCTATCAAATACATCCTACTTTTATAACGTTTTAGCAATGTAAATATAAAAAAAATCAAAAAAATACGCAAGTTTAAAGATAGTCGTTATTCCTTGATAAATACCAACTTCAAACTTCATTCTTAAGCTTGCTATTAATTATAGAAGGTTGAAACAAGTACTATTTGATTGAACAGAAATTTTTCTATCAAATACATCCTACTTTTATAACGTTTTAACAATGTAAATATAAAAAAAATCAAAAAAATACGCAAGTTTAAAGATAGTCGTTATTCCTTGATAAATACCAACTTCAAACTTCATTCTTGAGCTTGCTATTAATTGTAGAAGGTTGAAACAAGTACCATTTGATTGAACAGAAATTTTTCTATTAAATACATCCTACTTTTATAACGTTTCAATAATGTAAATATAAAAAAAATTAAAAAAATACGCAAGTTTATAGATAGTCGTTATTCCTTGATAAATACCAATTTCAAACTTCATTCTTGAGCTTGCTATTAACTACAGAAGGTTGAAACAAGTACCATTTGATTGAACAGAAATTTTTCTATCAAATACATCTTACTCTTATAACGTTTTAGCAATGCAATTATAAAAAAAATCAAAAAAATACGCAAGTTTAAAGATAGTCGTTATTGCTTGATAAATACCAACTTCATTCTTGAGCTTGCTATTAATTGTAGAAGGTTAAAACAAATACTATTCGATTAAGCAGAAAATTTTCTATCAAATACATCCTACTTTTATAACGTTTCAAAAATGTAAATATAAAAAAAAAATAAAAAAATACGCAAGTTTAAAATAAGTCGTTATTCCTTGATAAATACCAATTTCAAACTTCATTCTTGAGCTTGCTATTAATTGTAGAAGGTTGAAACCAATACTATTCGATTGAGCAGGAAATTTTCAATCAAACAAATTCTACTTTTTTAACGCTTTAGCAATGTAAATATAAAAAAAATCAAAAAAATACGCAAGTTTAAAAATAGTCGTTATTCCTTGATAAATACCAATTTCAAACTTCATTCTTAAGCTTGCTATTAATTATAGAAGGTTGAAACAAGTACCGTTTGATTAAACAGAAATTTTTCTATCAAATACATCCTACTTTTATAACGGTTTAGCAATGTAAATAAAAAAAAAATCAAAAAAATACGCAAGTTTAAAGATAGTCGTTATTCCTTGATAATTACCAATTTCAAACTTCATTTTTGAGCTTGCTATTTATTGCAAAAGGTTGAAACAAAAACCATTTGATTGAACAGAAAATTTTCTATCAAATACATCCTACTTTTATAACGTTTCAATAATGTAAATATAAAAAAAATCAAAAAAATACGCAAGTTTAAAGATAGTCGTTATTCCTTAATAAATTCCAATTTCAAACTTCATTCTTGAGCTTGCTATTAATCGTAGAAAGTTGAAGCAAGCACCACTATTAAGCAAAAAATTTTCTATCAAATACATCCTACCTTTATAACGTTTTAGCAATGTAAATATAAAAAAAATCAAAAAAATACGCAAGTTTAAAGATAGTCGTTATTCCTTGATAAATACCAATTTCAAACCTTATTCTTAAGCTTGCTATTAATTATAGAAGGTTGAAACAAGTACCATTTGATTAAACAGAAATTTTTCTATCAAAAACGTCCTACCTTTATAACGTTATAGCAATGTAAATATAAAAAAAATCAAAAAAATACGCAAGTTTAAAGTAAGTCGTTATTCCTTGATAAATACCAATTTCAAACTACATTCTTGAGCTTGCTATTAATTGTAGAAGGTTGAAACCAATACTATTCGATTGAGCAGGAAATTTTCAATCAAATAAATTCTACTTTTTTAACGTTTTAGCAATGTAAATATAAAAAAAATCAAAAAAATACGCAAGTTTAAAGATAGTCGTTATTCCTTGATAAATACCAATTTCAAACTTCATTCTTAAGCTTGCTATTAATTATAGAAGGTTGAAACAAGTACCGTTTGATTAAACAGAAATTTTTCTATCAAATGCATCTTACTTTTATAACGTTTTAGCAATGTAAATATAAAAAAAATCAAAAAAATACGCAAGTTTAAAAATAGTCGTTATTCCTTGATAAATACCAATTTCAAACTTCATTCTTAAGCTTGCTATTAATTATAGAAGGTTGAAACAAGTACCGTTTGATTAAACAGAAATTTTTCTATCAAATACATCCTACTTTTATAACGGTTATCAGTGTAAATAAAAAAAATCAAAAAAATACGCAAGTTTAAAGATAGTCGTTATTCCTTGATAAATACCAATTTCAAACTTCATTTTTGAGCTTGCTATTTATTGCAAAAGGTTGAAACAAAAACCATTTGATTGAACAGAAAATTTTCTATCAAATACATCCTACTTTTATAACGTTTCAATAATGTAAATATAAAAAAAATCAAAAAAATACGCAAGTTTAAAGATAGTCGTTATTCCTTAATAAATTCCAATTTCAAACTTCATTCTTGAGCTTGCTATTAATCGTAGAAAGTTGAAGCAAGCACCACTATTAAGCAAAAAATTTTCTATCAAATACATCTTACCTTTATAACGTTTTAGCAATGTAAATATAAAAAAAATCAAAAAAATACGCAAGTTTGAAGATAGTCGTTATTCCTTGATAAATACCAATTTCAAACTTCATTCTTAAGCTTGCTATTAATTATAGAAGGTTGAAACAAGTACCATTTGATTGAACCGAAAATTTTTTATTAAATACATCCTACTTTTATAACGTTTCAATAATGTAAATATAAAAAAAATTAAAAAAATACGCAAGTTTAAATATAGTCGTTATTCCTTGATAAATACCAATTTTACACTTCATACTTGAGCTTGCTATTAACTGTAGAAGGTTGAAACAAGCACCATTTGATTAAACAGAAAATTTTCTATTAAATACGTTTTACCTTTACAACGTTTTAGTAATGTAATTATAAAAAAAATTAAAAAAATACGCAAGTTTAAATATAGTCGTTATTCCTTGATAAATACCAATTTCAAACTTTATTCTTGTGCTTCGTCTTAATCGTAGATGGTTGAAACAAATACTATTCGATTGAGCAGGAAATTTCCTATCAAATACATTCTATTTTTATAACGTTTTAACAATGTAAATACAAAAAAAATTAAAAAAATACGCAAGTTTAAAGATAGTCGTTATTCCTTGATAAATACCAATTTCAAACTTCATTCTTTAGCTCGCTATTGATCGTAGATGGTTGAAACAAATACTTGTTGATTAGGCGGGTAATTTGCTAGCAGATACACCCTACCTTTATAACGTTTCAAAAATGTCTATATACAAAAAATCAAAAAAATACGCAAGTTTAAAAATAGTCGTTATTCCTTGATAAATACCAATTTCAAACTTTATTCTTGAGCTTCCTCTTGATCGTAGATGGTTGAAACAAATACTATTCGATTGAGCAGGAAATTTATTGTCAAATACATCCTATCTTTATAATGTTTTAACAATGTAAATACAAAAAAAATTAAAAAAATACGCAAGTTTAAAGATAGTCGTTATTCCTTGATAAATATCAATTTCAAACTTCATTTTTAAGCTTGCTATTAATTATAGAAGGTTGAAACAAGTACCATTTGATTAAACAGAAATTTTTCTATCAAATACATCCTACTTTTATAACGTTTTAGCAATGTAAATATAAAAAAAATCAAAAAAATACGCAAGTTTAAAGATAGTCGTTATTCCTTGATAAATACCAACTTCAAACTTCATTCTTGAGCTTGCTATTAATTGTAGAAGGTTGAAACAAGTACCATTTGATTGAACAAAAATTTTTCTATCAAATGCGTCTTACTTTTATAAAGTTTTAGCAATGTAATTATAAAAAAAATCAAAAAAATACGCAAGTTTAAATATAGTCGTTATTCCTTGATAAATACCAATTTCAAACTTCATTCTTGAGCTTGTTATTAATTATAAAAGGTTGAAAGCAATACTATTCGATTGTGCAGGAAATTTTCTATCAAATACATCCTACTTTTATAACGTTTTAGCAATGTAAATAAAAAAAATCAAAAAAATAGGCAAGTTAAAATTTAGTCGTTATGCCTTGATAAATACCAAATTCAAACTTTATTCTTTAGCTTGCTATTAATTGTAGAAGGTTGAAACAAGTACCATTTGATTGAACAGAAAATTTTTTATTAAATACATCCTACTTTTATAACGTTTCAATAATGTAAATATAAAAAAAATTAAAAAAATACGCAAGTTTAAAGATAGTCGTTATTCCTAGATAAATACCAATTTCAAACTTCATTCTTGAGCTTGCTATTAATTGTAGAAGGTTGAAACAAATACCATTTGATTGAACAAAAATTTTTCTATCAAATACGTTCTACTTTTATAACGTTTAAGCAATGGAATTATAAAAAAAAATCAAAAAATACGCAAGTTTAAATATAGTCGTTATTCCTTGATAAACACCAATTTCAAACTTTATTCTTGAGCTTGCTATTTATTAATTGTAGAAGGTTGAAACCAATACTATTCAATTGAGCAGGAAATTTTCTGTCAAATACATTTTACTTTTATAACGTTTTAGCAATGTAAATATAAAAAAAATCAAAAAAATACGCAAGTTTAAAGATAGTCGTTATTCCTTGATAAATATCAATTTCAAACCTCATTCTTAAGCTTGCTATTGATTATAGAAGGTTGAAGCAAGTACCATTTAATTAAACAGAAATTTTTCTACCAATTACATCCTATTTTTATAACGTTTTAGCAATGTAAATATAAAAAAAATCAAAAAAATACGCAAGTTTAAAGATAGTCGTTATTCCTTGATAAATACCAATTTTAAACTTCATTCTTAAGCTTGCTATTAACTATAGAAGGTTGAAACAAGTACCATTTGATTGAACAAAAATTTTTCTATCAAATGCATCCTACTTTTATAACGTTTTAGCAATGTAAATAAAAAAAATAAAAAAAATAAGCAAGTTAAAAGTTAGTCGTTATGCCTTGATAAATACCAAATTCAAACTTTATTCTTTAGCTTGCTATTAATTGTAGAAGGTTGAAACAAGTACCATTTGATTGAACAGAAATTTTTCTGTCAAATACGTCTTACTTTTATAACGTTTTAGCAATGCAATTATAAAAAAAATCAAAAAAATATGCAAGTTTAAAGATAGTCGTTATTGCTTGATAAATACCAATTTCAAACTTCATTCTTAAGCTTGCTATTAATTGTAGAAGGTTAAAACAAATACTATTTGATTAAGCAGGAAATTTTCTATCAAATACATCCTCCTTTTATAACGTTTCAATAATGTAAATATAAAAAAAATCAAAAAAATGCGCAAGTTTAAAGATAGTCGTTATTCCTTAATAAATTCCAATTTCAAACTTCATTCTTGAGCTTGCTATTAATCGTAGAAAGTTGAAGCAAGCACCACTATTAAGCAAAAAATTTTCTATCAAATACATCCTACCTTTATAACGTTTTAGCAATGTAAATATAAAAAAAATCAAAAAAATACGCAAGTTTAAAGATAGTCGTTATTCCTTGATAAATACCAATTTCAAACTTTATTCTTAAGCTTGCTATTAATTATAGAAGGTTGAAACAAGTACCATTTGATTAAACAGAAATTTTTCTATCAAAAACGTCCTACCTTTATAACGTTATAGCAATGTAAATATAAAAAAAATCAAAAAAATACGCAAGTTTAAAGATAGTCGTTATTCCTTGATAAATACCAATTTCAAACTTCATTCTTAAGCTTGCTATTAATTATAGAAGGTTGAAACAAGTACCGTTTGATTAAACAGAAATTTTTCTATCAAATGCATCTTACTTTTATAACGTTTTAGCAATGTAAATATAAAAAAAATCAAAAAAATACGCAAGTTTAAAAATAGTCGTTATTCCTTGATAAATACCAATTTCAAACTTCATTCTTAAGCTTGCTATTAATTATAGAAGGTTGAAACAAGTACCGTTTGATTAAACAGAAATTTTTCTATCAAATACATCCTACTTTTATAACGGTTATCAGTGTAAATAAAAAAAATCAAAAAAATACGCAAGTTTAAAGATAGTCGTTATTCCTTGATAAATACCAATTTCAAACTTCATTTTTGAGCTTGCTATTTATTGCAAAAGGTTGAAACAAAAACCATTTGATTGAACAGAAAATTTTCTATCAAATACATCCTACTTTTATAACGTTTCAATAATGTAAATATAAAAAAAATCAAAAAAATACGCAAGTTTAAAGATAGTCGTTATTCCTTAATAAATTCCAATTTCAAACTTCATTCTTGAGCTTGCTATTAATCGTAGAAAGTTGAAGCAAGCACCACTATTAAGCAAAAAATTTTCTATCAAATACATCTTACCTTTATAACGTTTTAGCAATGTAAATATAAAAAAAATCAAAAAAATACGCAAGTTTGAAGATAGTCGTTATTCCTTGATAAATACCAATTTCAAACTTCATTCTTAAGCTTGCTATTAATTATAGAAGGTTGAAACAAGTACCATTTGATTGAACCGAAAATTTTTTATTAAATACATCCTACTTTTATAACGTTTCAATAATGTAAATATAAAAAAAATTAAAAAAATACGCAAGTTTAAATATAGTCGTTATTCCTTGATAAATACCAATTTTACACTTCATACTTGAGCTTGCTATTAACTGTAGAAGGTTGAAACAAGCACCATTTGATTAAACAGAAAATTTTCTATTAAATACGTTTTACCTTTACAACGTTTTAGTAATGTAATTATAAAAAAAATTAAAAAAATACGCAAGTTTAAATATAGTCGTTATTCCTTGATAAATACCAATTTCAAACTTTATTCTTGTGCTTCGTCTTAATCGTAGATGGTTGAAACAAATACTATTCGATTGAGCAGGAAATTTCCTATCAAATACATTCTATTTTTATAACGTTTTAACAATGTAAATACAAAAAAAATTAAAAAAATACGCAAGTTTAAAGATAGTCGTTATTCCTTGATAAATACCAATTTCAAACTTCATTCTTTAGCTCGCTATTGATCGTAGATGGTTGAAACAAATACTTATTGATTAGGCGGGTAATTTGCTAGCAGATACACCCTACCTTTATAACGTTTCAAAAATGTCTATATACAAAAAATCAAAAAAATACGCAAGTTTAAAAATAGTCGTTATTCCTTGATAAATACCAATTTCAAACTTTATTCTTGAGCTTCCTCTTGATCGTAGATGGTTGAAACAAATACTATTCGATTGAGCAGGAAATTTATTGTCAAACACATCCTATCTTTATAATGTTTTAACAATGTAAATACAAAAAAAATTAAAAAAATACGCAAGTTTAAAGATAGTCGTTATTCCTTGATAAATATCAATTTCAAACTTCATTTTTAAGCTTGCTATTAATTATAGAAGGTTGAAACAAGTACCATTTGATTAAACAGAAATTTTTCTATCAAATACATCCTACTTTTATAACGTTTTAGCAATGTAAATATAAAAAAAATCAAAAAAATACGCAAGTTTAAAGATAGTCGTTATTCCTTGATAAATACCAACTTCAAACTTCATTCTTGAGCTTGCTATTAATTGTAGAAGGTTGAAACAAGTACCATTTGATTGAACAAAAATTTTTCTATCAAATGCGTCTTACTTTTATAAAGTTTTGGCAATGTAATTATAAAAAAAATCAAAAAAATACGCAAGTTTAAATATAGTCGTTATTCCTTGATAAATACCAATTTCAAACTTCATTCTTGAGCTTGTTATTAATTATAAAAGGTTGAAAGCAATACTATTCGATTGTGCAGGAAATTTTCTATCAAATACATCCTACTTTTATAACGTTTTAGCAATGTAAATAAAAAAAATCAAAAAAATAGGCAAGTTAAAATTTAGTCGTTATGCCTTGATAAATACCAAATTCAAACTTTATTCTTTAGCTTGCTATTAATTGTAGAAGGTTGAAACAAGTACCATTTGATTGAACAGAAAATTTTTTATTAAATACATCCTACTTTTATAACGTTTCAATAATGTAAATATAAAAAAAATTAAAAAAATACGCAAGTTTAAAGATAGTCGTTATTCCTAGATAAATACCAATTTCAAACTTCATTCTTGAGCTTGCTATTAATTGTAGAAGGTTGAAACAAATACCATTTGATTGAACAAAAATTTTTCTATCAAATACGTTCTACTTTTATAACGTTTAAGCAATGGAATTATAAAAAAAAATCAAAAAATACGCAAGTTTAAATATAGTCGTTATTCCTTGATAAACACCAATTTCAATCTTTATTCTTGAGCTTGCTATTTATTAATTGTAGAAGGTTGAAACCAATACTATTCAATTGAGCAGGAAATTTTCTGTCAAATACATTTTACTTTTATAACGTTTTAGCAATGTAAATATAAAAAAAATCAAAAAAATACGCAAGTTTAAAGATAGTCGTTATTCCTTGATAAATATCAATTTCAAACCTCATTCTTAAGCTTGCTATTGATTATAGAAGGTTGAAGCAAGTACCATTTAATTAAACAGAAATTTTTCTATCAATTACATCCTATTTTTATAACGTTTTAGCAATGTAAATATAAAAAAAATCAAAAAAATACGCAAGTTTAAAGATAGTCGTTATTCCTTGATAAATACCAATTTTAAACTTCATTCTTAAGCTTGCTATTAACTATAGAAGGTTGAAACAAGTACCATTTGATTGAACAAAAATTTTTCTATCAAATACATCCTACTTTTATAACGTTTTAGCAATGTAAATAAAAAAAATAAAAAAAATAAGCAAGTTAAAAGTTAGTCGTTATGCCTTGATAAATACCAAATTCAAACTTTATTCTTTAGCTTGCTATTAATTGTAGAAGGTTGAAACAAGTACCATTTGATTGAACAGAAATTTTTCTGTCAAATACGTCTTACTTTTATAACGTTTTAGCAATGCAATTATAAAAAAAATCAAAAAAATATGCAAGTTTAAAGATAGTCGTTATTGCTTGATAAATACCAATTTCAAACTTCATTCTTAAGCTTGCTATTAATTGTAGAAGGTTAAAACAAATACTATTTGATTAAGCAGGAAATTTTCTATCAAATACATCCTCCTTTTATAACGTTTCAATAATGTAAATATAAAAAAAATCAAAAAAATGCGCAAGTTTAAAGATAGTCGTTATTCCTTAATAAATACCAATTTCAAACTTCATTCTTAAGCTTGCTATTAATTGTAGAAGGTTGAAACAAATACCATTTGATTGAACAAAAATTTTTCTATCAAATACGTTCTACTTTTATAAAGTTTAAGCAATGTAATTGTAAAAAAAAATCAAAAAAATACGCAAGTTTAAATATAGTCGTTATTCCTTGATAAATACCAATTTCAAACTTTATTCTTGAGCTTGCTATTAACTGTAGAAGATTGAAACAAGTACCATTAGATTGAACAGAAATTTTTCGATCAAATACGTTCTACTTTTATAACGTTTTAGCAATGTAATTATAAAAAAATCAAAAAAATACGCAAGTTTGAATATAGTCGTTATTCCTTGATAAATACCAATTTCAAACTTTATTCTTGAGCTTGCTATTAATTGTAGATGGTTGAAACAAATACTTTTTGATTGAGCAGGTAATTTGCTATCACATACGTCCGATTTTTATAACATTTTTTCAATGCAAATATAAAAAAAATTAATAAAATACGCAAGTTTAAAGATAGTCGTTATTCCTTGATAAATACCAACTTCAAACTTCATTCTTGAGTTTGCTATTTTTTGTACAAGGTTGAAACAAGCACCACTTAATTGAGCAGAAAATTTTCTATCAAATACATCTTACCTTTGTAACGTTTTGGCAATGTAAATATAAAAAAAATTTAAAAAATGCGCAATTTTAAAGATAGTTGATATTCCTTAATAAGTACCAATTTCAAACGTTATTCTTGAGCTTGCTGTTGATCGTAATAAATTCAAACAAGTACCGTTCGGTTAAACAAAAATTTTTCTATTAAATTTATTTTACTTTTATAACGTTTCAGCAATGTAAATATAAAAAAAATTTAAAAAATACTCAAGTTTAAAGATAGTCGTAATTTCTTGATAGTACCAATTTCAAACTTGATTTTTGAGCTCGCTATTGATTGCAGAAGGTTGAAGCAAGTACCATTCAATTGATCAGGTAATTTGCTATCACACACATTCTACTTTTGTAACGTTTCGACAATGTAAATATACAAAAAATCAAAAAATTACGCAAGTTTAAAGATAGTCGTTATTCCTTGATAATTACCAACTTCAAACTTCATTCTTGAGCTCGCTATTGACTGTAGATGGTTGAAACAAATACTATTTGATTCGGCAGGTAATTTGCTAGCAGATACGTCCTACTTTTATAACGTTTCAATAATGTAAATATAAAAAAAATCAAAAAAATACGCAAGTTTAAAGATAGTCGTTATTCCTTGATAAATACCAAATTCAAACTTCATTCTTGAGTTTGCTATTAACCGTTGAAGATTGAAAAAAGTACCGTTCGATTGAACAGAAATTTTTTTATCAAATGCATCTTACTTTTATAACGTTTCAGCAATGTAAATATAAAAAAAGTTAAAAAAATACGCAAGTTCAAAGATAGTCGTTATTTCTTGATAAATACCAATTTCAAACTTCATTCTTGAGCTTGCTATTAATCGCACAAGGTCAAAACAAGCACCACTCAAATGAGCAAAAAATTTCTTATCAAAAACATCTTACTTTTATAACGTTTCAGCAATGTAAATATAAAAAAAATCAAAAAAATACGCAAGTTTAAAGATAGTCGTTATTCCTTGATAAATACTAATTTCAAACTTCATTCTTGAGCTTGCTATTAATCGTAGAAGGTCGAAGCAAGCACCACTCAATTGAGCAAAAAATTTTCTATCAAATACGGGTAGATAAGCAATGCGGGTTCGGGACCAAAATCCCATGTATTTTCTTATGGAGGTTAAAGTTAGCGTTTCAAAGTCGGTACCGCTACGGGACCATAGTCGCTACGGGACCACAGTGTCTCTACGGGACCATAGTCGCTACGGGACCAAAGATGTCGGATGACCCTTGTGGCTCATGGCATGCTGAAGACATCTCTCGCGGCCATTTTGTTAAGAATAAAGAGGGGTGTATTAAATGAAGGGATGCTGGGTGTATTATTATAAATTAAGGGATGTAGGTGTGTTGCGAATTATGAAAGGGGTGTATTATTATAAATGAAGGGATGCGGGGGTGTATTATTATAAATGAAGGGTTGCGGGGGGTGTATTATTATAAATGAAGGGATGCGGGGTGTATTATTATAAATAAAGGGATGTAGGGGGGTTGCATAATATTTGTTGGGTGTTTTTTACGATGATGATGATGATAGTGTTACTGGGGGGTGTAATATTTTTGGTGGTTTCGTGTGGTTGTCTTAAGAAGGTGTATCTATTACCTGTAATTAGAGTTAGGTAAAAAAACTTCATGAATAATAATTATTGATTTAAAAAACAATTTATCTGATACAACGTGATAAGGATGATGATGATGACTACTATGAAACCGCAAAATAGGATATGGAACGAAAATGACGCATACTTGCATGTAGATAAGAGCTAAATATAAAAGCGATAAGTCTTGTTTATTAATAATTTATTAATAATAATTTTACATTATGATTAAGAAACCGCAAAACAAGAAAATACAATACTTGTCAATACTTATCGATATAAATAGGATTGTAATTATTTAATGTTGCTCAGTTTTTGCACTGCGCGCAAAGGTGATGGAAGGTGTCTTCTAAGAATAATTTTGGGTCAGTATGGTGAAGATTTGTTATTACTCCAGTTCGAATGCGTCCTTTGAATGCTGATTCAACATCGCTCCATTTCACATTGTCCTAAGCTGAGGCATTTTTTCCCAGAATAATGACCTTCACCAGTAATTTGCATGGATCGGAATATTTTTTAAAACTTTTTATTTGTCCAATTACCGCAGTAATTTTCATTTTTTCACCGATAGTAGTAGCTTTCAGTAGTAAATCGTTAAGTGTACGGTGTGCTTGATAGCACTTTTTCAATCTGGATGTAACATCTGGATTAGCACTGAACACTGCTGATTTAATTTCACTCACAAATTCCATTGTATAGGATTATAGAGAGAAAAAATAATGTAGCACTTAGTTCACGTACAAACTAATTAATGAAACAATTGTGAATGATGTCTAAAATAAAAATATTATGTACGCTTTATTTTATGTTTTATTTTAATAAACCCTTTTTCCTCTCTTAAAGTGATGATTGATTACGTAATACATATTAAAAATAGAATATAACGATGATAAGGAAGAAATCTGTGAATAATGAGTAATTGTTATTTATATATATTATCTATTTATAATTTGAATGGATTTCCCTAAAACAAAAATTTATGATATAAATAAGGATGTAATTTTTGAATATTACTCATTTGTTATGTTAGTGTCAGAGCATAAAGGTGAAGGAATTATCAATTCTTTGATTAATAAATTACCTTTTGAATTACATCTTCCTACATATCAATATTGTGGACCAGGAACAAAACTAGAAAAAAGATTACAGAGAGGAGATCCTGGAATTAATAAACTTGATTCTTATTGTAAAGAACATGATATTAGTTATTCACAAAATAAATCTTTAGAAGAACGACATAAGGCAGATCAAATTTTAGAAAATAAAGCTTGGGAAAGAGTAAAATCAAAAGACGCTAAACTTGGAGAAAAAGCAGCTGCTTGGTTTGTTACAACAACTATGAAAGCAAAAAGAAAACTTGGAATGGGTATCAAAAAAACAAGAAAAGGCGGTTATAACCGTAAACGTATGCAACAAAAGAAGAGAAAAATTAATGGTACTCATAGTATGTCTTTTAAGCGTAATATTCTTGATTATGTTAAAAATAATGTTGCAACCGATAATTATAATATCAAAAATCGAACGGATTTAAAAAAAGCTTCAGCAGCAGCTCTTAAAGCAGCTCGTATTGCTGTTAAAAAAGCAGGAGGTCGAAAAAATATACGTGTCCCTAGAATAATTCCATTTGATGCGACAAAAGAAGGAGGATTTTTACCTTTATTACCTATACTAGCAGGACTAGGAAGTCTAGGCTCACTAGCAGGTGGCGCTAGTGCAGTAGCAAAAACAATCATAGATGCAAAAAATGCAAAAAAGAAATTAGAAGAATTAAGTCGTCATAATAAAGCAATGGAAGAAATTGGTAAAAAAGGATCTGGACTATACATGAGAAAAAATGGTCATGGAGGTTATGGATTGTTTTTAAAAAAACCAGTATCAAAAAACTACCAATAAAGCTACCTAATAAAGCACTTTCTAATGTAGATTTAAATAAGTATGTAAAAATATTAAAAATACCAAATTTTAGAGGTGTTTTTATGCGTGACACATTACCAAAAAAATCAAATAAAAATGAATGTGCAATACTTAATTTAGATAGTAATGAACATTGCGGTACACATTGGGTAGCTTATATTAAAAGAAATAATGTTGTTACTTACTTTGATAGTTTTGGAGCTCTTAAATCACCTCAAGAGCTTATTAATTATTTAGGTCAAAAAATAAAAATTTATTATAACTATGGAAAGTTTCAAAACTATAATCAAATTAATTGTGGACATTTATGTTTAAAATTTTTGTATAAAAATAAATAAAATTCATAAAATGCATCAGTTAACTTAATGGTATGACACATGAAGGATGTCTAATATTTTTACGTTAATAAGTAATAATAACGTGCTTTCTAGTGATTTTATACATCCTATTGAACTTGATCCAAATTTTGATTACGGTTTAGCATTAATTGGTTTTCATTCATTCAATAGTATTCCAAATATTGAAGAAGGTGAAAATAAGTTTTATTTTACTGATAAGCAGCAAAATCAATCAAAAGTAGTTACAATACCCACAGGATCTTACGAAATTGTTGATTTAGAAACATATTTAAGACGTCAAATTATTCCTAAATCAGTTAAAATCAAAGAAGAGTATAATAGATATTTTTCATTGAAACCAAATAACAATACACTAAAGTGTGAAATTGAAAGTGAATTTTATTCTATAGATTTTACATCAACAGATAGTATTGGTAGACTACTAGGATTTTCAAAAACCCGTATTTTAGAACCAAAGAAATTGCATGAATCTGACCTTCCGGTAGATATAGTAAAAGTTAGAACTATTCAAATTAATTGTAATATAACTAGTGGTGCATTTTATAATCATAAGCTTTCTCATAGTATTTACGAATTTGCTATAGGTGTTAATCCAGGTTTTGCTATAGACGAAGTACCAAAAAATTTATATTACTTACCTGTAATTAATAAACATCAAATTCCGAATATAACTTTAAATATTATAGATCAAGATTTTAAGCCGGTGAATTTTCGTGGAGAAAAAGTTATTGTTCGATTAGAACTTAAGAAATTAGTATAATAATGGGTTTAGTATTTACAGATGATAATGATGATAATGATTCAAATGATAGTAATGAAAAATCAATTTATCAAATTACCGCTGATTATAAAAAGGTTGGCGGTAACATTCATACTTCAGTCTTTAAAAGACAATTACCAAAGCTGAAAGCTTTAACAAAAGCAAATTGTTTATTTCTTAAATCTTTAGGCTACGATGTCATTAAGTCAAGCAATTCGTATTTTTAAAAGACCTCGGTTAGATGAAACAATCAAAAAAGTAGAAATTCGATCGTACCATCCTTTTATACAATCATTTAAGGCTACTGATGTTATAAACATTGAAATAACTAAGTCTGATTTATTTTACTTAAAATATGATAGTGCATTAATTATAAAAGGTAAATTAGTGAAAAAAACGGGTACTGGAAATGTGGAATTAGTAAATAATGCTCCTGCTTTTTTCTTTGATTCAATGGAATATTCCATACATGAGCAAGTAGTGGAAAGTGTTCGCAATCCTGGAATTGTAAGCACTATAAGAGGTTATCTTTGCTATAGTGCTGAAGATTCTAAACATTTACAAATTGGTGGATGGAATTTTCCACATAAACAAATTATAAATGATGATGGATCCTTTGTTTATCGCGTTCCATTAAAACATATATTTGGAGTTTTTAATAGTTATCAATTAGCATCTTTTGGTACACAAAAACTACGTCTTGTTAGAGCAAATAATGATCAAAATTGTATGAAAATAACGGAAGTTGATAACAAACCGCAAGCTGCGACAACAGCTGAATTAATAATTGAAAAAATTTATTTAAAAGTTGGAATTGTTACTCCTAATGATATACCAAAACTTCAGTTATATCGAGCAATAAAAAAAGATACACCAATACTTATACGTAATTATAAAAAAAAATAAAAAAATACGCAAGTTTAAATATAGTCGTTATTCCTTGATAAATACCAATTTCAAACTTCATTCTTGAGCTTGCTATTAATTGCAGAAGGTTGAAACTAATATTATTCGATTGAGCAGGTAATTTTCTATTAAATACATTTTACTTTTATAACGTTTTAGCAAAGTAAATATAAAAAAAATCAAAAAAATACGCAAGTTTAAAGTAAGTCGTTATTCCTTGATAAATACCAATTTCAAACTTTATTCTTGAGCTTGCTATTTATTGTAAAAGGTTGAGACAAGTACTATTTTATTGAACAGAAAATTATCTATCAAATACATCCTACCTTTATAACGTTTCAATAATGTAAATATAAAAAAAATCAAAAAAATACGCAAGTTTAAAGATAGTCGTTATTCCTTAATAAATTCCAATTTTAAACTTCATTCTTGAGCTTGCTATTAATCGTATAAAGTTGAAACAAGCATTACTCGATTAAGCAAAAAATTTTCTATCAAATACATTCTACTTTTATAACCTTTTAGCAATGTAATTATAAAAAAAATCAAAAAAATACGCAAGTTTAAATATAGTCGTTGTTCCTTGATAAATACCAATTTTAAACTTTATTTTTGAGCTTGCTATTAATTGTAGAATGCTGAAACAAGTACCATTTGATTGAACAGAAATTTCTCTATCAAATACGTCTTACTTTTATAGAGTTTTAGCAATGTAATTATAAAAAAAAATCAAAAAAATACGCAAGTTTAAATATAGTCGTTATTCCTTGATAAATACCAATTTCAAACTTCATTCTTGAGCTTGCTATTAATTATAGAAGGTTGAAACCAATACTATTCAATTGAGCAGAAAATTTTCTATCAAATACATTCTACTTTTATAACGTTTTAACAATGTAAATATAAAAAAAATCAAAAAAATACGCAAGTTTAAAGATAGTCGTTATTCCTTGATAAATACCAATTTCAAACTTTATTCTTGAGCTTGCTATTAATTGTAGAAAGTTGAAACAAGTACCATTTGATTGAACAGAAATTTTTCTATCAAATACGTCCTACTTTTATAACGTTTTAGCAATGTAATTATAAAAAAAGTCAAAAAAATACGCAAGTTTAAATATAGTCGTTATTCCTTAATAAATTCCAATTTCAAACTTCATTCTTGAGCTTGCTATTAACCGTATAAAGTTGAAGCAAGCACCACTCGATTAAGCAAAAAATTTTCTATCAAATAGATTCTACTTTTATAACGTTTTAACAATGTAATTATAAAAAAAATCAAAAAAATACGCAAGTTTAAATATAGTCGTTATTCCTTGATAAATACCAATTTCAAACTTTATTCATGAGCTTGCTATTATCTGTAGAAGGTTGAAACCAATACTATTCGATTAAGCAGGAAATTTTCTATCAAATGCATTCTACTTTTATAACGTTTTAGCAATGTAAATATAAAAAAAATCAAAAAAATACGCAAGTTTAAAGATAGTCGTTATTCCTTGATAAATACCAATTTCAAACTTTATTCTTGAGCTTGCTATTAATTGTAGAAGGTTGAAACCAATACTATTCGATTAAGCAGGAAATTTTCTATTAAATACATTCTACTTTTATAACGTTTTAGCAATGTAAATATAAAAAAAATCAAAAAAATACGCAAGTTTAAATATAGTCGTTATTCCTTGATAAATACCAATTTCAAACTTTATTCTTGAGCTTGCTATTAATTGTAGAAGGTTGAAACCAATACTATTCGATTAAGCAGGAAATTTTCTATCAAATACATTCTACTTTTATAACGTTTTAGCAATGTAAATATAAAAAAAATCAAAAAAATACGCAAGTTTAAAGATAGTCGTTATTTCTTGATAAATACCAATTTTAAACTTTATTCTTGAGCTTGCTATTAATTGTAGAAGGTTGAAACCAATACTATTCGATTAAGCAGGAAATTTTCTATCAAATACATTCTACTTTTATAACGTTTTAGCAATGTAAATATAAAAAAAATCAAAAAAATACGCAAGTTTAAATATAGTCGTTATTCCTTGATAAATACCAACTTCAAACTTCATTCTTGAGCTTGCAAATAATTGCAGAAGGTTGAAACTAATACTATTCGATTGAGCTGGAAATTTTCTATCAAATACATTTTACTTTTGTAACGTTTTGGCAATGTAAATATAAAAAAAATCAAAAAAATACGCAAGTTTAAAGATAGTCGTTATTCCTTGATAAATACAAATTTCAAACTTTATTCTTGAGCTTGCTATTAATTGTAGAAGGTTGAAAAAAATACCATTTGATTGAACAGGAAATTTTCTAACAAATACATTATACTTTTATAACGTTTTAGCAATGTACATATAAAAAAAATCAAAAAAATACGCAAGTTTAAAGTAAGTCGTTATTCCTTGATAAATACCAATTTCAAACTTCATTCTTGAGCTTGCTATTAATTGTAGAAGGTTGAAACCAGTACCTTTTGATTGAACAGAAAATTTTCTATCAAATACATCCAACTTTTATAACGTTTCAATAATGTAAATATAAAAAAAATTAAAAAAATACGCAAGTTTAAAGATAGTCGTTATTCCTTAGTAAATTCCAATTTCAAACTTCATTCTTGAGCTTGCTATTAATCGTAGAAAGTTGAAGCAAGCACCACTCGATTAAGCAAAAAATTTTCTATCAAATGCATTCTACCTTTATAACGTTTTAGCAATGTAAATATAAAAAAAATCAAAAAAATACGCAAGTTTAAAGATAGTCGTTATTCCTTGATAAATACCAATTTCAAACTTCATTCTTGAGCTTGCTATTAATTGTGGAATGTTGAAACAAGTACCATTTGATTGAACAGAAATTTTTCTATCAAATACGTCTTACTTTTATAGAGTTTTAGCAATGTAATTATAAAAAAAATCAAAAAAATACGCAAGTTTAAAGATAGTCGTTATTTCTTGATAAATACCAAATTCAAACTTCATTCTTGAGCTTGCTATTAATCGTAGAAGGTTGAAACAAAAACCATTTGATTGAACAGATAATTTTCTATCAAATACATTCTACTTTTATAACGTTTTAGCAATGTAAATATAAAAAAAATCAAAAAAATACGCAAGTTTAAAGATAGTCGTTATTCCTTGATAAATACCAATTTCAAACTTCATTCTTGAGCTTGCTATTAATTGTAGAATGTTGAAACAAGTACCATTTGATTGAACAGAAATTTTTCTATCAAATACATTCTACTTTTATAACGTTTCGATAATGTAAATATGAAAAAAATCAAAAAAATGCGCAAGTTTAAAGATAGTCGTTATTCCTTAATAAATTTCAATTTCAAACTTCATTCTTGAGCTTGCTATTAATCGTAGAAGGTTGAAACAAAAACCATTTGATTGAACAGGTAATTTTCTATCAAATACATTCTACTTTTATAACGTTTTAGCAATGTAAATATAAAAAAAATCAAAAAAATACGCAAGTTTAAAGATAGTCGTTATTCCTTGATAAATACCAATTTCAAACTTCATTCTTGAGCTTGCTATTAATTGTGGAATGTTGAAACAAGTACCATTTGGTTGAACAGAAATTTTTCTATCAAATACGTCTTACTTTTATAGAGTTTTAGCAATGTAATTATAAAAAAATCAAAAAAATACGCAAGTTTAAAGATAGTCGTTATTCCTTGATAAATACCAATTTCAAACTTCATTCTTGAGCTTGCTATTAATTGCAGAATGTTGAAACAAGTACCATTTATTTGAACAGAAATTTTTCTATCAAGTACGTCTTACTTTTATAGAGTTTTAGCAATGTAATTATAAAAAAAATCAAAAAAATACGCAAGTTTAAATATAGTCGTTATTCCTTGATAAATACCAATTTCAAACTTCATTCTTGAGCTTGCTATTAACTATAGAAGTTTGAAACCAATACTATTCAATTGAGCAGAAAATTTTCTATCAAATACATTCTACCTTTATAACGTTTTAACAATGTAAATATAAAAAAAATCAAGAAAATACGCAAGTTTAAAGATAGTCGTTATTCCTTAATAAATACCAATTTCAAACTTCATTCTTGAGCTTGCTATTAATCGTAGAAGGTTGAAACAAAAACCATTTGATTGAACAGGTAATTTTCTATCAAATACATTCTACTTTTATAACGTTTTAGCAATGTAAATATAAAAAAAATCAAAAAAATACGCAAGTTTAAAGATAGTCGTTATTCCTTAATAAATTCTAATTTCAAACTTCATTCTTGAGCTTGCTATTAATCGTAGAAGGTTGAAACAAAAACCATTTGATTGAACAGATAATTTTCTATCAAATACATTCTACTTTTATAACGTTTTAGCAATGTAAATATAAAAAAAATCAAAAAAATACGCAAGTTTAAAGATAGTCGTTATTCCTTGATAAATACCAATTTCAAACTTCATTCTTGAGCTTGCTATTAATTGTAGAATGTTGAAACAAGTACCATTTGATTGAACAGAAATTTTTCTATCAAATACATTCTACTTTTATAACGTTTCGATTATGTAAATATAAAAAAAATCAAAAAAATACGCAAGTTTAAAGATAGTCGTTATTCCTTGATAAATACCAATTTCAAACTTCATTCTTGAGCTTGCTATTAATTGTAGAATGTTGAAACAAGTACCATTTGATTGAACAGAAATTTTCCTATTAAATACATCCTACTTTTATAACGTTTTAGTAATGTAAACAAAAAAAAATCAAAAAAATACGCAAGTTTAAAGATGGTCGTTATTCCTTAATAAATTCCAATTTCAAACTTCATTCTTGAGCTTGCTATTAATCGTAGAAAGTTGAAGCAAGCACCACTCGATTAAGCAAAAAATTTTCTATCAAATACATTCTACCTTTATAACGTTTTAGCAATGTAAATATAAAAAAAATCAAAAAAATACACAAGTTTAAAGATAGTCGTTATTCCTTGATAAATACCAATTTCAAACTTCATTCTTAAGCTTGCTATTAATTATAGAAGGTTGAAACAAGTACCGTTTGATTGAACAGAAATTTTTCTATCAAATATATCCTACTTTTATAACGTTTTAGCAATGTAAATAAAAAAAAATCAAAAAAATACGCAAGTTTAAAGATAGTCGTTATTCCTTGATAAATACCAATTTCAAACTTTATTCTTAAGCTTGCTAATAATTATAGAAGGTTAAGACAAGCACCGTTTGATTAAACAGAAATTTTTCTATTAAATACATCCTACTTTTATAACGTTTTAGCAATGTAAACATAAAAAAAATCAAAAAAATACGCAAGTTTAAAGATAGTCGTTATTTCTTGATAAATACCAATTTCAAACTTCATTCTTGAGCTTGCTATTAATTGTAGAATGTTGAAACAAGTACCCTTTATTTGAACAGAAATTTTTCTATCAAATACGTCTTACTTTTATAGAGTTTTAGCAATGTAATTATAAAAAAAATCAAAAAAATACGCAAGTTTAAATATAGTCGTTATTCCTTGATAAATACCAACTTCAAACTTCATTCTTGAGCTTGCTATTAACTATAGAAGGTTGAAACCAATACTATTCAATTGAGCAGAAAATTTTCTATCAAATACATTCTACTTTTATAACGTTTTAACAATGTAAATATAAAAAAAATCAAGAAAATACGCAAGTTTAAAGATAGTCGTTATTCCTTGATAAATACCAATTTCAAACTTTATTCTTGAGCTTGCTATTAATTGTAGAAGGTTGAAACAAGTACCATTTGATTAAACAGAAATTTTTCTATCAAATACGTCCTACTTTTATAACGTTTTAGCAATGTAATTATAAAAAAAGTCAAAAAAATACGCAAGTTTAAATATAGTCGTTATTCTTTTATAAATACCAATTTCAAACTTTATTCTTAAGTTTGCTATTAATTGTAGAAGGTTGAAGCTAATACTATTCGATTGAGCAGGAAATTTTCTATCAAATACATTCTACTTTTATAACGTTTTAGCAATGTAAATATAAAAAAATCAAAAAAATATGCAAGTTTAAAGATAGTCGTTATTCCTTAATAAATACCAATTTCAAACTTCATTCTTAAGCTTGCTATTAATTGTAGAAGGTTGAAACAAATACCATTTGATTGAACAAAAATTTTTCTATCAAATACGTTCTACTTTTATAAAGTTTAAGCAATGTAATTGTAAAAAAAAATCAAAAAAATACGCAAGTTTAAATATAGTCGTTATTCCTTGATAAATACCAATTTCAAACTTTATTCTTGAGCTTGCTATTAACTGTAGAAGATTGAAACAAGTACCATTAGATTGAACAGAAATTTTTCGATCAAATACGTTCTACTTTTATAACGTTTTAGCAATGTAATTATAAAAAAAATCAAAAAAATACGCAAGTTTGAATATAGTCGTTATTCCTTGATAAATACCAATTTCAAACTTTATTCTTGAGCTTGCTATTAATTGTAGATGGTTGAAACAAATACTTTTTGATTGAGCAGGTAATTTGCTATCACATACGTCCGATTTTTATAACATTTTTTCAATGCAAATATAAAAAAAATTAATAAAATACGCAAGTTTAAAGATAGTCGTTATTCCTTGATAAATACCAACTTCAAACTTCATTCTTGAGTTTGCTATTTTTTGTACAAGGTTGAAACAAGCACCACTTAATTGAGCAGAAAATTTTCTATCAAATACATCTTACCTTTGTAACGTTTTGGCAATGTAAATATAAAAAAAATTTAAAAAATGCGCAATTTTAAAGATAGTTGATATTCCTTAATAAGTACCAATTTCAAACGTTATTCTTGAGCTTGCTGTTGATCGTAATAAATTCAAACAAGTACCGTTCGGTTAAACAAAAATTTTTCTATTAAATTTGTTTTACTTTTATAACGTTTCAGCAATGTAAATATAAAAAAAATTTAAAAAATACTCAAGTTTAAAGATAGTCGTAATTTCTTGATAGTACCAATTTCAAACTTGATTTTTGAGCTCGCTATTGATTGCAGAAGGTTGAAGCAAGTACCATTCAATTGATCAGGTAATTTGCTATCACACACATTCTACTTTTGTAACGTTTCGACAATGTAAATATACAAAAAATCAAAAAATTACGCAAGTTTAAAGATAGTCGTTATTCCTTGATAATTACCAACTTCAAACTTCATTCTTGAGCTCGCTATTGACTGTAGATGGTTGAAACAAATACTATTTGATTCGGCAGGTAATTTGCTAGCAGATACGTCCTACTTTTATAACGTTTCAATAATGTAAATATAAAAAAAATCAAAAAAATACGCAAGTTTAAAGATAGTCGTTATTCCTTGATAAATACCAAATTCAAACTTCATTCTTGAGTTTGCTATTAACCGTTGAAGATTGAAAAAAGTACCGTTCGATTGAACAGAAATTTTTTTATCAAATGCATCTTACGTTTATAACGTTTCAGCAATGTAAATATAAAAAAAGTTAAAAAAATACGCAAGTTCAAAGATAGTCGTTATTTCTTGATAAATACCAATTTCAAACTTCATTCTTGAGCTTGCTATTAATCGCACAAGGTCAAAACAAGCACCACTCAAATGAGCAAAAAATTTCTTATCAAAAACATCTTACTTTTATAACGTTTCAGCAATGTAAATATAAAAAAAATCAAAAAAATACGCAAGTTTAAAGATAGTCGTTATTCCTTGATAAATACTAATTTCAAACTTCATTCTTGAGCTTGCTATTAATCGTAGAAGGTCGAAGCAAGCACCACTCAATTGAGCAAAAAATTTTCTATCAAATACGGGTAGATAAGCAATGCGGGTTCGGGACCAAAATCCCATGTATTTTCTTATGGAGGTTAAAGTTAGCGTTTCAAAGTCGGTACCGCTACGGGACCATAGTCGCTACGGGACCACAGTGTCTCTACGGGACCATAGTCGCTACGGGACCAAAGATGTCGGATGACCCTTGTGGCTCATGGCATGCTGAAGACATCTCTCGCGGCCATTTTGTTAAGAATAAAGAGGGGTGTATTAAATGAAGGGATGCTGGGTGTATTATTATAAATTAAGGGATGTAGGTGTGTTGCGAATTATGAAAGGGGTGTATTATTATAAATGAAGGGATGCGGGGGTGTATTATTATAAATGAAGGGTTGCGGGGGGTGTATTATTATAAATGAAGGGATGCGGGGTGTATTATTATAAATAAAGGGATGTAGGGGGGTTGCATAATATTTGTTGGGTGTTTTTTACGATGATGATGATGATAGTGTTACTGGGGGGTGTAATATTTTTGGTGGTTTCGTGTGGTTGTCTTAAGAAGGTGTATCTATTACCTGTAATTAGAGTTAGGTAAAAAAACTTCATGAATAATAATTATTGATTTAAAAAACAATTTATCTGATACAACGTGATAAGGATGATGATGATGACTACTATGAAACCGCAAAATAGGATATGGAACGAAAATGACGCATACTTGCATGTAGATAAGAGCTAAATATAAAAGCGATAAGTCTTGTTTATTAATAATTTATTAATAATAATTTTACATTATGATTAAGAAACCGCAAAACAAGAAAATACAATACTTGTCAATACTTATCGATATAAATAGGATTGTAATTATTTAATGTTGCTCAGTTTTTGCACTGCGCGCAAAGGTGATGGAAGGTGTCTTCTAAGAATAATTTTGGGTCAGTATGGTGAAGATTTGTTATTACTCCAGTTCGAATGCGTCCTTTGAATGCTGATTCAACATCGCTCCATTTCACATTGTCCTAAGCTGAGGCATTTTTTCCCAGAATAATGACCTTCACCAGTAATTTGCATGGATCGGAATATTTTTTAAAACTTTTTATTTGTCCAATTACCGCAGTAATTTTCATTTTTTCACCGATAGTAGTAGCTTTCAGTAGTAAATCGTTAAGTGTACGGTGTGCTTGATAGCACTTTTTCAATCTGGATGTAACATCTGGATTAGCACTGAACACTGCTGATTTAATTTCACTCACAAATTCCATTGTATAGGATTATAGAGAGAAAAAATAATGTAGCACTTAGTTCACGTACAAACTAATTAATGAAACAATTGTGAATGATGTCTAAAATAAAAATATTATGTACGCTTTATTTTATGTTTTATTTTAATAAACCCTTTTTCCTCTCTTAAAGTGATGATTGATTACGTAATACATATTAAAAATAGAATATAACGATGATAAGGAAGAAATCTGTGAATAATGAGTAATTGTTATTTATATATATTATCTATTTATAATTTGAATGGATTTCCCTAAAACAAAAATTTATGATATAAATAAGGATGTAATTTTTGAATATTACTCATTTGTTATGTTAGTGTCAGAGCATAAAGGTGAAGGAATTATCAATTCTTTGATTAATAAATTACCTTTTGAATTACATCTTCCTACATATCAATATTGTGGACCAGGAACAAAACTAGAAAAAAGATTACAGAGAGGAGATCCTGGAATTAATAAACTTGATTCTTATTGTAAAGAACATGATATTAGTTATTCACAAAATAAATCTTTAGAAGAACGACATAAGGCAGATCAAATTTTAGAAAATAAAGCTTGGGAAAGAGTAAAATCAAAAGACGCTAAACTTGGAGAAAAAGCAGCTGCTTGGTTTGTTACAACAACTATGAAAGCAAAAAGAAAACTTGGAATGGGTATCAAAAAAACAAGAAAAGGCGGTTATAACCGTAAACGTATGCAACAAAAGAAGAGAAAAATTAATGGTACTCATAGTATGTCTTTTAAGCGTAATATTCTTGATTATGTTAAAAATAATGTTGCAACCGATAATTATAATATCAAAAATCGAACGGATTTAAAAAAAGCTTCAGCAGCAGCTCTTAAAGCAGCTCGTATTGCTGTTAAAAAAGCAGGAGGTCGAAAAAATATACGTGTCCCTAGAATAATTCCATTTGATGCGACAAAAGAAGGAGGATTTTTACCTTTATTACCTATACTAGCAGGACTAGGAAGTCTAGGCTCACTAGCAGGTGGCGCTAGTGCAGTAGCAAAAACAATCATAGATGCAAAAAATGCAAAAAAGAAATTAGAAGAATTAAGTCGTCATAATAAAGCAATGGAAGAAATTGGTAAAAAAGGATCTGGACTATACATGAGAAAAAATGGTCATGGAGGTTATGGATTGTTTTTAAAAAAACCAGTATCAAAAAACTACCAATAAAGCTACCTAATAAAGCACTTTCTAATGTAGATTTAAATAAGTATGTAAAAATATTAAAAATACCAAATTTTAGAGGTGTTTTTATGCGTGACACATTACCAAAAAAATCAAATAAAAATGAATGTGCAATACTTAATTTAGATAGTAATGAACATTGCGGTACACATTGGGTAGCTTATATTAAAAGAAATAATGTTGTTACTTACTTTGATAGTTTTGGAGCTCTTAAATCACCTCAAGAGCTTATTAATTATTTAGGTCAAAAAATAAAAATTTATTATAACTATGGAAAGTTTCAAAACTATAATCAAATTAATTGTGGACATTTATGTTTAAAATTTTTGTATAAAAATAAATAAAATTCATAAAATGCATCAGTTAACTTAATGGTATGACACATGAAGGATGTCTAATATTTTTACGTTAATAAGTAATAATAACGTGCTTTCTAGTGATTTTATACATCCTATTGAACTTGATCCAAATTTTGATTACGGTTTAGCATTAATTGGTTTTCATTCATTCAATAGTATTCCAAATATTGAAGAAGGTGAAAATAAGTTTTATTTTACTGATAAGCAGCAAAATCAATCAAAAGTAGTTACAATACCCACAGGATCTTACGAAATTGTTGATTTAGAAACATATTTAAGACGTCAAATTATTCCTAAATCAGTTAAAATCAAAGAAGAGTATAATAGATATTTTTCATTGAAACCAAATAACAATACACTAAAGTGTGAAATTGAAAGTGAATTTTATTCTATAGATTTTACATCAACAGATAGTATTGGTAGACTACTAGGATTTTCAAAAACCCGTATTTTAGAACCAAAGAAATTGCATGAATCTGACCTTCCGGTAGATATAGTAAAAGTTAGAACTATTCAAATTAATTGTAATATAACTAGTGGTGCATTTTATAATCATAAGCTTTCTCATAGTATTTACGAATTTGCTATAGGTGTTAATCCAGGTTTTGCTATAGACGAAGTACCAAAAAATTTATATTACTTACCTGTAATTAATAAACATCAAATTCCGAATATAACTTTAAATATTATAGATCAAGATTTTAAGCCGGTGAATTTTCGTGGAGAAAAAGTTATTGTTCGATTAGAACTTAAGAAATTAGTATAATAATGGGTTTAGTATTTACAGATGATAATGATGATAATGATTCAAATGATAGTAATGAAAAATCAATTTATCAAATTACCGCTGATTATAAAAAGGTTGGCGGTAACATTCATACTTCAGTCTTTAAAAGACAATTACCAAAGCTGAAAGCTTTAACAAAAGCAAATTGTTTATTTCTTAAATCTTTAGGCTACGATGTCATTAAGTCAAGCAATTCGTATTTTTAAAAGACCTCGGTTAGATGAAACAATCAAAAAAGTAGAAATTCGATCGTACCATCCTTTTATACAATCATTTAAGGCTACTGATGTTATAAACATTGAAATAACTAAGTCTGATTTATTTTACTTAAAATATGATAGTGCATTAATTATAAAAGGTAAATTAGTGAAAAAAACGGGTACTGGAAATGTGGAATTAGTAAATAATGCTCCTGCTTTTTTCTTTGATTCAATGGAATATTCCATACATGAGCAAGTAGTGGAAAGTGTTCGCAATCCTGGAATTGTAAGCACTATAAGAGGTTATCTTTGCTATAGTGCTGAAGATTCTAAACATTTACAAATTGGTGGATGGAATTTTCCACATAAACAAATTATAAATGATGATGGATCCTTTGTTTATCGCGTTCCATTAAAACATATATTTGGAGTTTTTAATAGTTATCAATTAGCATCTTTTGGTACACAAAAACTACGTCTTGTTAGAGCAAATAATGATCAAAATTGTATGAAAATAACGGAAGTTGATAACAAACCGCAAGCTGCGACAACAGCTGAATTAATAATTGAAAAAATTTATTTAAAAGTTGGAATTGTTACTCCTAATGATATACCAAAACTTCAGTTATATCGAGCAATAAAAAAAGATACACCAATACTTATACGTAATTATAAAAAAAAATAAAAAAATACGCAAGTTTAAATATAGTCGTTATTCCTTGATAAATACCAATTTCAAACTTCATTCTTGAGCTTGCTATTAATTGCAGAAGGTTGAAACTAATATTATTCGATTGAGCAGGTAATTTTCTATTAAATACATTTTACTTTTATAACGTTTTAGCAAAGTAAATATAAAAAAAATCAAAAAAATACGCAAGTTTAAAGTAAGTCGTTATTCCTTGATAAATACCAATTTCAAACTTTATTCTTGAGCTTGCTATTTATTGTAAAAGGTTGAGACAAGTACTATTTTATTGAACAGAAAATTATCTATCAAATACATCCTACCTTTATAACGTTTCAATAATGTAAATATAAAAAAAATCAAAAAAATACGCAAGTTTAAAGATAGTCGTTATTCCTTAATAAATTCCAATTTTAAACTTCATTCTTGAGCTTGCTATTAATCGTATAAAGTTGAAACAAGCATTACTCGATTAAGCAAAAAATTTTCTATCAAATACATTCTACTTTTATAACCTTTTAGCAATGTAATTATAAAAAAAATCAAAAAAATACGCAAGTTTAAATATAGTCGTTGTTCCTTGATAAATACCAATTTTAAACTTTATTTTTGAGCTTGCTATTAATTGTAGAATGCTGAAACAAGTACCATTTGATTGAACAGAAATTTCTCTATCAAATACGTCTTACTTTTATAGAGTTTTAGCAATGTAATTATAAAAAAAAATCAAAAAAATACGCAAGTTTAAATATAGTCGTTATTCCTTGATAAATACCAATTTCAAACTTCATTCTTGAGCTTGCTATTAATTATAGAAGGTTGAAACCAATACTATTCAATTGAGCAGAAAATTTTCTATCAAATACATTCTACTTTTATAACGTTTTAACAATGTAAATATAAAAAAAATCAAAAAAATACGCAAGTTTAAAGATAGTCGTTATTCCTTGATAAATACCAATTTCAAACTTTATTCTTGAGCTTGCTATTAATTGTAGAAAGTTGAAACAAGTACCATTTGATTGAACAGAAATTTTTCTATCAAATACGTCCTACTTTTATAACGTTTTAGCAATGTAATTATAAAAAAAGTCAAAAAAATACGCAAGTTTAAATATAGTCGTTATTCCTTAATAAATTCCAATTTCAAACTTCATTCTTGAGCTTGCTATTAACCGTATAAAGTTGAAGCAAGCACCACTCGATTAAGCAAAAAATTTTCTATCAAATAGATTCTACTTTTATAACGTTTTAACAATGTAATTATAAAAAAAATCAAAAAAATACGCAAGTTTAAATATAGTCGTTATTCCTTGATAAATACCAATTTCAAACTTTATTCATGAGCTTGCTATTTTCTGTAGAAGGTTGAAACCAATACTATTCGATTAAGCAGGAAATTTTCTATCAAATACATTCTACTTTTATAACGTTTTAGCAATGTAAATATAAAAAAAATCAAAAAAATACGCAAGTTTAAAGATAGTCGTTATTCCTTGATAAATACCAATTTCAAACTTTATTCTTGAGCTTGCTATTAATTGTAGAAGGTTGAAACCAATACTATTCGATTAAGCAGGAAATTTTCTATTAAATACATTCTACTTTTATAACGTTTTAGCAATGTAAATATAAAAAAAATCAAAAAAATACGCAAGTTTAAATATAGTCGTTATTCCTTGATAAATACCAATTTCAAACTTTATTCTTGAGCTTGCTATTAATTGTAGAAGGTTGAAACCAATACTATTCGATTAAGCAGGAAATTTTCTATCAAATGCATTCTACTTTTATAACGTTTTAGCAATGTAAATATAAAAAAAATCAAAAAAATACGCAAGTTTAAAGATAGTCGTTATTTCTTGATAAATACCAATTTTAAACTTTATTCTTGAGCTTGCTATTAATTGTAGAAGGTTGAAACCAATACTATTCGATTAAGCAGGAAATTTTCTATCAAATACATTCTACTTTTATAACGTTTTAGCAATGTAAATATAAAAAAAATCAAAAAAATACGCAAGTTTAAATATAGTCGTTATTCCTTGATAAATACCAACTTCAAACTTCATTCTTGAGCTTGCAAATAATTGCAGAAGGTTGAAACTAATACTATTCGATTGAGCTGGAAATTTTCTATCAAATACATTTTACTTTTGTAACGTTTTGGCAATGTAAATATAAAAAAAATCAAAAAAATACGCAAGTTTAAAGATAGTCGTTATTCCTTGATAAATACAAATTTCAAACTTTATTCTTGAGCTTGCTATTAATTGTAGAAGGTTGAAAAAAATACCATTTGATTGAACAGGAAATTTTCTAACAAATACATTATACTTTTATAACGTTTTAGCAATGTACATATAAAAAAAATCAAAAAAATACGCAAGTTTAAAGTAAGTCGTTATTCCTTGATAAATACCAATTTCAAACTTCATTCTTGAGCTTGCTATTAATTGTAGAAGGTTGAAACCAGTACCTTTTGATTGAACAGAAAATTTTCTATCAAATACATCCAACTTTTATAACGTTTCAATAATGTAAATATAAAAAAAATTAAAAAAATACGCAAGTTTAAAGATAGTCGTTATTCCTTAGTAAATTCCAATTTCAAACTTCATTCTTGAGCTTGCTATTAATCGTAGAAAGTTGAAGCAAGCACCACTCGATTAAGCAAAAAATTTTCTATCAAATGCATTCTACCTTTATAACGTTTTAGCAATGTAAATATAAAAAAAATCAAAAAAATACGCAAGTTTAAAGATAGTCGTTATTCCTTGATAAATACCAATTTCAAACTTCATTCTTGAGCTTGCTATTAATTGTGGAATGTTGAAACAAGTACCATTTGATTGAACAGAAATTTTTCTATCAAATACGTCTTACTTTTATAGAGTTTTAGCAATGTAATTATAAAAAAAATCAAAAAAATACGCAAGTTTAAAGATAGTCGTTATTTCTTGATAAATACCAAATTCAAACTTCATTCTTGAGCTTGCTATTAATCGTAGAAGGTTGAAACAAAAACCATTTGATTGAACAGATAATTTTCTATCAAATACATTCTACTTTTATAACGTTTTAGCAATGTAAATATAAAAAAAATCAAAAAAATACGCAAGTTTACAGATAGTCGTTATACCTTGATAAATACCAATTTCAAACTTCATTCTTGAGCTTGCTATTAATTGTAGAATGTTGAAACAAGTACCATTTGATTGAACAGAAATTTTTCTATCAAATACATTCTACTTTTATAACGTTTCGATAATGTAAATATGAAAAAAATCAAAAAAATGCGCAAGTTTAAAGATAGTCGTTATTCCTTAATAAATTTCAATTTCAAACTTCATTCTTGAGCTTGCTATTAATCGTAGAAGGTTGAAACAAAAACCATTTGATTGAACAGGTAATTTTCTATCAAATACATTCTACTTTTATAACGTTTTAGCAATGTAAATATAAAAAAAATCAAAAAAATACGCAAGTTTAAAGATAGTCGTTATTCCTTGATAAATACCAATTTCAAACTTCATTCTTGAGCTTGCTATTAATTGTGGAATGTTGAAACAAGTACCATTTGGTTGAACAGAAATTTTTCTATCAAATACGTCTTACTTTTATAGAGTTTTAGCAATGTAATTATAAAAAAATCAAAAAAATACGCAAGTTTAAAGATAGTCGTTATTCCTTGATAAATACCAATTTCAAACTTCATTCTTGAGCTTGCTATTAATTGCAGAATGTTGAAACAAGTACCATTTATTTGACCAGAAATTTTTCTATCAAGTACGTCTTACTTTTATAGAGTTTTAGCAATGTAATTATAAAAAAAATCAAAAAAATACGCAAGTTTAAATATAGTCGTTATTCCTTGATAAATACCAATTTCAAACTTCATTCTTGAGCTTGCTATTAACTATAGAAGTTTGAAACCAATACTATTCAATTGAGCAGAAAATTTTCTATCAAATACATTCTACTTTTATAACGTTTTAGCAATGTAAATATAAAAAAAATCAAAAAAATACGCAAGTTTAAATATAGTCGTTATTCCTTGATAAATACCAACTTCAAACTTCATTCTTGAGCTTGCAAATAATTGCAGAAGGTTGAAACTAATACTATTCGATTGAGCTGGAAATTTTCTATCAAATACATTTTACTTTTGTAACGTTTTGGCAATGTAAATATAAAAAAAATCAAAAAAATACGCAAGTTTAAAGATAGTCGTTATTCCTTGATAAATACAAATTTCAAACTTTATTCTTGAGCTTGCTATTAATTGTAGAAGGTTGAAAAAAATACCATTTGATTGAACAGGAAATTTTCTAACAAATACATTATACTTTTATAACGTTTTAGCAATGTACATATAAAAAAAATCAAAAAAATACGCAAGTTTAAAGTAAGTCGTTATTCCTTGATAAATACCAATTTCAAACTTCATTCTTGAGCTTGCTATTAATTGTAGAAGGTTGAAACCAGTACCTTTTGATTGAACAGAAAATTTTCTATCAAATACATCCAACTTTTATAACGTTTCAATAATGTAAATATAAAAAAAATTAAAAAAATACGCAAGTTTAAAGATAGTCGTTATTCCTTAGTAAATTCCAATTTCAAACTTCATTCTTGAGCTTGCTATTAATCGTAGAAAGTTGAAGCAAGCACCACTCGATTAAGCAAAAAATTTTCTATCAAATGCATTCTACCTTTATAACGTTTTAGCAATGTAAATATAAAAAAAATCAAAAAAATACGCAAGTTTAAAGATAGTCGTTATTCCTTGATAAATACCAATTTCAAACTTCATTCTTGAGCTTGCTATTAATTGTGGAATGTTGAAACAAGTACCATTTGATTGAACAGAAATTTTTCTATCAAATACGTCTTACTTTTATAGAGTTTTAGCAATGTAATTATAAAAAAAATCAAAAAAATACGCAAGTTTAAAGATAGTCGTTATTTCTTGATAAATACCAAATTCAAACTTCATTCTTGAGCTTGCTATTAATCGTAGAAGGTTGAAACAAAAACCATTTGATTGAACAGATAATTTTCTATCAAATACATTCTACTTTTATAACGTTTTAGCAATGTAAATATAAAAAAAATCAAAAAAATACGCAAGTTTACAGATAGTCGTTATACCTTGATAAATACCAATTTCAAACTTCATTCTTGAGCTTGCTATTAATTGTAGAATGTTGAAACAAGTACCATTTGATTGAACAGAAATTTTTCTATCAAATACATTCTACTTTTATAACGTTTCGATAATGTAAATATGAAAAAAATCAAAAAAATGCGCAAGTTTAAAGATAGTCGTTATTCCTTAATAAATTTCAATTTCAAACTTCATTCTTGAGCTTGCTATTAATCGTAGAAGGTTGAAACAAAAACCATTTGATTGAACAGGTAATTTTCTATCAAATACATTCTACTTTTATAACGTTTTAGCAATGTAAATATAAAAAAAATCAAAAAAATACGCAAGTTTAAAGATAGTCGTTATTCCTTGATAAATACCAATTTCAAACTTCATTCTTGAGCTTGCTATTAATTGTGGAATGTTGAAACAAGTACCATTTGGTTGAACAGAAATTTTTCTATCAAATACGTCTTACTTTTATAGAGTTTTAGCAATGTAATTATAAAAAAATCAAAAAAATACGCAAGTTTAAAGATAGTCGTTATTCCTTGATAAATACCAATTTCAAACTTCATTCTTGAGCTTGCTATTAATTGCAGAATGTTGAAACAAGTACCATTTATTTGACCAGAAATTTTTCTATCAAGTACGTCTTACTTTTATAGAGTTTTAGCAATGTAATTATAAAAAAAATCAAAAAAATACGCAAGTTTAAATATAGTCGTTATTCCTTGATAAATACCAATTTCAAACTTCATTCTTGAGCTTGCTATTAACTATAGAAGTTTGAAACCAATACTATTCAATTGAGCAGAAAATTTTCTATCAAATACATTCTACCTTTATAACGTTTTAACAATGTAAATATAAAAAAAATCAAGAAAATACGCAAGTTTAAAGATAGTCGTTATTCCTTAATAAATACCAATTTCAAACTTCATTCTTGAGCTTGCTATTAATCGTAGAAGGTTGAAACAAAAACCATTTGATTGAACAGGTAATTTTCTATCAAATACATTCTACTTTTATAACGTTTTAGCAATGTAAATATAAAAAAAATCAAAAAAATACGCAAGTTTAAAGATAGTCGTTATTCCTTAATAAATTCTAATTTCAAACTTCATTCTTGAGCTTGCTATTAATCGTAGAAGGTTGAAACAAAAACCATTTGATTGAACAGATAATTTTCTATCAAATACATTCTACTTTTATAACGTTTTAGCAATGTAAATATAAAAAAAATCAAAAAAATACGCAAGTTTAAAGATAGTCGTTATTCCTTGATAAATACCAATTTCAAACTTCATTCTTGAGCTTGCTATTAATTGTAGAATGTTGAAACAAGTACCATTTGATTGAACAGAAATTTTTCTATCAAATACATACTACTTTTATAACGTTTCGATTATGTAAATATAAAAAAAATCAAAAAAATACGCAAGTTTAAAGATAGTCGTTATTCCTTGATAAATACCAATTTCAAACTTCATTCTTGAGCTTGCTATTAATTGTAGAATGTTGAAACAAGTACCATTTGATTGAACAGAAATTTTCCTATTAAATACATCCTACTTTTATAACGTTTTAGTAATGTAAACAAAAAAAAATCAAAAAAATACGCAAGTTTAAAGATGGTCGTTATTCCTTAATAAATTCCAATTTCAAACTTCATTCTTGAGCTTGCTATTAATCGTAGAAAGTTGAAGCAAGCACCACTCGATTAAGCAAAAAATTTTCTATCAAATACATTCTACCTTTATAACGTTTTAGCAATGTAAATATAAAAAAAATCAAAAAAATACACAAGTTTAAAGATAGTCGTTATTCCTTGATAAATACCAATTTCAAACTTCATTCTTAAGCTTGCTATTAATTATAGAAGGTTGAAACAAGTACCATTTGATTGAACAGAAATTTTTCTATCAAATATATCCTACTTTTATAACGTTTTAGCAATGTAAATAAAAAAAAATCAAAAAAATACGCAAGTTTAAAGATAGTCGTTATTCCTTGATAAATACCAATTTCAAACTTTATTCTTAAGCTTGCTAATAATTATAGAAGGTTAAAACAAGCACCGTTTGATTAAACAGAAATTTTTCTATTAAATACATCCTACTTTTATAACGTTTTAGCAATGTAAACATAAAAAAAATCAAAAAAATACGCAAGTTTAAAGATAGTCGTTATTTCTTGATAAATACCAATTTCAAACTTCATTCTTGAGCTTGCTATTAATTGTAGAATGTTGAAACAAGTACCCTTTATTTGAACAGAAATTTTTCTATCAAATACGTCTTACTTTTATAGAGTTTTAGCAATGTAATTATAAAAAAAATCAAAAAAATACGCAAGTTTAAATATAGTCGTTATTCCTTGATAAATACCAACTTCAAACTTCATTCTTGAGCTTGCTATTAACTATAGAAGGTTGAAACCAATACTATTCAATTGAGCAGAAAATTTTCTATCAAATACATTCTACTTTTATAACGTTTTAACAATGTAAATATAAAAAAAATCAAGAAAATACGCAAGTTTAAAGATAGTCGTTATTCCTTGATAAATACCAATTTCAAACTTTATTCTTGAGCTTGCTATTAATTGTAGAAGGTTGAAACAAGTACCATTTGATTAAACAGAAATTTTTCTATCAAATACGTCCTACTTTTATAACGTTTTAGCAATGTAATTATAAAAAAAGTCAAAAAAATACGCAAGTTTAAATATAGTCGTTATTCTTTTATAAATACCAATTTCAAACTTTATTCTTAAGTTTGCTATTAATTGTAGAAGGTTGAAGCTAATACTATTCGATTGAGCAGGAAATTTTCTATCAAATACATTCTACTTTTATAACGTTTTAGCAATGTAAATATAAAAAAATCAAAAAAATATGCAAGTTTAAATATAGTCGTTATTCCTTGATAAATACCAATTTCAAACTTCATTCTTGAGCTTGCTATTAATTGTAGAAGGCTGAAACCAATACTATTCGATTGAGCAGGAAATTTTCTATCAAATACATTCTACTTTTATAACGTCTCGATAATGTAAATATAAAAAAAATCAAAAAAATACGCAAGTTTAAAGATAGTCGTTATTCCTTAATAAATTCCAATTTCAAACTTCATTCTTGAGCTTGCTATTAATCGTAGAAAGTTGAAGCAAGCACCACTCGATTAAGCAAAAAATTTTCTATCAAATACATTCTACCTTTATAACGTTTTAGCAATGTAAATATAAAAAAAATCAAAAAAATACGCAAGTTTAAAGATAGTCGTTATTCCTTGATAAATACCAATTTCAAACTTTATTCTTAAGCTTGCTATTAATTTTAGAAGGTTGAAACAAATAATAATTGATTGAACAGAAATTTTTCTATCAAATACATCTTACTTTTATAACGTTTTAGCAATGCAAATATAAAAAAATCAAAAAAATACGCAAGTTTAAATATAATCGTTATTCCTTGATAAATACCAACTTCAAACTTTATTCTTGAGCTTGCTATTAATTGTAGTAGGTTGAAACAAAAACCATTTGATTGAACAGAAATTTTTCTATCAAATACGTCCTACTTTTATATTGTTTTAGCAATGTAATTATAAAAAAAATCAAAAAAATACGCAAGTTTAAATATAGTCGTTATTCCTTGATAAATACCAATTTCAAACTTTATTCTTGAGCTTGCTATTAATCGTAGAATGTTGAGACAAAAACCATTTGATTGAGCAGAGAATTTTCTATCAAATACATCCTACTTTTATAACGTTTTAGCAATGTAAATATAAAAAAATCAAAAAAATACGCAAGTTTAAAGATAGTCGTTATTCCTTGATAAATACCAAATTCAAACTTTATACTTGAGCTTGCTATTAATTGTAGAAGGTTGAAACAAAAACTATTTGATTGAACAGAAATTTTTCTATCAAATACGTCCTACTTTTATATTGTTTTAGCAATGTAATTATAAAAAAAATCAAAAAAATACGCAAGTTTAAATATAGTCGTTATTCCTTGATAAATACCAATTTCAAACTTTATTCTTGAGCTTGCTATTAATCGTAGAAGGTTGAGACAAAAACCATTTGATTGAGCAGAAAATTTTCTATCAAATACATCCTACTTTTATAACGTTTTAGCAATGTAAATATAAAAAAATCAAAAAAATACGCAAGTTTAAATATAGTCGTTATTCCTTGATAAATACCAATTTCAAACTTCATTCTTGAGCTTGCTATTTATTGTAAAAGGTTGAAACTAATACCATTTGATTGAACAGAAAATTTTCTATCAAATACATCCTACTTTTATAACGTTTCGATAATGTAAATATAAAAAAAATCAAAAAAATACGCAAGTTTAAAGATAGTCGTTTTTCCTTAATAAATTCCAATTTCAAACTTCATTTTTGAGCTTGCTATTAATCGTAGAAAGTTGAGGCAAGCACCACTCAATTAAGCAAAAAATTTTCTATCAAATACATTTTACCTTTATAACGTTTTAGCAATGTAAATATAAAAAAAAAAACAAAAAAATACGCAAGTTTAAAGATAGTCGTTATTCCTTGATAAATACCAATTTGAAACTTCATTCTTAAGCTTGCTATTAATTATAGAAGGTTGAAACAAGTACCATTTGATTGAACAGAAATTTTTCTATCAAATACATCCTACTTTTATAACGTTTTAGCAATGTAAATATAAAAAAAATCAAAAAAATACGCAAGTTTAAATATAGTCGTTATTCCTTGATAAATACCAATTTCAAACTTCATTCTTGAGCTTGCTATTAACTGTAGAAGGTTGAAAGCAATATTATTGGATTGAGCAGGAAATTTTCTATCAAATACATTCTACTTTTATAACGTTTTAGCAATGTAAATATAAAAAAAACAAAAAAATACGTAAGTTTAAAGATAGTCGTTATTCCTTAATAAATTCCAATTTCAAACTTCATACTTGAGCTTGCTATTAACCGTAGAAAGTTGAAGCAAGCATCACTCGATTAAGCAAAAAATTTTCTATCAAATACGTTCTACCTTTATAACGTTTTAGCAATGTAAATATAAAAAAAATCAAAAAAATACGCAAGTTTAAAGATAGTCGTTATTCCTTGATAAATACCAATTTTAAACTTTATTCTTAAGCTTGCTATTAATTTTAGAAGGTTGAAACAAATAATGATTGATTGAACAGAAATTTTTCTATCAAATACATCTTACTTTTATTACGTTTTAGCAATGTAATTATAAAAAAAGTCAAAAAAATTCGCAAGTTTAAATATAGTCGTTATTCCTTGATAAATACCAATTTCAAACTTTATTCTTGAACTTGCTATTAATTGTAGAAGGTTAAAACCAATACTATTCGATTGAGCAGGAAATTTTCTATCAAATACGTCCTATTTTTATAACGTTTTAGCAATGTAATTATAAAAAAAATCAAAAAAATACGCAAGTTTAAAGATAGTCGTTATTCCTTAATAAATACCAATTTCAAACTCCATTCTTGAGCTTGCTATTAATCGTAGAAGGTTGAAACAAATACCATTTAATTGAACAGAATTTTTTCTATCAAATACGTCTTATTTTTATAACGTTTTAGCAATGTAATTATAAAAAAAATCAAAAAAATACGCAAGTTTAAATATAGTCGTTATTCCTTGATAAATACCAATTTCAAACTTCATTTTTGAGCTTGCTATTAATCGTAGAAAGTTGAAACAAAAACCATTTGATTAAGCAAAGAATTTTCTATCAAACACATCCTACTTTTATAACGTTTTAGCAATGTAAATATACAAAAATCAAAAAAATACGCAAGTTTAAATATAGTCGTTATTCCTTAATAAATACCAACTTCAAACTTCATTCTTGAGCTTGCTATTAATCGTAGAAGGTTGAGACAAAAACCATTTGATTGAGCAGAGAATTTTCTATCAAATACATCCTACTTTTATAACGTTTTAGCAATGTAAATATAAAAAAATCAAAAAAATACGCAAGTTTAAATATAGTCGTTATTCCTTGATAAATACCAATTTCAAACTTCATTCTTGAGCTTGCTATTTATTGTAAAAGGTTGAAACTAGTACCATTTGATTGAACAGAAAATTTTCTATCAAATACATCCTACTTTTATAACGTTTCGATAATGTAAATATAAAAAAAATCAAAAAAATGCGCAAGTTTAAAGATAGTCGTTATTCCTTAATAAATTCCAATTTCAAACTTTATTTTTGAGCTTGCTATTAATCGTAGAAAATTGAAGCAAGCACCACTCGATTAAGCAAAAAATTTTCTATCAAATACGTCCTACGTTTATAACGCTTTAGCAATGTAAATATAAAAAAAATCAAAAAAATACGCAAGTTTAAAGATAGTCGTTATTCCTTGATAAATACCAATTTCAAACTTTATTCTTAAGCTTGCAATTAATTATAGAAGATTGAAACAAGCACCATTTGATTGAACAAAAATTTTTCTATTAAATACATTCTATCTTTATAACGTTTTAGCAATGTAAATATAAAAAAATCAAAAAAATACGCAAGTTTAAAGATAGTCGTTATTCCTTGATAAATACCAATTTCAAACTTTATTTTTGAGCTTGCTATTAATTGTAGAAGGTTGAAACAAATACCATTTAATTGAACAGAATTTTTTCTATCAAATACGTCCTATTTTTATAACGTTTTTGCAATGTAATTATAAAAAAAATCAAAAAAATACGCAAGTTTAAAGATAGTCGTTATTCCTTAATAAATACCAATTTCAAACTCCATTTTTGAGCTTGCTATTAATCGTAGAAGGTTGAAACAAAAACCAGTTGATTGAACGGAAAATTTTCTATCAAATACATCCTACTTTTATAACCTTTTTGGCAATGGAAATATAAAAAAATCAAAAAAATACGCAAGTTCAAAGATAGTCGTTATTCCTTGATAAATACCAATTTCAAACTTTATTTTTGAGCTTGCTGTTAATTGTAGAAGGTTGAAACAAATACCTTTTAATTGAACAGAATTTTTTCTATCAAATACATTCTACTTTTATAAGGTTTAGCAATGTACATATAAAAAAAATCAAAAAAATACGCAAGTTTAAACTAAGTCGTTATTCCTTGATAAATACCAATTTCAAACTTCATTCTTGAGCTTGCTATTTATTGTAAAAGGTTGAAACAAGTACCATTTGATTGAACAAAAAATTTTCTATCAAATACATCCTACTTTTATAACGTTTCGATAATGTAAATATAAAAAAAATCAAAAAAATACGCAAGTTTAAAGATAGTCGTTATTCCTTGATAAATACCAATTTCAAACTTTATTCTTAAGCTTGCTATTAATTTTAGAAGGTTGAAACAAATAATAATTGATTGAACAGAAATTTTTCTATCAAATACATCTTACTTTTATAACGTTTTAGCAATGTAATTATAAAAAAAGTCAAAAAAATTCGCAAGTTTAAATATAGTCGTTATTCCTTGATAAATACCAATTTCAAACTTTATTCTTGAACTTGCTATTAATTGTAGAAGGTTAAAACCAATACTATTCGATTGAGCAGGAAATTTTCTATCAAATACGTCCTATTTTTATAACGTTTTAGCAATGTAATTATAAAAAAAATCAAAAAAATACGCAAGTTTAAAGATAGTCGTTATTCCTTAATAAATACCAATTTCAAACTCCATTCTTGAGCTTGCTATTAATCGTAGAAGGTTGAAACAAATACCATTTAATTGAACAGAATTTTTTCTATCAAATACGTCTTATTTTTATAACGTTTTAGCAATGTAATTATAAAAAAAATCAAAAAAATACGCAAGTTTAAATATAGTCGTTATTCCTTGATAAATACCAATTTCAAACTTCATTTTTGAGCTTGCTATTAATCGTAGAAAGTTGAAACAAAAACCATTTGATTAAGCAAAGAATTTTCTATCAAACACATCCTACTTTTATAACGTTTTAGCAATGTAAATATACAAAAATCAAAAAAATACGCAAGTTTAAAAATAGTCGTTATTCCTTGATAAATACCAATTTCAAACTTCATTTTTGAGCTTGCTATTAATCGTAGAAAGTTGAAACAAGTACCATTTGATTGAACAGAAATTTTTCTATCAAATACATCCTACTTTTATAACGTTTTAGCAATGTAAATAAAAAAAAATCAAAAAAAGACGCAAGTTTAAAGATAGTCGTTATTCCTTGATAAATACCAACTTCAAACTTTATTCTTGAGCTTGCTATTGATTGTAAAAGGTTGAAACAAGTACCATTTGATTGAACAGAAAATTTTCTATCAAATACATCCTACTTTTTTAACGTTTCGATAATGTAAATATAAAAAAAATCAAAAAAATACGCAAGTTTAAAGATAGTCGTTATTCCTTAATAAATTCCAATTTCAAACTTCATTCTTGAGCTTGCTATTAATCGTAGAAAGTTGAAGCAAGCATCACTCGATTAGGCAAAAAATTTTCTATCAAATACGTTCTACCTTTATAACGTTTTAGCAATGTAAATAAAAAAAATTAAAAAAATACGCAAGTTCAAAGATAGTCGTTATTCCTTGATAAATACCAATTTCAAACGTCATTCTTGAGCTTGCTATTAATCGTAGAAGGTTGAGACAAAAACCATTTGATTGAGCAGAGAATTTTCTATCAAATACATCCTACTTTTATAACGTTTTCGCAATGTAAATAAAAAAAAAATTAAAAAAATACGCAAGTTCAAACATAGTCGTTATTCCTTGATAAATACCAATTTCAAACTTTATTCTTAAGCTTGCAATTAATTATAGAAGGTTGAAACAAGCACCATTTGATTGAACAGAAATTTTTCTATTAAATACATCCTACTTTTATAACGTTTTAGTAATGTAAACATAAAAAAAATCAAAAAAAATACGCAAGTTTAAAGATAGTCTTTATTCCTTGATAAATACCAATTTCAAACTTCATTCTTGAGCTTGCTAATAATTGTAGAATGTTGAAGCAAGTACCATTTGATTGGACAAAAATTTTTCTATCAAATACGTCTTACTTTTATAGAGTTTTAGCAATGTAATTATAAAAAAATCAAAAAAATACTCAAGTTTAAATATAGTCGTTATTCCTTAATAAATACCAACTTCAAACTTCATTCTTGAGCTTGCTATTAATCGTAGAAGGTTGAGACAAAAACCATTTGATTGAGCAGAGAATTTTCTATCAAATACATCCTACTTTTATAACGTTTTAGCAATGTAAATATAAAAAAATCAAAAAAATACGCAAGTTTAAATATAGTCGTTATTCCTTGATAAATACCAATTTCAAACTTCATTCTTGAGCTTGCTATTTATTGTAAAAGGTTGAAACTAGTACCATTTGATTGAACAGAAAATTTTCTATCAAATACATCCTACTTTTATAACGTTTCGATAATGTAAATATAAAAAAAATCAAAAAAATGCGCAAGTTTAAAGATAGTCGTTATTCCTTAATAAATTCCAATTTCAAACTTTATTTTTGAGCTTGCTATTAATCGTAGAAAATTGAAGCAAGCACCACTCGATTAAGCAAAAAATTTTCTATCAAATACGTCCTACTTTTATAACGCTTTAGCAATGTAAATATAAAAAAAATCAAAAAAATACGCAAGTTTAAAGATAGTCGTTATTCCTTGATAAATACCAATTTCAAACTTTATTCTTAAGCTTGCAATTAATTATAGAAGGTTGAAACAAGCACCATTTGATTGAACAAAAATTTTTCTATTAAATACATTCTATCTTTATAACGTTTTAGCAATGTAAATATAAAAAAATCAAAAAAATACGCAAGTTTAAAGATAGTCGTTATTCCTTGATAAATACCAATTTCAAACTTTATTTTTGAGCTTGCTATTAATTGTAGAAGGTTGAAACAAATACCATTTAATTGAACAGAATTTTTTCTATCAAATACGTCCTATTTTTATAACGTTTTTGCAATGTAATTATAAAAAAAATCAAAAAAATACGCAAGTTTAAAGATAGTCGTTATTCCTTAATAAATACCAATTTCAAACTCCATTTTTGAGCTTGCTATTAATCGTAGAAGGTTGAAACAAAAACCAGTTGATTGAACGGAAAATTTTCTATCAAATACATCCTACTTTTATAACCTTTTTGGCAATGTAAATATAAAAAAATCAAAAAAATACGCAAGTTCAAAGATAGTCGTTATTCCTTGATAAATACCAATTTCAAACTTTATTTTTGAGCTTGCTGTTAATTGTAGAAGGTTGAAACAAATACCTTTTAATTGAACAGAATTTTTGCTATCAAATACATTCTACTTTTATAAGGTTTAGCAATGTACATATAAAAAAAATCAAAAAAATACGCAAGTTTAAACTAAGTCGTTATTCCTTGATAAATACCAATTTCAAACTTCATTCTTGAGCTTGCTATTTATTGTAAAAGGTTGAAACAAGTACCATTTGATTGAACAAAAAATTTTCTATCAAATACATCCTACTTTTATAACGTTTCGATAATGTAAATATAAAAAAAATCAAAAAAATACGCAAGTTTAAAGATAGTCGTTATTCCTTGATAAATACCAATTTCAAACTTTATTTTTGAGCTTGCTATTAATTGCAAAAGGTTTAAACAAATACCATTTAATTGAACAGAATTTTTTCTATCAAATACGTTTTATTTTTATAACGTTTTTGCAATGTAATTATAAAAAAAATCAAAAAAATACGCAAGTTTAAATATAGTCGTTATTCCTTGATAAATACCAATTTCAAACTTCATTTTTGAGCTTGCTATTAATCGTAGAAAGTTGAAACAAAAACCATTTGATTAAGCAAAGAATTTTCTATCAAACACATCCTACTTTTATAACGTTTTAGCAATGTAAATATACAAAAATCAAAAAAATACGCAAGTTTAAAAATAGTCGTTATTCCTTGATAAATACCAATTTCAAACTTCATTTTTGAGCTTGCTATTAATCGTAGAAGGTTGAAACAAATACCATTTAATTGAACAGAATTTTTTCTATCAAATACGTCTTATTTTTATAACGTTTTAGCAATGTAATTATAAAAAAAATCAAAAAAATACGCAAGTTTAAATATAGTCGTTATTCCTTGATAAATACCAATTTCAAACTTCATTTTTGAGCTTGCTATTAATCGTAGAAAGTTGAAACAAAAACCATTTGATTAAGCAAAGAATTTTCTATCAAACACATCCTACTTTTATAACGTTTTAGCAATGTAAATATACAAAAATCAAAAAAATACGCAAGTTTAAAAATAGTCGTTATTCCTTGATAAATACCAATTTCAAACTTCATTTTTGAGCTTGCTATTAATCGTAGAAAGTTGAAACAAGTACCATTTGATTGAACAGAAATTTTTCTATCAAATACATCCTACTTTTATAACGTTTTAGCAATGTAAATAAAAAAAAATCAAAAAAAGACGCAAGTTTAAAGATAGTCGTTATTCCTTGATAAATACCAACTTCAAACTTTATTCTTGAGCTTGCTATTGATTGTAAAAGGTTGAAACAAGTACCATTTGATTGAACAGAAAATTTTCTATCAAATACATCCTACTTTTTTAACGTTTCGATAATGTAAATATAAAAAAAATCAAAAAAATACGCAAGTTTAAAGATAGTCGTTATTCCTTAATAAATTCCAATTTCAAACTTCATTCTTGAGCTTGCTATTAATCGTAGAAAGTTGAAGCAAGCATCACTCGATTAGGCAAAAAATTTTCTATCAAATACGTTCTACCTTTATAACGTTTTAGCAATGTAAATAAAAAAAATTAAAAAAATACGCAAGTTCAAAGATAGTCGTTATTCCTTGATAAATACCAATTTCAAACGTCATTCTTGAGCTTGCTATTAATCGTAGAAGGTTGAGACAAAAACCATTTGATTGAGCAGAGAATTTTCTATCAAATACATCCTACTTTTATAACGTTTTAGCAATGTAAATAAAAAAAAAATTAAAAAAATACGCAAGTTCAAAGATAGTCGTTATTCCTTGATAAATACCAATTTCAAACTTTATTCTTAAGCTTGCAATTAATTATAGAAGGTTGAAACAAGCACCATTTGATTGAACAGAAATTTTTCTATTAAATACATCCTACTTTTATAACGTTTTAGTAATGTAAACATAAAAAAAATCAAAAAAAATACGCAAGTTTAAAGATAGTCTTTATTCCTTGATAAATACCAATTTCAAACTTCATTCTTGAGCTTGCTAATAATTGTAGAATGTTGAAGCAAGTACCATTTGATTGGACAAAAATTTTTCTATCAAATACGTCTTACTTTTATAGAGTTTTAGCAATGTAATTATAAAAAAATCAAAAAAATACGCAAGTTTAAATATAGTCGTTATTCCTTAATAAATACCAACTTCAAACTTCATTCTTGAGCTTGCTATTAATCGTAGAAGGTTGAGACAAAAACCATTTGATTGAGCAGAGAATTTTCTATCAAATACATCCTACTTTTATAACGTTTTAGCAATGTAAATATAAAAAAATCAAAAAAATACGCAAGTTTAAATATAGTCGTTATTCCTTGATAAATACCAATTTCAAACTTCATTCTTGAGCTTGCTATTTATTGTAAAAGGTTGAAACTAGTACCATTTGATTGAACAGAAAATTTTCTATCAAATACATCCTACTTTTATAACGTTTCGATAATGTAAATATAAAAAAAATCAAAAAAATGCGCAAGTTTAAAGATAGTCGTTATTCCTTAATAAATTCCAATTTCAAACTTTATTTTTGAGCTTGCTATTAATCGTAGAAAATTGAAGCAAGCACCACTCGATTAAGCAAAAAATTTTCTATCAAATACGTCCTACTTTTATAACGCTTTAGCAATGTAAATATAAAAAAAATCAAAAAAATACGCAAGTTTAAAGATAGTCGTTATTCCTTGATAAATACCAATTTCAAACTTTATTCTTAAGCTTGCAATTAATTATAGAAGGTTGAAACAAGCACCATTTGATTGAACAAAAATTTTTCTATTAAATACATTCTATCTTTATAACGTTTTAGCAATGTAAATATAAAAAAATCAAAAAAATACGCAAGTTTAAAGATAGTCGTTATTCCTTGATAAATACCAATTTCAAACTTTATTTTTGAGCTTGCTATTAATTGTAGAAGGTTGAAACAAATACCATTTAATTGAACAGAATTTTTTCTATCAAATACGTCCTATTTTTATAACGTTTTTGCAATGTAATTATAAAAAAAATCAAAAAAATACGCAAGTTTAAAGATAGTCGTTATTCCTTAATAAATACCAATTTCAAACTCCATTTTTGAGCTTGCTATTAATCGTAGAAGGTTGAAACAAAAACCAGTTGATTGAACGGAAAATTTTCTATCAAATACATCCTACTTTTATAACCTTTTTGGCAATGTAAATATAAAAAAATCAAAAAAATACGCAAGTTCAAAGATAGTCGTTATTCCTTGATAAATACCAATTTCAAACTTTATTTTTGAGCTTGCTGTTAATTGTAGAAGGTTGAAACAAATACCTTTTAATTGAACAGAATTTTTGCTATCAAATACATTCTACCTTTATAAGGTTTAGCAATGTACATATAAAAAAAATCAAAAAAATACGCAAGTTTAAACTAAGTCGTTATTCCTTGATAAATACCAATTTCAAACTTCATTCTTGAGCTTGCTATTTATTGTAAAAGGTTGAAACAAGTACCATTTGATTGAACAAAAAATTTTCTATCAAATACATCCTACTTTTATAACGTTTCGATAATGTAAATATAAAAAAAATCAAAAAAATACGCAAGTTTAAAGATAGTCGTTATTCCTTGATAAATACCAATTTCAAACTTTATTTTTGAGCTTGCTATTAATTGCAAAAGGTTTAAACAAATACCATTTAATTGAACAGAATTTTTTCTATCAAATACGTTTTATTTTTATAACGTTTTTGCAATGTAATTATAAAAAAAATCAAAAAAATACGCAAGTTTAAAATAGTCGTTATTCCTTAATAAATACCAATTTCAAACTCCATTTTTGAGCTTGCTATTAATCGTAGAAGGTTGAAACAAATACCATTGAATTGAACAGAATTTTTTCTATCAAATACGTCCTATTTTTATAACGTTTTAGCGATGTAATGACAAAAAAAATCAAAAAAATACGCAAGTTTAAAGATAGTCGTTATTCCTTAATAAATACCAATTTCAAACTCTATTCTTGAGCTTGCTATTAATCGTAGAAAGTTGAAACAAAAACCATTTGATTGAACAGAGAATTTTCTATTAAATAAATCCTACTTTTATAACGTTTTAGCAATGTAAATATAAAAAAATCAAAAAAATACGCAAGTTTAAATATAGTCGTTATTCCTTGATAAATACCAATTTCAAACTTCATTCTTGAGCTTGCTATTAATCGTAGAAAGTTGAAACAAAAACCATTTGATTGAGCAGAAAATTTTCTATCAAATACATCCTACTTTTATAACGTTTTAGCAATGTAAATATAAAAAAATCAAAAAAATACGCAAGTTTAAAGATAGTCGTTATTCCTTGATAAATACCAATTTCAAACTTTATTCTTGAGCTTGCTATTAACTGTAGAAGGTTGAAACCAATACTATTCGATTGAGCAGGAAATTTTCTATCAAACACGTCCTATTTTTATAACGTTTTAGCAATGTAATTATAAAAAAATCAAAAAAATACGCAAGTTTAGAGATAGTCGTTATTCCTTAATAAATACCAATTTCAAACTCCATTCTTGAGCTTGCTATTAATCGTAGAAGGTTGAAACAAATACCATTTAATTGAACAAAATTTTTTCTATCAAATACGTCCTATTTTTATAACGTTTTAGCAATGTAATTATAAAAAAAATCAAAAAAATACGCAAGTTTAAAGATAGTCGTTATTCCTTGATAAATACCAATTTCAAACTTCATTCTTAAGCTTGCTATTAATTTTAGAAGGTTGAAACAAATAGTAGTTGATTGAACAGAAATTTTTCTATCAAATACATCTTACTTTTATAACGTTTTAGCAATGTAATTATAAAAAAAGTCAAAAAAATGCGCAAGTTTAAATATAGTCGTTATTCCTTGATAAATACCAATTTCAAACTTTATTCTTGAACTTGCTATTAATTGTAGAAGGTTGAAACCAATACTATTCGATTGAGCAGGAAATTTTCTATCAAATACGTCCTATTTTTATAACGTTTTAGTAATGTAATTATAAAAAAATCAAAAAAATACGCAAGTTTAAAGATAGTCGTTATTCCTTAATAAATACCAATTTCAAACTCCATTCTTGAGCTTGCTATTAATCGTAGAAGGTTGAAACAAATACCATTTAATTGAACAGAATTTTTTCTATCAAATACGTCCTATTTTTATAACGTTTTAGCAATGTAATTATAAAAAAAAATCAAAAAAATACGCAAGTTTAAATATAGTCGTTATTCCTTGATAAATACCAATTTCAAACTTCATTCTTAAGCTTGCTATTAATTTTAGAAGGTTGAAACAAATAATAATTGATTGAACAGAAATTTTTCTATCAAATACATCTTACTTTTATAACGTTTTAGCAATGTAATTATAAAAAAAGTCAAAAAAATGCGCAAGTTTAAAGATAGTCGTTATTCCTTAATAAATACCAATTTCAAACTCCATTCTTGAGCTTGCTATTAATCGTAGAAGGTTGAAACAAATACCATTTAATTGAACAGAATTTTTTCTATCAAATACGTCCTATTTTTATAACGTTTTAGCAATGTAATTATAAAAAAAATCAAAAAAATACGCAAGTTTAAATATAGTCGTTATTCCTTGATAAATACCAATTTCAAACTTCATTTTTGAGCTTGCTATTAATCGTAGAAAGTTGAAACAAAAACCATTTGATTAAGCAGAGAATTTTCTATCAAATACATCCTACTTCTATAACGTTTTAGCAATGTAAATATACAAAAATCAAAAAAATACGCAAGTTTAAAAATAGTCGTTATTCCTTGATAAATACCAATTTCAAACTTTATTCTTGAGCTTGCTATTAATTGTAGAAGGTTGAAACAAGTACCATTTAATTGAACAAAAATTTTTCTATCAAATACGTCCTACTTTTATAACGTTTTAGCAATGTAAATATAAAAAAAATCAAAAAAATACGCAAGTTTAAAGATAGTCGTTATTCCTTGATAAATACCAATTTCAAACTTCATTCTTAAGCTTGCTATTAATTATAGAAGGTTGAAACAAGTACCGTTTGATTGAACAGAAAATTTTCTGTCAAATACGTCCTACTTTTATAACGTTTCAATAATGTAAATATAAAAAAAATCAAAAAAATACGCAAGTTTAAAGATAGTCGTTATTCCTTAATAAATTCCAATTTCAAACTTCATTCTTGAGCTAGCTATTAATCGTAGAAAGTTGAGGCAAGCACCACTCATTTAAGCAAAAAATTTTCTATCAAATACATCCTACTTTTATAACGCTTTAGCAATGTAAATATAAAAAAAATCAAAAAAATACGCAAGTTTAAAGATAGTCGTTATTCCTTGATAAATACCAACTTCAAACTTCATTCTTAAGCTTGCTATTAATTTTAGAAGGTTGAAACAAATAATAATTGATTGAACAGAAATTTTTCTATCAAATACATCTTACTTTTATAACGTTTTAGCAATGTAATTATAAAAAAAGTCAAAAAAATACGCAAGTTTAAAGATAGTCGTTATTCCTTAATAAATTCCAATTTCAAACTTCATTCTTGAGCTTGCTATTAATCGTAGAAAGTTGAAGCAAGCACCACTCGATTAAGCAAAAAATTTTCTATCAAATACGTCCTACTTTTATAACGCTTTAGCAATGTAAATATAAAAAAAATCAAAAAAATACGCAAGTTTAAAGATAGTCGTTATTCCTTAATAAATACCAATTTCAAACTCCATTCTTGAGCTTGCTATTAATCGTAGAAGGTTGAAACAAAAACCATTTGATTAAACAGAGAATTTTCTGTTAAATAGATCCTACTTTTATAACGTTTTAGCAATGTACATATAAAAAAATCAAAAAAATACGCAAGTTTAAATATAGTCGTTATTCCTTGATGAATACCAATTTCAAACTTCATTCTTGAGCTTGCTATTAATCGTAGAAAGTTGAAACAAAAACCATTTGATTAAGCAGAGAATTTTCTATCAAATACATCCTACTTTTATAACGTTTTAGCAATGTAAATATACAAAAATCAAAAAAATACGCAAGTTTAAAAATAGTCGTTATTCCTTGATAAATACCAATTTCAAACTTTATTCTTGAGCTTGCTATTAATTGTAGAAGGTTGATACAAGCACCATTTAATTGAACAGAAATTTTTCTATCAAATGAGTCCTACTTTTATAACGTTTTAGCAATGTAATTATAAAAAAAATCAAAAAAATACGCAAGTTTAAAGATAGTCGTTATTCCTTAATAAATACCAATTTCAAACTTCATTCTTGAGCTTGCTATTAATCGTAGAAAGTTGAAACAAAAACCATTTGATTGAACAGAGAATTTTCTATTAAATAGATCCTACTTTTGTAACGTTTTAACAATGTAAATATAAAAAAATCAAAAAAATTCGCAAGTTTAAATATAGTCGTTATTCCTTGATAAATACCAATTTCAAACTTTATTCTTGAGCTTGCTATTAATTGTAGAAGGTTAAAACAAATACCATTTAATTGAACAGAATTTTTTCTATCAAATACGTCCTATTTTTATAACGTTTTAGCAATGTAATGATAAAAAAAATCAAAAAAATACGCAAGTTTAAAGATAGTCGTTATTCCTTAATAAATACCAATTTCAAACTCTATTCTTGAGCTTGCTATTAATCGTAGAAAGTTGAAACAAAAACCATTTGATTGAACAGAGAATTTTCTATTAAATAGATCCTACTTTTATAACGTTTTAGCAACGTAAATATAAAGAAATCAAAAAAATACGCAAGTTTAAATATAATCGTTATTCCTTGATAAATACCAATTTCAAACTTTATTCTTGAGCTTGCTATTAATTGTAGAAGGTTAAAACTAATATTATTCGATTGAGCAGGAAATTTTCTATCAAATACATTCTACCTTTATAACGTTTTAGCAATGTAAATATAAAAAAAATCAAAAAATTACGCAAGTTTAAAGTAAGTCATTATTCCTTGATAAATACCAATTTCAAACTTCATTCTTGAGCTTGCTGTTTATTGTAAAAAGTTGAAACAAGTACCATTTGATTGAACAGAAATTTTTCTATCAAATACATTCTACTTTTATAACGTTTTAGCAATGTAATTATAAAAAAAATTAAAAAAATACGCAAGTTTAAATATAGTCGTTATTCCTTGATAAATACCAATTTCAAACTTCATTCTTGAGCTTGCTATTAATTGTAGAAGGTTGAAACCAATACTATTCGATTGAGCAGAAAATTTTCCATTAAATACATTTTACCCTTATAACGTTTTAGCAATGTAAATATAAAAAAAATCAAAAAAATACTCAAGTTTAAAGTAAGTCGTTATTCCTTGATAAATACCAATTTCAAACTTTATTCTTGAGCTTGCTATTTATTGTAAAAGGTTGAAACAAGTACCATTTGTTTGAACAGAAAATTTTCTATCAAATAAATCCCATTTTTGTAACGTTTCAATAATGTAAATATAAAAAAAATCAAAAAAATACGCAAGTTTAAAGATAGTCGTTATTCCTTGATAAATACCAATTTCAAACTTTATTCTTGAGCTTGCTATTAACTGTAGAAGGTTGAAACCAATACTGTTCGATTGAGCAGGAAATTTTCTATCAAATACATTCTACTTTTATAACGTTTTAGCAATGTACATATAAAAAAAATCAAAAAAATACGCAAGTTTAAATAGAGTCGTTATTCCTTGATAAATACCAATTTCAAACTTCATTCTTGAGCTTGCTAATAATTGTAGAAGGTTGAAACCAATACTATTCGATTGAGCAGAAAATTTTCTATCAAATACATTCTACTTTTATAGAGTTTTAGCAATGTAATTATAAAAAAAATCAAAAAAATACGCAAGTTTAAATATAGTCGTTATTCTTTGATAAATACCAATTTCAAACTTCATTCTTGAGCTTGCTATTAATTATAGAAGGTTGAAACCAATACTATTCGATTGAGCAGCAAATTTTCTATCAAATACATTGTACTTTTATAACGTTTTAGCAATGTAAATAAAAAAAAATCAAAAAATACGCAAGTTAAAAGATAGTCGTTATGCCTTGATAAATACCAAATTCAAACTTTATTCTTTAGCTTGCTATTAATTGTAGAAAGTTGAAACAAGTACCATTTAATTGAACAGAAAATTTTCTATTAAATACATCCTACTTTTATAACGTTTCAATAATGTAAATATAAAAAAAATTAAAAAAATACGCAAGTTTAAAGATAGTCGTTATTCCTTAATAAATTGCAATTTCAAACTTCATTCTTGAGCTTGCTATTAATTGTAGAAGGTTGAGACCAATACTATTCGATTGAGCAGAAAATTTTCTATCAAATACATTCTACTTTTATAAAGTTTTAGCAATGTAAATATAAAAAAAATCAAAAAAATACTCAAGTTTAAAGTAAGTCGTTATTCCTTGATAAATACCAATTTCAAACTTTATTCTTGAGCTTGCTATTTATTGTAAAAGGTTGAAACAAATATTATTCGATTGAGCAGAAAATTTTCTATCAAATACATTTTACTTTTATTACGTTTCAATGATGTAAATATAAAAAAAATCAGAAAAATACGTAAGTTTAAAGATAGTCGTTATTCCTTGATAAATACCAAATTCAAACTTCATTCTTGAGTTTGCTATTAACCGTTGAAGGTTGAAAAAAATACCGTTTGATTGAACAGAATTTTTTTTATCAAATGCATCTTACTTTTATAACGTTTCAGCAATGTAAATATAAAAAAAATCAAAAAAATACGCAAGTTCAAAGATAGTCGTTATTTCTTGATAAATACCAAATTCAAACTTTATTCTTGAGCTTGCTACTGATCGTAGATGGTTGAAACAAATTTCATTCGATTGAACAAAAAATTTTCTATCAAATACATCTTACTTTTATAAGGTTTTAGCAATGTAAATATAAAAAAAATTAAAAAAATACGCAAGTTTAAAGATAGTCTTTATTTCTTGATAAATACCAAATTCAAACTTTATTTTTGAGTTTGCTATTGATCGTAGGTGGTTAAAGCAAATACTATTCGATTGAGCAGGTAATTTGCTATCACTTACATTCTACCTTTATAACGTTTCGACAATGTAAATATACAAAAAATCAAAAAAAAATACGCAAGATTAAAGATAGTCGTTATTCCTTGATAAATACCAATTTCAAACTTTATTCTTGAGCTTGCTGTTAATTGTAGAAAGTTGAAACAAGTACCATTTGATTAAACAGAAAATTTTCTATCAAGTGCATCCTACTTATAACGTTATAGCAATGTAAGTATAAAAAAGTACCACTCGATTGAGCAAAAAATTTTCTATCAAACAAATTTTACCTTTATAACGTTTTATCAATGTAAATATAAAAAAAAGTAAAAAAATTCGCAAGTTTAAAGATAGTCGTTATTCCTTGATAAATACCAAATTCAAACTTCATTCTTGAGCTTGCTATTGATCGTAGATGGTTGAAACAAAAATCATTCGATTAAGCAGAAAATTTTTTATCAAATAAATCCTACTTTTATAACGTTTTAGCAATGTAAATATGAAAAAAATCAAAAAAATACGCAAGTTTAAAGATAGTCGTTATTTCTTGATAAATAACAATTTCAAACTTCATTCTTGAGCTTGCTATTAATTGTAGAAGGTTGAAACCAATACCATTTGGTTGAACAGAAAATTTTCTATCAAACACATTATACCTTTATAACGTTTCAGCAATGTAAATAAAAATAAATCAAAAAAATACGCAAGTTTAAAGATAGTCGTTATTCCTTGATAAATACCAAATTTAAACTTTATTATTGAGGTTGCTATTGATTGTAGATGGTTGAAACAAATACTGTTTGATTGAGCAAAAAATTTGCTAACAGATACACCCTACTTTTATAACGTTTCAACAATGTCTACTTACAAAAATCAATAAAATACGCAAGTTTAAAGATAGTCGTTATTTCTTGATAAATACCAAATTCAAACTTCATTCTTGAGCTTGCTAATAATCGTAGAAAGTTGAAGCAAGTACCGTTTGATTGAACAGAAAATTTTCTATTAAATACATCCTACTATTATAACGTTTCAACAATGTAAATATAAAAAAAAGTAAAAAAATACGCAAGTTTAAAGATAGTCGTTATTCCTTGATAAGTATCAATTTCAAACTTTATTCTTGAGCTTGCTATTAATCGTAAAAGGTTCAAACAAGTACCATTCAATTGAACAAAAAATTTTCTATCAAATGCTTTTTACTTTAATAACGTTTCGGCAATGTAAATATAAAAAAGATCAAAAAAATACGCAAGTTTAAAGATAGTCTTTATTACTTGATAAATACCAACTTCAAACTTTATTCTTAAGCTTGCTATTGACCGTAGAAGGATGAAACAAATACCATTTGATTGAGCAAGTAATTTTCTATCAAATACATCCTACCTTTATAACGTTTCAGCAATGTAAATATAAAAAAAATCAAAAAAATTCGCAAGTTTAAAGATAGTCGTTATTCCTTGATAAGTATCAATTTCAAACTTTATTCTTAAGCTTGCTGTCGATCGTAGAAGGATGAAACAAATACTATTTGATTAAGCAAGTAATTTTCTATCAAACACATTTTACTTTTATAACGTTTTAGCAATATAAATATAAAAAAAATCAAAAAAATACGCAGGTTTAAAGATAGTCGTTATACCTTGGTAAATACCAATTTCAAACTTTATTCTTAAACTTGCTATTGATCGTAGAAGGTTGAAACAAATACCATTTGATTGAGCAAGTAATTTTCTATCAAATACGTCCTATTTTTATAACGTTTCAGCAATGTAAATATAGAAAAAAATCAAAAAAATACGCATGTTTAAAGATAGTCGTCATTCCTTGATAAATACCAATTTCAAACTTTATTCTTAAGCTTGCTATTGATCGTAGAAGGTTGAAACAAATACCATTTGATTGAGCAAGTAATTTTCTATCAAATACATCCTACCTTTAAAACGTTTCAGCAATGTAAATATAAAAAAAATCAAAAAAATACGCAAGTTTAAAGATAGTCGTTACTCCTTGATAAGTATCAATTTCAAACTTTATTCTTAAGCTTGCTGTCGATCGTAGAAGGATGAAACAAATACTATTTGATTGAGCAGGTAATTTTCTATCAACTACATCTTACTTTTATAACGTTTTAGCAATGTAAATATAAAAAAAATAAAAAAATACGCAAGTTTAAAGATAGTCGTTATTCTTTGATAAATACCAATTTCAAACTTTATTCTTAAGCTTGCTGTTGATCGTAGAAGGTTGAAACAAATACCATTTCATTGAGCAAGTAATTTTCTATCAAACACATCTTACTTTTATAACGTTTTAGCAATGTAAATATAAAAAAAATTTAAAAAATACGCAAGTTTAAAGATAGTCGTTATTCCTTGATAAGTATCAATTTCAAACTTTATTCTTGAGCTTGCTATTAATCGTAAAAGGTTCAAACAAGTACCATTCAATTGAACAAAAAATTTTCTATCAAATGCTTTTTACTTTTATAACGTTTCGGCAATGTAAATATAAAAAAAATCAAAAAAATACGAAAGTTTAAAGATAGTCTTTATTCCTTGATAAATACCAATTTCAAACTTTATTCTTAAGCTTGCTATTGGCCGTAGAAAGATGAAACAAATACTATTTGATTAAGCAAGTAATTTTCTATCAAATACATTTTACTTTTATAACGTTTTAGCAATGTAAATATAAAAAAAATTAAAAAAATACGCAAGTTTAAAGATAGTCGTTATACCTTAATAAATACCAATTTCAAACTTTATTCTTAAACTTGCTATTGATCGTAGAAGGTTGAAACGAAAACCATTTGATTGAGCAAGTAATTTTCTATCAAATACATTCTACTTTTAAAACGTTTCAACAATGTAAATATAAAAAAAATCAAAAAAATACGCAAGTTTAAAGATAGTCGTCATTCCTTGATAAATACCAATTTCAAACTTTATTCTTAAGCTTGCTATTGATCGTAGAAGGTTGAAACAAATACCATTTGATTGAGCAAGTAATTTTCTATCAAACACATCCTACTTTTATAACGTTTCAGCAATGTAAATATAAAAAAAAATCAAAAAAATACGCAAGTTTAAAGATAGTCGTTATTCCTTGATAAGTATCAATTTCAAACTTTATTCTTGAGCTTGCTATTAACCGTAAAAGGTTTAAACAAGTACCATTCAATTGAACAAAAAATCTTCTATTAAAAGCATTTTATTTTTATAACGTTTCGGCAATGTAAAAAAAAATCAAAAAAATACGAAAGTTTAAAGATAGTCTTTATTCCTTGATAAATACCAATTTCAAACTTTATTCTTAAGCTTGCTGTCGATCGTAGAAGGTTGAAACAAATACTATTTGATTGAGCAAGTAATTTTTTATCAAATACGTCCTACCTTTATAACGTTTCAGCAATGTAAATAAAAAAAATCAACAAAATACGCAAGTTTAAAGATAGTCGTTATTGCTTGATAAGTACCAATTTCAAACTTTATTCTTGAGCTTGCTATTGATCGTAGAAGGATGAAACAAATACTGTTTGATTAAGCAAGTAATTCTCTATCAAATACGTTTTATTTTTATAACGTTTTAGCAATGTAAATATAAAAAAAATCGAAAAAATTCGCAATTTTAAATATAGCCGTTATTTCTTGATAAATACCAAATTCAAACTTCATTCTTGAGCTTGTTATTAATTGCAAAAGTTGAAACAAGCACCACTCCATTGAACGGGAAACTTTCTATCAAATACGTCTTACTTTTATAACGTTTTAGCAATGTAAATATAAAAAAAATTAAAAAAATACGCAAGTTTAAAGATAGTCGTTATACCTTGATAAATACCAACTTCAAACTTTATTCTTAAGCTTGCTATTGACCGTAGAAAGATGAAACAAAAACTATTTGATTAAGCAAGTAAATTTCTATCAAATACATCCTACTCTTATAACGTTTCAGCAATGTAAATATAAAAAAAATCAAAAAAATACGCAAGTTTAAAGATAGTCGTTATTCCTTGATAAATACCAAATTTACACTTCATTCTTGAGCTTGCTGTTGATCGCAGATAGTTGAAACAATTACTATTCGATTGAGCAAAAAATTTCCTATCAAAAACTTCTTACCTTTATAACGTTTCAAATTGTAAATATAAAAAAAATCAAAAAAATTCGCAAGTTTAAAGTTAGTCTTCATTCCTTGATAAACACCAATTTCAAACTTTATTCTTAAGCTTGCCATTGACCGTAGAAAGATGAAACAAAAACTATTTGATTGAGCAAGTAATTTTATATCAAATACATCCTACCTTTATAACGTTTCGGCAATGTAAATATAAAAAAAATTAAAAAAATACGCAAGTTTAAAGATAGTCTTTATTCCTTGATAAATACCAAGTTCAAACTTTATTTTTAAGCTTGCTGTTGACCGTAGAAGGATGAAGCAAATACTATTTGATTGAGCAAGTAATTTTATATCAAATACATCCTACCTTTATAACGTTTCGGCAATGTAAATATAAAAAAAAATAAAAAAATACGCAAGTTTAAAGATAGTCTTTATTCCTTGATAAATACCAAGTTCAAACTTTATTCTTAAGCTTGCTATTGACCGTAGAAAGATGAAACAAAAGCTATTTGATTAAGCAAGTAATTTTCTATCAAATGCATTTTACTTTTATAACGTTTTAGCAATGTAAATATAAAAAAAATTAAAAAAATGCGCAAGTTTAAAGATAGTCGTTATTCCTTGATAAGTATCAATTTCAAACTTTATTCTTGAGCTTGCTATTAATCGTAAAAGGTTCAAACAAGTACCATTCAATTGAACAAAAAATTTTCTATCAAATGCTTTTTACTTTTATAACGTTTCGGCAATGTAAATATAAAAAAAATTAAAAAAATACGAAAGTTTAAAGATAGTCTTTATTCCTTGATAAATACCAATTTCAAACTTTATTCTTAAGCTTGCTATTGATCGTAGAAGGTTGAAACAAATACCATTTGATTGAGCAAGTAATTTTCTATCAAACACATCCTACATTTATAACGTTTTAGCAATGTAAATATAAAAAAAAATCAAAAAAATACGCATGTTTAAAGATAGTCGTCATTCCTTGATAAATACCAATTTCAAACTTTATTCTTAAGCTTGCTATTGATTGTAGAAGGTTGAAACAAATACCATTTGATTGAGCAAGTAATTAATTTTCTATCAAACACATCCTACATTTATAACGTTTCAGCAATGTAAATATAAAAAAAAATCAAAAAAATACGCATGTTTAAAGATAGTCGTCATTCCTTGATAAATACCAATTTCAAACTTTATTCTTAAGCTTGCTATTGATTGTAGAAGGTTGAAACAAATACCATTTGATTGAGCAAGTAATTTTCTATCAAACACATCCTACATTTATAACGTTTCAGCAATGTAAATATAAAAAAAATCAAAAAAATACGCAAGTTTAAAGATAGTCGTTATTCCTTGATAAGTATCAATTTCAAACTTTATTCTTGAGCTTGCTATTAACCGTAAAAGGTTTAAACAAGTACCATTCAATTGAACAAAAAATCTTCTATTAAAAGCATTTTATTTTTATAACGTTTCGGCAATGTAAAAAAAAATCAAAAAAATACGAAAGTTTAAAGATAGTCTTTATTCCTTGATAAATACCAATTTCAAACTTTATTCTTAAGCTTGCTGTCGATCGTAGAAGGTTGAAACAAATACTATTTGATTGAGCAAGTAATTTTTTATCAAATACGTCCTACCTTTATAACGTTTCAGCAATGTAAATAAAAAAAATCAACAAAATACGCAAGTTTAAAGATAGTCGTTATTGCTTGATAAGTACCAATTTCAAACTTTATTCTTGAGCTTGCTATTGATCGTAGAAGGATGAAACAAATACTGTTTGATTGAGCAAGTAATTCTCTATCAAATACGTTTTATTTTTATAACGTTTTAGCAATGTAAATATAAAAAAAATCGAAAAAATTCGCAAGTTTAAATATAGCCGTTATTTCTTGATAAATACCAAATTCAAACTTCATTCTTGAGCTTGTTATTAATTGCAAAAGTTGAAACAAGCACCACTCGATTGAACGGGAAACTTTCTATCAAATACGTCTTACTTTTATAACGTTTTAGCAATGTAAATATAAAAAAAATTAAAAAAATACGCAAGTTTAAAGATAGTCGTTATACCTTGATAAATACCAATTTCAAACTTTATTCTTAAGCTTGCTATTGACCGTAGAAAGATGAAATAAAAACTATTTGATTAAGCAAGTAAATTTCTATCAAATACATCCTACTCTTATAACGTTTCAGCAATGTAAATATAAAAAAAATCAAAAAAATACGCAAGTTTAAAGATAGTCGTTATTCCTTGATAAATACCAAATTTACACTTCATTCTTGAGCTTGCTGTTGATCGTAGATAGTTGAAACAAATACTATTCAATTGAGCAAAAAATTTCCTATCAAAAACTTCTTACCTTTATAACGTTTCAAATTGTAAATATAAAAAAAATCAAAAAAATACGCAAGTTTAAAGATAGTCTTTATTCCTTGATAAACACCAATTTCAAACTTTATTCTTAAGCTTGCCATTGACCGTAGAAAGATGAAACAAAAACTATTTGATTGAGCAAGTAATTTTATATCAAATACATCCTACCTTTATAACGTTTCGGCAATGTAAATATAAAAAAAATTAAAAAAATACGCAAGTTTAAAGATAGTCTTTATTCCTTGATAAATACCAATTTCAAACTTTATTCTTAAGCTTGCTATTGATCGTAGAAGGTTGAAACAAATACCATTTGATTGAGCAAGTAATTTTCTATCAAATACATTTTACTTTTTGAACGTTTTAGCAATGTAAATTTAAAAAAAATCAAAAAAATACTCAAGTTTAAAGATAGTCGTTTTATTCCTTGATAAATACCAATTTCAAACTTTATTCTTAAGCTTGCTATCGATTGTAGAAGGATGAAACAAATACTATTTGATTGAGCAAGTAATTTTCTATCAAATACGTCCTACTTTTATAACGTTTCAGCAATGTAAATATAAAAAAAATCAAAAAAATACGCAAGTTTTAAGAAAGTCGTTATTCCTTGATAAGTACCAATTTCAAACTTTATTCTTTAGCTTGCTATTGATCGTAGAAGGTTGAAACAAATACCATTTGATTGAGCAAGTAATTTTCTATCAAAAACATTTTACTTTTATAACGTTTCTAAATGTAAATATAAAAATAATCAAAAAAATACGCATGTTTAAAGATAGTCTGTATTCCTTGATAAATACCAATTTCAAACTTTATTCTTAAGCTTGCTGTTGACCGTAGAAGGATGAAACAAATACTATTTGATTGAGCAAGTAATTTTATATCAAATACATCCTACCTTTATAACGTTTCGGCAATGTAAATATAAAAATAATCAAAAAAATACGCATGTTTAAAAATAGTCTGTATTCTTTGATAAATACCAATTTCAAACTTTATTCTTAAGCTTGCTATTGACCGCAGAAAGATGAAACAAAAACTATTTGATTAAGCAAGTAATTTTCTATCAAATACATCCTACTTTTATATCGTTTCAACAATGTAAATATAAAAAAAATCAAAAAAATACGCAAGTTTAAAGATAGTCGTTATTCCTTGATAAATACCAACTTTACACTTCATTCTTGAGCTTGCTATTGATCGTAGATAGTTGAAACAAATACTATTCGATTGAGCAGAAAATTTTCTATCAAAAACTTCTTACCTTTATAACGTTTCAAATTGTAAATATAAAAAAAATTAAAAAAATACGCATGTTTAAAGATAGTCGTTATTCCTTGATAAATACCAATTTCAAACTTTATTCTTAAGCTTGCTATCGATCGTAGAAGGATGAAACAAATACTATTTGATTGAGCAAGTAATTTTATATCAAATACATCCACCTTTATAACGTTTCGGCAATGTAAATATAAAAAAAATCAAAAAAATACGCAAGTTTAAAGATAGTCTTTATTCCTTGATAAATACCAATTTCAAACTTTATTCTTAAGCTTGCTATTGACCGTAGAAGGATGAAACAAAAACTATTTGAATAAGCAAGTAATTTTCTATCAAATACATTTTACTTTTATAACGTTTTAGTAATGTAAATATAAAAAAAATCAAAAAAATACGCAAGTTTAAAGATAGTCGTTATACCTTGATAAATACCAATTTCAAACTTTATTCTTAAGCTTGCTATTGATCGTGGAAGGTTGAAACAAATACCATTTGATTGAGCAAGTAATTTTCTATCAAATACATTTTACTTTTAGAACGTTTTAGCAATGTAAATTAAAAAAAAATTAAAAAAATACGCTAGTTTAAAGATAGTCGTTATTCCTTGATAAATACCAATTTCAAACTTTATTCTTAAGCTTGCTATTGATCGTAGAAGGTTGAAACAAATAGTATTTGATTGAGCAAGTAATTTTCTATCAAATACATCCTACTTTTATAACGTTTCAGCAATGTAAATATAAAAAAAATCAAAAAAATACGCAAGTTTAAAGATAGTCGTTATTCCTTGATAAATACCAATTTCAAACTTTATTCTTAAACTTGCTATCGATTGTAGAAGGATGAAACAAATACTATTTGATTGAGCAAGTAATTTTCTATCAAATACATCCTACTTTTATAACGTTTCAGCAATGTAAATATAAAAAAAATCAAAAAAATACGCAAGTTTTAAGATAGTCGTTATTCCTTGATAAATACCAATTTCAAACTTTATTCTTAAGCTTGCTATTGATCGTAGAAGGTTGAAACAAATATTATTTGATTGAGCAAGTAATTTTCTATCAAAAACATTTTACTTTTATAACGTTTCAAAATGTAAATATAAAAATAATCAAAAAAATACGCATGTTTAAAGATAGTCTTTATTCCTTGATAAATACCAATTTCAAACTTTATTCTTAAGCTTGCTATTGACCGTAGAAGGATGAAACAAAAACTATTTGATTAAGCAAGTAATTTTCTATCAAATACATTTTACTTTTATAACGTTTTAGCAATGTAAATATAAAAAAAATCAAAAAAATACGCAAGTTTAAAGATAGTCGTTATACCTTGATAAATTCCAAATTCAAACTTAATTCTTAAGCTTGCTATTGATCGTAGAAGGTTGAAGCAAATACCATTTGATTGAGCAAGCAATTTTCTATCAAAAACATTTTACTTTTATAACGTTTCAGAATGTAAATATAAAAAAAATCAAAAAAATACGCAAGTTTAAAGATAGTCGTTATACCTTGATAAATACCAATTTCAAACTTTATTCTTAAGCTTGCTATTGATCGCAGAAGGTTGAAACAAATACCATTTGATTGAGCAAGTAATTTTCTATCAAATACATTTTACTTTTTGAACGTTTTAGCAATGTAAATTTAAAAAAAAATCAAAAAAATACGCAAGTTTAAAGATAGTCGTTATTCCTTGATAAATACCAATTTCAAACTTTATTCTTAAGCTTGCTATTGATCGTAGAAGGTTGAAACAAATATTATTTGATTGAGCAAGTAATTTTCTATCAAATACATCCTACCTTTATAACGTTTCAGCAATGTAAATAAAAAAAATCAAAAAAATACGCAAGTTTAAAGATAGTCGTTATTTCTTGATAAGTACCAATTTCAAACTTTATTCTTAAGCTTGCTATCGATTGTAGAAGGATAAAACAAATATTATTTTATTGAGCAAGTAATTTTCTATCAAATACATCCTACTTTTATAACGTTTCAGCAATGTAAATATAAAAAAAATCAAAAAAATACGCAAGTTTTAAGATAGTCGTTATTCCTTGATAAATACCAATTTCAAACTTTATTCTTAAGCTTGCTATTGATCGTAGAAGGTTGAAACAAATATTATTTGATTGAGCAAGTAATTTTCTATCAAAAACATTTTACTTTTATAACGTTTCAAAATGTAAATATAAAAATAATCAAAAAAATACGCATGTTTAAAGATAGTCTTTATTCCTTGATAAATACCAATTTCAAACTTTATTCTTAAGCTTGCTATTGACCGTAGAAGGATGAAACAAAAACTATTTGATTAAGCAAGTAATTTTCTATCAAATACATTTTACTTTTATAACGTTTTAGCAATGTAAATATAAAAAAAATCAAAAAAATACGCAAGTTTAAAGATAGTCGTTATACCTTGATAAATTCCAAATTCAAACTTAATTCTTAAGCTTGCTATTGATCGTAGAAGGTTGAAACAAATACCATTTGATTGAGCAAGTAATTTTCTATCAAAAACATTTTACTTTTATAACGTTTCAGAATGTAAATATAAAAAAAATCAAAAAAATACGCAAGTTTAAAGATAGTCGTTATACCTTGATAAATACCAATTTCAAACTTTATTCTTAAGCTTGCTATTGATCGTAGAAGGTTGAAACAAATACCATTTGATTGAGCAAGTAATTTTCTATCAAATACATTTTACTTTTATAACGTTTCAGAATGTAAATATAAAAAAAATCAAAAAAATACGCAAGTTTAAAGATAGTCGTTATACCTTGATAAATACCAATTTCAAACTTTATTCTTAAACTTGCTATTGATCGTAGAAGGTTGAAACAAATATTATTTGATTGAGCAAGTAATTTTCTATCAAATACATCCTACCTTTATAACGTTTCAGCAATGCAAATAAAAAAAATCAAAAAAATACGCAAGTTTAAAGATAGTCGTTATTTCTTGATAAGTACCAATTTCAAACTTTATTCTTAAGCTTGCTATCGATTGTAGAAGGATGAAACAAATATTATTTGATTGAGCAAGTAATTTTCTATCAAATACATCCTACTTTTATAACGTTTCAGCAATGTAAATATAAAAAAAATCAAAAAAATACGCAAGTTTAAAGATAGTCGTTATTCCTTGATAAATACCAATTTCAAACTTTATTCTTAAGCTTGCTATTAATCGTAGAAGGTTGAGACAAATACTATTTGATTGAGCAAGTAATTTTATATCAAATACATCCTACCTTTATAACGTTTCAGCAATGTAAATAAAAAAAATCAAAAAAATACGCAAGTTTAAAGATAGTCGTTATTCCTTGATAAGTACCAATTTCAAACTTTATTCTTTAGCTTGCTATTGATCGTAAAAGGTTGAAACAAATACCATTTGATTGAGCAAGTAATTTTCTATCAAAAACATTTTACTTTTATAACGTTTCAAAATGTAAATATAAAAATAATCAAAAAAATACGCATGTTTAAAGATAGTCTGTATTCCTTGATAAATACCAATTTCAAACTTTATTCTTAAGCTTGCTGTTGACCGTAGAAGGATGAAACAAATACTATTTGATTGAGCAAGTAATTTTATATCAAATACATCCTACCTTTATAACGTTTCGGCAATGTAAATATAAAAAAAATTAAAAAAATACGCAAGTTTAAAGATAGTCTTTATTCCTTGATAAATACCAATTTCAAACTTTATTCTTAAGCTTGCTATTGACCGTAGAAGGATGAAACAAAAACTATTTGATTAAGCAAGTAATTTTCTGTCAAATACATTTTACTTTTATAACGTTTTAGCAATGTAAATATAAAAAAAATCAAAAAAACACGCAAGTTTAAAGATAGTCGTTATACCTTGATAAATACCAAATTCAAACTTAATTCTTAAGCTTGCTATTGATCGTAGAAGGTTGAAACAAATACCATTTGATTGAGCAAGTAATTTTCTATCAAAAACATTTTACTTTTATAACGTTTCAGAATGTAAATATAAAAATAATCAAAAAAATACGCATGTTTAAAGATAGTCTGTATTCTTTGATAAATACCAATTTCAAACTTTATTCTTAAGCTTGCTATTGACCGTAGAAAGATGAAACAAAAACTATTTGATTAAGCAAGTAATTTTCTATCAAATACATTTTACTTTTATAACGTTTTAGCAATGTAAATATAAAAAAAATCAAAAAAAGACGCAAGTTTAAAGATAGTCGTTATTCCTTGATAAATACCAATTTCAAACTTTATTCTTAATTTATTCTTAAGCTTGCTATTGATCGTAGAAGGTTGAAACAAATACCATTTGATTGAGAAAGTAATTTTCTATCAAAAACATTTTACTTTTATAACGTTTCAAAATGTAAATATAAAAATAATCAAAAAAATACGCATGTTTAAAGATAGTCTGTATTCCTTGATAAATACCAATTTCAAACTTTATTCTTAAGCTTGCTGTTGACCGTAGAAGGTTGAGACAAATACTGTTTGATTGAGCAAGTAATTTTATATCAAATACATCCTACCTTTATAACGTTTCAGCAATGTAAATAAAAAAAATCAAAAAAATACGCAAGTTTAAAGATAGTCGTTATTCCTTGATAAGTACCAATTTCAAACTTTATTCTTTAGCTTGCTATTGATCGTAAAAGGTTGAAACAAATACCATTTGATTGAGCAAGTAATTTTCTATCAAAAACATTTTACTTTTATAACGTTTCAAAATGTAAATATAAAAATAATCAAAAAAATACGCATGTTTAAAGATAGTCTGTATTCCTTGATAAATACCAATTTCAAACTTTATTCTTAAGCTTGCTGTTGACCGTAGAAGGATGAAACAAATACTATTTGATTGAGCAAGTAATTTTATATCAAATACATCCTACCTTTATAACGTTTCGGCAATGTAAATATAAAAAAAATTAAAAAAATACGCAAGTTTAAAGATAGTCTTTATTCCTTGATAAATACCAATTTCAAACTTTATTCTTAAGCTTGCTATTGACCGTAGAAGGATGAAGCAAAAACTATTTGATTAAGCAAGTAATTTTCTGTCAAATACATTTTACTTTTATAACGTTTTAGCAATGTAAATATAAAAAAAATCAAAAAAATACGCAAGTTTAAAGATAGTCGTTATTCCTTAATAAATACCAATTTCAAACTCCATTCTTGAGCTTGCTATTAATCGTAGAAGGTTGAAACAAAAACCATTTGATTAAACAGAGAATTTTCTATTAAATAGATCCTACTTTTATAACGTTTTAGCAATGTACATATAAAAAAATCAAAAAAATACGCAAGTTTAAATATAGTCGTTATTCCTTGATGAATACCAATTTCAAACTTCATTCTTGAGCTTGCTATTAATCGTAGAAAGTTGAAACAAAAACCATTTGATTAAGCAGAGAATTTTCTATCAAATACATCCTACTTTTGTAACGTTTTACCAATGTAAATATACAAAAATCAAAAAAATACGCAAGTTTAAAAATAGTCGTTATTCCTTGATAAATACCAATTTCAAACTTTATTCTTGAGCTTGCTATTAATTGTAGAAGGTTGATACAAGCACCATTTAATTGAACAGAAATTTTTCTATCAAATGAGTCCTACTTTTATAACGTTTTAGCAATGTAATTATAAAAAAAATCAAAAAAATACGCAAGTTTAAAGATAGTCGTTATTCCTTAATAAATACCAATTTCAAACTTCATTCTTGAGCTTGCTATTAATCGTAGAAAGTTGAAACAAAAACCATTTGATTGAACAGAGAATTTTCTATTAAATAGATCCTACTTTTGTAACGTTTTAACAATGTAAATATAAAAAAATCAAAAAAATTCGCAAGTTTAAATATAGTCGTTATTCCTTGATAAATACCAATTTCAAACTTTATTCTTGAGCTTGCTATTAATTGTAGAAGGTTAAAACAAATACCATTTAATTGAACAGAATTTTTTCTATCAAATACGTCCTATTTTTATAACGTTTTAGCAATGTAATAATAAAAAAAATCAAAAAAATACGCAAGTTTAAAGATAGTCGTTATTCCTTAATAAATACCAATTTCAAACTCTATTCTTGAGCTTGCTATTAATCGTAGAAAGTTGAAACAAAAACCATTTGATTGAACAGAGAATTTTCTATTAAATAGATCCTACTTTTATAACGTTTTAGCAACGTAAATATAAAGAAATCAAAAAAATACGCAAGTTTAAATATAATCGTTATTCCTTGATAAATACCAATTTCAAACTTTATTCTTGAGCTTGCTATTAATTGTAGAAGGTTAAAACTAATATTATTCGATTGAGCAGGAAATTTTCTATCAAATACATTCTACCTTTATAACGTTTTAGCAATGTAAATATAAAAAAAATCAAAAAATTACGCAAGTTTAAAGTAAGTCATTATTCCTTGATAAATACCAATTTCAAACTTCATTCTTGAGCTTGCTATTAATTGTAGAAGGTTGAAACCAATACTATTCGATTGAGCAGAAAATTTTCCATTAAATACATTTTACCCTTATAACGTTTTAGCAATGTAAATATAAAAAAAATCAAAAAAATACTCAAGTTTAAAGTAAGTCGTTATTCCTTGATAAATACCAATTTCAAACTTTATTCTTGAGCTTGCTATTTATTGTAAAAGGTTGAAACAAGTACCATTTGTTTGAGTAGAAAATTTTCTATCAAATAAATCCTATTTTTGTAACGTTTCAATAATGTAAATATAAAAAAAATCAAAAAAATACGCAAGTTTAAAGATAGTCGTTATTCCTTGATAAATACCAATTTCAAACTTTATTCTTGAGCTTGCTATTAACTGTAGAAGGTTGAAACCAATACTGTTCGATTGAGCAGGAAATTTTCTATCAAATACATTCTACTTTTATAACGTTTTGGCAATGTACATATAAAAAAAATCAAAAAAATACGCAAGTTTAAATATAGTCGTTATTCCTTGATAAATACCAATTTCAAACTTCATTCTTGAGCTTGCTATTAATCGTATAAAGTTAAGGCAAGCACCGCTCGATTAAGCAAAAAATTTTCTATCAAATACGTCCTACTTTTATAACGTTTTAGCAATGTAAATATAAAAAAATCAGAAAAATACGCAAGTTTAAATAGAGTCGTTATTCCTTGATAAATACCAATTTCAAACTTCATTCTTGAGCTTGCTAATAATTGTAGAAGGTTGAAACCAATACTATTCGATTGAGCAGAAAATTTTCTATCAAATACATTCTACTTTTATAGAGTTTTAGCAATGTAATTATAAAAAAAATCAAAAAAATACGCAAGTTTAAATATAGTCGTTATTCTTTGATAAATACCAATTTCAAACTTTTTTCTTGAGCTTGCTATTGATCGTAGATGGTTGAAACAAAAATCATTCGATTAAGCAGAAAATTTTTTATCAAATAAATCCTACTTTTATAACGTTTTAGCAATGTAAATATGAAAAAAATCAAAAAAATACGCAAGTTTAAAGATAGTCGTTATTTCTTGATAAATAACAATTTCAAACTTCATTCTTGAGCTTGCTATTAATTGTAGAAGGTTGAAACCAATACCATTTGGTTGAACAGAAAATTTTCTATCAAACACATTATACCTTTATAACGTTTCAGCAATGTAAATAAAAATAAATCAAAAAAATACGCAAGTTTAAAGATAGTCGTTATTCCTTGATAAATACCAAATTTAAACTTTATTATTGAGGTTGCTATTGATTGTAGATGGTTGAAACAAATACTGTTTGATTGAGCAAAAAATTTGCTAACAGATACACCCTACTTTTATAACGTTTCAACAATGTCTACTTACAAAAATCAATAAAATACGCAAGTTTAAAGATAGTCGTTATTTCTTGATAAATACCAAATTCAAACTTCATTCTTGAGCTTGCTAATAATCGTAGAAAGTTGAAGCAAGTACCGTTTGATTGAACAGAAAATTTTCTATTAAATACATCCTACTATTATAACGTTTCAACAATGTAAATATAAAAAAAAGTAAAAAAATACGCAAGTTTAAAGATAGTCGTTATTCCTTGATAAGTATCAATTTCAAACTTTATTCTTAAGCTTGCTGTCGATCGTAGAAGGATGAAACAAATACTATTTGATTAAGCAAGTAATTTTCTATCAAACACATTTTACTTTTATAACGTTTTAGCAATATAAATATAAAAAAAATCAAAAAAATACGCAGGTTTAAAGATAGTCGTTATACCTTGGTAAATACCAATTTCAAACTTTATTCTTAAACTTGCTATTGATCGTAGAAGGTTGAAACAAATACCATTTGATTGAGCAAGTAATTTTCTATCAAATACGTCTTATTTTTGTAACGTTTCAGCAATGTAAATATAGAAAAAAATCAAAAAAATACGCATGTTTAAAGATAGTCGTCATTCCTTGATAAATACCAATTTCAAACTTTATTCTTAAGCTTGCTATTGATCGTAGAAGGTTGAAACAAATACCATTTGATTGAGCAAGTAATTTTCTATCAAATACATCCTACCTTTAAAACGTTTCAGCAATGTAAATATAAAAAAAATCAAAAAAATACGCAAGTTTAAAGATAGTCGTTACTCCTTGATAAGTATCAATTTCAAACTTTATTCTTAAGCTTGCTGTCGATCGTAGAAGGATGAAGCAAATACTATTTGATTGAGCAGGTAATTTTCTATCAACTACATCTTACTTTTATAACGTTTTAGCAATGTAAATATAAAAAAAATAAAAAAATACGCAAGTTTAAAGATAGTCGTTATTCTTTGATAAATACCAATTTCAAACTTTATTCTTAAGCTTGCTGTTGATCGTAGAAGGTTGAAACAAATACCATTTCATTGAGCAAGTAATTTTCTATCAAACACATCTTACTTTTATAACGTTTTAGCAATGTAAATATAAAAAAAATTAAAAAAATACGCAAGTTTAAAGATAGTCGTTATTCCTTGATAAGTATCAATTTCAAACTTTATTCTTGAGCTTGCTATTAATCGTAAAAGGTTCAAACAAGTACCATTCAATTGAACAAAAAATTTTCTATCAAATGCTTTTTACTTTTATAACGTTTCGGCAATGTAAATATAAAAAAAATCAAAAAAATACGAAAGTTTAAAGATAGTCTTTATTCCTTGATAAATACCAATTTCAAACTTTATTCTTAAGCTTGCTATTGGCCGTAGAAAGATGAAACAAATACTATTTGATTAAGCAAGTAATTTTCTATCAAATACATTTTACTTTTATAACGTTTTAGCAATGTAAATATAAAAAAAATTAAAAAAATACGCAAGTTTAAAGATAGTCGTTATACCTTAATAAATACCAATTTCAAACTTTATTCTTAAACTTGCTATTGATCGTAGAAGGTTGAAACGAAAACCATTTGATTGAGCAAGTAATTTTCTATCAAATACATTCTACTTTTAAAACGTTTCAACAATGTAAATATAAAAAAAATCAAAAAAATACGCAAGTTTAAAGATAGTCGTCATTCCTTGATAAATACCAATTTCAAACTTTATTCTTAAGCTTGCTATTGATCGTAGAAGGTTGAAACAAATACCATTTGATTGAGCAAGTAATTTTCTATCAAACACATCCTACTTTTATAACGTTTCAGCAATGTAAATATAAAAAAAAATCAAAAAAATACGCAAGTTTAAAGATAGTCGTTATTCCTTGATAAGTATCAATTTCAAACTTTATTCTTGAGCTTGCTATTAACCGTAAAAGGTTTAAACAAGTACCATTTAATTGAACAAAAAATCTTCTATTAAAAGCATTTTATTTTTATAACGTTTCGGCAATGTAAAAAAAAATCAAAAAAATACGAAAGTTTAAAGATAGTCTTTATTCCTTGATAAATACCAATTTCAAACTTTATTCTTAAGCTTGCTGTCGATCGTAGAAGGTTGAAACAAATACTATTTGATTGAGCAAGTAATTTTTTATCAAATACGTCCTACCTTTATAACGTTTCAGCAATGTAAATAAAAAAAATCAACAAAATACGCAAGTTTAAAGATAGTCGTTATTGCTTGATAAGTACCAATTTCAAACTTTATTCTTGAGCTTGCTATTGATCGTAGAAGGATGAAACAAATACTGTTTGATTGAGCAAGTAATTCTCTATCAAATACGTTTTATTTTTATAACGTTTTAGCAATGTAAATATAAAAAAAATCGAAAAAATTCGCAAGTTTAAATATAGCCGTTATTTCTTGATAAATACCAAATTCAAACTTCATTCTTGAGCTTGTTATTAATTGCAAAAGTTGAAACAAGCACCACTCCATTGAACGGGAAACTTTCTATCAAATACGTCTTACTTTTATAACGTTTTAGCAATGTAAATATAAAAAAAATTAAAAAAATACGCAAGTTTAAAGATAGTCGTTATACCTTGATAAATACCAACTTCAAACTTTATTCTTAAGCTTGCTATTGACCGTAGAAAGATGAAACAAAAACTATTTGATTAAGCAAGTAAATTTCTATCAAATACATCCTACTCTTATAACGTTTCAGCAATGTAAATATAAAAAAAATCAAAAAAATACGCAAGTTTAAAGATAGTCGTTATTCCTTGATAAATACCAAATTTACACTTCATTCTTGAGCTTGCTGTTGATCGCAGATAGTTGAAACAATTACTATTCGATTGAGCAAAAAATTTCCTATCAAAAACTTCTTACCTTTATAACGTTTCAAATTGTAAATATAAAAAAAATCAAAAAAATTCGCAAGTTTAAAGTTAGTCTTTATTCCTTGATAAACACCAATTTCAAACTTTATTCTTAAGCTTGCCATTGACCGTAGAAAGATGAAACAAAAACTATTTGATTGAGCAAGTAATTTTATATCAAATACATCCTACCTTTATAACGTTTCGGCAATGTAAATATAAAAAAAATTAAAAAAATACGCAAGTTTAAAGATAGTCTTTATTCCTTGATAAATACCAAGTTCAAACTTTATTTTTAAGCTTGCTGTTGACCGTAGAAGGATGAAGCAAATACTATTTGATTGAGCAAGTAATTTTATATCAAATACATCCTACCTTAATAACGTTTCGGCAATGTAAATATAAAAAAAAATAAAAAAATACGCAAGTTTAAAGATAGTCTTTATTCCTTGATAAATACCAAGTTCAAACTTTATTCTTAAGCTTGCTATTGACCGTAGAAAGATGAAACAAAAGCTATTTGATTAAGCAGGTAATTTTCTATCAAATGCATTTTACTTTTATAACGTTTTAGCAATGTAAATATAAAAAAAATTAAAAAAATGCGCAAGTTTAAAGATAGTCGTTATTCCTTGATAAGTATCAATTTCAAACTTTATTCTTGAGCTTGCTATTAATCGTAAAAGGTTCAAACAAGTACCATTCAATTGAACAAAAAATTTTCTATCAAATGCTTTTTACTTTTATAACGTTTCGGCAATGTAAATATAAAAAAAATTAAAAAAATACGAAAGTTTAAAGATAGTCTTTATTCCTTGATAAATACCAATTTCAAACTTTATTCTTAAGCTTGCTATTGATCGTAGAAGGTTGAAACAAATACCATTTGATTGAGCAAGTAATTTTCTATCAAACACATCCTACATTTATAACGTTTCAGCAATGTAAATATAAAAAAAAATCAAAAAAATACGCATGTTTAAAGATAGTCGTCATTCCTTGATAAATACCAATTTCAAACTTTATTCTTAAGCTTGCTATTGATTGTAGAAGGTTGAAACAAATACCATTTGATTGAGCAAGTAATTTTCTATCAAACACATCCTACATTTATAACGTTTCAGCAATGTAAATATAAAAAAAAATCAAAAAAATACGCATGTTTAAAGATAGTCGTCATTCCTTGATAAATACCAATTTCAAACTTTATTCTTAAGCTTGCTATTGATTGTAGAAGGTTGAAACAAATACCATTTGATTGAGCAAGTAATTTTCTATCAAACACATCCTACATTTATAACGTTTCAGCAATGTAAATATAAAAAAAATCAAAAAAATACGCAAGTTTAAAGATAGTCGTTATTCTTTGATAAGTATCAATTTCAAACTTTATTCTTGAGCTTGCTATTAACCGTAAAAGGTTTAAACAAGTACCATTCAATTGAACAAAAAATCTTCTATTAAAAGCATTTTATTTTTATAACGTTTCGGCAATGTAAAAAAAAATCAAAAAAATACGAAAGTTTAAAGATAGTCTTTATTCCTTGATAAATACCAATTTCAAACTTTATTCTTAAGCTTGCTGTCGATCGTAGAAGGTTGAAACAAATACTATTTGATTGAGCAAGTAATTTTTTATCAAATACGTCCTACCTTTATAACGTTTCAGCAATGTAAATAAAAAAAATCAACAAAATACGCAAGTTTAAAGATAGTCGTTATTGCTTGATAAGTACCAATTTCAAACTTTATTCTTGAGCTTGCTATTGATCGTAGAAGGATGAAACAAATACTGTTTGATTGAGCAAGTAATTCTCTATCAAATACGTTTTATTTTTATAACGTTTTAGCAATGTAAATATAAAAAAAATCGAAAAAATTCGCAAGTTTAAATATAGCCGTTATTTCTTGATAAATACCAAATTCAAACTTCATTCTTGAGCTTGTTATTAATTGCAAAAGTTGAAACAAGCACCACTCGATTGAACGGGAAACTTTCTATCAAATATGTCTTACTTTTATAACGTTTTAGCAATGTAAATATAAAAAAAATTAAAAAAATACGCAAGTTTAAAGATAGTCGTTATACCTTGATAAATACCAATTTCAAACTTTATTCTTAAGCTTGCTATTGACCGTAGAAAGATGAAACAAAAACTATTTGATTAAGCAAGTAAATTTCTATCAAATACATCCTACTCTTATAACGTTTCAGCAATGTAAATATAAAAAAAATCAAAAAAATACGCAAGTTTAAAGATAGTCGTTATTCCTTGATAAATACCAAATTTACACTTCATTCTTGAGCTTGCTGTTGATCGTAGATAGTTGAAACAAATACTATTCAATTGAGCAAAAAATTTCCTATCAAAAACTTCTTACCTTTATAACGTTTCAAATTGTAAATATAAAAAAAAATCAAAAAAATACGCAAGTTTAAAGATAGTCTTTATTCCTTGATAAACACCAATTTCAAACTTTATTCTTAAGCTTGCCATTGACCGTAGAAAGATGAAACAAATACCATTTGATTGAGCAAGTAATTTTCTATCAAACACATCCTACATTTATAACGTTTCAGCAATGTAAATATAAAAAAAAATCAAAAAAATACGCATGTTTAAAGATAGTCGTCATTCCTTGATAAATACCAATTTCAAACTTTATTCTTAAGCTTGCTATTGATTGTAGAAGGTTGAAACAAATACTATTTGATTGAGCAAGTAATTTTCTATCAAATACGTCCTACTTTTATAACGTTTCAGCAATGTAAATATAAAAAAAATCAAAAAAATACGCAAGTTTTAAGAAAGTCGTTATTCCTTGATAAGTACCAATTTCAAACTTTATTCTTTAGCTTGCTATTGATCGTAGAAGGTTGAAACAAATACCATTTGATTGAGCAAGTAATTTTCTATCAAAAACATTTTACTTTTATAACGTTTCTAAATGTAAATATAAAAATAATCAAAAAAATACGCATGTTTAAAGATAGTCTGTATTCCTTGATAAATACCAATTTCAAACTTTATTCTTAAGCTTGCTGTTGACCGTAGAAGGATGAAACAAATACTATTTGATTGAGCAAGTAATTTTATATCAAATACATCCTACCTTTATAACGTTTCGGCAATGTAAATATAAAAATAATCAAAAAAATACGCATGTTTAAAAATAGTCTGTATTCTTTGATAAATACCAATTTCAAACTTTATTCTTAAGCTTGCTATTGACCGCAGAAAGATGAAACAAAAACTATTTGATTAAGCAAGTAATTTTCTATCAAATACATCCTACTTTTATATCGTTTCAGCAATGTAAATATAAAAAAAGTCAAAAAAATACGCAAGTTTAAAGATAGTCGTTATTCCTTGATAAATACCAACTTTACACTTCATTCTTGAGCTTGCTATTGATCGTAGATAGTTGAAACAAATACTATTCGATTGAGCAGAAAATTTTCTATCAAAAACTTCTTACCTTTATAACGTTTCAAATTGTAAATATAAAAAAAATTAAAAAAATACGCATGTTTAAAGATAGTCGTTATTCCTTGATAAATACCAATTTCAAACTTTATTCTTAAGCTTGCTATCGATCGTAGAAGGATGAAACAAATACTATTTGATTGAGCAAGTAATTTTATATCAAATACATCCACCTTTATAACGTTTCGGCAATGTAAATATAAAAAAAATCAAAAAAATACGCAAGTTTAAAGATAGTCTTTATTCCTTGATAAATACCAATTTCAAACTTTATTCTTAAGCTTGCTATTGACCGTAGAAGGATGAAACAAAAACTATTTGAATAAGCAAGTAATTTTCTATCAAATACATTTTACTTTTATAACGTTTTAGTAATGTAAATATAAAAAAAATCAAAAAAATACGCAAGTTTAAAGATAGTCGTTATACCTTGATAAATTCCAAATTCAAACTTAATTCTTAAGCTTGCTATTGATCGTAGAAGGTTGAAACAAACACCATTTGATTGAGCAAGTAATTTTCTATCAAAAACATTTTACTTTTATAACGTTTCAGAATGTAAATATAAAAAAAATCAAAAAAATACGCAAGTTTAAAGATAGTCGTTATACCTTGATAAATACCAATTTCAAACTTTATTCTTAAGCTTGCTATTGATCGTAGAAGGTTGAAACAAATATTATTTGATTGAGCAAGTAATTTTCTATCAAATACATCCTACTTTTATAACGTTTCAGCAATGTAAATATAAAAAAAATCAAAAAAATACGCAAGTTTAAAGATAGTCGTTATTCCTTGATAAATACCAATTTCAAACTTTATTCTTAATTTATTCTTAAGCTTGCTATTGATCGTAGAAGGTTGAAACAAATACCATTTGATTGAGAAAGTAATTTTCTATCAAAAACATTTTACTTTTATAACGTTTCAAAATGTAAATATAAAAATAATCAAAAAAATACGCATGTTTAAAGATAGTCTGTATTCCTTGATAAATACCAATTTCAAACTTTATTCTTAAGCTTGCTGTTGACCGTAGAAGGTTGAGACAAATACTATTTGATTGAGCAAGTAATTTTATATCAAATACATCCTACCTTTATAACGTTTCAGCAATGTAAATAAAAAAAATCAAAAAAATACGCAAGTTTAAAGATAGTCGTTATTCCTTGATAAGTACCAATTTCAAACTTTATTCTTTAGCTTGCTATTGATCGTAAAAGGTTGAAACAAATACCATTTGATTGAGCAAGTAATTTTCTATCAAAAGCATTTTACTTTTATAACGTTTCAAAATGTAAATATAAAAATAATCAAAAAAATACGCATGTTTAAAGATAGTCTGTATTCCTTGATAAATACCAATTTCAAACTTTATTCTTAAGCTTGCTGTTGACCGTAGAAGGATGAAACAAATACTATTTGATTGAGCAAGTAATTTTATATCAAATACATCCTACCTTTATAACGTTTCGGCAATGTAAATATAAAAAAAATTAAAAAAATACGCAAGTTTAAAGATAGTCTTTATTCCTTGATAAATACCAATTTCAAACTTTATTCTTAAGCTTGCTATTGACCGTAGAAGGATGAAACAAAAACTATTTGATTAAGCAAGTAATTTTCTGTCAAATACATTTTACTTTTATAAGGTTTAGCAATGTAAATATAAAAAAAATCAAAAAAATACGCAAGTTTAAAGATAGTCGTTATACCTTGATAAATACCAAATTCAAACTTAATTCTTAAGCTTGCTATTGATCGTAGAAGGTTGAAACAAATACCATTTAATTGAACAGAATTTTTTCTATCAAATACATTCTACTTTTTGTGGTGGCGGGTGCTCATTCAATGATACACGACAGTTTACTTATTAATAAATTTAATGAAAACTAAATAAGTAGAATCTTTACAATGAACTGACCGCACCACACGGAGTACGTACGTTCACAGTCAGAATCGTACTGCCTGTCCGGGGTGGTGTCGCTACCTGACACTTTATAACTTGAGGGGGGAGGTCTGGTCTGTCGAGGACCGCGAAACCCAAACTTTCTAAATTTAGAGTAGCATGTAGTTGGACAAATACACTACAGCTCGTCCATCCTGACATTTCCAGCTTGCCCTCAAGCTTCAAATAATTACTAAACAAACTAATACATAAGAACAAATCTTAACATTTTGGAACAAATCCTAAAAGTAGCCAAACATAGACTTCTAGTTAAATCTAAGAACAAATTTCCAATAATCTGAGAACAAACCTCAAAATACAATAATTAATCACATGTGAGAACAAATCTCAAAATTTTAAACATGAAAACGAATCTTTAATTAAACCTGAAAACAAATTTCAAATAAACAACTTAATTTCGAGAACAAATCTCTATCACTCTGAGAATAAATTCCTACCAACGTGGAAACAAATCTCATCTAATCATAAACATGTGGGAACAAATCCCTTGCTCTATTTGTTAGACACTCATAACATCAATTTCCACCTAATATTGCAATAACATAAGGAAATAAATCCCATACATATTGACTAAATTAGAATTGGCTTATCATTTTAAACATTCATACAAAATTTCATACCATACATTCTATTATCTAATTAACTTAAAATCTACTCTATTTAATTATAAGATCAATCAATAATCAGTCATTAATATTATTTGGGCGCCATAATGGTCAATGTGAAGTGTATAAAATGGTACGTTTCCTTTATCAATACAATGTAATTTACCTTCGACTCGATTTGCGACAGTGGAATATGTGATACATTTAAAACAGTTTAAGATGTGATTTTGAACTTTGTTTCTCATTTCCGGGAACCAATAAATACGCGTGATGTAATTAATTGTTTTGTTTATGCCCTGATGTCCAACTTTTTCGTGGCAGGTTCTAATTATATTTTCTTCCATTGATGACGGTACGTAAAATAAGATTTTTTCGCCTATTTTTCGATAAACTAAACCGTTATTCATTTCATACAATTTGTTTTGTTGTTTCTCTAAACCTTTCCTAACTTCCACGATTTTTGGGTCTAAATTTTGTAGTAACTCTAAATTGCGCTCGAATGTATTTTCCGTAATTAAACAAATACTAAATTCACGACTTAACGCGTCAGCATGTCTCATTTGATCAGAAGAACGGTGCTCAAGTGTATAATTATAATTACGCAATATCAATGACCATCGCAAAATTCTCGGATTCACTTCTTTTCGCTCTAATGTCTGCTTCAAACTGTTGCAATCGGTCACAATTTTAAATTTAATACCTTGTAGGTAAATCCGAAATCTTTCTAAAGAATAAATAATTGCTAAAGCTTCTAATTCAAAACTATGGTAAGACGCTTCCGTAGGTGTTGTTCTTTTGCTAAAAAAACAAACTGGATGAAATTTTCCATCTTCCAATTGTTTTTGCATTAAAACAGCACCAAAACCATGCGAACTAGCATCACAATGTAGTTCCGTTTCTAACTTAGGCGAATATATCGCTAACAAGGGTGACGATATCAATTTTTGCTTTAGTGATTCAAAGCAATTATTCTCACGGTCTGTCCATATAAATTCTTTTGCCTTTAATAACTCCGACAATGGTTTTGACACGGTTGCAAACCCTCCTATGAACTTTCTAAAATAGGATAATAACCCAATAAAGCTATGAAGCTCTTTAAAATTTTTTGGGACCGGAAATTCCTTTATTGCCTTTACATTGTCATCACTTGGACTTATTCCATTTTTGTCGATATTATACCCAAGATATTTTATTTTACTCAATAAAAATTCGCATTTGTCAAATCTTAGCTCTAATTTATTTTTTACGAGTACCTTTAAAACCTCTTTTAAAATAGCAATATTTTCATCTATAGTTTTGGTGGCAATCAATATATCATCTAAATAAATTTGAATTTTCTGTTGGTTTAATAAGTCTCTGAACGCGGTATTTATAAAACGCATAAAAAATGAACTACCATTCGCTAGACCAAACGGCATTTTGATATACTCATACTGCCCCATGAAAGTAACAAATGACGTGTATTTAGTTGATTCCGGATCTAATTTGATATTATGGAACGCATCCTTTAAGTCCAAACGCGTAAAATATGCCTTATATTTTAAATTATCGATTTGCTCTTCTATGTGCGGAATAGGATAAATGTCTCGCGTTGTTAACTTATTTAATTCGCGGTAATCAACGGCCATACGATAATTTCCGTCTTTTTTTCGCACTAAAACAATAGGACTGCTATATTGTGACGTACTCGGTTTGATAACATTTTTAGATAGTAATTCGTTTGTAATTTGTTTCACCGCTTCTTTTTCCGCAAAAGATAATCGTCTGGCTTTCGAATAAAATGGCGCATGATTGGGCTTTAGATGTAACTTCAATTCTAATTGCGTATAAGGTTCATCGGGTCTGTCTGGTTGTACATAAAATTCATCTATGATATCTTTTACCTGCTGATGGACATCACAGCTCAATTGTTCGTTAATATTTAGATTTATTTCTGATTCATTGTTACAACCAATATCAATGTGCAATAATTCAAGAGATTCATCTTGAACTCTGATGTCCACCTCACTTTGTTTGTTTTTTACAGTTACAACTTTACCTAAACTTATAATTAATTTATCATTGGTTAAGAAATCTCGACCTAGTAAACAATCAAATTTCATAGTGTCGTCAGGTACTACTTTGAATTCAATTTCGGTCTCACAATCGTTAACTAAAACTTTTTCTTTAATTTGCCCTAATATATTCAATTTAGTACCGTTCAGGCCACAATATATTACATTTGAATTATCAGGTAAAATATTTACATTTGTTTTTAGCGAACGAGAAGTCAACAATGAAATTGGGCTGCCTGAATCAATTATTGCCGTTAACTCACCAATAAAATTGTTTGAACGCACCTCTACTATAAAAGCCGGTATAATTCGTTGTTCCACCAGGTGACTTGTCGCGTCCTTTTTAACTGGGCAATCCTTTTTTTGATGATTTTTAGATCCACAGCCAAAACATGAACCAACTTCTCTTTTCGGCTTGCTACACTTTGCTGATATATGACCTTTGTCCCCACAATTGTAACACCTCACGATATTATTAGTGTTCACATTTGTCGCACTCTTTGATTTGTTTACCACATTAGCGTTTATCGCTGCACTTTTATTAATGCGTTGTTTGTCCATAGGCGATGAATACGGTCTACTCTTGATTTTCTCATAGGTTTCTAATTTTGTCTTCAGCTGCCTCAAGTTTGTTGCCTCATATAAAAATGTTTTATTAGACATTTCGTCTGGGATTCCGTCAACAATGTATTGAATTACGGCTTCTTCTTCAATTTGGCCTCTGGCTGCAATCTCTTTCATATTGAAATAATACTCTAACACTGACTCATTTCTTTGTTTTTTCCTTTCAGACAAAAGTCTATGAATATCTGCACTGTTTATTTTCTTGCCAAATTCATCTTGAAGTACTTCTTTTAGCTTGGACCAGTTATTCAGTCCTCGTTCACACTGAACACACTGTTTTGCCAATCCAATTAGGGACTTTTTTGCATACACCAATTTCTGCAATTCTGAAAATTGCATAATTTCTGCAATTTCTTCAAAGTCCTGTATCCAGTTTGCAACTTGGTATGATCCTTCCCCACTGAAAGGACGAATTGAGTCTTCGATATCTTTAAAGTTCATCACGAATCTTGGTGTTTGCTCTTGTCGTATTGCTAATCTTTCATTTTCTGATGATGGTGTGCTTCGAGATGTGCTTCCATTAGCTTCCTCTTCGTTATCTTCTTGTTCTTCTTCTTCTTCTTCAGGATCTCCCATCGGTCTCAACGAGTTTAAATCTGTAAGTTTGGTGCATATGCGGTTCGCCACCTCTCTAGCTGACCCCTCGTAGTCGATATTCAAAATAGCACACACGGCCGTCAAATCTCCCAACGTTAAATTTGTGGCTGCCCATTCTACCTTTTCATTTAACGCGTCGGCATCAGCAAATACAAAACCTGCAAAATCACGCACGTGTTGTCTATTCCGTCGGCCATTTTCTACTCCATCGTACAGAAGTTTGTGAAAAGCACGAATTGCCGCAACGGACGATTTTTTAATATTTTCAGACAATCCGGGTACATCACTAAGCTTCTCCATTGTTTCCACTTTTCGCTAATTTACACAAAGTACACTTGTTCTTATCCCACTTCTGATATCTGTGGTGGCGGGTGCTCATTCAATGATACACGACAGTTTACTTATTAATAAATTTAATGAAAACTAAATAAGTAGAATCTTTACAATGAACTGACCGCACCACACGGAGTACGTACGTTCACAGTCAGAATCGTACTGCCTGTCCGGGGTGGTGTCGCTACCTGACACTTTATAACTTGAGGGGGGAGGTCTGGTCTGTCGAGGACCGCGAAACCCAAACTTTCTAAATTTAGAGTAGCATGTAGTTGGACAAATACACTACATTTTATAACGTTTTAGCAATGTAAACATAAAAAAAATCTAAAAAATACGCAAGTTTAAAGATAGTCGTTATTCCTTGATAAATACCAATTTCAAACTTCATTCTTGAGCTTGCTAATAATTGTAGAATGTTGAAACAAGTACCATTTGATTGAACAGAAATTTTTCTATCAAATACGTCTTACTTTTGTAGAGTTTTAGCAATGTAATTATAAAAAAAATCAAAAAAATACGCAAGTTTAAATATAGTCGTTATTCTTTGATAAATACCAATTTCAAACTTCATTCTTGAGCTTGCTATTAACTATAGAAGGTTGAAACTAACACTGTTCGATTGAGCAGGAAATTTTCTATCAAATACATTGTACTTTTATAACGTTTTAGCAATGTAAATAAAAAAAAATCAAAAAAATACGCAAGTTAAAAGATAGTCGTTATGCCTTGATAAATACCAAATTCAAACTTCATTTTTGAGCTTGCTATTAATTGTAGAAGGTTAAAACAAATACTATTCGATTAAGCAGGAAATTTTCTATCAAATACATCTTACTTTTATAACGTTTCAATAATGTAAATATAAAAAAAAATTAAAAAAATACGCAAGTTTAAAGTAAGTCGTTATTCCTTGATAAATACCAAATTCAAACTTCATTCTTGAGCTTGCTATTTATTGTAAAAGGTTGAAACAAGTACCGTTTGATTGAACAGAAAATTTTCTATCAAATACATCCTACTTTTATAACGTTTCAATAATGTAAATATAAAAAAAATCAAAAAAATACGCAAGTTTAAAGATAGTCGTTATTCCTTGATAAATACCAATTTCAAACTTCATTCTTAAGCTTGCTATTAATTTTAGAAGGTTGAAACAAATAATAATTGATTGAACAGAAATTTTTCTATCAAATACATCTTACTTTTATAACGTTTTAGCAATGTAATTATAAAAAAAGTCAAAAAAATGCGCAAGTTTAAATATAGTCGTTATTCCTTGATAAATACCAATTTCAAACTTTATTCTTGAACTTGCTATTAATTGTAGAAGGTTGAAACCAATACTATTCGATTGAGCAGGAAATTTTCTATCAAATACGTCCTATTTTTGTAACGTTTTAGCAATGTAATTATAAAAAAATCAAAAAAATACGCAAGTTTAAAGATAGTCGTTATTCCTTAATAAATACCAATTTCAAACTCCATTCTTGAGCTTGCTATTAATCGTAGAAGGTTGAAACAAATACCATTTAATTGAACAAAATTTTTTCTATCAAATACGTCCTCTTTTTATAACGTTTTAGCAATGTAATTATAAAAAAAATCAAAAAATACGCAAGTTTAAATATAGTCGTTATTCCTTGATAAATACCAATTTCAAACTTCATTTTTGAGCTTGCTATTAATCGTAGAAAGTTGAAACAAAAACCATTTGATTAAGCAGAGAATTTTCTATCAAATACATCCTACTTTTATAACGTTTTAACAATGTAAATATACAAAAATCAAAAAAATACGCAAGTTTAAAAATAGTCGTTATTCCTTGATAAATACCAATTTCAAACTTTATTCTTGAGCTTGCTATTAATTGTAGAAGGTTGAAACAAGTACCATTTAGTTGAACAGAAATTTTTCTATCAAATACGTCCTACTTTTATAACGTTTTAGCAATGTAATTATAAAAAAAATCAAAAAAATACGCAAGTTTAAAGATAGTCGTTATTCCTTAATAAATACCAATTTCAAACTTCATTCTTGAGCTTGCTATTAATTGTTGAAGATTGAGGCAAAAACCATTTGATTGAACAGAAAATTTTCTATCAAATACATCCTACTTTTATAACGTTTTAGCAATGTAAATATAAAAAAATCAAAAAAATACGCAAGTTTAAATATAATCGTTATTTCTTGATAAATACCAATTTCAAACTTCATTCTTGAGTTTGCTATTAATCGTAGAAAGTTGAAACAAAAACCATTTGATTGAGCAGAGAATTTTCTATCAAATACATCCTACTTTTATAACGTTTTAGCAATGTAAATATAAAAAAATCAAAAAAATACGCAAGTTTAAAGATAGTCGTTATTCCTTGATAAATACCAATTTCAAACTTTATTTTTGAGCTTGCTATTAATTGTAGAAGGTTGAAACAAATACCATTTAATTGAACAGAATTTTTTCTATCAAATACATTCTACTTTTATAACGTTTCGATAATGTACATATAAAAAAAATCAAAAAAATACGCAAGTTTAAACTAAGTCGTTATTCCTTGATAAATACCAACTTCAAACTTCATTCTTGAGCTTGCTATTTATTGTAAAAGGTTGAAACAAGTACCATTTGATTGAACAGAAAATTTTCTATCAAATACATCCTACTTTTATAACGTTTCGATAATGTAAATATAAAAAAATCAAAAAAATACGCAAGTTTAAAGATAGTCGTTATTCCTTAATAAATTCCAATTTCAAACTTCATTCTTGAGCTTGCTATTAATCGTAGAAAGTTGAAGCAAGCATCACTCGATTAGGCAAAAAATTTTCTATCAAATACGTTCTACCTTTATAACGTTTTAGCAATGTAAATAAAAAAAAATCAAAAAAATACGCAAGTTTAAAGATAGTCGTTATTCCTTGATAAATACCAATTTCAAACTTTATTCTTAAGCTTGCAATTAATTATAGAAGGTTGAAACAAGCACCATTTGATTGAACAGAAATTTTTCTATTAAATACATCCTACTTTTATAACGTTTTAGCAATGTAAACATAAAAAAAATCAAAAAAATACGCAAGTTTAAAGATAGTCGTTATTCCTTGATAAATACCAATTTCAAACTTCATTCTTGAGCTTGCTAATAATTGTAGAATGTTGAAGCAAGTACCATTTGATTGAACAGAAATTTTTCTATCAAATACGTCTTACTTTTATAGAGTTTTAGCAATGTAGTTATAAAAAAATCAAAAAAATACGCAAGTTTAAATATAGTCGTTATTCCTTAATAAATACCAATTTCAAACGTCATTCTTGAGCTTGCTATTAATCGTAGAAGGTTGAGACAAAAACCATTTGATTGAGCAGAGAATTTTCTATCAAATACATCCTACTTTTATAACGTTTTAGCAATGTAAATCAAAAAAAAATTAAAAAAATACGCGAGTTCAAAGATAGTCGTTATTCCTTGATAAATACCAATTTCAAACTTTATTCTTAAGCTTGCAATTAATTATAGAAGGTTGAAACAAGCACCATTTGATTGAACAGAAATTTTTCTATTAAATACATCCTACTTTTATAACGTTTTAGTAATGTAAACATAAAAAAAATCAAAAAAAATACGCAAGTTTAAAGATAGTCTTTATTCCTTGATAAATACCAATTTCAAACTTCATTCTTGAGCTTGCTAATAATTGTAGAATGTTGAAACAAGTACCATTTGATTGGACAGAAATTTTTCTATCAAGTACGTCTTACTTTTATAGAGTTTTAGCAATGTAATTATAAAAAAATTGTAGTGTATTTGTCCAACTACATGCTACTCTAAATTTAGAAAGTTTGAGTTTCGCGGTCCTCGACAGACCAGACCTCCCCCCTCAAGTTATAAAGTGTCAGGTAGCGACACCACCCCGGACAGGCAGTACGATTCTAACTGTGAACGTATGTGCGTACTCCGTGTGGTGCGGTCAGTTCATTGTAAAGATTCTACTTATTTAGTTTTCATTAAATTTATTAATAAGTAAACTGTCGTATATCATTGAATGAGCACCCGCCACCACAGATATCAGAAGTGGGATTAGAACAAGTGTACTTTGTGTAAATTAGCGAAAAGTGGAAACAATGGAGAAGCTTAGTGATGTACCCGGATTGTCTGAAAATATTAAAAAATCGTCCATTGCGGCAATTCGTGCTTTTCACAAACTTCTGTACGATGGAGTAGAAAATGGCCGACGGAATAGACAACACGTGCGTGATTTTGCAGGTTTTGTATTTGCTGATGCCGACGCGTTAAATGAAAAGGTAGAATGGGCAGCCACAAATTTAACGTTGGGAGATTTGACGTCCGTGTGTGCTATTTTGAATATCGACTACGAGGGGTCAGCTAGAGAGGTGGCGGACCGCATATGCACCAAACTTACAGATTTAAACTCGTTGAGACCGATGGGAGATCCTGAAGAAGAAGAAGAACAAGAAGATAACGAAGAGGAAGCTAATGGAAGCACATCTCGAAGTACACCATCATCAGAAAATGAAAGATTAGCAATACGACAAGAGCAAACACCAAGATTCGTGATGAACTTTAAAGATATCGAAGACTCAATTCGTCCTTTCAGTGGGGAAGGATCATACCAAGTTGCAAACTGGATACAGGACTTTGAAGAAATTGCAGAAATTATGCAATTTTCAGAATTGCAGAAATTGGTGTATGCAAAAAAGTCCCTAATTGGATTGGCAAAACAGTGTGTTCAGTGTGAACGAGGACTGAATAACTGGTCCAAGCTAAAAGAAGTACTTCAAGATGAATTTGGCAAGAAAATAAACAGTGCAGATATTCATAGACTTTTGTCTGAAAGGAAAAAACAAAGAAATGAGTCAGTGTTAGAGTATTATTTCAATATGAAAGAGATTGCAGCCAGAGGCCAAATTGAAGAAGAAGCCGTAATTCAATACATTGTTGACGGAATCCCAGACGAAATGTCTAATAAAACATTTTTATATGAGGCAACAAACTTGAGGCAGCTGAAGACAAAATTAGAAACCTATGAGAAAATCAAGAGTAGACTGTATTCATCGCCTATGGACAAACAACGCATTAATAAAAGTGCAGCGATAAACGCTAATGTGGTAAACAAATCAAAGAGTGCGACAAATGTGAACACTAATAATATCGTGAGGTGTTACAATTGTGGGGACAAAGGTCATATATCAGCAAAGTGTAGCAAGCCGAAAAGAGAAGTTGGTTCATGTTTTGGCTGTGGATCTAAAAATCATCAAAAAAAGGACTGCCCAGTTAAAAAGGACGCGACAAGTCACCTGGTGGAACAACGAATTATACCGGCTTTTATAGTAGAGGTGCGTTCAAACAATTTTATTGGTGAGTTAACGGCAATAATTGATTCAGGTAGCCCAATTTCATTGTTGACTTCTCGTTCGCTAAAAACAAATGTAAATATTTTACCTGATAATTCAAATGTAATATATGGTGGCCTGAACGGTACTAAATTGAATATATTAGGGCAAATTAAAGAAAAAGTTTTAGTTAACGATTGTGAGACCGAAATTGAATTCAAAGTAGTACCTGACGACACTATGAAATTTGATTGTTTACTAGGTCGAGATTTCTTAACCAATGATAAATTAATTATAAGTTTAGGTAAAGTTGTAACTGTAAAAAACAAACAAAGTGAGGTGGACATCAGAGTTCAAGATGAATCTCTTGAATTATTGCACATTGATATTGGTTGTAACAATGAATCAGAAATAAATCTAAATATTAACGAACAATTGAGCTGTGATGTCCATCAGCAGATAAAAGATATCATAGATGAATTTTATGTACAACCAGACAGACCCGATGAACCTTATACGCAATTAGAATTGAAGTTACATCTAAAGCCCAATCATGCGCCATTTTATTCGAAAGCCAGACGATTATCTTTTGCGGAAAAAGAAGCGGTGAAACAAATTACAAACGAATTACTATCTAAAAATGTTATCAAACCGAGCACGTCACAATATAGCAGTCCTATTGTTTTAGTGCGAAAAAAAGACGGAAATTATCGTATGGCCGTTGATTACCGCGAATTAAATAAGTTAACAACGCGAGACATTTATCCTATTCCGCACATAGAAGAGCAAATCGATAATTTAAAATATAAGGCATATTTTACGCGTTTGGACTTAAAGGATGCGTTCCATAATATCAAATTAGATCCGGAATCAACTAAATACACGTCATTTGTTACTTTCATGGGGCAGTATGAGTATATCAAAATGCCGTTTGGTCTAGCGAATGGTAGTTCATTTTTTATGCGTTTTATAAATACCGCGTTCAGAGACTTATTAAACCAACAGAAAATTCAAATTTATTTAGATGATATATTGATTGCCACCAAAACTATAGATGAAAATATTGCTATTTTAAAAGAGGTTTTAAAGGTACTCGTAAAAAATAAATTAGAGCTAAGATTTGACAAATGCGAATTTTTATTGAGTAAAATAAAATATCTTGGGTATAATATCGACAAAAATGGAATAAGTCCAAGTGATGACAATGTAAAGGCAATAAAGGAATTTCCGGTCCCAAAAAATTTTAAAGAGCTTCATAGCTTTATTGGGTTATTATCCTATTTTAGAAAGTTCATAGGAGGGTTTGCAACCGTGTCAAAACCATTGTCGGAGTTATTAAAGGCAAAAGAATTTATATGGACAGACCGTGAGAATAATTGCTTTGAATCACTAAAGCAAAAATTGATATCGTCACCCTTGTTAGCGATATATTCGCCTAAGTTAGAAACGGAACTACATTGTGATGCTAGTTCGCATGGTTTTGGTGCTGTTTTAATGCAAAAACAATTGGAAGATGGAAAATTTCATCCAGTTTGTTTTTTTAGCAAAAGAACAACACCTACGGAAGCGTCTTACCATAGTTTTGAATTAGAAGCTTTAGCAATTATTTATTCTTTAGAAAGATTTCGGATTTACCTACAAGGTATTAAATTTAAAATTGTGACCGATTGCAACAGTTTGAAGCAGACATTAGAGCGAAAAGAAGTGAATCCGAGAATTTTGCGATGGTCATTGATATTGCGTAATTATAATTATACACTTGAGCACCGTTCTTCTGATCAAATGAGACATGCTGACGCGTTAAGTCGTGAATTTAGTATTTGTTTAATTACGGAAAATACATTCGAGCGCAATTTAGAGTTACTACAAAATTTAGACCCAAAAATCGTGGAAGTTAGGAAAGGTTTAGAGAAACAACAAAGCAAATTGTATGAAATGAATAACGGTTTAGTTTATCGAAAAATAGGCGAAAAAATCTTATTTTACGTACCGTCATCAATGGAAGAAAATATAATTAGAACCTGCCACGAAAAAGTTGGACATCAGGGCATAAACAAAACAATTAATTACATCACGCGTATTTATTGGTTCCCGGAAATGAGAAACAAAGTTCAAAATCACATCTTAAACTGTTTTAAATGTATCACATATTCCACTGTCGCAAATCGAGTCGAAGGTAAATTACATTGTATTGATAAAGGAAACGTACCATTTTATACACTTCACATTGACCATTATGGCGCCCAAATAATATTAATGACTGATTATTGATTGATCTTATAATTAAATAGAGTAGATTTTAAGTTAGTTAGATAATAGAATGTATGGTATGAAATTTTGTATGAATGTTTAAAATGATAAGCCAATTCTAATTTAGTCAATATGTATGGGATTTATTTCCTTATGTTATTGCAATATTAGGTGGAAATTGATGTTATGAGTGTCTAACAAATAGAGCAAGGGATTTGTTCCCACATGTTTATGATTAGATGAGATTTGTTTCCACGTTGGTAGGAATTTATTCTCAGAGTGATAGAGATTTGTTCTCGAAATTAAGTTGTTTATTTGAAATTTGTTTTCAGGTTTAATTAAAGATTCGTTTTCATGTTTAAAATTTTGAGATTTGTTCTCACATGTGATTAATTATTGTATTTTGAGGTTTGTTCTCAGATTATTGGAAATTTGTTCTTAGATTTAACTAGAAGTCTATGTTTGGCTACTTTTAGGATTTGTTCCTAAATGTTAAGATTTGTTCTTATGTATTAGTTTGTTTAGTAATTATTTGAAGCTTGAGGGCAAGCTGGAAATGTCAGGATGGACGAGCTGTAGTGTATTTGTCCAACTACATGCTACTCTAAATTTAGAAAGTTTGAGTTTCGCGGTCCTCGACAGACCAGACCTCCCCCCTCAAGTTATAAAGTGTCAGGTAGCGACACCACCCCGGACAGGCAGTACGATTCTAACTGTGAACGTATGTGCGTACTCCGTGTGGTGCGGTCAGTTCATTGTAAAGATTCTACTTATTTAGTTTTCATTAAATTTATTAATAAGTAAACTGTCGTATATCATTGAATGAGCACCCGCCACCACAAAATCAAAAAAATACGCAAGTTTAAATATAGTCGTTATTCCTTAATAAATACCAATTTCAAACTTCATTCTTGAGCTTGCTATTAATCGTAGAAGGTTGAGACAAAAACCGTTTGATTGAGCAGAGAATTTTCTATCAAATACATCCTACTTTTATAACGTTTTAGCAATGTAAATATAAAAAAATCAAAAAAATACGCAAGTTTAAAGATAGTCTTTATTCCTTGATAAATACCAATTTCAAACTTCATTCTTGAGCTTGCTAATAATTGTAGAATGTTGAAACAAGTACCATTTGATTGGACAGAAATTTTTCTATCAAATACGTCTTACTTTTATAGAGTTTTAGCAATGTAATTATAAAAAAATCAAAAAAATACGCAAGTTTAAATATAGTCGTTATTCCTTAATAAATACCAATTTCAAACTTCATTCTTGAGCTTGCTATTAATCGTAGAAGGTTGAGACAAAAACCATTTGATTGAGCAGAGAATTTTCTATCAAATACATCTTACTTTTATAACGTTTTAGCAATGTAATTATAAAAAAAGTCAAAAAAATGCGCAAGTTTAAATATAGTCGTTATTCCTTGATAAATACCAATTTCAAACTTTATTCTTGAACTTGCTATTAATTGTAGAAGGTTGAAACCAATACTATTCGATTGAGCAGGAAATTTTCTATCAAATACGTCCTATTTTTATAACGTTTTAGCAATGTAATTATAAAAAAATCAAAAAAATACGCAAGTTTAAAGATAGTCGTTATTCCTTAATAAATACCAATTTCAAACTCCATTCTTGAGCTTGCTATTAATCGTAGAAGGTTGAAACAAATACCATTTAATTGAACAGAATTTTTTCTATCAAATACGTCCTCTTTTTATAACGTTTTAGCAATGTAATTATAAAAAAAATCAAAAAATACGCAAGTTTAAAAATAGTCGTTATTCCTTGATAAATACCAACTTCAAACTTTATTCTTGAGCTTGCTATTAATTGTAGAAGGTTGAAACAAGTACCATTTAATTGAACAGAAATTTTTCTATCAAATACATCCTACTTTTATAACGTTTTAGCAATGTAAATATGAAAAAATCAAAAAAATACGCAAGTTTAAATATAATCGTTATTCCTTGATAAATACCAATTTCAAACTTCATTCTTGAGTTTGCTATTAATCGTAGAAAGTTGAAACAAAAACCATTTGATTGAGCAGAGAATTTTCTATCAAATACATCCTACTTTTATAACGTTTTAGCAATGTAAATATAAAAAAATCAAAAAAATACGCAAGTTTAAAGATAGTCGTTATTCCTTGATAAATACCAATTTCAAACTTTATTTTTGAGCTTGCTATTAATTGTAGAAGGTTGAAGCAAATACCATTTAATTGAACAGAATTTTTTCTATCAAATACATTCTACTTTTATAACGTTTTAGCAATGTACATATAAAAAAAATCAAAAAAATACGCAAGTTTAAACTAAGTCGTTATTCCTTGATAAATACCAACTTCAAACTTCATTCTTGAGCTTGCTATTTATTGTAAAAGGTTGAAACAAGTACCATTTGATTGAACAGAAAATTTTCTATTAAATACATCCTACTTTTATAACGTTTTAGCAATGTAAACATAAAAAAAATCAAAAAAATACGCAAGTTTAAAGATAGTCGTTATTCCTTGATAAATACCAATTTCAAACTTCATTCTTGAGCTTGCTAATAATTGTAGAATGTTGAAGCAAGTACCATTTGATTGAACAGAAAGTTTTCTATCAAATACGTCTTACTTTTATAGAGTTTTAGCAATGTAATTATAAAAAAATCAAAAAAATACGCAAGTTTAAATATAGTCGTTATTCCTTAATAAATACCAATTTCAAACTTCATTCTTGAGCTTGCTATTAATCGTAGAAGGTTGAGACAAAAACCATTTGATTGAGCAGAGAATTTTCTATCAAATACATCCTACTTTTATAACGTTTTAGCAATGTAAATATAAAAAAATCAAAAAAATACGCAAGTTTAAATATAGTCGTTATTCCTTGATAAATACCAATTTCAAACTTCATTCTTGAGCTTGCTATTTATTGTAAAAGGTTGAAACTAGTACCATTTGATTGAACAGAAAATTTTCTATCAAATACATCCTACTTTTATAACGTTTCGATAATGTAAATATAAAAAAAATCAAAAAAATGCGCAAGTTTAAAGATAGTCGTTATTCCTTAATAAATTCCAATTTCAAACTTTATTTTTGAGCTTGCTATTAATTGTAGAAAATTGAAGCAAGCACCACTCGATTAAGCAAAAAATTTTCTATCAAATACATTCTACCTTTATAACGTTTTAGCAACGTAAATATAAAAAAAAAAACAAAAAAATACGCAAGTTTAAAGATAGTCGTTATTCCTTGATAAATATCAATTTCAAACTTCATTCTTAAGCTTGCTATTAACTATAGAAGGTTGAAACAAGTACCATTTGATTGAACAGAAATTTTTCTATCAAATACATCCTACCTTTATAACGTTTTAGCGATGTAAATAAAAAAAAAATCAAAAAAATACGCAAGTTTAAAGATAGTCGTTACTCCTTGATAAATACCAATTTCAAACTTCATTCTTAAGCTTGCTATTAATTATAGAAGGTTGAAACAAGTACCATTTGATTGAACAGAAATTTTTCTAATAAATACATCCTACTTTTATAACGTTTTAACAATGTAAACATAAAAAAAATCAAAAAAATAAGCAAGTTTAAAGATGGTCGTTATTCCTTGATAAATACCAATTTCAAACTTGATTCTTGAGCTTGCTAATAATTGTAGAATGTTGAAACAAGTACCATTTGATTGAGCAGAAATTTTTCTATTAAATACATCCTACTTTTATAACGTTTTAGCAATGTAAACATAAAAAAAATCAAAAAAATACGCAAGTTTAAAGATAGTCGTTATTCCTTGATAAATACCAATTTCAAACTTCATTCTTGAGCTTGCTAATAATTGTAGAATGTTGAAACAAGTACCATGTGATTGAACAGAAACTTTTCTATCAAATACGTCTTACTTTTATAGAGTTTTAGCAATGTAATTATAAAAAAAATCAAAAAAATGCGCAAGTTTAAATATAGTCGTTATTCCTTGATAAATACCAATTTCAAACTTTATTCTTAAGCTACCAATTAATTGTAGAAGGTTGAAACAAGCACCGTTTGATTGAACAGAAATTTTTCTATTAAATACATCCTACCTTTATAACGTTTTAGCAATGTAAACATAAAAAAAAAAAACAAAAAAATAAGCAAGTTTAAAGATAGTTGTTATTCCTTGATAAATACCAATTTCAAACTTTATTCTTGAGCTTGCTATTAATTGTAGAAGGTTGAAACAAGTACCATTTAGTTGAACAGAAAATTTTCTATCAAATACATCCTACTTTTATAACGTTTTAGCAATGTAAATATAAAAAAATCAAAAAAATACGCAAGTTTAAATATAATCGTTATTTCTTGATAAATACCAATTTCAAACTTCATTCTTGAGTTTGCTATTAATCGTAGAAAGTTGAAACAAAAACCATTTGATTGAGCAGAGAATTTTCTATCAAATACATCCTACTTTTATAACGTTTTAGCAATGTAAATATAAAAAAATCAAAAAAATACGCAAGTTTAAAGATAGTCGTTATTCCTTGATAAATACCAATTTCAAACTTTATTTTTGAGCTTGCTATTAATTGTAGAAGGTTGAAACAAACACCATTTAATTGAACAGAATTTTTTCTATCAAATACATTCTACTTTTATAACGTTTCGATAATGTACATATAAAAAAAATCAAAAAAATACGCAAGTTTAAACTAAGTCGTTATTCCTTGATAAATACCAACTTCAAACTTCATTCTTGAGCTTGCTATTTATTGTAAAAGGTTGAAACAAGTACCATTTGATTGAACAGAAAATTTTCTATCAAATACATCCTACTTTTATAACGTTTCGATAATGTAAATATAAAAAAATCAAAAAAATACGCAAGTTTAAAGATAGTCGTTATTCCTTAATAAATTCCAATTTCAAACTTCATTCTTGAGCTTGCTATTAATCGTAGAAAGTTGAAGCAAGCATCACTCGATTAGGCAAAAAATTTTCTATCAAATACGTTCTACCTTTATAACGTTTTAGCAATGTAAATAAAAAAAAATCAAAAAAATACGCAAGTTTAAAGATAGTCGTTATTCCTTGATAAATACCAATTTCAAACTTTATTCTTAAGCTTGCAATTAATTATAGAAGGTTGAAACAAGCACCATTTGATTGAACAGAAATTTTTCTATTAAATACATCCTACTTTTATAACGTTTTAGCAATGTAAACATAAAAAAAATCAAAAAAATACGCAAGTTTAAAGATAGTCGTTATTCCTTGATAAATACCAATTTCAAACTTCATTCTTGAGCTTGCTAATAATTGTAGAATGTTGAAACAAGTACCATTTGATTGAACAGAAATTTTTCTATCAAATACGTCTTACTTTTATAGAGTTTTAGCAATGTAGTTATAAAAAAATCAAAAAAATACGCAAGTTTAAATATAGTCGTTATTCCTTGATAAATACCAACTTCAAACTTTATTCTTAAGCTACCAATTAATTGTAGAAGGTTGAAACAAGCACCGTTTGATTGAACAGAAATTTTTCTATTAAATACATCCTACCTTTATAACGTTTTAGCAATGTAAACATAAAAAAAAACAAAAAAATAAGCAAGTTTAAAGATAGTCGTTATTCCTTGATAAATACCAATTTCAAACTTCATTCTTGAGCTTGCTAATAATTGTAGAATGTTGAAACAAGTACCATTTGATTGAGCAGAAATTTTTCTATTAAATACATCCTACTTTTATAACGTTTTAGCAATGTAAACATAAAAAAAATCAAAAAAATACGCAAGTTTAAAGATAGTCGTTATTCCTTGATAAATACCAATTTCAAACTTCATTCTTGAGCTTGCTAATAATTGTAGAATGTTGAAACAAGTACCATTTGATTGAACAGAAATTTTTCTATCAAATACATTGTACTTTTATAACGTTTTAGCAATGTAAATAAAAAAAATCAAAAAAATACGCAAGTTAAAAGATAGTCGTTATGCCTTGATAAATACCAAATTCAAACTTCATTCTTGAGCTTGCTATTAATTGTAGAAGGTTAAAACAAATACTATTCGATTAAGCAGGAAATTTTCTATCAAATACATCTTACTTTTATAACGTTTCAATAATGTAAATATAAAAAAAAATTAAAAAAATACGCAAGTTTAAAGTAAGTCGTTATTCCTTGATAAATACCAAATTCAAACTTCATTCTTGAGCTTGCTATTTATTGTAAAAGGTTGAAACAAGTACCGTTTGATTGAACAGAAACTTTTCTATCAAATACATCCTACTTTTATAACGCTTTAGCAATGTAAATATAAAAAAAATCAAAAAAATACGCAAGTTTAAAGATAGTCGTTATTCCTTGATAAATACCAATTTCAAACTTCATTCTTAAGCTTGCTATTAATTTTAGAAGGTTGAAGCAAATAATAATTGATTGAACAGAAATTTTTCTATCAAATACATCTTACTTTTATAACGTTTTAGCAATGTAATTATGAAAAAAGTCAAAAAAATGCGCAAGTTTAAATATAGTCGTTATTCCTTGATAAATACCAATTTCAAACTTTATTCTTGAACTTGCTATTAATTGTAGAAGGTTGAAACCAATACTATTCGATTGAGCAGGAAATTTTCTATCAAATACGTCCTATTTTTATAACGTTTTAGCAATGTAATTATAAAAAAATCAAAAAAATACGCAAGTTTAAAGATAGTCGTTATTCCTTAATAAATACCAATTTCAAACTCCATTCTTGAGCTTGCTATTAATCGTAGAAAGTTGAAACAAATACCATTTAATTGAACAGAATTTTTTCTATCAAATACGTCCTATTTTTATAACGTTTTAGCAATGTAATTATAAAAAAAATCAAAAAAATACGCAAGTTTAAATATAGTCGTTATTCCTTGATAAATACCAATTTCAAACTTCATTTTTGAGCTTGCTATTAATCGTAGAAAGTTGAAACAAAAACCATTTGATTAAGCAGAGAATTTTCTATCAAATACATCCTACTTTTATAACGTTTTAGCAATGTAAATATACAAAAATCAAAAAAATACGCAAGTTTAAAAATAGTCGTTATTCCTTGATAAATACCAATTTGAAACTTTATTCTTGAGCTTGCTATTAATTGTAGAAGGTTGAAGCAAGTACCATTTAATTGAACAGAAATTTTTCTATCAAATACGTCCTACTTTTGTAACGTTTTAGCAATGTAATTATAAAAAAAATCAAAAAAATACGCAAGTTTAAAGATAGTCGTTATTCCTTAATAAATACCAATTTCAAACTTCATTCTTGAGCTTGCTATTAATTGTTGAAGATTGAAGCAAAAACCATTTGATTGAACAGAGAATTTTCTATCAAATACATCCTACTTTTATAACGTTTTAGCAATGTAAATATAAAAAAATCAAAAAAATACGCAAGTTTAAATATAATCGTTATTCCTTGATAAATACCAATTTCAAACTTCATTCTTGAGCTTGCTATTAATCGTAGAAAGTTGAAACAAAAACCATTTGATTGAGCAGAGAATTTTCTATCAAATACGTCCTACTTTTATAACGTTTTAGCAATGTAAATATAAAAAAATCAAAAAAATACGCAAGTTTAAAGATAGTCGTTATTCCTTGATAAATACCAATTTCAAACTTTATTTTTGAGCTTGCTATTAATTGTAGAAGGTTGAAACAAATACCATTTAATTGAACAGAATTTTTTCTATCAAATACGTCTTATTTTTATAACGTTTTTGCAATGTAATTATAAAAAAAATCAAAAAAATACGCAAGTTTAAAGATAGTCGTTATTCCTTAATAAATACCAATTTCAAACTCCATTTTTGAGCTTGCTATTAATCGTAGAAGGTTGAAACAAAAACCAGTTGATTGAACGGAGAATTTTCTATCAAATACATCCTACTTTTGTAACCTTTTTGGCAATGTAAATATAAAAAAATCAAAAAAATACGCAAGTTCAAAAATAGTCGTTATTCCTTGATAAATACCAATTTCAAACTTTATTTTTGAGCTTGCTATTAATTGTAGAAGGTTGAAACAAATACGTTTTAATTGAACAAAATTTTTTCTATCAAATACATTCTACTTTTATAACGTTTTAGCAATGTACATATAAAAAAAATCAAAAAAATACGCAAGTTTAAACTAAGTCGTTATTCCTTGATAAATACCAATTTCAAACTTCATTCTTGAGCTTGCTATTTATTGTAAAAGGTTGAAACAAGTACCATTTGATTGAACAGAAAATTTTCTATCAAATACATCCTACTTTTATAACGTTTCGATAATGTAAATATAAAAAAAATCAAAAAAATACGCAAGTTTAAAGATAGTCGTTATTCCTTAATAAATTCCAATTTCAAACTTCATTCTTGAGCTTGCTATTAATCGTAGAAAGTTGAAGCAAGCATCACTCGATTAGGCAAAAAATTTTCTATCAAATACGTTCTACCTTTATAACGTTTTAGCAATGTAAATAAAAAAAAATCAAAAAAATACGCAAGTTTAAAGATAGTCGTTATTCCTTGATAAATACCAATTTCAAACTTCATTCTTAAGCTTGCTATTAATTATAGAAGGTTGAAACAAGTACCATTTGATTGAACAGAAATTTTTCTATCAAATGCATCCTACTTTTATAACGTTTTAGCAATGTAAATAAAAAAAAAATTAAAAAAATACGCAAGTTCAAAGATAGTCGTTATTCCTTGATAAATACCAATTTCAAACTTTATTCTTAAGCTTGCAATTAATTATAGAAGGTTGAAACAAGTACCATTTGATTGAACAGAAATTTTTCTATTAAATACATCCTACTTTTATAACGTTTTAGCAATGTAAACATAAAAAAAATCAAAAAAATACGCAAGTTTAAAGATAGTCGTTATTCCTTGATAAATACCAATTTCAAACTTCATTTTTGAGCTTGCTAATAATTGTAGAATGTTGAAACAAGTACCATTTGATTGAACAAAAATTTTTCTATTAAATACATCCTACTTGTATAACGTTTTAGCAATGTAAACATAAAAAAAATCAAAAAAAATACGCAAGTTTAAAGATAGTCTTTATTCCTTGATAAATACCAATTTCAAACTTCATTCTTAAGCTTGCTAATAACTGCAGAATGTTGAAACAAGTACCATTTGATTGAACAGAAATTTTTCTATCAAATACGTCTTACTTTTATAGAGTTTTAGCAATGTAATTATAAAAAAATCAAAAAAATACGCAAGTTTAAATATAGTCGTTATTCCTTAATAAATACCAATTTCAAACTTCATTCTTGAGCTTGCTATTAATCGTAGAAGGTTGAGACAAAAACCATTTGATTGAGCAGAGAATTGTCTATTAAATACATCCTACTTTTATAACGTTTTAGCAATGTAAATATAAAAAAATCAAAAAAATACGCAAGTTTAAATATAGTCGTTATTCCTTGATAAATACCAATTTCAAACTTTATTCTTGAGCTTGCTATTTATTGTAAAAGGTTGAAACTAGTACCATTTGATTGAACAGAAAATTTTCTATCAAATACATCCTACTTTTATAACGTTTCGATAATGTAAATATAAAAAAAATCAAAAAAATGCGCAAGTTTAAAGATAGTCGTTATTCCTTAATAAATTCCAATTTCAAACTTTATTTTTGAGCTTGCTATTAATTGTAGAAAATTGAAGCAAGCACCACTCGATTAAGCAAAAAATTTGCTATCAAATACATTCTACCTTTATAACGTTTTAGCAACGTAAATATAAAAAAAAAACAAAAAAATACGCAAGTTTAAAGATAGTCGTTATTCCTTGATAAATATCAATTTCAAACTTCATTCTTAAGCTTGCTATTAACTATAGAAGGTTGAAACAAGTACCATTTGATTGAACAGAAATTTTTCTATCAAATACATCCTACCTTTATAACGTTTTAGCAATGTAAATAAAAAAAAATCAAAAAAATACGCAAGTTTAAAGATAGTCGTTATTCCTTGATAAATACCAATTTCAAACTTCATTCTTAAGCTTGCTATTAATTATAGAAGGTTGAAACAAGTATCATTTGATTGAACAGAAATTTTTCTATTAAATACATCCTACTTTTATAACGTCTTAGCAATGTAAACATAAAAAAAATCAAAAAAATACGCAAGTTTAAAGATAGTCGTTATTCCTTGATAAATACCAATTTCAAACTTCATTCTTGAGCTTGCTATTAATTGTAGAATGTTGAAACAAGTACCATTTGATTGAACAGAAATTTTTCTATTAAATACATCCTACTTTTATAACGTTTTAGCAATGTAAACATAAAAAAAATCAAAAAAATAAGCAAGTTTAAAGATGGTCGTTATTCCTTGATAAATACCAATTTCAAACTTGATTCTTGAGCTTGCTAATAATTGTAGAATGTTGAAACAAGTACCATTTGATTGAGCAGAAATTTTTCTATTAAATACATCCTACTTTTATAACGCTTTAGCAATGTAAACATAAAAAAAATCAAAAAAAATACGCAAGTTTAAAGATAGTCGTTATTCCTTGATAAATACCAATTTCAAACTTCATTCTTGAGCTTGCTAATAATTCTAGAATGTTGAAACAAGTACCATTTGATTGAACAGAAATTTTTCTATTAAATACATCCTACCTTTATAACGTTTTAGCAATGTAAATAAAAAAAAATCAAAAAAATACGCAAGTTTAAAGATAGTCGTTATTCCTTGATAAATACCAATTTCAAACTTCATTCTTAAGCTTGCTATTAATTATAGAAGGTTGAAACAAGTACCATTTGATTGAACAGAAATTTTTCTATCAAATGCATCCTACTTTTATAACGTTTTAGCAATGTAAATAAAAAAAAAATTAAAAAAATACGCAAGTTCAAAGATAGTCGTTATTCCTTGATAAATACCAATTTCAAACTTTATTCTTAAGCTTGCAATTAATTATAGAAGGTTGAAACAAGCACCATTTGATTGAACAGAAATTTTTCTATTAAATACATCCTACTTTTATAACGTTTTAGCAATGTAAACATAAAAAAAATCAAAAAAATACGCAAGTTTAAAGATAGTCGTTATTCCTTGATAAATACCAATTTCAAACTTCATTCTTGAGCTTGCTAATAATTGTAGAATGTTGAAACAAGCACCATTTGATTGAACAAAAATTTTTCTATTAAATACATCCTACTTGTATAACGTTTTAGCAATGTAAACATAAAAAAAATCAAAAAAAATACGCAAGTTTAAAGATAGTCTTTATTCCTTGATAAATACCAATTTCAAACTTCATTCTTAAGCTTGCTAATAACTGCAGAATGTTGAAACAAGTACCATTTTATTGAACAGAAATTTTTCTATCAAATACGTCTTACTTTTATAGAGTTTTAGCAATGTAATTATAAAAAAATCAAAAAAATACGCAAGTTTAAATATAGTCGTTATTCCTTAATAAATACCAATTTCAAACTTCATTCTTGAGCTTGCTATTAATCGTAGAAGGTTGAGACAAAAACCATTTGATTGAGCAGAGAATTGTCTATCAAATACATCCTACTTTTATAACGTTTCGATAATGTAAATATAAAAAAAATCAAAAAAATGCGCAAGTTTAAAGATAGTCGTTATTCCTTAATAAATTCCAATTTCAAACTTTATTTTTGAGCTTGCTATTAATTGTAGAAAATTGAAGCAAGCACCACTCGATTAAGCAAAAAATTTTCTATCAAATACATTCTACCTTTATAACGTTTTAGCAACGTAAATATAAAAAAAAAACAAAAAAATACGCAAGTTTAAAGATAGTCGTTATTCCTTGATAAATACCAATTTCAAACTTTATTCTTGAACTTGCTATTAATTGTAGAAGGTTGAAACCAATACTATTCGATTGAGCAGGAAATTTTCTATCAAATACGTCCTATTTTTATAACGTTTTAGCAATGTAATTATAAAAAAATCAAAAAAATACGCAAGTTTAAAGATAGTCGTTATTCCTTAATAAATACCAATTTCAAACTCCATTCTTGAGCTTGCTATTAATCGTAGAAGGTTGAAACAAATACCATTTAATTGAACAGAATTTTTTCTATCAAATACGTCCTATTTTTATAACGTTTTAGCAATGTGATTATAAAAAAAATCAAAAAAATACGCAAGTTTAAATATAGTCGTTATTCCTTGATAAATACCAATTTCAAACTTCATTCTTAAGCTTGCTATTAATTTTAGAAGGTTGAAACAAATAATATTTGATTGAACAGAAATTTTTCTATCAAATACATCTTACTTTTATAACGTTTTAGCAATGTAATTATAAAAAAAGTCAAAAAAATGCGCAAGTTTAAATATAGTCGTTATTCCTTGATAAATACCAATTTCAAACTTTATTCTTGAACTTGCTATTAATTGTAGAAGGTTGAAACCAATACTATTCGATTGAGCAGGAAATTTTCTATCAAATACGTCCTATTTTTATAACGTTTTAGCAATGTAATTATAAATAAATCAAAAAAATACGCAAGTTTAAAGATAGTCGTTATTCCTTAATAAATACCAATTTCAAACTCCATTCTTGAGCTTGCTATTAATCGTAGAAGGCTGAAACAAATACCATTTAATTGAACAGAATTTTTTCTATCAAATACGTCTTATTTTTATAACGTTTTAGCAATGTAATTATAAAAAAAATCAAAAAAATACGCAAGTTTAAATATAGTCGTTATTCCTTGATAAATACCAATTTCAAACTTCATTTTTGAGCTTGCTATTAATCGTAGAAAGTTGAGGCAAGCACCACTCGATTAAGCAAAAAATTTTCTATTAAATACATCCTACTTTTATAACGCTTTAGCAATGTAAATATAAAAAAAATCAAAAAAATACGCATGTTTAAAGATAGTCGTTATTCCTTGATAAATACCAATTTCAAACTTCATTCTTAAGCTTGCTATTAATTATAGAAGGTTGAAGCAAGTACCGTTTGATTGAACAGAAAATTTTCTGTCAAATACATCCTACATTTATAACGTTTCAATAATGTAAATATAAAAAAAATCAAAAAAATACGCAAGTTTAAAGATAGTCGTTATTCCTTAATAAATTCCAATTTCAAACTTCATTCTTGAGCTTGCTATTAATTGTAGAAAGTTGAGGCAAGCACCACTCGATTAAGCAAAAAATTTTCTATTAAATACATCCTACTTTTATAACGCTTTAGCAATGTAAATATAAAAAAAATCAAAAAAATACGCATGTTTAAAGATAGTCGTTATTCCTTGATAAATACCAACTTCAAACTTCATTCTTAAGCTTGCTATTAATTTTAGAAGGTTGAAACAAATAATAATTGATTGAACAAAAATTTTTCTATCAAATACATCTTACTTTTATAACGTTTTAGCAATGTAATTATAAAAAAAGTCAAAAAAATACGCAAGTTTAAATATAGTCGTTATTCCTTGATAAATACCAATTTCAAACTTTATATTTAAGCTTGCTATTAATTGTAGAAGGTTGAAACAAATACCATTTAATTGAACATAATTTTTTCTATCAAATACGTCCTATTTTTATAACGTTTTAGCAATGTAATTATAAAAAAAATCAAAAAAATACGCAAGTTTAAAGATAGTCGTTATTCCTTAATAAATACCAATTTCAAACTCCATTCTTGAGCTTGCTATTAATCGTAGAAGGTTGAAACAAAAACCATTTGATTGAACGGAAAATTTTCTATCAAATACATTCTACTTTTATAACGTTTTAGCAATGTAAATATAAAAAAAATCAAAAAAATACGCAAGTTCAAAGATAGTCGTTATTCCTTGATAAATACCAATTTCAAACTTTATTTTTGAGCTTGCTATTAATTGTAGAAGGTTGAAACAAATACCATTTAATTGAACAGAATTTTTTCTATCAAATACGTCCTATTTTTATAACGTTTTAGCAATGTAATGATAAAAAAAATCAAAAAAATACGCAAGTTTAAAGATAGTCGTTATTCCTTGATAAATACCAATTTCAAACTTTATTCTTGAGCTTGCTATTAATTGTAGAAGGTTGAGACAAGTACCATTTAATTGAACAAAAATTTTTCTATCAAATACGTCCTACTTTTATAACGTTTTAGCAATGTAAATATAAAAAAAATCAAAAAAATACGCAAGTTTAAAGATAGTCGTTATTCCTTGATAAATACCAATTTCAAACTTCATTCTTAAGCTTGCTATTAATTATAGAAGGTTGAAGCAAGTACCGTTTGATTGAACAGAAAATTTTCTGTCAAATACATCCTACATTTATAACGTTTCAATAATGTAAATATAAAAAAAATCAAAAAAATACGCAAGTTTAAAGATAGTCGTTATTCCTTAATAAATTCCAATTTCAAACTCCATTCTTGAGCTTGCTATTAATCGTAGAAGGTTGAAACAAAAACCATTTAATTAAACAGAGAATTTTCTATTAAATAGATCCTACTTTTATAACGTTTTAGCAATGTAAATATAAAAAAATCAAAAAAATACGCAAGTTTAAATATAGTCGTTATTCCTTGATAAATACCAATTTCAAACTTCATTCTTGAGCTTGCTATTAATCGTAGAAAGTTGAAACAAAAACCATTTGATTAAGCAGAGAATTTCCTATCAAATACATCCTACTTTTATAACGTTTTAGCAATGTAAATATACAAAAATCAAAAAAATACGCAAGTTTAAAAATAGTCGTTATTCCTTGATAAATACCAATTTCAAACTTTATTTTTGAGCTCGCTATTAATTGTAGAAGGTTGAAACAAATACCATTTAATTGAACAGAATTTTTTCTATCAAATACGTCCTATTTTTATAACGTTTTAGCAATGTAATGACAAAAAAAATCAAAAAAATACACAAGTTTAAAGATAGTCGTTATTCCTTAATAAATTCCAACTTCAAACTTCATTCTTGAGTTTGCTATTAATCGTAGAAAGTTGAAACAAATACCATTTAATTGAACAGAATTTTTTCTATCAAATACGTCCTATTTTTATAACGTTTTAGCAATGTAATTATAAAAAAAATCAAAAAAATACGCAAGTTTAAAGATAGTCGTTATTCCTTAATAAATACCAATTTCAAACTCCATTCTTGAGCTTGCTATTAATCGTAGAAGGTTGAAACAAATACCATTTAATTGAGCAGAATTTTTTCTATCAAATACGTCTTATTTTTATAACGTTTTAGCAATGTAATGATAAAAAAAATCAAAAAAATACGCAAGTTTAAAGATAGTCGTTATTCCTTAATAAATACCAATTTCAAACTCCATTCTTGAGGTTGCTATTAATCGTAGAAGGTTGAAACAAAAACCATTTAATTAAACAGAGAATTTTCTATTAAATAGATTCTACTTTTATAACGTTTTAGCAATGTAAATATAAAAAAATCAAAAAAATACGCAAGTTTAAATATAGTCGTTATTCTTTGATAAATACCAATTTCAAACTTCATTCTTAGGCTTGCTATTAATTTTAGAAGGTTGAAACAAATAATAGTTGATTGAACAGAAATTTTTCTATCAAATACATCTTACTTTTATAACGTTTTAGCAATGTAATTATAAAAAAAGTCAAAAAAATGCGCAAGTTTAAATATAGTCGTTATTCCTTGATAAATACCAATTTCAAACTTTATTCTTGAACTTGCTATTAATTGTAGAAGGTTGAAACCAATACTATTCGATTGAGCAGGAAATTTTCTATCAAATACGTCCTATTTTTATAACGTTTTAGTAATGTAATTATAAAAAAATCAAAAAAATACGCAAGTTTAAAGATAGTCGTTATTCCTTAATAAATACCAATTTCAAACTCCATTCTTGAGCTTGCTATTAATCGTAGAAGGTTGAAACAAATACCATTTAATTGAACAGAATTTTTTCTATCAAATACGTCTTATTTTTATAACGTTTTAGCAATGTAATTATAAAAAAAATCAAAAAAATACGCAAGTTTAAATATAGTCGTTATTCCTTGATAAATACCAATTTCAAACTTCATTTTTGAGCTTGCTATTAATCGTAGAAAGTTGAAACAAAAACCATTTGATTAAGCAGAGAATTTTCTATCAAATACATCCTACTTCTATAACGTTTTAGCAATGTAATTATAAAAAAATCAAAAAAATACACAAGTTTAAAGATAGTCGTTATTCCTTAATAAATACCAATTTCAAACTCCATTCTTGAGCTTGCTATTAATCGTAGAAGGTTGAAACAAATACCATTTAATTGAACAGAATTTTTTCTATCAAATACGTCTTATTTTTATAACGTTTTAGCAATGTAATTATAAAAAAAATCAAAAAAATACGCAAGTTTAAAAATAGTCGTTATTCCTTGATAAATACCAATTTCAAACTTTATTCTTGAGCTTGCTATTAATTGTAGAAGGTTGAAACAAGTACCATTTATTTGAACAAAAATTTTTCTATCAAATACGTCCTACTTTTATAACGTTTTAGCAATGTAAATATAAAAAAAATCAAAAAAATACGCAAGTTTAAAGATAGTCGTTATTCCTTGATAAATACCAATTTCAAACTTCATTCTTAAGCTTGCTATTAATTATAGAAGGTTGAAGCAAGTACCGTTTGATTAAACAGAAAATTTTCTGTCAAATACATCCTACATTTATAACGTTTCAATAATGTAAATATAAAAAAAATCAAAAAAATACGCAAGTTTAAAGATAGTCGTTATTCCTTAATAAATTCCAATTTCAAACTTCATTCTTGAGCTTGCTATTAACTGTAGAAAGTTGAGGCAAGCACCACTCGATTAAGCAAAAAATTTTCTATCAAATACATCCTACTTTTATAACGCTTTAGCAATGTAAATATAAAAAAAATCAAAAAAATACGCATGTTTAAAGATAGTCGTTATTCCTTGATAAATACCAACTTCAAACTTCATTCTTAAGCTTGCTATTAATTTTAGAAGGTTGAAACAAATAATAATTGATTGAACAGAAATTTTTCTATCAAATACATCTTACTTTGATAACGTTTTAGCAATGTAATTATAAAAAAAGTCAAAAAAATACGCAAGTTTAAATATAGTCGTTATTCCTTGATAAATACCAATTTCAAACTTTATATTTAAGCTTGCTATTAATTGTAGAAGGTTGAAACAAATACCATTTAATTGAACATAATTTTTTCTATCAAATACGTCCTATTTTTATAACGTTTTAGCAATGTAATTATAAAAAAAATCAAAAAAATACGCAAGTTTAAAGATAGTCGTTATTCCTTAATAAATACCAATTTCAAACTCCATTCTTGAGCTTGCTATTAATCGTAGAAGGTTGAAACAAAAACCATTTGATTGAACGGAAAATTTTCTATCAAATACATTCTACTTTTATAACGTTTTAGCAATGTAAATATAAAAAAAATCAAAAAAATACGCAAGTTCAAAGATAGTCGTTATTCCTTGATAAATACCAATTTCAAACTTTATTTTTGAGCTTGCTATTAATTGTAGAAGGTTGAAACAAATACCATTTAATTGAACAGAATTTTTTCTATCAAATACGTCCTATTTTTATAACGTTTTAGCAATGTAATGATAAAAAAAAATCAAAAAAATACGCAAGTTTAAAGATAGTCGTTATTCCTTAATAAATACCAATTTCAAACTCCATTCTTGAGCTTGCTATTAATCGTAGAAGGTTGAAACAAAAACCATTTAATTAAACAGAGAATGTTCTATTAAATAGATCTACTTTTATAACGTTTTAGCAATGTAAATATAAAAAAATCAAAAAAATACGCAAGTTTAAATATAGTCGTTATTCCTTGATAAATACCAATTTCAAACTTCATCCTTGAGCTTGCTATTAATCGTAGAAAGTTGAAACAAAAACCATTTGATTAAGCAGAGAATTTTCTATCAAATACATCCTACTTTTATAACGTTTTAGCAATGTAAATATACAAAAATCAAAAAAATACGCAAGTTTAAAAATAGTCGTTATTCCTTGATAAATACCAATTTCAAACTTTATTTTTGAGCTCGCTATTAATTGTAGAAGGTTGAAACAAATACCATTTAATTGTACAGAATTTTTTCTATTAAATACGTCTTATTTTTATAACGTTTTAGCAATGTAATGACAAAAAAAATCAAAAAAATACGCAAGTTTAAAGATAGTCGTTATTCCTTAATAAATACCAATTTCAAACTCTATTCTTGAGCTTGCTATTAATCGTAGAAAGTTGAAACAAAAACCATTTGATTGAACAGAGAATTTTCTATTAAATAGATCCTACTTTTATAACGCTTTAGCAATGTAAATATACAAAAATCAAAAAAATACGCAAGTTTAAAAATAGTCGTTATTCCTTGATAAATACCAATTTCAAACTTTATTTTTGAGCTCGCTATTAATTGTAGAAGGTTGAAACAATTACCATTTAATTGAACAAAAATTTTTCTATCAATTACGTCCTACTTTTATAACGTTTTAGCAATGTAAATATAAAAAAAATCAAAAAAATACGCAAGTTTAAAGATAGTCGTTATTCCTTGATAAATACCAATTTCAAACTTTATTCTTGAGCTTGCTATTAATTGTAGAAGGTTGAGACAAGTACCATTTAATTGAACAAAAATTTTTCTATCAAATACGTCCTACTTTTATAACGTTTTAGCAATGTAAATATAAAAAAAATCAAAAAAATACGCAAGTTTAAAGATAGTCGTTATTCCTTGATAAATACAAATTTCAAACTTCATTCTTAAGCTTGCTATTAATTATAGAAGGTTGAAGCAAGTACCGTTTGATTGAACAGAAAATTTTCTGTCAAATACATCCTACTTTTATAACGTTTCAATAATGTAAATATAAAAAAAATCAAAAAAATACGCAAGTTTAAAGATAGTCGTTATTCCTTAATAAATACCAATTTCAAACTCCATTCTTGAGCTTGCTATTAATCGTAGAAGGTTGAAACAAAAACCATTTGATTGAGCGGAGAATTTTCTATCAAATACATTCTACTTTTATAACGTTTTAGCAATGTAAATATAAAAAAATCAAAAAAATACGCAAGTTCAAAGATAGTCGTTATTCCTTGATAAATACCAATTTCAAACTTAATTTTTGAGCTTGCTATTAATTGTAGAAGGTTGAAGCAAATACCATTTAATTGAACAGAATTTTTTCTATCAAATACGTCCTATTTTTATAACGTTTTAGCAATGTAATGATAAAAAAAATCAAAAAAATACGCAAGTTTAAAGATAGTCGTTATTCCTTAATAAATACCAATTTCAAACTCCATTCTTGAGCTTGCTATTAATCGTAGAAGGTTGAAACAAAAACCATTTAATTAAACAGAGAATTTTCTATTAAATAGATCCTACTTTTATAACGTTTTAGCAATGTAAATATAAAAAAATCAAAAAAATACGCAAGTTTAAATATAGTCGTTATTCCTTGATAAATACCAATTTCAAACTTCATTCTTGAGCTTGCTATTAATCGTAGAAAGTTGAAACAAAAACCATTTGGTTAAGCAGAGAATTTTCTATCAAATACATCCTACTTTTATAACGTTTTAGCAATGTAAAGATACAAAAATCAAAAAAATACGCAAGTTTAAAAATAGTCGTTATTCCTTGATAAATACCAATTTCAAACTTTATTTTTGAGCTCGCTATTAATTGTAGAAGGTTGAAACAAATACCATTTAATTGAACAAAATTTTTTCTATCAAATACGTCCTATTTTTATAACGTTTTAGCAATGTAATGACAAAAAAAATCAAAAAAATACGCAAGTTTAAAGATAGTCGTTATTCCTTAATAAATACCAATTTTAAACTCTATTCTTGAGCTTGCTATTAATCGTAGAAAGTTGAAACAAAAACCATTTAATTGAACAGAGAATTTTCTATTAAATAGATCCTACTTTTATAACGTTTTAGCAATGTAAATATAAAAAAATCAAAAAAATACGCAAGTTTAAATATAGTCGTTATTCCTTGATAAATACCAATTTCAAACTTCATTCTTGAGCTTGCTATTAATCGTAGAAAGTTGAAACAAAAACCATTTGATTGAGCAGAAAATTTTCTAACAAAGACATTTTACTTTTATAACGTTTTAGCAATGTAAATATAAAAAAATCAAAAAAATACGCAAGTTTAAAGATAGTCGTTATTCCTTGATAAATACCAATTTCAAACTTTATTCTTGAGCTTGCTATTAACTGTAGAAAGTTGAAACCAATACTATTCGATTAAGCAGGAAATTTTCTATCAAATACATTCTACTTTTATAACGTTTTAGCAATGTACATATAAAAAAAAATCAAAAAAATACGCAAGTTTAAACTAAGTCGTTATTCCTTGATAAATACCAATTTCAAACTTCATTCTTGAGCTTGCTATTTATTGTAAAAGGTTGAAACAAGTACCATTTGATTGAAAAGAAAAATTTCTATCAAATACATCCTACTTTTATAACGTTTCGATAATGTAAATATAAAAAAAATTTAAAAAATACGCAAGTTTAAAGATAGTCGTTATTCCTTAATAAATTCCAATTCCAAACTTCATTCTTGAGCTTGCTATTAATCGTAGAAAGTTGAAGCAAGCATCACTCGATTAGGCAAAAAATTTTCTATCAAATACGTTCTACCTTTATAACGTTTTAGCAATGTAAATATAAAAAAAATCAAAAAAATACGCAAGTTTAAAGATAGTCGTTATTCCTTGATAAATACCAATTTCAAACTTCATTCTTAAGCTTGCTATTAATTATAGAAGGTTGAAACAAGTACCGTTTGATTGAGCAGAAAATTTTCTATCAAATACATCCTACCTTTATAACGTTTCAATAATGTAAATATAAAAAAAATCAAAAAAATACGCAAGTTTAAATATAGTCGTTATTCCTTGATAAATACCAATTTCAAACTTTATTCTTAAGCTTGCTATTAATTATAGAAGGTTGAAGCAAGTACCGTTTGATTGAACAGAAAATTTTCTGTCAAATACATCCTACTTTTATAACGTTTCAATAATGTAAATATAAAAAAAAATCAAAAAAATACGCAAGTTTAAAGATAGTCGTTATTCCTTAATAAATTCCAATTTCAAACTTCATTCTTGAGCTTCCTATTAATCGTAGAAAGTTAAGGCAAGCACCACTCAATTAAGCAAAAAATTTTCTATCAAATACATCCTACTTTTATAACGCTTTAGCAATGTAAATATAAAAAAAATCAAAAAAATACGCAAGTTTAAAGATAGTCGTTATTCCTTGATAAATACCAACTTCAAACTTCATTCTTAAGCTTGCTATTAATTTTAGAAGGTTGAAACAAATAATAATTGATTGAACAGAAATTTTTCTATCAAATACATCTTACTTTTATAACGTTTTAGCAATGTAATTATAAAAAAAGTCAAAAAAATACGCAAGTTTAAATATAGTCGTTATTCCTTGATAAATACCAATTTCAAACTTTATATTTAAGCTTGCTATTAATTGTAGAAGGTTGAAACAAATACCATTTAATTGAACATAATTTTTTCTATCAAATACGTCCTATTTTTATAACGTTTTAGCAATGTAATTATAAAAAAAATCAAAAAAATACGCAAGTTTAAAGATAGTCGTTATTCCTTAATAAATACCAATTTCAAACTCCATTCTTAAGCTTGCTATTAATCGTAGAAGGTTGAAACAAAAACCATTTGATTGAACGGAGAATTTTCTATCAAATGCATTCTACTTTTATAACGTTTTAGCAATGTAAATATAAAAAAATCAAAAAAATACGCAAGTTCAAAGATAGTCGTTATTCCTTGATAAATACCAATTTCAAACTCCATTCTTGAGCTTGCTATTAATCGTAGAAGGTTGAAACAAATACCATTTAATTGAACAGAATTTTTTCTATCAAATACGTTTTATTTTTATAACGTTTTAGCAATGTAATTATAAAAAAAATCAAAAAAATACGCAAGTTTAAATATTGTCGTTATTCCTTGATAAATACCAATTTCAAACTTCATTTTTGAGCTTGCTATTAATCGTAGAAAGTTGAAACAAATACCATTTAATTGAACAGAATTTTTTCTATCAAATACGTCCTATTTTTATAACGTTTTAGCAATGTAATTATAAAAAAAATCAAAAAAATACGCAAGTTTAAATATAGTCGTTATTCTTTGATAAATACCAATTTCAAACTTCATTCTTAAGCTTGCTATTAATTTTAGAAGGTTGAAACAAATAATAATTGATTGAACAGAAATTTTTCTATCAAATACATCTTACTTTTATAACGTTTTAGCAATGTAATTATAAAAAAAGTCAAAAAAATGCGCAAGTTTAAATATAGTCGTTATTCCTTGATAAATACCAATTTCAAACTTTATTCTTGAACTTGCTATTAATTGTAGAAGGTTGAAACCAATACTATTCGATTGAGCAGGAAATTTTCTATCAAATACGTCCTATTTTTATAACGTTTTAGCAATGTAATTATAAAAAAAATCAAAAAAATACGCATGTTTAAAGATAGTCGTTATTCCTTGATAAATACCAACTTCAAACTTCATTCTTAAGCTTGCTATTAATTTTAGAAGGTTGAAACAAATAATAATTGATTGAACAGAAATTTTTCTATCAAATACATCTTACTTTTATAACGTTTTAGCAATGTAATTATAAAAAAAGTCAAAAAAATACGCAAGTTTAAATATAGTCGTTATTCCTTGATAAATACCAATTTCAAACTTTATATTTAAGCTTGCTATTAATTGTAGAAGGTTGAAACAAATACCATTTAATTGAACATAATTTTTTCTATCAAATACGTCCTATTTTTATAACGTTTTAGCAATGTAATTATAAAAAAAATCAAAAAAATACGCAAGTTTAAAGATAGTCGTTATTCCTTAATAAATACCAATTTCAAACTCCATTCTTGAGCTTGCTATTAATCGTAGAAGGTTGAAACAAAAACCATTTGATTGAACGGAAAATTTTCTATCAAATACATTCTACTTTTATAACGTTTTAGCAATGTAAATATAAAAAAAATCAAAAAAATACGCAAGTTCAAAGATAGTCGTTATTCCTTGATAAATACCAATTTCAAACTTTATTTTTGAGCTTGCTATTAATTGTAGAAGGTTGAAACAAATACCATTTAATTGAACAGAATTTTTTCTATCAAATACGTCCTATTTTTATAACGTTTTAGCAATGTAATGATAAAAAAAATCAAAAAAATACGCAAGTTTAAAGATAGTCGTTATTCCTTAATAAATACCAATTTCAAACTCCATTCTTGAGCTTGCTATTAATCGTAGAAGGTTGAAACAAAAACCATTTAATTAAACAGAGAATTTTCTATTAAATAGATCTACTTTTATAACGTTTTAGCAATGTAAATATAAAAAAATCAAAAAAATACGCAAGTTTAAATATAGTCGTTATTCCTTGATAAATACCAATTTCAAACTTCATCCTTGAGCTTGCTATTAATCGTAGAAAGTTGAAACAAAAACCATTTGATTAAGCAGAGAATTTTCTATCAAATACATCCTACTTTTATAACGTTTTAGCAATGTAAATATACAAAAATCAAAAAAATACGCAAGTTTAAAAATAGTCGTTATTCCTTGATAAATACCAATTTCAAACTTTATTTTTGAGCTCGCTATTAATTGTAGAAGGTTGAAACAAATACCATTTAATTGAACAGAATTTTTTCTATCAAATACGTCTTATTTTTATAACGTTTTAGCAATGTAATGACAAAAAAAATCAAAAAAATACGCAAGTTTAAAGATAGTCGTTATTCCTTAATAAATACCAATTTCAAACTCTATTCTTGAGCTTGCTATTAATCGTAGAAAGTTGAAACAAAAACCATTTGATTGAACAGAGAATTTTCTATTAAATAGATCCTACTTTTATAACGTTTTAGCAATGTAAATATACAAAAATCAAAAAAATACGCAAGTTTAAAAATAGTCGTTATTCCTTGATAAATACCAATTTCAAACTTTATTTTTGAGCTCGCTATTAATTGTAGAAGGTTGAAACAATTACCATTTAATTGAACAAAAATTTTTCTATCAAATACGTCCTACTTTTATAACGTTTTAGCAATGTAAATATAAAAAAAATCAAAAAAATACGCAAGTTTAAAGATAGTCGTTATTCCTTGATAAATACCAATTTCAAACTTTATTCTTGAGCTTGCTATTAATTGTAGAAGGTTGAGACAAGTACCATTTAATTGAACAAAAATTTTTCTATCAAATACGTCCTACTTTTATAACGTTTTAGCAATGTAAATATAAAAAAAATTAAAAAAATACGCTAGTTTAAAGATAGTCGTTATTCCTTGATAAATACCAATTTCAAACTTCATTCTTAAGCTTGCTATTAATTATAGAAGGTTGAAGCAAGTACCGTTTGATTGAACAGAAAATTTTCTGTCAAATACATCCTACTTTTATAACGTTTCAATAATGTAAATATAAAAAAAATCAAAAAAATACGCAAGTTTAAATATAGTCGTTATTCCTTAATAAATTCCAATTTCAAACTTCATTCTTGAGCTTCCTATTAATCGTAGAAAGTTGAGGCAAGCACCACTCAATTAAGCAAAAAATTTTCTATCAAATACATCCTACTTTTATAACGCTTTAGCAATGTAAATATAAAAAAAATCAAAAAAATACTCAAGTTTAAAGATAGTCGTTATTCCTTGATAAATACCAATTTCAAACTTCATTCTTAAGCTTGCTATTAATTTTAGAAGGTTGAAACAAATAATAATTGATTAAACAGAAATTTCTCTATCAAATACATCTTACTTTTATAACGTTTTAGCAATGTAATTATAAAAAAAATTAAAAAAATACGCAAGTTTAAATATAGTCGTTATTCCTTGATAAATACCAATTTCAAACTTTATTCTTGAGCTTGCTATTAATTGTAGAAGGTTGAAACCAATACTATTCGATTGAGCAGGAAATTTTCTATCAAACACATCCTACTTTTATAACGTTTTAGCAATGTAAATATAAAAAAATCAAAAAAATACGCAAGTTTAAAGATAGTCGTTATTCCTTGATAAATACCAATTTCAAACTTTATTCTTGAGCTTGCTATTAATTGTAGATGGTTGGAACAAGTACCATTTAATTGAACAGAAATTTTTCTATCAAATACGTCCTACTTTTATAACGTTTTAACAATGTAAGTATAAAAAAATCAAAAAAATACGCAAGTTTAAAAATAGTCGTTATTCCTTAATAAATACCAATTTCAAACTTCATTCTTGAGCTTGCTATTAATTGTAGAAGATTGAAACAAAAACCGTTTGATTGAACAGAAAATTTTCTATCAAATATATCCTACTTTTATAACGTTTTTGCAATGTAAATATAAAAAAATCAAAAAAATACGCAAGTTTAAATATAATCGTTATTCCATGATAAATACCAACTTCAAACTTTATTCTTGAGCTTGCTATTAATTGTAGAAGGTTGAAACTAATATTGTTCGATTAAGCAGGAAATTTTCTATAAAATACATTTTACTTTTATAACGTTTTAGCAATGTAAATATAAAAAAATCAAAAAAAAACGCAAGTTTAAATATAGTCGTTATTCCTTGATAAATACCAATTTCAAACTTCATTCTTGAGCTTGCTATTAATTGTAGAAGGTTGAGACCAATACTATTTGATTGAGCAGAAAATTTTCTATCAAATACATTCTACTTTTATAAAGTTTTAGCAATGTAAATATAAAAAAAATCAAAAAAATACTCAAGTTTAAAGTAAGTCGTTATTCCTTGATAAATACCAATTTCAAACTTTATCCTTGAGCTTGCTATTTATTGTAAAAGGTTGAAACAAATATTATTCGATTGAGCAGAAAATTTTCTATCAAATACATTTTACTTTTATTACGTTTCAATGATGTAAATATAAAAAAAATCAGAAAAATACGTAAGTTTAAAGATAGTCGTTATTCCTTGATAAATACCAAATTCAAACTTCATTCTTGAGTTTGCTATTAACCGTTGAAGGTTGAAAAAAATACCGTTTGATTGAACAGAATTTTTTTTATCAAATGCATCTTACTTTTATAACGTTTCAGCAATGTAAATATAAAAAAAATCAAAAAAATACGCAAGTTCAAAGATAGTCGTTATTTCTTGATAAATACCAAATTCAAACTTTATTCTTGAGCTTGCTATTGATCGTAGATGGTTGAAACAAATTCCATTCGATTGAACAAAAAATTTTCTATCAAATACATCTTACTTTTATAAGGTTTTAGCAATGTAAATATAAAAAAAATTAAAAAAATACGCAAGTTTAAAGATAGTCTTTATTTCTTGATAAATACCAAATTCAAACTTTATTTTTGAGTTTGCTATTGATCGTAGATGGTTAAAGCAAATACTATTCGATTGAGCAGGTAATTTGCTATCACTTACATTCTACCTTTATAACGTTTCAACAATGTAAATATACAAAAAATCAAAAAAAAATACGCAAGATTAAAGATAGTCGTTATTCCTTGATAAATACCAATTTCAAACTTTATTCTTGAGCTTGCTGTTAATTGTAGAAAGCTGAAACAAGTACCATTTGATTAAACAGAAAATTTTCTATCAAATGCATCCTACTTATAACGTTATAGCAATGTAAGTACAAAAAAGTACCACTCGATTGAGCAAAAAATTTTCTATCAAACAAATTTTACCTTTATAACGTTTTATCAATGTAAATATAAAAAAAAGTAAAAAAATTCGCAAGTTTAAAGATAGTCGTTATCCCTTGATAAATAACAATTTCAAACTTCATTCTTGAGCTTGCTATTAATTGTAGAAGGTTGAAACCAATACCATTTGGTTGAACAGAAAATTTTCTATCAAACACATTATACCTTTATAACGTTTCAGGAATGTAAATTAAAATAAATCAAAAAAATACGCAAGTTTAAAGATAGTCGTTATTCCTTGATAAATACCAAATTTAAACTTTATTATTGAGGTTGCTATTGATTGTAGATGGTTGAAACAAATACTGCTTGATTGAGCAAAAAATTTGCTAACAGATACACCCTACTTTTATAACGTTTCAACAATGTCTACTTACAAAAATCAATAAAATACGCAAGTTTAAAGTAAGTCGTTATTAATTGATAAATACCAATTTCAAACTTTATTCTTGAGCTTGCTATTTATTGTAAAAGGTAGAAACAAGTACCATTTGTTTGAACAGAAAATTTTCTATCAAATACATCCTATTTTTATAACGTTTCAATAATGTAAATATAAAAAAAATCAAAAAAATACGCAAGTTTAAAGATAGTCGTTATTCCTTAATAAATTCCAATTTCAAACTTCATTCTTGAGCTTGCTATTAATCGTATAAAGTTGAAGCAAGCACCGCTCGATTAAGCAAAAAATTTTCTATCAAATACGTCCTACTTTTATAACGTTTTAGCAATGTAAATATAAAAAAATCAAAAAAAAACGCAAGTTTAAATATAGTCGTTATTCCTTGATAAATACCAATTTCAAACTTCATTCTTGAGCTTGCTATTAATTGTAGAAGGTTGAGACCAATACTATTTGATTGAGCAGAAAATTTTCTATCAAATACATTCTACTTTTATAAAGTTTTAGCAATGTAAATATAAAAAAAATCAAAAAAATACTCAAGTTTAAAGTAAGTCGTTATTCCTTGATAAATACCAATTTCAAACTTTATTCTTGAGCTTGCTATTTATTGTAAAAGGTTGAAACAAATATTATTCGATTGAGCAGAAAATTTTCTATCAAATACATTTTACTTTTATTACGTTTCAATGATGTAAATATAAAAAAAATCAGAAAAATACGTAAGTTTAAAGATAGTCGTTATTCCTTGATAAATACCAAATTCAAACTTCATTCTTGAGTTTGCTATTAACCGTTGAAGGTTGAAAAAAATACCGTTTGATTGAACAGAATTTTTTTTATCAAATGCATCTTACTTTTATAACGTTTCAGCAATGTAAATATAAAAAAAATCAAAAAAATACGCAAGTTCAAAGATAGTCGTTATTTCTTGATAAATACCAAATTCAAACTTTATTCTTGAGCTTGCTATTGATCGTAGATGGTTGAAACAAATTCCATTCGATTGAACAAAAAATTTTCTATCAAATACATCTTACTTTTATAAGGTTTTAGCAATGTAAATATAAAAAAAATTAAAAAAATACGCAAGTTTAAAGATAGTCTTTATTTCTTGATAAATACCAAATTCAAACTTTATTTTTGAGTTTGCTATTGATCGTAGATGGTTAAAGCAAATACTATTCGATTGAGCAGGTAATTTGCTATCACTTACATTCTACCTTTATAACGTTTCAACAATGTAAATATACAAAAAATCAAAAAAAAAATACGCAAGATTAAAGATAGTCGTTATTCCTTGATAAATACCAATTTCAAACTTTATTCTTGAGCTTGCTGTTAATTGTAGAAAGTTGAAACAAGTACCATTTGATTAAACAGAAAATTTTCTATCAAATGCATCCTACTTATAACGTTATAGCAATGTAAGTATAAAAAAGTACCACTCGATTGAGCAAAAAATTTTCTATCAAACAAATTTTACCTTTATAACGTTTTATCAATGTAAATATAAAAAAAAGTAAAAAAATTCGCAAGTTTAAAGATAGTCGTTATCCCTTGATAAATAACAATTTCAAACTTCATTCTTGAGCTTGCTATTAATCGTAGAAAGTTGAAACAAATACCATTTAATTGAACAGAATTTTTTCTATCAAATACGTCCTATTTTTATAACGTTTTAGCAATGTAATTATAAAAAAAATCAAAAAAATACGCAAGTTTAAATATAGTCGTTATTCTTTGATAAATACCAATTTCAAACTTCATTCTTAAGCTTGCTATTAATTTTAGAAGGTTGAAACAAATAATAATTGATTGAACAGAAATTTTTCTATCAAATACATCTTACTTTTATAACGTTTTAGCAATGTAATTATAAAAAAAGTCAAAAAAATGCGCAAGTTTAAATATAGTCGTTATTCCTTGATAAATACCAATTTCAAACTTTATTCTTGAACTTGCTATTAATTGTAGAAGGTTGAAACCAATACTATTCGATTGAGCAGGAAATTTTCTATCAAATACGTCCTATTTTTATAACGTTTTAGCAATGTAATTATAAAAAAAATCAAAAAAATACGCATGTTTAAAGATAGTCGTTATTCCTTGATAAATACCAACTTCAAACTTCATTCTTAAGCTTGCTATTAATTTTAGAAGGTTGAAACAAATAATAATTGATTGAACAGAAATTTTTCTATCAAATACATCTTACTTTGATAACGTTTTAGCAATGTAATTATAAAAAAAGTCAAAAAAATACGCAAGTTTAAATATAGTCGTTATTCCTTGATAAATACCAATTTCAAACTTTATATTTAAGCTTGCTATTAATTGTAGAAGGTTGAAACAAATACCATTTAATTGAACATAATTTTTTCTATCAAATACGTCCTATTTTTATAACGTTTTAGCAATGTAATTATAAAAAAAATCAAAAAAATACGCAAGTTTAAAGATAGTCGTTATTCCTTAATAAATACCAATTTCAAACTCCATTCTTGAGCTTGCTATTAATCGTAGAAGGTTGAAACAAAAACCATTTGATTGAACGGAAAATTTTCTATCAAATACATTCTACTTTTATAACGTTTTAGCAATGTAAATATAAAAAAAATCAAAAAAATACGCAAGTTCAAAGATAGTCGTTATTCCTTGATAAATACCAATTTCAAACTTTATTTTTGAGCTTGCTATTAATTGTAGAAGGTTGAAACAAATACCATTTAATTGAACAGAATTTTTTCTATCAAATACGTCCTATTTTTATAACGTTTTAGCAATGTAATGATAAAAAAAATCAAAAAAATACGCAAGTTTAAAGATAGTCGTTATTCCTTAATAAATACCAATTTCAAACTCCATTCTTGAGCTTGCTATTAATCGTAGAAGGTTGAAACAAAAACCATTTAATTAAACAGAGAATTTTCTATTAAATAGATCTACTTTTATAACGTTTTAGCAATGTAAATATAAAAAAATCAAAAAAATACGCAAGTTTAAATATAGTCGTTATTCCTTGATAAATACCAATTTCAAACTTCATCCTTGAGCTTGCTATTAATCGTAGAAAGTTGAAACAAAAACCATTTGATTAAGCAGAGAATTTTCTATCAAATACATCCTACTTTTATAACGTTTTAGCAATGTAAATATACAAAAATCAAAAAAATACGCAAGTTTAAAAATAGTCGTTATTCCTTGATAAATACCAATTTCAAACTTTATTTTTGAGCTCGCTATTAATTGTAGAAGGTTGAAACAAATACCATTTAATTGAACAGAATTTTTTCTATCAAATACGTCTTATTTTTATAACGTTTTAGCAATGTAATGACAAAAAAAATCAAAAAAATACGCAAGTTTAAAGATAGTCGTTATTCCTTAATAAATACCAATTTCAAACTCTATTCTTGAGCTTGCTATTAATCGTAGAAAGTTGAAACAAAAACCATTTGATTGAACAGAGAATTTTCTATTAAATAGATCCTACTTTTATAACGTTTTAGCAATGTAAATATACAAAAATCAAAAAAATACGCAAGTTTAAAAATAGTCGTTATTCCTTGATAAATACCAATTTCAAACTTTATTTTTGAGCTCGCTATTAATTGTAGAAGGTTGAAACAATTACCATTTAATTGAACAAAAATTTTTCTATCAAATACGTCCTACTTTTATAACGTTTTAGCAATGTAAATATAAAAAAAATCAAAAAAATACGCAAGTTTAAAGATAGTCGTTATTCCTTGATAAATACCAATTTCAAACTTTATTCTTGAGCTTGCTATTAATTGTAGAAGGTTGAGACAAGTACCATTTAATTGAACAAAAATTTTTCTATCAAATACGTCCTACTTTTATAACGTTTTAGCAATGTAAATATAAAAAAAATTAAAAAAATACGCTAGTTTAAAGATAGTCGTTATTCCTTGATAAATACCAATTTCAAACTTCATTCTTAAGCTTGCTATTAATTATAGAAGGTTGAAGCAAGTACCGTTTGATTGAACAGAAAATTTTCTGTCAAATACATCCTACTTTTATAACGTTTCAATAATGTAAATATAAAAAAAATCAAAAAAATACGCAAGTTTAAATATAGTCGTTATTCCTTAATAAATTCCAATTTCAAACTTCATTCTTGAGCTTCCTATTAATCGTAGAAAGTTGAGGCAAGCACCACTCAATTAAGCAAAAAATTTTCTATCAAATACATCCTACTTTTATAACGCTTTAGCAATGTAAATATAAAAAAAATCAAAAAAATACTCAAGTTTAAAGATAGTCGTTATTCCTTGATAAATACCAATTTCAAACTTCATTCTTAAGCTTGCTATTAATTTTAGAAGGTTGAAACAAATAATAATTGATTAAACAGAAATTTCTCTATCAAATACATCTTACTTTTATAACGTTTTAGCAATGTAATTATAAAAAAAATTAAAAAAATACGCAAGTTTAAATATAGTCGTTATTCCTTGATAAATACCAATTTCAAACTTTATTCTTGAGCTTGCTATTAATTGTAGAAGGTTGAAACCAATACTATTCGATTGAGCAGGAAATTTTCTATCAAACACATCCTACTTTTATAACGTTTTAGCAATGTAAATATAAAAAAATCAAAAAAATACGCAAGTTTAAAGATAGTCGTTATTCCTTGATAAATACCAATTTCAAACTTTATTCTTGAGCTTGCTATTAATTGTAGATGGTTGGAACAAGTACCATTTAATTGAACAGAAATTTTTCTATCAAATACGTCCTACTTTTATAACGTTTTAACAATGTAAGTATAAAAAAATCAAAAAAATACGCAAGTTTAAAAATAGTCGTTATTCCTTAATAAATACCAATTTCAAACTTCATTCTTGAGCTTGCTATTAATTGTAGAAGATTGAAACAAAAACCGTTTGATTGAACAGAAAATTTTCTATCAAATATATCCTACTTTTATAACGTTTTTGCAATGTAAATATAAAAAAATCAAAAAAATACGCAAGTTTAAATATAATCGTTATTCCATGATAAATACCAACTTCAAACTTTATTCTTGAGCTTGCTATTAATTGTAGAAGGTTGAAACTAATATTGTTCGATTAAGCAGGAAATTTTCTATAAAATACATTTTACTTTTATAACGTTTTAGCAATGTAAATATAAAAAAATCAAAAAAAAACGCAAGTTTAAATATAGTCGTTATTCCTTGATAAATACCAATTTCAAACTTCATTCTTGAGCTTGCTATTAATTGTAGAAGGTTGAGACCAATACTATTTGATTGAGCAGAAAATTTTCTATCAAATACATTCTACTTTTATAAAGTTTTAGCAATGTAAATATAAAAAAAATCAAAAAAATACTCAAGTTTAAAGTAAGTCGTTATTCCTTGATAAATACCAATTTCAAACTTTATTCTTGAGCTTGCTATTTATTGTAAAAGGTTGAAACAAATATTATTCGATTGAGCAGAAAATTTTCTATCAAATACATTTTACTTTTATTACGTTTCAATGATGTAAATATAAAAAAAATCAGAAAAATACGTAAGTTTAAAGATAGTCGTTATTCCTTGATAAATACCAAATTCAAACTTCATTCTTGAGTTTGCTATTAACCGTTGAAGGTTGAAAAAAATACCGTTTGATTGAACAGAATTTTTTTTATCAAATGCATCTTACTTTTATAACGTTTCAGCAATGTAAATATAAAAAAAATCAAAAAAATACGCAAGTTCAAAGATAGTCGTTATTTCTTGATAAATACCAAATTCAAACTTTATTCTTGAGCTTGCTATTGATCGTAGATGGTTGAAACAAATTCCATTCGATTGAACAAAAAATTTTCTATCAAATACATCTTACTTTTATAAGGTTTTAGCAATGTAAATATAAAAAAAATTAAAAAAATACGCAAGTTTAAAGATAGTCTTTATTTCTTGATAAATACCAAATTCAAACTTTATTTTTGAGTTTGCTATTGATCGTAGATGGTTAAAGCAAATACTATTCGATTGAGCAGGTAATTTGCTATCACTTACATTCTACCTTTATAACGTTTCAACAATGTAAATATACAAAAAATCAAAAAAAAATACGCAAGATTAAAGATAGTCGTTATTCCTTGATAAATACCAATTTCAAACTTTATTCTTGAGCTTGCTGTTAATTGTAGAAAGCTGAAACAAGTACCATTTGATTAAACAGAAAATTTTCTATCAAATGCATCCTACTTATAACGTTATAGCAATGTAAGTACAAAAAAGTACCACTCGATTGAGCAAAAAATTTTCTATCAAACAAATTTTACCTTTATAACGTTTTATCAATGTAAATATAAAAAAAAGTAAAAAAATTCGCAAGTTTAAAGATAGTCGTTATCCCTTGATAAATAACAATTTCAAACTTCATTCTTGAGCTTGCTATTAATTGTAGAAGGTTGAAACCAATACCATTTGGTTGAACAGAAAATTTTCTATCAAACACATTATACCTTTATAACGTTTCAGGAATGTAAATTAAAATAAATCAAAAAAATACGCAAGTTTAAAGATAGTCGTTATTCCTTGATAAATACCAAATTTAAACTTTATTATTGAGGTTGCTATTGATTGTAGATGGTTGAAACAAATACTGCTTGATTGAGCAAAAAATTTGCTAACAGATACACCCTACTTTTATAACGTTTCAACAATGTCTACTTACAAAAATCAATAAAATACGCAAGTTTAAAGTAAGTCGTTATTAATTGATAAATACCAATTTCAAACTTTATTCTTGAGCTTGCTATTTATTGTAAAAGGTAGAAACAAGTACCATTTGTTTGAACAGAAAATTTTCTATCAAATACATCCTATTTTTATAACGTTTCAATAATGTAAATATAAAAAAAATCAAAAAAATACGCAAGTTTAAAGATAGTCGTTATTCCTTAATAAATTCCAATTTCAAACTTCATTCTTGAGCTTGCTATTAATCGTATAAAGTTGAAGCAAGCACCGCTCGATTAAGCAAAAAATTTTCTATCAAATACGTCCTACTTTTATAACGTTTTAGCAATGTAAATATAAAAAAATCAAAAAAAAACGCAAGTTTAAATATAGTCGTTATTCCTTGATAAATACCAATTTCAAACTTCATTCTTGAGCTTGCTATTAATTGTAGAAGGTTGAGACCAATACTATTTGATTGAGCAGAAAATTTTCTATCAAATACATTCTACTTTTATAAAGTTTTAGCAATGTAAATATAAAAAAAATCAAAAAAATACTCAAGTTTAAAGTAAGTCGTTATTCCTTGATAAATACCAATTTCAAACTTTATTCTTGAGCTTGCTATTTATTGTAAAAGGTTGAAACAAATATTATTCGATTGAGCAGAAAATTTTCTATCAAATACATTTTACTTTTATTACGTTTCAATGATGTAAATATAAAAAAAATCAGAAAAATACGTAAGTTTAAAGATAGTCGTTATTCCTTGATAAATACCAAATTCAAACTTCATTCTTGAGTTTGCTATTAACCGTTGAAGGTTGAAAAAAATACCGTTTGATTGAACAGAATTTTTTTTATCAAATGCATCTTACTTTTATAACGTTTCAGTAATGTAAATATAAAAAAAATCAAAAAAATACGCAAGTTCAAAGATAGTCGTTATTTCTTGATAAATACCAAATTCAAACTTTATTCTTGAGCTTGCTATTGATCGTAGATGGTTGAAACAAATTCCATTCGATTGAACAAAAAATTTTCTATCAAATACATCTTACTTTTATAAGGTTTTAGCAATGTAAATATAAAAAAAATTAAAAAAATACGCAAGTTTAAAGATAGTCTTTATTTCTTGATAAATACCAAATTCAAACTTTATTTTTGAGTTTGCTATTGATCGTAGATGGTTAAAGCAAATACTATTCGATTGAGCAGGTAATTTGCTATCACTTACATTCTACCTTTATAACGTTTCAACAATGTAAATATACAAAAAATCAAAAAAAAAATACGCAAGATTAAAGATAGTCGTTATTCCTTGATAAATACCAATTTCAAACTTTATTCTTGAGCTTGCTGTTAATTGTAGAAAGTTGAAACAAGTACCATTTGATTAAACAGAAAATTTTCTATCAAATGCATCCTACTTATAACGTTATAGCAATGTAAGTATAAAAAAGTACCACTCGATTGAGCAAAAAATTTTCTATCAAACAAATTTTACCTTTATAACGTTTTATCAATGTAAATATAAAAAAAAGTAAAAAAATTCGCAAGTTTAAAGATAGTCGTTATCCCTTGATAAATAACAATTTCAAACTTCATTCTTGAGCTTGCTATTAATTGTAGAAGGTTGAAACCAATACCATTTGGTTGAACAGAAAATTTTCTATCAAACACATTATACCTTTATAACGTTTCAGGAATGTAAATTAAAATAAATCAAAAAAATACGCAAGTTTAAAGATAGTCGTTATTCCTTGATAAATACCAAATTTAAACTTTATTATTGAGGTTGCTATTGATTGTAGATGGTTGAAACAAATACTGCTTGATTGAGCAAAAAATTTGCTAACAGATACACCCTACTTTTATAACGTTTCAACAATGTCTACTTACAAAAATCAATAAAATACGCAAGTTTAAAGATAGTCGTTATTTCTTGATAAATACCAAATTCAAACTTCATTCTTGAGCTTGCTAATAATCGTAGAAAGTTGAAGCAAGTACCGTTTGATTGAACAGAAAATTTTCTATTAAATACATCCTACTATTATAACGTTTCAATAATGTAAATATAAAAAAAAGTAAAAAAATACGCAAGTTTAAAGATAGTCGTTATTCCTTGATAAGTATCAATTTCAAACTTTATTCTTGAGCTTGCTATTAATCGTAAAAGGTTCAAACAAGTACCATTCAATTGAACAAAAAATTTTCTATCAAATGCTTTTTACTTTTATAACGTTTCGGCAATGTAAATATAAAAAAGATCAAAAAAATACGCAAGTTTAAAGATAATCTTTATTACTTGATAAATACCAACTTCAAACTTTATTCTTAAGCTTGCTATTGACCGTAGAAGGATGAAACAAATACCATTTGATTGAGCAAGTAATTTTCTATCAAATACATTTTACCTTTATAACGTTTCAGCAATGTAAATATAAAAAAAATCAAAAAAATTCGCAAGTTTAAAGATAGTCGTTATTCCTTGATAAGTATCAATTTCAAACTTTATTCTTAAGCTTGCTGTCGATCGTAGAAGGATGAAACAAATACTATTTGATTAAGCAAGTAATTTTCTATCAAATACGTCCTATTTTTATAACGTTTCAGCAATGTAAACATAAAAAAAAATCAAAAAAATACGCATGTTTAAAGATAGTCGTCATTCCTTGATAAATACCAATTTCAAACTTTATTCTTAAGCTTGCTATTGATCGTAGAAGGTTGAAACAAATACCATTTGATTGAGCAAGTAATTTTCTATCAAATACATCCTACCTTTAAAACGTTTCAGCAATGTAAATATAAAAAAAATCAAAAAAATACGCAAGTTTAAAGATAGTCGTTACTCCTTGATAAGTATCAATTTCAAACTTTATTCTTAAGCTTGCTGTCGATCGTAGAAGAATGAAACAAATACTATTTGATTGAGCAGGTAATTTTCTATCAACTACATCTTACTTTTATAACGTTTTAGCAATGTAAATATAAAAAAAAATAAAAAAATACGCAAGTTTAAAGATAGTCGTTATTCTTTGATAAATACCAATTTCAAACTTTATTCTTAAGCTTGCTGTTGATCGTAGAAGGTTGAAACAAATACCATTTCATTGAGCAAGTAATTTTCTATCAAACACATCTTACTTTTATAACGTTTTAGCAATGTAAATATAAAAAAAATTAAAAAAATACGCAAGTTTAAAGATAGTCGTTATTCCTTGATAAGTATCAATTTCAAACTTTATTCTTGAGCTTGCTATTAATCGTAAAAGGTTCAAGCAAGTACCATTCAATTGAACAAAAAATTCTCTATCAAATGCTTTTTACTTTTATAACGTTTCGGCAATGTAAATATAAAAAAAATCAAAAAAATACGAAAGTTTAAAGATAGTCTTTATTCCTTGATAAATACCAATTTAAAACTTTATTCTTAAGCTTGCTACTGGCCGTAGAAAGATGAAACAAATACTATTTGATTAAGCAAGTAATTTTCTATCAAATACATTTTACTTTTATAACGTTTTAGCAATGTAAATATAAAAAAAATCAAAAAAATACGCAAGTTTAAAGATAGTCGTTATACCTTAATAAATACCAATTTCAAACTTTATTCTTAAACTTGCTATTGATCGTAGAAGGTTGAAACGAAAACCATTTGATTGAGCAAGTAATTTTCTATCAAATACATTCTACTTTTAAAACGTTTCAGCAATGTAAATATAAAAAAAATCAAAAAAATACGCAAGTTTAAATATAGTCGTCATTCCTTGATAAATACCAATTTCAAACTTTATTCTTAAGCTTGCTATTGATCGTAGAAGGTTGAAACAAATACCATTTGATTGAGCAAGTAATTTTCTATCAAACACATCCTACTTTTATAACGTTTCAGCAATGTAAATATAAAAAAAAATCAAAAAAATACGCATGTCTAAAGATAGTCGTCATTCCTTGATAAATACCAATTTCAAACTTTATTCTTAAGCTTGCTATTGATTGTAGAAGGTTGAAACAAATACGATTTGATTGAGCAAGTAATTTTCTATTAAATACATCCTACCTTTAAAACGTTTCAGCAATGTAAATATAAAAAAAATCAAAAAAATACGCAAGTTTAAAGATAGTCGTTATTCCTTGATAAGTATCAATTTCAAACTTTATTCTTGAGCTTGCTATTAACCGTAAAAGGTTTAAACAAGTACCATTCAATTGAACAAAAAATCTTCTATTAAAAGCATTTTATTTTTATAACGTTTCGGCAATGTAAAAAAAAATCAAAAAAATACGAAAGTTTAAAGATAGTCTTTATTCCTTGATAAATACCAATTTCAAACTTTATTCTTAAGCTTGCTGTCGATCGTAGAAGGTTGAAGCAAATACTATTTGATTGAGCAAGTAATTTTTTATCAAATACGTCCTACCTTTATAACGTTTCAGCAATGTAAATAAAAAAAATCAACAAAATACGCAAGTTTAAAGATAGTCGTTATTGCTTGATAAGTACCAATTTCAAACTTTATTCTTGAGCTTGCTATTGATCGTAGAAGGATGAAACAAATACTGTTTGATTGAGCAAGTAATTTTCTATCAAATACGTTTTATTTTTATAACGTTTTAGCAATGTAAATATAAAAAAAATCGAAAAAATTCGCAAGTTTAAATATAGCCGTTATTTCTTGATAAATACCAAATTCAAACTTCATTCTTGAGCTTGTTATTAATTGCAAAAGTTGAAACAAGCACCACTCGATTGAACGGGAAACTTTCTATCAAATACGTGTTACTTTTATAACGTTTTAGCAATGTAAATATAAAAAAAATTAAAAAAATACGCAAGTTTAAAGATAGTCGTTATACCTTGATAAATACCAATTTCAAACTTTATTCTTAAGCTTGCTATTAATTGTTGAAGATTGAGGCAAAAACCATTTGATTGAACAGAAAATTTTCTATCAAATACATCCTACTCTTATAACGTTTCAGCAATGTAAATATAAAAAAAATCAAAAAAATACGCAAGTTTAAAGATAGTCGTTATTCCTTGATAAATACCAAATTTACACTTCATTCTTGAGCTTGCTGTTGATCGTAGATAGTTGAAACAAATACTATTCGATTGAGCAAAAAATTTCCTATCAAAAACTTCTTACCTTTATAACGTTTCAAATTGTAAATATAAAAAAAATCAAAAAAATACGCAAGTTTAAAGATAGTCTTTATTCCTTGATAAACACCAATTTCAAACTTTATTCTTAAGCTTGCCATTGACCGTAGAAAGATGAAACAAAAACTATTTGATTGAGCAAGTAATTTTATATCAAATACATCCTACCTTTATAACGTTTCGGCAATGTAAATATAAAAAAAATTAAAAAAATACGCAAGTTTAAAGATAGTCTTTATTCCTTGATAAATACCAATTTCAAACTTTATTCTTAAGCTTGCTATTGACCGTAGAAAGATGAAACAAAAACTATTTATTTAAGCAAGTAATTTTCTATCAAATACATCCTACCTTTATAACGTTTCAGCAATGTAAATAGAAAAAATCAAAAAAATACGCAAGTTTAAAGATAGTCGTTATTCCTTGATAAACACCAATTTCAAACTTTATTCTTAAGCTTGCTATTGACCGTAGAAAGATGAAACAAAAACTATTTGATTAAGCAAGTAATTTTCTATCAAATACATCCTACTTTTATAACGTTTCAGCAATGTAAATATAAAAAAAATTAAAAAAATACGCAAGTTTAAAGATAGTCGTTATTCCTTGATAAATACCAATTTCAAACTTTATTCTTAATTTATTCTTAAGCTTGCTATTGATCGTAGAAGGTTGAAACAAATACTATTTGATTGAGCAAGTAATTTTCTATCAAATACATTTTACTTTTATAACGTTTTAGCAATGTAAATATAAAAAAAATACGCATGTTTAAAGATAGTCTGTATTCCTTGATAAATACCAATTTCAAACTTTATTCTTAAGCTTGCTGTTGACCGTAGAAGGATGAAACAAATACTATTTGATTGAGCAAGTAATTTTATATCAAATACATCCACCTTTATAACGTTTCGGCAATGTAAATATAAAAAAAATCAAAAAAATACGCAAGTTTAAAGATAGTCTTTATTCCCTGATAAATACCAATTTCAAACTTTATTCTTAAGCTTGCTATTGACCGTAGAAGGATGAAACAAAAACTATTTGATTAAGCAAGTAATTTTCTATCAAATACATTTTACTTTTATAACTTTTTAGCAATGTAAATATAAAAATAATCAAAAAAATACGCATGTTTAAAAATAGTCTGTATTCTTTGATAAATACCAATTTCAAACTTTATATTTAAGCTTGCTATTGATCGCAGAAGCATGAAACAAATACTATTTGATTGAGCAAGTAATTTTATATCAAATACATCCACCTTTATAACGTTTCGGCAATGTAAATATAAAAAAAATCAAAAAAATACACAAGTTTAAAGATAGTCTTTATTCCTTGATAAATACCAATTTCAAACTTTATTCTTAAGCTTGCTATTGACCGTAGAAGGATGAAACAAAAACTATTTGATTAAGCAAGTAATTTTCTATCAAATACATCCTACTTTTATAACGTTTTAGCAATGTAAATATAAAAAAAATCAAAAAAATACGCAAGTTTAAAGATAGTCGTTATTCCTTGATAAATACCAAATTTACACTTCATTCTTGAGCTTGCTATTGATCGTAGATAGTTGAAACAAATACTATTCGATTGAGCAGAAAATTTTCTATCAAAAACTTCTTACCTTTATAACGTTTTAAATTGTAAATATAAAAAAAATCAAAAAAATACGCATGTTTAAAGATAGTCGTTATTCCTTGATAAATACCAATTTCAAACTTTATTCTTAAGCTTGCTATCGATCGTAGAAGGATGAAACAAATACTATTTGATTGAGCAAGTAATTTTCTATCAAATACATCCTACTTTTATAACGTTTCAGCAATGTAAATATAAAAAAAATCAAAAAAATACGCAAGTTTAAAGATAGTCGTTATTCCTTGATAAATACCAATTTCAAACTTTATTCTTAATTTATTCTTAAGCTTGCTATTGATCGTAGAAGGGTGAAACAAATACCATTTGATTGTGCAAGTGATTTTCTATTAAAAACATTTTACTCTTATAACGTTTCAAAATGTAAATATAAAAAAAATCAAAAAAATACGCATGTTTAAAAATGATAAATACCAATTTCAAACTTTATATTTAAGCTTGCTATTGATCGCAGAAGCATGAAACAAATACTATTTGATTGAGCAAGTAATTTTATATCAAATACATCCACCCTTATAACGTTTCGGCAATGTAAATATAAAAAAAATCAAAAAAATACGCAAGTTTAAAGATAGTCTTTATTCCTTGATAAATACCAATTTCAAACTTTATTCTTAAGCTTGCTATTGACCGTAGAAGGATGAAACAAAAACTATTTGATTAAGCAAGTAATTTTCTATCAAATACAATTTACTTTTATAACGTTTCAGCAATGTAAATTAAAAAAAAATCAAAAAAATACGCAAGTTTAAAGATAGTCGTTATTCCTTGATAAATACCAATTTCAAACTTTATTCTTAAGCTTGCTATTGATCGTAGAAGGTTGAAACAAATATTATTTGATTGAGCAAGTAATTTTTTATCAAATACATCCTACTTTTATAACGTTTCAGCAATGTAAATATAAAAAAAATCAAAAAAATGCGCATGTTTAAAGATAGTCTGTATTCCTTGATAAATACCAATTTCAAACTTTATTCTTAAGCTTGCTGTTGACCGTAGAAGGATGAAACAAATACTATTTGATTGAGCAAGTAATTTTATATCAAATACATCCTACCTTTATAACGTTTCGGCAATGTAAATATAAAAATAATCAAAAAAATACGCATGTTTAAATATAGTCTGTATTCTTTGATAAATACCAATTTCAAACTTTATTCTTAAGCTTGCTATTGACCGTAGAAAGATGAAACAAAAACTATTTGATTAAGCAAGTAATTTTCTATCAAATACATCCTACTTTTATATCGTTTCAGCAATGTAAATATAAAAAAAATCAAAAAAATACGCAAGTTTAAAGATAGTCGTTATTCCTTGATAAATACCAAATTTACACTTCATTCTTGAGCTTGCTATTGATCGTAGAAAGTTGAAACAAATACTATTTGATTGAGCAAGTAATTTTATATCAAATACATCCACCTTTATAACGTTTCGGCAATGTAAATATAAAAAAAATCAAAAAAATACGCAAGTTTAAAGATAGTCTTTATTCCTTGATAAATACCAATTTCAAACTTTATTCTTAAGCTTGCTATTGACCGTAGAAGGATGAAACAAAAACTATTTGATTAAGCAAATAATTTTCTATCAAACACATTTTACTTTTATAACGTTTTAGTAATGTAAATATAAAAAAAATCAAAAAATACGCAAGTTTAAAGATAGTCGTTATACCTTGATAAATACCAATTTCAAACTTTATTCTTAAGCTTGCTATTGATCGTAGAAGGTTGAAACAAATACCATTTGATTGAGCAAGTAATTTTCTATCAAATACATTTTACTTTTAAAACGTTTTAGCAATGTAAATTAAAAAAAAATCAAAAAAATACGCAAGTTTAAAGATAGTCGTTATTCCTTGATAAATACCAATTTCAAACTTTATTCTTAAGCTTGCTATTGATCGTAGAAGGTTGAAACAAATATTATTTGATTGAGCAAGTAATTTTCTATCAAATACATCCTACTTTTATAACGTTTCAGCAATGTAAATATAAAAAAAATCAAAAAAATACGCAAGTTTAAAGATAGTCGTTATTCCTTGATAAATACCAATTTCAAACTTTATTCTTAAGCTTGCTATCGATTGTAGAAGGATGAAACAAATACTATTTGATTGAGCAAGTAATTTTCTATCAAATACATCCTACTTTTATAACGTTTCAGCAATGTAAATATAAAAAAAATCAAAAAAATACGCAAGTTTTAAGATAGTCGTTATTCCTTGATAAATACCAATTTCAAACTTTATTCTTAAGCTTGCTATTAATCGTAGAAAGCTGAGACAAATACTATTTGATTGAGCAAGTAATTTTATATCAAACACATCCTACCTTTATAACGTTTCAGCAATGTAAATAAAAAAAATCAAAAAAATACGCAAGTTTAAAGATAGTCGTTATTCCTTGATAAATACCAATTTCAAACTTTATTCTTAAGCTTGCTATTGATCGTAGAAGGTTAAAACAAATATTATTTGATTGAGCAAGTAATTTTCTATCAAAAACATTTTACTTTTATAACGTTTCAAAATGTAAATATAAAAATAATCAAAAAAATACGCATGTTTAAAGATAGTCTTTATTCCTTGATAAATACCAATTTCAAACTTTATTCTTAAGCTTGCTATTGACCGTAGAAGGATGAAACAAAAACTATTTGATTAAGCAAGTAATTTTCTATCAAATACATTTTACTTTTATAACGTTTTAGCAATGTAAATATAAAAAAATCAAAAAAATACGCAAGTTTAAAGATAGTCGTTATACCTTGATAAATTCCAACTTCAAACTTAATTCTTAAGCTTGCTATTGATCGTAGAAGGTTGAAACAAATACCATTTGATTAAGCAAGTAATTTTCTATCAAAAACATTTTACTTTTATAACGTTTCAGAATGTAAATATAAAAAAAATCAAAAAAATACGCAAGTTTAAAGATAGTCGTTATACCTTGATAAATACCAATTTCAAACTTTATTCTTAAGCTTGCTATTGATCGTAGAAGGTTGAAACAAATACCATTTGATTGAGCAAGTAATTTTCTATCAAATACATTTTACTTTTAGAACGTTTTAGCAATGTAAATTTAAAAAAAATCAAAAAAATACGCAAGTTTAAAGATAGTCGTTATTCCTTGATAAATACCAATTTCAAACTTTATTCTTAAGCTTGCTATTGATCGTAGAAGGTTGAAACAAATATTATTTGATTGAGCAAGTAATTTTCTATCAAATACATCCTACCTTTATAACGTTTCAGCAATGTAAATAAAAAAAATCAAAAAAATACGCAAGTTTAAAGATAGTCGTTATTTCTTGATAAGTACCAATTTCAAACTTTATTCTTAAGCTTGCTATCAATTGTAGAAGGATGAAACAAATATTATTTGATTGAGCAAGTAATTTTCTATCAAATACATCCTACTTTTATAACGATTCGGCAATGTAAATATAAAAAAAATTAAAAAAATACGCAAGTTTAAAGATAGTCTTTATTCCTTGATAAATACCAATTTTAAACTTAATTCTTAAGCTTGCTATTGATCGTAGAAGGTTGAAACAAATACCATTTGATTGAGCAAGTAATTTTCTATCAAAAACATTTTACTTTTATAACGTTTCAGAATGTAAATATAAAAATAATCAAAAAAATACGCATGTTTAAAGATAGTCTGTATTCTTTGATAAATACCAATTTCAAACTTTATTCTTAAGCTTGCTATTGACCGTAGAAAGATGAAACAAAAACTATTTGATTAAGAAAGTAATTTTCTATCAAATACATTTTACTTTTATAACGTTTTAGCAATGTAAATATAAAAAAAATCAAAAAAAGACGCAAGTTTAAAGATAGTCGTTATTCCTTGATAAATACCAATTTCAAACTTTATTCTTAATTTATTCTTAAGCTTGCTATTGATCGTAGAAGGTTGAAACAAATACTATTTGATTGAGCAAATAATTTTCTATCAAACACATCCTACCTTTATAACGTTTCAGCAATGTGAATAAAAAAAATCAACAAAATACGCAAGTTTAAAGATAGTCGTTTTTCCTTGATAAGTACCAATTTCAAACTTTATTGTTAAGCTTGCTATTGATCGTAGAAGGGTGAAACAAGTACCATTTGATTATGCAAGTAATTTTCTATCAAAAACATTTTACTTTTATAACGTTTCAAAATGTAAATATAAAAAAATTAAAAAAATACGCATGTTTAAAAATAGTCTGTATTCTTTGATAAATACTAATTTCAAACTTTATATTTAAGCTTGCTATTGATCGCAGAAGCATGAAACAAATACTATTTGATTAAGCAAGTAATTTTATATCAAATACATCCACCTTTATAACGTTTCGGCAATGTAAATATAAAAAAAATCAAAAAAATACGCAAGTTTAAAGATAGTCTTTATTCCTTGATAAATACCAATTTCAAACTTTATTCTTAAGCTTGCTATTGACCGTAGAAGGATGAAACAAAAACTATTTGATTAAGCAAGTAATTTTCTATCAAATACATTTTACTTTTAGAACGTTTTAGCAATGTAAATTTAAAAAAAATCAAAAAAATACGCAAGTTTAAAGATAGTCGTTATTCCTTGATAAATACCAATTTCAAATTTTATTCTTAAGCTTGCTATTGATTGTAGAAGGTTGAAACAAATATTATTTGATTAAGCAAGTAATTTTCTATCAAATACATCCTACCTTTATAACGTTTCAGCAATGTAAATAAAAAAAATCAAAAAAATACGCAAGTTTAAAGATAGTCGTTATTCCTTGATAAATACCAATTTCAAACTTTATTCTTAAGCTTGCTATTGACCGTAGAAGGATGAAACAAAAACCATTTGATTAAGCAAATAATTTTCTATCAAATACATTTTACTTTTATAACGTTTTAGCAATGTAAATATAAAAAAAATCAAAAAAATACGCAAGTTTAAAGATAGTCGTTATACCTTGATAAATACCAACTTCAAACTTTATTTTTAAGCTTGCTATTGATCGTAGAAGGTTGAAACAAATACCATTTGATTGAGCAAGTAATTTTCTATCAAAAACATTTTACCTTTATAACGTTTCAAAATGTAAATATAAAAATAATCAAAAAAATACGCATGTTTAAAGATAGTCTGTATTCCTTGATAAATACCAATTTCAAACTTTATTCTTAAGCTTGCTGTTGACCGTAGAAGGATGAAACAAATACTACTTGATTGAGCAAGTAATTTTATATCAAATACATCCTACCTTTATAACGTTTCGGCAATGTAAATATAAAAAAAATTAAAAAAATACGCAAGTTTAAAGATAGTCTTTATTCCTTGATAAATACCAATTTCAAACTTTATTCTTAAGCTTGCTATTGACCGTAGAAGGATGAAACAAAAACTATTTGATTAAGCAAGTAATTTTCTATCAAACACATTTTACTTTTATAGCGTTTTAGCAATGTAAATATAAAAAAAATCAAAAAAATACGCAAGTTTAAAGATAGTCGTTATACCTTGATAAATACCAATTTCAAACTTTATTCTTAAGCTTGCTATTGATCGTAGAAGGTTAAAACAAATACCATTTGATTGAGCAAGTAATTTTCTATCACAAACATGTTACTTTTATAACGTTTCAGAATGTAAATATAAAAATAATCAAAAAAATACGCAAGTTTAAAGATAGTCGTTATACCTTGATAAATACCAATTTCAAACTTTATTCTTAAGCTTGCTGTTGACCGTAGAAGGATGAAACAAATACTATTTGATTGAGCAAGTAATTTTATATCAAATACATCCTACCTTTATAACGTTTCGGCAATGTAAATATAAAAATAATCAAAAAAATACGCATGTTTAAATATAGTCTGTATTCTTTGATAAATACCAATTTCAAACTTTATTCTTAAGCTTGCTATTGACCGTAGAAAGATGAAACAAAAACTATTTGATTAAGCAAGTAATTTTCTATCAAATACATCCTACTTTTATATCGTTTCAGCAATGTAAATATAAAAAAAATCAAAAAAATACGCAAGTTTAAAGATAGTCGTTATTCCTTGATAAATACCAAATTTACACTTCATTCTTGAGCTTGCTATTGATCGTAGATAGTTGAAACAAATACTATTTGATTGAGCAAGTAATTTTATATCAAATACATCCACCTTTATAACGTTTCGGCAATGTAAATATAAAAAAAATCAAAAAAATACGCAAGTTTAAAGATAGTCGTTATACCTTGATAAATACCAATTTCAAACTTTATTCTTAAGCTTGCTATTGATCGTAGAAGGTTGAAACAAATACCATTTGATTGAGCAAGTAATTTTATATCAAATACATCCACCTTTATAACGTTTCGGCAATGTAAATATAAAAAAAATCAAAAAAATACACAAGTTTAAAGATAGTCTTTATTCCTTGATAAATACCAATTTCAAACTTTATTCTTAAGCTTGCTATTGACCGTAGAAGGATGAAACAAAAACTATTTGATTAAGCAAGTAATTTTCTATCAAATACATCCTACTTTTATAACGTTTTAGCAATGTAAATATAAAAAAAATCAAAAAAATACGCAAGTTTAAAGATAGTCGTTATTCCTTGATAAATACCAAATTTACACTTCATTCTTGAGCTTGCTATTGATCGTAGATAGTTGAAACAAATACTATTCGATTGAGCAGAAAATTTTCTATCAAAAACTTCTTACCTTTATAACGTTTTAAATTGTAAATATAAAAAAAATCAAAAAAATACGCATGTTTAAAGATAGTCGTTATTCCTTGATAAATACCAATTTCAAACTTTATTCTTAAGCTTGCTATCGATCGTAGAAGGATGAAACAAATACTATTTGATTGAGCAAGTAATTTTCTATCAAATACATCCTACTTTTATAACGTTTCAGCAATGTAAATATAAAAAAAATCAAAAAAATACGCAAGTTTAAAGATAGTCGTTATTCCTTGATAAATACCAATTTCAAACTTTATTCTTAATTTATTCTTAAGCTTGCTATTGATCGTAGAAGGGTGAAACAAATACCATTTGATTGTGCAAGTGATTTTCTATTAAAAACATTTTACTCTTATAACGTTTCAAAATGTAAATATAAAAAAAATCAAAAAAATACGCATGTTTAAAAATGATAAATACCAATTTCAAACTTTATATTTAAGCTTGCTATTGATCGCAGAAGCATGAAACAAATACTATTTGATTGAGCAAGTAATTTTATATCAAATACATCCACCCTTATAACGTTTCGGCAATGTAAATATAAAAAAAATCAAAAAAATACGCAAGTTTAAAGATAGTCTTTATTCCTTGATAAATACCAATTTCAAACTTTATTCTTAAGCTTGCTATTGACCGTAGAAGGATGAAACAAAAACTATTTGATTAAGCAAGTAATTTTCTATCAAATACAATTTACTTTTATAACGTTTCAGCAATGTAAATTAAAAAAAAATCAAAAAAATACGCAAGTTTAAAGATAGTCGTTATTCCTTGATAAATACCAATTTCAAACTTTATTCTTAAGCTTGCTATTGATCGTAGAAGGTTGAAACAAATATTATTTGATTGAGCAAGTAATTTTTTATCAAATACATCCTACTTTTATAACGTTTCAGCAATGTAAATATAAAAAAAATCAAAAAAATGCGCATGTTTAAAGATAGTCTGTATTCCTTGATAAATACCAATTTCAAACTTTATTCTTAAGCTTGCTGTTGACCGTAGAAGGATGAAACAAATACTATTTGATTGAGCAAGTAATTTTATATCAAATACATCCTACCTTTATAACGTTTCGGCAATGTAAATATAAAAATAATCAAAAAAATACGCATGTTTAAATATAGTCTGTATTCTTTGATAAATACCAATTTCAAACTTTATTCTTAAGCTTGCTATTGACCGTAGAAAGATGAAACAAAAACTATTTGATTAAGCAAGTAATTTTCTATCAAATACATCCTACTTTTATATCGTTTCAGCAATGTAAATATAAAAAAAATCAAAAAAATACGCAAGTTTAAAGATAGTCGTTATTCCTTGATAAATACCAAATTTACACTTCATTCTTGAGCTTGCTATTGATCGTAGAAAGTTGAAACAAATACTATTTGATTGAGCAAGTAATTTTATATCAAATACATCCACCTTTATAACGTTTCGGCAATGTAAATATAAAAAAAATCAAAAAAATACGCAAGTTTAAAGATAGTCTTTATTCCTTGATAAATACCAATTTCAAACTTTATTCTTAAGCTTGCTATTGACCGTAGAAGGATGAAACAAAAACTATTTGATTAAGCAAATAATTTTCTATCAAACACATTTTACTTTTATAACGTTTTAGTAATGTAAATATAAAAAAAATCAAAAAATACGCAAGTTTAAAGATAGTCGTTATACCTTGATAAATACCAATTTCAAACTTTATTCTTAAGCTTGCTATTAATCGTAGAAAGCTGAGACAAATACTATTTGATTGAGCAAGTAATTTTATATCAAACACATCCTACCTTTATAACGTTTCAGCAATGTAAATAAAAAAAATCAAAAAAATACGCAAGTTTAAAGATAGTCGTTATTCCTTGATAAATACCAATTTCAAACTTTATTCTTAAGCTTGCTATTGATCGTAGAAGGTTAAAACAAATATTATTTGATTGAGCAAGTAATTTTCTATCAAAAACATTTTACTTTTATAACGTTTCAAAATGTAAATATAAAAATAATCAAAAAAATACGCATGTTTAAAGATAGTCTTTATTCCTTGATAAATACCAATTTCAAACTTTATTCTTAAGCTTGCTATTGACCGTAGAAGGATGAAACAAAAACTATTTGATTAAGCAAGTAATTTTCTATCAAATACATTTTACTTTTATAACGTTTTAGCAATGTAAATATAAAAAAATCAAAAAAATACGCAAGTTTAAAGATAGTCGTTATACCTTGATAAATTCCAACTTCAAACTTTATTCTTAAGCTTGCTATTGATCGTAGAAGGTTGAAACAAATACCATTTGATTGAGCAAGTAATTTTCTATCAAAAACATTTTACTTTTATAACGTTTCAGAATGTAAATATAAAAATAATCAAAAAAATACGCATGTTTAAAGATAGTCTGTATTCTTTGATAAATACCAATTTCAAACTTTATTCTTAAGCTTGCTATTGACCGTAGAAAGATGAAACAAAAACTATTTGATTAAGAAAGTAATTTTCTATCAAATACATTTTACTTTTATAACGTTTTAGCAATGTAAATATAAAAAAAATCAAAAAAAGACGCAAGTTTAAAGATAGTCGTTATTCCTTGATAAATACCAATTTCAAACTTTATTCTTAATTTATTCTTAAGCTTGCTATTGATCGTAGAAGGTTGAAACAAATACCATTTGATTGAGCAAGTAATTTTCTATCAAATACATTTTACTTTTAGAACGTTTTAGCAATGTAAATTTAAAAAAAATCAAAAAAATACGCAAGTTTAAAGATAGTCGTTATTCCTTGATAAATACCAATTTCAAACTTTATTCTTAAGCTTGCTATTGATCGTAGAAGGTTGAAACAAATATTATTTGATTGAGCAAGTAATTTTCTATCAAATACATCCTACCTTTATAACGTTTCAGCAATGTAAATAAAAAAAATCAAAAAAATACGCAAGTTTAAAGATAGTCGTTATTTCTTGATAAGTACCAATTTCAAACTTTATTCTTAAGCTTGCTATCAATTGTAGAAGGATGAAACAAATATTATTTGATTGAGCAAGTAATTTTCTATCAAATACATCCTACTTTTATAACGATTCGGCAATGTAAATATAAAAAAAATTAAAAAAATACGCAAGTTTAAAGATAGTCTTTATTCCTTGATAAATACCAATTTTAAACTTAATTCTTAAGCTTGCTATTGATCGTAGAAGGTTGAAACAAATACCATTTGATTGAGCAAGTAATTTTCTATCAAAAACATTTTACTTTTATAACGTTTCAGAATGTAAATATAAAAATAATCAAAAAAATACGCATGTTTAAAGATAGTCTGTATTCTTTGATAAATACCAATTTCAAACTTTATTCTTAAGCTTGCTATTGACCGTAGAAAGATGAAACAAAAACTATTTGATTAAGAAAGTAATTTTCTATCAAATACATTTTACTTTTATAACGTTTTAGCAATGTAAATATAAAAAAAATCAAAAAAAGACGCAAGTTTAAAGATAGTCGTTATTCCTTGATAAATACCAATTTCAAACTTTATTCTTAATTTATTCTTAAGCTTGCTATTGATCGTAGAAGGTTGAAACAAATACTATTTGATTGAGCAAATAATTTTCTATCAAACACATCCTACCTTTATAACGTTTCAGCAATGTGAATAAAAAAAATCAACAAAATACGCAAGTTTAAAGATAGTCGTTTTTCCTTGATAAGTACCAATTTCAAACTTTATTGTTAAGCTTGCTATTGATCGTAGAAGGGTGAAACAAGTACCATTTGATTATGCAAGTAATTTTCTATCAAAAACATTTTACTTTTATAACGTTTCAAAATGTAAATATAAAAAAATTAAAAAAATACGCATGTTTAAAAATAGTCTGTATTCTTTGATAAATACTAATTTCAAACTTTATATTTAAGCTTGCTATTGATCGCAGAAGCATGAAACAAATACTATTTGATTAAGCAAGTAATTTTATATCAAATACATCCACCTTTATAACGTTTCGGCAATGTAAATATAAAAAAAATCAAAAAAATACGCAAGTTTAAAGATAGTCTTTATTCCTTGATAAATACCAATTTCAAACTTTATTCTTAAGCTTGCTATTGACCGTAGAAGGATGAAACAAAAACTATTTGATTAAGCAAGTAATTTTCTATCAAATACATTTTACTTTTAGAACGTTTTAGCAATGTAAATTTAAAAAAAATCAAAAAAATACGCAAGTTTAAAGATAGTCGTTATTCCTTGATAAATACCAATTTCAAATTTTATTCTTAAGCTTGCTATTGATTGTAGAAGGTTGAAACAAATATTATTTGATTAAGCAAGTAATTTTCTATCAAATACATCCTACCTTTATAACGTTTCAGCAATGTAAATAAAAAAAATCAAAAAAATACGCAAGTTTAAAGATAGTCGTTATTCCTTGATAAATACCAATTTCAAACTTTATTCTTAAGCTTGCTATTGACCGTAGAAGGATGAAACAAAAACCATTTGATTAAGCAAATAATTTTCTATCAAATACATTTTACTTTTATAACGTTTTAGCAATGTAAATATAAAAAAAATCAAAAAAATACGCAAGTTTAAAGATAGTCGTTATACCTTGATAAATACCAACTTCAAACTTTATTTTTAAGCTTGCTATTGATCGTAGAAGGTTGAAACAAATACCATTTGATTGAGCAAGTAATTTTCTATCAAAAACATTTTACCTTTATAACGTTTCAAAATGTAAATATAAAAATAATCAAAAAAATACGCATGTTTAAAGATAGTCTGTATTCCTTGATAAATACCAATTTCAAACTTTATTCTTAAGCTTGCTGTTGACCGTAGAAGGATGAAACAAATACTACTTGATTGAGCAAGTAATTTTATATCAAATACATCCTACCTTTATAACGTTTCGGCAATGTAAATATAAAAAAAATTAAAAAAATACGCAAGTTTAAAGATAGTCTTTATTCCTTGATAAATACCAATTTCAAACTTTATTCTTAAGCTTGCTATTGACCGTAGAAGGATGAAACAAAAACTATTTGATTAAGCAAGTAATTTTCTATCAAACACATTTTACTTTTATAGCGTTTTAGCAATGTAAATATAAAAAAAATCAAAAAAATACGCAAGTTTAAAGATAGTCGTTATACCTTGATAAATACCAATTTCAAACTTTATTCTTAAGCTTGCTATTGATCGTAGAAGGTTAAAACAAATACCATTTGATTGAGCAAGTAATTTTCTATCACAAACATGTTACTTTTATAACGTTTCAGAATGTAAATATAAAAATAATCAAAAAAATACGCAAGTTTAAAGATAGTCGTTATACCTTGATAAATACCAATTTCAAACTTTATTCTTAAGCTTGCTGTTGACCGTAGAAGGATGAAACAAATACTATTTGATTGAGCAAGTAATTTTATATCAAATACATCCTACCTTTATAACGTTTCGGCAATGTAAATATAAAAATAATCAAAAAAATACGCATGTTTAAATATAGTCTGTATTCTTTGATAAATACCAATTTCAAACTTTATTCTTAAGCTTGCTATTGACCGTAGAAAGATGAAACAAAAACTATTTGATTAAGCAAGTAATTTTCTATCAAATACATCCTACTTTTATATCGTTTCAGCAATGTAAATATAAAAAAAATCAAAAAAATACGCAAGTTTAAAGATAGTCGTTATTCCTTGATAAATACCAAATTTACACTTCATTCTTGAGCTTGCTATTGATCGTAGATAGTTGAAACAAATACTATTTGATTGAGCAAGTAATTTTATATCAAATACATCCACCTTTATAACGTTTCGGCAATGTAAATATAAAAAAAATCAAAAAAATACGCAAGTTTAAAGATAGTCTTTATTCCTTGATAAATACCAATTTCAAACTTTATTCTTAAGCTTGCTATTGACCGTAGAAGGATGAAACAAAAACTATTTGATTAAGCAAATAATTTTCTATCAAATACATTTTACTTTTATAACGTTTTAGTAATGTAAATATAAAAAAAATCAAAAAAATACGCAAGTTTAAAGATAGTCGTTATACCTTGATAAATACCAATTTCAAACTTTATTCTTAAGCTTGCTATTGATCGTAGAAGGTTGAAACAAATACCATTTGATTGAGCAAGTAATTTTCTATCAAATACATTTTACTTTTAAAACGTTTTAGCAATGTAAATTAAAAAAAAATCAAAAAAATACGCAAGTTTAAAGATAGTCGTTATTCCTTGATAAATACCAACTTCAAACTTTATTCTTAAGCTTGCTATTGATCGTAGAAGGTTGAAACAAATATTATTTGATTGAGCAAGTAATTTTCTATCAAATACATCCTACTTTTATAACGTTTCAGCAATGTAAATATAAAAAAAATCAAAAAAATACGCAAGTTTAAAGATAGTCGTTATTCCTTGATAAATACCAATTTCAAACTTTATTCTTAAGCTTGCTATCGATTGTAGAAGGATGAAACAAATACTATTTGATTGAGCAAGTAATTTTCTATCAAATACATCCTACTTTTATAACGTTTCAGCAATGTAAATATAAAAAAAATCAAAAAAATACGCAAGTTTTAAGATAGTCGTTATTCCTTGATAAATACCAATTTCAAACTTTATTCTTAAGCTTGCTATTAATCGTAGAAGGCTGAGACAAATACTATTTGATTGAGCAAGTAATTTTATATCAAATACATCCTACCTTTATAACGTTTCAGCAATGTAAATAAAAAAAATCAAAAAAATACGCAAGTTTAAAGATAGTCTTTATTCCTTGATAAATACCAATTTCAAACTTTATTCTTAAGCTTGCTATTGACCGTAGAAGGATGAAACAAAAACTATTTGATTAAGCAAGTAATTTTCTATCAAATACATTTTACTTTTATAACGTTTTAGCAATGTAAATATAAAAAAAATCAAAAAAATACGCAAGTTTAAAGATAGTCGTTATACCTTGATAAATTCCAATTTCAAACTTAATTCTTAAGCTTGCTATTGATCGTAGAAGGTTGAAACAAATACCATTTGATTAAGCAAGTAATTTTCTATCAAAAACATTTTACTTTTATAACGTTTCAGAATGTAAATATAAAAAAAATCAAAAAAATACGCAAGTTTAAAGATAGTCGTTATACCTTGATAAATACCAATTTCAAACTTTATTCTTAAGCTTGCTATTGATCGTAGAAGGTTGAAACAAATACCATTTGATTGAGCAAGTAATTTTCTATCAAATACATTTTACTTTTAGAACGTTTTAGCAATGTAAATTTAAAAAAAATCAAAAAAATACGCAAGTTTAAAGATAGTCGTTATTCCTTGATAAATACCAATTTCAAACTTTATTCTTAAGCTTGCTATTGATCGTAGAAGGTTGAAACAAATATTATTTGATTGTGCAAGTAATTTTCTATCAAATACGTCCTACCTTTATAACGTTTCAGCAATGTAAATAAAAAAAATCAAAAAAATACGCAAGTTTAAAGATAGTCGTTATTTCTTGATAAGTACCAATTTCAAACTTTATTCTTAAGCTTGCTATCAATTGTAGAAGGATGAAACAAATATTATTTGATTGAGCAAGTAATTTTCTATCAAATACATCCTACTTTTGTAACGTTTCGGCAATGTAAATATAAAAAAAATTAAAAAAATACGCAAGTTTAAAGATAGTCTTTATTCCTTGATAAATACCAATTTTAAACTTTATTCTTAAGCTTGCTATTGACCGTAGAAGGATGAAACAAAAACTATTTGATTAAGCAAGTAATTTTCTGTCAAATACATTTTACTTTTATAACGTTTTAGCAATGTAAATATAAAAAAAATCAAAAAAATACGCAAGTTTAAAGATAGTCGTTATACCTTGATAAATACCAAATTCAAACTTAATTCTTAAGCTTGCTATTGATCGTAGAAGGTTGAAACAAATACCATTTGATTGAGCAAGTAATTTTCTATCAAAAACATTTTACTTTTATAACGTTTCAGAATGTAAATATAAAAATAATCAAAAAAATACGCATGTTTAAAGATAGTCTGTATTCTTTGATAAATACCAATTTCAAACTTTATTCTTAAGCTTGCTATTGACCGTAGAAAGATGAAACAAAAACTATTTGATTAAGAAAGTAATTTTCTATCAAATACATTTTACTTTTATAACGTTTTAGCAATGTAAATATAAAAAAAATCAAAAAAAGACGCAAGTTTAAAGATAGTCGTTATTCCTTGATAAATACCAATTTCAAACTTTATTCTTAATTTATTCTTAAGCTTGCTATTGATCGTAGAAGGTTGAAACAAATACTATTTGATTGAGCAAATAATTTTCTATCAAACACATCCTACCTTTATAACGTTTCAGCAATGTGAATAAAAAAAATCAACAAAATACGCAAGTTTAAAGATAGTCGTTTTTCCTTGATAAGTACCAATTTCAAACTTTATTGTTAAGCTTGCTATTGATCGTAGAAGGGTGAAACAAGTACCATTTGATTATGCAAGTAATTTTCTATCAAAAACATTTTACTTTTATAACGTTTCAAAATGTAAATATAAAAAAAATTAAAAAAATACGCATGTTTAAAAATAGTCTGTATTCTTTGATAAATACTAATTTCAAACTTTATATTTAAGCTTGCTATTGATCGCAGAAGCATGAAACAAATACTATTTGATTAAGCAAGTAATTTTATATCAAATACATCCACCTTTATAACGTTTCGGCAATGTAAATATAAAAAAAATCAAAAAAATACGCAAGTTTAAAGATAGTCTTTATTCCTTGATAAATACCAATTTCAAACTTTATTCTTAAGCTTGCTGTTGACCGTAGAAGGATGAAACAAAAACTATTTGATTAAGCAAGTAATTTTCTATCAAATACATTTTACTTTTAGAACGTTTTAGCAATGTAAATTTAAAAAAAATCAAAAAAATACGCAAGTTTAAAGATAGTCGTTATTCCTTGATAAATACCAATTTCAAACTTTATTCTTAAGCTTGCTATTGATTGTAGAAGGTTGAAACAAATATTATTTGATTAAGCAAGTAATTTTCTATCAAATACATCCTACCTTTTTATAACGTTTCAGCAATGTAAATAAAAAAAATCAAAAAAATACGCAAGTTTAAAGATAGTCGTTATTCCTTGATAAATACCAACTTCAAACTTTATTTTTAAGCTTGCTATTGATCGTAGAAGGTTGAAACAAATACCATTTGATTGAGCAAGTAATTTTCTATCAAAAACATTTTACCTTTATAACGTTTGAAAATGTAAATATAAAAATAATCAAAAAAATACGCATGTTTAAAGATAGTCTGTATTCCTTGATAAATACCAATTTCAAACTTTATTCTTAAGCTTGCTGTTGACCGTAGAAGGATGAAACAAATACTACTTGATTGAGCAAGTAATTTTATATCAAATACATCCTACCTTTATAACGTTTCGGCAATGTAAATATAAAAAAAATTAAAAAAATACGCAAGTTTAAAGATAGTCTTTATTCCTTGATAAATACCAATTTCAAACTTTATTCTTAAGCTTGCTATTGATCGTAGAAGGTTAAAACAAATACCATTTGATTGAGCAAGTAATTTTCTATCACAAACATGTTATTTTTATAACGTTTCAGAATGTAAATATAAAAATAATCAAAAAAATACGCATGTTTAAGGATAGTCTGTATTCTTTGATAAATACCAATTTCAAACTTTATTCTTAAGCTTGCTATTGACCGTAGAAAGATGAAACAAAAACTATTTGATTAAGCAAGTAATTTTCTATCAAATACATTTTACTTTTATAACGTTTAGCAATGTAAATATAAAAAAAATCAAAAAAATACGCAAGTTTAAAGATAGTCGTTATTCCTTGATAAATACCAATTTCAAACTTTATTCTTAATTTATTCTTAAGCTTGCTATTGATCGTAGAAGGTTGAAACAAATACTATTTGATTGAGCAAGTAATTTTCTATCAAACACATCCTACCTTTATAACGTATCAGCAATGTAAATAAAAAAAATCAACAAAATACGCAAGTTTAAAGATAGTCGTTTTTCCTTGATAAGTACCAACTTCAAACTTTATTGTTAAGCTTGCTATTGATCGTAGAAGGGTCAAACAAATACCACTTGATTATGCAAGTAATTTTCTATCAAAAACATTTTACTTTTATAACGTTTCAAAATGTAAATATAAAAAAAATCAAAAAAATACGCATGTTTAAAAATAGTCTGTATTCTTTGATAAATACCAATTTCAAACTTTATATTTAAGCTTGCTATTGATCGCAGAAGCATGAAACAAATACTATTTGATTAAGCAAGTAATTTTATATCAAATACATCCACCTTTATAACGTTTCGGCAATGTAAATATAAAAAAAATCAAAAAAATACGCAAGTTTAAAGATAGTCTTTATTCCTTGATAAATACCAATTTCAAACTTTATTCTTAAGCTTGCTATTGACCGTAGAAAAATGAAACAAAAACACTATTTGATTAAGCAAGTAATTTTCTATCAAATACATCTTACTTTTAGAACGTTTTAGCAATGTAAATTTAAAAAAAATCAAAAAAATACGCAAGTTTAAAGATAGTCGTTATTCCTTGATAAATACCAACTTCAAACTTTATTCTTAAGCTTGCTATTGATCGTAGAAGGTTGAAACAAATATTATTTGATTAAGCAAGTAATTTTCTATCAAATACATCCTACCTTTATAACGTTTCAGCAATGTAAATAAAAAAAATCAAAAAAATACGCAAGTTTAAAGATAGTCGTTATTCCTTGATAAATACCAATTTCAAACTTTATTCTTAAGCTTGCTATTGACCGTAGAAGGATGAAACAAAAACTATTTGATTAAGCAAATAATTTTCTATCAAATACATTTTACTTTTATAACGTTTTAGCAATGTAAATATAAAAAAAATCAAAAAAATACGCAAGTTTAAAGATAGTCGTTATACCTTGATAAATACCAACTTCAAACTTTATTTTTAAGCTTGCTATTGATCGTAGAAGGTTGAAACAAATACCATTTGATTGAGCAAGTAATTTTCTATCAAAAACATTTTACTTTTATAACGTTTCAAAATGTAAATATAAAAATAATCAAAAAAATACGCATGTTTAAAGATAGTCTGTATTCCTTGATAAATACCAATTTCAAACTTTATTCTTAAGCTTGCTGTTGACCGTAGAAGGATGAAACAAATACTATTTGATTGAGCAAGTAATTTTATATCAAATACATCCTACCTTTATAACGTTTCGGCAATGTAAATATAAAAAAAATTAAAAAAATACGCAAGTTTAAAAATAGTCTTTATTCCTTGATAAATACCAATTTCAAACTTTATTCTTAAGCTTGCTATTGACCGTAGAAGGATGAAACAAAAACCATTTGATTAAGCAAGTAATTTTCTATCAAACACATTTTACTTTTATAGCGTTTTAGCAATGTAAATATAAAAAAAATTTAAAAAATACGCAAGATAAAGATAGTCGTTATTCTTTAAAAAATACAAATTTCAAACTTCATTCTTGAGCTTGCTATTAATTGTAGAAGTTTGAAACAAGTACCATTTGATTGAACAAAAAATTTTCTATCAAATGCATTTTACTTTTATAACGTTTTAGCAATGTAAATATAAAAAAAATCAAAAAAATACGCAAGTTTAAAAATAGTCGTTATTCCTTGATAAATACCAATTTCAAACCTCATTCTTGAGCTTGCTATTAATTGTAGAAGGTTGAAACAAACACTATTTGATTGAGCAAGAAATTTTCTATCAAATACATCCTACTTTTGTAACGTTTTTACAATGTAAATAAAAAAAAATCAAAAAAATACGCAAGTTTAAAAATAGTCGTTATTTCTTAATAAATACAAATTTCAAACTTCATTCTTGAGCTTGCTATTAATTGTAGAAAGTTAGAACAAGCACCACTCAATTAAACAAAAAATTTTCTATCAAATACATTTTACTTTTATAACGTTTTAGCAATGTAAATATATAAAAAATCAAAAAAATACGCGAGTTTAAAGATAGTCGTTATGCCTTGATAAATACCAATTTCAAACTTCATTCTTGAGCTTGCTATTAATTGTAGAAGGTTGAAACAAGTACCATTTGATTGAGCGGGAAATTTTCTATCAAATTCATTTTACTATTATAACGTTTTAGCAATGTGAATATAAAAAAAATCGAAAAAATACGCAAGTTTAAAGATAGTCGTTATGCCTTGATAAATACCAATTTCAAACTTCATTCTTGAGCTTGCTATTAATTGTAGAAAGTTGAAACAAGCACCATTTGATTGAACAGAAAATTTTCTATCAAATACATTCTACTTTTATAACGTTTTAGCAATGTAAATAAAAAAAAATCAAAAAAATACCCAAGTTTAAAGATAGTCGTTATTCCTTAATAAATACCAATTTCAAACTTCATTCTTGAGCTTGCTATTAATTGTAGAAGGTTGAAACAAGTACCATTTGATTAAACAAAAATTTTTCTATTAAACGCGTCCTACTCTTATAACGTTTTAGCAATGTAAATAAAAAAAATTAAAAAAATACGCAAGTTTAAAGATAGTCGTTATTCCTTAATAAATACCAATTTCAAACTTTATTCTTGAGCTTGCTATTAATTGTAGAAGGTTGAAACAAGTACCATTTGATTAAACAAAAATTTTTCTATTAAACGCGTCCTACTTTTATAACGTTTTAGCAATGTAAATAAAAAAAATTAAAAAAATACGCAAGTTTAAAGATAGTCGTTATTCCTTAATAAATACCAATTTCAAACTTTATTCTTGAGCTTGCTATTAATTGCAGAAAGTTGAAACAAGCACTACTCGATTAAGCAAAAAATTTTCTATCAAATACATTCTACTTTTATAACGCTTCAATAATGTAAATATAAAAAAAAATCAAAAAAATACGCAAGTTTAAATATAGTCGTTATTGCTTAATAAATACCAATTTCAAACTTTATTCTTGAGCTTGCTATTAATTGTAGAAAGTTGAAACAAGCACTACTGGATTAAGCAAAAAATTTTCTATCAAATACATTCTACTTTTATAACGCTTCAATATTGTAAATATAAAAAAAATCAAAAAAATACGCAAGTTTAAATATAGTCGTTATTGCTTAATAAATACCAATTTCAAACTTTATTCTTGAGCTTGCTATTAATTGTAGAAAGTTGAAACAAGCACTACTGGATTAAGCAAAAAATTTTCTATCAAATACATTCTACTTTTATAACGCTTCAATAATGTAAATATAAAAAAAATCAAAAAAATACGCAAGTTTAAATATAGTCGTTATTGCTTAATAAATACCAATTTCAAACTTTATTCTTGAGCTTGCTATTAATTGTAGAAAGTTGAAACAAGCACTACTCAATTAAGCAAAAAATTTTCTATCAAATACATTCTACATTTATAACGCTTCAATAATGTAAATATAAAAAAAATCAAAAAAATACGCAAGTTTAAAAATAGTCGTTATTCCTTAATAAATACCAATTTTAAACTTCATTCTTAAGCTTGCTATTAATCGTAGAAAGTTGAAGCAAGCACCACACGATTAAACAGAAACTTTTCTATCAAATACATCCTACTGTTATAACGTTTTAGCAATGTGAATAAAAAAAAATCAAAAAAATACGCAAGTTTAAAGATAGTCGTTATTCCTTGATAAATACCAACTTCAAACTTCATTCTTGATCTTGCTATTAATTATAGAAGGTTGAAACCAATACCATTTGACTGAACAGAAAATTTTCTATCAAATATATTCTACTTTTATAACGTTTTAGCAATGTAAATAAAAAAAAAATCAAAAAAATACGCAAGTTTAAAGATAGTCGTTATTCCTTAATAAATACCAATTTCAAACTTCATTCTTGAGCTTGCTATTAATTGTAGAAAGTTAGAACAAGCACCACTCAATTAAACAAAAAATTTTCTATCAAATACATTTTACTTTTATAACGTTTTAGCAATGTAAATATATAAAAAATCAAAAAAATACGCGAGTTTAAAGATAGTCGTTATGCCTTGATAAATACCAATTTCAAACTTCATTCTTGAGCTTGCTATTAATTGTAGAAGGTTGAAACAAGTACCATTTGATTGAGCGGGAAATTTTCTATCAAATACATTTTACTATTATAACGTTTTAGCAATGTGAATATAAAAAAAATCGAAAAAATACGCAAGTTTAAAGATAGTCGTTATGCCTTGATAAATACCAATTTCAAACTTCATTCTTGAGCTTGCTATTAATTGTAGAAAGTTGAAACAAGCACCATTTGATTGAACAGAAAATTTTCTATCAAATACATTCTACTTTTATAACGTTTTAGCAATGTAAATAAAAAAAAATCAAAAAAATACGCAAGTTTAAAGATAGTCGTTATTCCTTAATAAATACCAATTTCAAACTTCATCCTTGAGCTTGCTATTAATTGTAGAAAGTTAGAGCAAGCACCACTCAATTAAACAAAAAATTTTCTAACAAATACATTTTACTTTTATAACGTTTTAGCAATGTAAATATAAAAAAAATCAAAAAAATACGCAAGTTTAAAGATAGTCGTTATGCCTTGATAAATACCAATTTCAAACTTGATTCTTGAGCTTGCTATTAATTGTAGAAGGTTGAAACAAGTACCATTTGATTAAACAAAAATTTTTCTATTAAACGCGTCCTACTTTTATAACGTTTTAGCAATGTAAATAAAAAAAATTAAAAAAATACGCAAGTTTAAAGATAGTCGTTATTCCTTAATAAATACCAATTTCAAACTTTATTCTTGAGCTTGCTATTAATTGCAGAAAGTTGAAGCAAGCACTACTCGATTAAGCAAAAAATTTTCTATCAAATACATTCTACTTTTATAACGCTTCAATAATGTAAATATAAAAAAAAATCAAAAAAATACGCAAGTTTAAATATAGTCGTTATTGCTTAATAAATACCAATTTCAAACTTTATTCTTGAGCTTGCTATTAATTGTAGAAAGTTGAAACAAGCACTACTGGATTAAGCAAAAAATTTTCTATCAAATACATTCTACTTTTATAACGCTTCAATAATGTAAATATAAAAAAAATCAAAAAAATACGCAAGTTTAAATATAGTCGTTATTGCTTAATAAATACCAATTTCAAACTTTATTCTTGAGCTTGCTATTAACTGTAGAAAGTTGAAACAAGCACTACTGGATTAAGCAAAAAATTTTCTATCAAATACATTCTACATTTATAACGCTTCAATAATGTAAATATAAAAAAAATCAAAAAAATACGCAAGTTTAAAGATAGTCGTTATTCCTTAATAAATACCAATTTTAAACTTCATTCTTAAGCTTGCTATTAATTGTAGAAAGTTGAAGCAAGCACCACACGATTAAACAGAAACTTTTCTATCAAATACATCCTACTGTTATAACGTTTTAGCAATGTGAATAAAAAAAAATCAAAAAAATACGCAAGTTTAAAGATAGTCGTTATTCCTTGATAAATACCAACTTCAAACTTCATTCTTGATCTTGCTATTAATTATAGAAGGTTGAAACCAATACCATTTGACTGAACAGAAAATTTTCTATCAAATATATTCTACTTTTATAACGTTTTAGCAATGTAAATAAAAAAAAATCAAAAAAATACGCAAGTTTAAAGATAGTCGTTATTCCTTAATAAATACCAATTTCAAACTTCATTCTTGAGCTTGCTATTAATTGTAGAAAGTTAGAACAAGCACCACTCAATTAAACAAAAAATTTTCTATCAAATACATTTTACTCTTATAACGTTTTAGCAATGTAAATATAAAAAAAATCAAAAAAATACGCAAGTTTAAAGATAGTCGTTATGCCTTGATAAATACCAATTTCAAACTTCATTCTTGAGCTTGCTATTAATTGTAGAAGGTTGAAACAAGTACCATTTGATTGAGCGGGAAATTTTCTATCAAATACATTTTACTATTATAACGTTTTAGCAATGTGAATATAAAAAAAATCGAAAAAATACGCAAGTTTAAAAATAGTCGTTATGCCTTGATAAATACCAATTTCAAACTTCATTTTTGAGCTTGCTATTTATTGTAAAAGGTTGAAACAAGTACCATTTGATTGAACAGAAAATTTTCTATCAAACACATTCTACTTTTATAACGTTTTAGCAATGTAAATAAAAATAATCAAAAAAATACGCAAATTTAAAGATAGTCGTTATTCCTTAATAAATACCAATTTCAAACTTCATTCTTGAGCTTGCTATTAATTGTAGAAGGTTGAAACAAGTACCATTTGATTGAACAGAAAATTTTCTATTAAATAAATCTTACCTTTATAACGTTTTGGCAATGTAAATATAAAAAAACTCAAAAAAATACGCAAGTTTAAAGATAGTCGTTATTCCTTAATAAATACCAATTTCAAACTTCATTCTTGAGCTTGCCATTAACTGTAGAAGGTTGAAACAAGTACCATTTGATTGAGCGGGAAATTTTCTATCAAATTCATTTTACTATTATAACGTTTTAGCAATGTGAATATAAAAAAAATCGAAAAAATACGCAAGTTTAAAGATAGTCGTTATGCCTTGATAAATACCAATTTCAAACTTCATTCTTGAGCTTGCTATTAATTGTAGAAAGTTGAAACAAGCACCATTTGATTGAACAGAAAATTTTCTATCAAATACATTCTACTTTTATAACGTTTTAGCAATGTAAATAAAAAAAAATCAAAAAAATACGCAAGTTTAAAGATAGTCGTTATTCCTTAATAAATACCAATTTCAAACTTCATTCTTGAGCTTGCTATTAATTGTAGAAGGTTGAAACAAGTACCATTTGATTAAACAACAATTTTTCTATTAAACGCGTCTTACTCTTATAACGTTTTAGCAATGTAAATAAAAAAAATTAAAAAAATACGCAAGTTTAAAGATAGTCGTTATTCCTTAATAAATACCAATTTCAAACTTTATTCTTGAGCTTGCTATTAATTGTAGAAGGTTGAAACAAGTACCATTTGATTAAACAAAAATTTTTCTATTAAACGCGTCCTACTTTTATAACGTTTTAGCAATGTAAATAAAAAAAATTAAAAAAATACGCAAGTTTAAAGATAGTCGTTATTCCTTAATAAATACCAATTTCAAACTTTATTCTTGAGCTTGCTATTAATTGCAGAAAGTTGAAACAAGCACTACTCGATTAAGCAAAAAATTTTCTATCAAATACATTCTACTTTTATAACGCTTCAATAATGTAAATATAAAAAAAAATCAAAAAAATACGCAAGTTTAAATATAGTCGTTATTGCTTAATAAATACCAATTTCAAACTTTATTCTTGAGCTTGCTATTAATTGTAGAAAGTTAAAACAAGCACTACTGGATTAAGCAAAAAATTTTCTATCAAATACATTCTACTTTTATAACGCTTCAATATTGTAAATATAAAAAAAATCAAAAAAATACGCAAGTTTAAATATAGTCGTTATTGCTTAATAAATACCAATTTCAAACTTTATTCTTGAGCTTGCTATTAATTGTAGAAAGTTGAAACAAGCACTACTGGATTAAGCAAAAAATTTTCTATCAAATACATTCTACTTTTATAACGCTTCAATAATGTAAATATAAAAAAAATCAAAAAAATACGCAAGTTTAAATATAGTCGTTATTGCTTAATAAATACCAATTTCAAACTTTATTCTTGAGCTTGCTATTAATTGTAGAAAGTTGAAACAAGCACTACTCAATTAAGCAAAAAATTTTCTATCAAATACATTCTACATTTATAACGCTTCAATAATGTAAATATAAAAAAAATCAAAAAAATACGCAAGTTTAAAGATAGTCGTTATTCCTTAATAAATACCAATTTTAAACTTCATTCTTAAGCTTGCTATTAATCGTAGAAAGTTGAAGCAAGCACCACACGATTAAACAGAAACTTTTCTATCAAATACATCCTACTGTTATAACGTTTTAGCAATGTGAATAAAAAAAAATCAAAAAAATACGCAAGTTTAAAGATAGTCGTTATTCCTTGATAAATACCAACTTCAAACTTCATTCTTGATCTTGCTGTTAATTATAGAAGGTTGAAACCAATACCATTTGACTGAACAGAAAATTTTCTATCAAATATATTCTACTTTTATAACGTTTTAGCAATGTAAATAAAAAAAAAATCAAAAAAATACGCAAGTTTAAAGATAGTCGTTATTCCTTAATAAATACCAATTTCAAACTTCATTCTTGAGCTTGCTATTAATTGTAGAAAGTTAGAACAAGCACCACTCAATTAAACAAAAAAATTTCTATCAAATACATTTTACTTTTATAACGTTTTAGCAATGTAAATATATAAAAAATCAAAAAAATACGCAAGTTTAAAGATAGTCGTTATGCCTTGATAAATACCAATTTCAAACTTCATTCTTGAGCTTGCTATTAATTGTAGAAAGTTGAAACAAGTACCATTTGATTGAGCGGGAAATTTTCTATCAAATACATTTTACTATTATAACGTTTTAGCAATGTGAATATAAAAAAAATCGAAAAAATACGCAAGTTTAAAGATAGTCGTTATGCCTTGATAAATACCAATTTCAAACTTCATTCTTGAGCTTGCTATTAATTGTAGAAAGTTGAAACAAGCACCATTTGATTGAACAGAACATTTTCTATCAAATACATTCTACTTTTATAACGTTTTAGCAATGTAAATAAAAAAAAATCAAAAAAATACGCAAGTTTAAAGATAGTCGTTATTCCTTAATAAATACCAATTTCAAACTTCATTCTTGAGCTTGCTATTAATTGTAGAAAGTTAGAGCAAGCACCACTCAATTAAACAAAAAATTTTCTAACAAATACATTTTACTTTTATAACGTTTTAGCAATGTAAATATAAAAAAAATCAAAAAAATACGCAAGTTTAAAGATAGTCGTTATGCCTTGATAAATACCAATTTCAAACTTGATTTTTGAGCTTGCTATTAATTGTAGAAGGTTGAAACAAGTACCATTTGATTAAACAAAAATTTTTCTATTAAACGCGTCCTACTTTTATAACGTTTTAGCAATGTAAATAAAAAAAATTAAAAAAATACGCAAGTTTAAAGATAGTCGTTATTCCTTAATAAATACCAATTTCAAACTTTATTCTTGAGCTTGCTATTAATTGCAGAAAGTTGAAACAAGCACTACTCGATTAAGCAAAAAATTTTCTATCAAATACATTCTACTTTTATAACGCTTCAATAATGTAAATATAAAAAAAATCAAAAAAATACGCAAGTTTAAATATAGTCGTTATTGCTTAATAAATACCAATTTCAAACTTTATTCTTGAGCTTGCTATTAATTGTAGAAAGTTGAAACAAGCACTACTGGATTATGCAAAAAATTTTCTATCAAATACATTCTACTTTTATAACGCTTCAATAATGTAAATATAAAAAAAATCAAAAAAATACGCAAGTTTAAATATAGTCGTTATTGCTTAATAAATACCAATTTCAAACTTTATTCTTGAGCTTGCTATTAACTGTAGAAAGTTGAAACAAGCACTACTGGATTAAGCAAAAAATTTTCTATCAAATACATTCTACTTTTATAAAGCTTCAATAATGTAAATATAAAAAAAATCAAAAAAATACGCAAGTTTAAATATAGTCGTTATTGCTTAATAAATACCAAATTCAAACTTTATTCTTGAGCTTGCTATTAATTGTAGAAAGTTGAAACAAGCACTACTCGATTAAGCAAAAAATTTTCTATCAAATACATTCTACATTTATAACGCTTCAATAATGTAAATATAAAAAAAATCAAAAAAATACGCAAGTTTAAAGATAGTCGTTATTCCTTAATAAATACCAATTTTAAACTTCATTCTTAAGCTTGCTATTAATTGTAGAAAGTTGAAGTAAGCACCACACGATTAAACAGAAACTTTTCTATCAAATACATCCTACTGTTATAACGTTTTAGCAATGTGAATAAAAAAAAATCAAAAAAATACGCAAGTTTAAAGATAGTCGTTATTCCTTGAGAAATACCAACTTCAAACTTCATTCTTGATCTTGCTATTAATTATAGAAGGTTGAAACCAATACCATTTGACTGAACAGAAAATTTTCTATCAAATATATTCTACTTTTATAACGTTTTAGCAATGTAAATAAAAAAAAAATCAAAAAAATACGCAAGTTTAAAGATAGTCGTTATTCCTTAATAAATACCAATTTCAAACTTCATTCTTGAGCTTGCTGTTAATTGTAGAAAGTTAGAACAAGCACCACTCAATTAAACAAAAAATTTTCTATCAAATACATTTTACTTTTATAACGTTTTAGCAATGTAAATATAAAAAAAATCAAAAAAATACGCAAGTTTAAAGATAGTCGTTATGCCTTGATAAATACCAATTTCAAACTTCATTCTTGAGCTTGCTATTAATTGTAGAAGGTTGAAACAAGTACCATTTGATTGAGCGGGAAATTTTCTATCAAATACATTTTACTATTATAACGTTTTAGCAATGTGAATATAAAAAAAATCGAAAAAATACGCAAGTTTAAAGATAGTCGTTATGCCTTGATAAATACCAATTTCAAACTTCATTCTTGAGCTTGCTATTAATTGTAGAAAGTTAGAGCAAGCACCACTCAATTAAACAAAAAATTTTCTAACAAATACATTTTACTTTTATAACGTTTTAGCAATGTAAATATAAAAAAAATCAAAAAAATACGCAAGTTTAAAGATAGTCGTTATGCCTTGATAAATACCAATTTCAAACTTGATTCTTGAGCTTGCTATTAATTGTAGAAGGTTGAAACAAGTACCATTTGATTAAACAAAAATTTTTCTATTAAACGCGTCCTACTTTTATAACGTTTTAGCAATGTAAATAAAAAAAATTAAAAAAATACGCAAGTTTAAAATTAGTCGTTATTCCTTAATAATTACCAATTTCAAACTTTATTCTTGAGCTTGCTATTAATTGCAGAAAGTTGAAACAAGCACTACTCGATTAAGCAAAAAATTTTCTATCAAATACATTCTACTTTTATAACGCTTCAATAATGTAAATATAAAAAAAAATCAAAAAAATACGCAAGTTTAAATATAGTCGTTATTGCTTAATAAATACCAATTTCAAACTTTATTCTTGAGCTTGCTATTAATTGTAGAATGTTGAAACAAGCACTACTGGATTAAGCAAAAAATTTTCTATCAAATACATTCTACTTTTATAACGCTTCAATAATGTAAATATAAAAAAAAATCAAAAAAATACGCAAGTTTAAATATAGTCGTTATTGCTTAATAAATACCAATTTCAAACTTTATTCTTGAGCTTGCTATTAATTGTAGAAAGTTGAAACAAGCACTACTGGATTAAGCAAAAAATTTTCTATCAAATACATTCTACTTTTATAACGCTTCAATAATGTAAATATAAAAAAAATCAAAAAAATACGCAAGTTTAAATATAGTCGTTATTGCTTAATAAATACCAATTTCAAACTTTATTCTTGAGCTTGCTATTAATTGTAGAAAGTTGAAACAAGCACTACTCGATTAAGCAAAAAATTTTCTATCAAATACATTCTACATTTATAACGCTTCAATAATGTAAATATAAAAAAAATCAAAAAAATACGCAAGTTTAAAGATATTCGTTATTCCTTAATAAATACCAATTTTAAACTTCATTCTTAAGCTTGCTATTAATCGTAGAAAGTTGAAACAATCTCTACTCGATTAAGCAAAAAATTTTCTATCAAATACATTCTACCTTTATAACGCTTCAATAATGTAAATATAAAAAAAATCAAAAAAATACGCAAGTTTAAATATAGTCGTTATTGCTTAATAAATACCAATTTCAAACTTTATTCTTGAGCTTGCTATTAATTGTAGAAAGTTGAAACAATCACTACTCGATTAAGCAAAAAATTTTCTATCAAATACATTCTACTTTTATAACGCTTCAATAATGTAAATATAAAAAAAATCAAAAAAATACGCAAGTTTAAAGATAGTCGTTATTGCTTAATAAATACCAATTTCAAACTTTATTCTTGAGCTTGCTATTAATTGTAGAAAGTTGAAACAAGCACTACTCGATTAAGCAAAAAATTTTCTATCAAATACATTCTACTTCTATAACGCTTCAATAATGTAAATGTAAAAAAATCAAAAAAATACGCAAGTTTAAAGATAGTCGTTATTCCTTAATAAATACCAATTTTAAACTTCATTCTTAAGCTTGCTATTAATCGTAGAAAGTTGAAGGAAGCACCACTCGATTAAACAAAAAATTTTCTATCAAATACATTTTACTTTTATAACGTTTCAGCAATGTAAATATAAAAAAAATCAAAAAAATACGCAAGTTTAAATATAATCGTTATTCCTTGATAAATACCAATTTCAAACTTCATTCTTGAGCTTGCTGTTAATTGTAGAAGGTTGAAACAAGTACCATTTGACTGAGCAGAAAATTTTCTATCAAATACATTCTACTTTTATAACGTTTTAGCAATGTAAATAAAAAAAAATCATAAAAATACGCAATTTTAAAGATAGTCGTTATTCCTTAATAAATACCAATTTCAAACTTTATTCTTGAGCTTGTTATTAATTGTAGAAGGTTGAAGCAAATACTATTCGATTGAATAAAAAATTTTCTATTAAATACATCCTACCTCTATAACGTTTTAGCAATGTAAATATAAAAAAAATCAAAAATTCGATTGATTACGAACAAAGCTATAAAATGAAAAATAAATTATGTATACGTAGTTCTTGAGACCTACGTATAACACCTGTAAAAATTTTATCGTTTTATCTCTACTAATAGCTGAGATAATTTTCAAAATTTTTGATCAGAGTGATAGAAAATTCAATATATTAAATTACAAACAGAGCTATAAAATAAAAAATAAATTATGCATACGTAGTTCTGGAGACCTACGTATAACACCAGTAAAAATTTTATCGTTTTATCTCTACTAATAGCTGAGATAATTTTCAAAATTTTTGATCAGAGTGATAGAAAATTCAATATATTAAATTACAAACAGAGCTATAAAATAAAAAATAAATTATGCATACGTAGTTCTGGAGACCTACGTATAACACCAGTAGAATTTTTATCGCTTTATCTCTACTAATAGCTGAGATAATTTTCAAAATTTTTGATCAGAGTGATAGAAAATTCAATATATTAAATTACAAACAGAGCTATAAAATAAAAAATAAATTATGCATACGTAGTTCTGGAGACCTACGTATAACACCAGTAAAATTTTTATCTCTTTATCTCTACTAATAGCTGAGATAATTTTTAAAACTTTTGATCAGAGTGATAGAAAATTCAATATATTAAATTACGAACAGAGCTATAAAATGAAAAATAAATTATGTATACGTAGTTTTGGAGACCTACGTATAACACCAGTAAAATTTTTATCGCTTTATCTCTACTAATAGCTGAGATAATTTTTAAAATTTTTGATTAGAGTGATAGAAAATTCAATATATTAAATTACGAACAGAGCTATAAAATGAAAAATAAATTATGCATACGTAGTTCTGGAGACCTACGTATAACACCAATAAAAATTTTAACGCTTTATCTCTACTAATAGCTGAGATAATTTTCAAAATTTTTGATCAGAGTGATAGAAAATTCAATATATTAAATTACAAACAGAGCTATAAAATAAAAAATAAATTATGTATACGTAGTTCTAGAAACCTACGTATAACACCAGTATAATTTGTACTGCTTTATCTCTACTAATAGCTGAGATAATTTTGAAAATTTTTGATCAGAGTGATAGAAAATTCAATATATTAAATTATGAACAAAGCTATAAAATAAAAAATAAATTATGTATACGTAGCTCTGGAGACCTACGTATAACACCAGTAAAAATTTTATCGCTTTACCTCTACTAATAGCTGAGATAATTTTCAAAATTTTTGATCAGAGTGATGGAATATTCAATATATTAAATTACGAACAGAGCTATAAAATGAAAAATAAATTATGTATACGTAGTTCTGGAGACCTACGTATAACACCAGTAAAATTTTTATCGCTTTTTCTCTACTAATAGATGAGATAATTTTGAAAATTTTTGATCAGAGTGATAGAAAATTCAATATATTAAATTACGAACAGAGCTATAAAATGAAAAATAAATTATGTATACGTAGTTCTGGAGACCTACCTATAACACCAGTAAAATTTTTATCGCTTTATCTCTACTAATAGCTGAGATAATTTGCAAAATTTTTGATCAGAGTGATGGAAAATTCAATATATTAAATTACGAACAGAGCTATAAAATAAAAAATAAATTATGTACACGTAGTTCTGGAGACCTACGTATAACACCAGTAAAATTTTTATCGCTTTATCTCTACTAATAGCTGAGATAATTTTAAAAATTTTTGATCAGAGTGATAGAAAATTCAATATATTAAATTACGAACAGAGCTATAAAATGAAAAATAAATTATGTATACGTAGTTCTGGAGACCTACCTATAACACCAGTAAAATTTTTATCGTTTTATCTCTACTAATAGCTGAGATAATTTGCAAAATTTCTGATCAGAGTGATAGAAAATTCAATATATTAAATTACGAACAGAGCTATAAAATATATCCTACTTTTATAACGTTTCAATAATGTTAATATAAAAAAAATCAAAGAAATACGCAAGTTTAATAATAGTCGTTACTTCTTGATAAATACCAATTTCAAACTTTATTCTTGAGCTTGCTATTAATTGTAGAAGGTTAAAACAAATACTATTCGATTTGGCAAGAAATTTTCTATCAAATACATCCTACTTTTATAACGTTTCAGTAATGTAAATATAAAAAAAAATTAAAAAAATACGCAAGTTTAAAGTAAGTCGTTATTCCTTGATAAATACCAATTTCAAACTTCATTCTTGAGCTTGCTATTAATTGTAGAAAGTTAGAGCAAGCACCACTCAATTAAACAAAAAATTTTCTAACAAATACATTTTACTTTTATAACGTTTTAGCAATGTAAATATAAAAAAAATCAAAAAAATACGCAAGTTTAAAGATAGTCGTTATGCCTTGATAAATACCAATTTCAAACTTGATTCTTGAGCTTGCTATTAATTGTAGAAGGTTGAAACAAGTACCATTTGATTAAACAAAAATTTTTCTATTAAACGCGTCCTACTTTTATAACGTTTTAGCAATGTAAATAAAAAAAATTAAAAAAATACGCAAGTTTAAAGATAGTCGTTATTCCTTAATAATTACCAATTTCAAACTTTATTCTTGAGCTTGCTATTAATTGCAGAAAGTTGAAACAAGCACTACTCGATTAAGCAAAAAATTTTCTATCAAATACATTCTACTTTTATAACGCTTCAATAATGTAAATATAAAAAAAAATCAAAAAAATACGCAAGTTTAAATATAGTCGTTATTGCTTAATAAATACCAATTTCAAACTTTATTCTTGAGCTTGCTATTAATTGTAGAAAGTTGAAACAAGCACTACTGGATTAAGCAAAAAATTTTCTATCAAATACATTCTACTTTTATAACGCTTCAATAATGTAAATATAAAAAAAAATCAAAAAAATACGCAAGTTTAAATATAGTCGTTATTGCTTAATAAATACCAATTTCAAACTTTATACTTGAGCTTGCTATTAATTGTAGAAAGTTGAAACAAGCACTACTGGATTAAGCAAAAAATTTTCTATCAAATACATTCTACTTTTATAACGCTTCAATAATGTAAATATAAAAAAAATCAAAAAAATACGCAAGTTTAAATATAGTCGTTATTGCTTAATAAATACCAATTTCAAACTTTATTCTTGAGCTTGCTATTAATTGTAGAAAGTTGAAACAAGCACTACTCGATTAAGCAAAAAATTTTCTATCAAATACATTCTACATTTATAACGCTTCAATAATGTAAATATAAAAAAAATCAAAAAAATACGCAAGTTTAAAGATATTCGTTATTCCTTAATAAATACCAATTTTAAACTTCATTCTTAAGCTTGCTATTAATCGTAGAAAGTTGAAACAATCACTACTCGATTAAGCAAAAAATTTTCTATCAAATACATTCTACTTTTATAACGCTTCAATAATGTAAATATAAAAAAAATCAAAAAAATACGCAAGTTTAAATATAGTCGTTATTGCTTAATAAATACCAATTTCAAACTTTATTCTTGAGCTTGCTATTAATTGTAGAAAGTTGAAACAATCACTACTCGATTAAGCAAAAAATTTTCTATCAAATACATTCTACTTTTATAACGCTTCAATAATGTAAATATAAAAAAAATCAAAAAAATACGCAAGTTTAAAGATAGTCGTTATTGCTTAATAAATACCAATTTCAAACTTTATTCTTGAGCTTGCTATTAATTGTAGAAAGTTGAAAGAAGCACTACTCGATTAAGCAAAAAATTTTCTATCAAATACATTCTACTTCTATAACGCTTCAATAATGTAAATATAAAAAAATCAAAAAAATACGCAAGTTTAAAGATAGTCGTTATTCCTTAATAAATACCAATTTTAAACTTCATTCTTAAGCTTGCTATTAATCGTAGAAAGTTGAAGCAAGCACCACTCGATTAAACAAAAAATTTTCTATCAAATACATTTTACTTTTATAACGTTTCAGCAATGTAAATATAAAAAAAATCAAAAAAATACGCAAGTTTAAATATAATCGTTATTCCTTGATAAATACCAATTTCAAACTTCATTCTTGAGCTTGCTGTTAATTGTAGAAGGTTGAAACAAGTACCATTTGACTGAGCAGAAAATTTTCTATCAAATACATTCTACTTTTATAACGTTTTAGCAATGTAAATAACAAAAAAATCATAAAAATACGCAATTTTAAAGATAGTCGTTATTCCTTAATAAATACCAATTTCAAACTTTATTCTTGAGCTTGTTATTAATTGTAGAAGGTTGAAGCAAATACTATTCGATTGAATAAAAAATTTTCTATTAAATACATCCTACCTCTATAACGTTTTAGCAATGTAAATATAAAAAAAATCAAAAATTCGATTGATTACGAACAAAGCTATAAAATGAAAAATAAATTATGTATACGTAGTTCTTGAGACCTACGTATAACACCTGTAAAAATTTTATCGTTTTATCTCTACTAATAGCTGAGATAATTTTCAAAATTTTTGATCAGAGTGATAGAAAATTCAATATATTAAATTACAAACAGAGCTATAAAATAAAAAATAAATTATGCATACGTAGTTCTGGAGACCTACGTATAACACCAGTAAAATTTTTATCTCTTTATCTCTACTAATAGCTGAGATAATTTTTAAAACTTTTGATCAGAGTGATAGAAAATTCAATATATTAAATTACGAACAGAGCTATAAAATGAAAAATAAATTATGTATACGTAGTTTTGGAGACCTACGTATAACACCAGTAAAATTTTTATCGCTTTATCTCTACTAATAGCTGAGATAATTTTTAAAATTTTTGATTAGAGTGATAGAAAATTCAATATATTAAATTACGAACAGAGCTATAAAATGAAAAATAAATTATGCATACGTAGTTCTGGAGACCTACGTATAACACCAATAAAAATTTTATCGCTTTATCTCTACTAATAGCTGAGATAATTTTCAAAATTTTTGATCAGAGTGATAGAAAATTCAATATATTAAATTACAAACAGAGCTATAAAATAAAAAATAAATTATGTATACGTAGTTCTAGAAACCTACGTATAACACCAGTATAATTTGTACTGCTTTATCTCTACTAATAGCTGAGATAATTTTGAAAATTTTTGATCAGAGTGATAGAAAATTCAATATATTAAATTATGAACAAAGCTATAAAATAAAAAATAAATTATGTATACGTAGCTCTGGAGACCTACGTATAACACCAGTAAAAATTTTATCGCTTTACCTCTACTAATAGCTGAGATAATTTTCAAAATTTTTGATCAGAGTGATGGAAAATTCAATATATTAAATTACGAACAGAGCTATAAAATGAAAAATAAATTATGTATTGTAATATCCTCATCCAAAACATCAAAATTAAGAGATGAGTAAATATTTTATTATTTCTTGAGAAAGACCTTTTCGTTCACGTGTTTCAATACGGGATTTTTCTGTGAAATTTAGATAAACTTGACCGGATACATAAAGCCATAAATTCAATTTTATAAAAGAGACCGCTTTACAGCCGTTTAGAAAGTTTCTACGAAAGACCTAAAGTACCCTTAAAAATAACAATCTGGCGACCAGATGCCCGAAAACTGAAATGTACAGTTCGTACAAAATAATTTTCACTAAATTGTTATGATAAAATGCCAAAACGTTAGATTTTCAAATTCAACCTCGTTAAATTCGCGTTGTGTCAAAACCACAAAAAAACTGTATGTCTAGTTTTAAGTTAATTAGGCTTTAATTAAATTTTGGGACGAATCTCTCTAATTTTCTAATTTTCTTAACAATCTATTTACCTATTTTATTAATTCTGTTGCAAATTATTTTCTACTTATTTTGGTGCATGTGTCTTGCAAATTATGGCTATAAAAGTCATTTGTTTATTAAAGAAATAGCATTATTAAAGATTTGGTTTTCACAAACAGACAGGCAGGGACATCTAGTGCCCTTGTGTCGAAATTCAAAAAGGGTAGATTTCATTTTTTTTTTGAAATAGATTTAATAATTTTGTAATAAAAATGGGTAACACATTAAGCACAAAAACAGTTCAGATGCATGAATTATTTGACAAGACTAACCCTTTCTTTTATTGCTTGAACTTTCAACTCTTTTCTTCTGGCTCGTAATTAGAGAGACCCAAAAAGATCATTTAGTTAGGATTTATTTAGGTAATTTGGATCCAGTGAGATTAGTTGTAAACCAGATTGGTATTAAATCATCGCAATTAAATTGTTATAACTAGAGAGGCGGTGTCTGGATTCTATTTAATTTTAAGCTTTATTTATTGTATTATTTTTTATTCATTTTTGGTTTCATTATTCCCAGAACTTGGTACTTCTTTTCTTATTAGTTTATTTAGTAACAATTTAGAGAATATTTTAAACAAACAATAAGTAGTTAAGATTTTGACCAATCAAAAGACCATGTAGCGGGTGTAGAGTGGGGTAGATACCCTTGTGGAAACAAATTTGGTAACTGGAGGGGAGTACGAACTGAGCTTTCTTTGAGAACAGACGTGCTTTTTTTTTGAGCTTTGCTTAAATTTGATAATCTGTAATTTTTATTACATTCTGTTAATTCAATTTGATTTGGTTTAAAAGTTACGAGTGTAAATTTAAATTCAGTTAAGTTCGAATTAAATTCTGTGTCCAGTGCTTCCTTCCTGGAACCAGTCGAGATAAGTACCTTTCTTTTCCTAATTAGCGAAAAGCTAATTAATCTCGTTTAATTCTTTGTTTGCTTGCATGTAACATTAACTATTTCTATAACTACCTATTTACGGGTGTCTATAAATTTAATTCTTTGATTCTTAAATTAATTGAAAATTAATAACTTTGAATTTATTTAATTAATTAGACCTTTGTTAGATTTCGGAAAATTTAACTAAATATTTTCCTACGTTTTTTTTTTGAGTTTTTCTCAGAACATTTAAATTCATTGTTAGTTTTATTTTAATTTTTTTTTTGATTTTTAATTTTAATGCTGTTTATTTGGATCATGCTATTAAGTTAATTATTATTTTATTATTATTATTAAATTAATTTGTTTCGTGATTTGGAGTTAATCGCAAGTCCATTCAACAATTTTAGTCTGGTTTAACAGGCAAGTCATAGTTAATTAATTGATTTAACTCCAAAAAAATTCTAAATTAAAGGATTTTGTCCACATTATCCAAAGTTAACCTAATTAACCTGAATTTCGACTAGACGGGACAGTTGCCACAGCGGCCACCCCCCTCCCATAAGAGGAGGAGAAGTCATTAATACAGTTGAATCCATCGCTAATCACGTATTAGTAATTAACCTTTGCTCTTTACCTTCCTGCATCAGTGAGAGGGGTGCAACAACCTGGTCCATCTCTCCAACAAAATCCGATTGTTGCTAAATTCATTTAAATTGCAATCATTTAAATTTAAATTTTCATTTATTACGTAATTATTTAATTATTTTTTTTTATTTGTTTTTTTTTTGTATTTTTTTCTTGAACCTCATTACTAAATTTTGTCTCTTTAGCTTTAATTATCAGTTTTAAATTTTAAAAGTTAATGACTACTATTTAATTTAAAGTTTATGAACATTTTTTTTGTTTAAATCGTAAATACCAATTCTAACACTTTCTTCACTGCATGATTTCTACTTGCTTGTTCAAATGAGTAAACTTCTTAACCAAGTTCTGGGTTGATTAGTTTTAGAATAAATTTTTTTTGTTAAATACAATATATTTTTTTCTTGTTCTGTTTTTGTTAATAAATTTAAGTGTAGTGTGAATTGATTTTTATTTCACTAGTCCTTTTATTTATCTTGCAACTCGGCCTCACTATACGACTGAGTTTGATTTGAATTTTTTTATTTTGTTTGCTGCCGTGAATTTTTTTTCTCTTTTCCGGTCCCCTCACAAACAAAACACAACGTAGGGCCAATCCAAAAATACCAAGTGGGGACTGAACATTACATCAAAGAATATCACAGTATACGTAGTTCTGGAGACCTACGTATAACACCAGTAAAATTTTTATCGCTTTTTCTCTACTAATAGCTGAGATAATTTTGAAAATTTTTGATCAGAGTGATAGAAAATTCAATATATTAAATTACGAACAGAGCTATAAAATGAAAAATAAATTATGTATACGTAGTTCTGGAGACCTACCTATAACACCAGTAAAATTTTTATCGCTTTATCTCTACTAATAGCTGAGATAATTTGCAAAATTTTTGATCAGAGTGATGGAAAATTCAATATATTAAATTACGAACAGAGCTATAAAATAAAAAATAAATTATGTACACGTAGTTCTGGAGACCTACGTATAACACCAGTAAAATTTTTATCGCTTTATCTCTACTAATAGCTGAGATAATTTTAAAAATTTTTGATCAGAGTGATAGAAAATTCAATATATTAAATTACGAACAGAGCTATAAAATGAAAAATAAATTATGTATACGTAGTTCTGGAGACCTATCTATAACACCAGTAAAATTTTTATCGTTTTATCTCTACTAATAGCTGAGATAATTTGCAAAATTTTTGATCAGAGTGATAGAAAATTCAATATATTAAATTACGAACAGAGCTATAAAATATATCCTACTTTTATAACGTTTCAATAATGTTAATATAAAAAAAATCAAAAAAATACGCAAGTTTAATAATAGTCGTTACTTCTTGATAAATACCAATTTCAAACTTTATTCTTGAGCTTGCTATTAATTGTAGAAGGTTAAAACAAATACTATTCGATTTGGCAAGAAATTTTCTATCAAATACATCCTACTTTTATAACGTTTCAGTAATGTAAATATAAAAAAAAAATTAAAAAATACGCAAGTTTAAAGTAAGTCGTTATTCCTTGATAAATACCAATTTCAAACTTCATTCTTGAGCTTGCTATTAATTGCAGAAAGTTAGAGCAAGCACCACTCAATTAAACAAAAAATTTTCTAACAAATACATTTTACTTTTATAACGTTTTAGCAATGTAAATATAAAAAAAATCAAAAAAATACGCAAGTTTAAAGATAGTCGTTATGCCTTGATAAATACCAATTTCAAACTTGATTCTTGAGCTTGCTATTAATTGTAGAAGGTTGAGATAAGTACCATTTGACTGAACAGAAAATTTTCTATCAAATACATCCTACTTTTATAACGTTTTAGCAATGTAAATAAAAAAAATAAAAAAAATACGCAAGTTTAAAGATAGTCGTTATTCCTTAATAAATACCAAATTCAAACTTCATTCTTGAGCTTGCTATTAATTGTAGAAAGTTAGAGCAAGCACCACTCAATTAAACAAAAAATTTTCTAACAAATACATTTTACTTTTATAACGTTTTAGCAATGTAAATATAAAAAAAATCAAAAAAATACGCAAGTTTAAAGATAGTCGTTATGCCTTGATAAATACCAATTTCAAACTTGATTCTTGAGCTTGCTATTAATTGTAGAAGGTTGAAACAAGTACCATTTGATTAAACAAAAATTTTTCTATTAAACGCGTCCTACTTTTATAACGTTTTAGCAATGTAAATAAAAAAAATTAAAAAAATACGCAAGTTTAAATATAGTCGTTATTCCTTAATAAATACCAATTTCAAACTTTATTCTTGAGCTTGCTATTAATTGCAGAAAGTTGAAACAAGCACTACTCGATTAAGCAAAAAATTTTCTATCAAATACATTCTACTTTTATAACGCTTCAATAATGTAAATATAAAAAAAAATCAAAAAAATACGCAAGTTTAAAGATAGTCGTTATTGCTTAATAAATACCAATTTCAAACTTTATTCTTGAGCTTGCTATAAATTGTAGAAAGTTGAAACAAGCACTACTGGATTAAGCAAAAAATTTTCGAACAGAGCTATAAAATAAAAAATAAATTATGCATACGTAGTTCTGGAGACCTACGTATAACACCAGTAAAATTTTTATGGCTTTATCTCTACTAATAGCTGAGATTATTTTCAAAATTTTTGATCAGAGTGATAGAAAATTCAATATATTAAATTACGAACAGAGCTAGAAAATGAAAAATAAATTATGCATACTTAGTTCTGGAGACCTATGTATAACACCAGTAAAATTTTTATCTCTTTATCTCTACTAATAGCTGAGATAATTTTTAAAACTTTTGATCAGAGTGATAGAAAATTCAATATATTAAATTACGAACAGAGCTATAAAATGAAAAATACATTATGTATACGTAGTTTTGGAGACCTACGTATAACACCAGTAAAATTTTTATCGCTTTATCTCTACTAATAGCTGAGATAATTTTTAAAATTTTTGATTAGAGTGATAGAAAATTCAATATATTAAATTACGAACAGAGCTATAAAATGAAAAATATATTATGCATACGTAGTTCTTGAGACCTACGTATAACACCAATAACAATTTTATCGCTTTATCTCTACTAATAGCTGAGATAATTTTCAAAATTTTTGATCAGAGTGATAGAAAATTCAATATATTAAATTACAAACAGAGCTATAAAATAAAAAATAAATTATGTATACGTAGTTCTAGAAACCTACGTATAACACCAGTATAATTTGTACTGCTTTATCTCTACTAATAGCTGAGATAATTTTGAAAATTTTTGATCAGAGTGATAGAAAATTCAATATATTAAATTACGAACAAAGCTATAAAATAAAAAATAAATTATGTATACGTAGCTCTGGAGACCTACGTATAACACCAGTAAAAATTTTATCGCTTTATCTCTACTAATAGCTGAGATAATTTTCAAAATTTTTGATCAGAGTGATAGAAAATTCAATATATTAAATTACAAACAGAGCTATAAAATAAAATATAATTTATGCATACGTAGTTCTGGAGACCTACGTATAACACCAGTAAAATTTTTATTGCTTTATCTCTACTAATAGCTGAGATAATTTTCAAAATTTTTGATCAGAGTGATAGAAAATTCAATATATTAAATTACAAACAGAGCTATAAAATAAAAAATAAATTATGCATACGTAGTTCTGGAGACCTACGTATAACACCAGTAAAATTTTTATTGCTTTATCTCTACTAATAGCTGAGATAATTTTGAAAATTTTTGCTCAGAGTGTTAGAAAATTCAATATATTAAATTACGAACAGAGCTATAAAATAAAAAATAAATTATGCATACGTAGTTCTGGAGACCTACGTATAACACCAGTAAAATTTTTATCGCTTTATCTCTACTAATAGCTGAGATTATTTTCAAAATTTTTGATCAGAGTGATAGAAAATTCAATATATTAAATTACGAACAGAGCTAGAAAATGAAAAATAAATTATGCATACTTAGTTCTGGAGACCTACGTATAACACCAGTAAAATTTTTATCTCTTTATCTCTACTAATAGCTGAAATAATTTTTAAAACTTTTGATCAGAGTGATAGAAAATTCAATATATTAAATTACGAACAGGAAAAATACATTATGTATACGTAGTTTTGGAGGCCTACGTATAACACCAGTAAAATTTTTATCGCTTTATCTCTACTAATAGCTGAGATAATTTTTAAAATTTTTGATTAGAGTGATAGAAAATTCAATATATTAAATTACGAACAGAGCTATAAAATGAAAAATAAATTATGCATACGTAGTTCTGGAGACCTACGTATAACACCAATAAAAATTTTATCGCTTTATCTCTACTAATAGCTGAGATAATTTTCAAAATTTTTGATCAGAGTGATAGAAAATTCAATATATTAAATTACAAACAGAGCTATAAAATAAAAAATAAATTATGTATACGTAGTTCTAGAAACCTACGTATAACACCAGTATAATTTGTACTGCTTTATCTCTACTAATAGCTGAGATAATTTTGAAAATTTTTGATCAGAGTGATAGAAAATTCAATATATTAAATTATGAACAAAGCTATAAAATAAAAAATAAATTATGTATACGTAGCTCTGGAGACCTACGTATAACACCAGTAAAAATTTTATCGCTTCACCTCTACTAATAGCTGAGATAATTTTCAAAATTTTTGATCAGAGTGATGGAAAATTCAATATATTAAATTACGAACAGAGCTATAAAATGAAAAATAAATTATGTATACGTAGTTCTGGAGACCTACGTATAACACCAGTAAAATTTTTATCGCTTTTTCTCTACTAATAGCTGAGATAATTTTGAAAATTTTTGATCAGAGTGATAGAAAATTCAATATATTAAATTACGAACAGAGCTATAAAATGAAAAATAAATTATGTATACGTAGTTCTGGAGACCTACCTATAACACCAGTAAAATTTTTATCGCTTTATCTCTACTAATAGCTGAGATAATTTGCAAAATTTTTGATCAGAGTGAGGGAAAATTCAATATATTAAATTACGAACAGAGCTATAAAATAAAAAATAAATTATGTACACGTAGTTCTGGAGACCTACGTATAACACCAGTAAAATTTTTATCGCTTTATCTCTACTAATAGCTGAGATAATTTTAAAAATTTTTGATCAGTAGAAAATTCAATATATTAAATTACGAACAGAGCTATAAAATGAAAAATAAATTATGTATACGTAGTTCTGGAGACCTACCTATAACACCAGTAAAATTTTTATCGTTTTATCTCTACTAATAGCTGAGATAATTTGCAAAATTTTTGATCAGAGTGATAGAAAATTCAATATATTAAATTACGAACAGAGCTATAAAATGAAAAATAAATTATGTACACGTAGTTCTGGAGACCTACGTATAACACCAGTGAAATTTTTATTGCTTTATCTCTACTAATAGCTGAGATAATTTTGAAAATTTTTGATCAGAGTGATAGAAAATTCAATATATTAAATTACGAACAAAGCTATAAAATGAAAAATAAATTATGTATACGTAGTTCTGGAGACCTACGTATAACACCAGTAAAATTTCTATCGCTTTATCTCTACTAATAGCTGAGATAATTTTCAAAATTTTTGATCAGAGTGATAAAAAATTTAATATATTAAATTACGAACAGAGCTATAAAATAAAAAATAAATTATGTATACGTAGTTCTGGAGACCTACGTATAACACCAGTAAAATTTTTATCTCTACTAATAGCTGAGATAATTTTGAAAATTTTTGATTAGAGTGATAGAAAATTCAATATATTAAATTACGAACAGAGCTATAAAATAAAAAATAAATTATGCATGCGTAGTTCTGGGGACCTACGTATAACACCAGTAAAATTTTTATCGCTTTATCTCTACTAATAGCTGAGATAATTTTGAAAATTTTTGATCAGAGTGATAGAAAATTCAATATATTAAATTACGAACAGAGCTATAAAATGAAAAATAAATTAAGTATACGTAGTTCTGGAGACCTACGTATAACACCAGTAAAACTTTTATCGCTTTATCTCTACTAATAGTTGAGATAATTTTCAAAATTTTTGATTAGAGTGACAGAAAATTCAATATCTTAAATTACGAACAGAGCTATAAAATGAAAAATAAATTATGTATACGTAGTTCTGGAGACCTACGTATAATACCAGTAAAAATTTTATTGCTTTATCTCTACTAATAGCTGAGATAATTTTCAAAATTTTTGATCAGAGTGATAGAAAATTCAATATATTAAATTACGAACAGAGCTATAAAATGAATAATAATTTATGTATACGTAGTTCTGGGGACCTACGTATAACACCAGTAAAATTTTTATCGCTTTTTCTCTACTAATAGCTGAGATAATTTTGAAAATTTTTGATCAGAGTGATAGAAAATTCAATATATTAAATTACGAACAGAGCTATAAAATGAAAAATAAATTATGTATACGTAGTTCTGGAGACCTACCTATAACACCAGTAAAATTTTTATCGCTTTATCTCTACTAATATCTACTAATAGCTGAGATAATTTGCAAAATTTTTGATCAGAGTGATGGAAAATTCAATATATTAAATTACGAACAGAGCTATAAAATGAAAAATAAATTATGTACACGTAGTTCTGGAGACCTACGTATAACACCAGTAAAATTTTTATCGCTTTATCTCTACTAATAGCTGAGATAATTTTAAAAATTTTTGATCAGAGTGATAGAAAATTCAATATATTAAATTACGAACAGAGCTATAAAATGAAAAATAAATTATGTATACGTAGTTCTGGAGACCTACCTATAACACCAGTAAAATTTTTATCGTTTTATCTCTACTAATAGCTGAGATAATTTGCAAAATTTTTGATCAGAGTGATAGAAAATTCAATATATTAAATTACGAACAGAGCTATAAAATGAAAAATAAATTATGTACACGTAGTTCTGGAGACCTACGTATAACACCAGTGAAATTTTTATTGCTTTATCTCTACTAATAGCTGAGATAATTTTGAAAATTTTTGATCAGAGTGATAGAAAATTCAATATATTAAATTACGAACAAAGCTATAAAATGAAAAATAAATTATGTATACGTAGTTCTGGAGACCTACGTATAACACCAGTAAAATTTTTATCGCTTTATCTCTACTAATAGCTGAGATAATTTTCAAAATTTTTGATCAGAGTGATAAAAAATTTAATATATTAAATTACGAACAGAGCTATAAAATAAAAAATAAATTATGTATACGTAGTTCTGGAGACCTACGTATAACACCAGTAAAATTTTTATCTCTACTAATAGCTGAGATAATTTTGAAAATTTTTGATTAGAGTGATAGAACATTCAATATATTAAATTACGAACAGAGCTATAAAATAAAAAATAAATTATGCATGCGTAGTTCTGGGGACCTACGTATAACACCAGTAAAATTTTTATCGCTTTATCTCTACTAATAGCTGAGATAATTTTGAAAATTTTTGATCAGAGTGATAGAAAATTCAATATATTAAATTACGAACAGAGCTATAAAATGAAAAATAAATTAAGTATACGTAGTTCTGGAGACCTACGTATAACACCAGTAAAACTTTTATCGCTTTATCTCTACTAATAGTTGAGATAATTTTCAAAATTTTTGATTAGAGTGATAGAAAATTCAATATCTTAAATTACGAACAGAGCTATAAAATGAAAAATAAATTATGTATACGTAGTTCTGGAGACCTACGTATAATACCAGTAAAAATTTTATTGCTTTATCTCTACTAATAGCTGAGATAATTTTCAAAATTTTTGATCAGAGTGATAGAAAATTCAATATATTAAATTACGAACAGAGCTATAAAATGAATAATAATTTATGTATACGTAGTTCTGGGGACCTACGTATAACACCAGTAAAATTTTTATCGCTTTATTTCTACTAATAGCTGAGATAATTTTCAAAATATTTGATCAGAGTGATAGAAAATTCAATATATTAAATTACAAACAGAGCTATAAAATAAAAAATAAATTATGCATACGTAGTTCTGGAGACCTACGTATAACACCAGTAAAATTTTTATCTCTTTATCTCTACTAATAGCTGAGATAATTTTTAAAACTTTTGATCAGAGTGATAGGAAATTCAATATATTAAATTACGAACAGAGCTATAAAATGAAAAATAAATTATGTATACGTAGTTTTGGAGACCTACGTATAACACCAGTAAAATTTTTATCGCTTTATCTCTACTAATAGCTGAGATAATTTTTAAAATTTTTGATTAGAGTGATAGAAAATTCAATATATTAAATTACGAACAGAGCTATAAAATGAAAAATAAATTATGCATACGTAGTTCTGGAGACCTACGTATAACACCAATAAAAATTTTATCGCTTTATATCTACTAATAGCTGAGATAATTTTCAAAATTTTTGATCAGAGTGATAGAAAATTCAATATATTAAATTACAAACAGAGCTATAAAATAAAAAATAAATTATGTATACGTAGTTCTAGAAACCTACGTATAACACCAGTATAATTTGTACTGCTTTATCTCTACTAATAGCTGAGATAATTTTGAAAATTTTTGATCAGAGTGATAGAAAATTCAATATATTAAATTATGAACAAAGCTATAAAATAAAAAATAAATTATGTATACGTAGCTCTGGAGACCTACGTATAACACCAGTAAAAATTTTATCGCTTCACCTCTACTAATAGCTGAGATAATTTTCAAAATTTTTGATCAGAGTGATGGACAATTCAATATATTAAATTACGAACAGAGCTATAAAATGAAAAATAAATTATGTATACGTAGTTCTGGAGACCTACGTATAACACCAGTAAAATTTTTATCGCTTTTTCTCTACTAATAGCTGAGATAATTTTGAAAATTTTTGATCAGAGTGATAGAAAATTCAATATATTAAATTACGAACAGAGCTATAAAATGAAAAATAAATTATGTATACGTAGTTCTGGAGACCTACCTATAACACCAGTAAAATTTTTATCGCTTTATCTCTACTAATAGCTGAGATAATTTGCAAAATTTTTGATCAGAGTGATGGAAAATTCAATATATTAAATTACGAACAGAGCTATAAAATGAAAAATAAATTATGTACACGTAGTTCTGGAGACCTACGTATAACACCAGTAAAATTTTTATCGCTTTATCTCTACTAATAGCTGAGATAATTTTAAAAATTTTTGATCAGAGTGATAGAAAATTCAATATATTAAATTACGAACAGAGCTATAAAATGAAAAATAAATTATGTATACGTAGTTCTGGAGACCTACCTATAACACCAGTAAAATTTTTATCGTTTTATCTCTACTAATAGCTGAGATAATTTGCAAAATTTTTGATCAGAGTGATAGAAAATTCAATATATTAAATTACGAACAAAGCTATAAAATGAAAAATAAATTATGTATACGTAGTTCTGGAGACCTACGTATAACACCAGTAAAATTTTTATCGCTTTATCTCTACTAATAGCTGAGATAATTTTGAAAATTTTTGATCAGAGTGATAGAAAATTCAATATATTAAATTACGAACAAAGCTATAAAATGAAAAATAAATTATGTATACGTAGTTCTGGAGACCTACGTATAACACCAGTAAAACTTTTATCGCTTTATCTCTACTAATAGTTGAGATAATTTTCAAAATTTTTGATTAGAGTGATAGAAAATTCAATATCTTAAATTACGAACAGAGCTATAAAATGAAAAATAAATTATGTATACGTAGTTCTGGAGACCTACGTATAATACCAGTAAAAATTTTATTGCTTTATCTCTACTAATAGCTGAGATAATTTTCAAAATTTTTGATCAGAGTGATAGAAAATTCAATATATTAAATTACGAACAGAGCTATAAAATGAATAATAATTTATGTATACGTAGTTCTGGGGACCTACGTATAACACCAGTAAAATTTTTATCGCTTTATTTCTACTAATAGCTGAGATAATTTTCAAAATATTTGATCAGAGTGATAGAAAATTCAATATATTAAATTACAAACAGAGCTATAAAATAAAAAATAAATTATGCATACGTAGTTCTGGAGACCTACGTATAACACCAGTAAAATTTTTATCTCTTTATCTCTACTAATAGCTGAGATAATTTTTAAAACTTTTGATCAGAGTGATAGGAAATTCAATATATTAAATTACGAACAGAGCTATAAAATGAAAAATAAATTATGTATACGTAGTTTTGGAGACCTACGTATAACACCAGTAAAATTTTTATCGCTTTATCTCTACTAATAGCTGAGATAATTTTTAAAATTTTTGATTAGAGTGATAGAAAATTCAATATATTAAATTACGAACAGAGCTATAAAATGAAAAATAAATTATGCATACGTAGTTCTGGAGACCTACGTATAACACCAATAAAAATTTTATCGCTTTATATCTACTAATAGCTGAGATAATTTTCAAAATTTTTGATCAGAGTGATAGAAAATTCAATATATTAAATTACAAACAGAGCTATAAAATAAAAAATAAATTATGTATACGTAGTTCTAGAAACCTACGTATAACACCAGTATAATTTGTACTGCTTTATCTCTACTAATAGCTGAGATAATTTTGAAAATTTTTGATCAGAGTGATAGAAAATTCAATATATTAAATTATGAACAAAGCTATAAAATAAAAAATAAATTATGTATACGTAGCTCTGGAGACCTACGTATAACACCAGTAAAAATTTTATCGCTTCACCTCTACTAATAGCTGAGATAATTTTCAAAATTTTTGATCAGAGTGATGGACAATTCAATATATTAAATTACGAACAGAGCTATAAAATGAAAAATAAATTATGTATACGTAGTTCTGGAGACCTACGTATAACACCAGTAAAATTTTTATCGCTTTTTCTCTACTAATAGCTGAGATAATTTTGAAAATTTTTGATCAGAGTGATAGAAAATTCAATATATTAAATTACGAACAGAGCTATAAAATGAAAAATAAATTATGTATACGTAGTTCTGGAGACCTACCTATAACACCAGTAAAATTTTTATCGCTTTATCTCTACTAATAGCTGAGATAATTTGCAAAATTTTTGATCAGAGTGATGGAAAATTCAATATATTAAATTACGAACAGAGCTATAAAATGAAAAATAAATTATGTACACGTAGTTCTGGAGACCTACGTATAACACCAGTAAAATTTTTATCGCTTTATCTCTACTAATAGCTGAGATAATTTTAAAAATTTTTGATCAGAGTGATAGAAAATTCAATATATTAAATTACGAACAGAGCTATAAAATGAAAAATAAATTATGTATACGTAGTTCTGGAGACCTACCTATAACACCAGTAAAATTTTTATCGTTTTATCTCTACTAATAGCTGAGATAATTTGCAAAATTTTTGATCAGAGTGATAGAAAATTCAATATATTAAATTACGAACAAAGCTATAAAATGAAAAATAAATTATGTATACGTAGTTCTGGAGACCTACGTATAACACCAGTAAAATTTTTATCGCTTTATCTCTACTAATAGCTGAGATAATTTTGAAAATTTTTGATCAGAGTGATAGAAAATTCAATATATTAAATTACGAACAAAGCTATAAAATGAAAAATAAATTATGTATACGTAGTTCTGGAGACCTACGTATAACACCAGTAAAACTTTTATCGCTTTATCTCTACTAATAGTTGAGATAATTTTCAAAATTTTTGATTAGAGTGATAGAAAATTCAATATCTTAAATTACGAACAGAGCTATAAAATGAAAAATAAATTATGTATACGTAGTTCTGGAGACCTACGTATAATACCAGTAAAAATTTTATTGCTTTATCTCTACTAATAGCTGAGATAATTTTCAAAATTTTTGATCAGAGTGATAGAAATTTCAATATATTAAATTACGAACAGAGCTATAAAATGAATAATAATTTATGTATACGTAGTTCTGGAGACCTACCTATAACACCAGTAAAATTTTTATCGCTTTATCTCTACTAATAGCTGAGATAATTTGCAAAATTTTTGATCAGAGTGATGGAAAATTCAATATATTAAATTACGAACAGAGCTATAAAATGAAAAATAAATTATGTACACGTAGTTCTGGAGACCTACGTATAACACTAGTAAAATTTTTATCGCTTTATCTCTACTAATAGCTGAGATAATTTTAAAAACTTTTGATCAGAGTGATAGAAAATTCAATATATTAAATTACGAACAGAGCTATAAAATGAAAAATAAATTATGTATACGTAGTTCTGGAGACCTACCTATAACACCAGTAAAATTTTTATCGTTTTATCTCTACTAATAGCTGAGATAATTTGCAAAATTTTTGATCAGAGTGATAGAAAATTCAATATATTAAATTACGAACAGAGCTATAAAATGAAAAATAAATTATGTACACGTAGTTCTGGAGACCTACGTATAACACCAGTGAAATTTTTATTGCTTTATCTCTACTAATAGCTGAGATAATTTTGAAAATTTTTGATCAGAGTGATAGAAAATTCAATATATTAAATTACGAACAAAGCTATAAAATGAAAAATAAATTATGTATACGTAGTTCTGGAGACCTACGTATAACACCAGTAAAATTTTTATCGCTTTATCTCTACTAATAGCTGAGATAATTTTCAAAATTTTTGATCAGAGTGATAAAAAATTTAATATATTAAATTACGAACAGAGCTATAAAATAAAAAATAAATTATGTATACGTAGTTCTGGAGACCTACGTATAACACCAGTAAAATTTTTATCTCTACTAATAGCTGAGATAATTTTGAAAATTTTTGATTAGAGTGATAGAAAATTCAATATATTAAATTACGAACAGAGCTATAAAATAAAAAATAAATTATGCATGCGTAGTTCTGGGGACCTACGTATAACACCAGTAAAATTTTTATCGCTTTATCTCTACTAATAGCTGAGATAATTTTGAAAATTTTTGATCAGAGTGATAGAAAATTCAATATATTAAATTACGAACAGAGCTATAAAATGAAAAATAAATTAAGTATACGTAGTTCTGGAGACCTACGTATAACACCAGTAAAACTTTTATCGCTTTATCTCTACTAATAGTTGAGATAATTTTCAAAATTTTTGATTAGAGTGATAGAAAATTCAATATCTTAAATTACGAACAGAGCTATAAAATGAAAAATAAATTATGTATACGTAGTTCTGGAGACCTACGTATAATACCAGTAAAAATTTTATTGCTTTATCTCTACTAATAGCTGAGATAATTTTCAAAATTTTTGATCAGAGTGATAGAAAATTCAATATATTAAATTACGAACAGAGCTATAAAATGAATAATAATTTATGTATACGTAGTTCTGGGGACCTACGTATAACACCAGTAAAATTTTTATCGCTTTATTTCTACTAATAGCTGAGATAATTTTCAAAATATTTGATCAGAGTGATAGAAAATTCAATATATTAAATTACGAACAGAGCTATAAAATGAAAAATAAATTATGTATACGTAGTTCTGGAGACCTACGTATAACACCAGTAAAATTTTTATCGCTTTAACTCTACTAATAGCTGAGATAATTTGCAAAATTTTTGATCAGATTGATAGAAAATTCAATATATTAAATTACGAACAGAGCTATAAAATGAAAAGTAAATCATGTATGCGTAGTTCTGGAGACCTACGTATAACACCAGTAAAATTTTTATCGCTTTATCTCTACTAATAGCTGAGATAATTTTCAAAATTTTTGATCAGAGTGATAGAAAATTCAATATATTAAATTACGAACAGAGCTATAAAATAAAAAATAAATTATGTATACGTAGTTCTGGAGACCTACGTATAACACCAGTAAAATTTTTATCGCTTTATCTCTACTAATAGCTGAGATAATTTTGAAAATTTTTGATCAGAGTGATAGAAAATTCAATATAATAAATTACGAACAGAGCTATAAAATGAAAAATGAATTATGCATACGTAGTTCTGGAGACCTACGTATAACACCAGTAAAATTTTTATTGCTTAATCTCTACTAATAGCTGAGATAATTTTAAAAATTTTTGATCAGAGTGATAGAAAATTCAATATATTTAATTACGAACAGAGCTATAAAATGAAAAATAAATTATGCATACGTAGTTCTGGAGACCTACGTATAACACCAGTAAAATTTTTATCGCTTTATCTTTACTAATAGCTGAGATAATTTTGAAAATTTTTGATCAGAGTGATAGAAAATTCAATATATTAAATTACGAACAGAGCTATAAAATAAAAAATAAATTATGCATACGTAGTTCTGGAGACCTACGTATAACACCAGTAAAATTTTTATCGCTTTATCTCTACTAATAGCTGAGATAATTTTCAAAATTTTTGATCAGAGTGATAGAAAATTCAATATATTAAATTACGAACAGAGCTATAAAATGAAAAATAAATTATGTATACGTAGGTTTCTAGAACTACGTATAACACCAGTAAAATTTTTATCGCTTTATCTCTACTAATAGCTGAGATAATTTTCAAAATTTTTGATTAGAGTGATAGAAAATTCAATATATTAAATTACGAACAGAGCTATAAAATGAAAAATAAATTATGCCTACGTAGTTCTGGAGACTTACGTATAACACCAGTAAAAATTTTATCGCTTTATCTCTATTAATAGCTGAGATAATTTTCAAAATTTTTGATCAGAGTGATAGAAAATTCAGTATATTAAATTACGAACAGAGCTATAAAATAAATAATAATTTATGTATACGTAGTTCTGGGGACCTACGTATAACACCAGTAAAATTTTTATCGCTTTATTTCTACTAATAGCTGAGATAATTTTCAAAATATTTGATCAGAGTGATAGAAAATTCAATATATTAAATTACGAACAAAGCTATAAAATAAAAAATAAATTATGTATACGTAGCTCTGGAGACCTACGTATAACACCAGTAAAAATTTTATCGCTTTATCTCTACTAATAGCTGAGATAATTTTCAAAATTTTTGATCAGAGTGATAGAAAATTCAATATATTAAATTACGAACAGAGCTATAAAATGAAAAATAAATTATGTATGCGTAGTTCTGGAGACCTACGTATAACAGCAGTAAAATTTTTATTGCTTTATCTCTACTAATAGCTGAGATAATTTTGAAAATTTTTGATCAGAGTGATAGAAAATTCAATATATTAAATTACGAACAGAGCTATAAAATAAAAAATAAATTATGTATACGTAGGTTTCTAGAACTACGTATAACACCAGTAAAATTTTTATCGCTTTATCTCTACTAATAGCTGAGATAATATTCAAAATTTTTGATTAGAGTGATAGAAAATTCAATATATTAAATTACGAACAGAGCTATAAAATGAAAAATAAATTATGCCTACGTAGTTCTGGAGACTTACGTATAACACCAGTAAAAATTTTATCGCTTTATCTCTACTAATAGCTGAGATAATTTTCAAAATTTTTGATCAGAGTGATAGAAAATTCAGTATATTAAATTACAAACAGAGCTATAAAATGAAAAATAAATTATGCATACATAGTTCTGAAGACCTACGTATAACACCAGTAAAATTTTTATCGCTTTATCTCTACTAATAGCTGAGATAATTTTGAAAATTTTTGATCAGAATGATAGAAAATTCAATATATTAAATTACGAACAGAGCTATAAAATGAAAAACAAATTATGTATACGTAGTTCTGGAGACCTACGTATAACGCCAGTAAAATATTTATCGCTTTATCTCTACTAATAGCTGAGATAATTTTCAAAATTTTTGATCAGAGTGATAGAAAATTCAATATCTTAAATTACGAACAGAGCTATAAAATGAAAAATAAATTATGTATGCGTAGTTCTGGAGACCTACGTATAACACCAGTAAAATTTTTATCTCTTTATCTCTACTAATAGCTGAGATAATTTTTAAAACTTTTGATCAGAGTGATAGAAAATTCAATATATTAAATTACGAACAGAGCTATAAAATGAAAAATAAATTATGTATACGTAGTTTTGGAGACCTACGTATAACACCAGTAAAATTTTTATCGCTTTATCTCTACTAATAGCTGAGATAATTTTTAAAATTTTTGATCAGAGTGATAGAAAATTCAATATATTAAATTACGAACAGAGCTATAAAATGAAAAATAAATTAAGCATACGTAGTTCTGGAGACCTACGTATAACACCAGTAAAATTTTTACTGTTTTTTCTCTACTAATAGCTGAGATAATTTTGAAAATTTTTGATCAGAGTGATAGAAAATTCAATATATTAAATTACGAACAGAGATATAAAATGAAAAATAAATTATGTATACGTAGTTCTGGAGACCTACGTATAACACCAGTAAAATCTTTATTGCTTTATCTCTACTAATAGCTGAGATAATTTTCAAAATTTTTGATCAGAGTGATAGAAAATTCAATATATTAAATTACGAACAGAACTATAAAATAAAAAATAAATTATGTATACGTAGTTCTGGAGACCTACGTATAACACCAATAAAATTTTTATCGCTTTATCTCTACTAATAGCTGAGATAATTTGCAAAATTTTTGATCAGAGTGATGGAAAATTCAATATATTAAATTACGAACAGAGCTATAAAATGAAAAATAAATTATGTATGCGTAGTTCTGGAGACCTACCTATAACACCAGTAAAATTTTTATCGCTTTATCTCTACTAATAGCTGAGATAATTTTTAAAACTTTTGATCAGAGTGATAGAAAATTCAATATATTAAATTACGAACAGAGCTATAAAATGAAAAATAAATTATGTATACGTAGTTTTGGAGACCTACGTATAACACCAGAAAAATTTTTATCGCTTTATCTCTACTAATAGCTGAGATAATTTTTAAAATTTTTGATTAGAGTGATAGAAAATTCAATATATTAAATTACAAACAGAGCTATAAAATGAAAAATAAATTATGCATACGTAGTTCTGGAGACCTACGTATAACACCAATAAAAATTTTATCGCTTTATCTCTACTAATAGCTGAGATAATTTTCAAAATTTTTGATCAGAGTGATAGAAAATTCAATATATTAAATTACAAACAGAGCTATAAAATAAAAAATAAATTATGTATACGTAGTTCTAGAAACCTACGTATAACACCAGTAAAATTTGTATTGCTTTATCTCTACTAATAGCTGAGATAATTTTGAAAATTTTTGATCAGAGTGATAGAAAATTCAATATATTAAATTACGAACAAAGCTATAAAATAAAAAATAAATTATGTATACGTGGCTCTGGAGACCTACGTATAACACCAGTAAAAATTTTATCGCTTTATCTCTACTAATAGCAGAGATAATTTTCAAAATTTTTGATCAGAGTGATAGAAAATTCAATATATTAAATTACGAACAGAGCTATAAAATGAAAAATAAATTATGTATGCGTAGTTCTGGAGACCTACGTATAACAGCAGTAAAATTTTTATTACTTTATCTCTACTAATAGCTGAGATAATTTTGAAAATTTTTGATCAGAGTGATAGAAATTTCAATATATTAAATTACGAACAGAGCTATAAAATGAAAAATAAATTATGTATACGTAGGTTTCTAGAACTACGTATAACACCAGTAAAATTTTTGTCGCTTTATCTCTACTAATAGCTGAGATAATTTTATTAGAGTGATAGAAAATTCAATATATTAAATTACGAACAGAGCTATAAAATGAAAAATAAATTATGCCTACGTAGTTCTGGAGACTTACGTATAACACCAGTAAAAATTTTATCGCTTTATCTCTACTAATAGCTGAGATAATTTTCAAAATTTTTGATCAGAGTGATAGAAAATTCAGTATATTAAATTACAAACAGAGCTATAAAATGAAAAATAAATTATGCATACATAGTTCTGAAGACCTACGTATAACACCAGTAAAATTTTTATCGCTTTATCTCTACTAATAGCTGAGATAATTTTGAAAATTTTTGATCAGAATGATAGAAAATTCAATACATTAAATTACGATCAGAGCTATAAAATGAAAAACAAATTATGTACACGTAGTTCTGGAGACCTACGTATAACGCCAGTAAAATATTTATCGCTTTATCTCTACTAATAGCTGAGATAATTTTCAAAATTTTTGATCAGAGTGATAGAAAATTCAATATCTTAAATTACGAACAGAGCTATAAAATAAAAAATAAATTATGTATGCGTAGTTCTGGAGACCTACGTATAACACCAGTAAAATTTTTATCTCTTTATCTCTACTAATAGCTGAGATAATTTTTAAAACTTTTGATCAGAGTGATAGAAAATTCAATATATTAAATTACGAACAGAGCTATAAAATAAAAAATAAATTATGCCTACGTAGTTCTGGGGACCTACGTATAACACCAGTAAAATTTTTATCGCTTTATTTCTACTAATAGCTGAGATAATCTTCAAAATATTTGATCAGAGTGATAGAAAATTCAATATATTACATTACAAACAGAGCTATAAAATAAAAAATAAATTATGCATACGTAGTTCTGGAGACCTACGTATAACACCAGTAATATTTTTATCTCTTTATCTCTACTAATAGCTGAGATAATTTTTAAAACTTTTGATCAGAGTGATAGGAAATTCAATATATTAAATTACGAACAGAGCTATAAAATGAAAAATAAATTATGTATACGTAGTTTTGGAGACCTACGTATAACACCAGTAAAATTTTTATCGCTTTATCTCTACTAATAGCTGAGATAATTTTTAAAATTTTTGATTAGAGTGATAGAAAATTCAATATATTAAATTACGAACAGAGCTATAAAATGAAAAATAAATTATGCATACGTAGTTCTGGAGACCTACGTATAACACCAATAAAAATTTTATCGCTTTATATCTACTAATAGCTGAGATAATTTTCAAAATTTTTGATCAGAGTGATAGAAAATTCAATATATTAAATTACAAACAGAGCTATAAAATAAAAAATAAATTATGTATACGTAGTTCTAGAAACCTACGTATAACACCAGTATAATTTGTACTGCTTTATCTCTACTAATAGCTGAGATAATTTTGAAAATTTTTGATCAGAGTGATAGAAAATTCAATATATTAAATTATGAACAAAGCTATAAAATAAAAAATAAATTATGTATACGTAGCTCTGGAGACCTACGTATAACACCAGTAAAAATTTTATCGCTTCACCTCTACTAATAGCTGAGATAATTTTCAAAATTTTTGATCAGACTGATGGACAATTCAATATATTAAATTACGAACAGAGCTATAAAATGAAAAATAAATTATGTATACGTAGTTCTGGAGACCTACGTATAACACCAGTAAAATTTTTATCGCTTTTTCTCTACTAATAGCTGAGATAATTTTGAAAATTTTTGATCAGAGTGATAGAAAATTCAATATATTAAATTACGAACAGAGCTATAAAATGAAAAATAAATTATGTATACGTAGTTCTGGAGACCTACCTATAACACCAGTAAAATTTTTATCGCTTTATCTCTACTAATAGCTGAGATAATTTGCAAAACTTTTGATCAGAGTGATGGAAAATTCAATATATTAAATTACGAACAGAGCTATAAAATGAAAAATAAATTATGTACACGTAGTTCTGGAGACCTACGTATAACACCAGTAAAATTTTTATCGCTTTATCTCTACTAATAGCTGAGATAATTTTAAAAATTTTTGATCAGAGTGATAGAAAATTCAATATATTAAATTACGAACAGAGCTATAAAATGAAAAATAAATTATGTATACGTAGTTCTGGAGACCTACCTATAACACCAGTAAAATTTTTATCGTTTTATCTCTACTAATAGCTGAGATAATTTGCAAAATTTTTGATCAGAGTGATAGAAAATTCAATATATTAAATTACGAACAAAGCTATAAAATGAAAAATAAATTATGTATACGTAGTTCTGGAGACCTACGTATAACACCAGTAAAATTTTTATCGCTTTATCTCTACTAATAGCTGAGATAATTTTGAAAATTTTTGATCAGAGTGATAGAAAATTCAATATATTAAATTACGAACAAAGCTATAAAATGAAAAATAAATTATGTATACGTAGTTCTGGAGACCTACGTATAACACCAGTAAAACTTTTATCGCTTTATCTCTACTAATAGTTGAGATAATTTTCAAAATTTTTGATTAGAGTGATAGAAAATTCAATATCTTAAATTACGAACAGAGCTATAAAATGAAAAATAAATTATGTATACGTAGTTCTGGAGACCTACGTATAATACCAGTAAAAATTTTATTGCTTTATCTCTACTAATAGCTGAGATAATTTTCAAAATTTTTGATCAGAGTGATAGAAAATTCAATATATTAAATTACAAACAGTGCTATAAAATGAATAATAATTTATGTATACGTAGTTCTGGAGACCTACCTATAACACCAGTAAAATTTTTATCGCTTTATCTCTACTAATAGCTGAGATAATTTGCAAAATTTTTGATCAGAGTGATGGAAAATTCAATATATTAAATTACGAACAGAGCTATAAAATGAAAAATAAATTATGTACACGTAGTTCTGGAGACCTACGTATAACACCAGTAAAATTTTTATCGCTTTATCTCTACTAATAGCTGAGATAATTTTAAAAACTTTTGATCAGAGTGATAGAAAATTCAATATATTAAATTACGAACAGAGCTATAAAATGAAAAATAAATTATGTATACGTAGTTCTGGAGACCTACCTATAACACCAGTAAAATTTTTATCGTTTTATCTCTACTAATAGCTGAGATAATTTGCAAAATTTTTGATCAGAGTGATAGAAAATTCAATATATTAAATTACGAACAGAGCTATAAAATGAAAAATAAATTATGTACACGTAGTTCTGGAGACCTACGTATAACACCAGTGAAATTTTTATTGCTTTATCTCTACTAATAGCTGAGATAATTTTGAAAATTTTTGATCAGAGTGATAGAAAATTCAATATATTAAATTACGAACAAAGCTATAAAATGAAAAATAAATTATGTATACGTAGTTCTGGAGACCTACGTATAACACCAGTAAAATTTTTATCGCTTTATCTCTACTAATAGCTGAGATAATTTTCAAAATTTTTGATCAGAGTGATAAAAAATTTAATATATTAAATTACGAACAGAGCTATAAAATAAAAAATAAATTATGTATACGTAGTTCTGGAGACCTACGTATAACACCAGTAAAATTTTTATCTCTACTAATAGCTGAGATAATTTTGAAAATTTTTGATTAGAGTGATAGAAAATTCAATATATTAAATTACGAACAGAGCTATAAAATGAAAAATAAATTATGTATACGTAGTTTTGGAGACCTACGTATAACACCAGTAAAATTTTTATCGCTTTATCTCTACTAATAGCTGAGATAATTTTTAAAATTTTTGATTAGAGTGATAGAAAATTCAATATATTAAATTACGAACAGAGCTATAAAATGAAAAATAAATTATGCATACGTAGTTCTGGAGACCTACGTATAACACCAATAAAAATTTTATCGCTTTATATCTACTAATAGCTGAGATAATTTTCAAAATTTTTGATCAGAGTGATAGAAAATTCAATATATTAAATTACAAACAGAGCTATAAAATAAAAAATAAATTATGTATACGTAGTTCTAGAAACCTACGTATAACACCAGTATAATTTGTACTGCTTTATCTCTACTAATAGCTGAGATAATTTTGAAAATTTTTGATCAGAGTGATAGAAAATTCAATATATTAAATTATGAACAAAGCTATAAAATAAAAAATAAATTATGTATACGTAGCTCTGGAGACCTACGTATAACACCAGTAAAAATTTTATCGCTTCACCTCTACTAATAGCTGAGATAATTTTCAAAATTTTTGATCAGAGTGATGGACAATTCAATATATTAAATTACGAACAGAGCTATAAAATGAAAAATAAATTATGTATACGTAGTTCTGGAGACCTACGTATAACACCAGTAAAATTTTTATCGCTTTTTCTCTACTAATAGCTGAGATAATTTTGAAAATTTTTGATCAGAGTGATAGAAAATTCAATATATTAAATTACGAACAGAGCTATAAAATGAAAAATAAATTATGTATACGTAGTTCTGGAGACCTACCTATAACACCAGTAAAATTTTTATCGCTTTATCTCTACTAATAGCTGAGATAATTTGCAAAATTTTTGATCAGAGTGATGGAAAATTCAATATATTAAATTACGAACAGAGCTATAAAATGAAAAATAAATTATGTACACGTAGTTCTGGAGACCTACGTATAACACCAGTAAAATTTTTATCGCTTTATCTCTACTAATAGCTGAGATAATTTTAAAAATTTTTGATCAGAGTGATAGAAAATTCAATATATTAAATTACGAACAGAGCTATAAAATGAAAAATAAATTATGTATACGTAGTTCTGGAGACCTACCTATAACACCAGTAAAATTTTTATCGTTTTATCTCTACTAATAGCTGAGATAATTTGCAAAATTTTTGATCAGAGTGATAGAAAATTCAATATATTAAATTACGAACAAAGCTATAAAATGAAAAATAAATTATGTATACGTAGTTCTGGAGACCTACGTATAACACCAGTAAAATTTTTATCGCTTTATCTCTACTAATAGCTGAGATAATTTTGAAAATTTTTGATCAGAGTGATAGAAAATTCAATATATTAAATTACGAACAAAGCTATAAAATGAAAAATAAATTATGTATACGTAGTTCTGGAGACCTACGTATAACACCAGTAAAACTTTTATCGCTTTATCTCTACTAATAGTTGAGATAATTTTCAAAATTTTTGATTAGAGTGATAGAAAATTCAATATCTTAAATTACGAACAGAGCTATAAAATGAAAAATAAATTATGTATACGTAGTTCTGGAGACCTACGTATAATACCAGTAAAAATTTTATTGCTTTATCTCTACTAATAGCTGAGATAATTTTCAAAATTTTTGATCAGAGTGATAGAAAATTCAATATATTAAATTACGAACAGTGCTATAAAATGAATAATAATTTATGTATACGTAGTTCTGGAGACCTACCTATAACACCAGTAAAATTTTTATCGCTTTATCTCTACTAATAGCTGAGATAATTTGCAAAATTTTTGATCAGAGTGATGGAAAATTCAATATATTAAATTACGAACAGAGCTATAAAATGAAAAATAAATTATGTACACGTAGTTCTGGAGACCTACGTATAACACCAGTAAAATTTTTATCGCTTTATCTCTACTAATAGCTGAGATAATTTTAAAAACTTTTGATCAGAGTGATAGAAAATTCAATATATTAAATTACGAACAGAGCTATAAAATGAAAAATAAATTATGTATACGTAGTTCTGGAGACCTACCTATAACACCAGTAAAATTTTTATCGTTTTATCTCTACTAATAGCTGAGATAATTTGCAAAATTTTTGATCAGAGTGATAGAAAATTCAATATATTAAATTACGAACAGAGCTATAAAATGAAAAATAAATTATGTACACGTAGTTCTGGAGACCTACGTATAACACCAGTGAAATTTTTATTGCTTTATCTCTACTAATAGCTGAGATAATTTTGAAAATTTTTGATCAGAGTGATAGAAAATTCAATATATTAAATTACGAACAAAGCTATAAAATGAAAAATAAATTATGTATACGTAGTTCTGGAGACCTACGTATAACACCAGTAAAATTTTTATCGCTTTATCTCTACTAATAGCTGAGATAATTTTCAAAATTTTTGATCAGAGTGATAAAAAATTTAATATATTAAATTACGAACAGAGCTATAAAATAAAAAATAAATTATGTATACGTAGTTCTGGAGACCTACGTATAACACCAGTAAAATTTTTATCTCTACTAATAGCTGAGATAATTTTGAAAATTTTTGATTAGAGTGATAGAAAATTCAATATATTAAATTACGAACAGAGCTATAAAATAAAAAATAAATTATGCATGCGTAGTTCTGGGGACCTACGTATAACACCAGTAAAATTTTTATCGCTTTATCTCTACTAATAGCTGAGATAATTTTGAAAATTTTTGATCAGAGTGATAGAAAATTCAATATATTAAATTACGAACAGAGCTATAAAATGAAAAATAAATTAAGTATACGTAGTTCTGGAGACCTACGTATAACACCAGTAAAACTTTTATCGCTTTATCTCTACTAATAGTTGAGATAATTTTCAAAATTTTTGATTAGAGTGATAGAAAATTCAATATCTTAAATTACGAACAGAGCTATAAAATGAAAAATAAATTATGTATACGTAGTTCTGGAGACCTACGTATAATACCAGTAAAAATTTTATTGCTTTATCTCTACTAATAGCTGAGATAATTTTCAAAATTTTTGATCAGAGTGATAGAAAATTCAATATATTAAATTACGAACAGAGCTATAAAATGAATAATAATTTATGTATACGTAGTTCTGGGGACCTACGTATAACACCAGTAAAATTTTTATCGCTTTATTTCTACTAATAGCTGAGATAATTTTCAAAATATTTGATCAGAGTGATAGAAAATTCAATATATTAAATTACGAACAGAGCTATAAAATGAAAAATAAATTATGTATACGTAGCTCTGGAGACCTACGTATAACACCAGTAAAATTTTTATCGCTTTAACTCTACTAATAGCTGAGATAATTTGCAAAATTTTTGATCAGATTGATAGAAAATTCAATATATTAAATTACGAACAGAGCTATAAAATGAAAAATAAATCATGTATGCGTAGTTCTGGAGACCTACGTATAACACCAGTAAAATTTTTATCGCTTTATCTCTACTAATAGCTGAGATAATTTTCAAAATTTTTGATCAGAGTGATAGAAAATTCAATATATTAAATTACGAACAGAGCTATAAAATAAAAAATAAATTATGTATACGTAGTTCTGGAGACCTACGTATAACACCAGTAAAATTTTTATCGCTTTATCTCTACTAATAGCTGAGATAATTTTGAAAATTTTTGATCAGAGTGATAGAAAATTCAATATAATAAATTACGAACAGAGCTATAAAATGAAAAATGAATTATGCATACGTAGTTCTGGAGACCTACGTATAACACCAGTAAAATTTTTATTGCTTAATCTCTACTAATAGCTGAGATAATTTTAAAAATTTTTGATCAGAGTGATAGAAAATTCAATATATTTAATTACGAACAGAGCTATAAAATGAAAAATAAATTATGCATACGTAGTTCTGGAGACCTACGTATAACACCAGTAAAATTTTTATCGCTTTATCTTTACTAATAGCTGAGATAATTTTGAAAATTTTTGATCAGAGTGATAGAAAATTCAATATATTAAATTACGAACAGAGCTATAAAATAAAAAATAAATTATGCATACGTAGTTCTGGAGACCTACGTATAACACCAGTAAAATTTTTATCGCTTTATCTCTACTAATAGCTGAGATAATTTTCAAAATTTTTGATCAGAGTGATAGAAAATTCAATATATTAAATTACGAACAGAGCTATAAAATGAAAAATAAATTATGTATACGTAGGTTTCTAGAACTACGTATAACACCAGTAAAATTTTTATCGCTTTATCTCTACTAATAGCTGAGATAATTTTCAAAATTTTTGATTAGAGTGATAGAAAATTCAATATATTAAATTACGAACAGAGCTATAAAATGAAAAATAAATTATGCCTACGTAGTTCTGGAGACTTACGTATAACACCAGTAAAAATTTTATCGCTTTATCTCTATTAATAGCTGAGATAATTTTCAAAATTTTTGATCAGAGTGATAGAAAATTCAGTATATTAAATTACGAACAGAGCTATAAAATAAATAATAATTTATGTATACGTAGTTCTGGGGACCTACGTATAACACCAGTAAAATTTTTATCGCTTTATTTCTACTAATAGCTGAGATAATTTTCAAAATATTTGATCAGAGTGATAGAAAATTCAATATATTAAATTACGAACAAAGCTATAAAATAAAAAATAAATTATGTATACGTAGCTCTGGAGACCTACGTATAACACCAGTAAAACTTTTATCGCTTTATCTCTACTAATAGTTGAGATAATTTTCAAAATTTTTGATTAGAGTGATAGAAAATTCAATATCTTAAATTACGAACAGAGCTATAAAATGAAAAATAAATTATGTATACGTAGTTCTGGAGACCTACGTATAATACCAGTAAAAATTTTATTGCTTTATCTCTACTAATAGCTGAGATAATTTTCAAAATTTTTGATCAGAGTGATAGAAAATTCAATATATTAAATTACGAACAGAGCTATAAAATGAATAATAATTTATGTATACGTAGTTCTGGGGACCTACGTATAACACCAGTAAAATTTTTATCGCTTTATTTCTACTAATAGCTGAGATAATTTTCAAAATATTTGATCAGAGTGATAGAAAATTCAATATATTAAATTACGAACAGAGCTATAAAATGAAAAATAAATTATGTATACGTAGCTCTGGAGACCTACGTATAACACCAGTAAAATTTTTATCGCTTTAACTCTACTAATAGCTGAGATAATTTGCAAAATTTTTGATCAGATTGATAGAAAATTCAATATATTAAATTACGAACAGAGCTATAAAATGAAAAATAAATCATGTATGCGTAGTTCTGGAGACCTACGTATAACACCAGTAAAATTTTTATCGCTTTATCTCTACTAATAGCTGAGATAATTTTCAAAATTTTTGATCAGAGTGATAGAAAATTCAATATATTAAATTACGAACAGAGCTATAAAATAAAAAATAAATTATGTATACGTAGTTCTGGAGACCTACGTATAACACCAGTAAAATTTTTATCGCTTTATCTCTACTAATAGCTGAGATAATTTTGAAAATTTTTGATCAGAGTGATAGAAAATTCAATATAATAAATTACGAACAGAGCTATAAAATGAAAAATGAATTATGCATACGTAGTTCTGGAGACCTACGTATAACACCAGTAAAATTTTTATTGCTTAATCTCTACTAATAGCTGAGATAATTTTAAAAATTTTTGATCAGAGTGATAGAAAATTCAATATATTTAATTACGAACAGAGCTATAAAATGAAAAATAAATTATGCATACGTAGTTCTGGAGACCTACGTATAACACCAGTAAAATTTTTATCGCTTTATCTTTACTAATAGCTGAGATAATTTTGAAAATTTTTGATCAGAGTGATAGAAAATTCAATATATTAAATTACGAACAGAGCTATAAAATAAAAAATAAATTATGCATACGTAGTTCTGGAGACCTACGTATAACACCAGTAAAATTTTTATCGCTTTATCTCTACTAATAGCTGAGATAATTTTCAAAATTTTTGATCAGAGTGATAGAAAATTCAATATATTAAATTACGAACAGAGCTATAAAATGAAAAATAAATTATGTATACGTAGGTTTCTAGAACTACGTATAACACCAGTAAAATTTTTATCGCTTTATCTCTACTAATAGCTGAGATAATTTTCAAAATTTTTGATTAGAGTGATAGAAAATTCAATATATTAAATTACGAACAGAGCTATAAAATGAAAAATAAATTATGCCTACGTAGTTCTGGAGACTTACGTATAACACCAGTAAAAATTTTATCGCTTTATCTCTATTAATAGCTGAGATAATTTTCAAAATTTTTGATCAGAGTGATAGAAAATTCAGTATATTAAATTACGAACAGAGCTATAAAATAAATAATAATTTATGTATACGTAGTTCTGGGGACCTACGTATAACACCAGTAAAATTTTTATCGCTTTATTTCTACTAATAGCTGAGATAATTTTCAAAATATTTGATCAGAGTGATAGAAAATTCAATATATTAAATTACGAACAAAGCTATAAAATAAAAAATAAATTATGTATACGTAGCTCTGGAGACCTACGTATAACACCAGTAAAAATTTTATCGCTTTATCTCTACTAATAGCTGAGATAATTTTCAAAATTTTTGATCAGAGTGATAGAAAATTCAATATATTAAATTACGAACAGAGCTATAAAATGAAAAATAAATTATGTATGCGTAGTTCTGGAGACCTACGTATAACAGCAGTAAAATTTTTATTGCTTTATCTCTACTAATAGCTGAGATAATTTTGAAAATTTTTGATCAGAGTGATAGAAAATTCAATATATTAAATTACGAACAGAGCTATAAAATAAAAAATAAATTATGTATACGTAGGTTTCTAGAACTACGTATAACACCAGTAAAATTTTTATCGCTTTATCTCTACTAATAGCTGAGATAATATTCAAAATTTTTGATTAGAGTGATAGAAAATTCAATATATTAAATTACGAACAGAGCTATAAAATGAAAAATAAATTATGCCTACGTAGTTCTGGAGACTTACGTATAACACCAGTAAAAATTTTATCGCTTTATCTCTACTAATAGCTGAGATAATTTTCAAAATTTTTGATCAGAGTGATAGAAAATTCAGTATATTAAATTACAAACAGAGCTATAAAATGAAAAATAAATTATGCATACATAGTTCTGAAGACCTACGTATAACACCAGTAAAATTTTTATCGCTTTATCTCTACTAATAGCTGAGATAATTTTGAAAATTTTTGATCAGAATGATAGAAAATTCAATATATTAAATTACGAACAGAGCTATAAAATGAAAAACAAATTATGTATACGTAGTTCTGGAGACCTACGTATAACGCCAGTAAAATATTTATCGCTTTATCTCTACTAATAGCTGAGATAATTTTCAAAATTTTTGATCAGAGTGATAGAAAATTCAATATCTTAAATTACGAACAGAGCTATAAAATGAAAAATAAATTATGTATGCGTAGTTCTGGAGACCTACGTATAACACCAGTAAAATTTTTATCTCTTTATCTCTACTAATAGCTGAGATAATTTTTAAAACTTTTGATCAGAGTGATAGAAAATTCAATATATTAAATTACGAACAGAGCTATAAAATGAAAAATAAATTATGTATACGTAGTTTTGGAGACCTACGTATAACACCAGTAAAATTTTTATCGCTTTATCTCTACTAATAGCTGAGATAATTTTTAAAATTTTTGATCAGAGTGATAGAAAATTCAATATATTAAATTACGAACAGAGCTTTAAAATGAAAAATAAATTATGCATACGTAGTTCTGGAGACCTACGTATAACACCAGTAAAATTTTTACTGTTTTTTCTCTACTAATAGCTGAGATAATTTTGAAAATTTTTGATCAGAGTGATAGAAAATTCAATATATTAAATTACGAACAGAGATATAAAATGAAAAATAAATTATGTATACGTAGTTCTGGAGACCTACGTATAACACCAGTAAAATCTTTATTGCTTTATCTCTACTAATAGCTGAGATAATTTTCAAAATTTTTGATCAGAGTGATAGAAAATTCAATATATTAAATTACGAACAGAACTATAAAATAAAAAATAAATTATGTATACGTAGTTCTGGAGACCTACGTATAACACCAATAAAATTTTTATCGCTTTATCTCTACTAATAGCTGAGATAATTTGCAAAATTTTTGATCAGAGTGATGGAAAATTCAATATATTAAATTACGAACAGAGCTATAAAATGAAAAATAAATTATGTATGCGTAGCTCTGGAGACCTACCTATAACACCAGTAAAATTTTTATCGCTTTATCTCTACTAATAGCTGAGATAATTTTTAAAACTTTTGATCAGAGTGATAGAAAATTCAATATATTAAATTACGAACAGAGCTATAAAATGAAAAATAAATTATGTATACGTAGTTTTGGAGACCTACGTATAACACCAGAAAAATTTTTATCGCTTTATCTCTACTAATAGCTGAGATAATTTTTAAAATTTTTGATTAGAGTGATAGAAAATTCAATATATTAAATTACAAACAGAGCTATAAAATGAAAAATAAATTATGCATACGTAGTTCTGGAGACCTACGTATAACACCAATAAAAATTTTATCGCTTTATCTCTACTAATAGCTGAGATAATTTTCAAAATTTTTGATCAGAGTGATAGAAAATTCAATATATTAAATTACAAACAGAGCTATAAAATAAAAAATAAATTATGTATACGTAGTTCTAGAAACCTACGTATAACACCAGTAAAATTTGTATTGCTTTATCTCTACTAATAGCTGAGATAATTTTGAAAATTTTTGATCAGAGTGATAGAAAATTCAATATATTAAATTACGAACAAAGCTATAAAATAAAAAATAAATTATGTATACGTGGCTCTGGAGACCTACGTATAACACCAGTAAAAATTTTATCGCTTTATCTCTACTAATAGCAGAGATAATTTTCAAAATTTTTGATCAGAGTGATAGAAAATTCAATATATTAAATTACGAACAGAGCTATAAAATGAAAAATAAATTATGTATGCGTAGTTCTGGAGACCTACGTATAACAGCAGTAAAATTTTTATTACTTTATCTCTACTAATAGCTGAGATAATTTTGAAAATTTTTGATCAGAGTGATAGAAATTTCAATATATTAAATTACGAACAGAGCTATAAAATGAAAAATAAATTATGTATACGTAGGTTTCTAGAACTACGTATAACACCAGTAAAATTTTTGTCGCTTTATCTCTACTAATAGCTGAGATAATTTTATTAGAGTGATAGAAAATTCAATATATTAAATTACGAACAGAGCTATAAAATGAAAAATAAATTATGCCTACGTAGTTCTGGAGACTTACGTATAACACCAGTAAAAATTTTATCGCTTTATCTCTACTAATAGCTGAGATAATTTTCAAAATTTTTGATCAGAGTGATAGAAAATTCAGTATATTAAATTACAAACAGAGCTATAAAATGAAAAATAAATTATGCATACATAGTTCTGAAGACCTACGTATAACACCAGTAAAATTTTTATCGCTTTATCTCTACTAATAGCTGAGATAATTTTGAAAATTTTTGATCAGAATGATAGAAAATTCAATACATTAAATTACGATCAGAGCTATAAAATGAAAAACAAATTATGTACACGTAGTTCTGGAGACCTACGTATAACGCCAGTAAAATATTTATCGCTTTATCTCTACTAATAGCTGAGATAATTTTCAAAATTTTTGATCAGAGTGATAGAAAATTCAATATCTTAAATTACGAACAGAGCTATAAAATGAAAAATAAATTATGTATGCGTAGTTCTGGAGACCTACGTATAACACCAGTAAAATTTTTATCTCTTTATCTCTACTAATAGCTGAGATAATTTTTAAAACTTTTGATCAGAGTGATAGAAAATTCAATATATTAAATTACGAACAGAGCTATAAAATGAAAAACAAATTATGTATACGTAGTTTTGGAGACCTACGTATAACACCAGTAAAATTTTTATCGCTTTATCTCTACTAATAGCTGAGATAATTTTTAAAATTTTTGATTAGAGTGATAGAAAATTCAATATATTAAATTACGAACAGAGCTATAAAATGAAAAATAAATTATGCATACGTAGTTCTGGAGACCTACGTATAACACCAATAAAAATTTTATCGCTTTATCTCTACTAATAGCTGAGATAATTTTCAAAATTTTTGATCAGAGTGATAGAAAATTCAATATATTAAATTACGAACAGAGCTATAAAATGAAAAATAAATTATGTATACGTAGTTCTGGAGACCTACGTATAACACCAGTAAAATTTTTACTGCTTTTTCTCTACTAATAGCTGAGATAATTTTGAAAATTTTTGATCAGAGTGATAGAAAATTCAATATATTAAATTACGAACAGAGCTATAAAATGAAAAATAAATTATGTATACGTAGTTCTGGAGACCTAGGTATAACACCAGTAAAATTTTTATCGCTTTTTCTCTACTAATAGCTGAGATAATTTTGAAAATTTTTGATCAGAATGATAGAAAATTCAATATATTAAATTACGAACAGAGCTATAAAATGAAAAATAAATTATGTATACATAGTTCTGAAGACCTACGTATAACACCAGTAAAATTTTTATCGCTTTATCTCTACTAATAGCTGAGATAATTTTGAAAATTTTTGATCAGAATGATAGAAAATTCAATATATTAAATTACGAACAGAGCTATAAAATGAGAAACAAATTATGTATACGTAGTTCTGAAAACCCACGTATAACGCCAGTAAAATATTTATCGCTTTATCTCTACTAATAGCTGAGATAATTTTCAAAATTTTTGATCAGAGTGATAGAAAATTCAATATCTTTAATTACGAACAGAGCTATAAAATGAAAAATAAATTATGTATGCGTAGTTCTGGAGACCTACGTATAACACCAGTAAAATTTTTATCGCTTTATCTCTACTAATAGCTGAGATAATTTTATTAGAGTGATAGAAAATTCAATATATTGTGACGCGAACGACTCAATTCTAAGAAGCGGTGAATCAGAGTATCGAGTATTGTGTTGTGGACCGCTCACTTCTAGGAACTGAATAGAACTTCGAGTATTATTTACGTTTTGAATGGGTTTATTTATTCTTGTTTACGTCGGCATTGTTTGTCGCTATTGTGATTGAATTCCAATCATCTTGCCGAATTGAAATAATTCAGGAGAAACGCGAGAAAATACTCGAAAGTTCTGGAAAGAGTCCATACCCATATATATATGCGAGACAGCGAGTCAGTCGGTCTGTCTGGTTTTGGGAGAGCGACATAAAGGCGAACTCCGGCGATATCCAGCGAATTCAGAAAGCGATAAATTAAAGTGTTTTGTGTTCCGTTAGTGATTTAGAATATTAGCTGTGTTAATTAGTTGTAATTAATTTGATTTGTAAATAAACTTGCCGAGAAATTATCTCCAGCTCTTTAAATCAGAAAGAAGATAATAAACGTCACATTGGTGTCAGAAGTGGGATTTAAAGAAGCTTGGTGGACAAAGAAAAGTTTATGTCTCTGGAACCTTCTGGAAGAACAACAAGAAGTCAGACAAGAACCATGGAGGAACAACTTCGTGTATTCTTCGAGAAACTAGAAAAACAACGCTTGGAAGATAAAGAAGAACAGAAGAAATTTCTAGAAGATCAAGAAAAACGACGACTGCAAGAAAAAGAAGAAGAAGAAAAACGTCGAATGGAAGAGCAAGAAAGAATTTTCGAAAAATTCGATACCTTACAAGATGCTCTTAAGAAAGATGTCGAAGAAGTAAAAAAGGAATTTGAGGAAAAAGTTTTCGAAGTAAAAGAAGAAGTAAAAGAAGAGATAAAAGAAGTTAGGGAAGAATTAGAAAAGAAAGTTTTAGAATTGGAAAGTAAAATGAAGAAACTTGGAACAGGACAAATTTTAGGAAGCGAAGTAACATCGCAACGAGTAAAACCCCCAACTTTCGATGGTCAGTCTTCGTGGTCAATGTATAGGAGGCAGTTTGAAGCAGCGGCGGAGATAAATTGCTGGAATGATGAAGAAAAAGCCACAGCTCTGGTGTTAGCACTGCGAGGACCAGCTCTCCAGCTGCTTCAGAATGTATCTGATCGTGATCAGAAAAACTATCACGCAGTGGTCAACGCCTTGGAATTGCGCTACGGAGACCAGCACATGGACAGAGTATACCAAATGATGCTTAAGTCCCGACATCAGGAAAGCAACGAAAGTTTGCAAGAATATGCCGCGGAAATAGAAAGATTGGTTAATTTAGGTTATCCTTCCGCACCTGCAGACCTTCGCCATGAGATGGAAGCCAGCGCATTTATTGATGGTTTAAGAGATGGCGATTTACGACGTTATCTACGTCTACATAGATATAAAACCTGTGCTGACGCGCTTATCCACGCGTTAGAATATGAGGCGGCAAATGAAGACTTTTCACGACGACCAGCTCAACGCGTGCGATTGATGTCCGCAGAGGAAACTCCAACAAATAATTGCTGCTGCGAAGAACTGAAGAGTATGTTGGAAAAGATGCAGCAGACACCAGCACGCACTGGAGGACGGCCTAAGTGTTATGGTTGTGGTAAGATAGGCCATATAAGAAGGGATTGCCGCCAACGGGGAAGGTCTGAGGATGTAAGGAGGGGTCAGGAAGATGTCAGGCCCCTCAATTTCCCGGCATCAGGAAAACTAATTTCAGCTAGCACTTTGGGGCGTGTGCTAGCTGATACGCCCAAAGCCCCTAGGATCATCTCCGTCTCGCAGCTAGGAAAAGGAAATGATAGTCTGTTGCTGGATGGACGAATCAACGGTCGAGACACCAAGATGACGGTTGACACGGGAGCAACACTTTCTCTAGTGAGACGGGACATGCTGGAAACATCTCAAAATATCTACATGACAAGATGTAACTTCGTTTTGAAAACCGCTACTGGTGAAACAGCACAAGTACATGGAGAAGCTAATGTCAAACTTGAGATAGGACCATTCAATATTGTACACCGAATGGTTGTAGCTGAGATAGTTGATGAAGTGATCTTGGGTTTGGACATTATGGACAAATATGGATTTGTGCTGGATATTAAGAACAGGATGTTACAAATGGGAAACGAAGAAATCTTGTTACATTCTGCGACCGCTTCATCGGACCATGTAAACATCATCGTCTCAGAATCAGTTCGTGTCCCCGGCAATTCTGAGAAAATTGTGCTGGCAGAGTTGGAAAAAGATCCTGGGGGATACCGAACGGGAGTTGTTGAACCGGACATGACGAAATTCACGAATGCGACACACAATAAACAGATCTTGGTAGCTAGAGCACTCGTTGAGGCTGGTGGAAAGATTCCTATTCGCATAGCCAATCTCAGCGAAAATCGAGTTACGTTGCAGAAAGGGGAACAGATTGGCTTCTTTCAGCCTGCATTACGAGTTGTTCGTTGTGAAGAAAAGGACAACAAGAGTTACCAGGAAGGAGAAGGTAAAAATAACCCGGAATTGGAAAATTATTTTCTGGAAGAATGGCAACACTTATCAGAAGATCAGAGGAAAGCAGCCACTGCTTTTATTCGAAAGGAACAAGACATTTTTGCAATAGGGGACAAGATTACGGGAAGAACTAATTTGGTACAGCATCGAATTAATACGGGATCAGTACAACCTATTCGTCAGCCCCCGAGAAGACTCCCCTTTGCGAAACAGGAAGAAGTGGCTCGAATGATCGAAAAAATGAAAGAAGATGGCGTCATTGAAGATTCGTCAAGTCCCTGGTCTTCACCAGTTGTACTAGTAACAAAGAAAGATGGGTCAACTCGTTTCTGCGTTGACTATAGACGGCTCAACGAAGTAACGAAGAAAGATAGTTACCCACTTCCACGCATCGACGATACACTGAGCATGTTAGCTGGTTCCCAATGGTTTTCTACTTTAGACTTGAAGAGTGGGTATTGGCAGGTTGGAATTCACCCTGAGGATAAGGAGAAAACTGCCTTCTCGACTGGAACTGGGCTCTACCAGTTTAATGTTATGCCTTTTGGACTTTGTAATGCGCCAGCTACGTTCGAGCGGCTAATGGAACTTGTCCTTCGAGGGTTGACTTGGAGAACTTGCCTTGTGTACCTTGATGATGTGATGGTTATTGGGAAAACTTTCGAAGAACATCAAAGTAACCTGCAAGAAATTTTCAGCCGATTGCGAAACGCTCGTCTTCAACTTAACCCTAAAAAGTGTTGCCTTTTCCAAAGAAAAGTCAAGTTTTTGGGACACGTTGTTTCATCGAATGGGATACAAACTGACCCTGAGAAGACTGCAGCCGTACGGGAATGGCCCCGACCTAATGATAAGCACCAACTACGAAGCTTTTTGGGTCTTTGCACCTACTATCGCCGTTTTGTCAAAGGATTCGCCGATATTGCCAAACCTCTTCATAAACTGACCGAAAAGAAGACGCCTTTTATTTGGGACAAAGAGTGTGAATCGGCCTTCAAAACATTAAAAGTTACACTCTGTACGGGACCAATACTTGCTTACCCAAGGGCAAAAGGTCAGTTTATTTTAGATACGGACGCCAGTAATAATGGAGTTGGCGCAGTATTAACTCAAGTACAGGATGGCGAAGAGAGGGTTATCGAATATTATAGTAAGGTTCTTTCTAAACCTGAAAGGAATTACTGTGTCACCCGAAGAGAACTGTTGGCTATCGTGAACGCGGTAAGCCATTTCCACAAATATTTATACGGCCAACATTTTACAATAAGGACAGATCATGCCGCTTTAAAGTGGCTGTTAAATTTGAAGAATGCTGAAGGTCAAACAGCGAGATGGATTGAGAGACTTCAGCAGTATGATTTTGAAATCAAGCATCGCTCGGGAAGGTCTCATCAAAATGCAGACGCCTTGTCCAGAAGACCGTGCAGAGCCGACTGCAAACATTGTAGCCAACGAGAACAAGCTGACCACCTGTGCAACCTTAGAAGGCTAGTTTTGCAACCTACTGACGGATGGACAGCTGAAGAAATAAGAACAGAGCAACTGCAAGACGATGAGATCGGACCGATTTTACAAAGCAAGGAGAACGGAAATGTAAGACCGCAATGGCATGACATTTCAAATAAGAGTCCTGCTCTGAAGGCGTTGTGGGCACAATGGGACTCCCTGAAAGTCGAAAATGGGCTGCTCAAAAGGGCTTGGGAAAGCGCAGATGGAAAGACGGTAACAATGCAGCTAGTCCTACCGAAGAGTCGCGTAAAGGAAGTCTTAAGGGAAATCCATGATGGAAGATCTGGAGCTCACTTCGGCGTCAACAAAACCTTGGGGAAGGTTCGCGAACGCTTTTATTGGGTCAATAGCCGAGAAGATGTCGCTAATTGGTGCCGGAAATGTACAACATGTGCTGCGAGTAAAGGCCCGAAAACTCGTAGCCGGGGAGCCATGAAGCAATACAACGTTGGGGCTCCGTTTGAGAGGATTGCGTTTGATATTGCGGGTCCATTTCCAGTCACCGACTCGGGCAACAAATACATTATGGTTGTTGCCGACTATTTCAGTAAATGGCCTGAGGCATACGCGTTACCAAACCAAGAAGCTATTACTGTGTCTCGTGCTTTGGTGGATAATTGGATTTCTCGTTATGGGCTTCCCATGGAAATGCATTCGGACCAAGGGCGAAACTTTGAGTCAGGGGTTTTCCAAGGAATTTGTGATCTCTTGGGTATTCGGAAAACCAGGACTACACCGCTGCATCCTCAGTCCGACGGAATGGTCGAGCGCTTTAACAGCACCATGGAAGAGCACCTATCGAAAGTTGTAGAGGCCCATCAAAGAGATTGGGATCGCCATTTACCGTTGTTTTTGTTGGCTTACAGAGCGGCGATCCATGAAACTACAAATCAAACTCCAGCCAAGATTTTGTTTGGACGGGAACTCCGCTTGCCTTGTGACCTTGTGTTTGGGACACCCACTCAAGAACCCAAGGAAGTTAGAAGCTATGTAGAAGAGCTTCAAGAGACGATGTCCCATATCCACGACTTGGCTCGAGACCGAATTGAGATTGCCAGTGACAGGATGAAGACGCGGTACGATTTGAGGGCGAATTCGGTAGGGTTTCAAGAGGGAGATTTGGTCTGGCTATTTAACCCTCAACGGAAGAAAGGGCGATGTCCGAAGCTTCAGCCGAAATGGGAAGGCCCATATACCGTACTGACCCGACTTAACGACGTGGTGTATAGAATCCAAAAGAACCCCAGGGCTAAGATGAAGGTAGTGCATTTAGACCGTTTAGCCCCCTATGCGGGTTCAAATGGCGATGAATGATTGTTCGAGACGAACAATTCTTAAGAGGGGGGTAGTGTGACGCGAACGACTCAATTCTAAGAAGCGGTGAATCAGAGTATCGAGTATTGTGTTGTGGACCGCTCACTTCTAGGAACTGAATAGAACTTCGAGTATTATTTACGTTTTGAATGGGTTTATTTATTCTTGTTTACGTCGGCATTGTTTGTCGCTATTGTGATTGAATTCCAATCATCTTGCCGAATTGAAATAATTCAGGAGAAACGCGAGAAAATACTCGAAAGTTCTGGAAAGAGTCCATACCCATATATATATGCGAGACAGCGAGTCAGTCGGTCTGTCTGGTTTTGGGAGAGCGACATAAAGGCGAACTCCGGCGATATCCAGCGAATTCAGAAAGCGATAAATTAAAGTGTTTTGTGTTCCGTTAGTGATTTAGAATATTAGCTGTGTTAATTAGTTGTAATTAATTTGATTTGTAAATAAACTTGCCGAGAAATTATCTCCAGCTCTTTAAATCAGAAACCCACATATAATAAACGTCACAATATTAAATTACGAACAGAGCTATAAAATGAAAAATAAATTATGCCTACGTAGTTCTGGACACTTACGTATAACACCAGTAAAAATTTTATCGCTTTATCTCTACTAATAGCTGAGATAATTTTCAAAATTTTTGATCAGAGTGATAGAAAATTTAGTATATTAAATTACAAACAGAGCTATAAAATGAAAAATAAATTATGCATACATAGTTCTGAAGACCTACGTATAACACCAGTAAAATTTTTATCGCTTTATCTCTACTAATAGCTGAGATAATTTTGAAAATTTTTGATCAGAATGATAGAAAATTCAATATATTAAATTACGAACAGAGCTATAAAATGAAAAACAAATTATGTATACGTAGTTCTGGAGACCTACGTATAACGCCAGTAAAATATTTATCGCTTTATCTCTACTAATAGCTGAGATAATTTTCAAAATTTTTGATCAGAGTGATAGAAAATTCAATATCTTAAATTACGAACAGAGCTATAAAATGAAAAATAAATTATGTATGCGTAGTTTTGGAGACCTACGTATAACACCAGTAAAATTTTTATCTCTTTATCTCTACTAATAGCTGAGATAATTTTTAAAACTTTTGATGAGAGTGATAGAAAATTCAATATATTAAATTACGAACAGAGCTATAAAATGAAAAACAAATTATGTATACGTAGTTTTGGAGACCTACGTATAACACCAGTAAAAATTTTATCGCTTTATCTCTACTAATAGCTGAGATAATTTTCAAAATTTTTGATCAGAGTGATAGAAAATTCAATATATTAAATTACGAACAGAGCTATAAAATGAAAAATAAATTATGTATGCGTAGTTCTGGAGACCTACGTATAACAGCAGTAAAATTTTTATTACTTTATCTCTACTAATAGCTGAGATAATTTTGAAAATTTTTGATCAGAGTGATAAAAAATTCAATATCTTTAATTACGAACAGAGCTATAAAATGAAAAATAAATTATGTATGCGTAGTTCTGGAGACCTACGTATAACACCAGTAAAATTTTTATCGCTTTATCTCTACTAATAGCTGAGATAATTTTATTAGAGTGATAGAAAATTCAATATATTAAATTACGAACAGAGCTATAAAATGAAAAATAAATTATGCCTACGTAGTTCTGGACACTTACGTATAACACCAGTAAAAATTTTATCGCTTTATCTCTACTAATAGCTGAGATAATTTTCAAAATTTTTGATCAGAGTGATAGAAAATTTAGTATATTAAATTACAAACAGAGCTATAAAATGAAAAATAAATTATGCATACATAGTTCTGAAGACCTACGTATAACACCAGTAAAATTTTTATCGCTTTATCTCTACTAATAGCTGAGATAATTTTGAAAATTTTTGATCAGAATGATAGAAAATTCAATATATTAAATTACGAACAGAGCTATAAAATGAAAAACAAATTATGTATACGTAGTTCTGGAGACCTACGTATAACGCCAGTAAAATATTTATCGCTTTATCTCTACTAATAGCTGAGATAATTTTCAAAATTTTTGATCAGAGTGATAGAAAATTCAATATCTTAAATTACGAACAGAGCTATAAAATGAAAAATAAATTATGTATGCGTAGTTTTGGAGACCTACGTATAACACCAGTAAAATTTTTATCTCTTTATCTCTACTAATAGCTGAGATAATTTTTAAAACTTTTGATGAGAGTGATAGAAAATTCAATATATTAAATTACGAACAGAGCTATAAAATGAAAAACAAATTATGTATACGTAGTTTTGGAGACCTACGTATAACACCAGTAAAAATTTTATCGCTTTATCTCTACTAATAGCTGAGATAATTTTCAAAATTTTTGATCAGAGTGATAGAAAATTCAATATATTAAATTACGAACAGAGCTATAAAATGAAAAATAAATTATGTATGCGTAGTTCTGGAGACCTACGTATAACAGCAGTAAAATTTTTATTACTTTATTTCTACTAATAGCTGAGATAATTTTGAAAATTTTTGATCAGAGTGATAGAAATTTCAATATATTAAATTACGAACAGAGCTATAAAATGAAAAATAAATTATGTATACGTAGGTTTCTAGAACTACGTATAACACCAGTAAAATTTTTATCGCTTTATCTCTACTAATAGCTGAGATAATTTTATTAGAGTGATAGAAAATTCAATATATTAAATTACGAACAGAGCTATAAAATGAAAAATAAATTATGCCTACGTAGTTCTGGAGACTTACGTATAACACCAGTAAAAATTTTATCGCTTTATCTCTACTAATAGCTGAGATAATTTTCAAAATTTTTGATCAGAGTGATAGAAAATTCAGTATATTTAATTACAAACAGAGCTATAAAATAAAAAATAAATTATGCATACATAGTTCTGAAGACCTACGTATAACACCAGTAAAATTTTATCGCTTTATCTCTACTAATAGCTGAGATAATTTTGAAAATTTTTGATCAGAATGATAGAAAATTCAATATATTAAATTACGAACAGAGCTATAAAATGAAAAACAAATTATGTATACGTAGTTCTGGAGACCTACGTATAACGCCAGTAAAATATTTATCGCTTTATCTCTACTAATAGCTGAGATAATTTTCAAAATTTTTGATCAGAGTGATAGAAAATTCAATATCTTAAATTACGAACAGAGCTATAAAATGAAAAATAAATTATGTATGCGTAGTTCTGGAGACCTACGTATAACACCAGTAAAATTTTTATCTCTTTATCTCTACTAATAGCTGAGATAATTTTTAAAACTTTTGATCAGAGTGATAGAAAATTCAATATATTAAATTACGAACAGAGCTATAAAATGAAAAATAAATTATGCATACGTAGTTCTGGAGACCTACGTATAACACCAATAAAAATTTTATCGCTTTATCTCTACTAATAGCTGAGATAATTTTCAAAATTTTTGATCAGAGTGATAGAAAATTCAATATATTAAATTACGAACAGAGCTATAAAATGAAAAATAAATTATGTATACGTAGTTCTGGAGACCTACGTATAACACCAGTAAAATTTTTACTGCTTTTTCTCTACTAATAGCTGAGATAATTTTGAAAATTTTTGATCAGAGTGATAGAAAATTCAATATATTAAATTACGAACAGAGCTATATAATGAAAAATAAATTATGTATACGTAGTTCTGGAGACCTACGTATAAAATTTCTATTGCTTTATCTCTACTAATAGCTGAGATAATTTTCAAAATTTTTGATCAGAGTGATAGAAAATTCAATATATTAAATTACGAACAGAACTATAAAATAAAAAATAAATTATGTATACGTAGTTCTGGAGACCTACGTATAACACCAATAAAATTTTTATCGCTTTATCTCTACTGATAGCTGAGATAATTTGCAAAATTTTTGATCAGAGTGATGGAAAATTCAATATATTAAATTACGAACAGAGCTATAAAATGAAAAATAAATTATGTATACGTAGTTCTGGAGACCTACGTATAAGACCAGTAAAATTTTTATCGCTTTTTCTCTACTAATAGCTGAGATAATTTTGAAAATTTTTGATCAGAGTGATAGAAAATTCAATATATTAAATTACGAACAGAGCTATAAAATGAAAAATAAATTATGTATACATAGTTCTGAAGACCTACGTATAACACCAGTAAAATTTTTATCGCTTTATCTCTACTAATAGCTGAGATAATTTTATTAGAGTGATAGAAAATTCAATATATTAAATTACGAACAGAGCTATAAAATGAAAAATAAATTATGCCTACGTAGTTCTGGAGACTTACGTATAACACCAGTAAAAATTTTATCGCTTTATCTCTACTAATAGCTGAGATAATTTTCAAAATTTTTGATCAGAGTGATAGAAAATTCAGTATATTAAATTACAAACAGAGCTATAAAATAAAAAATAAATTATGCATACATAGTTCTGAAGACCTACGTATAACACCAGTAAAATTTTTATCGCTTTATCTCTACTAATAGCTGAGATAATTTTGAAAATTTTTGATCAGAATGATAGAAAATTCAATATATTAAATTACGAACAGAGCTATAAAATGAAAAACCAATTATGTATACGTAGTTCTGGAGACCTACGTATAACGCCAGTAAAATATTTATCGCTTTATCTCTACTAATAGCTGAGATAATTTTCAAAATTTTTGATCAGAGTGATAGAAAATTCAATATCTTAAATTACGAACAGAGCTATAAAATGAAAAATAAATTATGTATGCGTAGTTCTGGAGACCTACGTATAACACCAGTAAAATTTTTATCTCTTTATCTCTACTAATAGCTGAGATAATTTTTAAAACTTTTGATCAGAGTGATAGAAAATTCAATATATTAAATTACGAACAGAGCTATAAAATGAAAAACAAATTATGTATACGTAGTTCTGGAGACCTACGTATAACGCCAGTAAAATATTTATCGCTTTATCTCTACTAATAGCTGAGATAATTTTCAAAATTTTTGATCAGAGTGATAGAAAATTCAATATCTTAAATTACGAACAGAGCTATAAAATGAAAAATAAATTATGCCTACGTAGTTCTGGAGACTTACGTATAACACCAGTAAAAATTTTATCGCTTTATCTCTACTAATAGCTGAGATAATTTTCAAAATTTTTGATCAGAGTGATAGAAAATTCAGTATATTAAATTACAAACAGAGCTATAAAATGAAAAATAAATTATGCATACATAGTTCTGAAGACCTACGTATAACACCAGTAAAATTTTTATCGCTTTATCTCTACTAATAGCTGAGATAATTTTGAAAATTTTTGATCAGAATGATAGAAAATTCAATATATTAAATTACGAACAGAGCTATAAAATGAAAAACAAATTATGTATACGTGGTTCTGGAGACCTACGTATAACGCCAGTAAAATATTTATCGCTTTATCTCTACTAATAGCTGAGATAATTTTCAAAATTTTTGATCAGAGTGATAGAAAATTCAATATCTTAAATTACGAACAGAGCTATAAAATGAAAAATAAATTATGTATGCGTAGTTCTGGAGACCTACGTATAACACCAGTAAAATTTTTATCTCTTTATCTCTACTAATAGCTGAGATAATTTTTAAAACTTTTGATCAGAGTGATAGAAAATTCAATATATTAAATTACGAACAGAGCTATAAAATGAAAAACAAATTATGTATACGTAGTTTTGGAGACCTACGTATAACACCAGTAAAATTTTTATCGCTTTATTTCTACTAATAGCTGAGATAATTTTTAAAATTTTTGATTAGAGTGATAGAAAATTCAATATATTAAATTACGAACAGAGCTATAAAATGAAAAATAAATTATGCATACGTAGTTCTGGAGACCTACGTATAACACCAATAAAAATTTTATCGCTTTATCTCTACTAATAGCTGAGATAATTTTCAAAATTTTTGATCAGAGTGATAGAAAATTCAATATATTAAATTACGAACAGAGCTATAAAATGAAAAATAAATTATGTATACGTAGTTCTGGAGACCTACGTATAACACCAGTAAAATTTTTACTGCTTTTTCTCTACTAATAGCTGAGATAATTTTGAAAATTTTTGATCAGAGTGATAGAAAATTCAATATATTAAATTACGAACAGAGCTATATAATGAAAAATAAATTATGTATACGTAGTTCTGGAGACCTACGTATAACACCAGTAAAATTTCTATTGCTTTATCTCTACTAATAGCTGAGATAATTTTCAAAATTTTTGATCAGAGTGATAGAAAATTCAATATATTAAATTACGAACAGAACTATAAAATAAAAAATAAATTATGTATACGTAGTTCTGGAGACCTACGTATAACACCAATAAAATTTTTATCGCTTTATCTCTACTAATAGCTGAGATAATTTGCAAAATTTTTGATCAGAGTGATGGAAAATTCAATATATTAAATTACGAACAGAGCTATAAAATGAAAAATAAATTATGTATTCGTAGTTCTGGAGACCTACGTATAACACCAGTAAAATTTTTATGGCTTTTTCTCTACTAATAGCTGAGATAATTTTGAAAATTTTTGATCAGAGTGATAGAAAATTCAATATATTAAATTACGAACAGAGCTATAAAATGAAAAATAAATTATGTATACGTAGGTTTCTAGAATTACGTATAACACCAGTAAAATTTTTATTGCTTTATCTCTACTAATAGCTGAGATAATTTTATTAGAGTGATAGAAAATTCAATATATTAAATTACGAACAGAGCTATAAAATGAAAAATAAATTATGCCTACGTAGTTCTGGAGACTTACGTATAACACCAGTAAAAATTTTATCGCTTTATCTCTACTAATAGCTGAGATAATTTTCAAAATTTTTGATCAGAGTGATAGAAAATTCAGTATATTAAATTACAAACAGAGCTATAAAATGAAAAATAAATTATGCATACATAGCTCTGAAGACCTACGTATAACACCAGTAAAATTTTTATCGCTTTATCTCTACTAATAGCTGAGATAATTTTGAAAATTTTTGATCAGAATGATAGAAAATTCAATATATTAAATTACGAACAGAGCTATAAAATGAAAAACAAATTATGTATACGTAGTTCTGGAGACCTACGTATAACGCCAGTAAAATATTTATCGCTTTATCTCTACTAATAGCTGAGATAATTTTCAAAATTTTTGATCAGAGTGATAGAAAATTCAATATCTTAAATTACGAACAGAGCTATAAAATGAAAAATAAATTATGTATGCGTAGTTCTGGAGACCTACGTATAACACCAGTAAAATTTTTATCTCTTTATCTCTACTAATAGCTGAGATAATTTTTAAAACTTTTGATCAGAGTGATAGAAAATTCAATATATTAAATTACGAACAGAGCTATAAAATGAAAAACAAATTATGTATACGTAGTTTTGGAGACCTACGTATAACACCAGTAAAATTTTTATCGCTTTATCTCTACTAATAGCTGAGATAATTTTTAAAATTTTTGATTAGAGTGATAGAAAATTCAATATATTAAATTACGAACAGAGCTATAAAATGAAAAATAAATTATGCATACGTAGTTCTGGAGACCTACGTATAACACCAATAAAAATTTTATCGCTTTATCTCTACTAATAGCTGAGATAATTTTCAAAATTTTTGATCAGAGTGATAGAAAATTCAATATATTAAATTACGAACAGAGCTATAAAATGAAAAATAAATTATGTATACGTAGTTCTGGAGACCTACGTATAACACCAGTAAAATTTTTACTGCTTTTTCTCTACTAATAGCTGAGATAATTTTGAAAATTTTTGATCAGAGTGATAGAAAATTCAATATATTAAATTACGAACAGAGCTATATAATGAAAAATAAATTATGTATACGTAGTTCTGGAGACCTACGTATAACACCAGTAAAATTTCTATTGCTTTATCTCTACTAATAGCTGAGATAATTTTCAAAATTTTTGATCAGAGTGATAGAAAATTCAATATATTAAATTACGAACAGAACTATAAAATAAAAAATAAATTATGTATACGTAGTTCTGGAGACCTACGTATAACACCAATAAAATTTTTATTGCTTTATCTCTACTAATAGCTGAGATAATTTGCAAAATTTTTGATCAGAGTGATGGAAAATTCAATATATTAAATTACGAACAGAGCTATAAAATGAAAAATAAATTATGTATACGTAGTTCTGGAGACCTACGTATAACACCAGTAAAATTTTTATCGCTTTTTCTCTACTAATAGCTGAGATAATTTTGAAAATTTTTGATCAGAGTGATAGAAAATTCAATATATTAAATTACGAACAGAGCTATAAAATGAAAAATAAATTATGTATACGTAGTTCTGGAGACCTACCTATAACACCAGTAAAATTTTTATCGCTTTATCTCTACTAATAGCTGAGATAATTTGCAAAATTTTTGATCAGAGTGATGGAAAATTCAATATATTAAATTACGAACAGAGCTATAAAATAAAAAATAAATTATGTACACGTAGTTCTGGAGACCTACGTATAACACCAGTAAAATTTTTATCGCTTTATCTCTACTAATAGCTGAGATAATTTTAAAAATTTTTGATTAGAGTGATAGAAAATTCAATATATTAAATTACGAACAGAGCTATAAAATGAAAAATAAATTATGTATACGTAGGTTTCTAGAATTACGTATAACACCAGTAAAATTTTTATTGCTTTATCTCTACTAATAGCTGAGATAATTTTATTAGAGTGATAGAAAATTCAATATATTAAATTACGAACAGAGCTATAAAATAAAAAATAAATTATGCCTACGTAGTTCTGGAGACTTACGTATAACACCAGTAAAAATTTTATCGCTTTATCTCTACTAATAGCTGAGATAATTTTCAAAATTTTTGATCAGAGTGATAGAAAATTCAGTATATTAAATTACAAACAGAGCTATAAAATGAAAAATAAATTATGCATACATAGTTCTGAAGACCTACGTATAACACCAGTAAAATTTTTATCGCTTTATCTCTACTAATAGCTGAGATAATTTTAATAATAATAATAATAATAATACTTTATTAACGGCATCATCATTTACAGCCTTTACAATAAACAAAACAATTAAAGATTACAAGATTCATGTTATAAATTTGTTGAGATTATTCTTAAAGTTATTAAAAGATGGTGCAAAAAAATCAATTTCACTACAGACACTATTGCATATTGATAAAATTGAATTTAAAGGTGAAAATAATGCATAATTAGTGCTGCAGTGAGAGAGATTAAATAGGGGACTATTCCTGAGATGGTATTGAGGCACATTAAAACCAATTTTTCCGAGAATGTCCGGAGCATCACACAGATTATTTAATACCTTATATACAAAACAAGCACAGTGGAATTTACGTCGAGAGTCTAACGTTTTCAGAGCAAGATAACTCAAACACATATTATACGAGCATCCCACAGTTCTCGGCAATCTATATTTAACACAATTAATAAATTTTACTTGAACCTTCTCAATTCGTCCAATGTGTGTAGCATAAAAAGGAGCCCAAACTACACAATCATACTCTAAGATAGATCTAACAAATGTAACATACAAAATAACAATAGTTCGAATATTGGTAAATTCATTAGTAAACCTCCTTATACAACCCAAGACTTTATTTGCTTTTGCTATTATATATTCATAGTGATAAATAAAAGATAACTTGCAATCAAGTATGACTCCCAGATCTTTGATTGAAGACACTATTTTCAAATCTTTACCACCGATTTTGTATTGGGGGCTAGAAGGTTTTAGCTTCCTACTAAAGTTAATTACTTGACATTTGTCACAATTTAGTACCATTTCATTTACCAGACACCATTGGTATAAAACAAATAGATCCTGCTGTAGAATGTTAACGTCCTGAACGTTATTGATCACTTTATAAATTTTTAGATCATCTGCAAATAGTTCAAAATTGCATGTAAAATTATCACAAACATCATTAATAAAGATTGAAAATAGAAGTGGACCTAATATAGAGCCTTGAGGAACGCCAGAAGGTACATGTTGCTTATCTGAAAAATTATTATGTAATTTAACAACTTGAGTTCTATTAAACAAATAACTACAAATCCAGCTAAACAGACAGCCAGATATTCCATAAGCAGATAATTTAGCTAACAGAATATGATGATTAATTTTGTCAAATGCTTTACTGAAGTCTGTGTAAACAGCATGAACCTCCAGGCCTTCACTCATAGCATTCACAATGTCATTGGTAAAATTTAAGAGATTTGTAACAGTTGATCGCTTACTAAAGAATCCATGTTGTTTAGGCGTGATAATGTTTTTAAAATTTGAGAAAATGTTGGTAAAAACAATGGATTCAAAAACTTTAGAAGGAGTGGATAAAATTGACACTGGTCGATAATTTTCAACTTTATCTCTACTACCTGATTTATATACAGGAACAATATGTGCTTCTTTCCACACCGACGGAAAGGTACCAGAATTTAATGACAAATTAAAAATTAGTTGAAGTGGAAGCGCCAAACATTGACTACATTCTCGGTAAAATCTGGGAGGAATACCATCAGGACCTGCCCCTTTACTGGTATCTAGATTCCTTAAAACGTGAATAACATCAGACACATGAACATTTACATTATTGATATTAACACATGAATCATAGGAAACATTAAAATTAGTGATATTACTTTGAACAAACACAGAAGAAAAATAATTGCTAAAAGCTTGACAAACATCATGATATGTTGAAAATAAATTTTCACCATACTTCATTGGAAGAGGAATTTGATTATTATTGGTTTTTTTGCGAATGAATTTCCAAAACTTACCAGGAGTATAAATTAAATCATTTTCAACATTTCGGATGTAAGAGTCATATGCATTTTTTATACAAATTTTACATAACTTACGCAGATTAACAAATTCCTTATAGTCTAAAGTGGAATTGGAAATCTTATATTTTTTATGAGCAGCTTTTTTGGCTTTGATAAGATTAATAATATTTTGATCAAACCAGACAGGATAACTTGTAATACTTTTTTTCCTAAAAGGAACAAATAGCTCACACGCCTTATAAATATGATAATAAAAAAACACCAGTCGCATCTTCTGTATCAAGGTTTTTAAAAATTCCATTCCAATCAATAGACTTAAGGTAATTACATATATTAGAGTAACAGGCACACTTAAAATCAAAATAATAAATCACAGAATCATTGTAAATATCACAGACTACATCATATTCAATAACATAAGGAGGATGACTAGAATCTATCACAGACAAGGCGTTATCACATATGAACAAATTCAAACTATCGCAGTTGGAGAAGCAAAGATCTAATACATTACCACATTTATTTTTTATGTTACTAAATTGATTTAGAGAACATGATGACAATCCATCAACAACATCTTCAACATTTTTATTAATTGACAAAAGAGGCACAAATCCTGGAAAATTGTCGACTGATTGCCAGATGACATTAGGCAAATTATAATCACCTAGAATTATTACATCGGCATTTGAAAAGCGATCACAGATATCTATCACAGATTCGACATGACTAGAGTATTTTGTTGAATCGGAGCCAGGAGGTAAGTAAACAACACCAATGATTACATCACGAAAGTTAATACACATTTTAACAAAAACTTGTTCAACACAAGAACACTTACACGACAATTTTGAAAATTTTTGATCAGAATGATAGAAAATTCAATATATTAAATTACGAACAGAGCTATAAAATGAAAAACAAATTATGTATACGTAGTTCTGGAGACCTACGTATAACGCCAGTAAAATATTTATCGCTTTATCTCTACTAATAGCTGAGATAATTTTCAAAATTTTTGATCAGAGTGATAGAAAATTCAATATCTTAAATTACGAACAGAGCTATAAAATGAAAAATAAATTATGTATGCGTAGTTCTGGAGACCTACGTATAACACCAGTAAAATTTTTATCTCTTTATCTCTACTAATAGCTGAGATAATTTTTAAAATTTTTGATTAGAGTGATAGAAAATTCAATATATTAAATTACGAACAGAGCTATAAAATGAAAAATAAATTATGCATACGTAGTTCTGGAGACCTACGTATAACACCAATAAAAATTTTATCGCTTTATCTCTACTAATAGCTGAGATAATTTTCAAAATTTTTGATCAGAGTGATAGAAAATTCAATATATTAAATTACGAACAGAGCTATAAAATGAAAAATAAATTATGTATACGTAGTTCTGGAGACCTACGTATAACACCAGTAAAATTTTTACTGCTTTTTCTCTACTACTAGCTGAGATAATTTTGAAAATTTTTGATCAGAGTGATAGAAAATTCAATATATTAAATTACGAACAGAGCTATATAATGAAAAATAAATTATGTATACGTAGTTCTGGAGACCTACGTATAACACCAGTAAAATTTCTATTGCTTTATCTCTACTAATAGCTGAGATAATTTTCAAAATTTTTGATCAGAGTGATAGAAAATTCAATATATTAAATTACGAACAGAACTATAAAATAAAAAATAAATTATGTATACGTAGTTCTGGAGACCTACGTATAACACCAATAAAATTTTTATTGCTTTATCTCTACTAATAGCTGAGATAATTTGCAAAATTTTTGATCAGAGTGATGGAAAATTCAATATATTAAATTACGAACAGAGCTATAAAATGAAAAATAAATTATGTATGCGTAGTTCTGGAGACCTACGTATAACACCAGTAAAATTTTTATCGCTTTTTCTCTACTAATAGCTGAGATAATTTTGAAAATTTTTGATCAGAGTGATAGAAAATTCAATATATTAAATTACGAACAGAGCTATAAAATGAAAAATAAATTATGTATACGTAGTTCTGGAGACCTACCTATAACACCAGTAAAATTTTTATCGCTTTATCTCTACTAATAGCTGAGATAATTTGCAAAATTTTTGATCAGAGTGATGGAAAATTCAATATATTAAATTACGAACAGAGCTATAAAATGAAAAATAAATTATGTACACGTAGTTCTGGAGACCTACGTATAACACCAGTAAAATTTTTATCGCTTTATCTCTACTAATAGCTGAGATAATTTTAAAAATTTTTGATTAGAGTGATAGAAAATTCAATATATTAAATTACGAACAGAGCTATAAAATGAAAAATAAATTATGTATACGTAGTTCTGGAGACCTACCTATAACACCAGTAAAATTTTTATCGCTTTATCTCTACTAATAGCTGAGATAATTTGCAAAATTTTTGATCAGAGTAATAGAAAATTCAATATATTAAATTACGAACAGAGCTATAAAATGAAAAATAAATTATGTACACGTAGTTCTGGAGACCTACGTATAACACCAGTGAAATTTTTATTGCTTTATCTCCACTAATAGCTGAGATAATTTTGAAAATTTTTGATCAGAGTGATAGAAAATTCAATATATTAAATTACGAACACAGCTATAAAATAAAAAGTAAATTATGTATACGTAGTTCTGGAGACCTACGTATAACACCAGTAAAATTTTTATCGCTTTATCTCTACTAATAGCTGAGATAATTTTCAAAATTTTTGATCAGAGTGATAAAAAATTTAATATATTAAATTACGAACAGAGCTATAAAATAAAAAATAAATTATGTATACGTAGTTCTGGAGACCTACGTATAACACCAGTAAAACTTCTATCGCTTTATCTCTACTAATAGCTGAGATAATTTTCAAAATTTTTGATTAGAGTGATAGAAAATTCAATATCTTAAATTACGAACAAAGCTATAAAATGAAAAATAAATTATGTATACGTAGTTTTGGAGACCTACGTATAACACCAGTAAAATTTTTATCGCTTTTTCTCTACTAATAGCTGAGATAATTTTGAAAATTTTTGATCAGAGTGATAGAAAATTCAATATATTAAATTACGAACAGAGCTATAAAATGAAAAATAAATTATGTATACGTAGTTCTGGAGACCTACCTATAACACCAGTAAAATTTTTATCGCTTTATCTCTACTAATAGCTGAAATAATTTGCAAAATTTTTGATCAGAGTGATGGAAAATTCAATATATTAAATTACGAACAAAGCTATAAAATGAAAAATAAATTATGTACACGTAGTTCTGGAGACCTACGTATAACACCAGTAAAATTTTTATCGCTTTATCTCTACTAATAGCTGAGATAATTTTAAAAATTTTTGATCAGAGTGATAGAAAATTCAATATATTAAAATACGAACAGAGCTATAAAATGAAAAATAAATTATGTATACGTAGTTTTGGAGACCTACCTATAACACCAGTAAAATTTTTATCGCTTTATCTCTACTAATAGCTGAGATAATTTGCAAAATTTTTGATCAGAGTGATAGAAAATTCCATATATTAAATTACGAACAAAGCTATAAAATGAATAATAATTTATGTATACGTAGTTCTGGAGACCTACGTATAACACCAGTAAAATTTTTATTGCTTTATCTCTACTAATAGCTGAGATAATTTTCAAAATTTTTGATCAGAGTGATAAAAAATTTAATATATTAAATTACGAACAGAGCTATAAAATGAAAAATAAATTATATATACGTAGTTCTGGAGACCTACGTATAATACCAGTAAAAATTTTATCGCTTTATCTCTACTAATAGCTGAGATAATTTTCAAAATTTTTGATCAGAGTGATAGAAAATTCCATATATTAAATTACGAACAAAGCTATAAAATAAATAATAATTTATGTATACGTAGTTCTGGGGACCTACGTATAACACCAGTAAAATTTTTATCGCTTTATCTCTACTAATAGCTGAGATAATTTTCAAAATTTTTGATCAGAGTGATAGAAAATTCAATATATTACATTACGAACAGAGCTATAAAATAAAAAATAAATTATGTATACGTAGTTCTGGAGACCTACGTATAACACCAGTAAAATTTTTATCGCTTTATCTCTACTAATAGCTGAGATAATTTTGAAAATTTTTGATCAGAGTGATAGAAAATTCAATATAATAAATTACGAACAGAGCTATAAAATGAAAAATAAATTATGCATACGTAGTTCTGGAGACCTGCGTATAACACCAGTAAAATTTTTATCGCTTTATCTTTACTAATAGCTGAGATAATTTTGAAAATTTTTGATCAGAGTGATAGAAAATTCAATATATTAAATTACGAACAGAGCTATAAAATAAAAAATAAATTATGCATGCGTAGTTCTGGAGACCTACGTATAACACCAGTAAAATTTTTATCGCTTTATCTCTACTAATAGCTGAGATAATTTTAAAAATTTTTGATCAGAGTGATAGAAAATTCAATATATTAAATTACGAACAGAGCTATAAAATAAAAAATAAATTATGCATACGTAGTTTTGGAGACCTACGTATAACACCAGTAAAATTTTTATCGCTTTATCTCTACTAATAGCTGAGATAATTTTGAAAATTTTTGATCAGAGTGATAGAAAATTCAATATATTAAATTACGAACAGAGCTATAAAATGAAAAATAAATTATGCATACGTAGTTCTGGAGACCTACGTAAAACACGATTAAAATTTTTATCGCTTTATCTTTACTAATAGCTGAGATAATTTTGAAAATTTTTGATCAGAGTGATAGAAAATTCACTATATTAAATTACGAACAGAGCTATAAAATAAAAAATAAATTATGCATACGTAGTTCTGGAGACCTACGTATAACACCAGTAAAATTTTTATCTCTTTATCTCTACTAATAGCTGAGATAATTTTCAAAATTTTTGATCAGAGTGATAGAAAATTCAATATAGTAAATTACGAACAGAGCTATAAAATGAAAAATAAATTATGTATACGTAGGTTTCTAGAACTACGTATAACACCAGTAAAATTTTTATCGCTTTATCTCTACTAATAGCTGAGATAATTTTCAAAATTTTTGATCAGAGTGATAGAAAATTCAATATATTACATTACGAACAGAGCTATAAAATAAAAAATAAATTATGTATACGTAGTTCTGGAGACCTACGTATAACACCAGTAAAATTTTTATCGCTTTATCTCTACTAATAGCTGAGATAATTTTGAAAATTTTTGATCAGAGTGATAGAAAATTCAATATAATAAATTACGAACAGAGCTATAAAATGAAAAATAAATTATGCATACGTAGTTCTGGAGACCTGCGTATAACACCAGTAAAATTTTTATCGCTTTATCTTTACTAATAGCTGAGATAATTTTCAAAATTTTTGATTAGAGTGATAGAAAATTCAATATATTAAATTACGAACAGAGCTATAAAATGAAAAATAAATTATGCCTACGAAGTTCTGGAGACTTACGTATAACACCAGTAAAAATTTTATCGCTTTATCTCTACTAATAGCTGAGATAATTTTCAAAATTTTTGATCAGAGTGATAGAAAATTCAATATATTAAATTAGGAACAGAGCTATAAAATAAAAAATAAATTATGCATACGTAGTTTTGGAGACCTACGTATAACACCAGTAAAATTTTTATCGCTTTATCTCTACTAATAGCTGAGATAATTTTGAAAATTTTTGATCAGAGTGATAGAAAATTCAATATATTAAATTACGAACAGAGCTATAAAATGAAAAATAAATTATGCATACGTAGTTCTGGAGTCCTACGTAAAACCCCAGTAAAATTTTTATCGCTTTATCTTTACTAATAGCTGAGATAATTTTGAAAATTTTTGATCAGAGTGATAGAAAATTCAATATATTAAATTACGAACAGAGCTATAAAATGAAAAATAAATTATGCATACGTAGTTCTGGAGACCTACGTAAAACACGATTAAAATTTTTATCGCTTTATCTTTACTAATAGCTGAGATAATTTTGAAAATTTTTGATCAGAGTGATAGAAAATTCACTATATTAAATTACGAACAGAGCTATAAAATAAAAAATAAATTATGCATACGTAGTTCTGGAGACCTACGTATAACACCAGTAAAATTTTTATCTCTTTATCTCTACTAATAGCTGAGATAATTTTCAAAATTTTTGATCAGAGTGATAGAAAATTCAATATAGTAAATTACGAACAGAGCTATAAAATGAAAAATAAATTATGTATACGTAGGTTTCTAGAACTACGTATAACACCAGTAAAATTTTTATCGCTTTATCTCTACTAATAGCTGAGATAATTTTCAAAATTTTTGATTAGAGTGATAGAAAATTCAATATATTAAATTACGAACAGAGCTATAAAATGAAAAATAAATTATGCCTACGTAGTTCTGAAGACTTACGTATAACACCAGTAAAAATTTTATCGCTTTATCTCTACTAATAGCTGAGATAATTTTCAAAATTTTTGATCAGAGTGATAGAAAATTCAATATATTAAATTACGAACAGAGCTATAAAATAAAAAATAAATTATGCATACGTAGTTTTGGAGACCTACGTATAACACCAGTAAAATTTTTATCGCTTTATCTCTACTAATAGCTGAGATAATTTTCAAAATTTTTGATCAGAGTGATAGAAAATTCAATATATTAAATTACGAACAGAGCTATAAAATGAAAAATAAATTATGTATACGTAGGTTTCTAGAACTACGTATAACACCAGTAAAATTTTTATCGCTTTATCTCTACTAATAGCTGAGATAATTTTCAAAATTTTTTATTAGAGTGATAGAAAATTCAATATATTAAATTACGAACAGAGCTATAAAATGAAAAATAAATTATGCCTACGTAGTTCTGGAGACTTACGTATAACACCAGTAAAAATTTTATCGCTTTATCTCTACTAATAGCTGCGATAATTTTCAAAATTTTTGATCAGAGTGATAGAAAATTCAGTATATTAAATTACAAACAGAGCTATAAAATGAAAAATAAATTATGCATGCATAGTTCTGAAGACCTACGTATAACACCAGTAAAATTTTTATCGCTTTATCTCTAGTAATAGCTGAGATAATTTTGAAAATTTTTGATCAGAATGATAGAAAATTCAATATATTAAATTACGAACAGAGCTATAAAATGAGAAACAAATTATGTATACGTAGTTCTGGAGACCTACGTATAACGCCAGTAAAATATTTATCGCTTTATCTCTACTAATAGCTGAGATAATTTTCAAAATTTTTGATCAGAGTGATAGAAAATTCAATATCTTAAATTACGAACAGAGCTATAAAATGAAAAATAAATTATGTATGCGTAGTTCTGGAGTCCTACGTATAACACCAGTAAAATTTTTATCGCTTTATCTCTACTAATAGCTGAGATAATTTTGAAAATTTTTGATCAGAGTGATAGAAAATTCAATATATTAAATTACGAACAGAGCTATAAAATGAAAAATAAATTATGCATACGTAGTTCTGGAGACCTACGTAAAACACGATTAAAATTTTTATCGCTTTATCTTTACTAATAGCTGAGATAATTTTGAAAATTTTTGATCAGAGTGATAGAAAATTCACTATATTAAATTACGAACAGAGCTATAAAATAAAAAATAAATTATGCATACGTAGTTCTGGAGACCTACGTATAACACCAGTAAAATTTTTATCTCTTTATCTCTACTAATAGCTGAGATAATTTTCAAAATTTTTGATCAGAGTGATAGAAAATTCAATATAGTAAATTACGAACAGAGCTATAAAATGAAAAATAAATTATGTATACGTAGGTTTCTAGAACTACGTATAACACCAGTAAAATTTTTATCGCTTTATCTCTACTAATAGCTGAGATAATTTTCAAAATTTTTGATTAGAGTGATAGAAAATTCAATATATTAAATTACGAACAGAGCTATAAAATGAAAAATAAATTATGCCTACGTAGTTCTGGAGACTTACGTATAACACCAGTAAAAATTTTATCGCTTTATCTCTACTAATAGCTGAGATAATTTTCAAAATTTTTGATCAGAGTGATAGAAAATTCAATATATTAAATTACGAACAGAGCTATAAAATAAAAAATAAATTATGCATACGTAGTTTTGGAGACCTACGTATAACACCAGTAAAATTTTTATCGCTTTATCTCTACTAATAGCTGAGATAATTTTGAAAATTTTTGATCAGAGTGATAGAAAATTCAATATATTAAATTACGAACAGAGCTATAAAATGAAAAATAAATTATGCATACGTAGTTCTGGAGTCCTACGTAAAACCCCAGTAAAATTTTTATCGCTTTATCTTTACTAATAGCTGAGATAATTTTGAAAATTTTTGATCAGAGTGATAAAAAATTTAATATATTAAATTACGAACAGAGCTATAAAATAAAAAATAAATTATGTATACGTAGTTCTGGAGACCTACGTATAACACCAGTAAAACTTCTATCGCTTTATCTCTACTAATAGCTGAGATAATTTTCAAAATTTTTGATTAGAGTGATAGAAAATTCAATATCTTAAATTACGAACAAAGCTATAAAATGAAAAATAAATTATGTATACGTAGTTTTGGAGACCTACGTATAACACCAGTAAAATTTTTATCGCTTTTTCTCTACTAATAGCTGAGATAATTTTGAAAATTTTTGATCAGAGTGATAGAAAATTCAATATATTAAATTACGAACAGAGCTATAAAATGAAAAATAAATTATGTATACGTAGTTCTGGAGACCTACCTATAACACCAGTAAAATTTTTATCGCTTTATCTCTACTAATAGCTGAAATAATTTGCAAAATTTTTGATCAGAGTGATGGAAAATTCAATATATTAAATTACGAACAAAGCTATAAAATGAAAAATAAATTATGTACACGTAGTTCTGGAGACCTACGTATAACACCAGTAAAATTTTTATCGCTTTATCTCTACTAATAGCTGAGATAATTTTAAAAATTTTTGATCAGAGTGATAGAAAATTCAATATATTAAAATACGAACAGAGCTATAAAATGAAAAATAAATTATGTATACGTAGTTTTGGAGACCTACCTATAACACCAGTAAAATTTTTATCGCTTTATCTCTACTAATAGCTGAGATAATTTGCAAAATTTTTGATCAGAGTGATAGAAAATTCCATATATTAAATTACGAACAAAGCTATAAAATGAATAATAATTTATGTATACGTAGTTCTGGAGACCTACGTATAACACCAGTAAAATTTTTATTGCTTTATCTCTACTAATAGCTGAGATAATTTTCAAAATTTTTGATCAGAGTGATAAAAAATTTAATATATTAAATTACGAACAGAGCTATAAAATGAAAAATAAATTATATATACGTAGTTCTGGAGACCTACGTATAATACCAGTAAAAATTTTATCGCTTTATCTCTACTAATAGCTGAGATAATTTTCAAAATTTTTGATCAGAGTGATAGAAAATTCCATATATTAAATTACGAACAAAGCTATAAAATAAATAATAATTTATGTATACGTAGTTCTGGGGACCTACGTATAACACCAGTAAAATTTTTATCGCTTTATCTCTACTAATAGCTGAGATAATTTTCAAAATTTTTGATCAGAGTGATAGAAAATTCAATATATTACATTACGAACAGAGCTATAAAATAAAAAATAAATTATGTATACGTAGTTCTGGAGACCTACGTATAACACCAGTAAAATTTTTATCGCTTTATCTCTACTAATAGCTGAGATAATTTTGAAAATTTTTGATCAGAGTGATAGAAAATTCAATATAATAAATTACGAACAGAGCTATAAAATGAAAAATAAATTATGCATACGTAGTTCTGGAGACCTGCGTATAACACCAGTAAAATTTTTATCGCTTTATCTTTACTAATAGCTGAGATAATTTTGAAAATTTTTGATCAGAGTGATAGAAAATTCAATATATTAAATTACGAACAGAGCTATAAAATAAAAAATAAATTATGCATGCGTAGTTCTGGAGACCTACGTATAACACCAGTAAAATTTTTATCGCTTTATCTCTACTAATAGCTGAGATAATTTTAAAAATTTTTGATCAGAGTGATAGAAAATTCAATATATTAAATTACGAACAGAGCTATAAAATAAAAAATAAATTATGCATACGTAGTTTTGGAGACCTACGTATAACACCAGTAAAATTTTTATCGCTTTATCTCTACTAATAGCTGAGATAATTTTGAAAATTTTTGATCAGAGTGATAGAAAATTCAATATATTAAATTACGAACAGAGCTATAAAATGAAAAATAAATTATGCATACGTAGTTCTGGAGACCTACGTAAAACACGATTAAAATTTTTATCGCTTTATCTTTACTAATAGCTGAGATAATTTTGAAAATTTTTGATCAGAGTGATAGAAAATTCACTATATTAAATTACGAACAGAGCTATAAAATAAAAAATAAATTATGCATACGTAGTTCTGGAGACCTACGTATAACACCAGTAAAATTTTTATCTCTTTATCTCTACTAATAGCTGAGATAATTTTCAAAATTTTTGATCAGAGTGATAGAAAATTCAATATAGTAAATTACGAACAGAGCTATAAAATGAAAAATAAATTATGTATACGTAGGTTTCTAGAACTACGTATAACACCAGTAAAATTTTTATCGCTTTATCTCTACTAATAGCTGAGATAATTTTCAAAATTTTTGATCAGAGTGATAGAAAATTCAATATATTACATTACGAACAGAGCTATAAAATAAAAAATAAATTATGTATACGTAGTTCTGGAGACCTACGTATAACACCAGTAAAATTTTTATCGCTTTATCTCTACTAATAGCTGAGATAATTTTGAAAATTTTTGATCAGAGTGATAGAAAATTCAATATAATAAATTACGAACAGAGCTATAAAATGAAAAATAAATTATGCATACGTAGTTCTGGAGACCTGCGTATAACACCAGTAAAATTTTTATCGCTTTATCTTTACTAATAGCTGAGATAATTTTCAAAATTTTTGATTAGAGTGATAGAAAATTCAATATATTAAATTACGAACAGAGCTATAAAATGAAAAATAAATTATGCCTACGAAGTTCTGGAGACTTACGTATAACACCAGTAAAAATTTTATCGCTTTATCTCTACTAATAGCTGAGATAATTTTCAAAATTTTTGATCAGAGTGATAGAAAATTCAATATATTAAATTAGGAACAGAGCTATAAAATAAAAAATAAATTATGCATACGTAGTTTTGGAGACCTACGTATAACACCAGTAAAATTTTTATCGCTTTATCTCTACTAATAGCTGAGATAATTTTGAAAATTTTTGATCAGAGTGATAGAAAATTCAATATATTAAATTACGAACAGAGCTATAAAATGAAAAATAAATTATGCATACGTAGTTCTGGAGTCCTACGTAAAACCCCAGTAAAATTTTTATCGCTTTATCTTTACTAATAGCTGAGATAATTTTGAAAATTTTTGATCAGAGTGATAGAAAATTCAATATATTAAATTACGAACAGAGCTATAAAATGAAAAATAAATTATGCATACGTAGTTCTGGAGACCTACGTAAAACACGATTAAAATTTTTATCGCTTTATCTTTACTAATAGCTGAGATAATTTTGAAAATTTTTGATCAGAGTGATAGAAAATTCACTATATTAAATTACGAACAGAGCTATAAAATAAAAAATAAATTATGCATACGTAGTTCTGGAGACCTACGTATAACACCAGTAAAATTTTTATCTCTTTATCTCTACTAATAGCTGAGATAATTTTCAAAATTTTTGATCAGAGTGATAGAAAATTCAATATAGTAAATTACGAACAGAGCTATAAAATGAAAAATAAATTATGTATACGTAGGTTTCTAGAACTACGTATAACACCAGTAAAATTTTTATCGCTTTATCTCTACTAATAGCTGAGATAATTTTCAAAATTTTTGATTAGAGTGATAGAAAATTCAATATATTAAATTACGAACAGAGCTATAAAATGAAAAATAAATTATGCCTACGTAGTTCTGAAGACTTACGTATAACACCAGTAAAAATTTTATCGCTTTATCTCTACTAATAGCTGAGATAATTTTCAAAATTTTTGATCAGAGTGATAGAAAATTCAATATATTAAATTACGAACAGAGCTATAAAATAAAAAATAAATTATGCATACGTAGTTTTGGAGACCTACGTATAACACCAGTAAAATTTTTATCGCTTTATCTCTACTAATAGCTGAGATAATTTTCAAAATTTTTGATCAGAGTGATAGAAAATTCAATATATTAAATTACGAACAGAGCTATAAAATGAAAAATAAATTATGTATACGTAGGTTTCTAGAACTACGTATAACACCAGTAAAATTTTTATCGCTTTATCTCTACTAATAGCTGAGATAATTTTCAAAATTTTTTATTAGAGTGATAGAAAATTCAATATATTAAATTACGAACAGAGCTATAAAATGAAAAATAAATTATGCCTACGTAGTTCTGGAGACTTACGTATAACACCAGTAAAAATTTTATCGCTTTATCTCTACTAATAGCTGCGATAATTTTCAAAATTTTTGATCAGAGTGATAGAAAATTCAGTATATTAAATTACAAACAGAGCTATAAAATGAAAAATAAATTATGCATGCATAGTTCTGAAGACCTACGTATAACACCAGTAAAATTTTTATCGCTTTATCTCTAGTAATAGCTGAGATAATTTTGAAAATTTTTGATCAGAATGATAGAAAATTCAATATATTAAATTACGAACAGAGCTATAAAATGAGAAACAAATTATGTATACGTAGTTCTGGAGACCTACGTATAACGCCAGTAAAATATTTATCGCTTTATCTCTACTAATAGCTGAGATAATTTTCAAAATTTTTGATCAGAGTGATAGAAAATTCAATATCTTAAATTACGAACAGAGCTATAAAATGAAAAATAAATTATGTATGCGTAGTTCTGGAGTCCTACGTATAACACCAGTAAAATTTTTATCGCTTTATCTCTACTAATAGCTGAGATAATTTTGAAAATTTTTGATCAGAGTGATAGAAAATTCAATATATTAAATTACGAACAGAGCTATAAAATGAAAAATAAATTATGCATACGTAGTTCTGGAGACCTACGTAAAACACGATTAAAATTTTTATCGCTTTATCTTTACTAATAGCTGAGATAATTTTGAAAATTTTTGATCAGAGTGATAGAAAATTCACTATATTAAATTACGAACAGAGCTATAAAATAAAAAATAAATTATGCATACGTAGTTCTGGAGACCTACGTATAACACCAGTAAAATTTTTATCTCTTTATCTCTACTAATAGCTGAGATAATTTTCAAAATTTTTGATCAGAGTGATAGAAAATTCAATATAGTAAATTACGAACAGAGCTATAAAATGAAAAATAAATTATGTATACGTAGGTTTCTAGAACTACGTATAACACCAGTAAAATTTTTATCGCTTTATCTCTACTAATAGCTGAGATAATTTTCAAAATTTTTGATTAGAGTGATAGAAAATTCAATATATTAAATTACGAACAGAGCTATAAAATGAAAAATAAATTATGCCTACGTAGTTCTGGAGACTTACGTATAACACCAGTAAAAATTTTATCGCTTTATCTCTACTAATAGCTGAGATAATTTTCAAAATTTTTGATCAGAGTGATAGAAAATTCAATATATTAAATTACGAACAGAGCTATAAAATAAAAAATAAATTATGCATACGTAGTTTTGGAGACCTACGTATAACACCAGTAAAATTTTTATCGCTTTATCTCTACTAATAGCTGAGATAATTTTGAAAATTTTTGATCAGAGTGATAGAAAATTCAATATATTAAATTACGAACAGAGCTATAAAATGAAAAATAAATTATGCATACGTAGTTCTGGAGTCCTACGTAAAACCCCAGTAAAATTTTTATCGCTTTATCTTTACTAATAGCTGAGATAATTTTGAAAATTTTTGATCAGAGTGATAGAAAATTTACTATATTAAATTACGAACGGAGCTATAAAATAAAAAATAAATTATGCATACGTAGTTCTGGAGACCTACGTATAACACCAGTAAAATTTTTATCGCTTTATCTCTACTAATAGCTGAGATAATTTTCAAAATTTTTGATCAGAGTGATAGAAAATTCAATATATTAAATTACGAACAGAGCTATAAAATGAAAAATAAATTATGTATACGTAGGTTTCTAGAACTACGTATAACACCAGTAAAATTTTTATCGCTTTATCTCTACTAATAGCTGAGATAATTTTCAAAAATTTTTATTAGAGTGATAGAAAATTCAATATATTAAATTACGAACAGAGCTATAAAATGAAAAATAAATTATGCCTACGTAGTTCTGGAGACTTACGTATAACACCAGTAAAAATTTTATCGCTTTATCTCTACTAATAGCCGCGATAATTTTCAAAATTTTTGATCAGAGTGATAGAAAATTCAGTATATTAAATTACAAACAGAGCTATAAAATGAAAAATAAATTATGCATGCATAGTTCTGAAGACCTACGTATAACACCAGTAAAATTTTTATCGCTTTATCTCTACTAATAGCTGAGATAATTTTGAAAATTTTTGATCAGAATGATAGAAAATTCAATATATTAAATTACGAACAGAGCTATAAAATGAGAAACAAATTATGTATACGTAGTTCTGGAGACCTACGTATAACGCCAGTAAAATATTTATCGCTTTATCTCTACTAATAGCTGAGATAATTTTCAAAATTTTTGATCAGAGTGATAGAAAATTCAATATCTTAAATTACGAACAGAGCTATAAAATGAAAAATAAATTATGTATGCGTAGTTCTGGAGTCCTACGTATAACACCAGTAAAATTTTTATCGCTTTATCTCTACTAATAGCTGAGATAATTTTGAAAATTTTTGATCAGAGTGATAGAAAATTCAATATATTAAATTACGAACAGAGCTATAAAATGAAAAATAAATTATGCATACGTAGTTCTGGAGACCTACGTAAAACACGATTAAAATTTTTATCGCTTTATCTTTACTAATAGCTGAGATAATTTTGAAAATTTTTGATCAGAGTGATAGAAAATTCAATATCTTAAATTACGAACAGAGCTATAAAATGAAAAATAAATTATGTATGCGTAGTTCTGGAGTCCTACGTATAACACCAGTAAAATTTTTATCGCTTTATCTCTACTAATAGCTGAGATAATTTTGAAAATTTTTGATCAGAGTGATAGAAAATTCAATATAGTAAATTACGAACAGAGCTATAAAATGAAAAATAAATTATGTATACGTAGGTTTCTAGAACTACGTATAACACCAGTAAAATTTTTATCGCTTTATCTCTACTAATAGCTGAGATAATTTTCAAAATTTTTGATTAGAGTGATAGAAAATTCAATATATTAAATTACGAACAGAGCTATAAAATGAAAAATAAATTATGCCTACGTAGTTCTGGAGACTTACGTATAACACCAGTAAAAATTTTATCGCTTTATCTCTACTAATAGCTGAGATAATTTTCAAAATTTTTGATCAGAGTGATAGAAAATTCAATATATTAAATTACGAACAGAGCTATAAAATAAAAAATAAATTATGCATACGTAGTTTTGGAGACCTACGTATAACACCAGTAAAATTTTTATCGCTTTATCTCTACTAATAGCTGAGATAATTTTGAAAATTTTTGATCAGAGTGATAGAAAATTCAATATATTAAATTACGAACAGAGCTATAAAATGAAAAATAAATTATGCATACGTAGTTCTGGAGTCCTACGTAAAACCCCAGTAAAATTTTTATCGCTTTATCTTTACTAATAGCTGAGATAATTTTGAAAATTTTTGATCAGAGTGATAGAAAATTCACTATATTAAATTACGAACAGAGCTATAAAATAAAAAATAAATTATGCATACGTAGTTCTGGAGACCTACGTATAACACCAGTAAAATTTTTATCGCTTTATCTCTACTAATAGCTGAGATAATTTTCAAAATTTTTGATCAGAGTGATAGAAAATTCAATATATTAAATTACGAACAGAGCTATAAAATGAAAAATAAATTATGTATACGTAGGTTTCTAGAACTACGTATAACACCAGTAAAATTTTTATCGCTTTATCTCTACTAATAGCTGAGATAATTTTCAAAAATTTTTATTAGAGTGATAGAAAATTCAATATATTAAATTACGAACAGAGCTATAAAATGAAAAATAAATTATGCCTACGTAGTTCTGGAGACTTACGTATAACACCAGTAAAAATTTTATCGCTTTATCTCTACTAATAGCTGCGATAATTTTCAAAATTTTTGATCAGAGTGATAGAAAATTCAGTATATTAAATTACAAACAGAGCTATAAAATGAAAAATAAATTATGCATGCATAGTTCTGAAGACCTACGTATAACACCAGTAAAATTTTTATCGCTTTATCTCTACTAATAGCTGAGATAATTTTGAAAATTTTTGATCAGAATGATAGAAAATTCAATATATTAAATTACGAACAGAGCTATAAAATGAGAAACAAATTATGTATACGTAGTTCTGGAGACCTACGTATAACGCCAGTAAAATATTTATCGCTTTATCTCTACTAATAGCTGAGATAATTTTCAAAATTTTTGATCAGAGTGATAGAAAATTCAATATCTTAAATTACGAACAGAGCTATAAAATGAAAAATAAATTATGTATGCGTAGTTCTGGAGACCTACGTATAACACCAGTAAAATTTTTATCGCTTTATCTCTACTAATAGCTGAGATAATTTTGAAAATTTTTGATCAGAGTGTTAGAAAATTCAATATATTAAATTACGAACAGAGCTATAAAATAAATAATAAATTATGCATACGTAGTTCTGGAGACTTACGTATAACACCAGTAAAATTTTTATCGCTTTATCTCTACTAAGAGCTGAGATAATTTTGAAAATTTTTGATCAGAGTGTTAGAAAATTCAATATATTAAATTACGAACAGAGCTATAAAATAAAAAATAAATTATGCATACGTAGTTTTGGAGACCTACGTATAACACCAGCAAAATTTTTATCGCTTTATCTCTACTAATAGCTGAGATAATTTTCAAAATTTTTGATCAGAGTGATAGAAAATTTAATATATTAAATTACGAACAGAGCTATAAAATGAAAAATAAATTATGTATACGTAGTTCTAGAGACCTACGTATAACACCAGTATAATTCTTATCGCTTTATCTCTACTAATAGCTGAGATAATTTTCAAAATTTTTGATCAGAGTGATAGAAAATTTAATATATTAAATTACGAACAGAGCTATAAAATGAAAAATAAATTATGTATACGTAGTTCTAGAGACCTACGTATAACACCAGTATAATTCTTATCGCTTTATCTCTACTAATAGCTGAGATAATTTTCAAAATTTTTGATCAGAGTGATAGAAAATTCAATATATTAAATTACGAACAGAGCTATAAAATGAAAAATAAATTATGTATACGTAGGTTTCTAGAACTACGTATAACACCAGTAAAATTTTTATCGCTTTATCTCTACTAATAGCTGAGATAATTTTCAAAATTTTTTATTAGAGTGATAGAAAATTCAACATATTAAATTACGAACAGAGCTATAAAATGAAAAATAAATTATGCCTACGTAGTTCTGGAGACTTACGTATAACACCAGTAAAAATTTTATCGCTTTATCTCTACTAATAGCTGCGATAATTTTCAAAATTTTTGATCAGAGTGATAGAAAATTCAGTATATTAAATTACAAACAGAGCTATAAAATGAAAAATAAATTATGCATGCATAGTTCTGAAGACCTACGTATAACACCAGTAAAATTTTTATCGCTTTATCTCTACTAATAGCTGAGATAATTTTGAAAATTTTTGATCAGAATGATAGAAAATTCAATATATTAAATTACGAACAGAGCTATAAAATGAGAAACAAATTATGTATACGTAGTTCTGGAGACCTACGTATAACGCCAGTAAAATATTTATCGCTTTATCTCTACTAATAGCTGAGATAATTTTCAAAATTTTTGATCAGAGTGATAGAAAATTCAATATCTTAAATTACGAACAGAGCTATAAAATGAAAAATAAATTATGTATGCGTAGTTCTGGAGTCCTACGTATAACACCAGTAAAATTTTTATCGCTTTATCTCTACTAATAGCTGAGATAATTTTGAAAATTTTTGATCAGAGTGATAGAAAATTCAATATATTAAATTACGAACAGAGCTATAAAATGAAAAATAAATTATGCATACGTAGTTCTGGAGACCTACGTAAAACACGATTAAAATTTTTATCGCTTTATCTTTACTAATAGCTGAGATAATTTTGAAAATTTTTGATCAGAGTGATAGAAAATTCACTATATTAAATTACGAACAGAGCTATAAAATAAAAAATAAATTATGCATACGTAGTTCTGGAGACCTACGTATAACACCAGTAAAATTTTTATCTCTTTATCTCTACTAATAGCTGAGATAATTTTCAAAATTTTTGATCAGAGTGATAGAAAATTCAATATAGTAAATTACGAACAGAGCTATAAAATGAAAAATAAATTATGTATACGTAGGTTTCTAGAACTACGTATAACACCAGTAAAATTTTTATCGCTTTATCTCTACTAATAGCTGAGATAATTTTCAAAATTTTTGATTAGAGTGATAGAAAATTCAATATATTAAATTACGAACAGAGCTATAAAATGAAAAATAAATTATGCCTACGTAGTTCTGGAGACTTACGTATAACACCAGTAAAAATTTTATCGCTTTATCTCTACTAATAGCTGAGATAATTTTCAAAATTTTTGATCAGAGTGATAGAAAATTCAATATATTAAATTACGAACAGAGCTATAAAATAAAAAATAAATTATGCATACGTAGTTTTGGAGACCTACGTATAACACCAGTAAAATTTTTATCGCTTTATCTCTACTAATAGCTGAGATAATTTTGAAAATTTTTGATCAGAGTGATAGAAAATTCAATATATTAAATTACGAACAGAGCTATAAAATGAAAAATAAATTATGCATACGTAGTTCTGGAGTCCTACGTAAAACCCCAGTAAAATTTTTATCGCTTTATCTTTACTAATAGCTGAGATAATTTTGAAAATTTTTGATCAGAGTGATAGAAAATTCACTATATTAAATTACGAACAGAGCTATAAAATAAAAAATAAATTATGCATACGTAGTTCTGGAGACCTACGTATAACACCAGTAAAATTTTTATCGCTTTATCTCTACTAATAGCTGAGATAATTTTCAAAATTTTTGATCAGAGTGATAGAAAATTCAATATATTAAATTACGAACAGAGCTATAAAATGAAAAATAAATTATGTATACGTAGGTTTCTAGAACTACGTATAACACCAGTAAAATTTTTATCGCTTTATCTCTACTAATAGCTGAGATAATTTTCAAAAATTTTTATTAGAGTGATAGAAAATTCAATATATTAAATTACGAACAGAGCTATAAAATGAAAAATAAATTATGCCTACGTAGTTCTGGAGACTTACGTATAACACCAGTAAAAATTTTATCGCTTTATCTCTACTAATAGCTGAGATAATTTTCAAAATTTTTGATCAGAGTGATAGAAAATTCAATATATTAAATTACGAACAGAGCTATAAAATAAAAAATAAATTATGCATACGTAGTTTTAGAGACCTACGTATAACACCAGTAAAATTTTTATCGCTTTATCTCTACTAATAGCTGAGATAATTTTGAAAATTTTTGATCAGAGTGATAGAAAATTTAATATATTAAATTACGAACAGAGCTATAAAATGAAAAATAAATTATGCATACGTAGTTCTGGAGTCCTACGTAAAACACCAGTAAAATTTTTATTGCTTTATCTCTACTAATAGCTGAGATAATTTGCAAAATTTTTGATCAGAGTGATGGAAAATTCAATATATTAAATTACGAACAGAGCTATAAAATGAAAAATAAATTATGTATACGTAGTTCTGGAGACCTACGTATAACACCAGTAAAATTTTTATCGCTTTTTCTCTACTAATAGCTGAGATAATTTTGAAAATTTTTGATCAGAGTGATAGAAAATTAAATATATTAAATTACGAACAGAGCTATAAAATGAAAAATTAATTATGTATACGTAGTTCTGGAGACCTACCTATAACACCAGTAAAATTTTTATCGCTTTATCTCTACTAATAGCTGAGATAATTTGCAAAATTTTTGATCAGAGTGATGGAAAATTCAATATATTAAATTACGAACAGAGCTATAAAATAAAAAATAAATTATGTACACGTAGTTCTGGAGACCTACGTATAACACCAGTAAAATTTTTATCGCTTTATCTCTACTAATAGCTGAGATAATTTTAAAAATTTTTGATTAGAGTGATAGAAAATTCAATATATTAAATTACGAACAGAGCTATAAAATGAAAAATAAATTATGTATACGTAGGTTTCTAGAATTACGTATAACACCAGTAAAATTTTTATTGCTTTATCTCTACTAATAGCTGAGATAATTTTATTAGAGTGATAGAAAATTCAATATATTAAATTACGAACAGAGCTATAAAATGAAAAATAAATTATGCCTACGTAGTTCTGGAGACTTACGTATAACACCAGTAAAAATTTTATCGCTTTATCTCTACTAATAGCTGAGATAATTTTCAAAATTTTTGATCAGAGTGATAGAAAATTCAGTATATTAAATTACAAACAGAGCTATAAAATGAAAAATAAATTATGCATACATAGTTCTGAAGACCTACGTATAACACCAGTAAAATTTTTATCGCTTTATCTCTACTAATAGCTGAGATAATTTTGAAAATTTTTGATCAGAATGATAGAAAATTCAATATATTAAATTACGAACAGAGCTATAAAATGAAAAACAAATTATGTATACGTAGTTCTGGAGACCTACGTATAACGCCAGTAAAATATTTATCGCTTTATCTCTACTAATAGCTGAGATAATTTTCAAAATTTTTGATCAGAGTGATAGAAAATTCAATATCTTAAATTACGAACAGAGCTATAAAATGAAAAATAAATTATGTATGCGTAGTTCTGGAGACCTACGTATAACACCAGTAAAATTTTTATCTCTTTATCTCTACTAATAGCTGAGATAATTTTTAAAACTTTTGATCAGAGTGATAGAAAATTCAATATATTAAATTACGAACAGAGCTATAAAATGAAAAACAAATTATGTATACGTAGTTTTGGAGACCTACGTATAACACCAGTAAAATTTTTATCGCTTTATCTCTACTAATAGCTGAGATAATTTTCAAAATTTTTGATCAGAGTGATAGAAAATTCAATATATTAAATTACGAACAGAGCTATAAAATGAAAAATAAATTATGTATACGTAGGTTTCTAGAACTACGTATAACACCAGTAAAATTTTTATCGCTTTATCTCTACTAATAGCTGAGATAATTTTCAAAATTTTTGATTAGAGTGATAGAAAATTCAATATATTAAATTACGAACAGAGCTATAAAATGAAAAATAAATTATGCCTACGTAGTTCTGGAGACCTACGTATAACACCAGTAAAATTTTTACTGCTTTTTCTCTACTAATAGCTGAGATAATTTTGAAAATTTTTGATCAGAGTGATAGAAAATTCAATATATTAAATTACGAACAGAGCTATATAATGAAACATAAATTATGTATACGTAGTTCTGGAGACCTACGTATAACACCAGTAAAATTTCTATTGCTTTATCTCTACTAATAGCTGAGATAATTTTCAAAATTTTTGATCAGAGTGATAGAAAATTCAATATATTAAATTACGAACAGAACTATAAAATAAAAAATAAATTATGTATACGTAGTTCTGGAGACCTACGTATAACACCAATAAAATTTTTATTGCTTTATCTCTACTAATAGCTGAGATAATTTGCAAAATTTTTGATCAGAGTGATGGAAAATTCAATATATTAAATTACGAACAGAGCTATAAAATGAAAAATAAATTATGTATGCGTAGTTCTGGAGACCTACGTATAACACCAGTAAAATTTTTATCGCTTTTTCTCTACTAATAGCTGAGATAATTTTGAAAATTTTTGATCAGAGTGATAGAAAATTCAATATATTAAATTACGAACAGAGCTATAAAATGAAAAATAAATTATGTATACGTAGTTCTGGAGACCTACCTATAACACCAGTAAAATTTTTATCGCTTTATCTCTACTAATAGCTGAGATAATTTGCAAAATTTTTGATCAGAGTGATGGAAAATTCAATATATTAAATTACGAACAGAGCTATAAAATGAAAAATAAATTATGTACACGTAGTTCTGGAGACCTACGTATAACACCAGTAAAATTTTTATCGCTTTATCTCTACTAATAGCTGAGATAATTTTAAAAATTTTTGATTAGAGTGATAGAAAATTCAATATATTAAATTACGAACAGAGCTATAAAATGAAAAATAAATTATGTATACGTAGTTCTGGAGACCTACCTATAACACCAGTAAAATTTTTATCGCTTTATCTCTACTAATAGCTGAGATAATTTGCAAAATTTTTGATCAGAGTAATAGAAAATTCAATATATTAAATTACGAACAGAGCTATAAAATGAAAAATAAATTATGTACACGTAGTTCTGGAGACCTACGTATAACACCAGTGAAATTTTTATTGCTTTATCTCTACTAATAGCTGAGATAATTTTGAAAATTTTTGATCAGAGTGATAGAAAATTCAATATATTAAATTACGAACACAGCTATAAAATGAAAAGTAAATTATGTATACGTAGTTCTGGAGACCTACGTATAACACCAGTAAAATTTTTATCGCTTTATCTCTACTAATAGCTGAGATAATTTTCAAAATTTTTGATCAGAGTGATAAAAAATTTAATATATTAAATTACGAACAGAGCTATAAAATAAAAAATAAATTATGTATACGTAGTTCTGGAGACCTACGTATAACACCAGTAAAACTTTTATCGCTTTATCTCTACTAATAGCTGAGATAATTTTCAAAATTTTTGATTAGAGTGATAGAAAATTCAATATCTTAAATTACGAACAAAGCTATAAAATGAAAAATAAATTATGTATACGTAGTTTTGGAGACCTACGTATAATACCAGTAAAAATTTTATTGCTTTATCTCTACTAATAGCTGAGATAATTTTCAAAATTTTTGATCAGAGTGATAGAAAATTCAATATATTAAATTACGAACAGAGCTATAAAATGAATAATAATTTATGTATACGTAGTTCTGGGGACCTACGTATAACACCAATAAAATTTTTATCGCTTTATTTCTACTAATAGCTGATATAATTTTCAAAATATTTGATCATAGTGATAGAAAATTCAATATATTAAATTACGAACAGAGCTATAAAATGAAAAATAAATTATGTATACGTAGTTCTGGAGACCTACGTATAACACCAGTAAAATTTTTATCGCTTTTTCTCTACTAATAGCTGAGATAATTTTGAAAATTTTTGATCAGAGTGATAGAAAATTCAATATATTAAATTACGAACAGAGCTATAAAATGAAAAATAAATTATGTATACGTAGTTCTGGAGACCTACCTATAACACCAGTAAAATTTTTATCGCTTTATCTCTACTAATAGCTGAAATAATTTGCAAAATTTTTGATCAGAGTGATGGAAAATTCAATATATTAAATTACGAACAAAGCTATAAAATGAAAAATAAATTATGTACACGTAGTTCTGGAGACCTACGTATAACACCAGTAAAATTTTTATCGCTTTATCTCTACTAATAGCTGAGATAATTTTAAAAATTTTTGATCAGAGTGATAGAAAATTCAATATATTAAAATACGAACAGAGCTATAAAATGAAAAATAAATTATGTATACGTAGTTTTGGAGACCTACCTATAACACCAGTAAAATTTTTATCGCTTTATCTCTACTAATAGCTGAGATAATTTGCAAAATTTTTGATCAGAGTGATAGAAAATTCCATATATTAAATTACGAACAAAGCTATAAAATGAATAATAATTTATGTATACGTAGTTCTGGGGACCTACGTATAACACCAGTAAAATTTTTATCGCTTTATCTCTACTAATAGCTGAGATAATTTTCAAAATTTTTGATCAGAGTGATAGAAAATTCAATATATTAAATTACGAACAAAGCTATAAAATAAAAAATAAATTATGTATACGTAGTTCTGGAGACCTACGTATAACACCAGTAAAATTTTTATTGCTTTATCTCTACTAATAGCTGAGATAATTTTCAAAATTTTTGATCAGAGTGATAAAAAATTTAATATATTAAATTACGAACAGAGCTATAAAATGAAAAATAAATTATGTATACGTAGTTCTGGAGACCTACGTATAATACCAGTAAAAATTTTATCGCTTTATCTCTACTAATAGCTGAGATAATTTTCAAAATTTTTGATCAGAGTGATAGAAAATTCCATATATTAAATTACGAACAAAGCTATAAAATAAATAATAATTTATGTATACGTAGTTCTGGGGACCTACGTATAACACCAGTAAAATTTTTATCGCTTTATCTCTACTAATAGCTGAGATAATTTTCAAAATTTTTGATCAGAGTGATAGAAAATTCAATATATTACATTACGAACAGAGCTATAAAATAAAAAATAAATTATGTATACGTAGTTCTGGAGACCTACGTATAACACCAGTAAAATTTTTATCGCTTTATCTCTACTAATAGCTGAGATAATTTTGAAAATTTTTGATCAGAGTGATAGAAAATTCAATATAATAAATTACGAACAGAGCTATAAAATGAAAAATAAATTATGCATACGTAGTTCTGGAGACCTGCGTATAACACCAGTAAAATTTTTATCGCTTTATCTTTACTAATAGCTGAGATAATTTTGAAAATTTTTGATCAGAGTGATAGAAAATTCAATATATTAAATTACAAACAGAGCTATAAAATAAAAAATAAATTATGCATGCGTAGTTCTGGAGACCTACGTATAACACCAGTAAAATTTTTATCGCTTTATCTCTACTAATAGCTGAGATAATTTTAAAAATTTTTGATCAGAGTGATAGAAAATTCAATATATTAAATTACGAACAGAGCCATAAAATAAAAAATAAATTATGCATACGTAGTTTTGGAGACCTACGTATAACACCAGTAAAATTTTTATCGCTTTATCTCTACTAATAGCTGAGATAATTTTGAAAATTTTTGATCAGAGTGATAGAAAATTCAATATATTAAATTACGAACAGAGCTATAAAATGAAAAATAAATTATGCATACGTAGTTCTGGAGACCTACGTAAAACACGATTAAAATTTTTATCGCTTTATCTTTACTAATAGCTGAGATAATTTTGAAAATTTTTGATCAGAGTGATAGAAAATTCACTATATTAAATTACGAACAGAGCTATAAAATAAAAAATAAATTATGCATACGTAGTTCTGGAGACCTACGTATAACACCAGTAAAATTTTTATTTCTTTATCTCTACTAATAGCTGAGATAATTTTCAAAATTTTTGATCAGAGTGATAGAAAATTCAATATAGTAAATTACGAACAGAGCTATAAAATGAAAAATAAATTATGTATACGTAGGTGTCTAGAACTACGTATAACACCAGTAAAATTTTTATCGCTTTATCTCTACTAATAGCTGAGATAATTTTCAAAATTTTTGATTAGAGTGATAGAAAATTCAATATATTAAATTACGAACAGAGCTATAAAATGAAAAATAAATTATGCCTACGTAGTTCTGGAGACTTACGTATAACACCAGTAAAAATTTTATCGCTTTATCTCTACTAATAGCTGAGATAATTTTCAAAATTTTTGATCAGAGTGATAGAAAATTCAATATATTAAATTACGAACAGAGCTATAAAATAAAAAATAAATTATGCATACGTAGTTTTGGAGACCTACGTATAACACCAGTAAAATTTTTATCGCTTTATCTCTACTAATAGCTGAGATAATTTTGAAAATTTTTGATCAGAGTGATAGAAAATTCAATATATTAAATTACGAACAGAGCTATAAAATGAAAAATAAATTATGCATACGTAGTTCTGGAGTCCTACGTAAAACCCCAGTAAAATTTTTATCGCTTTATCTTTACTAATAGCTGAGATAATTTTGAAAATTTTTGATCAGAGTGATAGAAAATTCACTATATTAAATTACGAACAGAGCTATAAAATAAAAAATAAATTATGCATACGTAGTTCTGGAGACCTACGTATAACACCAGTAAAATTTTTATCGCTTTATCTCTACTAATAGCTGAGATAATTTTCAAAATTTTTGATCAGAGTGATAGAAAATTCAATATATTAAATTACGAACAGAGCTATAAAATGAAAAATAAATTATGTATACGTAGGTTTCTAGAACTACGTATAACACCAGTAAAATTTTTATCGCTTTATTTCTACTAATAGCTGAGATAATTTTCAAAATTTTTTATTAGAGTGATAGAAAATTCAATATATTAAATTACGAACAGAGCTATAAAATGAAAAATAAATTATGCCTACGTAGTTCTGGAGACTTACGTATAACACCAGTAAAAATTTTATCGCTTTATCTCTACTAATAGCTGCGATAATTTTCAAAATTTTTGATCAGAGTGATAGAAAATTCAGTATATTAAATTACAAACAGAGCTATAAAATGAAAAATAAATTATGCATGCATAGTTCTGAAGACCTACGTATAACACCAGTAAAATTTTTATCGCTTTATCTCTACTAATAGCTGAGATAATTTTGAAAATTTTTGATTAGAGTGATAGAAAATTCAATATCTTAAATTACGAACAGAGCTATAAAATGAGAAACAAATTATGTATACGTAGTTCTGGAGACCTACGTATAACGCCAGTAAAATATTTATCGCTTTATCTCTACTAATAGCTGAGATAATTTTCAAAATTTTTGATCAGAGTGATAGAAAATTCAATATCTTAAATTACGAACAGAGCTATAAAATGAAAAATAAATTATGTATGCGTAGTTCTGGAGACCTACGTATAACACCAGTAAAATTTTTATCGCTTTATCTCTACTAATAGCTGAGATAATTTTGAAAATTTTTGATCAGAGTGTTAGAAAATTCAATATATTAAATTACGAACAGAGCTATAAAATAAATAATAAATTATGCATACGTAGTTCTGGAGACTTACGTATAACACCAGTAAAATTTTTATCGCTTTATCTCTACTAATAGCTGAGATAATTTTGAAAATTTTTGATCAGAGTGTTAGAAAATTCAATATATTAAATTACGAACAGAGCTATAAAATAAAAAATAAATTATGCATACGTAGTTTTGGAGACCTACGTATAACACCAGCAAAATTTTTATCGCTTTATCTCTACTAATAGCTGAGATAATTTTCAAAATTTTTGATCAGAGTGATAGAAAATTTAATATATTAAATTACGAACAGAGCTATAAAATGAAAAATAAATTATGTATACGTAGTTCTAGAGACCTACGTATAACACCAGTATAATTCTTATCGCTTTATCTCTACTAATAGCTGAGATAATTTTCAAAATTTTTGATCAGAGTGATAGAAAATTCAATATATTAAATTACGAACAGAGCTATAAAATGAATAATAATTTATGTATACGTAGTTCTGGGGACCTGCGTATAACACCAGTAAAATTTTTATCGCTTTATCTCTACTAATAGCTGAGATAATTTTCAAAATTTTTGATCAGAGTGATAGAAAATTCAATATATTACATTACGAACAAAGCTATAAAATAAAAAATAAATTATGTATACGTAGTTCTGGAGACCTACGTATAATACCAGTAAAATTTTTATCGCTTTATCTCTACTAATAGCTGAGATAATTTTGAAAATTTTTGATCAGAGTGATAGAAAATTCAATATAATAAATTACGAACAGAGCTATAAAATGAAAAATAAATTATGCATACGTAGTTCTGGAGACCTGCGTATAACACCAGTAAAATTTTTATCGCTTTATCTTTACTAATAGCTGAGATAATTTTGAAAATTTTTGATCAGAGTGATAGAAAATTCAATATATTAAATTACGAACAGAGCTATAAAATAAAAAATAAATTATGCATGCGTAGTTCTGGAGACCTACGTATAACACCAGTAAAATTTTTATCGCTTTATCTCTACTAATAGCTGAGATAATTTTAAAAATTTTTGATCAGAGTGATAGAAAATTCAATATATTAAATTACGAACAGAGCTATAAAATAAAAAATAAATTATGCATACGTAGTTTTGGAGACCTACGTATAACACCAGTAAAATTTTTATCGCTTTATCTCTACTAATAGCTGAGATAATTTTGAAAATTTTTGATCAGAGTGATAGAAAATTCAATATATTAAATTACGAACAGAGCTATAAAATGAAAAATAAATTATGCATACGTAGTTTTGGAGACCTACGTAAAACACCAGTAAAATTTTTATCGCTTTATCTTTACTAATAGCTGAGATAATTTTGAAAATTTTTGATCAGAGTGATAGAAAATTCACTATATTAAATTACGAACAGAGCTATAAAATAAAAAATAAATTATGCATACGTAGTTCTGGAGACCTACGTATAACACCAGTAAAATTTTTATCTCTTTATCTCTACTAATAGCTGAGATAATTTTCAAAATTTTTGATCAGAGTGATAGAAAATTCAATATATTAAATTACGAACAGAGCTATAAAATGAAAAATAAATTATGTATACGTAGGTTTCTAGAACTACGTATAACACCAGTAAAATTTTTATCGCTTTATCTCTACTAATAGCTGAGATAATTTTCAAAATTTTTGATTAGAGTGATAGAAAATTCAATATATTAAATTACGAACAGAACTATAAAATGAAAAATAAATTATGCCTACGTAGTTCTGGAGACTTACGTATAACACCAGTAAAAATTTTATCGCTTTATCTCTACTAATAGCTGAGATAATTTTCAAAATTTTTGATCAGAGTGATAGAAAATTCAATATATTAAATTACGAACAGAGCTATAAAATAAAAAATAAATTATGCATACGTAGTTTTGGAGACCTACGTATAACACCAGTAAAATTTTTATCGCTTTATCTCTACTAATAGCTGAGATAATTTTGAAAATTTTTGATCAGAGTGATAGAAAATTTAATATATTAAATTACGAACAGAGCTATAAAATGAAAAATAAATTATGCATACGTAGTTCTGGAGTCCTACGTAAAACACCAGTAAAATTTTTATCGCTTTATCTTTACTAATAGCTGAGATAATTTTGAAAATTTTTGATCAGAGTGATAGAAAATTCACTATATTAAATTACGAACAGAGCTATAAAATAAAAAATAAATTATGCATACGTAGTTCTGGAGACCTACGTATAACACCAGTAAAATTTTTATCGCTTTATCTCTACTAATAGCTGAGATAATTTTCAAAATTTTTGATCAGAGTGATAGAAAATTCAATATATTAAATTACGAACAGAGCTATAAAATGAAAAATAAATTATGTATACGTAGGTTTCTAGAACTACGTATAACACCAGTAAAATTTTTATCGCTTTATCTCTACTAATAGCTCAGATAATTTTCAAAATTTTTTATTAGAGTGATAGAAAATTCAATATATTAAATTACGAACAGAGCTATAAAATGAAAAATAAATTATGCCTACGTAGTTCTGGAGACTTACGTATAACACCAGTAAAAATTTTATCGCTTTATCTCTACTAATAGCTGCGATAATTTTCAAAATTTTTGATCAGAGTGATAGAAAATTCAGTATATTAAATTACAAACAGAGCTATAAAATGAAAAATAAATTATGCATACATAGTTCTGAAAACCTACGTATAACACCAGTAAAATTTTTATCGCTTTATCTCTACTAATAGCTGAGATAATTTTGAAAATTTTTGATCAGAATGATAGAAAATTCAATATATTAAATTACGAACAGAGCTATAAAATGAGAAACAAATTATGTATACGTAGTTCTGGAGACCTACGTATAACGCCAGTAAAATATTTATCGCTTTATCTCTACTAATAGCTGAGATAATTTTCAAAATTTTTGATCAGAGTGATAGAAAATTCAATATCTTAAATTACGAACAGAGCTATAAAATGAAAAATAAATTATGTATGCGTAGTTCTGGAGACCTACGTATAACACCAGTAAAATTTTTATCGCTTTATCTCTACTAATAGCTGAGATAATTTTGAAAATTTTTGATCAGAGTGTTAGAAAATTCAATATATTAAATTACGAACAGAGCTATAAAATAAATAATAAATTATGCATACGTAGTTCTGGAGACTTACGTATAACACCAGTAAAATTTTTATCGCTTTATCTCTACTAATAGCTGAGATAATTTTGAAAATTTTTGATCAGAGTGTTAGAAAATTCAATATATTAAATTACGAACAGAGCTATAAAATAAAAAATAAATAATGCATACGTAGTTTTGGAGACCTACGTATAACACCAGCAAAATTTTTATCGCTTTATCTCTACTAATAGCTGAGATAATTTTCAAAATTTTTGATCAGAGTGATAGAAAATTTAATACATTAAATTACGAACAGAGCTATAAAATGAAAAATAAATTATGTATACGTAGTTCTAGAGACCTACGTATAACACCAGTATAATTCTTATCGCTTTATCTCTACTAATAGCTGAGATAATTTTCAAAATTTTTGATCAGAGTGATAGAAAATTCAATATATTAAATTACAAACAGAACTATAAAATGAATAATAAATTATGTATACGTAGTTCTGGAGACCTACGTTTAACACCAGTAAAATTTTTATTGCTTTATCTCTACTAATAGCTGAGATAATTTTGAAAATTTTTGATCAGAGTGATAGAAAATTCAATATATTAAATTACGAACAGAGCTATAAAATGAATAATAAATTATGTATACGTAGTTCTGGAGACCTACGTATAACACCAGTAAAATTTTTATCGCTTTATCTTTACTAATAACTGAGATAATTTTGAAAATTTTTGTTCAGAGTGATAGAAAATTCAATATATTAAATTAAGAACAGAGCTATAAAATGAAAAATAAATTATGTATACGTAGTTCTGGAGACCTACGTATAACACCAGTAAAATTTTTTTCGCTTTATCTCTACTAATAGCTGAGATAATTATCAAAATTTTTGATCAGAGTGATAGAAAATTCAATATATTAAATTACGAACAAAGCTATAAAATGAAAAATAAATTATGCCTACGTAGTTTTGGAGACCTACGTATAACACCAGTAAAAATTTTATCGCTTTATCTCTACTAATAGCTGAGATAATTTTCAAAATTTTTGATCAGAGTGATAGAAAATTCAATATATTAAATTACGAACAGAGCTATAAAATGAAAAATAAATTATGCATACGTAGTTCTAGAGACCTACGTATAACACCAGTAAAATTTTTATTGCTTAATCTCTACTAATAGCTGAGATAATTTTGAAAATTTTTGATCAGAGTGATAGAAAATTCAATATATTAAATTACGAACAGAACCATAAAATAAAAAATAAATTATGTATACGTAGTTCTGGAGACCAACGTATAACACCAGTAAAATTTTTATCGCTTTATCTCTACTAATAGCTGAGATAATTTTGAAAATTTTTGATCAGAGTGATAGAAAATTCAATATATTAAATTACGAACAGAGCTATAAAATGAAAAATAAATTATGTATACGTAGTTCTGGAAACCTACGTATAACACCAGTAAAATTTTTATCGCTTTATCTCTACTAATAGCTGAGATAATTTTTAAAATTTTTGATCAGAGTGATAGAAAATTCAATATCTTAAATTACGAACAGAGCTATAAAATGAAAAATAAATTATGTATACGTAGTTCTGAAGACCTACGTATAACACCAGTAAAATTTTTATCGCTTTATCTCTACTAATAGCTGAGATAATTTTCAAAATTTTTGATCAGAGTGATAGAAAATTCAATATATTAAATTACGAACAGAGCTATAAAATGAAAAATTAACTATGTATACGTAGTTCTGGGGACCTACGTATAACACCAGTAAAATTTTTATCGCTTTATCTCTACTAATAGCTGAGATAATTTTGAAAATTTTTGATCAGAGTGATAGAAAATTCAATATATTAAATTACGAACAGAGCTATAAAATGAAAAACAAATTATGTATACGTAGTTCTGGAGACCTACTTATAACGCCAGTAAAATATTTATCGCTTTATCTCTACTAATAGCTGAGATAATTTTCAAAATTTTTGATCAGAGTGATAGAAAATTCAATATTTTAAATTACGAACAGAGCTATAAAATGAAAAATAAATTATGTATGCGTAGTTCTGAAGACCTACGTATAACACCAGTAAAATTTTTATCGCTTTATCTCTACTAATAGCTGAGATAATTTTGAAAATTTTTGAACAGAGTGATAGAAAATTCAGTATATTAAATTACAAACAGAGCTATAAAATGAAAAATAAATTATGCATACATAGTTCTGAAGACCTACGTATAACACCAGTAAAATTTTTATCGCTTTATCTCTACTAATAGCTGAGATAATTTTGAAAATTTTTGATCAGAATGATAGAAAATTCAATATATTAAATTACGAACAGAGCTATAAAATGAAAAACAAATTATGTATACGTAGTTCTGGAGACCTACGTATAACGCCAGTAAAATATTTATCGCTTTATCTCTACTAATAGCTGAGATAATTTTCAAAATTTTTGATCAGAGTGATAAAAAATTCAATATCTTAAATTACGAACAGAGCTATAAAATGAAAAATAAATTATGTATGCGTAGTTCTGGAGACCTACGTATAACACCAGTAAAATTTTTATCGCTTTATCTCTACTAATAGCTGAGATAATTTTGAAAATTTTTGATCAGAGTGTTAGAAAATTCAATATATTAAATTACGAACAGAGCTATAAAATGAATAATAAATTATGCATACGTAGTTCTGGAGACCTACGTATAACACCAGTAAAATTTTTATCGCTTTATCTCTACTAATAGCTGAGATAATTTTGAAAATTTTTGATCAGAGTGATAGAAAATTCAATATATTAAATTACGAACAGAGCTATAAAATGAAAAACAAATTATGTATACGTAGTTCTGGAGACCTACTTATAACGCCAGTAAAATATTTATCGCTTTATCTCTACTAATAGCTGAGATAATTTTCAAAATTTTTGATCAGAGTGATAGAAAATTCAATATTTTAAATTACGAACAGAGCTATAAAATGAAAAATAAATTATGTATGCGTAGTTCTGAAGACCTACGTATAACACCAGTAAAATTTTTATCGCTTTATCTCTACTAATAGCTGAGATAATTTTGAAAATTTTTGAACAGAGTGATAGAAAATTCAGTATATTAAATTACAAACAGAGCTATAAAATGAAAAATAAATTATGCATACATAGTTCTGAAGACCTACGTATAACACCAGTAAAATTTTTATCGCTTTATCTCTACTAATAGCTGAGATAATTTTGAAAATTTTTGATCAGAATGATAGAAAATTCAATATATTAAATTACGAACAGAGCTATAAAATGAAAAATAAATTATGTATACGTAGGTTTCTAGAACTACGTATAACACCAGTAAAATTTTTATCGCTTTATCTCTACTAATAGCTGAGATAATTTTCAAAATTTTTTATTAGAGTGATAGAAAATTCAATATATTAAATTACGAACAGAGCTATAAAATGAAAAATAAATTATGCCTACGTAGTTCTGGAGACTTACGTATAACACCAGTAAAAATTTTATCGCTTTATCTCTACTAATAGCTGCGATAATTTTCAAAATTTTTGATCAGAGTGATAGAAAATTCAGTATATTAAATTACAAACAGAGCTATAAAATGAAAAATAAATTATGCATACATAGTTCTGAAAACCTACGTATAACACCAGTAAAATTTTTATCGCTTTATCTCTACTAATAGCTGAGATAATTTTGAAAATTTTTGATCAGAATGATAGAAAATTCAATATATTAAATTACGAACAGAGCTATAAAATGAGAAACAAATTATGTATACGTAGTTCTGGAGACCTACGTATAACGCCAGTAAAATATTTATCGCTTTATCTCTACTAATAGCTGAGATAATTTTCAAAATTTTTGATCAGAGTGATAGAAAATTCAATATCTTAAATTACGAACAGAGCTATAAAATGAAAAATAAATTATGTATGCGTAGTTCTGGAGACCTACGTATAACACCAGTAAAATTTTTATCGCTTTATCTCTACTAATAGCTGAGATAATTTTGAAAATTTTTGATCAGAGTGTTAGAAAATTCAATATATTAAATTACGAACAGAGCTATAAAATAAATAATAAATTATGCATACGTAGTTCTGGAGACTTACGTATAACACCAGTAAAATTTTTATCGCTTTATCTCTACTAATAGCTGAGATAATTTTGAAAATTTTTGATCAGAGTGTTAGAAAATTCAATATATTAAATTACGAACAGAGCTATAAAATAAAAAATAAATAATGCATACGTAGTTTTGGAGACCTACGTATAACACCAGCAAAATTTTTATCGCTTTATCTCTACTAATAGCTGAGATAATTTTCAAAATTTTTGATCAGAGTGATAGAAAATTTAATATATTAAATTACGAACAGAGCTATAAAATGAAAAATAAATTATGTATACGTAGTTCTAGAGACCTACGTATAACACCAGTATAATTCTTATCGCTTTATCTCTACTAATAGCTGAGATAATTTTCAAAATTTTTGATCAGAGTGATAGAAAATTCAATATATTAAATTACAAACAGAACTATAAAATGAATAATAAATTATGTATACGTAGTTCTGGAGACCTACGTTTAACACCAGTAAAATTTTTATTGCTTTATCTCTACTAATAGCTGAGATAATTTTGAAAATTTTTGATCAGAGTGATAGAAAATTCAATATATTAAATTACGAACAGAGCTATAAAATGAATAATAAATTATGTATACGTAGTTCTGGAGACCTACGTATAACACCAGTAAAATTTTTATCGCTTTATCTTTACTAATAACTGAGATAATTTTGAAAATTTTTGTTCAGAGTGATAGAAAATTCAATATATTAAATTAAGAACAGAGCTATAAAATGAAAAATAAATTATGTATACGTAGTTCTGGAGACCTACGTATAACACCAGTAAAATTTTTTTCGCTTTATCTCTACTAATAGCTGAGATAATTATCAAAATTTTTGATCAGAGTGATAGAAAATTCAATATATTAAATTACGAACAAAGCTATAAAATGAAAAATAAATTATGCCTACGTAGTTTTGGAGACCTACGTATAACACCAGTAAAAATTTTATCGCTTTATCTCTACTAATAGCTGAGATAATTTTCAAAATTTTTGATCAGAGTGATAGAAAATTCAATATATTAAATTACGAACAGAGCTATAAAATGAAAAATAAATTATGCATACGTAGTTCTAGAGACCTACGTATAACACCAGTAAAATTTTTATTGCTTAATCTCTACTAATAGCTGAGATAATTTTGAAAATTTTTGATCAGAGTGATAGAAAATTCAATATATTAAATTACGAACAGAACCATAAAATAAAAAATAAATTATGTATACGTAGTTCTGGAGACCAACGTATAACACCAGTAAAATTTTTATCGCTTTATCTCTACTAATAGCTGAGATAATTTTGAAAATTTTTGATCAGAGTGATAGAAAATTCAATATATTAAATTACGAACAGAGCTATAAAATGAAAAATAAATTATGTATACGTAGTTCTGGAAACCTACGTATAACACCAGTAAAATTTTTATCGCTTTATCTCTACTAATAGCTGAGATAATTTTTAAAATTTTTGATCAGAGTGATAGAAAATTCAATATCTTAAATTACGAACAGAGCTATAAAATGAAAAATAAATTATGTATACGTAGTTCTGAAGACCTACGTATAACACCAGTAAAATTTTTATCGCTTTATCTCTACTAATAGCTGAGATAATTTTCAAAATTTTTGATCAGAGTGATAGAAAATTCAATATATTAAATTACGAACAGAGCTATAAAATGAAAAATTAACTATGTATACGTAGTTCTGGGGACCTACGTATAACACCAGTAAAATTTTTATCGCTTTATCTCTACTAATAGCTGAGATAATTTTGAAAATTTTTGATCAGAGTGATAGAAAATTCAATATATTAAATTACGAACAGAGCTATAAAATGAAAAACAAATTATGTATACGTAGTTCTGGAGACCTACTTATAACGCCAGTAAAATATTTATCGCTTTATCTCTACTAATAGCTGAGATAATTTTCAAAATTTTTGATCAGAGTGATAGAAAATTCAATATTTTAAATTACGAACAGAGCTATAAAATGAAAAATAAATTATGTATGCGTAGTTCTGAAGACCTACGTATAACACCAGTAAAATTTTTATCGCTTTATCTCTACTAATAGCTGAGATAATTTTGAAAATTTTTGAACAGAGTGATAGAAAATTCAGTATATTAAATTACAAACAGAGCTATAAAATGAAAAATAAATTATGCATACATAGTTCTGAAGACCTACGTATAACACCAGTAAAATTTTTATCGCTTTATCTCTACTAATAGCTGAGATAATTTTGAAAATTTTTGATCAGAATGATAGAAAATTCAATATATTAAATTACGAACAGAGCTATAAAATGAAAAACAAATTATGTATACGTAGTTCTGGAGACCTACGTATAACGCCAGTAAAATATTTATCGCTTTATCTCTACTAATAGCTGAGATAATTTTCAAAATTTTTGATCAGAGTGATAAAAAATTCAATATCTTAAATTACGAACAGAGCTATAAAATGAAAAATAAATTATGTATGCGTAGTTCTGGAGACCTACGTATAACACCAGTAAAATTTTTATCGCTTTATCTCTACTAATAGCTGAGATAATTTTGAAAATTTTTGATCAGAGTGTTAGAAAATTCAATATATTAAATTACGAACAGAGCTATAAAATGAATAATAAATTATGCATACGTAGTTCTGGAGACCTACGTATAACACCAGTAAAATTTTTATCGCTTTATCTCTACTAATAGCTGAGATAATTTTGAAAATTTTTGATTAGAGTGTTAGAAAATTCAATATATTAAATTACGAACAGAGCTATAAAATAAAAAATAAATTATGCATACGTAGTTTTGGAGACCTACGTATAACACCAGTAAAATTTTTATCGCTTTATCTCTACTAATAGCTGAGATAATTTTCAAAATTTTTGATCAGAGTGATTGAAAATTTAATATATTAAATTACGAACAGAGCTATAAAATGAAAAATAAATTATATATACGTAGTTCTAGAGACCTACGTATAACACCAGTAAAATTTTTATCGCTTTATCTCTACTAATAGCTGAGATAATTTTCAAAATTTTTGATCAGAGTGATAGAAAATTCAATATATTAAATTACGAACAGAGCTATAAAATAAATAATAAATTATGTATACGTAGTTCTGGAGACCTACGTTTAACACCAGTAAAATTTTTATTGCTTTATCTCTACTAATAGCTGAGATAATTTTCAAAATTTTTGATCAGAGTGATAGAAAATTCAATATATTAAATTACGTACAGAGCTATAAAATGAATTATAAATTATGTATACGTAGTTCTGGAGACCTACGTATAACACCAGTAAAATTTTTATCGCTTTATCTTTACTAATAGCTGAGATAATTTTGAAAATTTTTGATCAGAGTGATAGAAAATTCAATATATTAAATTAAGAACAGAGCTATAAAATGAAAAATAAATTATGTATACGTAGTTCTGGAGACCTACGTATAACACCAGTAAAATTTTTTTCGCTTTATCTCTACTAATAGCTGAGATAATTATCAAAATTTTTGATCAGAGTGATAGAAAATTCAATATATTAAATTACGAACAAAGCTATAAAATGAAAAATAAATTATGCCTACGTTGTTTTGGAGACCTACGTATAACACCAGTAAAAATTTTATCGCTTTATCTCTACTAATAGCTGAGATAATTTTCAAAATTTTTGATCAGAGTGATAGAAAATTCAATATATTAAATTACGAACAGAGCTATAAAATGAAAAATAAATTATGTATACGTAGTTCTGGAGACCTACGTATAACACCAGTGGAATTTTTATTGCTTTATCTCTACTAATAGCTGAGATAATTTTGAAAATTTTTGATCAGAGTGATAGAAAATTCAATATATTAAATTAAGAACAGATCTATAAAATGAAAAATAAATTATGTATACGTAGTTCTGGAGACCTACGTATAACACCAGTAAAATTTTTTCGCTTTATCTCTACTAATAGCTGAGATAATTATCAAAATTTTTGATCAGAGTGATAGAAAATTCAATATATTAAATTACGAACAAAGCTATAAAATAAAAAATAAATTATGCCTACGTAGTTTTGGAGACCTACGTATAACACCAGTAAAATTTTTATCGCTTTATCTCTACTAATAGCTGAGATAATTTTCAAAATTTTTGATCAGAGTGATAGAAAATTCAATATATTAAATTACGAACAGAGCTGTAAAATGAAAAATAAATTATGCATACGTAGTTCTAGAGACCTACGTATAACACCAGTAAAATTTTTATTGCTTAATCTCTACTAATAGCTGAGATAATTTTGAAAATTTTTGATCAGAGTGATAGAAAATTTAATATATTAAATTACGAACAGAACCATAAAATAAAAAATAAATTATGTATTCGTAGTTCTGGAGACCTACGTATAACACCAGTAAAATTTTTATCGCTTTATCTCTACTAATAGCTGAGATAATTTTGAAAATTTTTCATCAGAGTGATAGAAAATTCAATATCTTAAATTACGAACAGAGCTATAAAATGAAAAATAAATTATGTATACGTAGTTCTGGAGACCTACGTATAACACCAGTAAAATTTTTATCGCTTTATCTCTACTAATAGCTGAGATAATTTTCAAAATTTTTGATCAGAGTGATATAAAATTCAATATATTAAATTACGAACAGAGTTATAAAATGAATAATAAATTATGTATACGTAGTTCTGGAGACCTACGTTTAACACCAGTAAAATTTTTATTGCTTTATCTCTACTAATAGCTGAGATAATTTTGAAAATTTTTGTTCAGAGTGATAGAAAATTCAATATATTAAATTAAGAACAGAGCTATAAAATGAAAAATAAATTATGTATACGTAGTTCTGGAGACCTACGTATAACACCAGTAATATTTTTATCGCTTTATCTCTACTAATAGCTGAGATAATTATCAAAATTTTTGATCAGAGTGATAGAAAATTCAATATATTAAATTACGAACAAAGCTATAAAATGAAAAATAAATTATGCCTACGTAGTTTTGGAGACCTACGTATAACACCAGTAAAAATTTTATCGCTTTATCTCTACTAATAGCTGAGATAATTTTCAAAATTTTTGATCAGAGTGATAGAAAATTCAATATATTAAATTACAAACAGAGCTATAAAATGAAAAATAAATTATGTATACGTAGTTCTGAAGACCTACGTATAACATCAGTGGAATTTTTATTGCTTTATCTCTACTAATAGCTGAGATAGTTTTGAAAATTTTTGATTAGAGTGATAGAAAATTCAATATATTAAATTACGAACAGAGCTATAAAATGAAAAATAAATTATGCACACGTAGTTCTGAAGACCTACGTATAACACCAGTAAAATTTTTATTGCTTAATCTCTACTAATAGCTGAGATAACTTTGAAAATTTTTGATCAGAGTGATAGAAAATTCAATATATTAAATTACGAACAGAACCATAAAATGAAAAATAAATTATGTATACGTAGTTCTGGAGACCTACATATAACACCAGTAAAATTTTTATCGCTTCATCTCTACTAATAGCTGAGATAATTTTGAAAATTTTTGATCAGAGTGATAGAAAATTCAATATATTAAATTACGAACAGAGCTATAAAATGAAAAATAAATTATGTATACGTAGTTCTGGAGACGTACGTATAACACCAGTAAAATTTTTATCTCTATATCTCTACTAATAGCTGAGATAATTTTCAAAACTTTTGATCAGAGTGATAGAAAATTCAATATATTAAATTACGAACAAAGCTATAAAATGAAAAATAAATTATGTATACATAGTTTTGGAGACCTACGTATAACACCAGTAAAATTTTTATCGCTTTATCTCTACTAATAGCTGAGATAATTTTGAAAATTTTTGAACAGAGTGATAGAAAAGTCAATATATTAAATTACGAACAGAACTATAAAATAAAAAATAAATTATGCATACGTAGTTCTGGAGACCTACGTATGACACCAGTAAAATTTTTATCGCTTTATCTCTACTAATAGCTGAGATAATTTTCAAAATTTTTGATCAGAGTGATAGAAAATTTAATATATTAAATTACGAACAGAGCTATAAAATGAAAAATAAATTATGTATACGTAGTTCTAGAGACCTACGTATAACACCAGTAAAATTTTTATTGCTTTATCTCTACTAATAGCTGAGATAATTTTGAAAATTTTTGATCAGAGTGATAGAAAATTCAATATATTAAATTACGAACAGAGCTATAAAATGAAAAATAAATTATGTATACGTAGTTCTGAAGACCTACGTATAACACCAGTTAAATTTTTATCGCTTTATCTCTACTAATAGCTGAGATAATTTTGAAAATTTTTGATCAGAGTGATAGAAAATTCAATATATTAAATTAAGAACAGAGCTATAAAATGAAAAATAAATTATGTATACGTAGTTCTGGAGACCTACGTATAACACCAGTAAAATTTTTATCGCTTTATCTCTACTAATAGCTGAGATAATTATCAAAATTTTTGATCAGAGTGATAGAAAATTCAATATATTAAATTACGAACAAAGCTATAAAATGAAAAATAAATTATGCCTACGTAGTTTTGGAGACCTACGTATAACACCAGTAAAAATTTTATCGCTTTATCTTTACTAATAGCTGAGATAATTTTCAAAATTTTTGATCAGAGTAATAGAAAATTCAATATATTAAATTACGAACAGAGCTATAAAATGAAAAATAAATTATGTATACGTAGTTCTGAAGACCTACGCATAACACCAGTGGAATTTTTATTGCTTTATCTCTACTAATAGCTGAGATAATTTTGAAAATTTTTGATTAGAGTGATAGAAAATTCAATATATTAAATTACGAACAGAGCTATAAAATGAAAAATAAATTATGCACACGTAGTTCTGGAGACCTACGTATAACACCAGTAAAATTTTTATCGCTTTATCTCTACTAATGGCTGAGATAATTTTCAAAATTTATGATCAGAGTGATAGAAAATTCATCATCAGAGCTATAAAATGAAAAATAAATTATGCATACGTAGTTCTGGAGACCTACGTATAACACCAGTAAAATTTTTATTGCTTAATCTCTACTAATACCTGAGATAATTTTGAAAATTTTTGATCAGAGTGATAGAAAATTCAATATATTAAATTACGAACAGAGCTATAAAATGAAAAATAAATTATGTATACGTAGTTCTGGAGACCTACGTATAACACCAGCAAAATTTTTATATCTATATCTCTACTAATAGCTGAGATAATTTTCAAAACTTTTGATCAGTGTGATAGAAAATTCAATATATTAAATTACGAATAGAGCTATAAAATGAAAAATAAATTATGTATACGTAGTTCTGGAGACCTACGTATAACACCAGTAAAATTTTTATCGCTTTATCTCTACTAATAGCTGAGATAAATTTGAAAATTTTTGAACAGAGTGATAGAAAATTCAATATATTAAATTACGAACAGAACTATAAAACAAAAAATAAATTATGCATACGTAGTTCTGGAGACCTACGTATAACACCAGTAAAATTTTTATCGCTTTATCTCTACTAATAGCTGAGATAATTTTCAAAATTTTTGATCAGAGTGATAGAAAATTTAATATATTAAATTACGAACAGAGCTATAAAATGAAAAATAAATTATGTATATGTAGTGTATTTGTCCAACTACATGCTACTCTAAATTTAGAAAGTTTGTGTTTCGCGGTCCTCGACAGACCAGACCTCCCCCCCTCAAGTTATAAAGTGTCAGGTAGCGACACCACCCCGGACAGGCAGTACGATTCTGACGGTGAACGTACGTACTCCGTGTGGTGCGGTCAGTTCATTGTAAAGATTCTACTTATTTAGTTTTCATTAAATTTATTAATAAGTAAACTGTCGTGTATCATTGAATGAGCACCCGCCACCACAGATATCAGAAGTGAGATAAGAACAAGTGTACTTTGTGTAAATTAGCGAAAAGTGGAAACAATGGAGAAGCTTAGTGATGTACCCGGATTGTCTGAAAATATTAAAAAATCGTCCGTTGCGGCAATTCGTGCTTTTCACAAACTTCTGTACGATGGAGTAGAAAATGGCCGACGGAATAGACAACACGTGCGTGATTTTGCAGGTTTTGTATTTGCTGATGCCGACGCGTTAAATGAAAAGGTAGAATGGGCAGCCACAAATTTAACGTTGGGAGATTTGACGTCCGTGTGTGCTATTTTGAATATCGACTACGAGGGGTCAGCTAGAGAGGTGGCGTACCGCATATGCACCAAACTTACAGATTTAAACTCGTTGAGACCGATGGGAGATCCTGAAGAAGAAGAAGAACAAGAAGATAACGAAGAAGAAGCTAATGGAAGCACATCTCGAAGTACACCATCATCAGAAAATGAAAGATTAGCAATACGACAAGAGCAAACACCAAGATTCGTGATGAACTTTAAAGATATCGAAGACTCAATTCGTCCTTTCAGTGGGGAAGGATCATACCAAGTTGCAAACTGGATACAGGACTTTGAAGAAATTGCAGAAATTATGCAATTTTCAGAATTGCAGAAATTGGTGTATGCAAAAAAGTCCCTAATTGGATTGGCAAAACAGTGTGTTCAGTGTGAACGAGGACTGAATAACTGGTCCAAGCTAAAAGAAGTACTTCAAGATGAATTTGGCAAGAAAATAAACAGTGCAGATATTCATAGACTTTTGTCTGAAAGAAAAAAACAAAGAAATGAGTCAGTGTTAGAGTATTATTTCAATATGAAAGAGATTGCAGCCAGAGGCCAAATTGAAGAAGAAGCCGTAATTCAATACATTGTTGACGGAATCCCAGACGAAATGTCTAATAAAACATTTTTATATGAGGCAACAAACTTCAGGCAGCTGAAGACAAAATTAGAAACCTATGAGAAAATCAAGAGTAGACTGTATTCATCGCCTATGGACAAACAACGCATTAATAAAAGTGCAGCGATAAACGCTAATGTGGTAAACAAATCAAAGAGTGCGACAAATGTGAACACTAATAATATCGTGAGGTGTTACAATTGTGGGGACAAAGGTCATATATCAGCAAAGTGTAGCAAGCCGAAAAGAGAAGTTGGTTCATGTTTTGGCTGTGGATCTAAAAATCATCAAAAAAAGGATTGCCCAGTTAAAAAGGACGCGACAATTCACCTGGTGGAACAACGAATTATACCGGCTTTTATAGTAGAGGTGCGTTCAAACAATTTTATTGGTGAGTTAACGGCAATAATTGATTCAGGCAGCCCAATTTCATTGTTGACTTCTCGTTCGCTAAAAACAAATGTAAATATTTTACCTGATAATTCAAATGTAATATATTGTGGCCTGAACGGTACTAAATTGAATATATTAGGGCAAATTAAAGAAAAAGTTTTAGTTAACGATTGTGAGACCGAAATTGAATTCAAAGTAGTACCTGACGACACTATGAAATTTGATTGTTTACTAGGTCGAGATTTCTTAACCAATGATAAGTTAATTATAAGTTTAGGTAAAGTTGTAACTGTAAAAAACAAACAAAGTGAGGTGGACATCAGAGTTCAAGATGAATCTCTTGAATTATTGCACATTGATATTGGTTGTAACAATGAATCAGAAATAAATCTAAATATTAACGAACAATTGAGCTGTGATGTCCATCAGCAGGTAAAAGATATCATAGATGAATTTTATGTACAACCAGACAGACCCGATGAACCTTATACGCAATTAGAATTGAAGTTACATCTAAAGCCCAATCATGCGCCATTTTATTCGAAAGCCAGACGATTATCTTTTGCGGAAAAAGAAGCGGTGAAACAAATTACAAACGAATTACTATCTAAAAATGTTATCAAACCGAGTACGTCACAATATAGCAGTCCTATTGTTTTAGTGCGAAAAAAAGACGGAAATTATCGTATGGCCGTTGATTACCGCGAATTAAATAAGTTAACAACGCGAGACATTTATCCTATTCCGCACATAGAAGAGCAAATCGATAATTTAAAATATAAGGCATATTTTACGCGTTTGGACTTAAAGGATGCGTTCCATAATATCAAATTAGATCCGGAATCAACTAAATACACGTCATTTGTTACTTTCATGGGGCAGTATGAGTATATCAAAATGCCGTTTGGTCTAGCGAATGGTAGTTCATTTTTTATGCGTTTTATAAATACCGCGTTCAGAGACTTATTAAACCAACAGAAAATTCAAATTTATTTAGATGATATATTGATTGCCACCAAAACTATAGATGAAAATATTGCTATTTTAAAAGAGGTTTTAAAGGTACTCGTAAAAAATAAATTAGAGCTAAGATTTGACAAATGCGAATTTTTATTGAGTAAAATAAAATATCTTGGGTATAATATCGACAAAAATGGAATAAGTCCAAGTGATGACAATGTAAAGGCAATAAAGGAATTTCCGGTCCCAAAAAATTTTAAAGAGCTTCATAGCTTTATTGGGTTATTATCCTATTTTAGAAAGTTCATAGGAGGGTTTGCAACCGTGTCAAAACCATTGTCGGAGTTATTAAAGGCAAAAGAATTTATATGGACAGACCGTGAGAATAATTGCTTTGAATCACTAAAGCAAAAATTGATATCGTCACCCTTGTTAGCGATATATTCGCCTAAGTTAGAAACGGAACTACATTGTGATGCTAGTTCGCATGGTTTTGGTGCTGTTTTAATGCAAAAACAATTGGAAGATGGAAAATTTCATCCAGTTTGTTTTTTTAGCAAAAGAACAACACCTACGGAAGCGTCTTACCATAGTTTTGAATTAGAAGCTTTAGCAATTATTTATTCTTTAGAAAGATTTCGGATTTACCTACAAGGTATTAAATTTAAAATTGTGACCGATTGCAACAGTTTGAAGCAGACATTAGAGCGAAAAGAAGTGAATCCGAGAATTTTGCGATGGTCATTGATATTGCGTAATTATAATTATACACTTGAGCACCGTTCTTCTGATCAAATGAGACATGCTGACGCGTTAAGTCGTGAATTTAGTATTTGTTTAATTACGGAAAATACATTCGAGCGCAATTTAGAGTTACTACAAAATTTAGACCCAAAAATCGTGGAAGTTAAGAAAGGTTTAGAGAAACAACAAAGCAAATTGTATGAAATGAATAACGGTTTAGTTTATCGAAAAATAGGCGAAAAAATCTTATTTTACGTACCGTCATCAATGGAAGAAAATATAATTAGAACCTGCCACGAAAAAGTTGGACATCAGGGCATAAACAAAACAATTAATTACATCACGCGTATTTATTGGTTCCCGGAAATGAGAAACAAAGTTCAAAATCACATCTTAAACTGTTTTAAATGTATCACATATTCCACTGTCGCAAATCGAGTCGAAGGTAAATTACATTGTATTGATAAAGGAAACGTACCATTTTATACACTTCACATTGACCATTATGGGCCGCTAGAGAAATCGGGAAATCGTCATAAATACATTTTTGAGATCATAGATGGGTTTACCAAATTCGTCAAATTTTACGCGACTGTTACAACAAATACCGATGAAGTTATCAAACATTTAAAAAGCTATTTTTCTTATTACAGTAAGCCTAAGCGAATCATTTCAGATAATGACACAGCGTATACGTCAAATAAATTTCGCGAATTTATGCAACAAAATGGTATACAGCACATCTTAACTGCAACAAGAACGCCGCAGGCAAACGGTCAAATTGAACGGGTTAATAGACCATTAACTTCGATTCTATCGAAATTTGTCTCAAATCATACGTCTACATGGGACAAGAAATTAGTTGATGTCGAATACGCTATAAACAATTCAGTAAATCGGGTAACCGGCGAAACACCTGCGAGATTATTGTTTGGTATCGAGCAAGTACGAAATGATGACGATTTGCGTGATCTAATAAAAGACAGTCAAGAACAAGTTCGAAATTTGGAAGAAGTGCGTACGAAAGCGGTGGTAGGAATTAATGCGACCAATAAGTATAATCAACAATATTATGACAATAAACATAAGGAACCATGTAAATATAAAGAAGGCGATTATATTATGTTAAGAAATGTAGATACGACGGCAGGAGTAAACAAAAAATTGCTACCAAAATTTAGAGGCCCTTATGTAATTTCTAAAGTTTTAGATCGAGACCGATATATCGTGAAAGATCCCGAGGGTTTTCAATTAACGCAGTTGCCATATGAAGGCGTTGCTTCACCAGCAAACATGAAATTATGGCGCCCAAATAATATTAATGACTGATTATTGATTGATCTTATAATTAAATAGAGTAGATTTTAAGTTAATTAGATAATAGAATGCATGGTATGAAATTTTGTATGAATGTTTAAAATGATAAGCCAATTCTAATTTAGTCAATATGTATGGGATTTATTTCCTTATGTTATTGCAATATTAGGTGGAAATTGATGTTATGAGTGTCTAACAAATAGAGCAAGGGATTTGTTCCCACATGTTTATGATTAGATGAGATTTGTTTCTACGTTGGTAGGAATTTATTCTCAGAGTGGTAGAGATTTGTTCTCGAAATTAAGTTGTTTATTTGAAATTTGTTTTCAGGTTTAATTAAAGATTCGTTTTCATGTTTAAAATTTTGAGATTTGTTCTCACATGTGATTAATTATTGTATTTTGAGGTTTGTTCTCAGATTATTGGAAATTTGTTCTTAGATTTAACTAGAAGTCTATGTTTGGCTACTTTTAGGATTTGTTCCAAAATGTTAAGATTTGTTCTTATGTATTAGTTTGTTTAGTAATTATTTGAAGCTTGAGGGCAAGCTGGAAATGTCAGGATGGACGAGCTGTAGTGTATTTGTCCAACTACATGCTACTCTAAATTTAGAAAGTTTGTGTTTCGCGGTCCTCGACAGACCAGACCTCCCCCCCTCAAGTTATAAAGTGTCAGGTAGCGACACCACCCCGGACAGGCAGTACGATTCTGACGGTGAACGTACGTACTCCGTGTGGTGCGGTCAGTTCATTGTAAAGATTCTACTTATTTAGTTTTCATTAAATTTATTAATAAGTAAACTGTCGTGTATCATTGAATGAGCACCCGCCACCACATATACGTAGTTCTAGAAACCTACGTATAACACCAGTAAAATTTTTATCGCTTTATCTCTACTAATGGCTGAGATAATTTTCAAAATTTATGATCAGAGTGATAGAAAATTCATCATCAGAGCTATAAAATGAAAAATAAATTATGCATACGTAGTTCTGGAGACCTACGTATAACACCAGTAAAATTTTTATTGCTTAATCTCTACTAATACCTGAGATAATTTTGAAAATTTTTGATCAGAGTGATAGAAAATTCAATATATTAAATTACGAACAGAGCTATAAAATGAAAAATAAATTATGTATACGTAGTTCTGGAGACCTACGTATAACACCAGCAAAATTTTTATATCTATATCTCTACTAATAGCTGAGATAATTTTCAAAACTTTTGATCAGTGTGATAGAAAATTCAATATATTAAATTACGAACAGAGCTATAAAATGAAAAATAAATTATGTATACGTAGTTTTGGAGACCTACGTATAACACCAGTAAAATTTTTATCGCTTTATCTCTACTAATAGATGAGATAATTTTTAAAATTTTTGATTAGAGTGATAGAAAATTCAATATATTAAATTACAAACAGAGCTATAAAATAAAAAATAAATTATGCATACGAAGTTCTGGAGACCTACGTATAACACCAGTAAAAATTTTATCGCTTTATCTTTACTAATAGCTGAGATAATTTTCAAAATTTTTGATCAGTGTGATAGAAAATTCAATATATTAAATTACGAACAGAGCTATAAAATGAAAAATAAATTATGCATACGTAGTTCTGGAGACCTACGTATAACACCAATAAAAATTTTATCGCTTTATCTCTACCAATAGCTGAGATAATTTTCAAACTTTTTGATCAGAGTTATAGAAAATTCAATATATTAAATTACGAACAAAGTTATAAAATAAAAAATAAATTATGTATACGTAGTTCTGAAGACCTACGTATAACACCAGAAAATTTTTTATCGCTTTATCTCTACTAATAGCTGAGATAATTTTCAAAATTTTTGATCAGAGTAATAGAAAATTCAATATATTAAATTACGAACAGAGCTATAAAATGAAAAATAAATTATGCATACGTAGTTCTGGAGACCGACGTATAACACCAGTAAAAATTTTATCGCTTTATCTCTACTAATAGTTGAGATAATTTTCAAAATTTTTGATCAGAGTGATAGAAAATTCAATATATTAAATTACAAACAGAGTTATAAAATGAAAAATAAATTATGTATACGTAGTTCTGGAGACCTACGTATAACACCAGTAAAATTTTTATTGCTTTATCTCTACTAATAGCTGAGATAATTTTGAAAATTTTTGATCAGAGTGATAGAAAATTCAATATATTTAATTACGAACAGAGCTATAAAATGAAAAATAAATTATGCATACGTAGTTCTGGAGACCGACGTATAACACCAGTAAAAATTTTATCGCTTTATCTCTACTAATAGTTGAGACAATTTTCAAAATTTTTGATCAGAGTGATAGAAAATTCAATATATTAAATTACAAACAGAGTTATAAAATAAAAAATAAATTATGTATACGTAGTTCTGGAGACCTACGTATAACACCAGTAAAATTTTTGTCGCTTTATCTCTATTAATAGATGAGATAATTTTGAACATTTTTGATCAGAGTGATAGAAAATTCAATATATTAAATTACGAACAGAGCTATAAAATAAAAAATAAATTATGTATACGTAGTTTTGAAGACCTACGTATAACACCAGTAAAATTTTTATCGCTTTATCTCTACCAATGGCTGAGATAATTTTAAAAATTTTTGATCAGAGTGATAGAAAATTCAATATATTAAATTACGATCAGAGCTATAAAATGAAAAATAAATTATGTATACGTAGTTCTGAAGACCTACGTATAACACCAGTAAAATTTTTATCGCTTTATCTCTACTAATAGCTGAGATAATTTTCAAAATTTTTGATCAGAGTGATAGAAAATTTAATATATTAAATTACGAACAGGGCTATAAAATGAAAAATAAATGATGTATACGTAGTTCTGGAGACCTACGTATAACGCCAGTAAAATTTTTATCGCTTTATCTCTACCAATGGCTGAGATAATTTTAAAAATTTTTGATCAGAGTGATAGAAAATTCAATATATTAAATTACGATCAGAGCTATAAAATGAAAAATAAATTATGTATACGTAGTTCTGGAGACCTACGTATAACACCAGTAAAATTTTTATCGCTTTATCTCTACTAATAGCTGAGATAATTTTCAAAATTTTTGATCAGAGTGATAGAAAATTCAATATATTAAATTACGAACAAAGCTATAAAATAAAAAATAAATTATGTATACGTAGTTCTGGAGACCTACGTATAACACCAGTAAAATTTTTATCGCTTTACCTCTACTAATAGCTGAGATAATTTTCAAAAATTTTTATCAGAGTGATAGAAAATTCAATATATTAAATTACGAACAGAGCTATAAAATGAAAAATAAATTATGTATACGTAGTTCTGGAGACCTACGTATAACACCAGTAAAATTTTTATCGCTTTATCTCTACTAATAGCTGAGATAATTTTCAAAATTTTTGATCAGAGTGATGGAAAATTCAATATATTAAATTACGAACAGAGCTATAAAATGAAAAATAAATTATGTTTACGTAGTTCTGGAGACCTACGTATAACACAAGTAAAAATTTTATCGCTTTATCTCTACTAATAGCTGAGATAATTTTCAAAATTTTTGATCAGAGTGATAGAAAATTCAATATATTTAATTACGAACAGAGCTATAAAATAAAAAATAAATTATGTATACGTAGTTCTGGAGACCTACGTATAACACCAGTAAAATTTTTATCGCTTTATCTCTACTAATAGCTGAGATAATTTTGAAAATTTTTGATCAGAGTGATAGAAAATTCAATATATGAAATTACGAACAGAGCTATAAAATGAAAAATAAATTATGTATACGTAGTTCTGGAGACCTACCTATAACACCAGTAAAATTTTTATTGCTTTATCTCTACTAATAGCTGAGATAATTTTGAAAATTTTTGATCAGAGTGATAGAAAATTCAATATATTAAATTACGAACAGAGCTATAAAATGAAAAATAAATTATGTATACGTAGTTGTGGAGACCTACGTATAACACCAGTAAAATTTTTATCGCTTTATCTCTACTAATGGCTGAGATAATTTTCAAAATTTTTGATCAGAGTGATAGAAAATTCAATATATTAAATTACAAACAGAGCTATAAAATGAAAAATAAATTATGTATGCGTAGTTCTGGAGACCTACGTATAACACCAGTAAAATTTTTATTGCTTTATCTCTACTAATAGCTGAGATAATTTTGAAAATTTTTGATCAGAGTGATAGAAAATTCAATAAATTAAATTACGAACAGAGCTATAAAATGAAAAATAAATTATGTATACGTAGTTCTGGAGACATACGTATAACACCAGTAAAATTTTTATCGCTTTATCTCTACTAATAGCTGAGATAATTTTGAAAATTTTTGATCAGAGTGATAGAAAATTCAATATATTAAATTACGAACAGAGCTATAAAATAAAAAATAAATTATGTATACGTAGTTCTGGAGACCTACGTATAACACCAGTAAAATTTTTATTGCTTTATCTCTACTAATAGCTGAGATAATTTTGAAAATTTTTGATCAGAGTGATAGAAATTTCAATATATTAAATTATAAACAGAGCTACAAAATAAAAAATAAATTATGTATACGTAGTTCTGAAGACCTACGTATAACACCAGTAAAAATTTTATCGCTTTATCTCTACTAATAGCTGAGATAATTTTCAAAATTTTTGATCAGAGTGATAGAAAATTCAATATATTAAATTACGAACAGAGCTATAAAATGAAAAATAAATCCTGTATACGTAGTTCTGGAGACCTACGCATAACACCAGTAAAATTTTTATCGCTTTATCTCTACTAATAGCTGAGATAATTTTCAAAATTTTTGATCAGAGTGATAGAAAATTCAATATATTAAATTACGAACAGAGCTATAAAATAAAAAATAAATTATGCATACGTAGTTCTGGAGACCTACGTATAACACCAGTAAAATTTTTATCGCTTTATCTCTACTAATAGCTGAGATAATTTTCAAAATTTTTGATCAGAGTGATAGAAAATTCAATATATTAAATTACGAACAGAGCTATAAAATAAAAAATAAATTATGCATACGTAGTTCTGGAGACCTACGTATAACACCAGTAAAATTTTTATCGCTTTATCTCTACTAATAGCTGAGATAATTTTCAAAATTTTTGATCAGAGTGATAGAAAATTCAATATATTTGATTACAAACAGAGCTATAAAATGAAAAATAAATTATGTATACGTAGTTCTAGAGACCTACGTATAACACCAGTAAAATTTTTATCGCTTTATCTCTACTAATAGATGAAATAATTTTCAAAATTTTTGATCAGAGTGATAGAAAATTCAATATATGAAATTACGAACAGAGCTATAAAATAAAAAATAAATTATGTATACGTAGTTCTGGAGACCTACGTATAACACCAGTAAAATTTTTATCGCTTTATCTCTACTAATAGCTGAGATAATTTTGAAAATTTTTGATCAGAGTGATAGAAAATTCAATATATGAAATTACGAACAGAGCTATAAAATGAAAAATAAATTATGTTTACGTAGTTCTGGAGACCTACGTATAACACAAGTAAAAATTTTATCGCTTTATCTCTACTAATAGCTGAGATAATTTTCAAAATTTTTGATCAGAGTGATAGAAAATTCAATATATTTAATTACGAACAGAGCTATAAAATAAAAAATAAATTATGTATACGTAGTTCTGGAGACCTACGTATAACACCAGTAAAATTTTTATCGCTTTATCTCTACTAATAGCTGAGAGAATTTTGAAAATTTTTGATCAGAGTGATAGAAAATTCAATATATGAAATTACGAACAGAGCTATAAAATGAAAAATAAATTATGTATACGTAGTTCTGGAGACCTACCTATAACACCAGTAAAATTTTTATTGCTTTATCTCTACTAATAGCTGAGATAATTTTGAAAATTTTTGATCAGAGTGATAGAAAATTCAATATATTAAATTACGAACAGAGCTATAAAATGAAAAATAAATTATGTATACGTAGTTGTGGAGACCTACGTATAACACCAGTAAAATTTTTATCGCTTTATCTCTACTAATGGCTGAGATAATTTTCAAAATTTTTGATCAGAGTGATAGAAAATTCAATATATTAAATTACAAACAGAGCTATAAAATGAAAAATAAATTATGTATGCGTAGTTCTGGAGACCTACGTATAACACCAGTAAAATTTTTATTGCTTTATCTCTACTAATAGCTGAGATAATTTTGAAAATTTTTGATCAGAGTGATAGAAAATTCAATAAATTAAATTACGAACAGAGCTATAAAATGAAAAATAAATTCTGTATACGTAGTTCTGGAGACATACGTATAACACCAGTAAAATTTTTATCGATTTATCTCTACTAATAGCTGAGATAATTTTGAAAATTTTTGATCAGAGTGATAGAAAATTCAATATATTAAATTACGAACAGAGCTATAAAATAAAAAATAAATTATGTATACGTAGTTCTGGAGACCTACGTATAACACCAGTAAAATTTTTATTGCTTTATCTCTACTAATAGCTGAGATAATTTTGAAAATTTTTGATCAGAGTGATAGAAAATTCAATATATTAAATTATAAACAAAGCTATAAAATAAAAAATAAATTATGTATACGTAGTTCTGAAGACCTACGTATAACACCAGTAAAAATTTTATCGCTTTATCTCTACTAATAGCTGAGATAATTTTCAAAATTTTTGATCAGAGTGATAGAAAATTCAATATATTAAATTACGAACAGAGCTAGAAAATGAAAAATAAATCCTGTATACGTAGTTCTGGAGACATACGTATAACACCAGTAAAATTTTTATCGCTTTATCTCTACTAATAGCTGAGATAATTTTGAAAATTTTTGATCAGAGTGATAGAAAATTCAATATATTAAATTACGAACAGAGCTATAAAATAAAAAATAAATTATGTATACGTAGTTCTGGAGACCTACGTATAACACCAGTAAAATTTTTATTGCTTTATCTCTACTAATAGCTGAGATAATTTTGAAAATTTTTGATCAGAGTGATAGAAAATTCAATATATTAAATTACGAACAGAGCTATAAAATGAATAATAAATTATGTATACGTAGTTCTGGAGACCTACGTATAACACCAGTAAAATTTTTATCGCTTTATCTCTACTAATAGCTGAGATAATTTTTAAAATTTTTGATTAGAGTGATAGAAAATTCAATATATTAAATTACGAACAGAGCTATAAAATGAAAAATGAATTATGCATACGTATTTCTAGAGACCTACGTATCACACCAATAAAAATTTTATCGCTTTATCTCTACTAATAGCTGAGATAATTTTCAAAACTTTTGATCAGAGTGATAGAAAATTCAATATATTAAATTACGAACAGAGCTATAAAATAAAAAATAAATTATGTATACGTAGTTCTGGAGACCTACGTATAACACCAGTAAAATTTTTATTGCTTTATCTCTACTAATAGCTGAGATAATTTTGAAAATTTTTGATCAGAGTGATAGAAAATTAAATATAATTAATTACGAACAGAGCTATAAAATAAAAAATAAATTATGCATACGTAGTTCTGGAGACCTACGTATAACACCAGTAAAATTTTTATCTCTACATCTCTACTAATAGCTGAGATAATTTTCAAAACTTTTGATCATAGTGATAGAAAATTCAATATATTAAATTACGAACAGAGCTATAAAATAAAAAATAAATTATGTATACGTAGTTCTGGAGACCTACGTATAACACCAGTAAAATTTTTATCGCTTTATCTCTACTAATAGCTGAGATAATTTTCAAAATTTTTGATCAGAGTGATAGAAAATTCAATATATTAAATTACGAACAGAGCTATAAAATAAAAAATAAATTATGCATACGTAGTTCTGAAGACCTACGTATAACACCAGTAAAATTTTTATCGCTTTATCTCTACTAATAGCTGAGATAATTTTCAAAATTTTTGATCAGAGTGATAGAAAATTCAATATATTAAATCACGAACAGAGCTATAAAATAAAAAATAAATTATGCATACATAGTTCTGGAGACCTACGTATAACACCAGTAAAATTTTTATCGCTTTATCTCTACTAATAGCTGAGATAATTTTCAAAATTTTTGATCAGAGTGATAGAAAATTCAATATATTTGATTACAAACAGAGCTATAAAATGAAAAATAAATTATGTATACGTAGTTCTAGAGACATACGTATAACACCAGTAAAATTTTTATCGCTTTATCTCTACTAATAGCTGAAATAATTTTCAAAATTTTTGATCAGAGTGATAGAAAATTCAATATATGAAATTACGAAAAGAGCTATAAAATGAATAATAAATTATGTAAACGTAGTTCTGGAGACCTACGTATAACACCAGTAAAATTTTTATTGCTTTATCTCTACTAATAGCTGAGATAATTTTGAAAATTTTTGATCAGAGTGATAGAAAATTTAATATATTAAATTAAGAACAGGGCTATAAAATGAAAAATAAATTATGTATACGTAGTTCTGGAAACCTACGTATAACACCAGTAAAATTTTTATCGCTTTATCTCTACTAATAGCTGAGATAATTTTCAAAATTTTTGATCAGAGTGATAGAAAATTCAATATATTATATTACGAACAGAGCTATAAAATGAAAAATAAATTACGCATACGTAGTTCTGGAGACCTACGTATAACACCAGTAAAATTTTTATTGCTTTATCTCTACTAATAGCTGAGATAATTTTGAAAATTTTTGATCAGAGTGATAGAAAATTCAATATATGAAATTACGAACAGAGCTATAAAATGAAAAATAAATTATGTGTACGTAGTTCTGGAGACCTACCTATAACACCAGTAAAATTTTTATTGCTTTATCTCTACTAATAGCTGAGATAATTTTGAAAATTTTTGATCAGAGTGATAGAAAATTCAATATATTAAATTACGAACAGAGCTATAAAATGAAAAATAAATTATGTATACGTAGTTGTGGAGACCTACGTATAACACCAGTAAAATTTTTATCGCTTTATCTCTACTAATGGCTGAGATAATTTTCAAAATTTTTGATCAGAGTGATAGAAAATTCAATATATTAAATTACAAACAGAGCTATAAAATGAAAAATAAATTATGTATGCGTAGTTCTGGAGACCTACGTATAACACCAGTAAAATTTTTATTGCTTTATCTCTACTAATAGCTGAGATAATTTTGAAAATTTTTGATCAGAGTGATAGAAAATTCAATAAATTAAATTACGAACAGAGCTATAAAATGAAAAATAAATTATGTATACGTAGTTCTGGAGACATACGTATAACACCAGTAAAATTTTTATCGATTTATCTCTACTAATAGCTGAGATAATTTTGAAAATTTTTGATCAGAGTGATAGAAAATTCAATATATTAAATTACGAACAGAGCTATAAAATAAAAAATAAATTATGTATACGTAGTTCTGGAGACCTACGTATAACACCAGTAAAATTTTTATTGCTTTATCTCTACTAATAGCTGAGATAATTTTGAAAATTTTTGATCAGAGTGATAGAAAATTCAATATATTAAATTATAAACAAAGCTATAAAATAAAAAATAAATTATGTATACGTAGTTCTGAAGACCTACGTATAACACCAGTAAAAATTTTATCGCTTTATCTCTACTAATAGCTGAGATAATTTTCAAAATTTTTGATCAGAGTGATAGAAAATTCAATATATTAAATTACGAACAGAGCTAGAAAATGAAAAATAAATCCCTTATACGTAGTTCTGGAGACATACGTATAACACCAGTAAAATTTTTATCGCTTTATCTCTACTAATAGCTGAGATAATTTTTAAAATTTTTGATTAGAGTGATAGAAAATTCAATATATTAAATTACGAACAGAGCTATAAAATGAAAAATGAATTATGCATACGTATTTCTAGAGACCTACGTATCACACCAATAAAAATTTTATCGCTTTATCTCTACTAATAGCTGAGATAATTTTCAAAATTTTTGATCAGAGTGATAGAAAATTCAATATATTAAATTAAGAACAGAGCTGTAAAATGAAAAATAAATTATGTATACGTAGCTCTGGAAACCTACGTATAACACCAGTAAAATTTTTATCGCTTTATCTCTACTAATAGCTGAGATAATTTTCAAAATTTTTGATCAGAGTGATAGAAAATTCAATATATTAAATTACGAACAGAGCTATAAAATGAAAAATAAATTATGCCTACATAGTTCTGAAGACCTACGTATAACACCAGTAAAAATTTTATCGCTTTATCTCTACTAATAGCTGAGATAATTTTCAAAACTTTTGATCAGAGTGATAGAAAATTCAATATATTAAATTACGAACAGAGCTATAAAATAAAAAATAAATTATGTATACGTAGTTCTGGAGACCTACGTATAACACCAGTAAAATTTTTATTGCTTTATCTCTACTAATAGCTGAGATAATTTTGAAAATTTTTGATCAGAGTGATAGAAAATTCAATATATTAAATTACGAACAGAGCTATAAAATAAAAAATAAATTATGCATACGTAGTTCTGGAGACCTACGTATAACACCAGTAAAATTTTTATCTCTACATCTCTACTAATAGCTGAGATAATTTTCAAAACTTTTGATCATAGTGATAGAAAATTCAATATATTAAATTACGAACAGAGCTATAAAATAAAAAATAAATTATGTATACGTAGTTTTGGAGACCTACGTATAACACCAGTAAAATTTTTAACGCTTTATCTCTACTAATAGCTGAGATAATTTTCAAAATTTTTGATCAGAGTGATAGAAAATTCAATATATTAAATTACGAACAGAGCTATAAAATAAAAAATAAATTATGCATACGTAGTTCTGAAGACCTACGTATAACACCAGTAAAATTTTTATCGCTTTATCTCTACTAATAGCTGAGATAATTTTCAAAATTTTTGATCAGAGTGATAAAAAATTCAATATATTAAATCACGAACAGAGCTATAAAATAAAAAATAAATTATGCATACGTAGTTCTGGAGACCTACGTATAACACCAGTAAAATTTTTATCGCTTTATCTCTACTAATAGCTGAGATAATTTTCAAAATTTTTGATCAGAGTGATAGAAAATTCAATATATTTGATTACAAACAGAGCTATAAAATGAAAAATAAATTATGTATACGTAGTTCTAGAGACATACGTATAACACCAGTAAAATTTTTATCGCTTTATCTCTACTAATAGCTGAAATAATTTTCAAAATTTTTGATCAGAGTGATAGAAAATTCAATATATGAAATTACGAAAAGAGCTATAAAATGAATAATAAATTATGTAAACGTAGTTCTGGAGACCTACGTATAACACCAGTAAAATTTTTATTGCTTTATCTCTACTAATAGCTGAGATAATTTTGAAAATTTTTGATCAGAGTGATAGAAAATTCAATATATTAAATTAAGAACAGGGCTATAAAATGAAAAATAAATTATGTATACGTAGTTCTGGAAACCTACGTATAACACCAGTAAAATTTTTATCGCTTTATCTCTACTAATAGCTGAGATAATTTTGAAAATTTTTGATCAGAGTGATAGAAAATTCAATATATTAAATTACAAACAGAGCTATAAAATGAAAAATAAATTATGCCTACGTAGTTCTGAAGACCTACGTATAACACCAGTAAAAATTGTATCGCTTTATCTCTACTAATAGCTGAGATAATTTTCAAAATTTTTGATCAGAGTGATAGAAAATTCAATATATTATATTACGAACAGAGCTATAAAATGAAAAATAAATTACGCATACGTAGTTCTGGAGACCTACGTATAACACCAGTAAAATTTTTATTGCTTTATCTCTACTAATAGCTGAGATAATTTTGAAAATTTTTGATCAGAGTGATAGAAAATTCAATATATTATATTACGAACAGAGCTATAAAATAAAAAATAAATTATGTATACGTAGTTCTGGAGACCTACGTATAACACCAGTAAAATTTTTATCGCTTTATCTCTACTAATAGCTGAGAAAATTTTCAAAATTTTTGATCAGAGTGATAGAAAATTCAATATATTATATTACGAACAGAGCTATAAAATGAAAAATAAATTATGTATACGTAGTTCTGGAGACCTACGTATAACACCAGTAAAATTTTTATCGCTTTATCTCTACTAATAGCTGAGAAAATTTTCAAAATTTTTGATCAGAGTGATAGAAAATTCAATATATTAAATTAAGAACAGAGCTATAAAATGAAAAATAAATTATGTATACGTAGTTCTGGAAACCTACGTATAACACCAGTAAAATTTTTATCGCTTTATCTCTACTAATAGCTGAGATAATTTTCAAAACTTTTGATCAGAGTGATAGAAAATTCAATATATTAAAATACGAACAGAGCTATAAAATAAAAAATAAATTATGCCTACGTAGTTCTGAAGACCTACGTATAACACCAGTAAAAATTTTATCGCTTTATCTCTACTAATAGCTGAGATAATTTTCAAAATTTTTGATCAGAGTGATAGAAAATTCAATATATTAAATTACGAACAGAGCTAGAAAATGAAAAATAAATCCCTTATACGTAGTTCTGGAGACATACGTATAACACCAGTAAAATTTTTATCGCTTTATCTCTACTAATAGCTGAGATAATTTTTAAAATTTTTGATTAGAGTGATAGAAAATTCAATATATTAAATTACGAACAGAGCTATAAAATGAAAAATGAATTATGCATACGTATTTCTAGAGACCTACGTATCACACCAATAAAAATTTTATCGCTTTATCTCTACTAATAGCTGAGATAATTTTACAAAATTTTTGATCAGAGTGATAGAAAATTCAATATATTAAATTAAGAACAGAGCTATAAAATGAAAAATAAATTATGAATACGTAGCTCTGGAAACCTACGTATAACACCAGTAAAATTTTTATCGCTTTATCTCTACTAATAGCTGAGATAATTTTCAAAATTTTTGATCAGAGTGATAGAAAATTCAATATATTAAATTACGAACAGAGCTATAAAATGAAAAATAAATTATGCCTACATAGTTCTGAAGACCTACGTATAACACCAGTAAAAATTTTATCGCTTTATCTCTACTAATAGCTGAGATAATTTTCAAAACTTTTGATCAGAGTGATAGAAAATTCAATATATTAAATTACGAACAGAGCTATAAAATAAAAAATAAATTATGTATACGTAGTTCTGAAGACCTACGTATAACACCAGTAAAAATTTTATCGCTTTATCTCTACTAATAGCTGAGATAATTTTCAAAATTTTTGATCAGAGTGATAGAAAATTCAATATATTAAATTACGAACAGAGCTAGAAAATGAAAAATAAATCCCTTATACGTAGTTCTGGAGACATACGTATAACACCAGTAAAATTTTTATCTCTACATCTCTACTAATAGCTGAGATAATTTTCAAAACTTTTGATCATAGTGATAGAAAATTCAATATATTAAATTACGAACAGAGCTATAAAATAAAAAATAAATTATGTATACGTAGTTCTGGAGACCTACGTATAACACCAGTAAAATTTTTATTGCTTTATCTCTACTAATAGCTGAGATAATTTTGAAAATTTTTGATCAGAGTGATAGAAAATTCAATATATTAAATTATAAACAAAGCTATAAAATAAAAAATAAATTATGTATACGTAGTTCTGCAGACCTACGTATAACACCAGTAAAAATTTTATCGCTTTATCTCTACTAATAGCTGAGATAATTTTCAAAATTTTTGATCAGAGTGATAGAAAATTCAATATATTAAATTACGAACAGAGCTAGAAAATGAAAAATAAATTCCTTATACGTAGTTCTGGAGACATACGTATAACACCAGTAAAATTTTTATCGCTTTATCTCTACTAATAGCTGAGATAATTTTTAAAATTTTTGATTAGAGTGATAGAAAATTCAATATATTAAATTACGAACAGAGCTATAAAATGAAAAATGAATTATGCATACGTATTTCTAGAGACCTACGTATCACACCAATAAAAATTTTATCGCTTTATCTCTACTAATAGCTGAGATAATTTTCAAAATTTTTGATCAGAGTGATAGAAAATTCAATATATTAAATTAAGAACAGAGCTATAAAATGAAAAATAAATTATGTATACGTAGCTCTGGAAACCTACGTATAACACCAGTAAAATTTTTATCGCTTTATCTCTACTAATAGCTGAGATAATTTTCAAAATTTTTGATCAGAGTGATAGAAAATTCAATATATTAAATTACGAACAGAGCTATAAAATGAAAAATAAATTATGCCTACATAGTTCTGAAGACCTACGTATAACACCAGTAAAAATTTTATCGCTTTATCTCTACTAATAGCTGAGATAATTTTCAAAACTTTTGATCAGAGTGATAGAAAATTCAATATATTAAATTACGAACAGAGCTATAAAATAAAAAATAAATTATGTATACGTAGTTCTGGAGACCTACGTATAACACCAGTAAAATTTTTATCGCTTTATCTCTACTAATAGCTGAGATAATTTTCAAAATTTTTGATCAGAGTGATAGAAAATTCAATATATTAAATTACGAACAGAGCTATAAAATAAAAAATAAATTATGCATACGTAGTTCTGAAGACCTACGTATAACACCAGTAAAATTTTTATCGCTTTATCTCTACTAATAGCTGAGATAATTTTCAAAATTTTTGATCAGAGTGATAAAAAATTCAATATATTAAATCACGAACAGAGCTATAAAATAAAAAATAAATTATGCATACGTAGTTCTGGAGACCTACGTATAACACCAGTAAAATTTTTATCGCTTTATCTCTACTAATAGCTGAGATAATTTTCAAAATTTTTGATCAGAGTGATAGAAAATTCAATATATTTGATTACAAACAGAGCTATAAAATGAAAAATAAATTATGTATACGTAGTTCTAGAGACATACGTATAACACCAGTAAAATTTTTATCGCTTTATCTCTACTAATAGCTGAAATAATTTTCAAAATTTTTGATCAGAGTGATAGAAAATTCAATATATGAAATTACGAAAAGAGCTATAAAATGAATAATAAATTATGTAAACGTAGTTCTGGAGACCTACGTATAACACCAGTAAAATTTTTATTGCTTTATCTCTACTAATAGCTGAGATAATTTTGAAAATTTTTGATCAGAGTGATAGAAAATTCAATATATTAAATTAAGAACAGGGCTATAAAATGAAAAATAAATTATGTATACGTAGTTCTGGAAACCTACGTATAACACCAGTAAAATTTTTATCGCTTTATCTCTACTAATAGCTGAGATAATTTTCAAAACTTTTGATCAGAGTGATAGAAAATTCAATATATTAAATTACAAACAGAGCTATAAAATGAAAAATAAATTATGCCTACGTAGTTCTGAAGACCTACGTATAACACCAGTAAAAATTGTATCGCTTTATCTCTACTAATAGCTGAGATAATTTTCAAAATTTTTGATCAGAGTGATAGAAAATTCAATATATTATATTACGAACAGAGCTATAAAATGAAAAATAAATTACGCATACGTAGTTCTGGAGACCTACGTATAACACCAGTAAAATTTTTATTGCTTTATCTCTACTAATAGCTGAGATAATTTTGAAAATTTTTGATCAGAGTGATAGAAAATTCAATATATTATATTACGAACAGAGCTATAAAATAAAAAATAAATTATGTATACGTAGTTCTGGAGACCTACGTATAACACCAGTAAAATTTTTATCGCTTTATCTCTACTAATAGCTGAGAAAATTTTCAAAATTTTTGATCAGAGTGATAGAAAATTCAATATATTATATTACGAACAAAGCTATAAAATGAAAAATAAATTATGTATACGTAGTTCTGGAGACCTACGTATAACACCAGTAAAATTTTTATCGCTTTATCTCTACTAATAGCTGAGAAAATTTTCAAAATTTTTGATCACAGTGATAGAAAATTCAATATATTAAATTACGAACAGAGCTATAAAATGAAAAATAAATTATGCCTACATAGTTCTGAAGACCTACGTATAACACCAGTAAAAATTTTATCGCTTTATCTCTACTAATAGCTGAGATAATTTTCAAAACTTTTGATCAGAGTGATAGAAAATTCAATATATTAAATTACGAACAGAGCTATAAAATAAAAAATAAATTATGTATACGTAGTTCTGGAGACCTACGTATAACACCAGTAAAATTTTTATCGCTTTATCTCTACTAATAGCTGAGATAATTTTCAAAATTTTTGATCAGAGTGATAGAAAATTCAATATATTAAATTACGAACAGAGCTATAAAATAAAAAATAAATTATGCATACGTAGTTCTGAAGACCTACGTATAACACCAGTAAAATTTTTATCGCTTTATCTCTACTAATAGCTGAGATAATTTTCAAAATTTTTGATCAGAGTGATAAAAAATTCAATATATTAAATCACGAACAGAGCTATAAAATAAAAAATAAATTATGCATACGTAGTTCTGGAGACCTACGTATAACACCAGTAAAATTTTTATCGCTTTATCTCTACTAATAGCTGAGATAATTTTCAAAATTTTTGATCACAGTGATAGAAAATTCAATATATTTGATTACAAACAGAGCTATAAAATGAAAAATAAATTATGTATACGTAGTTCTAGAGACATACGTATAACACCAGTAAAATTTTTATCGCTTTATCTCTACTAATAGCTGAAATAATTTTCAAAATTTTTGATCAGAGTGATAGAAAATTCAATATATGAAATTACGAAAAGAGCTATAAAATGAATAATAAATTATGTAAACGTAGTTCTGGAGACCTACGTATAACACCAGTAAAATTTTTATTGCTTTATCTCTACTAATAGCTGAGATAATTTTGAAAATTTTTGATCAGAGTGATAGAAAATTCAATATATTAAATTAAGAACAGGGCTATAAAATGAAAAATAAATTATGTATACGTAGTTCTGGAAACCTACGTATAACACCAGTAAAATTTTTATCGCTTTATCTCTACTAATAGCTGAGATAATTTTCAAAACTTTTGATCAGAGTGATAGAAAATTCAATATATTAAATTACAAACAGAGCTATAAAATGAAAAATAAATTATGCCTACGTAGTTCTGAAGACCTACGTATAACACCAGTAAAAATTGTATCGCTTTATCTCTACTAATAGCTGAGATAATTTTCAAAATTTTTGATCAGAGTGATAGAAAATTCAATATATTATATTACGAACAGAGCTATAAAATGAAAAATAAATTACGCATACGTAGTTCTGGAGACCTACGTATAACACCAGTAAAATTTTTATTGCTTTATCTCTACTAATAGCTGAGATAATTTTGAAAATTTTTGATCAGAGTGATAGAAAATTCAATATATTATATTACGAACAGAGCTATAAAATAAAAAATAAATGATGTATACGTAGTTCTGGAGACCTACGTATAACACCAGTAAAATTTTTATCGCTTTATCTCTACTAATAGCTGAGAAAATTTTCAAAATTTTTGATCAGAGTGATAGAAAATTCAATATATTATATTACGAACAAAGCTATAAAATGAAAAATAAATTATGTATACGTAGTTCTGGAGACCTACGTATAACACCAGTAAAATTTTTATCGCTTTATCTCTACTAATAGCTGAGAAAATTTTCAAAATTTTTGATCAGAGTGATAGAAAATTCAATATATTAAATTAAGAACAGAGCTATAAAATGAAAAATAAATTATGTATACGTAGTTCTGGAAACCTACGTATAACACCAGTAAAATTTTTATCGCTTTATCTCTACTAATAGCTGAGATAATTTTCAAAACTTTTGATCAGAGTGATAGAAAATTCAATATATTAAATTACGAACAGAGCTATAAAATAAAAAATAAATTATGCCTACGTAGTTCTGAAGACCTACGTATAACACCAGTAAAAATTTTATCGCTTTATCTCTACTAATAGCTGAGATAATTTTATCAGAGTGATAGAAAATTCAATATATTATATTACGAACAGAGCTATAAAATGAAAAATAAATTATGCATACGTAGTTCTGGAGACCTACGTATAACACCAGTAAAATTTTTATTGCTTTATCTCTACTAATAGCTGAGATAATTTTGAAAATTTTTGATCAGAGTGATAGAAAATTCAATATATTAAATTAAGAACAGAGCTATAAAATGAAAAATAAATTATGTATACGTAGTTCTGGAAACCTACGTATAACACCAGTAAAATTTTTATCGCTTTATCTCTACTAATAGCTGAGCTATAAAATGAAAAATAAATTATGCCTACGTAGTTCTGAAGACCTACGTATAACACCAGTAAAAATTTTATCGCTTTATCTCTACTAATAGCTGAGATAATTTTCAAAATTTTTGATCAGAGTGATAGAAAATTCAATATATTATATTACGAACAGAGCTATAAAATGAAAAATAAATTATGTATACGTAGTTCTGGAGACCTACGTATAACACCAGTAAAATTTTTATTGCTTTATCTCTACTAATAGCTGAGATAATTTTGAAAATTTTTGATCAGAGTGATAGAAAATTCAATATATTAAATTAAGAACAGAGCTATAAAATGAAAAATAAATTATGTATACGTAGTTCTGGAAACCTACGTATAACACCAGTAAAATTTTTATCGCTTTATCTCTACTAATAGCTGAGATAATTTTCAAAACTTTTGATCAGAGTGATAGAAAATTCAATATATTAAATTACGAACAGAGCATTAAAATGAAAAATAAATTATGCCTACGTAGTTCTGAAGACCTACGTATAACACCAGTAAAAATTTTATCGCTTTATCTCTACTAATAGCTGAGATAATTTTCAAAATTTTTGATCAGAGTGATAGAAAATTCAATATATTATATTACGAACAGAGCTATAAAATAAAAAATAAATTATGTATACGTAGTTCTGGAGATCTACGTATAAAACCAGTAAAATTTTTATCTCTATATCTCTACTAATAGCTGAGATAATTTTTAAAATTTTTGATTAGAGTGATAGAAAATTCAATATATTAAATTACGAACAGAGTTATAAAATAAAAAATGAATTATGCATACGTATTTCTAGAGACCTACGTATCACACCAATAAAAATTTTATCGCTTTATCTTTACTAATAGCTGAGATAATTTTCAAAATTTTTGATCAGAGTGATAGAAAATTCAATATATTAAATTAAGAACAGAGCTATAAAATGAAAAATAAATTATGTATACGTAGCTCTGGAAACCTACGTATAACACCAGTAAAATTTTTATCGCTTTATCTCTACTAATAGCTGAGATAATTTTCAAAATTTTTGATCAGAGTGATAGAAAATTCAATATATTAAATTACGAACAGAGCTATAAAATGAGAAATAAATTATGCCTACGTAGTTCTGAAGACCTACGTATAACACCAGTAAAAATTTTATCGCTTTATCTCTACTAATAGCTGAGATAATTTTCAAAACTTTTGATCAGAGTGATAGAAAATTCAATATATTAAATTACGAACAGAGCTATAAAATAAAAAATAAATTATGTATACGTAGTTCTGGAGACCTACGTATAACACCAGTAAAATTTTTATTGCTTTATCTCTACTAATAGCTGAGATAATTTTGAAAATTTTTGATCAGAGTGATAGAAAATTCAATATATTAAATTACGAACAGAGCTATAAAATAAAAAATAAATTATGCATACGTAGTTCTGGAGACCTACGTATAACACCAGTAAAATTTTTATCTCTACATCTCTACTAATAGCTGAGATAATTTTCAAAACTTTTGATCATAGTGATAGAAAATTCAATATATTAAATTACGAACAGAGCTATAAAATAAAAAATAAATTATGTATACGTAGTTCTGGAGACCTACGTATAACACCAGTAAAATTTTTATCGCTTTATCTCTACTAATAGCTGAGATAATTTTCAAAATTTTTGATCAGAGTGATAGAAAATTCAATATATTAAATTACCAACAGAGCTATAAAATAAAAAATAAATTATGCATACGTAGTTCTGGAGACCTACGTATAACACCAGTAAAATTTTTATCACTTTATCTCTACTAATAGCTGAGATAATTTTCAAAATTTTTGATCAGAGTGATAGAAAATTCAATATATTAAATTACGAACAGAGCTATAAAATAAAAAATAAATTATGCATACGTAGTTCTGGAGACCTACGTATAACACCAGTAAAATTTTTATCGCTTTATCTCTACTAATAGCTGAGATAATTTTCAAAATTTTTGATCAGAGTGATAGAAAATTCAATATATTTGATTACAAACAGAGCTATAAAATGAAAAATAAATTATGTATACGTAGTTCTAGAGACATACGTATAACACCAGTAAAATTTTTATCGCTTTATCTCTACTAATAGCTGAAATAATTTTCAAAATTTTTGATCAGAGTGATAGAAAATTCAATATATGAAATTACGAAAAGAGCTATAAAATGAATAATAAATTATGTAAACGTAGTTCTGGAGACCTACGTATAACACCAGTAAAATTTTTATCGCTTTATCTCTACTAATAGCTGAGAAAATTTTCAAAATTTTTGATCAGAGTGATAGAAAATTCAATATATTAAATTAAGAACAGAGCTATAAAATGAAAAATAAATTATGTATACGTAGTTCTGGAAACCTACGTATAACACCAGTAAAATTTTTATCGCTTTATCTCTACTAATAGCTGAGATAATTTTCAAAACTTTTGATCAGAGTGATAGAAAATTCAATATATTAAATTACGAACAGAGCTATAAAATAAAAAATAAATTATGCCTACGTAGTTCTGAAGACCTACGTATAACACCAGTAAAAATTTTATTGCTTTATCTCTACTAATAGCTGAGATAATTTTATCAGAGTGATAGAAAATTCAATATATTATATTACGAACAGAGTTATAAAATGAAAAATAAATTATGCATACGTAGTTCTGGAGACCTACGTATAACACCAGTAAAATTTTTATTGCTTTATCTCTACTAATAGCTGAGATAATTTTGAAAATTTTTGATCAGAGTGATAGAAAATTCAATATATTAAATTAAGAACAGAGCTATAAAATGAAAAATAAATTATGTATACGTAGTTCTGGAAACCTACGTATAACACCAGTAAAATTTTTATCGCTTTATCTCTACTAATAGCTGAGCTATAAAATGAAAAATAAATTACGCCTACGTAGTTCTGAAGACCTACGTATAACACCAGTAAAAATTTTATCGCTTTATCTCTACTAATAGCTGAGATAATTTTCAAAATTTTTGATCAGAGTGATAGAAAATTCAATATATTATATTACGAACAGAGCTATAAAATGAAAAATAAATTATGTATACGTAGTTCTGGAAACCTACGTATAACACCAGTAAAATTTTTATTGCTTTATCTCTACTAATAGCTGAGATAATTTTGAAAATTTTTGATTAGAGTGATAGAAAATTCAATATATTAAATTAAGAACAGAGCTATAAAATGAAAAATAAATTATGTATACGTAGTTCTGGAAACCTACGTATAACACCAGTAAAATTTTTATCGCTTTATCTCTACTAATAGCTGAAATAATTTTCAAAACTTTTGATCAGAGTGATAGAAAATTCAATATATTAAATTACGAACAGAGCATTAAAATGAAAAATAAATTATGCCTACGTAGTTCTGAAGACCTACGTATAACACCAGCAAAAATTTTATCGCTTTATCTCTACTAATAGCTGAGATAATTTTCAAAATTTTTGATCAGAGTGATAGAAAATTCAATATATTAAATTACGAACAGAGCTATAAAATGAAAAATAAATTATGTATACGTAGTTTTGGAGACCTACGTATAACACCAGTAAAATTTTTATCGCTTTATCTCTACTAATAGCTGAGATAATTTTTAAAATTTTTGATTAGAGTGATAGAAAATTCAATATATTAAATTACGAACAGAGCTATAAAATGAAAAATGAATTATGCATACGTAGTTCTGGAGACCTACGTATAACACCAATAAAAATTTTATCGCTTTATCTCTACTAATAGCTGAGAAAATTTTCAAAATTTTTGATCAGAGTGATAGAAAATTCAATATATTAAATTACGAACAAAGCTATAAAATAAAAAATAAATTATGTATACGTAGTTCTGAAGACCTACGTATAACACCAGTAAAAATTTTATCGCTTTATCTCTACTAATAGCTGAGATAATTTTCAAAATTTTTGATCAGAGTGATAGAAAATTTAATATATTATATTACGAACAGAGCTATAAAATAAAAAATAAATTATGTATACGTAGTTCTGGAGACCTACGTATAAAACCAGTAAAATTTTTATCTCTATATCTCTACTAATAGCTGAGATAATTTTCAAAACTTTTGATCATAGTGATAGAAAATTCAATATATTAAATTACGAACAGAGCTATAAAATAAAAAATAAATTATGCATACGTAGTTCTGGAGACCTACGTATAACACCAGTAAAATTTTTATAGCTTTATCTCTACTAATAGCTGAGATAATTTTCAAAATTTTTGAACAGAGTGATAGAAAATTCAATATATTAAATTACGAACAGAGCTATAAAATGAAAAATAAATTATGCATACGTAGTTCTGGAGACCTACGTATAACACCAGTAAAATTTTTATCGCTTTATCTCTACTAATAGCTGAGCTAATTTTGAAAAATTTTGATCAGATTGATAGAAAATTCAATACATTAAATTACGAACAAAGCTATAAAATGAAAAATAAATTATGCATACGTAGTTCTGGAGACCTACGTATAACACCAGTAAAATTTTTATCGTTTTATCTCTACTAATAGCTGAGATAATTTTGAAAATTTTTGATCAGAGTGATAGAAAATTCAATATATTAAATTACGAACAGAACTATAAAATAAAAAATAAATTATGTATACGTAGTTCTGGAGACTTACGTATAACACCAGTAAAATTTTTATTGCTTTATGTCTACTAATAGCTGAGATAATTTTGAAAATTTTTGATCAGAGTGATAGAAAATTCAATATATTAAATTACGAACAGAGCTATAAAATGAAAAATAAACTATGTATACGTAGTTCTGAAGACCTACGTATAACACCAGTAAAATTTTTATCCCTTTATCTTTACTAATAGCTGAGATAATTTTCAAAATTTTTGATCAGAGTGATAGAAAATTCAATATATTAAATTACGAACAAAACTATAAAATGAAAAATAAATTATGTATACGTAGTTCTGGAGACCTACGTATAACACCAATAAAATTTTTATCGCTTTATCTCTACTAATAGCTGAGATAATTTTGAAAATTTTTGATCAGAGTGATAGAAAATTCAATACATTAAATTACGAACAGAGCTATAAAATGAAAAATAAATTATGCATACGTAGTTCTGGAGACCTACGTATAACACCAGTAAAATTTTTATCGCTTTGTCTCTACTAATGGCCGAGATAATTTTCAAAATTTTTGATCAGAGTGATAGAAAATTCAATATATTAAATTACGAACAGAACTATAAAATAAAAAATAAATTATGTATACGTAGTTCTGGAGACCTACGTATAACACCAGTAAAATTTTTATTGCTTTATCTCTACTAGTAGCTGAGATAATTTTGAAAATTTTTGATCAGAGTGATAGAAAATTCAATATATTAAATTACAAACAGAGCTATAAAATAAAAAATAAATTATGTATACGTAGTTTTGAAGACCTACGTATAACACCAGTAAAATTTTTATCGCTTTATCTCTACTAATAGCTGAGATAGTTTTCAAAATTTTTGATCAGAGTGATAGAAAATTCAATATATTAAATTACGAACAGAGCTATAAAATGAATAATAATTTATGTATACGTAGTTCTGGGGACCTACGTATAACACCAGTAAAAGTTTTATCGCTTTATCTCTACTAATAGCTGAGATAATTTTCAAAATTTTTGATCAGAGTGATAGAAAATTCAATATATTAAATTACGAACAGAGCTATAAAATGAAAAATAAATTCTGTATACGTAGTTTTGGAGACCTAGGTATAACACCAGTAAAATTTTTATTGCTTTATGTCTACTAATAGCTGAGATAATTTTGAAAATTTTTGATCAGAGTGATAGAAAATTCAATATATTAAATTACGAACAAAGCTATAAAATGAAAAATAAACTATGTATACGTAGTTCTGAAGACCTACGTATAACACCAGTAAAATTTTTATCGCTTTATCTCTACTAATAGCTGAGATAATTTTCAAAATTTTTGATCAGAGTGATAGAAAATTCAATATATTAAATTACGAACAAAGCTATAAAATGAAAAATAAATTATGTATACGTAGTTCTGGAGACCTACGTATAACACCAATAAAATTTTTATCGCTTTATCTCTACTAATAGCTGAGATAATTTTGAAAATTTTTGATCAGATTGATAGAAAATTCAATACATTAAATTACGAACAAAGCTATAAAATGAAAAATAAATTATGCATACGTAGTTCTGGAGACCTACGTATAATACCAGTAAAATTTTTATCGCTTTATCTCTACTAATAGCTGAGATAATTTTGAAAATTTTTGATCAGAGTGATAGAAAATTCAATATATTAAATTACGAACAGAACTATAAAATAAAAAATAAATTATGTATACGTAGTTCTGGAGACTTACGTATACCACCAGTAAAATTTTTATTGCTTTATGTCTACTAATAGCTGAGATAATTTTGAAAATTTTTGATCAGAGTGATAGAAAATTCAATATATTAAATTACGAACAAAGCTATAAAATGAAAAATAAACTATGTATACGTAGTTCTGAAGACCTACGTATAACACCAGTAAAATTTTTATCGCTTTATCTCTACTAATAGCTGAGATAATTTTCAAAATTTTTGATCAGAGTGATAGAAAATTCAATATATTAAATTACGAACAAAGCTATAAAATGAAAAATAAATTATGTATACGTAGTTCTGGAGACCTACGTATAACACCAATAAAATTTTTATCGCTTTATCTTTACTAATAGCTGAGATAATTTTGAAAATTTTTGATCAGATTGATAGAAAATTCAATACATTAAATTACGAACAAAGCTATAAAATGAAAAATAAATTATGCATACGTAGTTCTGGAGACCTACGTATAACACCAGTAAAATTTTTATCGCTTTATCTCTACTAATAGCTGAGATAATTTTGAAAATTTTTGATCAGAGTGATAGAAAATTCAATATATTAAATTACGAACAGAACTATAAAATAAAAAATAAATTATGTATACGTAGTTCTGGAGACTTACGTATACCACCAGTAAAATTTTTATTGCTTTATGTCTACTAATAGCTGAGATAATTTTGAAAAGTTTTGATCAGAGTGATAGAAAATTCAATATATTAAATTACGAACAGAGCTATAAAATGAAAAATAAATTCTGTATACGTAGTTTTGAAGACCTACGTATAACACCAGTAAAATTTTTATCGATTTATCTCTACTAATAGCTGAGATAATTTTCAAAATTTTTGATCAGAGTGATAGAAAATTCAATATATTAAATTACGAACAGAGCTATAAAATGAAAAATAAATTCTGTATACGTAGTTCTGGAGACCTACGTATAACACCAGTAACAATTTTATCGCTTTATCTCTACTAATAGCTGAGATAATTTTGAAAATTTTTGATCAGAGTGATAGAAAATTCAATACATTAAATTACAAACAGAGCTATAAAATGAAAAATAAATTATGCATACGTAGTTCTGGAGACCTACGTATAACACCAGTAAAATTTTTATCGCTTTGTCTCTACTAATGGCCGAGATAATTTTCAAAATTTTTGATCAGAGTGATAGAAAATTCAATATATTAAATTACGAACAGAACTATAAAATAAAAAATAAATTATGTATACGTAGTTCTGGAGACCTACGTATAACACCAGTAAAATTTTTATTGCTTTATCTCTACTAGTAGCTGAGATAATTTTGAAAATTTTTGATCAGAGTGATAGAAAATTCAATATATTAAATTACAAACAGAGCTATAAAATAAAAAATAAATTATGTATACGTAGTTTTGAAGACCTACGTATAACACCAGTAAAATTTTTATCGCTTTATCTCTACTAATAGCTGAGATAATTTTCAAAATTTTTGATCAGAGTGATAGAAAATTCAATATATTAAATTACGAACAGAGCTATAAAATGAATAATAATTTATGTATACGTAGTTCTGGGGACCTACGTATAACACCAGTAAAAGTTTTATCGCTTTATCTCTACTAATAGCTGAGATAATTTTCAAAATTTTTGATCAGAGTGATAGAAAATTCAATATATTAAATTACGAACAGAGCTATAAAATGAAAAATAAATTCTGTATACGTAGTTTTGGAGACCTAGGTATAACACCAGTAAAATTTTTATTGCTTTATGTCTACTAATAGCTGAGATAATTTTGAAAATTTTTGATCAGAGTGATAAAAAATTCAATATATTAAATTACGAACAAAGCTATAAAATGAAAAATAAACTATGTATACGTAGTTCTGAAGACCTACGTATAACACCAGTAAAATTTTTATCGCTTTATCTCTACTAATAGCTGAGATAATTTTCAAAATTTTTGATCAGAGTGATAGAAAATTCAATATATTAAATTACGAACAAAGCTATAAAATGAAAAATAAATTATGTATACGTAGTTCTGGAGACCTACGTATAACACCAATAAAATTTTTATCGCTTTATCTCTACTAATAGCTGAGATAATTTTGAAAATTTTTGATCAGATTGATAGAAAATTCAATACATTAAATTACGAACAAAGCTATAAAATGAAAAATAAATTATGCATACGTAGTTCTGGAGACCTACGTATAATACCAGTAAAATTTTTATCGCTTTATCTCTACTAATAGCTGAGATAATTTTGAAAATTTTTGATCAGAGTGATAGAAAATTCAATATATTAAATTACGAACAGAACTATAAAATAAAAAATAAATTATGTATACGTAGTTCTGGAGACTTACGTATACCACCAGTAAAATTTTTATTGCTTTATGTCTACTAATAGCTGAGATAATTTTGAAAATTTTTGATCAGAGTGATAGAAAATTCAATATATTAAATTACGAACAAAGCTATAAAATGAAAAATAAACTATGTATACGTAGTTCTGAAGACCTACGTATAACACCAGTAAAATTTTTATCGCTTTATCTCTACTAATAGCTGAGATAATTTTCAAAATTTTTGATCAGAGTGATAGAAAATTCAATATATTAAATTACGAACAAAGCTATAAAATGAAAAATAAATTATGTATACGTAGTTCTGGAGACCTACGTATAACACCAATAAAATTTTTATCGCTTTATCTTTACTAATAGCTGAGATAATTTTGAAAATTTTTGATCAGATTGATAGAAAATTCAATACATTAAATTACGAACAAAGCTATAAAATGAAAAATAAATTATGCATACGTAGTTCTGGAGACCTACGTATAACACCAGTAAAATTTTTATCGCTTTATCTCTACTAATAGCTGAGATAATTTTGAAAATTTTTGATCAGAGTGATAGAAAATTCAATATATTAAATTACGAACAGAACTATAAAATAAAAAATAAATTATGTATACGTAGTTCTGGAGACTTACGTATACCACCAGTAAAATTTTTATTGCTTTATGTCTACTAATAGCTGAGATAATTTTGAAAAGTTTTGATCAGAGTGATAGAAAATTCAATATATTAAATTACGAACAGAGCTATAAAATGAAAAATAAATTCTGTATACGTAGTTTTGAAGACCTACGTATAACACCAGTAAAATTTTTATCGATTTATCTCTACTAATAGCTGAGATAATTTTCAAAATTTTTGATCAGAGTGATAGAAAATTCAATATATTAAATTACGAACAGAACTATAAAATAAAAAATAAATTATGTATACGTAGTTCTGGAGACTTACGTATAACACCAGTAAAATTTTTATTGCTTTATGTCTACTAATAGCTGAGATAATTTTGAAAAGTTTTGATCAGAGTGATAGAAAATTCAATATATTAAATTACGAACAGAGCTATAAAATGAAAAATAAACTATGTATACGTAGTTCTGAAGACCTACGTATAACACCAGTAAAATTTTTATCCCTTTATCTTTACTAATAGCTGAGATAATTTTCAAAATTTTTGATCAGAGTGATAGAAAATTCAATATATTAAATTACGAACAGAACTATAAAATGAAAAATAAATTATGCATACGTAGTTCTGGAGACCTACGTATAACACCAGTAAAATTTTTATCGTTTTATCTCTACTAATAGCTGAGATAATTTTGAAAATTTTTGATCAGAGTGATAGAAAATTCAATATATTAAATTACGAACAGAACTATAAAATAAAAAATAAATTATGTATACGTAGTTCTGGAGACTTACGTATAACACCAGTAAAATTTTTATTGCTTTATGTCTACTAATAGCTGAGATAATTTTGAAAATTTTTGATCAGAGTGATAGAAAATTCAATATATTAAATTACGAACAGAGCTATAAAATGAAAAATAAACTATGTATACGTAGTTCTGAAGACCTACGTATAACACCAGTAAAATTTTTATCCCTTTATCTTTACTAATAGCTGAGATAATTTTCAAAATTTTTGATCAGAGTGATAGAAAATTCAATATATTAAATTACGAACAAAACTATAAAATGAAAAATAAATTATGTATGCGTAGTTCTGGAGACCTACGTATAACACCAATAAAATTTTTATCGCTTTATCTCTACTAATAGCTGAGATAATTTTGAAAATTTTTGATCAGAGTGATAGAAAATTCAATACATTAAATTACGAACAGAGCTATAAAATGAAAAATAAATTATGCATACGTAGTTCTGGAGACCTACGTATAACACCAGTAAAATTTTTATCGCTTTGTCTCTACTAATGGCCGAGATAATTTTCAAAATTTTTGATCAGAGTGATAGAAAATTCAATATATTAAATTACGAACAGAACTATAAAATAAAAAATAAATTATGTATACGTAGTTCTGGAGACCTACGTATAACACCAGTAAAATTTTTATTGCTTTATCTCTACTAGTAGCTGAGATAATTTTGAAAATTTTTGATCAGAGTGATAGAAAATTCAATATATTAAATTACAAACAGAGCTATAAAATAAAAAATAAATTATGTATACGTAGTTTTGAAGACCTACGTATAACACCAGTAAAATTTTTATCGCTTTATCTCTACTAATAGCTGAGATAATTTTCAAAATTTTTGATCAGAGTGATAGAAAATTCAATATATTAAATTACGAACAGAGCTATAAAATGAATAATAATTTATGTATACGTAGTTCTGGGGACCTACGTATAACACCAGTAAAAGTTTTATCGCTTTATCTCTACTAATAGCTGAGATAATTTTCAAAATTTTTGATCAGAGTGATAGAAAATTCAATATATTAAATTACGAACAGAGCTATAAAATGAAAAATAAATTCTGTATACGTAGTTTTGGAGACCTAGGTATAACACCAGTAAAATTTTTATTGCTTTATGTCTACTAATAGCTGAGATAATTTTGAAAATTTTTGATCAGAGTGATAGAAAATTCAATACATTAAATTACGAACAAAGCTATAAAATGAAAAATAAACTATGTATACGTAGTTCTGAAGACCTACGTATAACACCAGTAAAATTTTTATCGCTTTATCTCTACTAATAGCTGAGATAATTTTCAAAATTTTTGATCAGAGTGATAGAAAATTCAATATATTAAATTACGAACAAAGCTATAAAATGAAAAATAAATTATGTATACGTAGTTCTGGAGACCTACGTATAATACCAGTAAAATTTTTATCGCTTTATCTCTACTAATAGCTGAGATAATTTTGAAAATTTTTGATCAGAGTGATAGAAATTTCAATATATTAAATTACGAACAGAACTATAAAATAAAAAATAAATTATGTATACGTAGTTCTGGAGACTTACGTATACCACCAGTAAAATTTTTATTGCTTTATGTCTACTAATAGCTGAGATAATTTTGAAAAGTTTTGATCAGAGTGATAGAAAATTCAATATATTAAATTACGAACAGAGCTATAAAATGAAAAATAAATTCTGTATACGTAGTTTTGAAGACCTACGTATAACACCAGTAAAATTTTTATCGATTTATCTCTACTAATAGCTGAGATAATTTTCAAAATTTTTGATCAGAGTGATAGAAAATTCAATATATTAAATTACGAACAGAGCTATAAAATGAAAAATAAACTATGTATACGTAGTTCTGAAGACCTACGTATAACACCAGTAAAATTTTTATCCCTTTATCTTTACTAATAGCTGAGATAATTTTCAAAATTTTTGATCAGAGTGATAGAAAATTCAATATATTAAATTACGAACAGAACTATAAAATGAAAAATAAATTATGCATACGTAGTTCTGGAGACCTACGTATAACACCAGTAAAATTTTTATCGTTTTATCTCTACTAATAGCTGAGATAATTTTGAAAATTTTTGATCAGAGTGATAGAAAATTCAATATATTAAATTACGAACAGAACTATAAAATAAAAAATAAATTATGTATACGTAGTTCTGGAGACTTACGTATAACACCAGTAAAATTTTTATTGCTTTATGTCTACTAATAGCTGAGATAATTTTGAAAATTTTTGATCAGAGTGATAGAAAATTCAATATATTAAATTACGAACAGAGCTATAAAATGAAAAATAAACTATGTATACGTAGTTCTGAAGACCTACGTATAACACCAGTAAAATTTTTATCCCTTTATCTTTACTAATAGCTGAGATAATTTTCAAAATTTTTGATCAGAGTGATAGAAAATTCAATATATTAAATTACGAACAAAACTATAAAATGAAAAATAAATTATGTATACGTAGTTCTGGAGACCTACGTATAACACCAATAAAATTTTTATCGCTTTATCTCTACTAATAGCTGAGATAATTTTGAAAATTTTTGATCAGAGTGATAGAAAATTCAATACATTAAATTACGAACAGAGCTATAAAATGAAAAATAAATTATGCATACGTAGTTCTGGAGACCTACGTATAACACCAGTAAAATTTTTATCGCTTTGTCTCTACTAATGGCCGAGATAATTTTCAAAATTTTTGATCAGAGTGATAGAAAATTCAATATATTAAATTACGAACAGAACTATAAAATAAAAAATAAATTATGTATACGTAGTTCTGGAGACCTACGTATAACACCAGTAAAATTTTTATTGCTTTATCTCTACTAGTAGCTGAGATAATTTTGAAAATTTTTGATCAGAGTGATAGAAAATTCAATATATTAAATTACAAACAGAGCTATAAAATAAAAAATAAATTATGTATACGTAGTTTTGAAGACCTACGTATAACACCAGTAAAATTTTTATCGCTTTATCTCTACTAATAGCTGAGATAATTTTCAAAATTTTTGATCAGAGTGATAGAAAATTCAATATATTAAATTACGAACAGAGCTATAAAATGAATAATAATTTATGTATACGTAGTTCTGGGGACCTACGTATAACACCAGTAAAAGTTTTATCGCTTTATCTCTACTAATAGCTGAGATAATTTTCAAAATTTTTGATCAGAGTGATAGAAAATTCAATATATTAAATTACGAACAGAGCTATAAAATGAAAAATAAATTCTGTATACGTAGTTTTGGAGACCTAGGTATAACACCAGTAAAATTTTTATTGCTTTATGTCTACTAATAGCTGAGATAATTTTGAAAATTTTTGATCAGAGTGATAGAAAATTCAATACATTAAATTACGAACAAAGCTATAAAATGAAAAATAAACTATGTATACGTAGTTCTGAAGACCTACGTATAACACCAGTAAAATTTTTATCGCTTTATCTCTACTAATAGCTGAGATAATTTTCAAAATTTTTGATCAGAGTGATAGAAAATTCAATATATTAAATTACGAACAAAGCTATAAAATGAAAAATAAATTATGTATACGTAGTTCTGGAGACCTACGTATAATACCAGTAAAATTTTTATCGCTTTATCTCTACTAATAGCTGAGATAATTTTGAAAATTTTTGATCAGAGTGATAGAAAATTCAATATATTAAATTACGAACAGAACTATAAAATAAAAAATAAATTATGTATACGTAGTTCTGGAGACTTACGTATACCACCAGTAAAATTTTTATTGCTTTATGTCTACTAATAGCTGAGATAATTTTGAAAATTTTTGATCAGAGTGATAGAAAATTCAATATATTAAATTACGAACAAAGCTATAAAATGAAAAATAAACTATGTATACGTAGTTCTGAAGACCTACGTATAACACCAGTAAAATTTTTATCGCTTTATCTCTACTAATAGCTGAGATAATTTTCAAAATTTTTGATCAGAGTGATAGAAAATTCAATATATTAAATTACGAACAAAGCTATAAAATGAAAAATAAATTATGTATACGTAGTTCTGGAGACCTACGTATAACACCAATAAAATTTTTATCGCTTTATCTTTACTAATAGCTGAGATAATTTTGAAAATTTTTGATCAGATTGATAGAAAATTCAATACATTAAATTACGAACAAAGCTATAAAATGAAAAATAAATTATGCATACGTAGTTCTGGAGACCTACGTATAACACCAGTAAAATTTTTATCGCTTTATCTCTACTAATAGCTGAGATAATTTTGAAAATTTTTGATCAGAGTGATAGAAAATTCAATATATTAAATTACGAACAGAACTATAAAATAAAAAATAAATTATGTATACGTAGTTCTGGAGACTTACGTATACCACCAGTAAAATTTTTATTGCTTTATGTCTACTAATAGCTGAGATAATTTTGAAAAGTTTTGATCAGAGTGATAGAAAATTCAATATATTAAATTACGAACAGAGCTATAAAATGAAAAATAAATTCTGTATACGTAGTTTTGAAGACCTACGTATAACACCAGTAAAATTTTTATCGATTTATCTCTACTAATAGCTGAGATAATTTTCAAAATTTTTGATCAGAGTGATAGAAAATTCAATATATTAAATTACGAACAGAGCTATAAAATGAAAAATAAATTCTGTATACGTAGTTCTGGAGACCTACGTATAACACCAGTAACAATTTTATCGCTTTATCTCTACTAATAGCTGAGATAATTTTGAAAATTTTTGATCAGAGTGATAGAAAATTCAATACATTAAATTACAAACAGAGCTATAAAATGAAAAATAAATTATGCATACGTAGTTCTGGAGACCTACGTATAACACCAGTAAAATTTTTATCGCTTTGTCTCTACTAATGGCCGAGATAATTTTCAAAATTTTTGATCAGAGTGATAGAAAATTCAATATATTAAATTACGAACAGAACTATAAAATAAAAAATAAATTATGTATACGTAGTTCTGGAGACCTACGTATAACACCAGTAAAATTTTTATTGCTTTATCTCTACTAGTAGCTGAGATAATTTTGAAAATTTTTGATCAGAGTGATAGAAAATTCAATATATTAAATTACAAACAGAGCTATAAAATAAAAAATAAATTATGTATACGTAGTTTTGAAGACCTACGTATAACACCAGTAAAATTTTTATCGCTTTATCTCTACTAATAGCTGAGATAATTTTCAAAATTTTTGATCAGAGTGATAGAAAATTCAATATATTAAATTACGAACAGAGCTATAAAATGAATAATAATTTATGTATACGTAGTTCTGGGGACCTACGTATAACACCAGTAAAAGTTTTATCGCTTTATCTCTACTAATAGCTGAGATAATTTTCAAAATTTTTGATCAGAGTGATAGAAAATTCAATATATTAAATTACGAACAGAGCTATAAAATGAAAAATAAATTCTGTATACGTAGTTTTGGAGACCTAGGTATAACACCAGTAAAATTTTTATTGCTTTATGTCTACTAATAGCTGAGATAATTTTGAAAATTTTTGATCAGAGTGATAGAAAATTCAATATATTAAATTACGAACAAAGCTATAAAATGAAAAATAAACTATGTATACGTAGTTCTGAAGACCTACGTATAACACCAGTAAAATTTTTATCGCTTTATCTCTACTAATAGCTGAGATAATTTTCAAAATTTTTGATCAGAGTGATAGAAAATTCAATATATTAAATTACGAACAAAGCTATAAAATGAAAAATAAATTATGTATACGTAGTTCTGGAGACCTACGTATAACACCAATAAAATTTTTATCGCTTTATCTCTACTAATAGCTGAGATAATTTTGAAAATTTTTGATCAGATTGATAGAAAATTCAATACATTAAATTACGAACAAAGCTATAAAATGAAAAATAAATTATGCATACGTAGTTCTGGAGACCTACGTATAATACCAGTAAAATTTTTATCGCTTTATCTCTACTAATAGCTGAGATAATTTTGAAAATTTTTGATCAGAGTGATAGAAAATTCAATATATTAAATTACGAACAGAACTATAAAATAAAAAATAAATTATGTATACGTAGTTCTGGAGACTTACGTATACCACCAGTAAAATTTTTATTGCTTTATGTCTACTAATAGCTGAGATAATTTTGAAAATTTTTGATCAGAGTGATAGAAAATTCAATATATTAAATTACGAACAAAGCTATAAAATGAAAAATAAACTATGTATACGTAGTTCTGAAGACCTACGTATAACACCAGTAAAATTTTTATCGCTTTATCTCTACTAATAGCTGAGATAATTTTCAAAATTTTTGATCAGAGTGATAGAAAATTCAATATATTAAATTACGAACAAAGCTATAAAATGAAAAATAAATTATGTATACGTAGTTCTGGAGACCTACGTATAACACCAATAAAATTTTTATCGCTTTATCTTTACTAATAGCTGAGATAATTTTGAAAATTTTTGATCAGATTGATAGAAAATTCAATACATTAAATTACGAACAAAGCTATAAAATGAAAAATAAATTATGCATACGTAGTTCTGGAGACCTACGTATAACACCAGTAAAATTTTTATCGCTTTATCTCTACTAATAGCTGAGATAATTTTGAAAATTTTTGATCAGAGTGATAGAAAATTCAATATATTAAATTACGAACAGAACTATAAAATAAAAAATAAATTATGTATACGTAGTTCTGGAGACTTACGTATACCACCAGTAAAATTTTTATTGCTTTATGTCTACTAATAGCTGAGATAATTTTGAAAAGTTTTGATCAGAGTGATAGAAAATTCAATATATTAAATTACGAACAGAGCTATAAAATGAAAAATAAATTCTGTATACGTAGTTTTGAAGACCTACGTATAACACCAGTAAAATTTTTATCGATTTATCTCTACTAATAGCTGAGATAATTTTCAAAATTTTTGATCAGAGTGATAGAAAATTCAATATATTAAATTACGAACAGAGCTATAAAATGAAAAATAAATTCTGTATACGTAGTTCTGGAGACCTACGTATAACACCAGTAACAATTTTATCGCTTTATCTCTACTAATAGCTGAGATAATTTTCAAAATTTTTGATCAGAGTGATAGAAAATTCAATATATTAAATTACGAACAGAGCTATAAAATGAAAAATAAACTATGTATACGTAGTTCTGAAGACCTACGTATAACACGAGTAAAATTTTTATCGCTTTATCTCTACTAATAGCTGAGATAATTTTCAAAATTTTTGATCAGAGTGATACAAAATTCAATATATTAAATTACGAACAAAGCTATAAAATGAAAAATAAATTATGTATACGTAGTTCTGGAGACCTACGTATAACACCAATAAAATTTTTATCGCTTTATCTCTACTAATAGCTGAGATAATTTTGAAAATTTGTGATCAGATTGATAGAAAATTCAATACATTAAATTACGAACAAAGCTATAACATGAAAAATAAATTATGCATACGTAGTTCTGGAGACCTACGTATAACACCAGTAAAATTTTTATCGCTTTATCTCTACTAATAGCTGAGATAATTTTGAAAATTTTTGTTCAGAGTGATAGAAAATTCAATATATTAAATTACGAACAGAACTATAAAATAAAAAATAAATTATGTATACGTAGTTCTGGAGACTTACGTATAACACCAGTAAAATTTTTATTGCTTTATGTCTACTAATAGCTGAGATAATTTTGAAAAGTTTTGATCAGAGTGAAAGAAAATTCAATATATTAATTTACGAAACGAGCTATAAAATGAAAAATAAACTATGTATACGTAGTTCTGAAGACCTACGTATAACACCAGTAAAATTTTTATCCCTTTATCTCTACTAATAGCTGAGATAATTTTCAAAATTTTTGATCAGAGTGATAGAAATTTCAATATATTAAATTACGAACAGAGCTATAAAATGAATAATAATTTATGTATACGTAGTTCTGGGGACCTACGTATAACACCAGTAAAAGTTTTATCGCTTTATCTCTACTAATAGCTGAGATAATTTTCAAAATTTTTGATCAGAGTGATAGAAAATTCAATATATTAAATTACGAACAGAGCTATAAAATGAAAAATAAATTCTGTATACGTAGTTTTGGAGACCTACGTATAACACCAGTAAAATTTTTATCGATTTATCTCTACTAATAGCTGAGATAATTTTCAAAATTTTTGATCAGAGTGATAGAAAATTCAATATATTAAATTACGAACAGAGCTATAAAATGAAAAATAAATTATGCATACGTAGTTCTGAAGACCTACGTATAACACCAGTAACAATTTTATCGCTTTATCTCTACTAATAGCTGAGATAATTTTCAAAATTTTTGATCAGAGTGATAGAAAATTCAATATATTAAATTACGAACAAAGCTATAAAATGAAAAATAAATTATGTATACGTAGTTCTGGAGACCTACGTATAACACCAATAAAATTTTTATCGCTTTATCTTTACTAATAGCTGAGATAATTTTGAAAATTTTTGATCAGATTGATAGAAAATTCAATACATTAAATTACGAACAAAGCTATAAAATGAAAAATAAATTATGCATACGTAGTTCTGGAGACCTACGTATAACACCAGTAAAATTTTTATCGCTTTATCTCTACTAATAGCTGAGATAATTTTGAAAATTTTTGATCAGAGTGATAGAAAATTCAATATATTAAATTACGAACAGAACTATAAAATAAAAAATAAATTATGTATACGTAGTTCTGGAGACTTACGTATACCACCAGTAAAATTTTTATTGCTTTATGTCTACTAATAGCTGAGATAATTTTGAAAAGTTTTGATCAGAGTGATAGAAAATTCAATATATTAAATTACGAACAGAGCTATAAAATGAAAAATAAATTCTGTATACGTAGTTTTGAAGACCTACGTATAACACCAGTAAAATTTTTATCGATTTATCTCTACTAATAGCTGAGATAATTTTCAAAATTTTTGATCAGAGTGATAGAAAATTCAATATATTAAATTACGAACAGAGCTATAAAATGAAAAATAAATTCTGTATACGTAGTTCTGGAGACCTACGTATAACACCAGTAACAATTTTATCGCTTTATCTCTACTAATAGCTGAGATAATTTTCAAAATTTTTGATCAGAGTGATAGAAAATTCAATATATTAAATTACGAACAGAGCTATAAAATGAAAAATAAACTATGTATACGTAGTTCTGAAGACCTACGTATAACACGAGTAAAATTTTTATCGCTTTATCTCTACTAATAGCTGAGATAATTTTCAAAATTTTTGATCAGAGTGATACAAAATTCAATATATTAAATTACGAACAAAGCTATAAAATGAAAAATAAATTATGTATACGTAGTTCTGGAGACCTACGTATAACACCAATAAAATTTTTATCGCTTTATCTCTACTAATAGCTGAGATAATTTTGAAAATTTGTGATCAGATTGATAGAAAATTCAATACATTAAATTACGAACAAAGCTATAACATGAAAAATAAATTATGCATACGTAGTTCTGGAGACCTACGTATAACACCAGTAAAATTTTTATCGCTTTATCTCTACTAATAGCTGAGATAATTTTGAAAATTTTTGTTCAGAGTGATAGAAAATTCAATATATTAAATTACGAACAGAACTATAAAATAAAAAATAAATTATGTATACGTAGTTCTGGGGACTTACGTATAACACCAGTAAAATTTTTATTGCTTTATGTCTACTAATAGCTGAGATAATTTTGAAAAGTTTTGATCAGAGTGAAAGAAAATTCAATATATTAATTTACGAAACGAGCTATAAAATGAAAAATAAACTATGTATACGTAGTTCTGAAGACCTACGTATAACACCAGTAAAATTTTTATCCCTTTATCTCTACTAATAGCTGAGATAATTTTCAAAATTTTTGATCAGAGTGATAGAAATTTCAATATATTAAATTACGAACAGAGCTATAAAATGAATAATAATTTATGTATACGTAGTTCTGGGGACCTACGTATAACACCAGTAAAAGTTTTATCGCTTTATCTCTACTAATAGCTGAGATAATTTTCAAAATTTTTGATCAGAGTGATAGAAAATTCAATATATTAAATTACGAACAGAGCTATAAAATGAAAAATAAATTCTGTATACGTAGTTTTGGAGACCTACGTATAACACCAGTAAAATTTTTATCGATTTATCTCTACTAATAGCTGAGATAATTTTCAAAATTTTTGATCAGAGTGATAGAAAATTCAATATATTAAATTACGAACAGAGCTATAAAATGAAAAATAAATTCTGTATACGTAGTTCTGAAGACCTACGTATAACACCAGTAACAATTTTATCGCTTTATCTCTACTAATAGCTGAGATAATTTTCAAAATTTTTGATCAGAGTGATAGAAAATTCAATATATTAAATTACGAACAAAGCTATAAAATGAAAAATAAATTATGCATACGTAGTTCTGGAGACCTACGTATAACACCAGTAAAATTTTTATCGCTTTATCTCTACTAATAGCTGAGATAATTTTCAAAATTTTTGATCAGAGTGATTGAAAATTCAATATATTAAATTACGAACAGAGCTATAAAATAAAAAATAAATTATGTATACGTAGTTCTGGAGACCTACGTATAACGCCAGTAAAATTTTTATCGCTTTATCTCTACTAATAGCTGAGATAATTTTCAAAATTTTTGATCAGAGTGATAGAAAATTCAATATATTAAATTACGAACAGAGCTATAAAATGAATAATAATTTATGTATACGTAGCTTTGGGGACCTACGTATAACACCAATAAAATTTTTATCGCTTTATCTCTACTAATAGCTGAGATAATTTTCAAAATTTTTGATCAGAGTGATAGGAAATTCAATATATTAAATTACGAACAGAGCTATAAAATGAAAAATAAATTCTGTATACGTAGTTTTGGAGACCTACGTATAACACCAGTAAAATTTTTATCGATTTATCTCTACTAATAGCTGAGATAATTTTCAAAATTTTTGATCAGAGTGATAGAAAATTCAATATATTAAATTACGAACAGAGCTATAAAATGAAAAATAAATTCTGTATACGTAGTTCTGAAGACCTACGTATAACACCAGTAACAATTTTATCGCTTTATCTCTACTAATAGCTGAGATAATTTTCAAAATTTTTGATCAGAGTGATAGAAAATTCAATATATTAAATTACGAACAAAGCTATAAAATGAAAAATAAATTATGCATACGTAGTTCTGGAGACCTACGTATAACACAAGTAAAATTTTTATCGCTTTATCTCTACTAATGGCCGAGATAATTTTCAAAATTTTTGATCAGAGTGATAGAAAATTCAATATATTAAATTACGAACAGAGCTATAAAATGAAAAATAAATTATGCATACGTAGTTCTGGAGACCTACGTATAACACCAGTAAAATTTTTATTGCTTTATCTCTACTAATAGCTGAGATAATTTTGAAAATTTTTGATCAGAGTGATAGAAAATTCAATATATTAAATTACAAACAGAGCTATAAAATAAAAAATAAATTATGTATACGTAGTTCTGGAGACCTACGTATAACACTAGTAAAATTTTTATCGCTTTATCTCTACTAATAGCTGAGATAATTTTGAAAATTTTTGATCAGAGTGATAGAAAATTCAATATATTAAATTACGAACAGAGCTATAAAATGAAAAATAAATTATGCATACGTAGTTCTGGAGAGCTTCGTATAACACCAGTAAAATTTTTATCGCTTTATCTCTACTAATAGCTGAGATAATTTTGAAAATTTTTGATCAGAGTGATAGAAAATTCAATATATTAAATTACGAACAGAGCTATAAAATAAAAAATAAATTATGTATACGTAGTTCTAAAGACCTACGTATAACACCAGTAAAATTTTTATCGCTTTATCTCTACTAATAGCTGAGATAATTTTGAAAATTTTTGATCAGAGTGATAGAAAATTCAATAAATTAAATCACGAACAGAGCTATAAAATGAAAAATAAATTATGCATACGTAGTTCTGGAGAGCTTCGTATAACACCAGTAAAATTTTTATCGCTTTATCTCTACTAATAGCTGAGATAATTTTCAAAATTTTTGATCAGAGTGATAGAAAATTCAATATATTTAATTACAAACAGAGCTATAAAATGAAAAATAAATTATGTATACGTAGTTCTAAAGACCTACGTATAACACCAGTAAAATTTTTATCGCTTTATCTCTACTAATAGCTGAAATAATTTTCAAAATTTTTAATCAGAGTGATAGAAAATTCAATATATTAAATTACGAACAGAGCTACAAAATGAATAATAAATTATGTATACGTAGTTTTGGAGACCTACGTATAACACCAGTAAAATTTTTATTGCTTTATCTCTACTAATAGCTGAGATAATTTTGAAAATTTTTGATCAGAGTGATAGAAAATTCAATATATTAAATTACGAACAGAGCTATAAAATGAAAAATAATTTATGCATACGTAGTTCTGGAGACCTACGTATAACACCAGTAAAATTTTTATCGCTTTATCTCTACTAAGAGCTGAGATAATTTTGAAAATTTTTGATCAGAGTGATAGAAAATTCAATACATTAAATTACGAACAGAGCTATAAAATGAAAAATAAATTATGCATTCGTAGTTCTGGAGACCTACGTATAACACAAGTAAAATTTTTATCGCTTTATCTCTACTAATGGCCGAGATAATTTTCAAAATTTTTGATCAGAGTGATAGAAAATTCAATATATTAAATTACGAACAGAGCTATAAAATAAAAAATAAATTATGCATACGTAGTTCTGGAGACCTACGTATAACACCAGTAAAATTTTTATTGCTTTATCTCTACTAATAGCTGAGATAATTTTGAAAATTTTTGATCAGAGTGATAGAAAATTCAATATATTAAATTATAAACAGAGCTATAAAATAAAAAATAAATTATGTATACGTAGTTCTGGAGACCTACGTATAACACCAGTAAAATTTTTATCGCTTTATCTCTACTAATAGCTGAGATAATTTTGAAAATTTTTGATCAGAGTGATAGAAAATTCAATATATTAAATTACGAACAGAGCTATAAAATGAAAAATAAATTATGCATACGTAGTTCTGGAGAGCTTCGTATAACACCAGTAAAATTTTTATCGCTTTATCTCTACTAATAGCTGAGATAATTTTGAAAATTTTTGATCAGAGTGATAGAAAATTCAATATATTAAATTACGAACAGAGCTATAAAATAAAAAATAAATTATGTATACGTAGTTCTAAAGACCTACGTATAACACCAGTAAAATTTTTATCGCTTTATCTCTACTAATAGCTGAGATAATTTTGAAAATTTTTGATCAGAGTGATAGAAAATTCAATAAATTAAATCACGAACAGAGCTATAAAATGAAAAATAAATTATGCATACGTAGTTCTGGAGAGCTTCGTATAACACCAGTAAAATTTTTATCGCTTTATCTCTACTAATAGCTGAGATAATTTTCAAAATTTTTGATCAGAGTGATAGAAAATTCAATATATTTAATTACAAACAGAGCTATAAAATGAAAAATAAATTATGTATACGTAGTTCTAAAGACCTACGTATAACACCAGTAAAATTTTTATCGCTTTATCTCTACTAATAGCTGAAATAATTTTCAAAATTTTTGATCAGAGTGATAGAAAATTCAATATATTAAATTACGAACAGAGCTACAAAATGAATAATAAATTATGTATACGTAGTTTTGGAGACCTACGTATAACACCAGTAAAATTTTTATTGCTTTATCTCTACTAATAGCTGAGATAATTTTGAAAATTTTTGATCAGAGTGATAGAAAATTCAATATATTAAATTACGAACAGAGCTGTAAAATGAAAAATAAATTATGCATACGTAGTTCTGGAGACCTACGTATAACACCAGTAAAATTTTTATCGCTTTATCTCTACTAAGAGCTGAGATAATTTTCAAAATTTTTGAACAGAGTGATAGAAAATTCAATATATTAAATTACGAACAGAGCTATAAAATGAATAATAAATTATGTATACGTAGTTCTGGAGACCTACGTATAACACCAGTAAAAATTTTATCGCTTTATCTCTACTAATAGCTGCGATAATTTTCAAAATTTTTGATCAGAGTGATAGAAAATTCAATACATTAAATTACGAACAGAGCTATAAAATGAAAAATAAATTATGCATACGTAGTTCTGGAGACCTACGTATAACAACAGTAAAATTTTTATCGCTTTATCTCTACTAATGGCCGAGATAATTTTCAAAATTTTTGATCAGAGTGATATAAAATTTAATATATTAAATTACGAACAGAACTATAAAATAAAAAATAAATTATGTATACGTAGTTCTGGAGACCTACGTATAACACCAGTAAAATTTTTATTGCTTTATCTCTACTAATAGCTGAGATAATTTCCAAAATTTTTGATCAGAGTGATAGAAAATTCAATATATTTAATTACGAACAGAGCTATAAAATGAAAAATAAATTCTGTATACGTAGATTTTGAGACCTACGTATAACACCAATAAAATTTTTATCGCTTTATCTCTATTAATAGCTGAGATAATTTTGAAAATTTTTGATCAGAGTGATAGAAAATTCAATATATTAAATTACAAACAGAGCTATAAAATGAATAATAATTTATGTATACGTAGTTCTGGGGACCTACGTAGAACACCAGTAAAATTTTTATCGCTTTATCTCTACTAATAGCTGAGATAATTTTCAAAATTTTTGATCAGAGTGATAGAAAATTCAATATATTAAATTACGAACAGAGCTATAAAATAAAAAACAAATTATGCATACGTAGTTCTGGAGACCTACGTATAACACCAATAAAAATTTTATCGCTTTATCTCTACTAATAGCTGAGATAATTTTCAAAATTTTTGATCAGAGTGATAGAAAATTCAATATATTAAATTACGAACAGAGCTATAAAATGAAAAATAATTTATGTATACGTAGTTCTGGGGACCTACGTATAACACCAGTAAAATTTTTATCGCTTTATCTCTACTAATAGCTGAGATAATTTTCAAAATTTTTGATCAGAGTGATAGAAAATTCAATATATTAAATTACGAACAGAGCTATAAAATAAAAAATAAATTATGTATACTTAGTTCTGGAGACCTACGTATAACACCAGTAAAATTTTTATTGCTTTATCTCTACTAATAGCTGAGATAATTTTGAAAATTTTTGATCAGAGTGATAGAAAATTCAATATATTAAATTACGAACAGAGCTATATAATGAATAATAAATTATGTATACGTAGTTCTGGAGACCTACGTATAACACCAGTAAAATTTTTATCGCTTTATCTCTACTAAGAGCTGAGATAATTTTCAAAATTTTTGAACAGAGTGATAGAAAATTCAATATATTAAATTACGAACAGAGCTATAAAATGAAAAATAAATTATGCATACGTAGTTCTGGAGACCTACGTATAACACCAGTAAAAATTTTATCGCTTTATCTCTACTAATAGCTGAGATAATTTTCAAAATTTTTGATCAGAGTGATAGAAAATTCAATATATTAAATTACGAACAGAGCTATAAAATAAAAAATAAATTATGTATAGGTAGCTCCGCAGACCTACGTATAACACCAATAAAATTTTTATCGCTTTATCTCTACTAATAGCTGAGATAATTTTGAAAATTTTTGATCAGAGTGATAGAAAATTCAATACATTAAATTACGAACAGAGCAATAAAATGAAAAATAAATTATGCATACGTAGTTCTGGAGACCTACGTATAACACCAGTAAAATTTTTGTCGCTTTATCTCTACTAATAGCTGAGATAATTTTCAAAATTTTTGATCAGAGTGATAGAAAATTCAATATATTTAATTACAAACAGAGCTATAAAATGAAAAATAAATTATGTATACGTAGTTCTAAAGACCTACGTATAACACCAGTAAAATTTTTATCGCTTTATCTCTACTAATAGCTGAAATAATTTTCAAAATTTTTGATCAGAGTGATAGAAAATTCAATATATTAAATTACGAACAGAGCTACAAAATGAATAATAAATTATGTATACGTAGTTTTGGAGACCTACGTATAACACCAGTAAAATTTTTATTGCTTTATCTCTACTAATAGCTGAGATAATTTTGAAAATTTTTGATCAGAGTGATAGAAAATTCAATATATTAAATTACGAACAGAGCTATAAAATGAAAAATAAATTATGCATACGTAGTTCTGGAGACCTACGTATAACACCAGTAAAATTTTTATCGCTTTATCTCTACTAAGAGCTGAGATAATTTTCAAAATTTTTGAACAGAGTGATAGAAAATTCAATATATTAAATTACGAACAGAGCTATAAAATGAATAATAAATTATGTATACGTAGTTCTGGAGACCTACGTATAACACCAGTAAAAATTTTATCGCTTTATCTCTACTAATAGCTGCGATAATTTTCAAAATTTTTGATCAGAGTGATAGAAAATTCAATACATTAAATTACGAACAGAGCTATAAAATGAAAAATAAATTATGCATACGTAGTTCTGGAGACCTACGTATAACAACAGTAAAATTTTTATCGCTTTATCTCTACTAATGGCCGAGATAATTTTCAAAATTTTTGATCAGAGTGATATAAAATTTAATATATTAAATTACGAACAGAACTATAAAATAAAAAATAAATTATGTATACGTAGTTCTGGAGACCTACGTATAACACCAGTAAAATTTTTATTGCTTTATCTCTACTAATAGCTGAGATAATTTCCAAAATTTTTGATCAGAGTGATAGAAAATTCAATATATTTAATTACGAACAGAGCTATAAAATGAAAAATAAATTCTGTATACGTAGATTTTGAGACCTACGTATAACACCAATAAAATTTTTATCGCTTTATCTCTATTAATAGCTGAGATAATTTTGAAAATTTTTGATCAGAGTGATAGAAAATTCAATATATTAAATTACAAACAGAGCTATAAAATGAATAATAATTTATGTATACGTAGTTCTGGGGACCTACGTATAACACCAGTAAAATTTTTATCGCTTTATCTCTACTAATAGCTGAGATAATTTTCAAAATTTTTGATCAGAGTGATAGAAAATTCAATATATTAAATTACGAACAGAGCTATAAAATAAAAAATAAATTATGCATACGTAGTTCTGGAGACCTACGTATAACACCAGTAAAATTTTTATCGCTTTATCTCTACTAATAGCTGAGATAATTTTCAAAATTTTTGATCAGAGTGATAGAAAATTCAATATATTAAATTACGAACAGAGCTATAAAATGAAAAATAAATTATGCATACGTAGTTCTAGAGACCTACGTATAACACCAGTAAAATTTTTATCGCTTTATCTCTACTAAGAGCTGAGATAATTTTCAAAATTTTTGAACAGAGTGATAGAAAATTCAATATATTAAATTACGAACAGAGCTATAAAATGAATAATAAATTATGTATACGTAGTTCTGGAGACCTACGTATAACACCAGTAAAATTTTTATCGCTTTATCTCTACTAAGAGCTGAGATAATTTTCAAAATTTTTGAACAGAGTGATAGAAAATTCAATATATTAAATTACGAACAGAGCTATAAAATGAAAAATAAATTATGCATACGTAGTTCTGGAGACCTACGTATAACACCAGTAAAAATTTTATCGCTTTATCTCTACTAATAGCTGAGATAATTTTCAAAATTTTTGATCAGAGTGATAGAAAATTCAATATATTCAATTACGAACAGAGCTATAAAATAAAAAATAAATTATGTATAGGTAGCTCCGCAGACCTACGTATAACACCAATAAAATTTTTATCGCTTTATCTCTACTAATAGCTGAGATAATTTTAAAAATTTTTGATCAGAGTGATAGAAAATTCAATACATTAAATTACGAACAGAGCAATAAAATGAAAAATAAATTATGCATACGTAGTTCTGGAGACCTACGTATAACACCAGTAAAATTTTTATCGCTTTATCTCTACTAATGGCCGAGATAATTTTCAAAATTTTTGATCAGAGTGATAGAAAATTTAATATATTAAATTACGAACAGAACTATAAAATAAAAAATAAATTATGTATACGTAGTTCTGGAGACCTACGTATAACACCAGTAAAATTTTTATTGCTTTATCTCTACTAATAGCTGAGATAATTTTCAAAATTTTTGATCAGAGTGATAGAAAATTCAATATATTTAATTACGAACAGAGCTATAAAATGAAAAATAAATTCTGTATACGTAGATCTTGAGACCTACGTATAACACCAATAAAATTTTTATCGCTTTATCTCTATTAATAGCTGAGATAATTTTGAAAATTTTTGATCAGGGTGATAGAAAATTCAATACATTAAATTACGAACAGAGCTATAAAATGAAAAATAAATTATGCATACGTAGTTCTGGAGACCTACGTATAACGCCAGTAAAATTTTTATCGCTTTATCTCTACTAATAGCTGAGATAATTTTCAAAATTTTTGATCAGAATGATAGAAAATTCAATATATTAAATTACGAACAGAGCTGTAAAATGAATAATAATTTATGTATACGTAGTTCTGGGGACCTACGTATAACACCAATAAAATTTTTATCGCTTTATCTCTACTAATAGCTGAGATAATTTTCAAAATTTTTGATCAGAGTGATAGAAAATTCAATATATTAAATTACAAACAGAGCTATAAAATAAAAAATAAATTATGTATACGTAGTTCTAGAGACCTACGTATAACACCAGTAAAATTTTTATTGATTTATCTCTACTAATAGCTGAGATAATTTTGAAAATTTTCGATCAGAGTGATAGAAAATTCAATATATTTAATTACGAACAGAGCTATAAAATGAAAAATAAATTATGTATACGTAGTTCTCGAGACCTACGTATAACACCAGTAAAATTTTTATCGCTTTATCTCTACTAATAGCTGAGATAATTTTGAAAATTTTTGATCAGAGTGATAGAAAATTCAATGTATTAAATTACGAACAGAGCTATAAAATAAAAAATAAATTATGCATACGTAGTTCTGGAGACCTACGTATAACACCAATAAAAATTTTATCGCTTTATCTCTACTAATAGCTGAGATAATTTTCAAAATTTTTGATCAGAGTGATAGAAAATTCAATATATTAAATTACGAACAGAGCTATAAAATGAAAAATAATTTATGTATACGTAGTTCTGGGGACCTACGTATAACACCAGTAAAATTTTTATCGCTTTATCTCTACTAATAGCTGAGATAATTTTCAAAATTTTTGATCAGAGTGATAGAAAATTCAATATATTAAATTACGAACAAAGTTATAAAATTAAAAATAAATTATGTATACTTAGTTCTGGAGACCTACGTATAACACCAGTAAAATTTTTATTGCTTTATCTCTACTAATAGCTGAGATAATTTTGAAAATTTTTGATCAGAGTGATAGAAAATTCAATATATTAAATTACGAACAGAGCTATAAAATCAAAAATAAATTATGCATACGTAGTTCTGGGGACCTACGTATAACACCAGTAAAATTTTTATCGCTTTATCTCTACTAAGAGCTGAGATAATTTTCAAAATTTTTAAACAGAGTGATAGAAAATTCAATATATTAAATTACGAACAGAGCTATAAAATGAATAATAAATTATGTATACGTAGTTCCGGAGACCTACGTATAACACCAGTAAAATTTTTATCGCTTTATCTCTACTAATAGCTGAGATAATTTTTAAAATTTTTGATTAGAGTGATAGAAAATTCAATATATTAAATTACGAACAGAGCTATACAATAAAAAATGAATTATGCATACGTAGTTCTAGAGACCTACGTATAACACCAATAAAAATTTTATCGCTTTATCTCTACTAATAGCTGAGATAATTTTCAAAATTTTTGATCAGAGTGATAGAAAATTCAATATATTAAATTACGAACAGAGCTATAAAATAAAAAATAAATTATGCATACGTAGTTCTGGAGACCTACGTGTAACACCAGTAATTTTTTTATCGCTTTATCTCTACTAAGAGCTGAGATAATTTTCAAAATTTTTGAACAGAGTGATAGAAAATTCAATATATTAAATTACGAAAAGAGCTATAAAATGAAAAATAATTTATGTATACGTAGTTCTGGGGACCTACATATAACACCAGTAAAATTTTTATCGCTTTATCTCTACTAATAGCTGAGATAATTTTCAAAATTTTTGATCAGAGTGATAGAAAATTCAATATATTAAATTACGAACAAAGCTATAAAATAAAAAACAAATTATGTGTACTTAGTTCTGGAGACCTACGTATAACACCAGTAAAATTTTTATTGCTTTATCTCTACTAATAGCTGAGATAATTTTCAAAATTTTTGATCAGAGTGATAGAAAATTCAATATATTAAATTACGAACAGAGCTATAAAATGAAAAATAAATTATGCGTGCGTAGTTCTGGAGACCTACGTATAACACCAGTAAAATTTTTATCGCTTTATCTCTACTAAGAGCTGAGAAAATTTTCAAAATTTTTGAACAGAGTGATAGAAAATTCAATATATTAAATTACGAACAGAGCTATAAAATGAAAAATAATTTATGTATACGTAGTTCTGGGGACCTACGTATAACACCAGTAAAATTTTTATCGCTTTATCTCTACTAATAGCTGAGATAATTTTCAAAATTTTTGATCAGAGTGATAGAAAATTCAATATATTAAATTACGAACAAAGCTATAAAATAAAAAATAAATTATGTATACTTAGTTCTGGAGACCTACGTATAACACCCGTAAAATTTTTATTGCTTTATCTCTACTAATAGCTGAGATAATTTTCAAAATTTTTGATCAGAGTGATAGAAAATTCAATATATTAAATTACGAACAGAGCTATAAAATGAAAAATAAATTATGCATACGTAGTTCTGGAGACCTACGTATAACACCAGTAAAATTTTTATCGCTTTATCTCTACTAAGAGCTGAGATAATTTTCAAAATTTTTGAACAGAGTGATAGAAAATTCAGTATATTAAATTACGAACAGAGCTATAAAATAAATAATAAATTATGTATACGTAGTTCTGGAGACCTACGTATAACACCAGTAAAATTTTTATCGCTTTATCTCTACTAATAGCTGAAATAATTTTTAAAATTTTTGATTAGAGTGATAGAAAATTCAATATATTAAATTACGAACAGAGCTATAAAATAAAAAATGAATTATGCATACGTAGTTCTAGAGACCTACGTATAACACCAATAAAAATTTTATCGCTTTATCTCTACTAATAGCTGAGATAATTTTCAAAATTTTTGATCAGAGTGATAGAAAATTCAATATATTAAATAACGAACAGAGCTATAAAATGAAAAATAAATTATGCATGCGTAGTTCTGGAGACCTACGTATAACACCAGTAAAATTTTTATCGCTTTATCTCTACTAAGAGCTGAGATAATTTTCAAAATTTTTGAACAGAGTGATAGAAAATTCAATATATTAAATTACGAACAGAGCTATAAAATGAAAAATAAATTATGCATACGTAGTTCTGGAGACCTACGTATAACACCAGTAAAATTTTTATCGCTTTATCTCTACTAATGGCCGAGATAATTTTCAAAATTTTTGATCAGAGTGATAGAAAATTTAATATATTAAATTACGAACAGAACTATAAAATAAAAAATAAATTATGTATACGTAGTTCTGGAGACCTACGTATAACACCAGTAAAATTTTTATTGCTTTATCTCTAATAATAGCTGAGATAATTTTTAAAATTTTTGATCAGAGTGATAGAAAATTCAATATATTTAATTACGAACAGAGCTATAAAATGAAAAATAAATTCTGTATACGCAGATTTTGAGACCTACGTATAACACCAATAAAATTTTTATCGCTTTATCTCTATTAATAGCTGAGATAATTTTGAAAATTTTTGATCAGAGTGATAGAAAATTCAATACATTAAATTACGAACAGAGCTATAAAATAAAAAATAAATTATGCATACGTAGTTCTGGAGACCTACGTATAACGCCAGTAAAATTTTTATCGCTTTATCTCTACTAATAGCTGAGATAATTTTCAAAATTTTTGATCAGAGTGATAGAAAATTCAATATATTAAATTACGAACAGAGCTATAAAATGAATAATAATTTATGTATACGTAGTTCTGGGGACCTACGTATAACACCAGTAAAATTTTTATCGCTTTATCTCTACTAATAGCTGAGATAATTTTCAAAATTTTTGATCAGAGTGATAGAAAATTCAATATATTAAATTACAAACAGAGCTATAAAATGAGAAATAATTTATGTATACGTAGTTCTGGGGACCTACGTATAACACCAGTAAAATTTTTATCGCTTTATCTCTACTAATAGCTGAGATAATTTTCAAAATTTTTGATCAGAATGATAGAAAATTCAATACATTAAATTATGAACAGAGCTGTAAAATGAATAATAATTTATGTATACGTAGTTCTGGGGACCTACGTATAACACCAGTAAAATTTTTATCGCTTTATCTCTACTAATAGCTGAGATAATTTTCAAAATTTTTGATCAGAGTGATAGAAAATTCAATATATTAAATTACAAACAGAGCTATAAAATAAAAAATAAATTATGTATACGTAGTTCTAGAGACCTACGTATAACACCAGTAAAATTTTTATTGATTTATCTCTACTAATAGCTGAGATAATTTTGAAAATTGTCGATCAGAGTGATAGAAAATTCAATATATTTAATTACGAACAGAGCTATAAAATGAAAAATAAATTATGTATACGTAGTTCTCGAGACCTACGTATAACACCAGTAAAATTTTTATCGCTTTATCTCTACTAATAGCTGAGATAATTTTGAAAATTTTTGATCAGAGTGATAGAAAATTCAATGTATTAAATTACGAACAGAGCTATAAAATAAAAAATAAATTATGCATACGTAGTTCTGGAGACCTACGTATAACACCAATAAAAATTTTATCGCTTTATCTCTACTAATAGCTGAGATAATTTTCAAAATTTTTGATCAGAGTGATAGAAAATTCAATATATTAAATTACGAACAGAGCTATAAAATGAAAAATAATTTATGTATACGTAGTTCTGGGGACCTACGTATAACACCAGTAAAATTTTTATCGCTTTATCTCTACTAATAGCTGAGATAATTTTCAAAATTTTTGATCAGAGTGATATAAAATTCAATATATTAAATTACGAACAAAGTTATAAAATAAAAAATAAATTATGTATACTTAGTTCTGGAGACCTACGTATAACACCAGTAAAATTTTTATTGCTTTATCTCTACTAATAGCTGAGATAATTTTGAAAATTTTTGGTCAGAGTGATAGAAAATTCAATATATTAAATTACGAACAGAGCTATAAAATCAAAAATGAATTATGCATACGTAGTTCTGGGGACCTACGTATAACACCAGTAAAATTTTTATCGCTTTATCTCTACTAAGAGCTGAGATAATTTTCAAAATTTTTGAACAGAGTGATAGAAAATTCAATATATTAAATTACGAACAGAGCTATAAAATGAATAATAAATTATGTATACGTAGTTCTGGAGACCTACGTATAACACCAGTAAAATTTTTATCGCTTTATCTCTACTAATAGCTGAGATAATTTTTAAAATTTTTGATTAGAGTGATAGAAAATTCAATATATTAAATTACGAACAGAGCTATACAATAAAAAATGAATTATGCATACGTAGTTCTAGAGACCTACGTATAACACCAATAAAAATTTTATCGATTTATCTCTACTAATAGCTGAGATAATTTTCAAAATTTTTGATCAGAGTGATAGAAAATTCAATATATTAAATTACGAACAGAGCTATAAAATGAAAAATAAATTATGCATACGTAGTTCTGGAGACCTACGTATAACACCAGTAATTTTTTTATCGCTTTATCTCTACTAAGAGCTGAGATAATTTTCAAAATTTTTGAACAGAGTGATAGAAAATTCAATATATTAAATTACGAACAGAGCTATAAAATGAAAAATTATTTATGTATACGTAGTTCTGGGGACCTACGTATAACACCAGTAAAATTTTTATCGCTTTATCTCTACTAATAGCTGAGATAATTTTCAAAATTTTTGATCAGAGTGATAGAAAATTTAATATATTAAATTACGAACAAAGTTATAAAATAAAAAATAAATTATGTATACTTAGTTCTGGAGACCTACGTATAACACCAGTAAAATTTTTATTGCTTTATCTCTACTAATAGCTGAGATAATTTTCAAAATTTTTGATCAGAGTGATAGAAAATTCAATATATTAAATTACGAACAGAGCTATAAAATAAAAAATAAATTATGCATGCGTAGTTCTGGAGACCTACGTATAACACCAGTAAAATTTTTATCGCTTTATCTACTAAGAGCTGAGAAAATTTTCAAAATTTTTGAACAGAGTGATAGAAAATTCAATATATTAAATTACGAACAGAGCTATAAAATGAAAAATAATTTATGTATACGTAGTTCTGGGGACCTACGTATAACACCAGTAAAATTTTTATCGCTTTATCTCTACTAATAGCTGAGATAATTTTCAAAATTTTTGATCAGAGTGATAGAAAATTCAATATATTAAATTACGAACAAAGCTATAAAATAAAAAATAAATTATGTATACTTAGTTCTGGAGACCTATGTATAACACCAGTAAAATTTTTATTGCTTTATCTCTACTAATAGCTGAGATAATTTTCAAAATTTTTGATCAGAGTGATAGAAAATTCAATATATTAAATTACGAACAGAGCTATAAAATGAAAAATAAATTATGCATAGGTAGTTCTGGAGACCTACGTATAACACCAGTAAAATTTTTATCGCTTTATCTCTACTAAGAGCTGAGATAATTTTCAAAATTTTTGAACAGAGTGATAGAAAATTCAATATATTAAATTACGAACAGAGCTATAAAATGAATAATAAATTATGCATACGTAGTTCTAGAGACCTACGTATAACACCAATAAAAATTTTATCGATTTATCTCTACTAATAGCTGAGATAATTTTCAAAATTTTTGATCAGAGTGATAGAAAATTCAATATATTAAATTACGAACAGAGCTATAAAATGAAAAATAAATTATGCATACGTAGTTCTGGAGACCTACGTATAACACCAGTAATTTTTTTATCGCTTTATCTCTACTAAGAGCTGAGATAATTTTCAAAATTTTTGAACAGAGTGATAGAAAATTCAATATATTAAATTACGAACAGAGCTATAAAATGAAAAATTATTTATGTATACGTAGTTCTGGGGACCTACGTATAACACCAGTAAAATTTTTATCGCTTTATCTCTACTAATAGCTGAAATAATTTTTAAAATTTTTGATTAGAGTGATAGAAAATTCAATATATTAAATTACGAACAGAGCTATAAAATAAAAAATGAATTATGCATACGTAGTTCTAGAGACCTACGTATAACACCAATAAAAATTTTATCGCTTTATCTCTACTAATAGCTGAGATTGTTTTCAAAATTTTTGATCAGAGTGATAGAAAATTCAATATATTAAATAACGAACAGAGCTATAAAATGAAAAATAAATTATGCATACGTAGTTCTGGAGACCTACGTATAACACCAGTAAAATTTTTATCGCTTTATCTCTACTAATAGCTGAGATAATTTTCAAAATTTTTGAACAGAGTGATAGAAAATTCAATATATTAAATTACGAACAGAGCTATAAAATAAAAAATAAATTATGCATACGTAGTTCTGGAGACCTACGTATAACACCAGTAAAAATTTTATCGCTTTATTTCTACTAATAGCTGAGATAATTTTCAAAATTTTTGATCAGAGTGATAGAAAATTCAATATATTAAATTACGAACAGAGCTATAAAATAAAAAATAAATTATGTATACGTAGTTCCGCAGACATACGTATAACACCAATAAAATTTTTATCGCTTTATCTCTACTAATAGCTGAGATAATTTTGAAAATTTTTGATCAGAGTGATAAAAAATTCAATATATTAAATTACGAACAGAGCTATAAAATAAAAAATAAATTCTGTATACGTAGATCTTGAGACCTACGTATAACACCAATAAAATTTTTATCGCTTTATCTCTATTAATAGCTGAGATAATTTTGAAAATTTTTGATCAGAGTGATAGAAAATTCAATACATTAAATTACGAACAGAGCTATAAAATGAAAAATAAATTATGCATACGTAGTTCTAGAGACCTACGTATAACACCAGTAAAATTTTTATCGCTTTATCTCTACTAATGGCCGAGATAATTTTCAAAATTTTTAATCAGAGTGATAGAAAATTTAATATATTAAATTACGAACAGAACTATAAAATAAAAAATAAATTATGTATACGTAGTTCTGGAGACCTACGTATAGCACCAGTAAAATTTTTATTGCTTTATCTCTACTAATAGCTGAGATAATTTTCAAAATTTTTGATCAGAGTGATAGAAAATTCAATATATTTAATTACGAACAGAGCTATAAAATGAAAAATAAATTCTGTATACGCAGATTTTGAGACCTACGTATAACACCAATAAAATTTTTATCTCTTTATCTCTATTAATAGCTGAGATAATTTTGAAAATTTTTGATCAGAGTGATAGAAAATTCAATACATTAAATTACGAACAGAGCTATAAAATGAAAAATAAATTATGCATACGTAGTTCTGGAGACCTACGTATAACGCCAGTAAAATTTTTATCGCTTTATCTCTACTAATAGCTGAGATAATTTTCAAAATTTTTGATCAGAGTGATAGAAAATTCAATATATTAAATTACGAACAGAGCTATAAAATAAATAATAATTTATGTATACGTAGTTCTGGAGACCTACGTATAACACCAGTAAAATTTTTATCGCTTTATCTCTACTAATAGCTGAGATAATTTTCAAAATTTTTGAAAATTCAATATATTAAATTACAAACAGAGCTATAAAATAAAAAATAAATTATGTATACGTAGTTCTAGAGACCTACGTATAACACCAGTAAAATTTTTATTGCTTTATCTCTACTAATAGCTGAGATAATTTTGAAAATTTTCGATCAGAGTGATAGAAAATTCAATATATTTAATTACGAACAGAGCTATAAAATGAAAAATAAATTATGTATACGTAGTTCTCGAGACCTACGTATAACACCAGTAAAATTTTTATCGCTTTATCTCTACTAATAGCTGAGATAATTTTGAAAATTTTTGATCAGAGTGATAGAAAATTCAATATATTAAATTACGAAAAGAGCTATAAAATAAAAAATAAATTATGCATACGTAGTTCTGGAGACCTACGTATAACACCAGTAAAATTTTTATTGCTTTATCTCTACTAATAGCTGAGATAATTTTCAAAATTTTTGATCAGAGTGATAGAAAATTTAATACATTAAATTACGAACAGAGCTATAAAATGAGAAATAATTTATGTATACGTAGTTCTGGGGACCTACGTATAACACCAGTAAAATTTTTATCGCTTTATCTCTACTAATAGCTGAGATAATTTTCAAAATTTTTGATCAGAGTGATAGAAAATTCAATATATTAAATTACGAACAGAGCTATAAAATAAAAAATAAATTATGTATACTTAGTTCTGGAGACCTACGTATAACACCAGTAAAATTTTTATTGCTTTATCTCTACTAATAGCTGAGATAATTTTGAAAATTTTTGATCAGAGTGATAGAAAATTCAATATATTAAATTACGAACAGAGCTATAAAATGAATAATAAATTATGTATACGTAGTTCTGGAGACCTACGTATAAGACCAGTAAAATTTTTATCGCTTTATCTCTACTAATAGCTGAGATAATTTTTAAAATTTTTGATTAGAGTGATAGAAAATTCAATATATTAAATTACGAACAGAGCTATAAAATGAAAAATGAATTATGCATACGTAGTTTTAGAGACCTACGTATAACACCAGTAAAATTTTTATTGCTTTATCTCTACTAATAGCTGAGATAATTTTGAAAATTTTTGATCAGAGTGATAGAAAATTCAATATATTAAATTACGAACAGAGCTATAAAATAAAAAATAAATTATGCATGCTTAGTTCTGGAGACCTACGTATAACACCAGTAAAAATTTTATCGCTTTATCTCTACTAATAGCTGAGATAATTTTGAAAATTTTGATCAGAGTGATAGAAAATTCAATATATTAAATTACGAACAGAGCTATAAAATAAAAAATAAATTTTGTATACGTAGTTCTGGAGACCTACGTATAACACCAATAAAATTTTTATCGCTTTATCTCTATTAATAGCTGAGATAATTTTGAAAATTTTTGATCAGAGTGATAGAAAATTCAATACATTAAATTACGAACAGAGCTATAAAATGAAAAACAAATTATGCATACGTAGTTCTGGAGACCTACGTATAACACCAGTAAAATTTTTATTGCTTTATCTCTACTAATGGCCGAGATAATTTTCAAAATTTTTGATCAGAGTGATAGAAAATTTAATATATTAAATTACGAACAGAACTATAAAATAAAAAATAAATTATGTATACGTAGTTCTGGAGACCTACGTATAACACCAGTAAAATTTTTATTGCTTTATCTCTACTAATAGCTGAGATAATTTTGAAAATTTTTATCAGAGTGATAGAAAATTCAATATATTAAATTACAAACAGAGCTATAAAATAAAAAATAAATTATGTATACGTAGTTCTAGAGACCTACGTATAACACCAGTAAAATTTTTATTGCTTTATATCTACTAATAGCTGAGATAATTTTGAAAATTTTTGATCAGAGTGATAGAAAATTCAATATATTAAATTACGGTCAGAGCTATAAAATGAAAAATAAATTATGTATACGTAGTTCTGGAGACCTACGTATAACACCAGTAAACTTTTTATCGCTTTATCTCTACTAATATCTGGATGGAGTCATTATAGCTATTTGACAAAAAAAAGTGGTGCCAGGATCAATGTCACGTGACCACAGGCACTGTCACTTACTAGAATTTGTAGGTTAGAAAAATTTGACATATAAGCAGAGAATTCGAAAACATCATATAAAGCCGTTTATTTATACAGTAAAACAATTAATACTAATTAAGTAACTGAACAAAAAACATTTAGCGAGTTACTAAAAAAATGATTGAATTTAATGTACAGTACCTTCAAAAATAATCTCAACTTACATATACAATTAATATTATTTAACGCAAATAGGTAGTACTAAAAAAGAAGTCATTTAATAAAACAAAATATGTTTAAAACCCTGTTAGAAATAGATTCTACAGTTACTAGTTGTGGTATTTTCTTACTGGGCTGTGTTGCTGAAGGCGTTTGAGATCCTTCAACTTGTCTTTTCAAAGAAGTTAAAATGCACAACTAGAAAAACAGAAAAAGATTAAAGTACGCATCTTAAGTCATTTAACGTACATGGTTGACGAATCGGTAAGTTTAAGGTGTCTCTGTTTAATTACCAGATTCACCTCTGAAATAAAAATAGACGGGAATACGTTAGTAATCAGTTGAAACCTTTCCTCTTTAGAGCGGTTACCAATTTCTCTCTCAAAATTGTATTCTTAGAAAACCTAAATTTAATCTGAGCTATCAAAATCCATAACAAACTCATAATCAATATCTAAAAAAATAAAACTTTTGGTAAAATCAATTAATTTACTTTGTTGGCTGCATACGAATGAAACGAAATCTCGCCTTTCCTTTGGCGTTTTGTATACCCAACTGCATTACACAAAGATATAATTTTTTCTGTTTCAAAAAAGAACTTACACTTTAGTTGACACTGACAATACTCAACAATGTTTTTTAAATTTTACCCCCGTCAAATTTGACATTGCCTGTGGTCAGCTGACCATTATATCTTGGCATCACGAATAATCTCCCATCACTCTATCCAGATACCACTGACAGATCAATGATTAAATTACGACTGGGCTATAAAATGAAAAATAAATTATGTATGCGTAGTTCTGGAGACCTACGTATAACACCAGTAAAATTTTTATTGCTTTATCTCTACTAATAGCTGAGATAATTTTGAAAATTTTTGATCAGAGTGATAGAAAATTCAATATATTAAATTACGAACAGAGCTATAAAATGAAAAATAAATTATGTACACGTAGTTCTGGAGTCCTACGTATAACACCAGTAAAATTTTTATTGCTTTATCTCTACTAATAGCTGAGATAATTTTGAAAATTTTTGATCAGAGTGATAGAAAATTCAATATATTAAATTACGAACAGAGCTATAAAATGAAAAATAAATTATGCATACGTAGTTCTGGAGACCTACGTATAACACCAGTAAAATTTTTATCGCTTTATCTCTACTAATAGCTGAGATAATTTTCAAAATTTTTGAACAGAGTGAAGAAAATTCAATATATTAAATTACGAACAGAGCTATAAAATGAAAAATAAATTATGCATACGTAGTTCTGGAGACCTACGTATAACACCAGTAAAAATTTTATCGCTTTATCTCTACTAATAGATGAGATAATTTTCAAAATTTTTGATCAGAGTGATAGAAAATTCAATATATTAAATTACGAACAGAGCTATAAAATGAAAAATAAATTATGCATACGTAGTTCTGGAGACCTACGTATAACACCAGTAAAAATTTTATCGCTTTATCTCTACTAATAGCTGAGATAATTTTCAAAATTTTTGATCAGAGTGATAGAAAATTCAATATATTGAATTACGAACAGAGCTATAAAATGAAAAATAAATTATGTATAGGTAGTTCCGGAGACCTACGTATAACACCAGTAAAATTTTTATCGCTTTATCTCTACTAAGAGCTGAGATAATTTTCAAAATTTTTGATCAGAGTGATAAAAAATTCAATATATTAAATTACGAACAGAGCTATAAAATGAAAAATAAATTATGTATACGTAGTTTTGGAGACCTACGTATAACACCAGTAAAATTTTTATCGCTTTATCTCTACTAATAGCTGAGATAATTTTCAAAATTTTTGATCAGAGTGATAGAAAATTCAATATATTAAATTACGAACAGAGCTATAAAATGGAAAATAAATTTTGTATACGTTGTTTTGGAGACCTACGTATAACACCAGTAAAATTTTTATCGCTTTATCTCTACTAATAGCTGAGATAATTTTCAAAATTTTTGATCAGAGTGATAGAAAATTCAATATATTAAATTACGAACAGAGCTATAAAATGAAAAATAAAGTATGTATACGTAGTTCTGGAGACCTACGTATAACACCAGTAAAATTTTTATTGCCTTATCTCTACTAATAGCTGAGATAATTTTGAAAATTTTTGTTCAGAATGATAGAAAATTCAATATATTAAATTACGAACAGAGCTATAAAATGAAAAATAAATTATGTATACGTAGTTCTGGAAACCTACGTATAACACCAGTAAAATTTTTATTGCTTTATCTCTACTAATAGCTGAGATAATTTTGAAAATTTTTGATCAGAGTGATAGAAAATTCAATATATTAAATTACGAACAGAGCTATAAAATAAAAAATAAATTATGTATACGTAGTTCTGGAGACCTACGTATAACACCTGTAAAATTTTTATCGCTTTATCTCTACTAATAGCTGAGATAATTTTCAAAATTTTTGATCAGAGTGATAGAAAATTCAATATATTAAATTAAAAACAGAGCTATAAAATGAAAAATAAATTATGTATACGTAGTTCTGAAGACCTACGTATAACACCAGTAAAATTTTTATTGCTTTATCTCTACTAATAGCTGAGATAATTTTGAAAATTTTTGATCAGAGTGATAAAAAATTCAATATATTAAATTACGAACAGAGCTATAAAATGAAAAATAAATTACGCATACGTAGTTCTGGAGACCTACGTATAACACCAGTAAAGTTTTTATCGCTTTATCTCTACTAATAGCTGAGATAATTTTCAAAATTTTTGATCAGAGTGATAGAAAATTCAATATATTAAATTACGAACAGAGCTATAAAATAAAAAATAAATTATGTATACGTAGTTCTGGAAACCTACGTATAACACCTGAAAAATTTTAATCGCTTTATCTCTACTAATAGCTGAGATAATTTTCAAAATTTTTGATCAGAGTGATAGAAAATTCAATATATTAAATTACGAACAGAGCTATAAAATGAAAAATAAATTATGTATACGTAGTTCTGGAGACCTACGTATAACACCAGTAAAATTTTTATTGCTTTATCTCTACTAATAGCTGAGATAATTTTGAAAATTTTTGTTCAGAGTGATAGAAAATTCAATATATTAAATTACGAACAGAGCTATAAAATAAAAAATAAATTATGTATACGTAGTTCTGGAAACCTACGTATAACACCTGTAAAATTTTTATCGCTTCATCTCTACTAATAGCTGAGATAATTTTCAAAATTTTTGATCAGAGTGATAGAAAATTCAATATATTAAATTACGAACAGAGCTATAGAATGAAAAATAAATTTTGTATACGTTGTTTTGGAGACCTACGTATAACACCAGTAAAATTTTTATCGCTTTATCTCTACTAATAGCTGAGATAATTTTCAAAATTTTTGATCAGAGTGATAGAAAATTCAATATATTGAATTACGAACAGAGCTATAAAATGAAAAATAAATTATGTATACGTAGTTCTGGAAACCTACGTATAACACCAGTAAAATTTTTATCGCTTTATCTCTACTAATAGCTGAGATAATTTTCAAAATTTTTGATCAGAGTGATAGAAAATTCAATACATTAAATTACGAACAGAGCTATAAAATAAAAAATAAATTATGTATACGTAGTTCTGGAGACCTACGTATAACACCAGTAAAATTTTTATTGCTTTATCTCTACTAATAGCTGAGATAATTTTCAAAATTTTTGATCAGAGTGATAGAAAATTCAATATATTAAATTAAAAACAGAGCTATAAAATGAAAAATAAATTACGCATACGTAGTTCTGGAGACCTACGTATAACACCAGTAAAATTTTTATCGCTTTATCTCTACTAATAGCTGAGATAATTTTGAAAATTTTTGTTCAGAATGATAGAAAATTCAATATATTAAATTACGAACAGAGCTATAAAATGAAAAATAAATTATGTATACGTAGTTCTGGAAACCTATGTATAACACCAGTAAAATTTTTATTGCTTTATCTCTACTAATAGCTGAGATAATTTTGAAAATTTTTGATCAGAGTGATAGAAAATTCAATATATTAAATTACGAACAGAGCTATAAAATAAAAAATAAATTATGTATACGTAGTTCTGGAGACCTACGTATAACACCTGTAAAATTTTTATCGCTTTATCTCTACTAATAGCTGAGATAATTTTCAAAATTTTTGATCAGAGTGATAGAAAATTCAATATATTAAATTAAAAACAGAGCTATAAAATGAAAAATAAATTATGTATACGTAGTTCTGAAGACCTACGTATAACACCAGTAAAATTTTTATTGCTTTATCTCTACTAATAGCTGAGATAATTTTGAAAATTTTTGATCAGAGTGATAAAAAATTCAATATATTAAATTACGAACAGAGCTATAAAATGAAAAATAAATTACGCATACGTAGTTCTGGAGACCTACGTATAACACCAGTAAAGTTTTTATCGCTTTATCTCTACTAATAGCTGAGATAATTTTCAAAATTTTTGATCAGAGTGATAGAAAATTCAATATATTAAATTACGAACAGAGCTATAAAATAAAAAATAAATTATGTATACGTAGTTCTGGAAACCTACGTATAACACCTGAAAAATTTTAATCGCTTTATCTCTACTAATAGCTGAGATAATTTTCAAAATTTTTGATCAGAGTGATAGAAAATTCAATATATTAAATTACGAACAGAGCTATAAAATGAAAAATAAATTATGTATACGTAGTTCTGGAGACCTACGTATAACACCAGTAAAATTTTTATTGCTTTATCTCTACTAATAGCTGAGATAATTTTGAAAATTTTTGTTCAGAGTGATAGAAAATTCAATATATTAAATTACGAACAGAGCTATAAAATAAAAAATAAATTATGTATACGTAGTTCTGGAAACCTACGTATAACACCTGTAAAATTTTTATCGCTTCATCTCTACTAATAGCTGAGATAATTTTCAAAATTTTTGATCAGAGTGATAGAAAATTCAATATATTAAATTACGAACAGAGCTATAGAATGAAAAATAAATTTTGTATACGTTGTTTTGGAGACCTACGTATAACACCAGTAAAATTTTTATCGCTTTATCTCTACTAATAGCTGAGATAATTTTCAAAATTTTTGATCAGAGTGATAGAAAATTCAATATATTGAATTACGAACAGAGCTATAAAATGAAAAATAAATTATGTATACGTAGTTCTGGAAACCTACGTATAACACCAGTAAAATTTTTATCGCTTTATCTCTACTAATAGCTGAGATAATTTTCAAAATTTTTGATCAGAGTGATAGAAAATTCAATACATTAAATTACGAACAGAGCTATAAAATAAAAAATAAATTATGTATACGTAGTTCTGGAGACCTACGTATAACACCAGTAAAATTTTTATTGCTTTATCTCTACTAATAGCTGAGATAATTTTCAAAATTTTTGATCAGAGTGATAGAAAATTCAATATATTAAATTAAAAACAGAGCTATAAAATGAAAAATAAATTACGCATACGTAGTTCTGGAGACCTACGTATAACACCAGTAAAATTTTTATCGCTTTATCTCTACTAATAGTTGAGATAATTTTCAAAATTTTTGATCAGAGTGATAGAAAATTCAATACATTAAATTACGAACAGAGCTATAAAATAAAAAATAAATTATGTATGCGTAGTTCTGGAGACCTACGTATAACACCAGTAAAATTTTTATTGCTTTATCTCTACTAATAGCTGAGATAATTTTCAAAATTTTTGATCAGAGTGATAGAAAATTCAATATATTAAATTACGAACAGAGCTATAAAATAAAAAATAAATTATGTATACGTAGTTCTGGAGACCTACGTATAACACCAGTAAAATTTTTATCGCTTTATCTCTACTAATAGCTGAGATAATTTTCAAAATTTTTTATCAGAGTGATAGAAAATTCAATATATTAAATTACGAACAGAGCTATAAAATGAAAAATAAATTCTGTATACGTAGTTCTGGAGACCTACGCATAACACCAGTAAAATTTTTATCGCTTTATCTCTACTAATAGCTGAGATAATTTTGAAAATTTTTGATCAGAGTGATAGAAAATTCAATATATTAAATTACGAACAGAGCTATAAAATGAAAAATAAATTATGTATACGTAGTTCTGGAGACCTACGTATAACATCAGTAAAATTTTTATTGCTTTATCTCTACTAATAGCTGAGATAATTTTCAAAATTTTTGATCAGAGTGATAGAAAATTCAATATATTAAATTACGAACAAAGCTATAAAATAAAAAATAAATTATGCATACGTAGTTCTAAAGACCTACGTATAACACCAGTAAAATTTTTATCGCTTTATCTCTACTAATAGCTGAGATAATTTTCAAAATTTTTGATCAGAGTGATAGAAAATTCAATATATTAAATTACGAACAGAGCTATAAAATGAAAAATAAATTATGTATACGTAGTTCTGGGAACCTACGTATAACACCAGTAAAATTTTTATTGCTTTATCTCTACTAATAGCTGAGATAATTTTGAAAATTTTTGATCAGAGTGATAGAAAATTCAATATATTAAATTACGAACAGAGCTATAAAATGAAAAACAAATTATGTATACGTAGTTCTGGAGACCTACGTATAACACCTGTAAAATTTTTATCGCTTTATCTCTACTAATAGCTGAGATAATTTTCAAAATTTTTGATCAGAGTGATAAAAAATTCAATATATTAAATTAAAAACAGAGCTATAAAATGAAAAATAAATTATGCATACGTAGTTCTGAAGACCTACGTATAACACCAGTAAAATTTTTATTGCTTTATCTCTACTAATAGCTGAGATAATTTTGAAAATTTTTGATCAGAGTGATAAAAAATTCAATATATTAAATTACGAACAGAGCTATAAAATGAAAAATAAATTACGCATACGTAGTTCTGGAGACCTACGTATAACACCAGTAAAATTTTTATCGCTTTATCTCTACTAATAGCTGAGATAATTTTCAAAATTTTTGATCAGAGTGATAGAAAATTCAATACATTAAATTACGAACAGAGCTATAAAATAAAAAATAAATTATGTACACGTAGTTCTGGAGACCTACGTATAACACCAGTAAAATTTCGATTGCTTTATCTCTACTAATAGCTGAGATAATTTTGAAAATTTTTGATCAGAGTGAAAGAAAATTCAATACATTAAATTACGAACAGAGCTATAAAATGAAAAATAAATTATGTATACGTAGTTCTGGAGACCTACGTATAACACCAGTAAAATTTTTATCGTTTTATCTCTACTAACAGCTGAGATAATTTTGAAAATTTTTGATCAGAGTGATAGAAAATTCAATATATTAAATTACAAACAGAGCTATAAAATAAAAAATAAATTATGCATACGTAGTTCTGGAGACCTACGTATAACACCAGTAAAAATGTTATCGCTTTATCTCTACTAATAGCTGAGATAATTTTCAAAATTTTTGATCAGAGTGATAGAAAATTCAATATATTAAATTGCGAACAGAGCTATAAAATGAAAAATAAATTATGTATACGTAGTTCTGGAGACCTACGTATAACACCAGTAAAATTTTTATCGCTTTATCTCTACTAATAGCTGAGATAATTTTGAAAATTTTTGATCAGAGTGATAGAAAATTCAATATATTAAATTACGAACAGAGCTATAAAATGAAAAATCAATTATGTATACGTAGTTCTGGAGACCTACGTATAACACCAGTAAAATTTTTATCGCTTTATCTCTACTAATAGCTGAAATAAATTTCAAAATTTTTTATCAGAGTGATAGAAAATTCAATATATTAAATTATAAACAGAGCTATAAAATGAAAAATAAATTATGCATACGTAGTTCTGGAGACCTACGTATAACACCAGTAAAATTTTTATCGCTTTATCTTTACTAATAGCTGAAATAAATTTCAAAATTTTTGATCAGAGTGATAGAAAATTCAATATATTAAATTACGAACAGAGCTATAAAATGAAAAATCAATTATGTATACGTAGTTCTGGAGACCTACGTATAACACCACTAAAATTTTTATCGCTTTATCTCTACTAATAGCTGAAATAAATTTCAAAATTTTTTATCAGAGTGATAGAAAGTTCAATATATTAAATTACAAACAGAGCTATAAAATGAAAAATAAATTATGCATGCGTAGTTCTGGAGACCTACGTATAACACCAGTAAAAATTTTATCGCTTTATCTCTACTAATAGCTGAGATAATTTTCAAAATTTTTGATCAGAGTGATAGAAAATTCAATATATTAAATTACGAACAGAGCTATAAAATGAAAAATAAATTATGTATACGTAGTTCTGGAGACCTACGTATAACACCAGTAAAATTTTTATTGCTTTATCTCTACTAATAGCTGAGATAATTTTGAAAATTTTTGATCTGAGTGATAGAAAATTCAATACATTAAATTACGAACAGAGCTATAAAATGAAAAATAAATTATGTATACGTAGTTCTGGAAACCTACTTATAACACCAGTGAAATTTTTATTGCTTTATCTGTACTAATAGCTGAGATCATTTTGTAAATTTTTGATCAGAGTGATAGAAAATTCAATATATTAAATTACGAACAGAGCTATAAAATGAAAAATAAATTATGTATACGTAGTTCTGGAGACCTACGTATAACACCAGTAAAATTTGTATTGCTTTATCTCTACTAATAGCTGAAATAATTTTCAAAATTTTTGATCAGAGTGATAGAAAATTCAATATATTAAATTACAAACAGAGCTATAAAATGAAAAATAAATTATGCATTCGTAGTTCTGGAGACCTACGTATAACAACAGTAAAATTTGTATTGCTTTATCTCTACTAATAGCTGAAATAATTTTGAAAATTTTTGATCAGAGTGATAGAAAATTCAATATATTAAATTAAAAACAGAGCTATAAAATGAAAAATAAATTATGTATACGTAGTTCTGAAGACCTACGTATAACACCAGTAAAATTTTTATTGCTTTATCTCTACTAATAGCTGAGATAATTTTGAAAATTTTTGATCAGAGTGATAAAAAATTCAATATATTAAATTACGAACAGAGCTATAAAATGAAAAATAAATTACGCATACGTAGTTCTGGAGACCTACGTATAACACCAGTAAAGTTTTTATCGCTTTATCTCTACTAATAGCTGAGATAATTTTGAAAATTTTTGATCAGAGTGATAGAAAATTCAATATATTAAATTACAAACAGAGCTATAAAATAAAAAATAAATTATGTATACGTAGTTCTGGAAACCTACGTATAACACCTGTAAAATTTTTATCGGTTTATCTCTACTAATAGCTGAGATAATTTTCAAAATTTTTGATCAGAGTGATAGAAAATTCAATATATTAAATTACGAACAGAGCTATAAAATGAAAAATAAATTCTGTATACGTAGTTCTGGAGACCTACGTATAACACCAGTAAAATTTTTATTGCTTTATCTCTACTAATAGCTGAGATAATTTTCAAAATTTTTGATCAGAGTGATAGAAAATTCAATATATTAAATTAAAAACAGAGCTATAAAATGAAAAATAAATTACGCATACGTAGTTCTGGAGACCTACGTATAACACCAGTAAAATTTTTATCGCTTTATCTCTACTAATAGTTGAGATAATTTTCAAAATTTTTGATCAGAGTGATAGAAAATTCAATACATTAAATTACGAACAGAGCTATAAAATAAAAAATAAATTATGTATGCGTAGTTCTGGAGACCTACGTATAACACCAGTAAAATTTTTATTGCTTTATCTCTACTAATAGCTGAGATAATTTTCAAAATTTTTGATCAGAGTGATAGAAAATTCAATATATTAAATTACGAACAGAGCTATAAAATAAAAAATAAATTATGTATACGTAGTTCTGGAGACCTACGTATAACACCAGTAAAATTTTTATCGCTTTATCTCTACTAATAGCTGAGATAATTTTCAAAATTTTTTATCAGAGTGATAGAAAATTCAATATATTAAATTACGAACAGAGCTATAAAATGAAAAATAAATTCTGTATACGTAGTTCTGGAGACCTACGCATAACACCAGTAAAATTTTTATCGCTTTATCTCTACTAATAGCTGAGATAATTTTGAAAATTTTTGATCAGAGTGATAGAAAATTCAATATATTAAATTACGAACAGAGCTATAAAATGAAAAATAAATTATGTATACGTAGTTCTGGAGACCTACGTATAACATCAGTAAAATTTTTATTGCTTTATCTCTACTAATAGCTGAGATAATTTTCAAAATTTTTGATCAGAGTGATAGAAAATTCAATATATTAAATTACGAACAAAGCTATAAAATAAAAAATAAATTATGCATACGTAGTTCTAAAGACCTACGTATAACACCAGTAAAATTTTTATCGCTTTATCTCTACTAATAGCTGAGATAATTTTCAAAATTTTTGATCAGAGTGATAGAAAATTCAATATATTAAATTACGAACAGAGCTATAAAATGAAAAATAAATTATGTATACGTAGTTCTGGGAACCTACGTATAACACCAGTAAAATTTTTATTGCTTTATCTCTACTAATAGCTGAGATAATTTTGAAAATTTTTGATCAGAGTGATAGAAAATTCAATATATTAAATTACGAACAGAGCTATAAAATGAAAAACAAATTATGTATACGTAGTTCTGGAGACCTACGTATAACACCTGTAAAATTTTTATCGCTTTATCTCTACTAATAGCTGAGATAATTTTCAAAATTTTTGATCAGAGTGATAAAAAATTCAATATATTAAATTAAAAACAGAGCTATAAAATGAAAAATAAATTATGTATACGTAGTTCTGAAGACCTACGTATAACACCAGTAAAATTTTTATTGCTTTATCTCTACTAATAGCTGAGATAATTTTGAAAATTTTTGATCAGAGTGATAAAAAATTCAATATATTAAATTACGAACAGAGCTATAAAATGAAAAATAAATTACGCATACGTAGTTCTGGAGACCTACGTATAACACCAGTAAAATTTTTATCGCTTTATCTCTACTAATAGCTGAGATAATTTTCAAAATTTTTGATCAGAGTGATAGAAAATTCAATACATTAAATTACGAACAGAGCTATAAAATAAAAAATAAATTATGTACACGTAGTTCTGGAGACCTACGTATAACACCAGTAAAATTTCGATTGCTTTATCTCTACTAATAGCTGAGATAATTTTGAAAATTTTTGATCAGAGTGAAAGAAAATTCAATACATTAAATTACGAACAGAGCTATAAAATGAAAAATAAATTATGTATACGTAGTTCTGGAGACCTACGTATAACACCAGTAAAATTTTTATCGTTTTATCTCTACTAACAGCTGAGATAATTTTGAAAATTTTTGATCAGAGTGATAGAAAATTCAATATATTAAATTACAAACAGAGCTATAAAATAAAAAATAAATTATGTATACGTAGTTCTGGAGACCTACGTATAACACCAGTAAAAATGTTATCGCTTTATCTCTACTAATAGCTGAGATAATTTTGAAAATTTTTGATCAGAGTGATAGAAAATTCAATATATTAAATTGCGAACAGAGCTATAAAATGAAAAATAAATTATGTATACGTAGTTCTGGAGACCTACGTATAACACCAGTAAAATTTTTATCGCTTTATCTCTACTAATAGCTGAGATAATTTTGAAAATTTTTGATCAGAGTGATAGAAAATTCAATATATTAAATTACGAACAGAGCTATAAAATGAAAAATCAATTATGTATACGTAGTTCTGGAGACCTACGTATAACACCAGTAAAATTTTTATCGCTTTATCTCTACTAATAGCTGAAATAAATTTCAAAATTTTTTATCAGAGTGATAGAAAATTCAATATATTAAATTATAAACAGAGCTATAAAATGAAAAATAAATTATGCATACGTAGTTCTGGAGACCTACGTATAACACCAGTAAAATTTTTATCGCTTTATCTTTACTAATAGCTGAAATAAATTTCAAAATTTTTGATCAGAGTGATAGAAAATTCAATATATTAAATTACGAACAGAGCTATAAAATGAAAAATCAATTATGTATACGTAGTTCTGGAGACCTACGTATAACACCACTAAAATTTTTATCGCTTTATCTCTACTAATAGCTGAAATAAATTTCAAAATTTTTTATCAGAGTGATAGAAAGTTCAATATATTAAATTACAAACAGAGCTATAAAATGAAAAATAAATTATGCATGCGTAGTTCTGGAGACCTACGTATAACACCAGTAAAAATTTTATCGCTTTATCTCTACTAATAGCTGAGATAATTTTCAAAATTTTTGATCAGAGTGATAGAAAATTCAATATATTAAATTACGAACAGAGCTATAAAATGAAAAATAAATTATGTATACGTAGTTCTGGAGACCTACGTATAACACCAGTAAAATTTTTATTGCTTTATCTCTACTAATAGCTGAGATAATTTTGAAAATTTTTGATCTGAGTGATAGAAAATTCAATACATTAAATTACGAACAGAGCTATAAAATGAAAAATAAATTATGTATACGTAGTTCTGGAAACCTACTTATAACACCAGTGAAATTTTTATTGCTTTATCTGTACTAATAGCTGAGATCATTTTGTAAATTTTTGATCAGAGTGATAGAAAATTCAATATATTAAATTACGAACAGAGCTATAAAATGAAAAATAAATTATGTATACGTAGTTCTGGAGACCTACGTATAACACCAGTAAAATTTGTATTGCTTTATCTCTACTAATAGCTGAAATAATTTTCAAAATTTTTGATCAGAGTGATAGAAAATTCAATATATTAAATTACAAACAGAGCTATAAAATGAAAAATAAATTATGCATTCGTAGTTCTGGAGACCTACGTATAACAACAGTAAAATTTGTATTGCTTTATCTCTACTAATAGCTGAAATAATTTTGAAAATTTTTGATCAGAGTGATAGAAAATTCAATATATTAAATTAAAAACAGAGCTATAAAATGAAAAATAAATTATGTATACGTAGTTCTGAAGACCTACGTATAACACCAGTAAAATTTTTATTGCTTTATCTCTACTAATAGCTGAGATAATTTTGAAAATTTTTGATCAGAGTGATAAAAAATTCAATATATTAAATTACGAACAGAGCTATAAAATGAAAAATAAATTACGCATACGTAGTTCTGGAGACCTACGTATAACACCAGTAAAGTTTTTATCGCTTTATCTCTACTAATAGCTGAGATAATTTTGAAAATTTTTGATCAGAGTGATAGAAAATTCAATATATTAAATTACAAACAGAGCTATAAAATAAAAAATAAATTATGTATACGTAGTTCTGGAAACCTACGTATAACACCTGTAAAATTTTTATCGGTTTATCTCTACTAATAGCTGAGATAATTTTCAAAATTTTTGATCAGAGTGATAGAAAATTCAATATATTAAATTACGAACAGAGCTATAAAATGAAAAATAAATTCTGTATACGTAGTTCTGGAGACCTACGCATAACACCAGTAAAATTTTTATCGCTTTATCTCTACTAATAGCTGAGATAATTTTGAAAATTTTTGATCAGAGTGATAGAAAATTCAATATATTAAATTACGAACAGAGCTATAAAATGAAAAATAAATTATGTATACGTAGTTCTGGAGACCTACGTATAACATCAGTAAAATTTTTATTGCTTTATCTCTACTAATAGCTGAGATAATTTTCAAAATTTTTGATCAGAGTGATAGAAAATTCAATATATTAAATTACGAACAAAGCTATAAAATAAAAAATAAATTATGCATACGTAGTTCTAAAGACCTACGTATAACACCAGTAAAATTTTTATCGCTTTATCTCTACTAATAGCTGAGATAATTTTCAAAATTTTTGATCAGAGTGATAGAAAATTCAATATATTAAATTACGAACAGAACTATAAAATGAAAAATAAATTATGTATACGTAGTTCTGGAAACCTACGTATAACACCAGTAAAATTTTTATTGCTTTATCTCTACTAATAGCTGAGATAATTTTGAAAATTTTTGATCAGAGTGATAGAAAATTCAATATATTAAATTACGAACAGAGCTATAAAATGAAAAATAAATTATGTATACGTAGTTCTGGAGACCTACGTATAACACCTGTAAAATTTTTATCGCTTTATCTCTACTAATAGCTGAGATAATTTTCAAAATTTTTGATCAGAGTGATAAAAAATTCAATATATTAAATTAAAAACAGAGCTATAAAATGAAAAATAAATTATGTATACGTAGTTCTGAAGACCTACGTATAACACCAGTAAAATTTTTATTGCTTTATCTCTACTAATAGCTGAGATAATTTTCAAAATTTTTGATCAGAGTGATAGAAAATTCAATACATTAAATTACGAACAGAGCTATAAAATAAAAAATAAATTATGTACACGTAGTTCTGGAGACCTACGTATAACACCAGTAAAATTTTTATTGCTTTATCTCTACTAATAGCTGAGATAATTTTGAAAATTTTTGATCAGAGTGAAAGAAAATTCAATACATTAAATTACGAACAGAGCTATAAAATGAAAAATAAATTATGTATACGTAGTTCTGGAGACCTACGTATAACACCAGTAAAATTTTTATCGTTTTATCTCTACTAACAGCTGAGATAATTTTGAAAATTTTTGATCAGAGTGATAGAAAATTCAATATATTAAATTACGAACAGAGCTATAAAATGAAAAATAAATTACGCATACGTAGTTCTGGAGACCTACGTATAACACCAGTAAAATTTTTATCGCTTTATCTCTACTAATAGCTGAGATAATTTTCAAAATTTTTGATCAGAGTGATAGAAAATTCAATACATTAAATTACGAACAGAGCTATAAAATAAAAAATAAATTATGTACACGTAGTTCTGGAGACCTACGTATAACACCAGTAAAATTTTTATTGCTTTATCTCTACTAATAGCTGAGATAATTTTGAAAATTTTTGATCAGAGTGAAAGAAAATTCAATACATTAAATTACGAACAGAGCTATAAAATGAAAAATAAATTATGTATACGTAGTTCTGGAGACCTACGTATAACACCAGTAAAATTTTTATCGTTTTATCTCTACTAACAGCTGAGATAATTTTGAAAATTTTTGATCAGAGTGATAGAAAATTCAATATATTAAATTACAAACAGAGCTATAAAATAAAAAATAAATTATGTATACGTAGTTCTGGAAACCTACGTATAACACCTGTAAAATTTTTATCGCTTTTTCTCTACTAATAGCTGAGATAATTTTCAAAATTTTTGATCAGAGTGATAGAAAATTCAATATATTAAATTACGAACAGAGCTATAAAATGAAAAATAAATTCTGTATACGTAGTTCTGGAGACCTACGCATAACACCAGTAAAATTTTTATCGCTTTATCTCTACTAATAGCTGAGATAATTTTGAAAATTTTTGATCAGAGTGATAGAAAATTCAATATATTAAATTACGAACAGAGCTATAAAATGAAAAATAAATTATGTATACGTAGTTCTGGAGACCTACGTATAACATCAGTAAAATTTTTATTGCTTTATCTCTACTAATAGCTGAGATAATTTTCAAAATTTTTGATCAGAGTGATAGAAAATTCAATATATTAAATTACGAACAAAGCTATAAAATAAAAAATAAATTATGCATACGCAGTTCTAAAGACCTACGTATAACACCAGTAAAATTTTTATCGCTTTATCTCTACTAATAGCTGAGATAATTTTCAAAATTTTTGATCAGAGTGATAGAAAATTCAATATATTAAATTACGAACAGAACTATAAAATGAAAAATAAATTATGTATACGTAGTTCTGGAAACCTACGTATAACACCAGTAAAATTTTTATTGCTTTATTTCTACTAATAGCTGAGATAATTTTGAAAATTTTTGATCAGAGTGATAGAAAATTCAATATATTAAATTACGAACAGAGCTATAAAATGAAAAATAAATTATGTATACGTAGTTCTGGAGACCTACGTATAACACCTGTATAATTTTTATCGCTTTATCTCTACTAATAGCTGAGATAATTTTCAAAATTTTTGATCAGAGTGATAAAAAATTCAATATATTAAATTAAAAACAGAGCTATAAAATGAAAAATAAATTATGTATACGTAGTTCTGAAGACCTACGTATAACACCAGTAAAATTTTTATTGCTTTATCTCTACTAATAGCTGAGATAATTTTGAAAATTTTTGATCAGAGTGATAAAAAATTCAATATATTAAATTACGAACAGAGCTATAAAATGAAAAATAAATTACGCATACGTAGTTCTGGAGACCTACGTATAACACCAGTAAAATTTTTATCGCTTTATCTCTACTAATAGCTGAGATAATTTTCAAAATTTTTGATCAGAGTGATAGAAAATTCAATACATTAAATTACGAACAGAGCTATAAAATAAAAAATAAATTATGTACACGTAGTTCTGGAGACCTACGTATAACACCAGTAAAATTTTTATTGCTTTATCTCTACTAATTGCTGAGATAATTTTGAAAATTTTTGATCAGAGTGAAAGAAAATTCAATACATTAAATTACGAACAGAGCTATAAAATGAAAAATAAATTATGTATACGTAGTTCTGGAGACCTACGTATAACACCAGTAAAATTTTTATCGTTTTATCTCTACTAACAGCTGAGATAATTTTGAAAATTTTTGATCAGAGTGATAGAAAATTCAATATATTAAATTACGAACAGAGCTATAAAATAAAAAATAAATTATGTATACGTAGTTCTGGAGACCTACGTATAACACCAGTAAAAATTTTATCGCTTTATCTCTACTAATAGCTGAGATAATTTTCAAAATTTTTGATCAGAGTGATAGAAAATTCAATATATTAAATTGCGAACAGAGCTATAAAATGAAAAATAAATTATGTATACGTAGTTTTGGAGACCTACGTATAACACCAGTAAAATTTTTATCGCTTTATCTCTACTAATAGCTGAGATAATTTTGAAAATTTTTGATCAGAGTGATAGAAAATTCAATATATTAAATTACGAACAGAGCTATAAAATGAAAAATCAATTATGTATACGTAGTTCTGGAGACCTACGTATAACACCAGTAAAATTTTTATCGCTTTATCTCTACTAATAGCTGAAATAAATTTCAAAATTTTTTATCAGAGTGATAGAAAATTCAATATATTAAATTATAAACAGAGCTATAAAACGAAAAATAAATTATGCATACGTAGTTCTGGAGACCTACGTATAACACCAGTAAAATTTTTATCGCTTTATCTCTACTAATAGCTGAAATAAATTTCAAAATTTTTGATCAGAGTGATAGAAAATTCAATATATTAAATTACGAACAGAGCTATAAAATGAAAAATCAATTATGTATACGTAGTTCTGGAGACCTACGTATAACACCACTAAAATTTTTATCGCTTTATCTCTACTAATAGCTGAAATAAATTTCAAAATTTTTTATCAGAGTGATAGAAAGTTATATATTAAATTACAAACAGAGCTATAAAATGAAAAATAAATTATGCATGCGTAGTTCTGGAGACCTACGTATAACACCAGTAAAAATTTTATCGCTTTATCTCTACTAATAGCTGAGATAATTTTCAAAATTTTTGATCAGAGTGATAGAAAAATCAATATATTTAATTACGAACAGAGCTATAAAATGAAAAATAAATTATGTATACGTAGTTCTGGAGACCTACGTATAACACCAGTAAAATTTTTATTGCTTTATCTCTACTAATAGCTGAGATAATTTTGAAAATTTTTGATCTGAGTGATAGAAAATTCAATACATTAAATTACGAACAGAGCTATAAAATGAAAAATAAATTATGTATACGTAGTTCTGGAAACCTACTTATAACACCAGTGAAATTTTTATTGCTTTATCTGTACTAATAGCTGAGATCATTTTGTAAATTTTTGATCAGAGTGATAGAAAATTCAATATATTAAATTACGAACAGAGCTATAAAATGAAAAATAAATTATGTATACGTAGTTCTGGAGACCTACGTATAACACCAGTAAAATTTGTATTGCTTTATCTCTACTAATAGCTGAAATAATTTTCAAAATTTTTGATCAGAGTGATAGAAAATTCAATATATTAAATTACAAACAGAGCTATAAAATGAAAAATAAATTATGCATTCGTAGTTCTGGAGACCTACGTATAACAACAGTAAAATTTGTATTGCTTTATCTCTACTAATAGCTGAAATAATTTTGAAAATTTTTGATCAGAGTGATAGAAAATTCAATATATTAAATTAAAAACAGAGCTATAAAATGAAAAATAAATTATGTATACGTAGTTCTGAAGACCTACGTATAACACCAGTAAAATTTTTATTGCTTTATCTCTACTAATAGCTGAGATAATTTTGAAAATTTTTGATCAGAGTGATAAAAAATTCAATATATTAAATTACGAACAGAGCTATAAAATGAAAAATAAATTACGCATACGTAGTTCTGGAGACCTACGTATAACACCAGTAAAGTTTTTATCGCTTTATCTCTACTAATAGCTGAGATAATTTTGAAAATTTTTGATCAGAGTGATAGAAAATTCAATATATTAAATTACGAACAGAGCTATAAAATAAAAAATAAATTATGTATACGTAGTTCTGGAAACCTACGTATAACACCTGTAAAATTTTTATCGCTTTATCTCTACTAATAGCTGAGATAGTTTTCAAAATTTTTGATCAGAGTGATAGAAAATTCAATATATTAAATTACGAACAGAGCTATAAAATGAAAAATAAATTATGTATACGTAGTTCTGGAGACCTACGTATAACACCAGTAAAATTTTTATTGCTTTATCTCTACTAATAGCTGAGATAATTTTGAAAATTTTTGTTCAGAGTGATAGAAAATTCAATATATTAAATTACGAACAGAGCTATAAAATGAAAAATGAATTATGTATACGTAGTTCTGGAAACCTACGTATAACACCTGTAAAATTTTTATCGCTTCATCTCTACTAATAGCTGAGATAATTTTCAAAATTTTTGATCAGAGTGATAGAAAATTCAATATATTAAATTACGAACAGAGCTATAGAATGAAAAATAAATTTTGTATACGTTGTTTTGGAGACCTACGTATAACACCAGTAAAATTTTTATCGCTTTATCTCTACTAATAGCTGAGATAATTTTCAAAATTTTTGATCAGAGTGATAGAAAATTCAATATATTAAATTACGAACAGAGCTATAAAATGAAAAATAAATTATGTATACGTAGTTCTGGAGACCTACGTATAACACCAGTAAAATTTTTATCGCTTTATCTCTACTAATAGCTGAGATAATTTTCAAAATTTTTTATCAGAGTGATAGAAAATTCAATATATTAAATTACGAACAGAGCTATAAAATGAAAAATAAATTCTGTATACGTAGTTCTGAAGACCTACGTATAACACCAGTAAAATTTTTATCGCTTTATCTCTACTAATAGCTGAGATAATTTTGAAAATTTTTGATCAGAGTGATAGAAAATTCAATATATTAAATTACGAACAGAGCTTTAAAATGAAAAATAAATTATGTATACGTAGTTCTGAAGACCTACGTATAACACAAGTAAAATTTTTATTGCTTTATCTCTACTAATAGCTGAGATAATTTTCAAAATTTTTGATCAGAGTGATAGAAAATTCAATATATTAAATTACGAACAAAGCTATAAAATAAAAAATAAATTATGCATACGTAGTTCTAAAGACCTACGTATAACACCAGTAAAATTTTTATCGCTTTATCTCTACTAATAGCTGAGATAATTTTCAAAATTTTTGATCAGAGTGATAGAAAATTCAATATATTAAATTACGAACAGAGCTATAAAATGAAAAATAAATTATGTATACGTAGTTCTGGAAACCTACGTATAACACCTGTAAAATTTTTATCGCTTCATCTCTACTAATAGCTGAGATAATTTTCAAAATTTTTGATCAGAGTGATAGAAAATTCAATATATTAAATTACGAACAGAGCTATAGAATGAAAAATAAATTTTGTATACGTTGTTCTGGAGACCTACGTATAACACCAGTAAAATTTTTATCGCTTTATCTCTACTAATAGCTGAGATAATTTTCAAAATTTTTGATCAGAGTGATAGAAAATTCAATATATTAAATTAAAAACAGAGCTATAAAATGAAAAATAAATTATGTATACGTAGTTCTGAAGACCTACGTATAACACCAGTAAAATTTTTATTGCTTTATCTCTACTAATAGCTGAGATAATTTTGAAAATTTTTGATCAGAGTGATAAAAAATTCAATATATTAAATTACGAACAGAGCTATAAAATGAAAAATAAATTACGCATACGTAGTTCTGGAGACCTACGTATAACACCAGTAAAATTTTTATCGCTTTATCTCTACTAATAGCTGAGATAATTTTCAAAATTTTTGATCAGAGTGATAGAAAATTCAATACATTAAATTACGAACAGAGCTATAAAATAAAAAATAAATTATGTACACGTAGTTCTGGAGACCTACGTATAACACCAGTAAAATTTTTATTGCTTTATCTCTACTAATAGCTGAGATAATTTTGAAAATTTTTGATCAGAGTGATAGAAAATTCAATATATTAAATTACGAACAGAGCTATAAAATAAAAAATAAATTATGTATACGTAGTTCTGGAGACCTACGTATAACACCAGTAAAATTTTTATCGTTTTATCTCTACTTACAGCTGAGATAATTTTGAAAATTTTTGATCAGAGTGATAGAAAATTCAATATATTAAATTACGAACAGAGCTATAAAATAAAAAATAAATTATGTATACGTAGTTCTGGAGACCTACGTATAACACCAGTAAAAATTTTATCGCTTTATCTCTACTAATAGCTGAGATAATTTTCAAAATTTTTGATCAGAGTGATAGAAAATTCAATATATTAAATTACGAACAGAGCTATAAAATGAAAAATAAATTATGTATACGTAGTTCTGGAGACCTACGTATAACACCAGTAAAATTTTTATCGCTTTATCTCTACTAATAGCTGAGATAATTTTGAAAATTTTTGATCAGAGTGATAGAAAATTCAATATATTAAATTACGAACAGAGCTATAAAATGAAAAATCAATTATGTATACGTAGTTCTGGAGACCTACGTATAACACCAGTAAAATTTTTATCGCTTTATCTCTACAAATAGCTGAAATAAATTTCAAAATTTTTTATCAGAGTGATAGAAAATTCAATATATTAAATTATAAACAGAGCTATAAAATGAAAAATAAATTATGCATACGTAGATCTGGAGACCTACGTATAACACCAGTAAAATTTTTATCGCTTTACCTCTACTAATAGCTGAAATAAATTTCAAAATTTTTGATCAGAGTGATAGAAAATTCAATATATTAAATTACGAACAGAGCTATAAAATGAAAAATCAATTATGTATACGTAGTTCTGGAGACCTACGTATAACACCAGTAAAAATTTTATCGCTTTATCTCTACTAATAGCTGAAATAAATTTCAAAATTTTTTATCAGAGTGATAGAAAGTTCAATATATTAAATTACAAACAGAGCTATAAAATAAAAAATAAATTATGCATGCGTAGTTCTGGAGACCTACGTATAACACCAGTAAAAATTTTATCGCTTTATCTCTACTAATAGCTGAGATAATTTTCAAAATTTTTGATCAGAGTGATAGAAAATTCAATATATTAAATTACGAACAGAGCTATAAAATGAAAAATAAATTATGTATACGTAGTTCTGGAGACCTACGTATAACACCAGTAAAATTTTTATTGCTTTATCTCTACTAATAGCTGAGATAATTTTGAAAATTTTTGATCTGAGTGATAGAAAATTCAATACATTAAATTACGAACAGAGCTATAAAATGAAAAATAAATTATGTATACGTAGTTCTGGAAACCTACTTATAACACCAGTGAAATTTTTATTGCTTTATCTGTACTAATAGCTGAGATCATTTTGTAAATTTTTGATCAGAGTGATAGAAAATTCAATATATTAAATTACGAACAGAGCTATAAAATGAAAAATAAATTATGTATACGTAGTTCTGGAGACCTACGTATAACACCAGTAAAATTTGTATTGCTTTATCTCTACTAATAGCTGAAATAATTTTCAAAATTTTTGATCAGAGTGATAGAAAATTCAATATATTAAATTACAAACAGAGCTATAAAATGAAAAATAAATTATGCATTCTTAGTTCTGGAGACCTACGTATAACACCAGTAAAATTTGTATTGCTTTATCTCTACTAATAGCTGAAATAATTTTCAAAATTTTTGATCAGAGTGATAGAAAATTCAATATATTAAATTACGAACAGAGCTATAAAATAAAAAATAAATTATGCATACGTAGTTCTGGGGACCTACGTATAACACCAGTAAAATTTTTATTGCTTTATCTCTACTAATAGCTGAGATAATTTTGAAAATTTTTGATCAGAGTGATAGAAAATTCAATATATTAAATTACGAACAGAGCTACAAAATAAAAAATAAATTATGTATACGTAGTTCTGGAGACCTACGTTTAACACCAGTAAAATTTTTATCGCTTTATCTCTACTAATAGCTGAGATAACTTTGAAAATTTTTGATCAGAGTGATAGAAAATTCAATATATTAAATTACGAACAGAGCTATAAAATGAAAAATAAATTATGTATACGTAGTTCTGGAGACCTACGTATAACACCAGTAAAATTTTTATCGCTTTATCTCTGCCAATAGCTGAGGTAATTTTCAAAATTTATGATCAAAGTAATAGAACATTCAATATATTAAATTACGAACAGAGCTATAAAATAAAAAATAAATTATGTATACGTAGTTCTGGAAACCTACGTATAACACCAGTAAAATTTTTATCGCTTTATCTCTACTAATAGCTGAGATAATTTTGAAAATTTTTGATTAGAGTGATAGAAAATTCAATATATTAAATTACGAACAGAGCTATAAAATGAAAAATAAATTATGCATACGTAGTTCTGGAGACCTACGTATAACACCAGTAAAATTTTTATCGCTTTATCTCTACTAATAGCTGAGATAATTTTCAAAATTTTTGATCAGAGTGATAGAAAATTCAATATATTAAATTACGAACAGATCTATAAAATGAAAAATTAATTATGTATACGTAGTTCTGGAGACCTACGTATAACACCAGTAAAATTTTTATCGCTTTATCTCTACTAATAGCTGAGATAATTTTCAAAATTTTTGATCAGAGTGATAGAAAATTCAATATATTAAATTACGAACAGAGCTATAAAATGAAAAATAAGTTATGTATACGTAGTTCTGGAGACCTACGTATAACACCAGTAAAATTTTTATCGCTTTATCTCTACTAATAGCTGAGATAATTTTCAAAATTTTTGATCAGAGTGATAGAAAGTTCAATATATTAAATTACAAACAGAGCTATAAAATGAAAAATAACATATGCATACGTAGTTCTGGAGACCTACGTATAACACCAGTAAAAATTTTATCGCTTTATCTCTACTAATAGCTGAGATAATTTTCAAAATTTTTGATCAGAGTGATAGAAAATTCAATATATTAAATTACGAACAGAGCTATAAAATGAAAAATAAATTATGTATGCGTAGTTCTGGAAACCTACTTATAACACCAGTAAAATTTTTATTGCTTTATCTGTACTAATAGCTGAGATAATTTTGAACATTTTTGATCAGAGTGATAGAAAATTCAATATATTAAATTACGAACAGAGCTATAAAATGAAAAATAAATTATGCATACGTATTTCTGGAGACCTACGTATAACACCAGTAAAATTTTTATCGCTTTATCTCTACTAATAGCTGAGATAATTTTCAAAATTTTTGATCAGAGTGATAGAAAATTCAATATATTAAATTACGAACAGAGCTATAAAATAAAAAATAAATTATGTATACGTAGTTGTGGAGACCTACGTATAACACCAGTAAAATTTTTATTGCTTTATCTCTACTAATAGCTGAGATAATTTTGAAAATTTTTGATCAGACTGATAGAAAATTCAATATATTAAATTACGAACAGAGCTATAAAATAAAAAATAAATTATGTATACGTAGTTCTGAAGACCTACGTATAACACCAGTAAAATTTTTATCGTGTTATCTCTACTAATAGCTGAGATAATTTTGAAAATTTTTGATCAGAGTGATAGAAAATTCAATATATTAAATTACGAACAGAGCTATAAAATGAAAAATAAATTATGTATACGTAGTTCTGGAAACCTACTTATAACACCAGTAAAATTTTTATCGCTTTATCTCTACTAATAGCTGAGATAATTTTCAAAATTTTTGATCAGTGTGATAGAAAATTCAATATATCAAATTACGAACAGAGCTATAAAATGAAAAATTAATTATGTATACGTAGTTCTGGAGACCTACGTATAACACCAGTAAAATTTTTATCGCTTTATCTCCACCAATAGCTGAGATAATTTTCAAAATTTTTGTTCAGAGTGATAGAAAATTCAATATATTAAATTACGAACAGAGCTATAAAATGAAAAATAAGTTATGTATACGTAGTTCTGGAGACCTACGTATAACACCAGTAAAATTTTTATCGCTTTATCTCTACTAATAGCTGAGATAATTTTCAAAATTTTTGATCAGAGTGATAGAAAGTTCAATATATTAAATTACAAACAGAGCTATAAAATGAAAAATAACGTATGCATACGTAGTTCTGGAGACCTACGTATAACACCAGTAAAAATTTTATCGCTTTATCTCTACTAATAGCTGAGATAATTTTCAAAATTTTTGATCAGAGTGATAGAAAATTCAATATATTAAATTACGAACAAAGCTATAAAATGAAAAATAAATTATGTATGCGTAGTTCTGAAAACCTACTTATAACACCAGTAAAATTTTTATTGCTTTATCTGTACTAATAGCTGAGATAATTTTGAAAATTTTTGATCAAAGTGATAGAAAATTCAATATATTAAATTAGGAACAGAGCTAGAAAATGAAAAATAAATTACGTATGCGTAGTTCTGGAGGCCTACGTATAACACCAGTAAAATTTTTATTGCTTTATCTCTACTAATAGCTGAGATAATTTTCAAAATTTTTGATCAGAGTGATAGAAAATTCAATATATTAAATTACGAACAGAGCTATAAAATGAAAAATAAATTATGCATACGTAGTTTTGGAGACCTACGTATAACACCAGTAAAATTTTTATCGCTTTATCTCTACTAATAGCTGAGATAATTTTCAAAATTTTTGATCTGAGTGATAGAAAATTCAATATATTAAATTACGAACAGAGCTATAAAATGAAAAATAAATTATGTATACGTAATTCTGGAAACCTACTTATAACACCAGTAAAATTTTTATTGCTTTATCTCTACTAATAGCTGAGATAATTTTCAAAATTTTTGATCAGAGTGATAGAAAATTCAATATATTAAATTACGAACAGAGCTATAAAATGAAAAATAAATTATGCATACGTAGTTCTGGAGACCTACGTATAACACCAGTAAAATTTTTATCGCTTTATCTCTACTAATAGCTGAGATAATTTTCAAAATTTTTGATCAGAGTGATAGAAAATTCAATATATTAAATTACGAACAGAGCTATAAAATAAAAAATAAATTATGTATACGTAATTGTGGAGACCTACGTATAACACCAGTAAAATTTTTATTGCTTTATCTCTACTAATAGCTGAGACAATTTTGAAAATTTTTGATCAGAGTGATAGAAAATTCAATATATTAAATTACGAACAGAGCTATAGAATGAAAAATAAATTTTGTATACGTTGTTTTGGAGACCTACGTATACCACCAGTAAAATTTTTATCGCTTTATCTCTACTAATAGCTGAGATAATTTTCAAAATTTTTGATCAGAGTGATAGAAAATTCAATATATTAAATTACGAACAGAGCTATAAAATGAAAAATAAATTATGTATACGTAGTTCTGGAAACCTACGTATAACACCTGTAAAATTTTTATCGCTTCATCTCTACTAATAGCTGAGATAATTTTCAAAATTTTTGATCAGAGTGATAGAAAATTCAATATATTAAATTACGAACAGAGCTATGGAATGAAAAATAAATTTTGTATACGTTGTTTTGGAGACCTACGTATAACACCAGTAAAATTTTTATCGCTTTATCTCTACTAATAGCTGAGATAATTTTCAAAATTTTTGATCAGAGTGATAGAAAATTCAATATATTAAATTACGAACAGAGCTTTAAAATGAAAAATTAATTATGTATACGTAGTTCTGGAGACCTACGTATAACACCAGTAAAATTTTTATCGCTTTATCTCTACTAATAGCTGAGATAATTTTCAAAATTTTTGATCAGAGTGATAGAAAATTCAATATATTAAATTACGAACAGAGCTATAAAATAAAAAATAAATTATGTATGCGTAGTTCTGGAAACCTACTTATAACACCAGTAAAATTTTTATTGCTTTATCTGTACTAATAGCTGAGATAATTTTGAAAATTTTTTATCAGAGTGATAGAAAATTCAATATATTAAATTACGAACAGAGCTATAAAATAAAAAATAAATTATGTATACGTAGTTGTGGAGACCTACGTATAACACCAGTAAAATTTTTATTGCTTTATCTCTACTAATAGCTGAGATAATTTTGAAAATTTTTGATCAGAGTGATAGAAAATTCAATATATTAAATTACGAACAGAGCTATAAAATAAAAAATAAATTATGTATACGTAGTTCTGGAGACCTACGTATAACACCAGTAAAATTTTTATCGTGTTATCTCTACTAATAACTGAGATAATTTTGAAAATTTTTGATCAGAGTGATAGAAAATTCAATATATTAAATTACGAACAGAGCAATAAAATAAAAAATAAATTATGTATACGTAGTTCTGGAGACCTACTTATAACACCAGGAAAATTTTTATCGCTTTATCTCTACTAATAGCGGAGATAATTTTCAAAATTTTTGATCAGAGTGATAGAAAATTCAATATATTAAATTACGAACAGAGCTATAAAATAAAAAATAAATTATGTATATGTAGTTCTGGAAACCTACGTATAACACCAGTAAAATTTTTATCGCTTTATCTCTACTAATAGCTGAGATAATTTTGAAAATTTTTGATCAGAGTGATAGAAAATTCAATATATTAAATTACGAACAGAGCTATAAAATGAAAAATAAATTATGTATACGTAGTTCTGGGGACCTACGTATAACACCAGTAAAATTTTTATCGCTTTATCTCTACTAATAGCTGAGATAATTTTCAAAATTTTTGATCAGAGTGATAGAAAATTCAATATATTAAATTACGAACAGAGCTATAAAATGAAAAATAAGTTATGTATACGTAGTTCTGGAGACCTACTTATAACACCAGTAAAATTTTTATCGCTTTATCTCTACTAATAGCTGAGATAATTTTCAAAATTTTTGATCAGAGTGATAGAAAGTTCAATATATCAAATTACAAACAGAGCTATAAAATGAAAAATAATATATGCATACGTAGTTCTGGAGACCTACGTATAACACCAGTAAAATTTTTATCGCTTTATCTCTACCAATAGCTGAGATAATTTTCAAAATTTATGATCAAAGTGATAGAACATTCAATATATTAAATTACAAACAGAGCTATAAAATAAAAAATAGATTATGTACACGTAGTTCTGGAAACCTACTTATAACACCAGTAAAATTTTTATCGCTTTATCTCTACTAATAGCTGAGATAATTTTCAAAATTTTTGATCAGAGTGATAGAAAATTCAATATATTAAATTACGAACAGAGTTTTAAAATGAAAAATTAATTATGTATACGTAGTTCTGGAGACCTACGTATAACACCAGTAAAATTTTTATCGCTTTATCTCTACTAATAGCTGAGATAATTTTCAAAATTTTTGATCAGAGTGATAGAAAATTCAATATATTAAATTACGAACAGAGCTATAAAATGAAAAATAAGTTATGTATACGTAGTTCTGGAGACCTACGTATAACACCAGTAAAATTTTTATCGCTTTATCTCTACTAATAGCTGAGATAATTTTCAAAATTTTTGATCAGAGTGATAGAAAATTCAATATATTAAATTACGAACAGAGCTTTAAAATGAAAAATTAATTATGTATACGTAGTTCTGGAGACCTACGTATAACACCAGTAAAATTTTTATCGCTTTATCTCTACTAATAGCTGAGATAATTTTCAAAATTTTTGATCAGAGTGATAGAAAATTCAATATATTAAATTACGAACAGAGCTATAAAATAAAAAATAAATTATGTATGCGTAGTTCTGGAAACCTACTTATAACACCAGTAAAATTTTTATTGCTTTATCTGTACTAATAGCTGAGATAATTTTGAAAATTTTTTATCAGAGTGATAGAAAATTCAATATATTAAATTACGAACAGAGCTATAAAATAAAAAATAAATTATGTATACGTAGTTGTGGAGACCTACGTATAACACCAGTAAAATTTTTATTGCTTTATCTCTACTAATAGCTGAGATAATTTTGAAAATTTTTGATCAGAGTGATAGAAAATTCAATATATTAAATTACGAACAGAGCTATAAAATAAAAAATAAATTATGTATACGTAGTTCTGGAGACCTACGTATAACACCAGTAAAATTTTTATCGTGTTATCTCTACTAATAACTGAGATAATTTTGAAAATTTTTGATCAGAGTGATAGAAAATTCAATATATTAAATTACGAACAGAGCAATAAAATAAAAAATAAATTATGTATACGTAGTTCTGGAGACCTACTTATAACACCAGTAAAATTTTTATCGCTTTATCTCTACTAATAGCGGAGATAATTTTCAAAATTTTTGATCAGAGTGATAGAAAATTCAATATATTAAATTACGAACAGAGCTATAAAATGAAAAATAAATTATGTATACGTAGTTCTGGGGACCTACGTATAACACCAGTAAAATTTTTATCGCTTTATCTCTACTAATAGCTGAGATAATTTTCAAAATTTTTGATCAGAGTGATAGAAAATTCAATACATTAAATTACGAACAGAGCTATAAAATGAAAAATAAGTTATGTATACGTAGTTCTGGAGACCTACGTATAACACCAGTAAAATTTTTATCGCTTTATTTCTACTAATATCTGAGATAATTTTCAAAATTTTTGATCAGAGTGATAGAAAGTTCAATATATTAAATTACAAAAAGAGCTATAAAATGAAAAATAAGTTATGTATACGTAGTTCTGGAGACCTACGTATAACACCAGTAAAATTTTTATCGCTTTATCTCTACCAATAGCTGAGATAATTTTCAAAATTTATGATCAAAGTGATAGAACATTCAATATATTAAATTACGAACAGAGCTATAAAATAAAAAATAGATTATGTATACGTAGTTCTGGAAACCTACTTATAACACCAGTAAAATTTTTATCGCTTTATCTCTACTAATAGCTGAGATAATTTTGAAAATTTTTGATTAGAGTGATAGAAAATTCAATATATTAAATTACGAACAGAGCTATAAAATGAAAAATAAATTATGCATACGTAGTTCTGGAGACCTACGTATAACACCAGTAAAGTTTTTATCGCTTTATCTCTACTAATAGCTGAGATAATTTTCAAAATTTTTGATCAGAGTGATAGAAAATTCAATATATTAAATTACGAACAGAGCTTTAAAATGAAAAATTAATTATGTATACGTAGTTCTGGAGACCTACGTATAACACCAGTAAAATTTTTGTCGCTTTATCTCTACTAATAGCTGAGATAATTTTCAAAATTTTTGATCAGAGTGATAGAAAATTCAATATATTAAATTACGAACAGAGCTATAAAATGAAAAATAAGTTATGTATACGTAGTTCTGGAGACCTACTTATAACACCAGTAAAATTTTTATTGCTTTATCTCTACTAATAGCTGAGATAATTTTCAAAATTTTTGATCAGAGTGATAGAAAGTTCAATATATTAAATTACAAACAGAGCTATAAAATGAAAAATAATATATGCATACGTAGTTCTGGAGACCTACGTATAACACCAGTAAAAATTTTATCGCTTTATCTCTACTAATAGCTGAGATAATTTTCAAAATTTTTGATCAGAGTGATAGAAAATTCAATATATTAAATTACGAACAGAGCTATAAAATAAAAAATAAATTATGTATGCGTAGTTCTGGAAACCTACTTATAACACCAGTAAAATTTTTATTGCTTTATCTGTACTAATAGCTGAGATAATTTTGAAAATTTTTGATCAGAGTGATAGAAAATTCAATATATTAAATTACGAACAGAGCTAGAAAATGAAAAATAAATTAGGTATGCGTAGTTCTGGAGGCCTACGTATAACACCAGTAAAATTTTTATCGCTTTATCTCTACTAATAGCTGAGATAATTTTCAAAATTTTTGATCAGAGTGATAGAAAATTCAATATATTAAATTACGAACAGAGCTTTAAAATGAAAAATTAATTATGTATACGTAGTTCTGGAGACCTACGTATAACACCAGTAAAATTTTTATCGCTTTATCTCTACTAATAGCTGAGATAATTTTCAAAATTTTTGATCAGAGTGATAGAAAATTCAATATATTAAATTACGAACAGAGCTATAAAATAAAAAATAAATTATGTATACGTAGTTCTGGAGACCTACGTATAACACCAGTAAAATTTTTATTGCTTTATCTCTACTAATAGGTGAGATAATTTTGAAAATTTTTGATCTGAGTGATAGAAAATTCAATACATTAAATTACGAACAGAGCTATAAAATGAAAAATAAATTATGTATACGTAGTTTTGGAAACCTACTTATAACACCAGTGAAATTTTTATAGCTTTATCTGTACTAATAGCTGAGATCATTTTGTAAATTTTTGATCAGAGTGATAGAAAATTCAATATATTAAATTACGAACAGAGCTATAAAATGAAAAATAAATTATGTATACGTAGTTCTGGAGACCTACGTATAACACCAGTAAAATTTTTATCGCTTTATCTCTACTAATAGCTGAGATAATTTTCAAAATTTTTGATCAGTGTGATAGAAAATTCAATATATTAAATTACGAACAGAGCTATAAAATGAAAAATAAGTTATGTATACGTAGTTCTGGAGACCTACGTATAACACCAGTAAAATTTTTATCGCTTTATCTCTACTAATAGCTGAGATAATTTTCAAAATTTTTGATCAGAGTGATAGAAAATTCAATATATTAAATTACGAACAGAGCTTTAAAATAAAAAATTAATTATGTATACGTAGTTCTGGAGACCTACGTATAACACGAGTAAAATTTTTATCGCTTTATCTCTACTAATAGCTGAGATAATTTTCAAAATTTTTGATCAGAGTGATAGAAAATTCAATATATTAAATTACGAACAGAGCTATAAAATAAAAAATAAATTATGTATACGTAGTTGTGGAGACCTACGTATAACACCAGTAAAATTTTTATTGCTTTATCTCTACTAATAGCTGAGATAATTTTGAAAATTTTTGATCAGAGTGATAGAAAATTCAATATATTAAATTACGAACAGAGCTATAAAATAAAAAATAAATTATGTATACGTAGTTCTGGAGACCTACGTATAACACCAGTAAAATTTTTATCGTGTTATCTCTACTAATAGCTGAGATAATTTTGAAAATTTTTGATCAGAGTGATAGAAAATTCAATATATTAAATTACGAACAGAGCAATAAAATAAAAAATAAATTATGTATACGTAGTTCTGGAGACCTACGTATAACACCAGTAAAAATTTTATCGCTTTATCTCTACTAATAGCTGAGATAATTTTCAAAATTTTTGATCAGAGTGATAGAAAATTCAATATATTAAATTACGAACAGAGCTATAAAATAAAAAATAAATTATGTATACGTAGTTCTGGAGACCTACGTATAACACCAGTAAAATTTTTATTGCTTTATCTCTACTAATAGCTGAGATAATTTTGAAAATTTTTGATCTGAGTGATAGAAAATTCAATACATTAAATTACGAACAGAGCTATAAAATGAAAAATAAATTATGTATACGTAGTTCTGGAAACCTACTTATAACACCAGTGAAATTTTTATTGCTTTATCTGTACTAATAGCTGAGATCATTTTGTAAACTTTTGATCAGAGTGATAGAAAATTCAATATATTAAATTACGAACAGAGCTATAAAATGAAAAATAAATTATGTATACGTAGTTCTGGAGACCTACGTATAACACCAGTAAAATTTTTATCGCTTTATCTCTACTAATAGCTGAGATAATTTTGAAAATTTTTTATCAGAGTGATAGAAAATTCAATATATTAAATTACGAACAGAGCTATAAAATAAAAAATAAATTATGTATACGTAGTTGTGGAGACCTACGTATAACACCAGTAAAATTTTTATTGTTTTATCTCTACTAATAGCTGAGATAATTTTGAAAATTTTTGATCAGAGTGATAGAAAATTCAATATATTAAATTACGAACAGAGCTATAAAATAAAAAATAAATTATGTATACGTAGTTCTGGAGACCTACGTATAACACCAGTAAAATTTTTATCGTGTTATCTCTACTAATAGCTGAGATAATTTTGAAAATTTTTGATCAGAGTGATAGAAAATTCAATATATTAAATTACGAACAGAGCAATAAAATAAAAAATAAATTATGTATACGTAGTTCTGGAGACCTACTTATAACACCAGTAAAATTTTTATCGCTTTATCTCTACTAATAGCGGAGATAATTTTCAAAATTTTTGATCAGAGTGATAGAAAATTCAATATATTAAATTACGAACAGAGCTATAAAATAAAAAATAAATTATGTATATGTAGTTTTGGAAACCTACGTATAACACCAGTAAAATTTTTATCGCTTTATCTCTACTAATAGCTGAGATAATTTTAAAAATTTTTGATCAGAGTGATAGAAAATTCAATATATTAAATTACGAACAGAGCTATAAAATGAAAAATAAATTATGTATACGTAGTTCTGGGAACCTACGTATAACACCAGTAAAATTTTTATCGCTTTATCTCTACTAATAGCTGAGATAATTTTCAAAATTTTTGATCAGAGTGATAGAAAATTCAATATATTAAATTACGAACAGAGCTATAAAATGAAAAATAAGTTATGTATACGTAGTTCTGGAGACCTACGTATAACACCAGTAAAATTTTTATCGCTTTATCTCTACTAATAGCTGAGATAATTTTCAAAATTTTTGATCAGAGTGATAGAAAGTTCAATATATTAAATTACAAACAGAGCTATAAAATGAAAAATAAGTTATGTATACGTAGTTCTGGAGACCTACGTATAACACCAGTAAAATTTTTATCGCTTTATCTCTACCAATAGCTGAGATAATTTTCAAAATTTATGATCAAAGTGATAGAACATTCAATATATTAAATTACGAACAGAGCTATAAAATAAAAAATAGATTATGTATACGTAGTTCTGAAAACCTACTTATAACACCAGTAAAATTTTTATCGCTTTATCTCTACTAATAGCTGAGATAATTTTGAAAATTTTTGATCAGAGTGATAGAAAATTCAATATATTAAATTACGAACAGAGCTATAAAATTAAAAATAAATTATGCATACGTAGTTCTGGAGACCTACGTATAACACCAGTAAAATTTTTATCGCTTTATCTCTACTAATAGCTGAGATAATTTTCAAAATTTTTGATCAGAGTGATAGAAAATTCAATATATTAAATTACGAACAGAGCTTTAAAATGAAAAATTAATTATGTATACGTAGTTCTGGAGACCTACGTATAACACCAGTAAAATTTTTATCGCTTTATCTCTACTAATAGCTGAGATAATTTTCAAAATTTTTGATCAGAGTGATAGAAAATTCAATATATTAAATTACGAACAGAGCTATAAAATGAAAAATAAGTTATGTATACGTAGTTCTGGAGACCTACTTATAACACCAGTAAAATTTTTATCGCTTTATCTCTACTAATAGCTGAGATAATTTTCAAAATTTTTGATCAGAGTGATAGAAACTTCAATATATTAAATTACAAACAGAGCTATAAAATGAAAAATAATATATGCATACGTAGTTCTGGAGACCTACGTATAACACCAGTAAAAATTTTATCGCTTTATCTCTACTAATAGCTGAGATAATTTTCAAAATTTTTGATCAGAGTGATAGAAAATTCAATATATTAAATTACGAACAGAGCTATAAAATAAAAAATAAATTATGTATGCGTAGTTCTGGAAACCTACTTATAACACCAGTAAAATTTTTATTGCTTTATCTGTACTAATAGCTGAGATAATTTTGAAAATTTTTGATCAGAGTGATAGAAAATTCAATATATTAAATTACGAACAGAGCTAGAAAATGAAAAATAAATTAGGTATGCGTAGTTCTGGAGGCCTACGTATAACACCAGTAAAATTTTTATTGCTTTATCTCTACTAATAGCTGAGATAATTTTCAAAATTTTTGATCAGAGTGATAGAAAATTCAATATATTAAATTACGAACAGAGCTATAAAATGAAAAATAAATTATGCATACGTAGTTTTGGAGACCTACGTATAACACCAGTAAAATTTTAATCGCTTTATCTCTACTAATAGCTGAGATAATTTTCAAAATTTTTGATCTGAGTGATAGAAAATTCAATATATTAAATTACGAACAGAGCTATAAAATAAAAAATAAATTATGCATACGTAGTTTTGGAGACCTACGTATAACACCAGTAAAATTTTAATCGCTTTATCTCTACTAATAGCTGAGATAATTTTGAAAATTTTTGATCAGAGTGATAGAAAATTCAATATATTAAATTACGAACAGAGCTATAAAATAAAAAATAAATTATGTATACGTAGTTGTGGAGACCTACGTATAACACCAGTAAAATTTTTATCGCTTTATCTCTACCAATAGCTGAGATAATTTTCAAAATTTATGATCAAAGTGATAGAACATTCAATATATTAAATTACGAACAGAGCTATAAAATAAAAAATAGATTATGTACACGTAGTTCTGGAAACCTACTTATAACACCAGTAAAATTTTTATCGCTTTATCTCTACTAATAGCTGAGATAATTTTGAAAATTTTTGTTCAGAGTGATAGAAAATTCAATATATTAAATTACGAACAGAGCTATAAAATGAAAAATAAATTATGTATACGTAGTTCTGGAAACCTACGTATAACACCTGTAAAATTTTTATCGCTTCATCTCTACTAATAGCTGAGATAATTTTCAAAATTTTTGATCAGAGTGATAGAAAATTCAATATATTAAATTACGAACAGAGCTATAGAATGAAAAATAAATTTTGTATACGTTGTTTTGGAGACCTACGTATAACACCAGTAAAATTTTTATCGCTTTATCTCTACTAATAGCTGAGATAATTTTCAAAATTTTTGATCAGAGTGATAGAAAATTCAATATATTAAATTACGAACAGAGCTATAAAATGAAAAATAAATTATGTATACGTAGTTCTGGAGACCTACGTATAACACCAGTAAAATTTTTATTGCTTTATCTCTACTAATAGCTGAGATAATTTTGAAAATTTTTGTTCAGAGTGATAGAAAATTCAATATATTAAATTACGAACAGAGCTATAAAATGAAAAATAAATTATGTATACGTAGTTCTGGAAACCTACGTATAACACCAGTAAAATTTTTATCGCTTTATCTCTACTAATAGCTGAGATAATTTTCAAAATTTTTGATCAGAGTGATAGAAAATTCAATACATTAAATTACGAACAGAGCTATAAAATAAAAAATAAATTATGTATACGTAGTTCTGAAGACCTACGTATAACACCAGTAAAATTTTTATTGCTTTATCTCTACTAATAGCTGAGATAATTTTCAAAATTTTTGATCAGAGTGATAGAAAATTCAATATATTAAATTAAAAACAGAGCTATAAAATGAAAAATAAATTACGCATACGTAGTTTTGAAGACCTACGTATAACACCAGTAAAATTTTTATCGCTTTATCTCTACTAATAGCTGAGATAATTTTCAAAATTTTTGATCAGAGTGATAGAAAATTCAATACATTAAATTACGAACAGAGCTATAAAATAAAAAATAAATTATGTATACGTAGTTCTGGAGACCTACGTATAACACCAGTAAAATTTTTATTGCTTTATCTCTACTAATAGCTGAGATAATTTTCAAAATTTTTGATCAGAGTGATAGAAAATTCAATATATTAAATTACGAACAGAGCTATAAAATAAAAAATAAATTATGTATACGTAGTTCTGAAGACCTACGTATAACACCAGTAAAATTTTTATCGCTTTATCTCTACTAATAGCTGAGATAATTTTCAAAATTTTTTATCAGAGTGATAGAAAATTCAATATATTAAATTACGAACAGAGCTATAAAATGAAAAAAAATTTCTGTATACGTAGTTTTGGAGACCTACGTATAACACCAGTAAAATTTTTATCGCTTTATCTCTACTAATAGCTGAGATAATTTTGAAAATTTTTGATCAGAGTGATAGAAAATTCAATATATTAAATTACGAACAGAGCTATAAAATGAAAAATAAATTATGTATACGTAGTTCTGGAGACCTACGTATAACACCAGTAAAATTTTTATTGCTTTATCTCTACTAATAGCTGAGATAATTTTCAAAATTTTTGATCAGAGTGATAGAAAATTCAATATATTAAATTACGAACAGAGCTTTAAAATGAAAAATTAATTATGTATACGTAGTTCTGGAGACCTACGTATAACACCAGTAAAATTTTTATCGCTTTATCTCTACTAATAGCTGAGATAATTTTCAAAATTTTTGATCAGAGTGATAGAAAATTCAATATATTAAATTACGAACAGAGCTATAAAATGAAAAATAAGTTATGTATACGTAGTTCTGGAGACCTACTTATAACACCAGTAAAATTTTTATCGCTTTATCTCTACTAATAGCTGAGATAATTTTCAAAATTTTTGATCAGAGTGATAGAAACTTCAATATATTAAATTACAAACAGAGCTATAAAATGAAAAATAATATATGCATACGTAGTTCTGGAGACCTACGTATAACACCAGTAAAAATTTTATCGCTTTATCTCTACTAATAGCTGAGATAATTTTCAAAATTTTTGATCAGAGTGATAGAAAATTCAATATATTAAATTACGAACAGAGCTATAAAATAAAAAATAAATTATGTATGCGTAGTTCTGGAAACCTACTTATAACACCAGTAAAATTTTTATTGCTTTATCTGTACTAATAGCTGAGATAATTTTGAAAATTTTTGATCAGAGTGATAGAAAATTCAATATATTAAATTACGAACAGAGCTAGAAAATGAAAAATAAATTAGGTATGCGTAGTTCTGGAGGCCTACGTATAACACCAGTAAAATTTTTATTGCTTTATCTCTACTAATAGCTGAGATAATTTTCAAAATTTTTGATCAGAGTGATAGAAAATTCAATATATTAAATTACGAACAGAGCTATAAAATGAAAAATAAATTATGCATACGTAGTTTTGGAGACCTACGTATAACACCAGTAAAATTTTAATCGCTTTATCTCTACTAATAGCTGAGATAATTTTCAAAATTTTTGATCTGAGTGATAGAAAATTCAATATATTAAATTACGAACAGAGCTATAAAATAAAAAATAAATTATGCATACGTAGTTTTGGAGACCTACGTATAACACCAGTAAAATTTTAATCGCTTTATCTCTACTAATAGCTGAGATAATTTTGAAAATTTTTGATCAGAGTGATAGAAAATTCAATATATTAAATTACGAACAGAGCTATAAAATAAAAAATAAATTATGTATACGTAGTTGTGGAGACCTACGTATAACACCAGTAAAATTTTTATCGCTTTATCTCTACCAATAGCTGAGATAATTTTCAAAATTTATGATCAAAGTGATAGAACATTCAATATATTAAATTACGAACAGAGCTATAAAATAAAAAATAGATTATGTACACGTAGTTCTGGAAACCTACTTATAACACCAGTAAAATTTTTATCGCTTTATCTCTACTAATAGCTGAGATAATTTTGAAAATTTTTGTTCAGAGTGATAGAAAATTCAATATATTAAATTACGAACAGAGCTATAAAATGAAAAATAAATTATGTATACGTAGTTCTGGAAACCTACGTATAACACCTGTAAAATTTTTATCGCTTCATCTCTACTAATAGCTGAGATAATTTTCAAAATTTTTGATCAGAGTGATAGAAAATTCAATATATTAAATTACGAACAGAGCTATAGAATGAAAAATAAATTTTGTATACGTTGTTTTGGAGACCTACGTATAACACCAGTAAAATTTTTATCGCTTTATCTCTACTAATAGCTGAGATAATTTTCAAAATTTTTGATCAGAGTGATAGAAAATTCAATATATTAAATTACGAACAGAGCTATAAAATGAAAAATAAATTATGTATGCGTAGTTCTGGAGACCTACGTATAACACCAGTAAAATTTTTATCGCTTTATCTCTACTAATAGCTGAGATAATTTTCAAAATTTTTGATCAGAGTGATAGAAAATTCAATACATTAAATTACGAACAGAGCTATAAAATAAAAAATAAATTATGTATACGTAGTTCTGAAGACCTACGTATAACACCAGTAAAATTTTTATTGCTTTATCTCTACTAATAGCTGAGATAATTTTCAAAATTTTTGATCAGAGTGATAGAAAATTCAATATATTAAATTAAAAACAGAGCTATAAAATGAAAAATAAATTACGCATACGTAGTTTTGAAGACCTACGTATAACACCAGTAAAATTTTTATCGCTTTATCTCTACTAATAGCTGAGATAATTTTCAAAATTTTTGATCAGAGTGATAGAAAATTCAATACATTAAATTACGAACAGAGCTATAAAATAAAAAATAAATTATGTATACGTAGTTCTGGAGACCTACGTATAACACCAGTAAAATTTTTATTGCTTTATCTCTACTAATAGCTGAGATAATTTTCAAAATTTTTGATCAGAGTGATAGAAAATTCAATATATTAAATTACGAACAGAGCTATAAAATAAAAAATAAATTATGTATACGTAGTTCTGAAGACCTACGTATAACACCAGTAAAATTTTTATCGCTTTATCTCTACTAATAGCTGAGATAATTTTCAAAATTTTTTATCAGAGTGATAGAAAATTCAATATATTAAATTACGAACAGAGCTATAAAATGAAAAAAAATTTCTGTATACGTAGTTTTGGAGACCTACGTATAACACCAGTAAAATTTTTATCGCTTTATCTCTACTAATAGCTGAGATAATTTTGAAAATTTTTGATCAGAGTGATAGAAAATTCAATATATTAAATTACGAACAGAGCTATAAAATGAAAAATAAATTATGTATACGTAGTTCTGGAGACCTACGTATAACACCAGTAAAATTTTTATTGCTTTATCTCTACTAATAGCTGAGATAATTTTCAAAATTTTTGATCAGAGTGATAGAAAATTCAATATATTAAATTACGAACAAAGCTATAAAATAAAAAATAAATTATGCATACGTAGTTCTAAAGACCTACGTATAACACCAGTAAAATTTTTATCGCTTTATCTCTACTAATAGCTGAGATAATTTTCAAAATTTTTGATCAGAGTGATAGAAAATTCAATATATTAAATTACGAACAGAGCTATAAAATGAAAAATAAATTATGTATACGTAGTTCTGGAAACCTACGTATAACACCAGTAAAATTTTTATTGCTTTATCTCTACTAATAGCTGAGATAATTTTGAAAATTTTTGATCAGAGTGATAGAAAATTCAATATATTAAATTACGAACAGAGCTATAAAATGAAAAATAAATTATGTATACGTAGTTCTGGAGACCTACGTATAACACCTGTAAAATTTTTATCGCTTTATCTCTACTAATAGCTGAGATAATTTTCAAAATTTTTGATCAGAGTGATAGAAAATTCAATTTATTAAATTAAAAACAGAGCTATAAAATAAAAAATAAATTATGTATACGTAGTTCTGAAGACCTACGTATAACACCAGTAAAATTTTTATTGCTTTATCTCTACTAATAGCTGAGATAATTTTGAAAATTTTTGATCAGAGTGATAAAAAATTCAATATATTAAATTACGAACAGAGCTATAAAATAAAAAATAAATTACGCATACGTAGTTCTGGAGACCTACGTATAACACCAGTAAAATTTTTATCGCTTTATCTCTACTAATAGCTGAGATAATTTTCAAAATTTTTGATCAGAGTGATAGAAAATTCAATACATTAAATTACAAACAGAGCTATAAAATAAAAAATAAATTATGTACACGTAGTTCTGGAGACCTACGTATAACACCAGTAAAATTTTTATTGCTTTATCTCTACTAATAGCTGAGATAATTTTGAAAATTTTTGATCAGAGTGATAGAAAATTCAATATATTAAATTACGAACAGAGCTATAAAATAAAAAATAAATTATGTATACGTAGTTCTGGAGACCTACGTATAACACCAGTAAAATTTTTATCGTTTTATCTCTACTAACAGCTGAGATAATTTTGAAAATTTTTGATCAGAGTGATAGAAAATTCAATATATTAAATTACGAACAGAGCTATAAAATAAAAAATAAATTATGTATACGTAGTTCTGGAGACCTACGTATAACACCAGTAAGAATTTTATCGCTTTATCTCTACTAATAGCTGAGATAATTTTCAAAATTTTTGATCAGAGTGATAGAAATTTCAATATATTAAATTACGAACAGAGCTATAAAATGAATAATAAATGATGTATACGTAGTTCTGGGGATCTACGTATAACACCAGTAAAATTTTTATTGCTTTATCTCTACTAATAGCTGAGATAATTTTGAAAATTTTTGATCAGAGTGATAGAAAATTCAATATATTAAATTACGAACAGAGCTATAAAATAAAAAATAAATTATGTATACGTAGTTCTGGAGACCTACGTATAACACCAGTAAAATTTTTATCGCTTTATCTCTACTAATAGCTGAGATAACTTTGAAAATTTTTGATCAGAGTGATAGAAAATTCAATATATTAAATTACGAACAAAGCTATAAAATGAAAAATAAATTATGTATACGTAGTTCTGGAGACCTACGTATAACACCAGTAAAAATTTTATCGCTTTATCTCTACCAATAGCTGAGATAATTTTCAAAATTTATGATCAAAGTAATAGAACATTCAATATATTAAATTACGAACAGAGCTATAAAATAAAAAATAAATTATGTATACGTAGTTCTGGAAACCTACGTATAACACCAGTAAAATTTTTATCGCTTTATCTCTACTAATAGCTGAGATAATTTTGAAAATTTTTGATCAGAGTGATAGAAAATTCAATATATTAAATTACGAACAGAGCTATAAAATGAAAAATAAATTATGCATACGTAGTTCTGGAGACCTACGTATAACACCTGTAAAATTTTTATCGCTTTATCTCTACTAATAGCTGAGATAATTTTCAAAATTTTTGATCAGAGTGATAGAAAATTCAATATATTAAATTACGAACAGAGCTATAAAATGAAAAATTAATTATGTATACGTAGTTCTGGAGACCTACGTATAACACCAGTAAAATTTTTATCGCTTTATCTCTACTAATAGCTGAGATAATTTTCAAAATTTTTGATCAGAGTGATAGAAAATTCAATATATTAAATTACGAACAGAGCTATAAAATGAAAAATAAGTTATGTATACGTAGTTCTGGAGACCTACGTATAACACCAGTAAAATTTTTATCGCTTTATCTCTACTAATAGCTGAGATAATTTTCAAAATTTTTGATCAGAGTGATAGAAAGTTCAATATATTAAATTACAAACAGAGCTATAAAATGAAAAATAACATATGCATACGTAGTTCTGGAGACCTACGTATAACACCAGTAAAAATTTTATCGCTTTATCTCTACTAATAGCTGAGATAATTTTGAAAATTTTTGATCAGAGTGATAGAAAATTCAATATATTAAATTACGAACAGAACTATAAAATAAAAAATAAATTATGTATACGTAGTTTTGAAGACCTACGTATAACACCAGTAAAATTTTTATCGTGTTATCTCTACTAATAGCTGAGATAATTTTGAAAATTTTTGATCAGAGTGATAGAAAGTTCAATATATTAAATTACGAACAGAACTATAAAATGAAAAATAAATTATGTATACGTAGTTCTGGAAACCTACTTATAACACCAGTAAAATTTTTATCGCTTTATCTCTACTAATAGCTGAGATAATTTTCAAAATTTTTGATCAGTGTGATAGAAAATTCAATATATCAAATTACGAACAGAGCTATAAAATGAAAAATTAATTATGTATACGTAGTTCTGGAGATCTACGTATAACACCAGTAAAATTTTTATCGCTTTATCTTCACCAATAGCTGAGATAATTTTCAAAATTTTTGTTCAGAGTGATAGAAAATTCAATATATTAAATTACGAACAGAGCTATAAAATGAAAAATAAGTTATGTATACGTAGTTCTGGAGACCTACGTATAACACCAGTAAAATTTTTATCGCTTTATCTCTACTAATAGCTGAGATAAATTTCAAAATTTTTGATCAGAGTGATAGAAAGTTCAATATATTAAATTACAAACAGAGCTATAAAATGAAAAATAACGTATGCATACGTAGTTCTGGAGACCTACGTATAACACCAGTAAAAATTTTATCGCTTTATCTCTACTAATAGCTGAGATAATTTTCAAAATTTTTGATCAGAGTGATAGAAAATTCAATATATTAAATTACGAACAGAGCTATAAAATGAAAAATAAATTATGTATGCGTAGTTCTAGAAACCTACTTATAACATAAGTAAAATTTTTATTGCTTTATCTGTACTAATAGCTGAGATAATTTTGAAAATTTTTGATCAAAGTGATAGAAAATTCAATATATTAAATTAGGAACAAAGCTAGAAAATGAAAAATAAATTACGTATGCGTAGTTCTGGAGGCCTACGTATAACACCAGTAAAATTTTTATTGCTTTATCTCTACTAATAGCTGAGATAATTTTCAAAATTTTTGATCAGAGTGATAGAAAATTCAATATATTAAATTACGAACAGAGCTATAAAATAAAAAATAAATTATGCATACGTAGTTTTGGAGACCTACGTATAACACCAGTAAAATTTTTATCGCTTTATCTCTACTAATAGCTGAGATAATTTTCAAAGTTTTTGATCTGAGTGATAGAAAATTCAATATATTAAATTACGAACAGAGCTATAAAATGAAAAATTAATTATGTATACGTAATTCTGGAAACCTACTTATAACACCAGTAAAATTTTTATTGCTTTATCTCTACTAATAGCTGAGATAATTTTCAAAATTTTTGATCAGAGTGATAGAAAATTCAATATATTAAATTACGAACAGAGCTATAAAATGAAAAATAAATTATGCATACGTAGTTCTGGAGACCTACGTATAACACCAGTAAAATTTTTATCGCTTTATCTCTACTAATAGCTGAGATAATTTTCAAAATTTTTGTTCAGAGTGATAGAAAATTCAATATATTAAATTACGAACAGAGCTATAAAATAAAAAATAAATTATGTATACGTAGTTGTGGAGACCTACGTATAACACCAGTAAAATTTTTATTGCTTTATCTCTACTAATAGCTGAGACAATTTTGAAAATTTTTGATCAGAGTGATAGAAAATTCAATATATTAAATTACGAACAGAGCTATAAAATAAAAAATAAATTATGTATACATAGTTCTGGAGACCTACGTATAACACCAGTAAAATTTTTATCGTGTTATCTCTACTAATAGCTGAGGTAATTTTGAAAATTTTTGATCAGAGTGATAGAAAATTCAATATATTAAATTACGAACAGAGCTATAAAATAAAAAATAAATTATGTATACGTAGTTCTGGAGACCTACTTATAACACCAGTAAAATTTTTATCGCTTTTTCTCTACTAATAGCGGAGATAATTTTCAAAATTTTTGATCAGAGTGATAGAAAATTCAATATATTAAATTACGAACAGAGCTATAAAATAAAAAATAAATTATGTATACGTAGTTCTGGAAACCTACGTATAACACCAGTAAAATTTTTATCGCTTTATCTCTACTAATAGCTGAGATAATTTTGAAAATTTTTGATCAGAGTGATAGAAAATTCAATATATTAAATTACGAACAGAGTTATAAAATGAAAAATAAATTATGTATACATAGTTCTGGGGACCTACGTATAACACCAGTAAAATTTTTATCGCTTTATCTCTACTAATAGCTGAGATAATTTTCAAAATTTTTGATCAGAGTGATAGAAAGTTCAATATATTAAATTACAAACAGAGCTATAAAATGAAAAATAAGTTATGTATACGTAGTTCTGGAGACCTACGTATAACACCAGTAAAATTTTTATCGCTTTATCTCTACCAATAGCTGAGATAATTTTCAAAATTTATGATCAAAGTGATAGAACATTCAATATATTAAATTACGAACAGAGCTATAAAATAAAAAATAGATTATATACACGTAGTTCTAGAAACCTACTTATAACACCAGTAAAATTTTTATCGCTTTATCTCTACTAATAGCTGAGATAATTTTGAAAATTTTTGATCAGAGTGATAAAAAATTCAATATATTAAATTACGAACAGAGCTATAAAATGAAAAATAAATTATGCATACGTAGTTCTGGAGGCCTACGTATAACACCAGTAAAATTTTTATCGCTTTATCTCTACTAATAGCTGAGATAATTTTCAAAATTTTTGATCAGAGTGATAGAAAATTCAATATATTAAATTACGAACAGAGCTTTAAAATGAAAAATTAATTATGTATACGTAGTTCTGGAGACCTACGTATAACACCAGTAAAATTTTTATCGCTTTATCTCTACTAATAGCTGAGATAATTTTCAAAATTTTTGATCAGAGTGATAGAAAATTCAATATATTAAATTACGAACAGAGCTATAAAATGAAAAATAAGTTATGTATACGTAGTTTTGGAGACCTACGTATAACACCAGTAAAATTTTTATCGCTTTATCTCTACTAATAGCTGAGATAATTTTCAAAATTTTTGATCAGAGTGATAGAAAATTCAAAATATTAAATTACGAACAGAGCTTTAAAATGAAAAATTAATTATGTATACGTAGTTCTGGAGACCTACGTATAACACCAGTAAAATTTTTATCGCTTTATCTCTACTAATAGCTGAAATAATTTTCAAAATTTTTGATCAGAGTGATAGAAAATTCAATATATTAAATTACGAACAGAGCTATAAAATAAAAAATAAATTATGTATACGTAGTTCTGGAAACCTACGTATAACACCAGTAAAATTTTTATCGCTTTATCTCTACTAATAGCTGAGATAATTTTGAAAATTTTTGATCAGAGTGATAGAAAATTCAATATATTAAATTACGAACAGAGTTATAAAATGAAAAATAAATTATGTATACATAGTTCTGGGGACCTACGTATAACACCAGTAAAATTTTTATCGCTTTATCTCTACTAATAGCTGAGATAATTTTCAAAATTTTTGATCAGAGTGATAGAAAATTCAATATATTAAATTACGAACAGAGCTATAAAATGAAAAATAAGTTATGTATACGTAGTTCTGGAGACCTACGTATAACACCAGTAAAATTTTTATCGCTTTATCTCTACTAATAGCTGAGATAATTTTCAAAATTTTTGATCAGAGTGATAGAAAGTTCAATATATTAAATTACAAACAGAGCTATAAAATGAAAAATAAGTTATGTATACGTAGTTCTGGAGACCTACGTATAACACCAGTAAAATTTTTATCGCTTTATCTCTACCAATAGCTGAGATAATTTTCAAAATTTATGATCAAAGTGATAGAACATTCAATATATTAAATTACGAACAGAGCCATAAAATAAAAAATAGATTATATACACGTAGTTCTGGAAACCTACTTATAACACCAGTAAAATTTTTATCGCTTTATCTCTACTAATAGCTGAGATAATTTTGAAAATTTTTGATCAGAGTGATAAAAAATTCAATATATTAAATTACGAACAGAGCTATAAAATGAAAAATAAATTATGCATACGTAGTTCTGGAGGCCTACGTATAACACCAGTAAAATTTTTATCGCTTTATCTCTACTAATAGCTGAGATAATTTTCAAAATTTTTGATCAGAGTGATAGAAAATTCAATATATTAAATTACGAACAGAGCTTTAAAATGAAAAATTAATTATGTATACGTAGTTCTGGAGACCTACGTATAACACCAGTAAAATTTTTATCGCTTTATCTCTACTAATAGCTGAGATAATTTTCAAAATTTTTGATCAGAGTGATAGAAAATTCAATATATTAAATTACGAACAGAGCTTTAAAATGAAAAATTAATTATGTATACGTAGTTCTGGAGACCTACGTATAACACCAGTAAAATTTTTATCGCTTTATCTCTACTAATAGCTGAAATAATTTTCAAAATTTTTGATCAGAGTGATAGAAAATTCAATATATTAAATTACGAACAGAGCTATAAAATAAAAAATAAATTATGTATGCGTAGTTCTGGAAACCTACTTATAACACCAGTAAAATTTTTATTGCTTTATCTGTACTAATAGCTGAGATAATTTTGAAAATTTTTTATCAGAGCGATAGAAAATTCAATATATTAAATTACGAACAGAGCTATAAAATAAAAAATAAGTTATGTATACGTAGTTGTGGAGACCTACGTATAACACCAGTAAAATTTTTATTGCTTTATCTCTACTAATAGCTGAGCTAATTTTGAAAATTTTTGATCAGAGTGATAGAAAATTCAATATATTAAATTACGAACAGAGCTATAAAATAAAAGATAAATGATGTATACGTAGTTCTGGAGACCTACGTATAACACCAGTAAAATTTTTATCGTGTTATCTCTACTAATAGCTGAGATAATTTTGAAAATTTTTGATCAGAGTGATAGAAAATTCAATATATTAAATTACGAACAGAGCTATAAAATGAAAAATAAATTATGTATACGTAGTTCTGGAGACCTACGTATAACACCAGTAAAATTTTTATCGCTTTATCTCTACTAATAGCTGAGATAATTTTGAAAATTTTTGATCAGAGTGATAGAAAATTCAATATATTAAATTACGAACAGAGCTATAAAATGAAAAATAAATTATGTATACGTAGTTCTGGGGACCTACGTATAACACCAGTAAAATTTTTATCGCTTTATCTTTACTAATAGCTGAGATAATTTTCAAAATTTTTGATCAGAGTGATAGAAAATTCAATATATTAAATTACGAACAGAGCTTTAAAATAAAAAATTAATTATGTATACGTAGTTCTGTAGACCTACGTATAACACCAGTAAAATTTTTATCGCTTTATCTCTACTAATAGCTGAGATAATTTTCAAAATTTTTGATCAGAGTGATAGAAAATTCAATATATTAAATTACGAACAGAGCTATAAAATGAAAAATAAGTTATGTATACGTAGTTCTGGAGACCTACTTATAACACCAGTAAAATTTTTATCGCTTTATCTCTACTAATAGCTGAGATAATTTTGAAAATTTTTGATCAGAGTGATAGAAAATTCAATATATTAAATTACGAACAGAGCTATAAAATAAAAAATAAATTATGTATGCGTAGTTCTGGAAACCTACTTATAACACCAGTAAAATTTTTATTGCTTTATCTGTACTAATAGCTGAGATAATTTTGAAAATTTTTTATCAGAGCGATAGAAAATTCAATATATTAAATTACGAACAGAGCTATAAAATAAAAAATAAGTTATGTATACGTAGTTGTGGAGACCTACGTATAACACCAGTAAAATTTTTATTGCTTTATCTCTACTAATAGCTGAGATAATTTTGAAAATTTTTGATCAGAGTGATAGAAAATTCAATATATTAAATTACGAACAGAGCTATAAAATAAAAGATAAATGATGTATACGTAGTTCTGGAGACCTACGTATAACACCAGTAAAATTTTTATCGTGTTATCTCTACTAATAGCTGAGATAATTTTGAAAATTTTTGATCAGAGTGATAGAAAATTCAATATATTAAATTACGAACAGAGCTATAAAATGAAAAATAAATTATGTATACGTAGTTCTGGAGACCTACGTATAACACCAGTAAAATTTTTATCGCTTTATCTCTACTAATAGCTGAGATAATTTTGAAAATTTTTGATCAGAGTGATAGAAAATTCAATATATTAAATTACGAACAGAGCTATAAAATGAAAAATAAATTATGTATACGTAGTTCTGGGGACCTACGTATAACACCAGTAAAATTTTTATCGCTTTATCTTTACTAATAGCTGAGATAATTTTCAAAATTTTTGATCAGAGTGATAGAAAATTCAATATATTAAATTACGAACAGAGCTTTAAAATAAAAAATTAATTATGTATACGTAGTTCTGTAGACCTACGTATAACACCAGTAAAATTTTTATCGCTTTATCTCTACTAATAGCTGAGATAATTTTGAAAATTTTTGATCAGAGTGATAAAAAATTCAATATATTAAATTACGAACAGAGCTATAAAATGAAAAATAAATTATGCATACGTAGTTCTGGAGGCCTACGTATAACACCAGTAAAATTTTTATCGCTTTATCTCTACTAATAGCTGAGATAATTTTCAAAATTTTTGATCAGAGTGATAGAAAATTCAATATATTAAATTACGAACAGAGCTTTAAAATGAAAAATTAATTATGTATACGTAGTTCTGGAGACCTACGTATAACACCAGTAAAATTTTTATCGCTTTATCTCTACTAATAGCTGAGATAATTTTCAAAATTTTTGATCAGAGTGATAGAAAATTCAATATATTAATCTACGAACAGAGCTATAAAATGAAAAATAAGTTATGTATACGTAGTTCTGGAGACCTACGTATAACACCAGTAAAATTTTTATCGCTTTATCTCTACTAATAGCTGAGATAATTTTCAAAATTTTTGATCAGAGTGATAGAAAATTCAATATATTAAATTACGAACAGAGCTTTAAAATAAAAAATTATTTATGTATACGTAGTTCTGGAGACCTACGTATAACACCAGTAAAATTTTTATCGCTTTATCTCTACTAATAGCTGAGATAATTTTCAAAATTTTTGATCAGAGTGATAGAAAATTCAATATATTAAATTACGAACAGAGCTATAAAATAAAAAATAAATTATGTATGCGTAGTTCTGGAAACCTACTTATAACACCAGTAAAATTTTTATTGCTTTATCTGTACTAATAGCTGAGATAATTTTGAAAATTTTTTATCAGAGCGATAGAAAATTCAATATATTAAATTACGAACAGAGCTATAAAATAAAAAATAAATTATGTATACGTAGTTGTGGAGACCTACGTATAACACCAGTAAAATTTTTATTGCTTTATCTCTACTAATAGCTGAGATAATTTTGAAAATTTTTGATCAGAGTGATAGAAAATTCAATATATTAAATTACGAACAGAGCTATAAAATAAAAAATAAATGATGTATACGTAGTTCTGGAGACCTACGTATAACACCAGTAAAATTTTTATCGTGTTATCTCTACTAATAGCTGAGATAATTTTCAAAATTTTTGATCAGAGTGATAGAAAATTCAATATATTAAATTACGAACAGAGCTATAAAATAAAAAATAAATTATGTATACGTAGTTCTGGAGACCTACTTATAACACCAGTAAAATTTTTATCGCTTTATCTCTACTAATAGCGGAGATAATTTTGAAAATTTTTGATCAGAGTGATAGAAAATTCAATATATTAAATTACGAACAGAGCTATAAAATGAAAAATAAATTATGTATACGTAGTTCTGGGGACCTACGTATAACACCAGTAAAATTTTTATCGCTTTATCTCTACTAATAGCTGAGATAATTTTCAAAATTTTTGATCAGAGTGATAGAAAATTCAATATATTAAATTACGAACAGAGCTTTAAAATGAAAAATTAATTATGTATACGTAGTTCTGGAGACCTACGTATAACACCAGTAAAATTTTTATCGCTTTATCTCTACTAATAGCTGAGATAATTTTCAAAATTTTTGATCAGAGTGATAGAAAATTCAATATATTAAATTACGAACAGAGCTATAAAATGAAAAATAAGTTATGTATACGTAGTTCTGAAGACCTACGTATAACACCAGTAAAATTTTTATCGCTTTATCTCTACTAATAGCTGAGATAATTTTGAAAATTTTTGATCAGAGTGATAGAAAATTCAATATATTAAATTACGAACAGAGCTATAAAATGAAAAATAAATTATGCATACGTAGTTCTGGAGACCTACGTATAACACCAGTAAAATTTTTATCGCTTTATCTCTACTAATAGCTGAGATAATTTTCAAAATTTTTGATCAGAGTGATAGAAAATTCAATATATTAAATTACGAACAGAGCTTTAAAATGAAAAATTAATTATGTATACGTAGTTCTGGAGACCTACGTATAACACCAGTAAAATTTTTATCGCTTTATCTCTACTAATAGCTGAGATAATTTTCAAAATTTTTGATCAGAGTGATAGAAAGTTCAATATATTAAATTACAAACAGAGCTATAAAATAAAATAACATATGCATACGTAGTTCTGGAGACCTACGTATAACACCAGTAAAAATTTTATCGCTTTATCTCTACTAATAGCTGAGATAATTTTCAAAATTTTTGATCAGAGTGATAGAAAATTCAATATATTAAATTACGAACAGAGCTATAAAATGAAAAATAAGTTATGTATACGTAGTTCTGAAGACCTACTTATAACACCAGTAAAATTTTTATCGCTTTATCTCTACTAATAGCTGAGATAATTTTGAAAATTTTTGATCAGAGTGATAGAAAATTCAATATATTAAATTACGAACAGAGCTATAAAATGAAAAATAAATTATGCATACGTAGTTCTGGAGACCTACGTATAACACCAGTAAAATTTTTATCGCTTTATCTCTACTAATAGCTGAGATAATTTTCAAAATTTTTGATCAGAGTGATAGAAAATTCAATATATTAAATTACGAACAGAGCTTTAAAATGAAAAATTAATTATGTATACGTAGTTCTGGAGACCTACGTATAACACCAGTAAAATTTTTATCGCTTTATCTCTACTAATAGCTGAGATAATTTTCAAAATTTTTGATCAGAGTGATAGAAAGTTCAATATATTAAATTACAAACAGAGCTATAAAATAAAATAACATATGCATACGTAGTTCTGGAGACCTACGTATAACACCAGTAAAAATTTTATCGCTTTATCTCTACTAATAGCTGAGATAATTTTGAAAATTTTTGATCAGAGTGATAGAAAATTCAATATATTAAATTACGAACAGAACTATAAAATAAAAAATAAATTATGTATGCGTAGTTCTGGAGACCTACGTATAACACCAGTAAAATTTTTATCGTGTTATCTCTACTAATAGCTGAGATAATTTTCAAAATTTTTGATCAGAGTGATAGAAAATTCAATATATTAAATTACGAACAGAACTATAAAATAAAAAATAAATTATGTATGCGTAGTTCTGGAAACCTACTTATAACACCAGTAAAATTTTTATTGCTTTATCTGTACTAATAGCTGAGATAATTTTGAAAATTTTTGATCAGAGTGATAGAAAATTCAATATATTAAATTACGAACAGAGCAAGAAAATGAAAAATAAATTACGTATGCGTAGTTCTGGAGGCCTACGTATAACACCAGTAAAATTTTTATTGATTTATCTCTACTAATAGCTGAGATAATTTTCAAAATTTTTGATCAGAGTGATAGAAAATTCAATATATTAAATTACGAACAGAGCTATAAAATGAAAAATAAATTATGCATACCTAGTTTTGGAGACCTACGTATAACACCAGTAAAATTTTAATCGCTTTATCTCTACTAATAGCTGAGATAATTTTCAAAATTTTTGATCTGAGTGATAGAAAATTCAATATATTAAATTACGAACAGAGCTATAAAATAAAAAATAAATTATGCATACGTAGTTTTGGAGACCTACGTATAACACCAGTAAAATTTTAATCGCTTTATCTCTACTAATAGCTGAGATAATTTTGAAAATTTTTGATCAGAGTGATAGAAAATTCAATATATTAAATTACGAACAGAGCTATAAAATAAAAAATAAATTATGTATACGTAGTTGTGGAGACCTACGTATAACACCAGTAAAATTTTTATTGCTTTATCTCTACTAATAGCTGAGATAATTTTGAAAATTTTTGATCAGAGTGATAGAAAATTCAATATTGTGATATTCTTTGATGTAATGCTCAGTCCCCACTTGGTATTTTTGGATTGGCCCTACGTTGTGTTTTGTTTGTGAGGGGACCGGAAAAGAGAAAAAAAATTCACGGCAGCAAACAAAATAAAAAAATTCAAATCAAACTCAGTCGTATAGTGAGGCCGAGTTGCAAGATAAATAAAAGGACTAGTGAAATAAAAATCAATTCACACTACACTTAAATTTATTAACAAAAACAGAACAAGAAAAAAAATATATTGTATTTAACAAAAAAAAATTTATTCTAAAACTAATCAACCCAGAACTTGGTTAAGAAGTTTACTCATTTGAACAAGCAAGTAGAAATCATGCAGTGAAGAAAGTGTTAGAATTGGTATTTACGATTTAAACAAAAAAAATGTTCATAAACTTTAAATTAAATAGTAGTCATTAACTTTTAAAATTTAAAACTGATAATTAAAGCTAAAGAGACAAAATTTAGTAATGAGGTTCAAGAAAAAAAAATAAAAAAAAAACAAATAAAAAAAAAATAATTAAATAATTACGTAATAAATGAAAATTTAAATTTAAATGATTGCAATTTAAATGAATTTAGCAACAATCGGATTTTGTTGGAGAGATGGACCAGGTTGTTGCACCCCTCTCACTGATGCAGGAAGGTAAAGAGCAAAGGTTAATTACTAATACGTGATTAGCGATGGATTCAACTGTATTAATGACTTCTCCTCCTCTTATGGGAGGGGGGTGGCCGCTGTGGCAACTGTCCCGTCTAGTCGAAATTCAGGTTAATTAGGTTAACTTTGGATAATGTGGCCAAAATCCTTTAATTTAGAATTTTTTTTTTTTTTGGAGTTAAATCAATTAATTAACTATGACTTGCCTGTTAAACCAGACTAAAATTGTTGAATGGACTTGCGACTAACTCCAAATCACGAAACAAATTAATTTAATAATAATAATAATAAAAATAATTAACTTAATAGCATGATCCAAATAAACAGCATTAAAATTAAAAATCAAAAAAAAAATTAAAATAAAACTAACAATGAATTTAAATGTTCTGAGAAAAACTCAAAAAAAAACATAGGAAAATATTTAGTTAAATTTTCCGAAATCTAACAAAGGTCTAATTAATTAAATAAATTCAAAGTTATTAATTTTCAATTAATTTAAGAATCAAAGAATTAAATTTATAGACACCCGTAAATAGGTAGTTATAGAAATAGTTAATGTTACATGCAAGCAAACAAAGAATTAGACGAGATTAATTAGCTTTTCGCTAATTAGGAAAAGAAAGGTACTTATCTCGACTGGTTCCAGGAAGGAAGCACTGGACACAGAATTTAATTCGAACTTAACTGAATTTAAATTTACACTCGTAACTTTTAAACCAAATCAAATTGAATTAACAGAATGTAATAAAAATTACAGATTATCAAATTTAAGCAAAGCTCAAAAAAAAGCACGTCTGTTCTCAAAGAAAGCTCAGTTCGTACTCCCCTCCAGTTACCAAATTTGTTTCCACAAGGGTATCTACCCCACTCTACACCCGCTACATGGTCTTTTGATTGGTCAAAATCTTAACTACTTATTGTTTGTTTAAAATATTCTCTAAATTGTTACTAAATAAACTAATAAGAAAAGAAGTACCAAGTTCTGGGAATAATGAAACCAAAAATGAATAAAAAATAATACAATAAATAAAGCTTAAAATTAAATAGAATCCAGACACCGCCTCTCTAGTTATAACAATTTAATTGCGATGATTTAATACCAATCTGGTTTACAACTAATCTCACTGGATCCAAATTACCTAAATAAATCCTAACTAAATGATCTTTTTGGGTCTCTCTAATTACGAGCCAGAAGAAAAGAGTTGAAAGTTCAAGCAATAAAAGAAAGGGTTAGTCTTGTCAAATAATTCATGCATCTGAACTGTTTTTGTGCTTAATGTGTTACCCATTTTTATTACAAAATTATTAAATCTATTTCAAAAAAAAATGAAATCTACCCTTTTTGAATTTCGACAAAAGGGCACTAGATGTCCCTGCCTGTCTGTTTGTGAAAACCAAATCTTTAATAATGCTATTTCTTTAATAAACAAATGACTTTTATAGCCATAATTTGCAAGACACATGCACCAAAATAAGTAGAAAATAATTTGCAACAGAATTAATAAAATAGGTAAATAGATTGTTAAGAAAATTAAAAAATTAGAGAGATTCGTCCCAAAATTTAATTAAAGCCTAATTAACTTAAAACTAGACATAAAGTTTTTTTGTGGTTTTGACACAACGCGAATTTAACGAGGTTGAATTTGAAAATCTAACGTTTTGGCATTTTATCATAACAATTTAGTGAAAATTATTTTGTACGAACTGTACATTTCATTTTTCGGGCATCTGGTCGCCAGATTGTTATTTTTAAGGGTACTTTAGGTCTTTCGTAGAAACTTTCTAAACGGCTGTAAAGCGGTCTCTTTTATAAAATTGAATTTATGGCTTTATGTATCCGGTCAAGTTTATCTAAATTTCACAGAAAAATCCCGTATTGAAACACGTGAACGAAAAGGTCTTTCTCAAGAAATAATAAAATATTTACTCATCTCTTAATTTTGATGTTTTGGATGAGGATATTACATCCGCCCCCTTGTTTTCGGTACGCTCCTGGAGATGCCGGAAACAACCCCTAGAAATATCCTCGGATAGAACTGGCCTATAAGTCCGATTTCACTGTTTCACGTTGACCTGGGGCTGTTGTCGATAGTACACCTTTAAGTTGGCCATGTTGTAAACTCCTTTTACTTCTTTGGTGGTTGGATCCACTAAACGATATGTGTTTGGGTGTGGTTTTGCATCAATCATGTATGGACCCGAAAACAGTGGTGAAAATTTGGCATACGTTTTATTTTCCACAGACGACGTTGGTTTTTCGCGTAGAAGTACCCAATCATTCACCTGTAGTTCCACAATTTCTCCTTTTTGCTGTTTTTGTCGTTGTTGGGCTCTGTGTTGAAGTTGCTTTCGAACCTGTTCGTGGATTTCTGGTAACGTCGGTGTAGTTGACGGTTTTGGCAACATTTTCTGAACGACAACATCTAACGGTGAAGGTGGTTTGCTTCCATACAAAATTTCGTGGGCTGAATATCCAGTGCTGGTGTGACACACTGTGTTCATACATTCTTCTATGTTCTTGAGATGTGTGACCCAACTGGCATGTTTGTGTTGGCAATAGACACGAAAAATTCTCCCCAATTCTCGCATAACCCTTTCACAAGGATTCGATGCTGGATGACGGATTGATGTGTGTCTGGCTTGAATATCAGCACTAGTTAAACGTGACTGCCAGGCTTTGGAAGTGAATTGAGTTCCTCGATCACTCAACACACATTTGACTTTTACGTAATTTGTGTAGTCGTTGACAATCTGTTTGGCAGCGGCTTGGCCTGTTGCCTTCCTCAATGGATACAAGCGTAGGAACTTGGAAAATGAATCGATTGCTACGAAGATGAACGCCGCCCCTCTTGTTCCTGCTGGAAGCGGCCCATAAAAATCGACACAGACTAAGTCACCCGGATTTTTCGTGATGATTGGATGCCATGGACCCTGGGATGTGCGGTTTGGTAACTTTGTCTTCTGACAGGTGTCGCAACAACGCAATATTTTTCGGATGGTCACTTGCATTTTCGGGAAATGGTATACTCGTTTTAGGGATTGGAAAACCTTGGCTGGTCCAAAATGCCCCAATAAATGGTGATGATACCAAATGACGTCCTCGACACATGACTCTGGTATGGCCAATAACATAGCATTTGTGCGTGGACATCTGTAAACTAACACATTATTATGGATTAGGTAATAATGACTTACGCGTTGGAGGCGCGGATCGGTTAAAGGGGTTTTTGTCTCCAATGCTTTCCATATTTTGGACAAAATAGGGTCTTTTCGTTGTTTTTCTTGTAAGTTTTGATGCAACTGGATCATTTCGGTTGTATTCGGTACTTCAAAAAACGCGAGAATTGGCTGCTCATGTGGATATTCACAAACTCCCGCACTGTCATACGGAAATCTTGATAATACATCCGCCACAACATTGTCTCTACCTTTCACGATTTCCATTTGGTAATCAAACTGGTCTAAGATTAAAGTCCATCTCGTTAAACGCTCACTCATTAGTCGACACCGTTTCAAGAATTGCAATGCCCGGTGGTCGGTTCGAATAATGATTTTTCGTCCTTGCAGATAAGTTCGAAATTTTGTCAGCCCAAACACTACCCCCAAAAGTTCTTTTTCAGTCGTAGTGTAATTTAGTTCCGCCCCCCTTAATGAGCGACTCGCGAACGCGATTGCACCCCGTTCGTCGTTTGGTAACATTTGATAAAGTTCTGCACCCAAAGCGTAACCGGAACTGTCAGTCTGTAAATACAATAATTCACCTGGTCGCGGATGCTGTAACACGACTGTTTCCAGAAACATGTCCTTGACACGGTGAAATGCAATTTCTTCGTCTCGCCCCCATTTCCAAGATTGTCCTTTTTTCAGCAGATGTGTCAAGCCTCGGATGGCGTCGTTGTATTTCGGGCAAAATTTCCGGTAGTAATTGCACAACCCGAGAAACGCTCGAAGATGTTTTACTTTTTTCGGTGTTGGGAATTGTCGAATAGCCACAAGTTTTTCTGGATCCGGTTTGATTCCTTCAGTGGATAAAATGTGACCCAGAAATTTAACCTCGGATCGGACAAATACTGATTTTTCCAAATTGACGGTCATTTTGGCTTCTTCTAATTTTTGCAGCACTTTATCGATGTGTTCTATATGGTCTTCCAAAGAACGTGAGGCTAAAAGCAAGTCATCGATGTAATTGATTGTAAACTCACGCACTTCCGGTCCTAGCACCACGTCCATGGCTCTGCTGAAAGAACCAACGGCCGTTTTAAGTCCAAAAGGTAACACTTTGTACATGTAGCTCCGACCGTTATACAAAAATGCGGTGTACGGTTGACTTTCAGGTTTCAGCGGAATTTGCCAATAAGATGCTCGCAAATCGATTGTTGACATATACTTGATGTTCTCGAAGCGGTGTAACAATTCATCAGTAGCTGGAGGAGCCTCGGCGTCGGCGACCATTTTCGCATTTATCAAGCGAGCGTCGAGACAAATCCTGACCGTCCCGTCCTTCTTGGGTACGACCGCCACAGGACTGGCATACGGAGATGCGCCTCGCTTAATGACCCCTAACTCAAGCATCTCTTCGACGGTTTTTTCAACAGCAGGTCTTAGGGCAAATGGAATCGGATACGGTCGTTTAATAAAAGGGGTGTGATCATGCAATATAATTTCATGCGTGTACTTATCGGTTAATCCGGGGATCTTACTGAATGCTTTTCGGTGCTTCATCAGTACTCCTAACAACCTAGATTTCCATTCTGGTGGCAGATCGAGTTCATTCACCTTTTCTTCTAGGGAGGCAGGTGTTTCCAGGTGATCCTCCGGGTTAGAGGTTGTTTCCCTGGTATTCATATGAGGTTTACTAGGTGTGTTTACCAAATTTGTACACATTTGAACTTGACTGGTTACCACAAATGGGACTGATAGAGTTCTATTTCCGGTTTCAATCTCTAATCGTTCTGTCGCAAAATTAATTATGGCCATTGTGTCGCTGAGCCAATCTGATCCCAAAATAATCGGTTTAATTAAGTTTTTGACCACTAGAAAAACCATTTCATAAGGTGTTCCCATGATAAGAATTGTCAAAAGCCCTTGCACGCAGATTCTTGCGCTTTTCTGACCCACTGCACCACGTAATTGAATGGCAGTTACCGGTAATGTGGGTGGTTTTGATCCTCTGCTCAAAATGTTTGTCCATATCTCTTCAGAGACACAACTGACTTCACTACCCGAGTCAATTAACGCGATTAGCTCTTGTTCTCCTAGCACAACCGCGATTTCTGGGAGTGGTCGGGGTTTTCTTGTGGCCAGATCGTTTTCGTCGAACAAGACGTCGTCTTCATAGAGTGATAGGACCTGGACGGGGCCAGTAATCGTGTCTGCCGTGTCATATCTCAATGTCACAACATTTTTTCTGATTTCGGGCTCACGTGGTGTTTGTTCTTCTCTCCTTTTAAATTTACTTGCTTCTTTTGTTGATAGGCCTGTTTGTGTTATGTGTCTCATTAGGCCCTGTTCTGAGACACGCCCCCGTTTCCCGAATTTCCGTTGGAGTGGCCGTTTCCTCTGGGAGCCCCACGTCTACTGGGATGACCCCTCGAATTCTGAGGAGAATCTAGCTGCTGTGGGCGTGCCAAACCTCTAGTGCTTCCTGAATGACCTCGAACACATTGGATTGTCGAGTCTTGTTTCATTAGGAAAGTAGCTGCGTCGGAGATGGTTCGACCCTCTTTAAGAGCCCACAATTGTTGGATTGCCAACGGGAAATGATGCATTATTTGTTTCACCAGATCTTCTTCGTTGATTGGTACCGTTAGCTGGCTCGATTTGTGGATGAAGTAGGAGAAATGTTCTGTCATACTCCCTCGGGATGGATCGTATTGCCCGTTAGCGATTTTCTGACGTAGTCTCTGCTGGTGGTCTTCCGACCAATAATAATGCAGGAAGTCTCTTTTGAAATCGTGATAGGACGCCCAATTTTTCCTAAAAATGCTGGCCCAACGTTCGGCGCCTCTTTTTAGACATCCGATAGCAGTTTCTAACATCTCTGGTTCGCTTAACCGGACAGCTTTACAGTAAGCTTCCAGTTTTTGGAGGAAAACAATTGGATTTTTCGTGTCTCCTTCAAAAGTTGGCTTTTCAGGGGTCTGGCCGATTCCTTTTAAGATTTGAGCCAATTCCACCAGCTCACTCTTCGGAAGTGGTGTCGGTGGTTCGGCTGAGGTCGATGCCCCAGCTGATGAAGATGATGGCTCTCGCGGCGAGACTGGAACGACGACGATTTCAGCAGCTGTTGGAGTGGATGCGGTTGGCTTGGTGGTAATTGGGGCCCTGGGTACCACCTGCTGAAGCACGGTTTGTAACATCGCCCCCATTTCGTGGACGAGGTTTCGTTGTTGTTGAAGATTTTGCTGCTGTTGTTCGCGGGCCCAGACCCGGAACCATTCAGGAACTGCTGGAGGCGCTGCGGTGGGTGTTGCTGGCGCATGCACCGTAGCTGGCACCTTCCGTCGTCTGGGTGCTCTCGTGGGAGTTGTGTTGGGGTTGGTCCTTTTCTGACCTCTTCCCCGTCGTGAAGACATCTTGCAACGCGTGGTCTCCTCACTATCCTGGTCACGGCACCAAAAATTATGTGATATTCTTTGATGTAATGCTCAGTCCCCACTTGGTATTTTTGGATTGGCCCTACGTTGTGTTTTGTTTGTGAGGGGACCGGAAAAGAGAAAAAAAATTCACGGCAGCAAACAAAATAAAAAAATTCAAATCAAACTCAGTCGTATAGTGAGGCCGAGTTGCAAGATAAATAAAAGGACTAGTGAAATAAAAATCAATTCACACTACACTTAAATTTATTAACAAAAACAGAACAAGAAAAAAAATATATTGTATTTAACAAAAAAAAATTTATTCTAAAACTAATCAACCCAGAACTTGGTTAAGAAGTTTACTCATTTGAACAAGCAAGTAGAAATCATGCAGTGAAGAAAGTGTTAGAATTGGTATTTACGATTTAAACAAAAAAAATGTTCATAAACTTTAAATTAAATAGTAGTCATTAACTTTTAAAATTTAAAACTGATAATTAAAGCTAAAGAGACAAAATTTAGTAATGAGGTTCAAGAAAAAAAAATAAAAAAAAAACAAATAAAAAAAATAATTAAATAATTACGTAATAAATGAAAATTTAAATTTAAATGATTGCAATTTAAATGAATTTAGCAACAATCGGATTTTGTTGGAGAGATGGACCAGGTTGTTGCACCCCTCTCACTGATGCAGGAAGGTAAAGAGCAAAGGTTAATTACTAATACGTGATTAGCGATGGATTCAACTGTATTAATGACTTCTCCTCCTCTTATGGGAGGGGGGTGGCCGCTGTGGCAACTGTCCCGTCTAGTCGAAATTCAGGTTAATTAGGTTAACTTTGGATAATGTGGCCAAAATCCTTTAATTTAGAATTTTTTTTTTTTTTGGAGTTAAATCAATTAATTAACTATGACTTGCCTGTTAAACCAGACTAAAATTGTTGAATGGACTTGCGACTAACTCCAAATCACGAAACAAATTAATTTAATAATAATAATAATAAAAATAATTAACTTAATAGCATGATCCAAATAAACAGCATTAAAATTAAAAATCAAAAAAAAAATTAAAATAAAACTAACAATGAATTTAAATGTTCTGAGAAAAACTCAAAAAAAAACATAGGAAAATATTTAGTTAAATTTTCCGAAATCTAACAAAGGTCTAATTAATTAAATAAATTCAAAGTTATTAATTTTCAATTAATTTAAGAATCAAAGAATTAAATTTATAGACACCCGTAAATAGGTAGTTATAGAAATAGTTAATGTTACATGCAAGCAAACAAAGAATTAGACGAGATTAATTAGCTTTTCGCTAATTAGGAAAAGAAAGGTACTTATCTCGACTGGTTCCAGGAAGGAAGCACTGGACACAGAATTTAATTCGAACTTAACTGAATTTAAATTTACACTCGTAACTTTTAAACCAAATCAAATTGAATTAACAGAATGTAATAAAAATTACAGATTATCAAATTTAAGCAAAGCTCAAAAAAAAGCACGTCTGTTCTCAAAGAAAGCTCAGTTCGTACTCCCCTCCAGTTACCAAATTTGTTTCCACAAGGGTATCTACCCCACTCTACACCCGCTACATGGTCTTTTGATTGGTCAAAATCTTAACTACTTATTGTTTGTTTAAAATATTCTCTAAATTGTTACTAAATAAACTAATAAGAAAAGAAGTACCAAGTTCTGGGAATAATGAAACCAAAAATGAATAAAAAATAATACAATAAATAAAGCTTAAAATTAAATAGAATCCAGACACCGCCTCTCTAGTTATAACAATTTAATTGCGATGATTTAATACCAATCTGGTTTACAACTAATCTCACTGGATCCAAATTACCTAAATAAATCCTAACTAAATGATCTTTTTGGGTCTCTCTAATTACGAGCCAGAAGAAAAGAGTTGAAAGTTCAAGCAATAAAAGAAAGGGTTAGTCTTGTCAAATAATTCATGCATCTGAACTGTTTTTGTGCTTAATGTGTTACCCATTTTTATTACAAAATTATTAAATCTATTTCAAAAAAAAATGAAATCTACCCTTTTTGAATTTCGACAAAAGGGCACTAGATGTCCCTGCCTGTCTGTTTGTGAAAACCAAATCTTTAATAATGCTATTTCTTTAATAAACAAATGACTTTTATAGCCATAATTTGCAAGACACATGCACCAAAATAAGTAGAAAATAATTTGCAACAGAATTAATAAAATAGGTAAATAGATTGTTAAGAAAATTAAAAAATTAGAGAGATTCGTCCCAAAATTTAATTAAAGCCTAATTAACTTAAAACTAGACATAAAGTTTTTTTGTGGTTTTGACACAACGCGAATTTAACGAGGTTGAATTTGAAAATCTAACGTTTTGGCATTTTATCATAACAATTTAGTGAAAATTATTTTGTACGAACTGTACATTTCATTTTTCGGGCATCTGGTCGCCAGATTGTTATTTTTAAGGGTACTTTAGGTCTTTCGTAGAAACTTTCTAAACGGCTGTAAAGCGGTCTCTTTTATAAAATTGAATTTATGGCTTTATGTATCCGGTCAAGTTTATCTAAATTTCACAGAAAAATCCCGTATTGAAACACGTGAACGAAAAGGTCTTTCTCAAGAAATAATAAAATATTTACTCATCTCTTAATTTTGATGTTTTGGATGAGGATATTACAATATATTAAATTACGAACTAAAAAATAAATTATGTATACGTAGTTCTGAAGACCTACGTATAACACCAGTAAAATTTTTATCGTGTTATCTCTACTAATAGCTGAGATAATTTTCAAAATTTTTGATCAGAGTGATAGAAAATTCAATATATTAAATTACGAACAGAGCTATAAAATAAAAAATAAATGATGTATACGTAGTTCTGGAGACCTACGTATAACACCAGTAAAATTTTTATCGTGTTATCTCTACTAATAGCTGAGATAATTTTCAAAATTTTTGATCAGAGTGATAGAAAATTCAATATATTAAATTACGAACAGGGCTATAAAATAAAAAATAAATTATGTATACGTAGTTCTGGAGACCTACTTATAACACCAGTAAAATTTTTATCGCTTTATCTCTACTAATAGCGGAGATAATTTTGAAAATTTTTGATCAGAGTGATAGAAAATTCAATATATTAAATTACGAACAGAGCTATAAAATGAAAAATAAATTATGTATACGTAGTTCTGGGGACCTACGTATAACACCAGTAAAATTTTTATCGCTTTATCTCTACTAATAGCTGAGATAATTTTCAAAATTTTTGATCAGAGTGATAGAAAATTCAATATATTAAATTACGAACAGAGCTTTAAAATGAAAAATTAATTATGTATACGTAGTTCTGGAGACCTACGTATAACACCAGTAAAATTTTTATCGCTTTATCTCTACTAATAGCTGAGATAATTTTCAAAATTTTTGATCAGAGTTGTAGAAAATTCAATATATTAAATTACGAACAGAGCTATAAAATGAAAAATAAGTTATGTATACGTAGTTCTGAAGACCTACTTATAACACCAGTAAAATTTTTATCGCTTTATCTCTACTAATAGCTGAGATAATTTTGAAAATTTTTGATCAGAGTGATAGAAAATTCAATATATTAAATTACGAACAGAGCTATAAAATGAAAAATAAATTATGCATACGTAGTTCTGGAGACCTACGTATAACACCAGTAAAATTTTTATCGCTTTATCTCTACTAATAGCTGAGATAATTTTCAAAATTTTTGATCAGAGTGATAGAAAATTCAATATATTAAATTACGAACAGAGCTTTAAAATGAAAAATTAATTATGTATACGTAGTTCTGGAGACCTACGTATAACACCAGTAAAATTTTTATCGCTTTATCTCTACTAATAGCTGAGATAATTTTCAAAATTTTTGATCAGAGTGATAGAAAGTTCAATATATTAAATTACAAACAGAGCTATAAAATAAAATAACATATGCATACGTAGTTCTGGAGACCTACGTATAACACCAGTAAAAATTTTATCGCTTTATCTCTACTAATAGCTGAGATAATTTTCAAAATTTTTGATCAGAGTGATAGAAAATTCAATATATTAAATTACGAACAGAACTATAAAATAAAAAATAAATTATGTATGCGTAGTTCTGGAAACCTACTTATAACACCAGTAAAATTTTTATTGCTTTATCTGTACTAATAGCTGAGATAATTTTGAAAATTTTTGATCAGAGTGATAAAAAATTCAATATATTAAATTACGAACAGAGCAAGAAAATGAAAAATAAATTACGTATGCGTAGTTCTGGAGGCCTACGTATAACACCAGTAAAATTTTTATTGATTTATCTCTACTAATAGCTGAGATGATTTTCAAAATTTTTGATCAGAGTGATAGAAAATTCAATATATTAAATTACGAACAGAGCTATAAAATGAAAAATAAATTATGCATACGTAGTTTTGGAGACCTACGTATAACACCAGTAAAATTTTAATCGCTTTATCTCTACTAATAGCTGAGATAATTTTCAAAATTTTTGATCTGAGTGATAGAAAATTCAATATATTAAATTACGAACAGAGCTATAAAATAAAAAATAAATTATGCATACGTAGTTTTGGAGACCTACGTATAACACCAGTAAAATTTTAATCGCTTTATCTCTACTAATAGCTGAGATAATTTTGAAAATTTTTGATCAGAGTGATAGAAAATTCAATATATTAAATTACGAACAGAGCTATAAAATAAAAAATAAATTATGTATACGTAGTTGTGGAGACCTACGTATAACACCAGTAAAATTTTTATTGCTTTATCTCTACTAATAGCTGAGATAATTTTGAAAATTTTTGATCAGAGTGATAGAAAATTCAATATATTAAATTACGAACTAAAAAATAAATTATGTATACGTAGTTCTGAAGACCTACGTATAACACCAGTAAAATTTTTATCGTGTTATCTCTACTAATAGCTGAGATAATTTTGAAAATTTTTGATCAGAGTGATAGAAAATTCAATATATTAAATTACGAACAGAGCTATAAAATGAAAAATAAATTATGTATACGTAGTTCTGAAAACCTACTTATAACACCAGTAAAATTTTTATCGCTTTATCTCTACTAATAGCGGAGATAATTTTCAAAATTTTTGATCAGAGTGATAGAAAATTCAATATATTAAATTACGAACAGAGCTATAAAATAAAAAATAAATTATGTATACGTAGTTCTGGAAACCTACGTATAACACCAGTAAAATTTTTATCGCTTTATCTCTACTAATAGCTGAGATAATTTTGAAAATTTTTGATCAGAGTGATAGAAAATTCAATATATTAAATTACGAACAGAGCTATAAAATGAAAAATTAATTATGTATACGTAGTTCTGGAGACCTACGTATAACACAAGTAAAATTTTTATCGCTTTATCTCTACTAATAGCTGAGATAATTTTCAAAATTTTTGATCAGAGTGATAGAAAATTCAATATATTAAATTACGAACAGAACTATAAATTGAAAAATAAGTTATGTATACGTAGTTCTGGAGACCTACGTATAACACCAGTAAAATTTTTATCGCTTTATCTCTACTAATAGCTGAGATAATTTTCAAAATTTTTGATCAGAGTGATAGAAAGTTCAATAGATTAAATTACAAACAAAGCTATAAAATGAAAAATAACATATGCATACGTAGTTCTGGAGACCTACGTATAACACCAGTAAAATTTTTATCGCTTTATCTCTACTAATAGCTGAGATAATTTTCAAAATTTTTGATCAGAGTGATAGAAAATTCAATATATTAAATTACGAAAAGAGCTATAAAATAAAAAATAAATTATGTATACGTAGTTGTGGAGACCTACGTATAACACCAGTAAAATTTTTATTGCTTTATCTCTACTAATAGCTGAGATAATTTTGAAAATTTTTGATCAGAGTGATAGAAAATTCAATATATTAAATTACGAACAGAGCTCTAAAATAAAAAATAAATTATGTATACGTAGTTCTGAAGACCTACGTATAACACCAGTAAAATTTTTATCGTGTTATCTCTACTAATAGCTGAGATAATTTTGAAAATTTTTGATCAGAGTGATAGAAAATTCAATATATTAAATTACGAACAGAGCTATAAAATGAAAAATAAATTATGTATACGTAGTTCTGGAGACCTACTTATAACACCAGTAAAATTTTTATCGCTTTATCTCTACTAATAGCGGAGATAATTTTCAAAATTTTTGATCAGAGTGATAGAAAATTCAATATATTAAATTACGAACAGAGCTATAAAATAAAAAATAAATTATGTATACGTAGTTCTGGAAACCTACGTATAACACCAGTAAAATTTTTATCGCTTTATCTCTATTAATAGCTGAGATAATTTTGAAAATTTTTGATCAGAGTGATAGAAAATTCAATATATTAAATTACGAACAGAGCTATAAAATGAAAAATAAATTCTGCATACCTACGTATAACGCCAGTAAAATTTTTATCGCTTTATCTCTACTAATAGCTGAAATAATTTTCAAAATTTTTGATCAGAGTGATGGAAAATTCAATATATTAAATTAAGAACAGAGCTATAAAATAAAAAATAAGTTATGTATACGTAGTTCTGGAGACCTACGTATAACACCAGTAAAATTTTTATCGCTTTATCTCTACTAATAGCTGAGATAATTTTCAAAATTTTTGATCAGAGTGATAGAAAGTTCAATATATTACATTACAAACAGAGCTATAAAATGAAAAATAACATATGCATACGTAGTTCTGGAGACCTACGTATAACACCAGTAAAAATTTTATCGCTTTATCTCTACTAATAGCTGAGATAATTTTCAAAATTTTTGATCAGAGTGATAGAAAATTCAATATATTAAATTACGAACAGAGCTATAAAATGAAAATTAAATTATGTATGCGTAGTTCTGGAAACCTACTTATAACACCAGTAAAATTTTTATTACTTTATCTGTACTAATTAATAGCTGAGATAATTTTGAAAATTTTTGATCAGAGTGATAGAAAATTCAATATATTAAATTACGAACAGAGCTAGAAAATGAAAAATAAATTACGTATGCGTAGTTCCGGAGGCCTACGTATAACACCATTAAAATTTTTTTTGCTTTATCTCTACTAATAGCTGAGATAATTTTCAAAATTTTTGATCAGAGTGATAGAAAATTTAATATATTAAATTACGAACAGAGCTATAAAATGAAAAATAAATTATGCATACGTAGTTCTGGAAACCTACGTATAACACCAGTAAAATTTTTATCGCTTTATCTCTACTAATAGCTGAGATAATTTTCAAAATTTTTGATCTGAGTGATAGAAAATTCAATATATTAAATTACGAACAGAGCTATAAAATAAAAAATAAATTATGCATACGTAGTTTTGGAGACCTACGTATAACACCAGTAAAATTTTAATCGCTTTATCTCTACTAATAGCTGAGATAATTTTGAAAATTTTTGATCAGAGTGATAGAAAATTCAATATATTAAATTACGAACAGAGCTATAAAATAAAAAATAAATTATGTATACGTAGTTGTGGAGACCTACGTATAACACCAGTAAAATTTTTATTGCTTTATCTCTACTAATAGCTGAGATAATTTTGAAAATTTTTGATCAGAGTGATAGAAAATTCAATATATTAAATTACGAACTAAAAAATAAATTATGTATACGTAGTTCTGAAGACCTACGTATAACACCAGTAAAATTTTTATCGTGTTATCTCTACTAATAGCTGAGATAATTTTGAAAATTTTTGATCAGAGTGATAGAAAATTCAATATATTAAATTACGAACAGAGCTATAAAATGAAAAATAAATTATGTATACGTAGTTCTGAAAACCTACTTATAACACCAGTAAAATTTTTATCGCTTTATCTCTACTAATAGCGGAGATAATTTTCAAAATTTTTGATCAGAGTGATAGAAAATTCAATATATTAAATTACGAACAGAGCTATAAAATAAAAAATAAATTATGTATACGTAGTTCTGGAAACCTACGTATAACACCAGTAAAATTTTTATCGCTTTATCTCTACTAATAGCTGAGATAATTTTGAAAATTTTTGATCAGAGTGATAGAAAATTCAATATATTAAATTACGAACAGAGCTATAAAATAAAAAATAAATTATGCATACGTAGTTCTGGAGACCTACGTATAACACCAATAAAATTTTTATCGCTTTATCTCTACTAATAGCTGAGATAATTTTCAAAATTTTTGATCAGAGTGATAGAAAATTCAATATATTAAATTACGAACAGAGCTATAAAATGAAAAATTAATTATGTATACGTAGTTTTGGAGACCTACGTATAACACAAGTAAAATTTTTATCGCTTTATCTCTACTAATAGCTGAGATAATTTTCAAAATTTTTGATCAGAGTGATAGAAAATTCAATATATTAAATTACGAACAGAACTATAAATTGAAAAATAAGTTATGTATACGTAGTTCTGGAGACCTACGTATAACACCAGTAAAATTTTTATCGCTTTATCTCTACTAATAGCTGAGATAATTTTCAAAATTTTTGATCAGAGTGATAGAAAGTTCAATAGATTAAATTACAAACAGAGCTATAAAATGAAAAATAACATATGCATACGTAGTTCTGGAGACATACGTATAACACCAGTAAAATTTTTATCGCTTTATCTCTACTAATAGCTGAGATAATTTTCAAAATTTTTGATCAGAGTGATAGAAAATTCAATATATTAAATTACGAAAAGAGCTATAAAATAAAAAATAAATTATGTATACGTAGTTGTGGAGACCTAAGTATAACACCAGTAAAATTTTTATTGCTTTATCTCTACTAATAGCTGAGATAATTTTGAAAATTTTTGATCAGAGTGATAGAAAATTCAATATATTAAATTACGAACAGAGCTCTAAAATAAAAAATAAATTATGTATACGTAGTTCTGAAGACCTACGTATAACACCAGTAAAATTTTTATCGTGTTATCTCTACTAATAGCTGAGATAATTTTGAAAATTTTTGATCAGAGTGATAGAAAATTCAATATATTAAATTACGAACAGAGCAATAAAATGAAAAATAAATTATGTATACGTAGTTCTGGAGACCTACTTATAACACCAGTAAAATTTTTATCGCTTTATCTCTACTAATAGCGGAGATAATTTTCAAAATTTTTGATCAGAGTGATAGAAAATTCAATATATTAAATTACGAACAGAGCTATAAAATAAAAAATAAATTATGTATACGTAGTTCTGGAAACCTACGTATAACACCAGTAAAATTTTTATCGCTTTATCTCTATTAATAGCTGAGATAATTTTGAAAATTTTTGATCAGAGTGATAGAAAATTCAATATATTAAATTACGAACAGAACTATAAAATGAAAAATAAATTCTGCATACGTAGTTCTGGAGACCTACGTATAACGCCAGTAAAATTTTTATCGCTTTATCTCTACTAATAGCTGAAATAATTTTCAAAATTTTTGATCAGAGTGATGGAAAATTCAATATATTAAATTAAGAACAGAGCTATAAAATAAAAAATAAGTTATGTATACGTAGTTCTGGAGACCTACGTATAACACCAGTAAAATTTTTATCGCTTTATCTCTACTAATAGCTGAGATAATTTTCAAAATTTTTGATCAGAGTGATAGAAAGTTCAATATATTACATTACAAACAGAGCTATAAAATGAAAAATAACATATGCATACGTAGTTCTGAAGACCTACGTATAACACCAGTAAAAATTTTATCGCTTTATCTCTACTAATAGCTGAGATAATTTTCAAAATTTTTGATCAGAGTGATAGAAAATTCAATATATTAAATTACGAACAGAGCTATAAAATGAAAATTAAATTATGTATGCGTAGTTCTGGAAACCTACTTATAACACCAGTAAAATTTTTATTACTTTATCTGTACTAATTAATAGCTGAGATAATTTTGAAAATTTTTGATCAGAGTGATAGAAAATTCAATATATTAAATTACGAACAGAGCTAGAAAATGAAAAATAAATTACGTATGCGTAGTTCCGGAGGCCTACGTATAACACCAGTAAAATTTTTTTTGCTTTATCTCTACTAATAGCTGAGATAATTTTCAAAATTTTTGATCAGAGTGATAGAAAATTTAATATATTAAATTACGAACAGAGCTATAAAATGAAAAATAAATTATGCATACGTAGTTCTGGAAACCTACGTATAACACCAGTAAAATTTTTATCGCTTTATCTCTACTAATAGCTGAGATAATTTTCAAAATTTTTGATCTGAGTGATAGAAAATTCAATATATTAAATTACGAACAGAGCTATAAAATGAAAAATAAATTATGTATACGTAGTTCTGGAAACCTACTTATAACACCAGTAAAATTTTTATTGCTTTATCTCTACTAATAGCTGAGATAATTTTCAAAATTTTTGATCAGAGTGATAGAAAATTCAATATATTAAATTATGAACAGAGCTACAAAATGAAAAATAAATTATGTATACGTAGTTGTGAAGACCTACGTATAACACCAGTAAAATTTTTATTGCTTTATCTCTACTAATAGCTGAGATAATTTTGAAAATTTTTGATCAGAGTGATAGAAAATTCAATATATTAAATTATGAACAGAGCTATAAAATAAAAAATAAATTATGTATACGTAGTTCTGGAGATCTACGTATAACACCAGTAAAAATTTTATCGCTTTATCTCTACTAATAGCTGAGATAATTTTCAAAATTTTTGATCAGAGTGATAGAAAATTCAATATATTAAATTACGAACAGAGCTATAAAATAAAAAATAAATTATGTATGCGTAGTTCTGGAAACCTACTTATAACACCAGTAAAATTTTTATTGCTTTATCTGTACTAATAGCTGAGATAATTTTGAAAATTTTTGATCAGAGTGATAGAAAATTCAATAAATTAAATTACGAACAGAGCTAGAAAATGAAAAATAAATTACGTATGCGTAGTTCTGGAGGCCTACGTATAACACCAGTAAAATTTTTATTGCTTTATCTCTACTAATAGCTGAGATAATTTTCAAAATTTTTGATCAGAGTGATAGAAAATTCAATATATTAAATTACGAACAGAGCTATAAAATGAAAAATAAATTATGCATACGTAGTTTTGGAGACCTACGTATAACACCAGTAAAATTTTAATCGCTTTATCTCTACTAATAGCTGAGATAATTTTCAAAATTTTTGATCTAAGTGATAGAAAATTCAATATATTAAATTACGAACAGAGCTATAAAATAAAAAATAAATTATGCATACGTAGTTTTGGAGACCTACGTATAACACCAGTAAAATTTTAATCGCTTTATCTCTACTAATAGCTGAGATAATTTTCAAAATTTTTGATCAGAGTGATAGAAAATTCAATATATTAAATTACGAACAGAGCTTTAAAATGAAAAATTAATTATGTATACGTAGTTCTGGAGACCTACGTATAACACCAGTAAAATTTTTATCGCTTTATCTCTACTAATAGCTGAGATAATTTTCAAAATTTTTGATCAGAGTGATAGAAAGTTCAATATATTAAATTACAAACAGAGCTATAAAATAAAATAACATATGCATACGTAGTTCTGGAGACCTACGTATAACACCAGTAAAAATTTTATCGCTTTATCTCTACTAATAGCTGAGATAATTTTCAAAATTTTTGATCAGAGTGATTGAAAATTCAATATATTAAATTACGAACAGAGCTATAAAATAAAAAATAAATTATGTATGCGTAGTTCTGGAAACCTACTTATAACACCAGTAAAATTTTTATTGCTTTATCTGTACTAATAGCTGAGATAATTTTGAAAATTTTTGATCAGAGTGATAGAAAATTCAATATATTAAATTACGAACAGAGCAAGGAAATGAAAAATAAATTACGTATGCGTAGTTCTGGAGGCCTACGTATAACACCAGTAAAATTTTTATTGATTTATCTCTACTAATAGCTGAGATAATTTTCAAAATTTTTGATCAGAGTGATAGAAAATTCAATATATTAAATTACGAACAGAGCTATAAAATGAAAAATAAATTATGCATACGTAGTTTTGGAGACCTACGTATAACACCAGTAAAATTTTAATCGCTTTATCTCTACTAATAGCTGAGATAATTTTCAAAATTTTTGATCTGAGTGATAGAAAATTCATTATATTAAATTACGAACAGAGCTATAAAATAAAAAATAAATTATGCATACGTAGTTTTGGAGACCTACTTATAACACCAGTAAAATTTTAATCGCTTTATCTCTACTAATAGCTGAGATAATTTTGAAAATTTTTGATCAGAGTGATAGAAAATTCAATATATTAAATTACGAACAGAGCTATAAAATAAAAAATAAATTATGTATACGTAGTTGTAGAGACCTACGTATAACACCAGTAAAATTTTTATTGCTTTATCTCTACTAATAGCTGAGATAATTTTGAAAATTTTTGATCAGAGTGATAGAAAATTCAATATATTAAATTACGAACTAAAAAATAAATTATGTATACGTAGTTCTGAAGACCTACGTATAACACCAGTAAAATTTTTATCGTGTTATCTCTACTAATAGCTGAGATAATTTTGAAAATTTTTGATCAGAGTGATAGAAAATTCAATATATTAAATTACGAACAGAGCTATAAAATGAAAAATAAATTATGTATACGTAGTTCCGAAAACCTACTTATAACACCAGTAAAATTTTTATCGCTTTATCTCTACTAATAGCGGAGATAATTTTCAAAATTTTTGATCAGAGTGATAGAAAATTCAATATATTAAATTACGAACAGAGCTATAAAATAAAAAATAAATTATGTATACGTAGTTCTAGAAACCTACGTATAACACCAGTAAAATTTTTATCGCTTTATCTCTACTAATAGCTGAGATAATTTTGAAAATTTTTGATCAGAGTGATAGAAAATTCAATATATTAAATTACGAACAGAGCTATAAAATAAAAAATAAATTATGCATACGTAGTTCTGGAGACCTACGTATAACACCAATAAAATTTTTATCGCTTTATCTCTACTAATAGCTGAGATAATTTTCAAAATTTTTGATCGGAGTGATAGAAAATTCAATATATTAAATTACGAACAGAGCTATAAAATGAAAAATTAATTATGTATACGTAGTTCTGGAGACCTACGTATAACACAAGTAAAATTTTTATCGCTTTATCTCTACTAATAGCTGAGATAATTTTCAAAATTTTTGATCAGAGTGATAGAAAATTCAATATATTAAATTACGAACAGAACTATAAATTGAAAAATAAGTTATGTATACGTAGTTCTGGAGACCTACGTATAACACCAGTAAAATTTTTATCGCTTTATCTCTACTAATAGCTGAGATAATTTTCAAAATTTTTGATCAGAGTGATAGAAAATTCAATAGATTAAATTACAAACAGAGCTATAAAATGAAAAATAACATATGCATACGTAGTTCTGGAGACCTACGTATAACACCAGTAAAATTTTTATCGCTTTATCTCTACTAATAGCTGAGATAATTTTCAAAATTTTTGATCAGAGTGATAGAAAATTCAATATATTAAATTACGAAAAGAGCTATAAAATAAAAAATAAATTATGTATACGTAGTTGTGGAGACCTACGTATAACACCAGTAAAATTTTTATTGCTTTATCTCTACTAATAGCGGAGATAATTTTCAAAATTTTTGATCAGAGTGATAGAAAATTCAATATATTAAATTACGAACAGAGCTATAAAATAAAAAATAAATTATGTATACGTAGTTCTGGAAACCTACGTATAACACCAGTAAAATTCTTATCGCTTTATCTCTATTAATAGCTGAGATAATTTTGAAAATTTTTGATCAGAGTGATAGAAAATTCAATATATTAAATTACGAACAGAGCTATAAAATGAAAAATAAATTATGCATACGTAGTTCTGGAGACCTACGTATAACGCCAGTAAAATTTTTATCGCTTTATCTCTACTAATAGCTGAAATAATTTTCAAAATTTTTGATCAGAGTGATGGAAAATTCAATATATTAAATTACGAACAGATCTATAAAATAAAAAATAAGTTATGTATACGTAGTTCTGGAGACCTACGTATAACACCAGTAAAATTTTTATCGCTTTATCTCTACTAATAGCTGAGATAATTTTCAAAATTTTTGATCAGAGTGATAGAAAGTTCAATATATTACATTACAAACAGAGCTATAAAATGAAAAATAACATATGCATACGTAGTTCTGGAGACCTACGTATAACACCAGTAAAAATTTTATCGCTTTATCTCTACTAATAGCTGAGATAATTTTCAAAATTTTTGATCAGAGTGATAGAAAATTCAATATATTAAATTACGAACAGAGCTATAAAATGAAAATTAAATTATGTATGCGTAGTTCTGAAAACCTACTTATAACACCAGTACAATTTTTATTACTTTATCTGTACTAATTAATAGCTGAGATAATTTTGAAAATTTTTGATCAGAGTGATAGAAAATTCAATATATTAAATTACGAACAGAGCTAGAAAATGAAAAATAAATTACGTATGCGTAGTTCCGGAGGCCTACGTATAACACCAGTAAAATTTTTATTGCTTTATCTCTACTAATAGCTGAGATAATTTTCAAAATTTTTGATCAGAGTGATAGAAAATTCAATATATTAAATTACGAACAGAGCTATAAAATGAAAAATAAATTATGCATACGTAGTTCTGGAAACCTACGTATAACACCAGTAAAATGTTTATCGCTTTATCTCTACTAATAGCTGAAATAATTTTCAAAATTTTTGATCTGAGTGATAGAAAATTCAATATATTAAATTACGAACAGAGCTATAAAATGAAAAATAAATTATGTATACGTAGTTCTGGAAACCTACTTATAACACCAGTAAAATTTTTATTGCTTTATCTCTACTAATAGCTGAGATAATTTTCAAAATTTTTGATCAGAGTGATAGAAAATTCAATATACTAAATTATGAACAGAGCTACAAAATGAAAAATAAATTATGTATACGTAGTTGTGTTGACCTACGTATAACACCAGTAAAATTTTTATTGCTTTATCTCTACTAATAGCTGAGATAATTTTGAAAATTTTTGACCAGAGTGATAGAAAATTCAATATATTAAATTATGAACAGAGCTATAAAATAAAAAATAAATTATGTATACGTAGTTCTGGAGATCTACGTATAACACCAGTAAAATTTTTATTGCTTTATCTGTACTAATAGCTGAGATAATTTTCAAAATTTTTGATCAGTGTGATAGAAAATTCAATATATTAAATTATGAACAGAGCTACAAAATGAAAAATAACATATGCATACGTAGTTCTGGAGACCTACGTATAACACCAGTAAAAATTTTATCGCTTTATCTCTACTAATAGCTGAGATAATTTTCAAGATTTTTGATCAGAGTGATAGAAAATTCAATATATTAAATTACGAACAGAGCTATAAAATAAAAAATAAATTATGTATGCGTAGTTCTGGAAACCTATTTATAACACCAGTAAAATTTTTATTGCTTTATCTGTACTAATAGCTGAGATAATTTTGAAAATTTTTGATCAGAGTGATAGAAAATTCAATAAATTAAATTACGAACAGAGCTAGAAAATGAAAAATAAATTACGTATGCGTAGTTCTGGAGGCCTACGTATAACACCAGTAAAATTTTTATTGCTTTATCTCTACTAATAGCTGAGATAATTTTCAAAATTTTTGATCAGAGTGATAGAAAATTCAATATATTAAATTACGAACAGAGCTATAAAATGAAAAATAAATTATGCATACGTAGTTTTGGAGACCTACGTATAACACCAGTAAAATTTTAATCGCTTTATCTCTACTAATAGCTGAGATAATTTTCAAAATTTTTGATCTGAGTGATAGAAAATTCAATATATTAAATTACGAACAGAGCTATAAAATAAAAAATAAATTATGCATACGTAGTTTTGGAGACCTACGTATAACACCAGTAAAATTTTAATCGCTTTATCTCTACTAATAGCTGAGATAATTTTGAAAATTTTTGATCAGAGTGATAGAAAATTCAATATATTAAATTACGAACAGAGCTATAAAATAAAAAATAAATTATGTATACGTAGTTGTGGAGACCTACGTATAACACCAGTAAAATTTTTATTGCTTTATCTCTACTAATAGCTGAGATAACTTTGAAAATTTTTGATCAGAGTGATAGAAAATTCAATATATTAAATTACGAACTAAAAAATAAATTATGTATACGTAGTTCTGAAGACCTACGTATAACACCAGTAAAATTTTTATCGTGTTATCTCTACTAATAACTGAGATAATTTTGAAAATTTTTGATCAGAGTGATAGAAAATTCAATATATTAAATTACGAACAGAGCTATAAAATGAAAAATAAATTATGTTATACGTAGTTCTGAAAACCTACTTATAACACCAGTAAAATTTTTATCGCTTTATCTCTACTAATAGCGGAGATAATTTTAAAAATTTTTGATCAGAGTGATAGAAAATTCAATATATTAAATTACGAACAGAGCTATAAAATAAAAAATAAATTATGTATACGTAGTTCTGGAAACCTACGTATAACACCAGTAAAATTTTTATCGCTTTATCTCTACTAATAGCTGAGATAATTTTGAAAATTTTTGATCAGAGTGATAGAAAATTCAATATATTAAATTACGAACAGAGCTATAAAATAAAAAATAAATTATGCATACGTAGTTCTGGAGACCTACGTATAACACCAATAAAATTTTTATCGCTTTATCTCTACTAATAGCTGAGATAATTTTCAAAATTTTTGATCAGAGTGATAGAAAATTCAATATATTAAATTACGAACAGAGCTATAAAATGAAAAATTAATTATGTATACGTAGTTCTGGAGACCTACGTATAACACAAGTAAAATTTTTATCGCTTTATCTCTACTAATAGCTGAGATAATTTTCAAAATTTTTGATCAGAGTGATAGAAAATTCAATATATTAAATTACGAACAGAGCTATAAAATGAAAAATAAGTTATGTATACGTAGTTCTGGAGACCTACGTATAACACCAGTAAAATTTTTATCGCTTTATCTCTACTAATAGCTGAGATAATTTTCAAAATTTTTGATCAGAGTGATAGAAAGTTCAATAGATTAAATTACAAACAGAGCTATAAAATGAAAAATAACATATGCATACGTAGTTCTGGAGACCTACGTATAACACCAGTAAAATTTTTATCGCTTTATCTCTACTAATAGCTGAGATAATTTTCAAAATTTTTGATCAGAGTGATAGAAAATTCAATATATTAAATTACGAACAGAGCTATAAAATAAAAAATAAATTATGTATACGTAGTTGTGGAGACCTACGTATAACACCAGTAAAATTTTTATTGCTTTATCTCTACTAATAGCTGAGATAATTTTGAAAATTTTTGATCAGAGTGATAGAAAATTCAATATATTAAATTACGAACAGAGCTATAAAATAAAAAATAAATTATGTATACGTAGTTCTGAAGACCTACGTATAACACCAGTAAAATTTTTATCGTGTTATCCCTACTAATAGCTGAGATAATTTTGAAAATTTTTGATCAGAGTGATAGAAAATTCAATATATTAAATTACGAACAGAGCTATAAAATGAAAAATAAATTATGTATACGTAGTTCTGGAGACCTACTTATAACACCAGTAAAATTTTTATCGCTTTATCTCTACTAATAGCGGAGATAATTTTCAAAATTTTTGATCAGAGTGATAGAAAATTCAATATATTAAATTACGAACAGAGCTATAAAATAAAAAATAAATTATGTATACGTAGTTCTGGAAACGTACGTATAACACCAGTAAAATTTTTATCGCTTTACCTCTATTAATAGCTGAGATAATTTTGAAAATTTTTGATCAGAGTGATAGAAAATTCAATATATTAAATTACGAACAGAGCTATAAAATGAAAAATAAATTATGCATACGTAGTTCTGGAGACCTACGTATAACGCCAGTAAATTTTTTATCGCTTTATCTCTACTAATAGCTGAAATAATTTTCAAAATTTTTGATCAGAGTGATGGAAAATTCAATATATTAAATTACGAACAGAGCTATAAAATAAAAAATAAGTTATGTATACGTAGTTCTGGAGACCTACGTATAACACCAGTAAAATTTTTATCGCTTTATCTCTACTAATAGCTGAGATAATTTTCAAAATTTTTGATCAGAGTGATAGAAAGTTCAATATATTACATTACAAACAGAGCTATAAAATGAAAAATAACATATGCATACGTAGTTCTGGAGACCTACGTATAACACCAGTAAAAATTTTATCGCTTTATCTCTACTAATAGCTGAGATACTTTTCAAAATTTTTGATCAGAGTGATAGAAAATTCAATATATTAAATTACGAACAGAGCTAGAAAATGAAAAATAAATTACGTGTGCGTAGTTCCGGAGGCCTACGTATAACACCAGTAAAATTTTTATTGCTTTATCTCTACTAATAGCTGAGATAATTTTCAAAATTTTTGATCAGAGTGATAGAAAATTCAATATATTAAATTACGAACAGAGCTATAAAATGAAAAATAAATTATGCATACGTAGTTCTGGAAACCTACGTATAACACCAGTAAAATTTTTATCGCTTTATTTCTACTAATAGCTGAGATAATTTTCAAAATTTTTGATCTGAGTGATAGAAAATTCAATATATTAAATTACGAAGAGAGCTATAAAATGAAAAATAAATTATGTATACGTAGTTCTGGAAACCTACTTATAACACCAGTAAAATTTTTATTGCTTTATCTCTACTAATAGCTGAGATAATTTTCAAAATTTTTGATCAGAGTGATAGAAAATTCAATATATTAAATTATGAACAGAGCTACAAAATGAAAAATAAATTATGTATACGTAGTTGTGGAGACCTACGTATAACACCAGTAAAATTTTTATTGCTTTATCTCTACTAATAGCTGAGATAATTTTGAAAATTTTTGATCAGAGTGATAGAAAATTCAATATATTAAATTATAAACAGAGCTATAAAATAAAAAATAAATTATGTATACGTAGTTCTGGAGATCTACGTATAACACCAGTAAAATTTTTATCGTGTTATCTCTACTAATAGCTGAGATAATTTTAAAAATTTTTGATCAGAGTGATAGAAAATTCAATATATTAAATTACGAACCAAATTTATTGCTTTATCTCTACTAATAGCTGAGATAATTTTCAAAATTTTTGATCAGAGTGATAGAAAATTCAATATATTAAATTACGAACAGAGCTATAAAATGAAAAATAAATTATGCATACGTAGTTCTGGAGAATTACGTATAACACCTGTAAAATTTTTATCGCTTTATCTCTACTAATAGCTGAGATAATTTTCAAAATTTTTGATCAGAGTGATAGAAAATTCAATATATTAAATTACGAACAGAGCTATAAAATAAAAAATAAATTATGTATACGTAGTTGTGAAAACCTACGTATAACACCAGTAAAATTTTTATTGCTTTATCTCTACTAATAGCTGAGATAATTTTGAAAATTTTTGATCAGAGTGATAGAAAATTCAATATATTAAATTACAAACAGAGCTATAAAATAAAAAATAAATTATGTATACGTAGCTCTGGAGACCTACGTATAACACCAGTAAAATTTTTATCGTGTTATCTCTACTAATAGCTGAGATAATTTTGAAAATTTTTGATCAGAGTGATAGAAAATTCAATATATTAAATTACGAACAGAGCTATAAAATAAAAAATAAATTATGTATACGTAGTTCTGGAAACCTACGTATAACACCAGTAAAATTTTTATCGCTTTATCTCTATTAATAGCTGAGATAATTTTGAAAATTTTTGATCAGAGTGATAGAAAATTCAATATATTAAATTACGAACAGAGCTATAAAATAAAAAATAAATTATGCATACGTAGTTCTGGAGACCTACGTATAACGCCAGTAAAATTTTTGTCGCTTTATCTCTACTAATAGCTGAGATAATTTTCAAAATTTTTGATCAGAGTGATAGAAAATTCAATATATTAAATTACGAACAGAGCTATAAAATGAAAAATTAATTATGTATACGTAGTTCTGGAGACCTACGTATAACACCAGTAAAATTTTTATCGCTTTATCTCTACTAATAGCTGAAATAATTTCCAAAATTTTTGATCAGAGTGATAGAAAATTCAATATATTAAATTACGAACAGAGCTATAAAATAAAAAGTAAGTTATGTATACGTAGTTCTGGAGACCTACGTATAACACCAGTAAAATTTTTATCGCTTTATCTCTACTAATAGCTGAGATAATTTTCAAAATTTTTGATCAGAGTGATAGAAAGTTCAATATATTACATTACAAACAGAGCTATAAAATGAAAAATAACATATGCATACGTAGTTCTGGAGACCTACGTATAACACCAGTAAAAATTTTATCGCTTTATCTCTACTAATAGCTGAGATAATTTTCAAAATTTTTGATCAGAGTGATAGAAAATTCAATATATTAAATTACGAACAGAGCTATAAAATGAAAAATTAATTATGTATACGTAGTTCTGGAGACCTACGTATAACACCAGTAAAATTTTTATCGCTTTATCTCTACTAATAGCTGAAATAATTTCCAAAATTTTTGATCAGAGTGATAGAAAATTCAATATATTAAATTACGAACAGAGCTATAAAATAAAAAGTAAGTTATGTATACGTAGTTCTGGAGACCTACGTATAACACCAGTAAAATTTTTATCGCTTTATCTCTACTAATAGCTGAGATAATTTTCAAAATTTTTGATCAGAGTGATAGAAAATTCAATATATTAAATTACGAACAGAGCTATAAAATGAAAAATAAATTATGTATGCGTAGTTCTGGAAACCTACTTATAACACCAGTAAAATTTTTATTGCTTTATCTGTACTAATAGCTGAGATAATTTTGAAAATTTTTGATCAGAGTGATAGAAAATTCAATATATTAAATTACGAACAGAGCTATAAAATGAAAAATAAATTATGCATACGTAGTTCTGGAAACCTACGTATAACACCAGTAAAATTTTTATCGCTTTATCTCTACTAATAGCTGAGATAATTTTCAAAATTTTTGATCTGAGTGATAGAAAATTCAATATATTAAATTACGAACAGAGCTATAAAATGAAAAATAAATTATGTATACGTAGTTCTGGAAACCTACTTATAACACCAGTAAAATTTTTATTGCTTTATCTCTACTAATAGCTGAGATAATTTTCAAAATTTTTGATCAGAGTGATAGAAAATTCAATATATTAAATTACGAACAGAGCTACAAAATGAAGAGTAAATTATGTATACGTAGTTGTGGAGGCCTACGTATAACACCAGGAAAATTTTTATTGCTTTATCTCTCTACTAATAGCTGAGATAATTTTGAAAATTTTTGATCAGAGTGATAGAAAATTCAATATATTAAATTATAAACAGAGCTATAAAATAAAAAATAAATTATGTATACGTAGTTCTGGAGATCTACGTATAGTACCAGTAAAATTTTTATCGTGTTATCTCTACTAATAGCTGAGATAATTTTAAAAATTTTTGATCAGAGTGATAGAAAATTCAATATATTAAATTACGAACCAAATTTATTGCTTTATCTCTACTAATAGCTGAGATAATTTAAAAAATTTGATCAGAGTGAAAGAAAATTCAATATATTAAATTACGAACAGAGCTATAAAATGAAAAATAAATTATGCATACGTAGTTCTGGAGACCTACGTATAACACCTGTAAAATTTTTATCGCTTTATCTCTACTAATAGCTGAGATAATTTTCAAAATTTTTGATCAGAGTGAAAGAAAATTCAATATATTAAATTACGAACAGAGCTATAAAATGAAAAATAAATTATGCATACGTAGTTCTGGAGACCTACGTATAACACCTGTAAAATTTTTATCGCTTTATCTCTACTAATAGCTGAGATAATTTTCAAAATTTTTGATCAGAGTGAAAGAAAATTCAATATATTAAATTACGAACAGAGCTATAAAATGAAAAATAAATTATGCATTCGTAGTTCTGGAAACCTACGTATAACACCAGTAAAATTTTTATCGCTTTATCTCTACTAATAGCTGAGATAATTTTCAAAATTTTTGATCAGAGTGATAGAAAATTCAATATATTAAATTACGAACAGAGCTATAAAATGAAAAATAAATTATGCATACGTAGTTCTGGAGACCTACGTATAACACCAGTAAAATTTTTATCGCTTTATCTCTACTAATAGCTGAGATAATTTTCAAAATTTTTGATCAGAGTGATAGAAAGTTCAATATATTAAATTACAAACAGAGTTATAAAATGAAAAATAACATATGCATACGTAGTTGTGAAGACCTACGTATAACACCAGTAAAAATTTTATCGCTTTATCTCTACTAATAGCTGAGATAATTTTCAAAATTTTTGATCAGAGTGATAGAAAATTCAATATATTAAATTACGAACAGAGCTATAAAATGAAAAATAAATTATGTATGCGTAGTTCTGGAAACCTACTTATAACACCAGTAAAATTTTTATTGCTTTATCTGTACTAATAGCTGAGATAATTTTGAAAATTTTTGATCAGAGTGATAGAAAATTCAATATATTAAATTACGAACAGAGCTAGAAAATGAAAAATAAATTACGTATGTGTAGTTCTGGAGGCCTACGTATAACACCAATAAAATTTTTATTGCTTTATCGCTACTAATAGCTGAGATAATTTTCAAAATTTTTGATCAGAGTGATAGAAAATTCAATATATTAAATTACGAACAGAGCTATAAAATAAAAAATATATTATGCATACGTAGTTCTGAAGACCTACGTATAACACTAGTAAAATTTTTATCGCTTTATCTCTACTAATAGCTGAGATAATTTTCAAAATTTTTGATCAGAGTGATAGAAAATTCAATATATTAAATTACGAACAGAGCTATAAAATAAAAAATAAATTATGTATACGTAGTTGTGAAGACCTACGTATAACACCAGTAAAATTTTTATTGCTTTATCTCTACTAATAGCTGAGATAATTTTGAAAATTTTTGATCAGAGTGATAGAAAATTCAATATATTAAATTACGAACAGAGCTATAAAATAAAAAATAAATTATGTATACGTAGCTCTGGAGACCTACGTATAACACCAGTAAAATTTTTATCGTGTTATCTCTACTAATAGCTGAGATAATTTTGAAAATTTTTGATCAGAGTGATAGAAAATTCAATATATTAAATTACGAACAGAGCTATAAAATAAAAAATAAATTATGTATACGTAGTTCTGGAAACCTACGTATAACACCAGTAAAATTTTTATCGCTTTATCTCTACTAATAGCTGAAATAATTTCCAAAATTTTTGATCAGAGTGATGGAAAATTCAATATATTAAATTACGAACAGAGCTATAAAATAAAAAATAAGTTATGTATACGTAGTTCTGGAGACCTACGTATAACACCAGTAAAATTTTTATCGCTTTATCTCTACTAATAGCTGAGATAATTTTCAAAATTTTTGATCAGAGTGATAGAAAGTTCAATATATTACATTACAAACAGAGCTATAAAATGAAAAATAACATATGCATACGTAGTTCTGGAGACCTACGTATAACACCAGTAAAAATTTTATCGCTTTATCTCTACTAATAGCTGAGATAATTTTCAAAATTTTTGATCAGAGTGATAGAAAATTCAATATATTAAATTACGAACAGAGCTATAAAATGAAAAATAAATTATGTATGCGTAGTTCTGGAAACCTACTTATAACACCAGTAAAATTTTTATTGCTTTATCTGTACTAATAGCTGAGATAATTTTGAAAATTTTTGATCAGAGTGATAGAAAATTCAATATATTAAATTACGAACAGAGCTATAAAATGAAAAATAAATTATGCATACGTAGTTCTGGAAACCTACGTATAACACCAGTAAAATTTTTATCGCTTTATCTCTACTAATAGCTGAGATAATTTTAAAAATTTTTGATCTGAGTGATAGAAAATTCAATATATTAAATTACGAACAGAGCTACAAAATGAAGAGTAAATTATGTATACGTAGTTGTGGAGGCCTACGTATAACACCAGTAAAATTTTTATTGCTTTATCTCTCTACTAATAGCTGAGATAATTTTGAAAATTTTTGATCAGAGTGATAGAAAATTCAATATATTAAATTATGAACAGAGCTATAAAATAAAAAATAAATTATGTATACGTAGTTCTGGAGATCTACGTATAGTACCAGTAAAATTTTTATCGTGTTATCTCTACTAATAGCTGAGATAATTTTAAAAATTTTTGATCAGAGTGATAGAAAATTCAATATATTAAATTACGAACCAAATTTATTGCTTTATCTCTACTAATAGCTGAGATAATTTTCAAAATTTTTGATCAGAGTGAAAGAAAATTCAATATATTAAATTACGAACAGAGCTATAAAATGAAAAATAAATTATGCTTACGTAGTTCTGGAGACCTACGTATAACACCTGTAAAATTTTTATCGCTTTATCTCTACTAATAGCTGAGATAATTTTCAAAATTTTTGATCAGAGTGAAAGAAAATTCAATATATTAAATTACGAACAGAGCTATAAAATGAAAAATAAATTATGCATTCGTAGTTCTGGAGACCTACGTATAACACCAGTAAAATTTTTATCGCTTTATCTCTACCAATAGCTGAGATAATTTTCAAAATTTTTGATCAGAGTGATAGAAAATTCAATATATTAACTTACGAACAGAGCTATAAAATAAAAAATAAATTATGTATACGTAGTTCTGAAGACCTACGTATAACACCAGTAAAATTTTTATCGTGTTATCCCTACTAATAGCTGAGATAATTTTGAAAATTTTTGATCAGAGTGATAGAAAATTCAATATATTAAATTACGAACAGAGCTATAAAATGAAAAATAAATTATGTATACGTAGTTCTGGAGACCTACTTATAACACCAGTAAAATTTTTATCGCTTTATCTCTACTAATAGCGGAGATAATTTTCAAAATTTTTGATCAGAGTGATAGAAAATTCAATATATTAAATTACGAACAGAGCTATAAAATAAAAAATAAATTATGTATACGTAGTTCTGGAAACGTACGTATAACACCAGTAAAATTTTTATCGCTTTACCTCTATTAATAGCTGAGATAATTTTGAAAATTTTTGATCAGAGTGATAGAAAATTCAATATATTAAATTACGAACAGAGCTATAAAATGAAAAATAAATTATGCATACGTAGTTCTGGAGACCTACGTATAACGCCAGTAAATTTTTTATCGCTTTATCTCTACTAATAGCTGAAATAATTTTCAAAATTTTTGATCAGAGTGATGGAAAATTCAATATATTAAATTACGAACAGAGCTATAAAATAAAAAATAAGTTATGTATACGTAGTTCTGGAGACCTACGTATAACACCAGTAAAATTTTTATCGCTTTATCTCTACTAATAGCTGAGATAATTTTCAAAATTTTTGATCAGAGTGATAGAAAGTTCAATATATTACATTACAAACAGAGCTATAAAATGAAAAATAACATATGCATACGTAGTTCTGGAGACCTACGTATAACACCAGTAAAAATTTTATCGCTTTATCTCTACTAATAGCTGAGATACTTTTCAAAATTTTTGATCAGAGTGATAGAAAATTCAATATATTAAATTACGAACAGAGCTAGAAAATGAAAAATAAATTACGTGTGCGTAGTTCCGGAGGCCTACGTATAACACCAGTAAAATTTTTATTGCTTTATCTCTACTAATAGCTGAGATAATTTTCAAAATTTTTGATCAGAGTGATAGAAAATTCAATATATTAAATTACGAACAGAGCTATAAAATGAAAAATAAATTATGCATACGTAGTTCTGGAAACCTACGTATAACACCAGTAAAATTTTTATCGCTTTATTTCTACTAATAGCTGAGATAATTTTCAAAATTTTTGATCTGAGTGATAGAAAATTCAATATATTAAATTACGAAGAGAGCTATAAAATGAAAAATAAATTATGTATACGTAGTTCTGGAAACCTACTTATAACACCAGTAAAATTTTTATTGCTTTATCTCTACTAATAGCTGAGATAATTTTCAAAATTTTTGATCAGAGTGATAGAAAATTCAATATATTAAATTATGAACAGAGCTACAAAATGAAAAATAAATTATGTATACGTAGTTGTGGAGACCTACGTATAACACCAGTAAAATTTTTATTGCTTTATCTCTACTAATAGCTGAGATAATTTTGAAAATTTTTGATCAGAGTGATAGAAAATTCAATATATTAAATTATAAACAGAGCTATAAAATAAAAAATAAATTATGTATACGTAGTTCTGGAGATCTACGTATAACACCAGTAAAATTTTTATCGTGTTATCTCTACTAATAGCTGAGATAATTTTAAAAATTTTTGATCAGAGTGATAGAAAATTCAATATATTAAATTACGAACCAAATTTATTGCTTTATCTCTACTAATAGCTGAGATAATTTTCAAAATTTTTGATCAGAGTGATAGAAAATTCAATATATTAAATTACGAACAGAGCTATAAAATGAAAAATAAATTATGCATACGTAGTTCTGGAGAATTACGTATAACACCTGTAAAATTTTTATCGCTTTATCTCTACTAATAGCTGAGATAATTTTCAAAATTTTTGATCAGAGTGATAGAAAATTCAATATATTAAATTACGAACAGAGCTATAAAATAAAAAATAAATTATGTATACGTAGTTGTGAAAACCTACGTATAACACCAGTAAAATTTTTATTGCTTTATCTCTACTAATAGCTGAGATAATTTTGAAAATTTTTGATCAGAGTGATAGAAAATTCAATATATTAAATTACAAACAGAGCTATAAAATAAAAAATAAATTATGTATACGTAGCTCTGGAGACCTACGTATAACACCAGTAAAATTTTTATCGTGTTATCTCTACTAATAGCTGAGATAATTTTGAAAATTTTTGATCAGAGTGATAGAAAATTCAATATATTAAATTACGAACAGAGCTATAAAATAAAAAATAAATTATGTATACGTAGTTCTGGAAACCTACGTATAACACCAGTAAAATTTTTATCGCTTTATCTCTATTAATAGCTGAGATAATTTTGAAAATTTTTGATCAGAGTGATAGAAAATTCAATATATTAAATTACGAACAGAGCTATAAAATAAAAAATAAATTATGCATACGTAGTTCTGGAGACCTACGTATAACGCCAGTAAAATTTTTGTCGCTTTATCTCTACTAATAGCTGAGATAATTTTCAAAATTTTTGATCAGAGTGATAGAAAATTCAATATATTAAATTACGAACAGAGCTATAAAATGAAAAATTAATTATGTATACGTAGTTCTGGAGACCTACGTATAACACCAGTAAAATTTTTATCGCTTTATCTCTACTAATAGCTGAAATAATTTCCAAAATTTTTGATCAGAGTGATAGAAAATTCAATATATTAAATTACGAACAGAGCTATAAAATAAAAAGTAAGTTATGTATACGTAGTTCTGGAGACCTACGTATAACACCAGTAAAATTTTTATCGCTTTATCTCTACTAATAGCTGAGATAATTTTCAAAATTTTTGATCAGAGTGATAGAAAGTTCAATATATTACATTACAAACAGAGCTATAAAATGAAAAATAACATATGCATACGTAGTTCTGGAGACCTACGTATAACACCAGTAAAAATTTTATCGCTTTATCTCTACTAATAGCTGAGATAATTTTCAAAATTTTTGATCAGAGTGATAGAAAATTCAATATATTAAATTACGAACAGAGCTATAAAATGAAAAATTAATTATGTATACGTAGTTCTGGAGACCTACGTATAACACCAGTAAAATTTTTATCGCTTTATCTCTACTAATAGCTGAAATAATTTCCAAAATTTTTGATCAGAGTGATAGAAAATTCAATATATTAAATTACGAACAGAGCTATAAAATAAAAAGTAAGTTATGTATACGTAGTTCTGGAGACCTACGTATAACACCAGTAAAATTTTTATCGCTTTATCTCTACTAATAGCTGAGATAATTTTCAAAATTTTTGATCAGAGTGATAGAAAATTCAATATATTAAATTACGAACAGAGCTATAAAATGAAAAATAAATTATGTATGCGTAGTTCTGGAAACCTACTTATAACACCAGTAAAATTTTTATTGCTTTATCTGTACTAATAGCTGAGATAATTTTGAAAATTTTTGATCAGAGTGATAGAAAATTCAATATATTAAATTACGAACAGAGCTATAAAATGAAAAATAAATTATGCATACGTAGTTCTGGAAACCTACGTATAACACCAGTAAAATTTTTATCGCTTTATCTCTACTAATAGCTGAGATAATTTTCAAAATTTTTGATCTGAGTGATAGAAAATTCAATATATTAAATTACGAACAGAGCTATAAAATGAAAAATAAATTATGTATACGTAGTTCTGGAAACCTACTTATAACACCAGTAAAATTTTTATTGCTTTATCTCTACTAATAGCTGAGATAATTTTCAAAATTTTTGATCAGAGTGATAGAAAATTCAATATATTAAATTACGAACAGAGCTACAAAATGAAGAGTAAATTATGTATACGTAGTTGTGGAGGCCTACGTATAACACCAGTAAAATTTTTATTGCTTTATCTCTCTACTAATAGCTGAGATAATTTTGAAAATTTTTGATCAGAGTGATAGAAAATTCAATATATTAAATTATGAACAGAGCTATAAAATAAAAAATAAATTATGTATACGTAGTTCTGGAGATCTACGTATAGTACCAGTAAAATTTTTATCGTGTTATCTCTACTAATAGCTGAGATAATTTTAAAAATTTTTGATCAGAGTGATAGAAAATTCAATATATTAAATTACGAACCAAATTTATTGCTTTATCTCTACTAATAGCTGAGATAATTTAAAAATTTTTGATCAGAGTGAAAGAAAATTCAATATATTAAATTACGAACAGAGCTATAAAATGAAAAATAAATTATGCATACGTAGTTCTGGAGACCTACGTATAACACCTGTAAAATTTTTATCGCTTTATCTCTACTAATAGCTGAGATAATTTTCAAAATTTTTGATCAGAGTGAAAGAAAATTCAATATATTAAATTACGAACAGAGCTATAAAATGAAAAATAAATTATGCATACGTAGTTCTGGAGACCTACGTATAACACCTGTAAAATTTTTATCGCTTTATCTCTACTAATAGCTGAGATAATTTTCAAAATTTTTGATCAGAGTGAAAGAAAATTCAATATATTAAATTACGAACAGAGCTATAAAATGAAAAATAAATTATGCATTCGTAGTTCTGGAGACCTACGTATAACACCAGTAAAATTTTTATCGCTTTATCTCTACTAATAGCTGAGATAATTTTCAAAATTTTTGATCAGAGTGATAGAAAATTCAATATATTAAATTACGAACAGAGCTATAAAATGAAAAATTAATTATGTATACGTAGTTCTGGAGACCTACGTATAACACCAGTAAAATTTTTATCGCTTTATCTCTACTAATAGCTGAGATAATTTTCAAAATTTTTGATCAGAGTGATAGAAAGTTCAATATATTAAATTACAAACAGAGTTATAAAATGAAAAATAACATATGCATACGTAGTTGTGAAGACCTACGTATAACACCAGTAAAAATTTTATCGCTTTATCTCTACTAATAGCTGAGATAATTTTCAAAATTTTTGATCAGAGTGATAGAAAATTCAATATATTAAATTACGAACAGAGCTATAAAATGAAAAATAAATTATGTATGCGTAGTTCTGGAAACCTACTTATAACACCAGTAAAATTTTTATTGCTTTATCTGTACTAATAGCTGAGATAATTTTGAAAATTTTTGATCAGAGTGATAGAAAATTCAATATATTAAATTACGAACAGAGCTAGAAAATGAAAAATAAATTACGTATGTGTAGTTCTGGAGGCCTACGTATAACACCAATAAAATTTTTATTGCTTTATCGCTACTAATAGCTGAGATAATTTTCAAAATTTTTGATCAGAGTGATAGAAAATTCAATATATTAAATTACGAACAGAGCTATAAAATAAAAAATATATTATGCATACGTAGTTCTGAAGACCTACGTATAACACTAGTAAAATTTTTATCGCTTTATCTCTACTAATAGCTGAGATAATTTTCAAAATTTTTGATCAGAGTGATAGAAAATTCAATATATTAAATTACGAACAGAGCTATAAAATAAAAAATAAATTATGTATACGTAGTTGTGAAGACCTACGTATAACACCAGTAAAATTTTTATTGCTTTATCTCTACTAATAGCTGAGATAATTTTGAAAATTTTTGATCAGAGTGATAGAAAATTCAATATATTAAATTACGAACAGAGCTATAAAATAAAAAATAAATTATGTATACGTAGCTCTGGAGACCTACGTATAACACCAGTAAAATTTTTATCGTGTTATCTCTACTAATAGCTGAGATAATTTTGAAAATTTTTGATCAGAGTGATAGAAAATTCAATATATTAAATTACGAACAGAGCTATAAAATAAAAAATAAATTATGTATACGTAGTTCTGGAAACCTACGTATAACACCAGTAAAATTTTTATCGCTTTATCTCTACTAATAGCTGAAATAATTTCCAAAATTTTTGATCAGAGTGATGGAAAATTCAATATATTAAATTACGAACAGAGCTATAAAATAAAAAATAAGTTATGTATACGTAGTTCTGGAGACCTACGTATAACACCAGTAAAATTTTTATCGCTTTATCTCTACTAATAGCTGAGATAATTTTCAAAATTTTTGATCAGAGTGATAGAAAGTTCAATATATTACATTACAAACAGAGCTATAAAATGAAAAATAACATATGCATACGTAGTTCTGGAGACCTACGTATAACACCAGTAAAAATTTTATCGCTTTATCTCTACTAATAGCTGAGATAATTTTCAAAATTTTTGATCAGAGTGATAGAAAATTCAATATATTAAATTACGAACAGAGCTATAAAATGAAAAATAAATTATGTATGCGTAGTTCTGGAAACCTACTTATAACACCAGTAAAATTTTTATTGCTTTATCTGTACTAATAGCTGAGATAATTTTGAAAATTTTTGATCAGAGTGATAGAAAATTCAATATATTAAATTACGAACAGAGCTATAAAATGAAAAATAAATTATGCATACGTAGTTCTGGAAACCTACGTATAACACCAGTAAAATTTTTATCGCTTTATCTCTACTAATAGCTGAGATAATTTTAAAAATTTTTGATCTGAGTGATAGAAAATTCAATATATTAAATTACGAACAGAGCTACAAAATGAAGAGTAAATTATGTATACGTAGTTGTGGAGGCCTACGTATAACACCAGTAAAATTTTTATTGCTTTATCTCTCTACTAATAGCTGAGATAATTTTGAAAATTTTTGATCAGAGTGATAGAAAATTCAATATATTAAATTATGAACAGAGCTATAAAATAAAAAATAAATTATGTATACGTAGTTCTGGAGATCTACGTATAGTACCAGTAAAATTTTTATCGTGTTATCTCTACTAATAGCTGAGATAATTTTAAAAATTTTTGATCAGAGTGATAGAAAATTCAATATATTAAATTACGAACCAAATTTATTGCTTTATCTCTACTAATAGCTGAGATAATTTTCAAAATTTTTGATCAGAGTGAAAGAAAATTCAATATATTAAATTACGAACAGAGCTATAAAATGAAAAATAAATTATGCTTACGTAGTTCTGGAGACCTACGTATAACACCTGTAAAATTTTTATCGCTTTATCTCTACTAATAGCTGAGATAATTTTCAAAATTTTTGATCAGAGTGAAAGAAAATTCAATATATTAAATTACGAACAGAGCTATAAAATGAAAAATAAATTATGCATTCGTAGTTCTGGAGACCTACGTATAACACCAGTAAAATTTTTATCGCTTTATCTCTACCAATAGCTGAGATAATTTTCAAAATTTTTGATCAGAGTGATAGAAAATTCAATATATTAACTTACGAACAGAGCTATAAAATGAAAAATTAATTATGTATACGTAGTTCTTGAGACCTACGTATAACACCAGTAAAATTTTTATCGCTTTATCTCTACCAATAGCTGAGATAATTGTCAAAATTTTTGATCAGAGTGATAGAAATTTCAATATATTAAATTACAAACAGAGCTATAAAATGAAAAATAACATATGCATACGTAGTTCTGGAGACCTACGTATAACACCAGTAAAATTTTTATCGCTTTATCTCTACTAATAGCTGAGATAATTTTGAAAATTTTTGATCAGAGTGATAGAAAATTCAATATATTAAATTACGAACAGAGTTATAAAATGAAAAATAAATTATGTATGCGTAGTTCTGGAAACCTACTTATAACACCAGTAAAATTTTTATTGCTTTATCTGTACTAATAGCTGAGATAATTTTGAAAATTTTTGATCAGAGTGATAGAAAATTCAATATATTAAATTACGAACAGAGGTAGAAAATGAAAAATAAATTACGTATGTGTAGTTTTGGAGGCCTACGTATAACACCAGTAAAATTTCTATTGCTTTATCTCTACTAATAGCTGAGATAATTTTCAAAATTTTTGATCAGAGTGATAGAAAATTCAATATAGTAAATTACGAACAGAGCTATAAAATGAAAAATAAATTATGCATACGTAGTTTTGGAGACCTACGTATAACACCAGTAAAATTTTTATCGCTTTATCTCTACTAATAGCTGAGATAATTTTCAAAATTTTTGATCAGAGTGATAGAAAATTCAATATATTAAATTACGAACAGAGCTACAAAATGAAAAATAAATTATGTATACGTAGTTGTGAAGACCTACGTATAACACCAGTAAAATTTTTATTGCTTTATCTCTACTAATAGCTGAGATAATTTTGAAAATTTTTGATCAGAGTGATAGAAAATTCAATATATTAAATTACGAACAGAGCTATAAAATAAAAAACAAATTATGTATACGTAGTTGCGAAGACCTACGTATAACACCAGTAAAATTTTTATTGCTTTATCTCTACTAATAGCTGAGATAATTTTGAAAATTTTTGATCAGAGTGATAGAAAATTCAATATAGTAAATTACGAACAGAGCTATAAAATGAAAAATAAATTATGCATACGTAGTTCTGGAGACCTACGTATAACACCAGTAAAATTTTTATCGCTTTATCTCTACTAATAGCTGAGATAATTTTCAAAATTTTTGATCAGAGTGATAGAAAATTCAATATATTAAATTACGAACAGAGCTACAAAATGAAAAATAAATTATGTATACGTAGTTGTGGAGACCTACGTATAACACCAGTAAAATTTTTATTGCTTTATCTCTACTAATAGCTGAGATAATTTTGAAAATTTTTGATCAGAGTTATAGAAAATTCAATATATTAAATTATGAACAGAGCTATAAAATAAAAAATAAATTATGTATACGTAGTTCTGGAGATCTACGTATAACACCAGTAAAATTTTTATCGTGTTATCTCTACTAATAGCTGAGATAATTTTAAAAATTTTTGATCAGAGTGATAGAAAATTCAATATATTAAATTATGAACAGAGCTATAAAATGAAAAATAAATTATGCATACGTAGTTCTGGAGACCTACGTATAACACCTGTAAAATTTTTATCGCTTTATCTCTACTAATAGCTGAGATAATTTTCAAAATTTTTGATCAGAGTGAAAGAAAATTCAATATATTAAATTACGAACCAAGCTATAAAATGAAAAATAAATTATGCATACGTAGTTCTGGAGACCTACGTATAACACCTGTAAAATTTTTATCGCTTTATCTCTACTAATAGCTGAGATAATTTTCAAAATTTTTGATCAGAGTGAAAGAAAATTCAATATATTTAATTACGAACAAAGCTATAAAATGAAAAATAAATTATGCATACGTAGTTCTGGAGACCTACGTATAACACCAGTAAAATTTTTATCGTGTTATCTCTACTAATAGCTGAGATAATTTTGAAAATTTTTGATCAGAGTGATAGAAAATTCAATATATTAAATTACGAATAGAGCTATAAAATGAAAAATAAATTATGTATACGTAGTTCTGGAGACCTACTTATGACACCAGTAAAATTTTTATCGCTTTATCTCTACTAATAGCTGAGATAATTTTGAAAATTTTTGGTCAGAGTGATAGAAAATTCAATATATTAAATTACGAACAGAGCTATAAAATGAAAAATAAATTATGTATACGTAGTTCTGGAGACCTACGTTTAACACCTGTAAAATTTTTATCGCTTTATCTCTACTAATAGCTGAGATAATTTTCAAAATTTTTGATCAAAGTGATAGAAAATTCAATATATTAAATTACGAACAGAGCTATAAAATGAAAAATAAATTATGCATACGTAGTTCTGGAGACCTATGTATAACACCTGTAAAATTTTTATCGCTTTATCTCTACTAATAGCTGAGATAATTTTCAAAATTTTTGATCAGAGTGATAGAAAATTCAATATATTAAATTACGAACAGAGCTATAAAATGAAAAATAAATTATGCATACGTAGTTCTGGAGACCTACGTATAACACCTGTAAAATTTTTATCGCTTTATCTCTACTAATAGCTGAGATAATTTTCAAAATTTTTGATCAGAGTGAAAGAAAATTCAATATATTAAATTACGAACAGAGCTATAAAATGAAAAATAAATTATGCATACGTAGTTCTGGAGACCTACGTATAACACCAGTAAAATTTTTATCGCTTTATCTCTACTAATAGCTGAGATAATTTTCAAAATTTTTGATCAGAGTGATAGAAAATTCAATATATTAAATTACGAACAGAGCTATAAAATGAAAAACTAATTATGTATACGTAGTTCTGGAGACCTACGTATAACACCTGTAAAATTTTTAGCGCTTTATCTCTACTAATAGCTGAGATTATTTTCAAAATTTTTGATCAGAGTGATAGAAAATTCAATATATTAAATTACGAACAGAGCTATATAATATAAAATAAATTATGTATACGTAGTTCTGGAGACCTACGTATAACACCTGTAAAATTTTTATCGTTTTATCTCTACTAATAGCTGAGATAATTTTCAAAATTTTTGATCAGAGTGATAGAAAATTCAATATATTAAATTACAAACAGAGCTATAAAATGAAAAATAAATTATGTATACGTAGTTCTGGAGACCTACGTATAACACCAGTAAAATTTTTATTGCTTTATCTCTACTAATAGCTGAGATAATTTTCAAAATTTTTGATCAGAGTGATAGAAAATTCAATATATTAAATTACGAACAGAGCTATAAAATGAAAAATAAATTATGCATACGTAGTTCTGGAGACCTACGTATAACACCAGTAAAACTTTTATCGCTTTATCTCTACTAATAGCTGAGATAATTTTGAAAATTTTTGATCAGAGTGATAGAAAATTCAATATATTAAATTACGAACAGAGCTATAAAATGAAAAATTAATTATGTATACCTAGTTCTGGAGACCTACGTATAACACCAGTAAAATTTTTATCGCTTTATCTCTACTAATAGCTGAGATAATTTTCAAAATTTTTGATCATAGTGATAGAAAATTCAATATATTAAATTACGAACAAAGCTATATAATATAAAAGAATTTTGTATACGTAGTTCTGGAGACCTACGTATAACACCAGTAAAATTTTATCGCTTTATCTCTACTAATAGCTGAGATAATTTTGAAAATTTTTGATCAGAGTGATAGAAAATTCAATATATTAAATTACAAACAGAGCTATAAAATAAAAAATAAATTATGTATACGTAGTTCTGGAGACCTACGTATAACACCATTAAAATTTTTATCGCTTTATCTCCACTAATAGCTGAGATAATTTTCAAAATTTTTGATCAGAGTGATAGAAATTTCAATATATTAAATTACGAACAGAGCTATAAAATGAAAAATAAATTATGTATACGTAGTTCTGAAGACCTACTTATAACACCAGTAAAATTTTTATCGCTTTATCTCTACTAATAGCTGAGATAATTTTCAAAATTTTTGATCAGAGTGATACAAAATTCAATATATTAAATTACGAACAGAGCTATAAAATGAAAAATTAATTATGTATACCTAGTTCTGGAGACCTACGTATAACACCAGTAAAATTTTTATCGCTTTATCTCTACTAATAGCTGAGATAATTTTCAAAATTTTTGATCAGAGTGATAGAAAATTCAATATATTAAATTACGAACAGAGCTATAAAATGAAAAATAAATTATGCATACGTAGTTCTGGAGACCTACGTATAACACCAGTAAAATTTTTATCGCTTTATCTCTACTAATAGCTGAGATAATTTTCAAAATTTTTGATCAGAGTGATAGAAAATTCAATATATTAAATTACAAACAGAGCTATAAAATGAAAAATAAATTATGTATACGTAGTTCTGGAGACCTACGTATAACACCAGTAAAATTTTATCGCTTTATCTCTACTAATAGCTGAGATAATTTTGAAAATTTTTGATCAGAGTGATAGAAAATTCAATATATTAAATTACAAACAGAGCTATAAAATAAAAAATAACTTATGCATACGTAGTTCTGGAGATCTACGTATAACACCAGTAAAATTTTTATCGCTTTATCTCTACTAATAGCTGAGATAATTTTGAAAATTTTTGATCAGAGTGATAGAAAATTCAATATAGTAAATTACGAACAGAGCTATAAAATGAAAAATAAATTATGTATACGTAGTTTTGGAGACCTACGTATAACACCAGTAAAACTTTTATCGCTTTATCTCTACTAATAGCTGAGATAATTTTGAAAATTTTTGATCAGAGTGATAGAAAATTCAATATATTAAATTACGAACAGAGCTATAAAATAAAAAATAAATTATGTATACGTAGTTCTGGAGACCTACGTATAACACCAGTAAAATTTTTATCGCTTTATCTCTACTAATAGCTGAGATAATTTTCAAAATTTTTGATCAGAGTGATAGAAAATTCAATATATTAAATTACAAACAGAGCTATAAAATGAAAAATAGATTATGTATACGTAGTTCTGGAGACCTACGTATAACACCAGTAAAATTTTTATCGCTTTATCTCTACTAATAGCTGAGATAATTTTGAAAATTTTTGATCAGAGTGATAAAAAATTCAATATATTAAATTACGCACAGAGCTATAAAATGAAAAATAAGTTATGTATACGTAGTTCTGGAGACCTACGTATAACACCAGTAAAATTTTTATCGCTTTATCTCTACTAATAGCTGAGATAATTTTGAAAATTTTTGATCAGAGTGATAGAAAATTCAATATATTAAATTACGAACAGAGCTATAAAATAAAAAATAAATTATGTATACGTAGTTCTGGAGACCTACGTATAACACCCGTAAAATTTTTATCGCTTTGTCTCTACTAATAGCTAAGATAATTTTCAAAATTTTTGATCAGAGTGATAGAAAATTCAATATATTAAATTACAAACAGAGCTATAAAATGAAAAATAAATTATGTATGCGTAGTTCTGGAGACCTACGTATAACACCAGTAAAATTTTATCGCTTTATCTTTACTAATAGCTGAGATAATTTTGAAAATTTTTGATCAGAGTGATAGAAAATTCAATATATTAAATTACGAACAGAGCTTTAAAATAAAAAATAAATTATGTATACGTAGTTCTGGAGACCTACGTATAACACCAGTAAAACTTTTATCGCTTTATCTCTACTAATAGCTGAGATAATTTTCAAAATTTTTGATCAGAGTGATAGAAAATTCAATATATTAAATTACGAACAAAGCTATAAAATAAAAAATAAATTATGCATACGTAGTTCTGAAGACCTACGTATAACACCAGTAAAATTTTTATCGCTTTATCTCTACTAATAGCTGAGATAATTTTGAAAATTTTTGATCAGAGTGATAGAAAATTCAATATATTAAATTACGAACAGAGCTATAAAATGAAAAATAAATTATGTATACGTAGTTCTGGAGACCTACTTATAACACCAGTAAAATTTTTATCGCTTTATCTCTACTAATAGCTGAGATAATTTTCAAAATTTTTGATCAGAGTGATAGAAAATTCAATATATTAAATTACGAACAGAGCTATAAAATGAAAAATAAATTATGTATACGTAGTTTTGAAGACCTACGTATAACACCAGTAAAAATTTTATCACTTTATCTCTACTAATAGCTGAGATAATTTTCAAAATTTTTGATCAGAGTGATAGAAAATTCAATATATTAAATTACGAACAGAGCTATAAGATGAAAAATTAATTATGTATACGTAGTTCTGAAGACCTACTTATAACACCAGTAAAATTTTTATCGCTTTATCTCTACTAATAGCTGAGATAATTTTCAAAATTTTTGATCAGAGTGATAGAAAATTCAATATATTAAATTACGAACAGAGCTATAAAATAAAAAATTAATTATGTATACCTAGTTCTGGAGACCTACGTATAACACCAGTAAAATTTTTATCGCTTTATCTCTACTAATAGCTGAGATAATTTTCAAAATTTTTGATCATAGTGATAGAAAATTCAATATATTAAATTACGAACAAAGCTATAAAATGAAAAATTAATTATGTATACGTAGTTCTGGAGACCTACGTATAACACCAGTAAAATTTTTATCGCTTTATCTCTACTAATAGCTGAGATAATTTTCAAAATTTTTGATCAGAGTGATAGAAAATTCAATATATTAAATTACGAACAGAGCTATAAAATGAAAAATAAATTATGCATACGTAGTTCTGGAGACCTACGTATAACACCAGTAAAATTTTTATCGCTTTATCTCTACTAATAGCTGAGATAATTTTCAAAATTTTTGATCAGAGTGATAGAAAATTCAATATATTAAATTACAAACAGAGCTATAAAATGAAAAATAAATTATGTATACGTAGTTCTGGAGACCTACGTATAACACCAGTAAAATTTTATCGCTTTATCTCTACTAATACCTGAGATAATTTTGAAAATTTTTGATCAGAGTGATAGAAAATTCAATATATTAAATTACAAACAGAGCTATAAAATAAAAAATAACTTATGCATACGTAGTTCTGGAGATCTACGTATAACACCAGTAAAATTTTTATCGCTTTATCTCTACTAATAGCTGAGATAATTTTGAAAATTTTTGATCAGAGTGATAGAAAATTCAATATAGTAAATTACGAACAGAGCTATAAAATGAAAAATAAATTATGTATACGTAGTTTTGGAGACCTACGTATAACACCAGTAAAACTTTTATCGCTTTATCTCTACTAATAGCTGAGATAATTTTGAAAATTTTTGATCAGAGTGATAGAAAATTCAATATATTAAATTACGAACAGAGCTATAAAATAAAAAATAAATTATGTATACGTAGTTCTGGAGACCTACGTATAACACCAGTAAAATTTTTATTGCATTATCTCTACTAATAGCTGAGATAATTTTCAAAATTTTTGATCAGAGTGATAGAAAATTCAATATATTAAATTACGAACAGAGCTATAAAATAAAAAATAAATTATGCATACGTAGTTCAGGAGACCTACGAATAACACCAGTAAAATTTTTATCGCTTTATCTCTACTAATAGCTGAGATAATTTTCAAAATTTTTGATCAGAGTGATAGAAAATTCAATATATTAAATTACGAACAGAGCTATATAATATAAAATAAATTATGTATACGTAGTTCTAGAGACCTACGTATAACACCTGTAAAATTTTTATCGCTTTATCTCTACTAATAGCTGAGATAATTTTCAAAATTTTTGATCAGAGTGATAGAAAATTCAATATATTAAATTACAAACAGAGCTATAAAATGAAAAATAGATTATGTATACGTAGTTCTGGAGACCTACGTATAACACCAATAAAATTTTTATCGCTTTATCTCTACTAATAGCTGAGATAATTTTGAAAATTTTTGATCAGAGTGATAAAAAATTCAATATATTAAATTACGAACAGAGCTATAAAATGAAAAATAAGTTATGTATACGTAGTTCTGGAGACCTACGTATAACACCAGTAAAATTTTTATCGCTTTATCTCTACTAATAGCTGAGATAATTTTGAAAATTTTCGATCAGAGTGATAGAAAATTCAATATATTAAATTACGAACATAGCTATAAAATAAAAAATAAATTATGTATTCGTAGTTCTGGAGACCTACGTATAACACCCGTAAAATTTTTATCGCTTTGTCTCTACTAATAGCTGAGATAATTTTCAAAATTTTTGATCAGAGTGATAGAAAATTCAATATATTAAATTACAAACAGAGCTATAAAATGAAAAATAAATTATGTATGCGTAGTTCTGGAGACCTACGTATAACACCAGTAAAATTTTATCGCTTTATCTTTACTAATAGCTGAGATAATTTTGAAAATTTTTGATCAGAGTGATAGAAAATTCAATATATTAAATTACGAACAGAGCTATAAAATAAAAAATAAATTATGTATACGTAGTTCTGGAGACCTACGTATAACACCAGTAAAACTTTTATCGCTTTATCTCTACTAATAGCTGAGATAATTTTCAAAATTTTTGATCAGAGTGATAGAAAATTCAATATATTAAATTACGAACAAAGCTATAAAATAAAAAATAAATTATGCATACGTAGTTCTGAAGACCTACGTATAACACCAGTAAAACTTTTATTGCTTTATCTCTACTAATAGCTGAGATAATTTTGAAAATTTTTGATCAGAGTGATAGAAAATTCAATATATTAAATTACGAACAGAGCTATAAAATGAAAAATAAATTATGTATACGTAGTTCTGGAGACCTACTTATAACACCAGTAAAATTTTTATCGCTTTATCTCTACTAATAGCTGAGATAATTTTCAAAATTTTTGATCAGAGTAATAGAAAATTCAATATATTAAATTACGAACAGAGCTATAAAATGAAAAATAAATTATGTATACGTAGTTTTGAAGACCTACGTATAACACCAGTAAAAATTTTATCACTTTATCTCTACTAATAGCTGAGATAATTTTCAAAATTTTTGATCAGAGTTATAGAAAATTCAATATATTAAATTACGAACAGAGCTATAAGATGAAAAATTAATTATGTATACGTAGTTCTGGAGACCTACGTATAACACCAGTAAAATTTTTATCGCTTTATCTCTACTAATAGCTGAGATAATTTTCAAAATTTTTGATCAGAGTGATAGAAAATTCAATATATTAAATTACGAACAGAGCTATAAAATAAAAAATAAATTATGTATACGTAGTTCTGGAGACCTACGTATAACACCAGTAAAATTTTTATTGCTTTATCTCTACTAATAGCTGAGATAATTTTCAAAATTTTTGATCAGAGTGATACAAAATTCAATATATTAAATTACGAACAGAGCTATAAAATAAAAAATAAATTATGTATACGTAGTTCTGGAGACCTACGTATAACACCAGTAAAATTTTTATCGTTTTATCTCTACTAATAACTGAGATAACTTTCAAAATTTTTGATCAGAGTGATAGAAAATTCAATATATTAAATTACGAACAGAGCTATAAAATGAAAAATAAATTATGTATACCTAGTTCTGGAGACCTACGTATAACACCAGTAAAATTTTTATCGCTTTATCTCTACTAATAGCTAAGATAATTTTCAAAATTTTTGATCAGAGTGATAGAAAATTCAATATATTAAATTACGAACAGAGCTATAAAATGAAAAATAAATTATGTATACCTAGTTCTGGAGACCTACGTATAACACCAGTAAAATTTTTATCGCTTTATCTCTACTAATAGCTGAGATAATTTTGAAAATTTTTGATCAGAGTGATAAAAAATTCAATATATTAAATTACGAACAGAGCTATAAAATGAAAAATAAGTTATGTATACGTAGTTCTGGAGACCTACGTATAACACCAGTAAAATTTTTATCGCTTTATCTCTACTAATAGCTGAGATAATTTTGAAAATTTTCGATCAGAGTGATAGAAAATTCAATATATTAAATTACGAACAGAGCTATAAAATAAAAAATAAATTATGTATACGTAGTTCTGGAGACCTACGTATAACACCAGTAAAATTTTTATTGCTTTATCTCTACTAATAGCTGAGATAATTTTCAAAATTTTTGATCAGAGTGATACAAAATTCAATATATTAAATTACGAACAGAGCTATAAAATAAAAAATAAATTATGTATACGTAGTTCTGGAGACCTACGTATAACACCAGTAAAATTTTTATCGTTTTATCTCTACTAATAACTGAGATAACTTTCAAAATTTTTGATCAGAGTGATAGAAAATTCAATATATTAAATTACGAACAGAGCTATAAAATGAAAAATAAATTATGTATACCTAGTTCTGGAGACCTACGTATAACACCAGTAAAATTTTTATCGCTTTATCTCTACTAATAGCTAAGATAATTTTCAAAATTTTTGATCAGAGTGATAGAAAATTCAATATATTAAATTACGAACATAGCTATAAAATAAAAAATAAATTATGTATTCGTAGTTCTGGAGACCTACGTATAACACCCGTAAAATTTTTATCGCTTTGTCTCTACTAATAGCTGAGATAATTTTCAAAATTTTTGATCAGAGTGATAGAAAATTCAATATATTAAATTACAAACAGAGCTATAAAATGAAAAATAAATTATGTATGCGTAGTTCTGGAGACCTACGTATAACACCAGTAAAATTTTATCGCTTTATCTTTACTAATAGCTGAGATAATTTTGAAAATTTTTGATCAGAGTGATAGAAAATTCAATATATTAAATTACGAACAGAGCTATAAAATAAAAAATAAATTATGTATACGTAGTTCTGGAGACCTACGTATAACACCAGTAAAACTTTTATCGCTTTATCTCTACTAATAGCTGAGATAATTTTCAAAATTTTTGATCAGAGTGATAGAAAATTCAATATATTAAATTACGAACAAAGCTATAAAATAAAAAATAAATTATGCATACGTAGTTCTGAAGACCTACGTATAACACCAGTAAAATTTTTATTGCTTTATCTCTACTAATAGCTGAGATAATTTTGAAAATTTTTGATCAGAGTGATAGAAAATTCAATATATTAAATTACGAACAGAGCTATAAAATGAAAAATAAATTATGTATACGTAGTTCTGGAGACCTACTTATAACACCAGTAAAATTTTTATCGCTTTATCTCTACTAATAGCTGAGATAATTTTCAAAATTTTTGATCAGAGTGATAGAAAATTCAATATATTAAATTACGAACAGAGCTATAAAATGAAAAATAAATTATGTATACGTAGTTTTGAAGACCTACGTATAACACCAGTAAAAATTTTATCACTTTATCTCTACTAATAGCTGAGATAATTTTCAAAATTTTTGATCAGAGTGATAGAAAATTCAATATATTAAATTACGAACAGAGCTATAAGATGAAAAATTAATTATGTATACGTAGTTCTGGAGACCTACGTATAACACCAGTAAAATTTTTATCGCTTTATCTCTACTAATAGCTGAGATAATTTTCAAAATTTTTGATCAGAGTGATAGAAAATTCAATATATTAAATTACGAACAGAGCTATAAAATAAAAAATAAATTATGTATACGTAGTTCTGGAGACCTACGTATAACACCAATAAAATTTTTATCGCTTTATCTCTACTAATAGCTGAGATAATTTTGAAAATTTTTGATCAGAGTGATAGAAAATTCAATATATTAAATTACGAACAGAGCTATAAGATGAAAAATTAATTATGTATACGTAGTTCTGGAGACCTACGTATAACACCTGTAAAATTTTTATCGCTTTATCTCTACTAATAGCTGAGATAATTTTCAAAATTTTTGATCAGAGTGATAGAAAATTCAATATATTAAATTACGAACAGAGCTATATAATATAAAATAAATTATGTATACGTAGTTCTAGAGACCTACGTATAACACCTGTAAAATTTTTATCGCTTTATCTCTACTAATAGCTGAGATAATTTTCAAAATTTTTGATCAGAGTGATAGAAAATTCAATATATTAAATTACAAACAGAGCTATAAAATGAAAAATAGATTATGTATACGTAGTTCTGGAGACCTACGTATAACACCAATAAAATTTTTATCGCTTTATCTCTACTAATAGCTGAGATAATTTTGAAAATTTTTGATCAGAGTGATAAAAAATTCAATATATTAAATTACGAACAGAGCTATAAAATGAAAAATAAGTTATGTATACGTAGTTCTGGAGACCTACGTATAACACCAGTAAAATTTTTATCGCTTTATCTCTACTAATAGCTGAGATAATTTTGAAAATTTTCGATCAGAGTGATAGAAAATTCAATATATTAAATTACGAACATAGCTATAAAATAAAAAATAAATTATGTATTCGTAGTTCTGGAGACCTACGTATAACACCCGTAAAATTTTTATCGCTTTGTCTCTACTAATAGCTGAGATAATTTTCAAAATTTTTGATCAGAGTGATAGAAAATTCAATATATTAAATTACAAACAGAGCTATAAAATGAAAAATAAATTATGTATGCGTAGTTCTGGAGACCTACGTATAACACCAGTAAAATTTTATCGCTTTATCTTTACTAATAGCTGAGATAATTTTGAAAATTTTTGATCAGAGTGATAGAAAATTCAATATATTAAATTACGAACAGAGCTATAAAATAAAAAATAAATTATGTATACGTAGTTCTGGAGACCTACGTATAACACCAGTAAAACTTTTATCGCTTTATCTCTACTAATAGCTGAGATAATTTTCAAAATTTTTGATCAGAGTGATAGAAAATTCAATATATTAAATTACGAACAAAGCTATAAAATAAAAAATAAATTATGCATACGTAGTTCTGAAGACCTACGTATAACACCAGTAAAACTTTTATTGCTTTATCTCTACTAATAGCTGAGATAATTTTGAAAATTTTTGATCAGAGTGATAGAAAATTCAATATATTAAATTACGAACAGAGCTATAAAATGAAAAATAAATTATGTATACGTAGTTCTGGAGACCTACTTATAACACCAGTAAAATTTTTATCGCTTTATCTCTACTAATAGCTGAGATAATTTTCAAAATTTTTGATCAGAGTAATAGAAAATTCAATATATTAAATTACGAACAGAGCTATAAAATGAAAAATAAATTATGTATACGTAGTTTTGAAGACCTACGTATAACACCAGTAAAAATTTTATCACTTTATCTCTACTAATAGCTGAGATAATTTTCAAAATTTTTGATCAGAGTTATAGAAAATTCAATATATTAAATTACGAACAGAGCTATAAGATGAAAAATTAATTATGTATACGTAGTTCTGGAGACCTACGTATAACACCAGTAAAATTTTTATCGCTTTATCTCTACTAATAGCTGAGATAATTTTCAAAATTTTTGATCAGAGTGATAGAAAATTCAATATATTAAATTACGAACAGAGCTATAAAATAAAAAATAAATTATGTATACGTAGTTCTGGAGACCTACGTATAACACCAGTAAAATTTTTATTGCTTTATCTCTACTAATAGCTGAGATAATTTTCAAAATTTTTGATCAGAGTGATACAAAATTCAATATATTAAATTACGAACAGAGCTATAAAATAAAAAATAAATTATGTATACGTAGTTCTGGAGACCTACGTATAACACCAGTAAAATTTTTATCGTTTTATCTCTACTAATAACTGAGATAACTTTCAAAATTTTTGATCAGAGTGATAGAAAATTCAATATATTAAATTACGAACAGAGCTATAAAATGAAAAATAAATTATGTATACCTAGTTCTGGAGACCTACGTATAACACCAGTAAAATTTTTATCGCTTTATCTCTACTAATAGCTAAGATAATTTTCAAAATTTTTGATCAGAGTGATAGAAAATTCAATATATTAAATTACGAACATAGCTATAAAATAAAAAATAAATTATGTATTCGTAGTTCTGGAGACCTACGTATAACACCCGTAAAATTTTTATCGCTTTGTCTCTACTAATAGCTGAGATAATTTTCAAAATTTTTGATCAGAGTGATAGAAAATTCAATATATTAAATTACAAACAGAGCTATAAAATGAAAAATAAATTATGTATGCGTAGTTCTGGAGACCTACGTATAACACCAGTAAAATTTTATCGCTTTATCTTTACTAATAGCTGAGATAATTTTGAAAATTTTTGATCAGAGTGATAGAAAATTCAATATATTAAATTACGAACAGAGCTATAAAATAAAAAATAAATTATGTATACGTAGTTCTGGAGACCTACGTATAACACCAGTAAAACTTTTATCGCTTTATCTCTACTAATAGCTGAGATAATTTTCAAAATTTTTGATCAGAGTGATAGAAAATTCAATATATTAAATTACGAACAAAGCTATAAAATAAAAAATAAATTATGCATACGTAGTTCTGAAGACCTACGTATAACACCAGTAAAATTTTTATTGCTTTATCTCTACTAATAGCTGAGATAATTTTGAAAATTTTTGATCAGAGTGATAGAAAATTCAATATATTAAATTACGAACAGAGCTATAAAATGAAAAATAAATTATGTATACGTAGTTCTGGAGACCTACTTATAACACCAGTAAAATTTTTATCGCTTTATCTCTACTAATAGCTGAGATAATTTTCAAAATTTTTGATCAGAGTGATAGAAAATTCAATATATTAAATTACGAACAGAGCTATAAAATGAAAAATAAATTATGTATACGTAGTTTTGAAGACCTACGTATAACACCAGTAAAAATTTTATCACTTTATCTCTACTAATAGCTGAGATAATTTTCAAAATTTTTGATCAGAGTGATAGAAAATTCAATATATTAAATTACGAACAGAGCTATAAGATGAAAAATTAATTATGTATACGTAGTTCTGGAGACCTACGTATAACACCAGTAAAATTTTTATCGCTTTATCTCTACTAATAGCTGAGATAATTTTCAAAATTTTTGATCAGAGTGATAGAAAATTCAATATATTAAATTACGAACAGAGCTATAAAATAAAAAATAAATTATGTATACGTAGTTCTGGAGACCTACGTATAACACCAATAAAATTTTTATCGCTTTATCTCTACTAATAGCTGAGATAATTTTGAAAATTTTTGATCAGAGTGATAGAAAATTCAATATATTAAATTACGAACAGAGCTATAAGATGAAAAATTAATTATGTATACGTAGTTCTGGAGACCTACGTATAACACCTGTAAAATTTTTATCGCTTTATCTCTACTAATAGCTGAGATAATTTTCAAAATTTTTGATCAGAGTGATAGAAAATTCAATATATTAAATTACAAACAGAGCTATAAAATGAAAAATAGATTATGTATACGTAGTTCTGGAGACCTACGTATAACACCAATAAAATTTTTATCGCTTTATCTCTACTAATAGCTGAGATAATTTTGAAAATTTTTGATCAGAGTGATAAAAAATTCAATATATTAAATTACGAACAGAGCTATAAAATGAAAAATAAGTTATGTATACGTAGTTCTGGAGACCTACGTATAACACCAGTAAAATTTTTATCGCTTTATCTCTACTAATAGCTGAGATAATTTTGAAAATTTTCGATCAGAGTGATAGAAAATTCAATATATTAAATTACGAACATAGCTATAAAATAAAAAATAAATTATGTATTCGTAGTTCTGGAGACCTACGTATAACACCCGTAAAATTTTTATCGCTTTGTCTCTACTAATAGCTGAGATAATTTTCAAAATTTTTGATCAGAGTGATAGAAAATTCAATATATTAAATTACAAACAGAGCTATAAAATGAAAAATAAATTATGTATGCGTAGTTCTGGAGACCTACGTATAACACCAGTAAAATTTTATCGCTTTATCTTTACTAATAGCTGAGATAATTTTGAAAATTTTTGATCAGAGTGATAGAAAATTCAATATATTAAATTACGAACAGAGCTATAAAATAAAAAATAAATTATGTATACGTAGTTCTGGAGACCTACGTATAACACCAGTAAAACTTTTATCGCTTTATCTCTACTAATAGCTGAGATAATTTTCAAAATTTTTGATCAGAGTGATAGAAAATTCAATATATTAAATTACGAACAAAGCTATAAAATAAAAAATAAATTATGCATACGTAGTTCTGAAGACCTACGTATAACACCAGTAAAATTTTTATTGCTTTATCTCTACTAATAGCTGAGATAATTTTGAAAATTTTTGATCAGAGTGATAGAAAATTCAATATATTAAATTACGAACAGAGCTATAAAATGAAAAATAAATTATGTATACGTAGTTCTGGAGACCTACTTATAACACCAGTAAAATTTTTATCGCTTTATCTCTACTAATAGCTGAGATAATTTTCAAAATTTTTGATCAGAGTGATAGAAAATTCAAAATATTAAATTACGAACAGAGCTATAAAATGAAAAATAAATTATGTATACGTAGTTTTGAAGACCTACGTATAACACCAGTAAAAATTTTATCACTTTATCTCTACTAATAGCTGAGATAATTTTCAAAATTTTTGATCAGAGTGATAGAAAATTCAATATATTAAATTACGAACAGAGCTATAAGATGAAAAATTAATTATGTATACGTAGTTCTGGAGACCTACGTATAACACCAGTAAAATTTTTATCGCTTTATCTCTACTAATAGCTGAGATAATTTTCAAAATTTTTGATCAGAGTGATAGAAAATTCAATATATTAAATTACGAACAGAGCTATAAAATAAAAAATAAATTATGTATACGTAGTTCTGGAGACCTACGTATAACACCAGTAAAATTTTTATTGCTTTATCTCTACTAATAGCTGAGATAATTTTCAAAATTTTTGATCAGAGTGATACAAAATTCAATATATTAAATTACGAACAGAGCTATAAAATAAAAAATAAATTATGTATACGTAGTTCTGGAGACCTACGTATAACACCAGTAAAATTTTTATCGTTTTATCTCTACTAATAACTGAGATAACTTTCAAAATTTTTGATCAGAGTGATAGAAAATTCAATATATTAAATTACGAACAGAGCTATAAAATGAAAAATAAATTATGTATACCTAGTTCTGGAGACCTACGTATAACACCAGTAAAATTTTTATCGCTTTATCTCTACTAATAGCTAAGATAATTTTCAAAATTTTTGATCAGAGTGATAGAAAATTCAATATATTAAATTACGAACAGAGCTATAAAATGAAAAATAAATTATGTATACCTAGTTCTGGAGACCTACGTATAACACCAGTAAAATTTTTATTGCTTTATCTCTACTAATAGCTGAGATAATTTTGAAAATTTTTGATCAGAGTGATAGAAAATTCAATATATTAAATTACGAACAGAGCTATAAAATAAAAAATAAATTATGTATACGTAGTTCTGGAAACCTTCGTATATCACCAGTAAAATTTTTATCGTTTTATCTCTACTAATAGCTGAGATAATTTTCAAAATTTTTGATCAGAGTGATAGAAAATTCAATATATTAAATTACGAACAGAGCTATAAAATAAAAAATAAATTATGTATACGTAGTTCTGGAAACCTTCGTATAACACCAGTAAAATTTTTATCGCTTTATCTCTACTAATAGCTGAGATAATTTTCAAAATTTTTGATCAGAGTGATAGAAAATTCAATATATTAAATTACGAACAGAGCTATAAAATGAAAAATAAATTATGTATACGTAGTTCTGGAGACCTACGTATAACACCAGTAAAATTTTTATTGCTTTATCTCTACTAATAGCTGAGATAATTTTCAAAATTTTTGATCAGAGTGATACAAAATTCAATATATTAAATTACGAACAGAGCTATAAAATAAAAAATAAATTATGTATACGTAGTTCTGGAAACCTTCGTATAACACCAGTAAAATTTTTATCGTTTTATCTCTACTAATAGCTGAGATAATTTTCAAAATTTTTGATCAGAGTGATAGAAAATTCAATATATTAAATTACGAACAGAGCTATAAAATAAAAAATAAATTATGTATACGTAGTTCTGGAAACCTTCGTATAACACCAGTAAAATTTTTATCGCTTTATCTCTACTAATAACAGAGATAACTTTCAAAATTTTTGATCAGAGTGATAGAAAATTCAATATATTAAATTACGAACAGAGCTATAAAATGAAAAATAAATTATGTATACCTAGTTCTGGAGACCTACGTATAACACCAGTAAAATTTTTATCGCTTTATCTCTACTAATAGCTAAGATAATTTTCAAAATTTTTGATCAGAGTGATAGAAAATTCAATATATTAAATTACGAACAGAGCTATAAAATGAAAAATAAATTATGTATACCTAGTTCTGGAGACCTACGTATAACACCAGTAAAATTTTTATTGCTTTATCTCTACTAATAGCTGAGATAATTTTGAAAATTTTTGATCAGAGTGATAGAAAATTCAATATATTAAATTACGAACAGAGCTATAAAATAAAAAATAAATTATGTATACGTAGTTCTGGAAACCTTCGTATAACACCAGTAAAATTTTTATCGTTTTATCTCTACTAATAGCTGAGATAATTTTCAAAATTTTTGATCAGAGTGATAGAAAATTCAATATATTAAATTACGAACAGAGCTATAAAATAAAAAATAAATTATGTATACGTAGTTCTGGAAACCTTCGTATAACACCAGTAAAATTTTTATCGCTTTATCTCTACTAATAACTGAGATAACTTTCAAAATTTTTGATCAGAGTGATAGAAAATTCAATATATTAAATTACGAACAGAGCTATAAAATGAAAAATAAATTATGTATACCTAGTTCTGGAGACCTACGTATAACACCAGTAAAATTTTTATCGCTTTATCTCTACTAATAGCTAAGATACATTTCAAAATTTTTGATCAGAGTGATAGAAAATTCAATATATTAAATTACAAACAGAGCTATAAAATGAAAAATAAATTATGTATACGTAGTTCTGGAAACCTTCGTATAACACCAGTAAAATTTTTATCGCTTTATCTCTACTAATAACTGAGATAACTTTCAAAATTTTTGATCAGAGTGATAGAAAATTCAATATATTAAATTACGAAGAGAGCTATAAAATAAAAAATAAATTATGTATACGTAGTTCTGGAAACCTTCGTATAACACCAGTAAAATTTTTATCGTTTTATCTCTACTAATAGCTGAGATAATTCTCAAAATTTTTGATCAGAGTGATAGAAAATTCAATATATTAAATTACGAACAGAGCTATAAAATAAAAAATAAATTATGTATACGTAGTTCTGGAAACCTTCGTATAACACCAGTAAAATTTTTATCGTTTTATCTCTACTAATAGCTGAGATAATTTTGAAAATTTTTGATCAGAGTGATAGAAAATTCAATATATTAAATTACAAACAGAGCTATAAAATGAAAAATAAATTATGTATACGTAGTTCTGGAGACCTACGTATAACACCAGTAAAAATTTTATCGCTTTATCTCTACTAATAGCTGAGATAATTTTCAAAATTTTTGATCAGAGTGATAGAAAATTCAATATATTAAATTACGAACAAAGCTATAAAATGAAAAATAAATTATGTATACGTAGTTCTGGAGACCTACATATAACACCAGTAAAATTTTTTTCGCTTTATCTCTACTAATAGCTGAGATAATTTTGAAAATTTTTTATCAGAGTGATAGAAAATTCAATATATTAAATTACGAACAGAGCTATAAAATAAAAAATAGATTATGTATACGTAGTTCTGGAGACCTACGTATAACACCTGTAAAATTTTTATTGCTTTATCTCTACTAATAGCTGAGATAATTTTGAAAATTTTTGATCAGAGTGATAGAAAATTCAATATATTAAATTACGAACAAAGCTTCAAAATGAAAAATAAATTATCCATACGTAATTCTGAAAACCTATGTAAAACACCAGTAAAATTTTTATCGCTTTATCTCTACTAACAGCTGATATAATTTTCAAAATTTTTGATCAGAGTGATAGAAAATTCAATATATTAAATTACGAACAGAGCTATAAAATGAAAAATTAATTATGTATAAGTAGTTCTGGAGACCTACGTATAACACCAGTAAAATTTTTATCGATTTATCTCTACTAATAGCTGAGATAATTTTCAAAATTTTTGATCAGAGTAATAGAAAGTTCAATATATTAAATTACAAACAGAGCTATAAAATGAAAAATAACATATGCATACGTAGTTCTGGAGACCTACGTATAACACCAGTAAAAATTTTATCGCTTTATCTCTACTAATAGCTGAGATAATTTTCAAAATTTTTGATCAGAGTGATAGAAAATTCAATATATTAAATTACGAACAGAGCTATAACATGAAAAATAAATTATGTATGCGTAGTTCTGGAAACCTACTTATAACACCAGTAAAATTTTTATTGCTTTATCTGTACTAATAGCTGAAATAATTTTGAAAATTTTTGATCAGAGTGATAGAAAATTCAATATATTAAATTACGAACAGAGCTAGAAAATGAAAAATAAATTACGTATATGTAGTTCTGGAGGCCTACGTATAACACCAGTAAAATTTTTATTGCTTTATCGCTACTAATAGCTGAGATAATTTTCAAAATTTTTGATCAGAGTGATAGAAAATTCAATATATTAAATTACGAACAGAGCTATAAAATAAAAAATAAATTATGCATACGTAGTTCTGGAGACCTACGTATAACACCAGTAAAATTTTTATCGCTTTATCTCTACTAATAGCTGAGATAATTTTCAAAATTTTTGATCAGAGTGATAGAAAATTCAATATATTAAATTACGAACAGAGCTATAAAATAAAAAATAAATTATGTATACGTAGTTGTGAAGACCTACGTATAACACCAGTAAAATTTTTATTGCTTTATCTCTACTAATAGCTGAGATAATTTTGAAAATTTTTGATCAGAGTGATAGAAAATTCAATATATTAAATTACGAACAGAGCTATAAAATAAAAAATAAATTATGTATACGTAGTTCTGGAGACCTACGTATAACACCAGTAAAATTTTTATCGTGTTATCTCTACTAATAGCTGAGATAATTTTGAAAATTTTTGATCAAAGTGATAGAAAATTCAATATATTAAATTACGAACAGAGCTATAAAATGAAAAATAAATTATGTATACGTAGTTCTGGAGACCTACTTATAACACCAGTAAAATTTTTATCGCTTTATCTCTACTAATAGCTGAGATAATTTTGAAAATTTTTGATCAGAGTGATAGAAAATTCAATATATTAAATTACGAACAGAGCTATAAAGTGAAAAATAAATTATGTATACGTAGTTCTGGAGACCTACGTTTAACACCTGTAAAATTTTTATCGCTTTATCTCTACTAATAGCTGAGATAATTTTCAAAATTTTTGATCAGAGTGATAGAAAATTCAATATATTAACTTACGAACAGAGCTATAAAATGAAAAATAAATTATGCATACGTAGTTCTGGAGACCTACGTATAACACCTGTAAAATTTTTATCGCTTTATCTCTACTAATAGCTGAGATAATTTTCAAAATTTTTGATCAGAGTGATAGAAAATTCAATATATTAAATTACAAACAGAGCTATAAAATAAAAAATAACTTATGCATACGTAGTTCTGGAGATCTACGTATAACACCAGTAAAATTTTTATCGCTTTATCTCTACTAATAGCTGAGATAATTTTGAAAATTTTTGATCAGAGTGATAGAAAATTCAATATAGTAAATTACGAACAGAGCTATAAAATGAAAAATAAATTATGTATACGTAGTTTTGGAGACCTACGTATAACACCAGTAAAACTTTTATCGCTTTATCTCTACTAATAGCTGAGATAATTTTGAAAATTTTTGATCAGAGTGATAGAAAATTCAATATATTAAATTACGAACAGAGCTATAAAATAAAAAATAAATTATGTATACGTAGTTCTGGAGACCTACGTATAACACCAGTAAAATTTTTATTGCATTATCTCTACTAATAGCTGAGATAATTTTCAAAATTTTTGATCAGAGTGATAGAAAATTCAATATATTAAATTACGAACAGAGCTATATAATATAAAATAAATTATGTATACGTAGTTCTAGAGACCTACGTATAACACCTGTAAAATTTTTATCGCTTTATCTCTACTAATAGCTGAGATAATTTTCAAAATTTTTGATCAGAGTGATAGAAAATTCAATATATTAAATTACAAACAGAGCTATAAAATGAAAAATAGATTATGTATACGTAGTTCTGGAGACCTACGTATAACACCAATAAAATTTTTATCGCTTTATCTCTACTAATAGCTGAGATAATTTTGAAAATTTTTGATCAGAGTGATAAAAAATTCAATATATTAAATTACGAACAGAGCTATAAAATGAAAAATAAGTTATGTATACGTAGTTCTGGAGACCTACGTATAACACCAGTAAAATTTTTATCGCTTTATCTCTACTAATAGCTGAGATAATTTTGAAAATTTTCGATCAGAGTGATAGAAAATTCAATATATTAAATTACGAACATAGCTATAAAATAAAAAATAAATTATGTATTCGTAGTTCTGGAGACCTACGTATAACACCCGTAAAATTTTTATCGCTTTGTCTCTACTAATAGCTGAGATAATTTTCAAAATTTTTGATCAGAGTGATAGAAAATTCAATATATTAAATTACAAACAGAGCTATAAAATGAAAAATAAATTATGTATGCGTAGTTCTGGAGACCTACGTATAACACCAGTAAAATTTTATCGCTTTATCTTTACTAATAGCTGAGATAATTTTGAAAATTTTTGATCAGAGTGATAGAAAATTCAATATATTAAATTACGAACAGAGCTATAAAATAAAAAATAAATTATGTATACGTAGTTCTGGAGACCTACGTATAACACCAGTAAAACTTTTATCGATTTATCTCTACTAATAGCTGAGATAATTTTCAAAATTTTTGATCAGAGTGATAGAAAATTCAATATATTAAATTACGAACAAAGCTATAAAATAAAAAATAAATTATGCATACGTAGTTCTGAAGACCTACGTATAACACCAGTAAAACTTTTATTGCTTTATCTCTACTAATAGCTGAGATAATTTTGAAAATTTTTGATCAGAGTGATAGAAAATTCAATATATTAAATTACGAACAGAGCTATAAAATGAAAAATAAATTATGTATACGTAGTTCTGGAGACCTACTTATAACACCAGTAAAATTTTTATCGCTTTATCTCTACTAATAGCTGAGATAATTTTCAAAATTTTTGATCAGAGTGATAGAAAATTCAATATATTAAATTACGAACAGAGCTATAAAATGAAAAATAAATTATGTATACGTAGTTTTGAAGACCTACGTATAACACCAGTAAAAATTTTATCACTTTATCTCTACTAATAGCTGAGATAATTTTCAAAATTTTTGATCAGAGTTATAGAAAATTCAATATATTAAATTACGAACAGAGCTATAAGATGAAAAATTAATTATGTATACGTAGTTCTGGAGACCTACGTATAACACCAGTAAAATTTTTATCGCTTTATCTCTACTAATAGCTGAGATAATTTTCAAAATTTTTGATCAGAGTGATAGAAAATTCAATATATTAAATTACGAACAGAGCTATAAAATAAAAAATAAATTATGTATACGTAGTTCTGGAGACCTACGTATAACACCAGTAAAATTTTTATTGCTTTATCTCTACTAATAGCTGAGATAATTTTCAAAATTTTTGATCAGAGTGATACAAAATTCAATATATTAAATTACGAACAGAGCTATAAAATAAAAAATAAATTATGTATACGTAGTTCTGGAGACCTACGTATAACACCAGTAAAATTTTTATCGTTTTATCTCTACTAATAACTGAGATAACTTTCAAAATTTTTGATCAGAGTGATAGAAAATTCAATATATTAAATTACGAACAGAGCTATAAAATGAAAAATAAATTATGTATACCTAGTTCTGGAGACCTACGTATAACACCAGTAAAATTTTTATCGCTTTATCTCTACTAATAGCTAAGATAATTTTCAAAATTTTTGATCAGAGTGATAGAAAATTCAATATATTAAATTACGAACATAGCTATAAAATAAAAAATAAATTATGTATTCGTAGTTCTGGAGACCTACGTATAACACCCGTAAAATTTTTATCGCTTTGTCTCTACTAATAGCTGAGATAATTTTCAAAATTTTTGATCAGAGTGATAGAAAATTCAATATATTAAATTACAAACAGAGCTATAAAATGAAAAATAAATTATGTATGCGTAGTTCTGGAGACCTACGTATAACACCAGTAAAATTTTATCGCTTTATCTTTACTAATAGCTGAGATAATTTTGAAAATTTTTGATCAGAGTGATAGAAAATTCAATATATTAAATTACGAACAGAGCTATAAAATAAAAAATAAATTATGTATACGTAGTTCTGGAGACCTACGTATAACACCAGTAAAACTTTTATCGCTTTATCTCTACTAATAGCTGAGATAATTTTCAAAATTTTTGATCAGAGTGATAGAAAATTCAATATATTAAATTACGAACAAAGCTATAAAATAAAAAATAAATTATGCATACGTAGTTCTGAAGACCTACGTATAACACCAGTAAAATTTTTATTGCTTTATCTCTACTAATAGCTGAGATAATTTTGAAAATTTTTGATCAGAGTGATAGAAAATTCAATATATTAAATTACGAACAGAGCTATAAAATGAAAAATAAATTATGTATACGTAGTTCTGGAGACCTACTTATAACACCAGTAAAATTTTTATCGCTTTATCTCTACTAATAGCTGAGATAATTTTCAAAATTTTTGATCAGAGTGATAGAAAATTCAATATATTAAATTACGAACAGAGCTATAAAATGAAAAATAAATTATGTATACGTAGTTTTGAAGACCTACGTATAACACCAGTAAAAATTTTATCACTTTATCTCTACTAATAGCTGAGATAATTTTCAAAATTTTTGATCAGAGTGATAGAAAATTCAATATATTAAATTACGAACAGAGCTATAAGATGAAAAATTAATTATGTATACGTAGTTCTGGAGACCTACGTATAACACCAGTAAAATTTTTATCGCTTTATCTCTACTAATAGCTGAGATAATTTTCAAAATTTTTGATCAGAGTGATAGAAAATTCAATATATTAAATTACGAACAGAGCTATAAAATAAAAAATAAATTATGTATACGTAGTTCTGGAGACCTACGTATAACACCAATAAAATTTTTATCGCTTTATCTCTACCAATAGCTGAGATAATTTTGAAAATTTTTGATCAGAGTGATAGAAAATTCAATATATTAAATTACGAACAGAGCTATAAGATGAAAAATTAATTATGTATACGTAGTTCTGGAGACCTACGTATAACACCTGTAAAATTTTTATCGCTTTATCTCTACTAATAGCTGAGATAATTTTCAAAATTTTTGATCAGAGTGATAGAAAATTCAATATATTAAATTACAAACAGAGCTATAAAATGAAAAATAGATTATGTATACGTAGTTCTGGAGACCTACGTATAACACCAATAAAATTTTTATCGCTTTATCTCTACTAATAGCTGAGATAATTTTGAAAATTTTTGATCAGAGTGATAAAAAATTCAATATATTAAATTACGAACAGAGCTATAAAATGAAAAATAAGTTATGTATACGTAGTTCTGGAGACCTACGTATAACACCAGTAAAATTTTTATCGCTTTATCTCTACTAATAGCTGAGATAATTTTGAAAATTTTCGATCAGAGTGATAGAAAATTCAATATATTAAATTACGAACATAGCTATAAAATAAAAAATAAATTATGTATTCGTAGTTCTGGAGACCTACGTATAACACCCGTAAAATTTTTATCGCTTTGTCTCTACTAATAGCTGAGATAATTTTCAAAATTTTTGATCAGAGTGATAGAAAATTCAATATATTAAATTACAAACAGAGCTATAAAATGAAAAATAAATTATGTATGCGTAGTTCTGGAGACCTACGTATAACACCAGTAAAATTTTATCGCTTTATCTTTACTAATAGCTGAGATAATTTTGAAAATTTTTGATCAGAGTGATAGAAAATTCAATATATTAAATTACGAACAGAGCTATAAAATAAAAAATAAATTATGTATACGTAGTTCTGGAGACCTACGTATAACACCAGTAAAACTTTTATCGCTTTATCTCTACTAATAGCTGAGATAATTTTCAAAATTTTTGATCAGAGTGATAGAAAATTCAATATATTAAATTACGAACAAAGCTATAAAATAAAAAATAAATTATGCATACGTAGTTCTGAAGACCTACGTATAACACCAGTAAAATTTTTATTGCTTTATCTCTACTAATAGCTGAGATAATTTTGAAAATTTTTGATCAGAGTGATAGAAAATTCAATATATTAAATTACGAACAGAGCTATAAAATGAAAAATAAATTATGTATACGTAGTTCTGGAGACCTACTTATAACACCAGTAAAATTTTTATCGCTTTATCTCTACTAATAGCTGAGATAATTTTCAAAATTTTTGATCAGAGTGATAGAAAATTCAAAATATTAAATTACGAACAGAGCTATAAAATGAAAAATAAATTATGTATACGTAGTTTTGAAGACCTACGTATAACACCAGTAAAAATTTTATCACTTTATCTCTACTAATAGCTGAGATAATTTTCAAAATTTTTGATCAGAGTGATAGAAAATTCAATATATTAAATTACGAACAGAGCTATAAGATGAAAAATTAATTATGTATACGTAGTTCTGGAGACCTACGTATAACACCAGTAAAATTTTTATCGCTTTATCTCTACTAATAGCTGAGATAATTTTCAAAATTTTTGATCAGAGTGATAGAAAATTCAATATATTAAATTACGAACAGAGCTATAAAATAAAAAATAAATTATGTATACGTAGTTCTGGAGACCTACGTATAACACCAGTAAAATTTTTATTGCTTTATCTCTACTAATAGCTGAGATAATTTTCAAAATTTTTGATCAGAGTGATACAAAATTCAATATATTAAATTACGAACAGAGCTATAAAATAAAAAATAAATTATGTATACGTAGTTCTGGAGACCTACGTATAACACCAGTAAAATTTTTATCGTTTTATCTCTACTAATAACTGAGATAACTTTCAAAATTTTTGATCAGAGTGATAGAAAATTCAATATATTAAATTACGAACAGAGCTATAAAATGAAAAATAAATTATGTATACCTAGTTCTGGAGACCTACGTATAACACCAGTAAAATTTTTATCGCTTTATCTCTACTAATAGCTAAGATAATTTTCAAAATTTTTGATCAGAGTGATAGAAAATTCAATATATTAAATTACGAACAGAGCTATAAAATGAAAAATAAATTATGTATACCTAGTTCTGGAGACCTACGTATAACACCAGTAAAATTTTTATTGCTTTATCTCTACTAATAGCTGAGATAATTTTGAAAATTTTTGATCAGAGTGATAGAAAATTCAATATATTAAATTACGAACAGAGCTATAAAATAAAAAATAAATTATGTATACGTAGTTCTGGAAACCTTCGTATATCACCAGTAAAATTTTTATCGTTTTATCTCTACTAATAGCTGAGATAATTTTCAAAATTTTTGATCAGAGTGATAGAAAATTCAATATATTAAATTACGAACAGAGCTATAAAATAAAAAATAAATTATGTATACGTAGTTCTGGAAACCTTCGTATAACACCAGTAAAATTTTTATCGCTTTATCTCTACTAATAGCTGAGATAATTTTCAAAATTTTTGATCAGAGTGATAGAAAATTCAATATATTAAATTACGAACAGAGCTATAAAATGAAAAATAAATTATGTATACGTAGTTCTGGAGACCTACGTATAACACCAGTAAAATTTTTATTGCTTTATCTCTACTAATAGCTGAGATAATTTTCAAAATTTTTGATCAGAGTGATACAAAATTCAATATATTAAATTACGAACAGAGCTATAAAATAAAATATAAATTATGTATACGTAGTTCTGGAAACCTTCGTATAACACCAGTAAAATTTTTATCGTTTTATCTCTACTAATAGCTGAGATAATTTTCAAAATTTTTGATCAGAGTGATAGAAAATTCAATATATTAAATTACGAACAGAGCTATAAAATAAAAAATAAATTATGTATACGTAGTTCTGGAAACCTTCGTATAACACCAGTAAAATTTTTATCGCTTTATCTCTACTAATAACTGAGATAACTTTCAAAATTTTTGATCAGAGTGATAGAAAATTCAATATATTAAATTACGAACAGAGCTATAAAATGAAAAATAAATTATGTATACCTAGTTCTGGAGACCTACGTATAACACCAGTAAAATTTTTATCGCTTTATCTCTACTAATAGCTAAGATAATTTTCAAAATTTTTGATCAGAGTGATAGAAAATTCAATATATTAAATTACGAACAGAGCTATAAAATGAAAAATAAATTATGTATACCTAGTTCTGGAGACCTACGTATAACACCAGTAAAATTTTTATTGCTTTATCTCTACTAATAGCTGAGATAATTTTGAAAATTTTTGATCAGAGTGATAGAAAATTCAATATATTAAATTACGAACAGAGCTATAAAATAAAAAATAAATTATGTATACGTAGTTCTGGAAACCTTCGTATAACACCAGTAAAATTTTTATCGTTTTATCTCTACTAATAGCTGAGATAATTTTCAAAATTTTTGATCAGAGTGATAGAAAATTCAATATATTAAATTACGAACAGAGCTATAAAATAAAAAATAAATTATGTATACGTAGTTCTGGAAACCTTCGTATAACACCAGTAAAATTTTTATCGCTTTATCTCTACTAATAACTGAGATAACTTTCAAAATTTTTGATCAGAGTGATAGAAAATTCAATATATTAAATTACGAACAGAGCTATAAAATGAAAAATAAATTATGTATACCTAGTTCTGGAGACCTACGTATAACACCAGTAAAATTTTTATCGCTTTATCTCTACTAATAGCTAAGATTCATTTCAAAATTTTTGATCAGAGTGATAGAAAATTCAATATATTAAATTACAAACAGAGCTATAAAATGAAAAATAAATTATGTATACGTAGTTCTGGAAACCTTCGTATAACACCAGTAAAATTTTTATCGCTTTATCTCTACTAATAACTGAGATAACTTTCAAAATTTTTGATCAGAGTGATAGAAAATTCAATATATTAAATTACGAAGAGAGCTATAAAATAAAAAATAAATTATGTATACGTAGTTCTGGAAACCTTCGTATAACACCAGTAAAATTTTTATCGTTTTATCTCTACTAATAGCTGAGATAATTCTCAAAATTTTTGATCAGAGTGATAGAAAATTCAATATATTAAATTACGAACAGAGCTATAAAATAAAAAATAAATTATGTATACGTAGTTCTGGAAACCTTCGTATAACACCAGTAAAATTTTTATCGTTTTATCTCTACTAATAGCTGAGATAATTTTGAAAATTTTTGATCAGAGTGATAGAAAATTCAATATATTAAATTACAAACAGAGCTATAAAATGAAAAATAAATTATGTATACGTAGTTCTGGAGACCTACGTATAACACCAGTAAAAATTTTATCGCTTTATCTCTACTAATAGCTGAGATAATTTTCAAAATTTTTGATCAGAGTGATAGAAAATTCAATATATTAAATTACGAACAAAGCTATAAAATGAAAAATAAATTATGTATACGTAGTTCTGGAGACCTACATATAACACCAGTAAAATTTTTTTCGCTTTATCTCTACTAATAGCTGAGATAATTTTGAAAATTTTTTATCAGAGTGATAGAAAATTCAATATATTAAATTACGAACAGAGCTATAAAATAAAAAATAAATTATGTATACGTAGTTCTGGAGACCTACGTATAACACCTGTAAAATTTTTATTGCTTTATCTCTACTAATAGCTGAGATAATTTTGAAAATTTTTGATCAGAGTGATAGAAAATTCAATATATTAAATTACGAACAAAGCTTCAAAATGAAAAATAAATTATCCATACGTAATTCTGAAAACCTATGTAAAACACCAGTAAAATTTTTATCGCTTTATCTCTACTAACAGCTGATATAATTTTCAAAATTTTTGATCAGAGTGATAGAAAATTCAATATATTAAATTACGAACAGAGCTATAAAATGAAAAATTAATTATGTATAAGTAGTTCTGGAGACCTACGTATAACACCAGTAAAATTTTTATCGATTTATCTCTACTAATAGCTGAGATAATTTTCAAAATTTTTGATCAGAGTAATAGAAAGTTCAATATATTAAATTACAAACAGAGCTATAAAATGAAAAATAACATATGCATACGTAGTTCTGGAGACCTACGTATAACACCAGTAAAAATTTTATCGCTTTATCTCTACTAATAGCTGAGATAATTTTCAAAATTTTTGATCAGAGTGATAGAAAATTCAATATATTAAATTACGAACAGAGCTATAACATGAAAAATAAATTATGTATGCGTAGTTCTGGAAACCTACTTATAACACCAGTAAAATTTTTATTGCTTTATCTGTACTAATAGCTAAAATAATTTTGAAAATTTTTGATCAGAGTGATAGAAAATTCAATATATTAAATTACGAACAGAGCTAGAAAATGAAAAATAAATTACGTATATGTAGTTCTGGAGGCCTACGTATAACACCAGTAAAATTTTTATTGCTTTATCGCTACTAATAGCTGAGATAATTTTCAAAATTTTTGATCAGAGTGATAGAAAATTCAATATATTAAATTACGAACAGAGCTATAAAATAAAAAATAAATTATGCATACGTAGTTCTGGAGACCTACGTATAACACCAGTAAAATTTTTATCGCTTTATCTCTACTAATAGCTGAGATAATTTTCAAAATTTTTGATCAGAGTGATAGAAAATTCAATATATTAAATTACGAACAGAGCTATAAAATAAAAAATAAATTATGTATACGTAGTTGTGAAGACCTACGTATAACACCAGTAAAATTTTTATTGCTTTATCTCTACTAATAGCTGAGATAATTTTGAAAATTTTTGATCAGAGTGATAGAAAATTCAATATATTAAATTACGAACAGAGCTATAAAATAAAAAATAAATTATGTATACGTAGTTCTGGAGACCTACGTATAACACCAGTAAAATTTTTATCGTGTTATCTCTACTAATAGCTGAGATAATTTTGAAAATTTTTGATCAAAGTGATAGAAAATTCAATATATTAAATTACGAACAGAGCTATAAAATGAAAAATAAATTATGTATACGTAGTTCTGGAGACCTACTTATAACACCAGTAAAATTTTTATCGCTTTATCTCTACTAATAGCTGAGATAATTTTGAAAATTTTTGATCAGAGTGATAGAAAATTCAATATATTAAATTACGAACAGAGCTATAAAGTGAAAAATAAATTATGTATACGTAGTTCTGGAGACCTACGTTTAACACCTGTAAAATTTTTATCGCTTTATCTCTACTAATAGCTGAGATAATTTTCAAAATTTTTGATCAGAGTGATAGAAAATTCAATATATTAACTTACGAACAGAGCTATAAAATGAAAAATAAATTATGCATACGTAGTTCTGGAGACCTACGTATAACACCTGTAAAATTTTTATCGCTTTATCTCTACTAATAGCTGAGATAATTTTCAAAATTTTTGATCAGAGTGATAGAAAATTCAATATATTAAATTACGAACAGAGCTATCAAATGAAAAATAAATTATGCATACGTAGTTCTGGAAACCTACGTATAACACCTGTAAAATTTTTATCGCTTTATCTCTACTAATAGCTGAGATAATTTTCAAAATTTTTGATCAGAGTGAAAGAAAATTCAATATATTAAATTACGAACAGAGCTATAAAATGAAAAATAAATTATGCATACGTAGTTCTGGAGACCTACGTATAACACCAGTAAAATTTTTATCGCTTTATCTCTACTAATAGCTGAGATAATTTTCAATATTTTTGATCAGAGTGATAGAAAATTCAATATATTAAATTACGAACAGAGCTATAAAATAAAAAATAAATTATGCATACGTAGTTCTGGAAACCTACTTATAACACCAGTAAAATTTTTATTGCTTTATCTGTACTAATAGCTGAGATAATTTTGAAAATTTTTGATCAGAGTGATAGAAAATTCAATATATTAAATTACGAACAGAGCTATAAAATGAAAAATTAATTATGTATACGTAGTTCTGGAGACCTACGTATAACACCAGTAAAATTTTTATCGCTTTATCTCTACTAATAACTGAGATAATTTTCAAAATTTTTGATCAGAGTGATAGAAAGTTCAATATATTAAATAACAAACAGAGCTATAAAATGAAAAATAACATATGCATACGTAGTTCTGGAGACCTACGTATAACACCAGTAAAATTTTTATTGCTTTATCGCTACTAATAGCTGAGATAATTTTCAAAATTTTTGATCAGAGTGATAGAAAATTCAATATATTAAATTACGAACAGAGCTATAAAATGAAAAATAAATTATGTATGCGTAGTTCTGGAAACCTACTTATAACACCAGTAGAATTTTTATTGCTTTATCTGTACTAATAGCTGAGATAATTTTGAAAATTTTTGATCAGAGTGATAGAAAATTCAATATATTAAATTACGAACAGAGCTAGAAAATGAAAAATAAATTACGTATGTGTAGTTCTGGAGACCTACGTATAACACCAGTAAAATTTTTATTGCTTTATCGCTACTAATAGCTGAGATAATTTTCAAAATTTTTGATCAGAGTGATAGAAAATTCAATATATTAAATTACGAACAGAGCTATAATATAAAAAATAAATTATGCATACGTAGTTCTGGAGACCTACGTATAACACCAGTAAAATTTTTATCGCTTTATCTCTACTAATAGCTGAGATAATTTTCAAAATTTTTGATCAGAGTGATAGAAAATTCAATATATTAAATTACGAACAGAGCTATAAAATGAAAAATAAATTATGCATACGTAGTTCTGGAGACCTACGTATAACACCAGTAAAATTTTTATCGCTTTTTCTCTACTAATAGCTGAGATAATTTTCAATATTTTTGATCAGAGTGATAGAAAATTCAATATATTAAATTACGAACAGAGCTATAAAATAAAAAATAAATTATGGATACGTAGTTCTGGAAACCTACTTATAACACCAGTAAAATTTTTATTGCTTTATCTGTACTAATAGCTGAGATAATTTTGAAAATTTTTGATCAGAGTGATAGAAAATTCAATATATTAAATTACGAACAGAGCTATAAAATGAAAAATTAATTATGTATACGTAGTTCTGGAGACCTACGTATAACACCAGTAAAATTTTTATCGCTTTATCTCTACTAATAGCTGAGATAATTTTCAAAATTTTTGATCAGAGTGATAGAAAGTTCAATATATGAAATTACAAACAGAGCTATAAAATGAAAAATAACATATGCATACGTAGTTCTGGAGACCTACGTATAACACCAGTAAAAATTTTATCGCTTTATCTCTACTAATAGCTGAGATAATTTTCAAAATTTTTGATCAGAGTGATAGAAAGTTCAATATATTAAATTACGAACAGAGCTATAAAATGAAAAATATATTATGTATGCGTAGTTCTGGAAACCTACTTATAACACCAGTAAAATTTTTATTGCTTTATCTGTACTAATAGCTGAGATAATTTTGAAAATTTTTGATCAGAGTGATAGAAAATTCAATATATTAAATTACGAACAGAGCTAGAAAATGAAAAATAAATTACGTATGTGTAGTTTTGGAGGCCTACGTATAACACCAGTAAAATTTTTATTGCTTTATCTCTACTAATAGCTGAGATAATTTTCAAAATTTTTGATCAGAGTGATAGAAAATTCAATATATTAAATTACGAACAGAGCTATAAAATGAAAAATAAATTATGTATACGTAGTTCTGGAGACCTACTTATAACACCAGTAAAATTTTTATCGCTTTATCTCTACTAATAGCGGAGATAATTTTCAAAATTTTTGATCAGAGTGATAGAAAATTCAATATATTAAATTACGAACAGAGCTATAAAATAAAAAATAAATTATGTATACGTAGTTCTGGAAACCTACGTATAACACCAGTAAAATTTTTATCGCTTTATCTCTATTAATAGCTGAGATAATTTTGAAAATTTTTGATCAGAGTGATAGAAAATTCAATATATTAAATTACGAACAGAGCTATAAAATGAAAAATAAATTATGCATACGTAGTTCTGAAGACCTACGTATAACGCCAGTAAAATTTTTATCGCTTTATCTCTACTAATAGCTGAGATAATTTTCAAAATTTTTGATCAGAGTGATAGAAAATTCAATATATTAAATTACGAACAGAGCTATAAAATGAAAAATTAATTATGTATACGTAGTTCTGGAGACCTACGTATAACACCAGTAAAATTTTTATCGCTTTATCTCTACTAATAGCTGAAATAATTTTCAAAATTTTTGATCAGAGTGATGGAAAATTCAATATATTAAATTACGAACAGAGCTATAAAATAAAAAATAAGTTATGTATACGTAGTTCTGGAGACCTACGTAAAACACAGTAAAATTTTTATCGCTTTATCTCTACTAATAGCTGAGATAATTTTCAAAATTTTTGATCAGAGTGATAGAAAGTTCAATATATTACATTACAAACAGAGCTATAAAATGAAAAATAACATATGCATACGTAGTTCTGGAGACCTACGTATAACACCAGTAAAAATTTTATCGCTTTATCTCTACTAATAGCTGAGATAATTTTCAAAATTTTTGATCAGAGTGATAGAAAATTCAATATATTAAATTACGAACAGAGCTATAAAATGAAAAATAAATTATGCATGCGTAGTTCTGGAAACCTACTTATAACACCAGTAAAATTTTTAGTGCTTTATTTGTACTAATAGCTGAGATAATTTTGAAAATTTTTGATCAGAGTGATAGAAAATTCAATATATTAAATTACGAACAGAGCTATAAAATGAAAAATAAATTATGCATACGTAGTTCTGGAAACCTACGTATAACACCAGTAAAATTTTTATCGCTTTATCTCTACTAATAGCTGAGATAATTTTCAAAATTTTTGATCTGAGTGATAGAAAATTCAATATATTAAATTACGAACAGAGCTATAAAATGAAAAATAAATTATGTATACGTAGTTCTGGAAACCTACTTATAACACCAGTAAAATTTTTATTGCTTTATCTCTACTAATAGCTGAGATAATTTTCAAAATTTTTGATCAGAGTGATAGAAAATTCAATATATTAAATTACGAACAGAGCTACAAAATGAAAAATAAATTATGTATACGTAGTTGTGGAGACCTACGTATAACACCAGTAAAATTTTTAATGCTTTATCTCTACTAATAGCTGAGATAATTTTGAAAATTTTTGATCAGAGTGATAGAAAATTCAATATATTAAATTATGAACAGAGCTATAAAATAAAAAATAAATTATGTATACGTAGTTCTAGAGATCTACGTATAACACCAGTAAAATTTTTATCGTGTTATCTCTACTAATAGCTGAGATAATTTTAAAAATTTTTGATCAGAGTGATAGAAAATTCAATATATTAAATTACGAACCAAATTTATTGCTTTATCTCTACTAATAGCTGAGATAATTTTCAAAATTTTTGATCAGAGTGATAGAAAATTCAATATATTAAATTACGAACAGAGCTATAAAATGAAAAATAAATTATGCATACGTAGTTCTGGAGACCTACGTATAACACCTGTAAAATTTTTATCGCTTTATCTCTACTAATAGTTGAGATAATTTTCAAAATTTTTGATCAGAGTGAAAGAAAATTCAATATATTAAATTACGAACAGAGCTATAAAATGAAAAATAAATTATGCATACGTAGTTCTGGAGACCTACGTATAACACCTGTAAAATTTTTATCGCTTTATCTCTACTAATAGCTGAGATAATTTTCAAAATTTTTGATCAGAGTGAAAGAAAATTCAATATATTAAATTACGAACAGAGCTATAAAATGAAAAATAAATTATGCATTCGTAGTTCTGGAGACCTACGTATAACACCAGTAAAATTTTTATCGCTTTATCTCTACTAATAGCTGAGATAATTTTCAAAATTTTTGATCAGAGTGATAGAAAATTCAATATATTAAATTACGAACAGAGCTATAAAATGGAAAATAAATTATGTATGCGTAGTTCTGGAAACCTACTTATAACACCAGTAAAATTTTTATTGCTTTATCTGTACTAATAGCTGAGATAATTTTGAAAATTTTTGATCAGAGTGATAGAAAATTCAATATATTAAATTACGAACAGAGCTAGAAAATGAAAAATAACATATGCATACGTAGTTCTGGAGACCTACGTATAACACCTGTAAAATTTTTATCGCTTTATCTCTACTAATAGCTGAGATAATTTTCAAAATTTTTGATCAGAGTGAAAGAAAATTCAATATATTAAATTACGAACAGAGCTATAAAATGAAAAATAAATTATGCATTCGTAGTTCTGGAGACCTACGTATAACACCAGTAAAATTTTTATCGCTTTATCTCTACTAATAGCTGAGATAATTTTCAAAATTTTTGATCAGAGTGATAGAAAATTCAATATATTAAATTACGAACAGAGCTATAAAATGAAAAATTAATTATGTATACGTAGTTCTGGAGACCTACGTATAACACCAGTAAAATTTTTATCGCTTTATCTCTACTAATAGCTGAGATAATTTTCAAAATTTTTGATCAGAGTGATAGAAATTTCAATATATTAAATTACAAACAGAGCTATAAAATGAAAAATAACATATGCATACGTAGTTCTGGAGACCTACGTATAACACCAGTAAAAATTTTATCGCTTTATCTCTACTAATAGCTGAGATAATTTTCAAAATTTTTGATCAGAGTGATAGAAAATTCAATATATTAAATTACGAACAGAGCTATAAAATGAAAAATAAATTATGTATGCGTAGTTCTGGAAACCTACTTATAACACCAGTAAAATTTTTATTGCTTTATCTGTACTAATAGCTGAGATAATTTTGAAAATTTTTGATCAGAGTGATAGAAAATTCAATATATTAAATTACGAACAGAGCTAGAAAATGAAAAATAACATATGCATACGTAGTTCTGGAGACCTACGTATAACACCAGTAAAAATTTTATCGCTTTATCTCTACTAATAGCTGAGATAATTTTCAAAATTTTTGATCAGAGTGATAGAAAGTTCAATATATTACATTACAAACAGAGCTATAAAATGAAAAATAACATATGCATACGTAGTTCTGGAGACCTACGTATAACACCAGTAAAAATTTTATCGCTTTATCTCTACTAATAGCTGAGATAATTTTCAAAATTTTTGATCAGAGTGATAGAAAATTCAATATATTAAATTACGAACAGAGCTATAAAATGAAAAATAAATTATGCATGCGTAGTTCTGGAAACCTACTTATAACACCAGTAAAATTTTTAGTGCTTTATCTGTACTAATAGCTGAGATAATTTTGAAAATTTTTGATCAGAGTGATAGAAAATTCAATATATTAAATTACGAACAGAGCTAGAAAATGAAAAATAAATTACGTATGTGTAGTTCTGGAGGCCTACGTATAACACCAGTAAAATTTTTATTGCTTTATCTCTACTAATAGCTGAGATAATTTTCAAAATTTTTGATCAGAGTGATAGAAAATTCAATATATTAAATTACGAACAGAGCTATAAAATGAAAAATAAATTATGTATACGTAGTTCCGGAGACCTACTTATAACACCAGTAAAATTTTTATCGCTTTATCTCTACTAATAGCGGAGATAATTTTCAAAATTTTTGATCAGAGTGATAGAAAATTCAATATATTAAATTACGAACAGAGCTATAAAATAAAAAATAAATTATGTATACGTAGTTCTGGAAACCTACGTATAACACCAGTAAAATTTTTATCGCTTTATCTCTATTAATAGCTGAGATAATTTTGAAAATTTTTGATCAGAGTGATAGAAAATTCAATATATTAAATTACGAACAGAGCTATAAAATGAAAAATAAATTATGCATACGTAGTTCTGGAGACCTACGTATAACGCCAGTAAAATTTTTATCGCTTTATCTCTACTAATAGCTGAGATAATTTTCAAAATTTTTGATCAGAGTGATAGAAAATTCAATATATTAAATTACGAACAGAGCTATAAAATGAAAAATTAATTATGTATACGTAGTTCTGGAGACCTACGTATAACACCAGTAAAATTTTTATCGCTTTATCTCTACTAATAGCTGAAATAATTTTCAAAATTTTTGATCAGAGTGATGGAAAATTCAATATATTAAATTACGAACAGAGCTATAAAATAAAAAATAAGTTATGTATACGTAGTTCTGGAGACCTACGTAAAACACAGTAAAATTTTTATCGCTTTATCTCTACTAATAGCTGAGATAATTTTCAAAATTTTTGATCAGAGTGATAGAAAATTCAATATATTAAATTACGAACAGAGCTATAAAATGAAAAATTAATTATGTATACGTAGTTCTGGAGACCTACGTATAACACCAGTAAAATTTTTATCGCTTTATCTCTACTAATAGCTGAAATAATTTTCAAAATTTTTGATCAGAGTGATGGAAAATTCAATATATTAAATTACGAACAGAGCTATAAAATAAAAAATAAGTTATGTATACGTAGTTCTGGAGACCTACGTAAAACACAGTAAAATTTTTATCGCTTTATCTCTACTAATAGCTGAGATAATTTTCAAAATTTTTGATCAGAGTGATAGAAAGTTCAATATATTACATTACAAGCAGAGCTATAAAATGAAAAATAACATATGCATACGTAGTTCTGGAGACCTACGTATAACACCAGTAAAAATTTTATCGCTTTATCTCTACTAATAGCTGAGATAATTTTCAAAATTTTTGATCAGAGTGATAGAAAATTCAATATATTAAATTACGAACAGAGCTATAAAATGAAAAATAAATTATGTATACGTAGTTCTGGAGACCTACTTATAACACCAGTAAAATTTTTATCGCTTTATCTCTACTAATAGCGGAGATAATTTTCAAAATTTTTGATCAGAGTGATAGAAAATTCAATATATTAAATTACGAACAGAGCTATAAAATAAAAAATAAATTATGTATACGTAGTTCTGGAAACCTACGTATAACACCAGTAAAATTTTTATCGCTTTATCTCTATTAATAGCTGAGATAATTTTGAAAATTTTTGATCAGAGTGATAGAAAATTCAATATATTAAATTACGAACAGAGCTATAAAATGAAAAATAAATTATGCATACGTAGTTCTGGAGACCTACGTATAACGCCAGTAAAATTTTTATCGCTTTATCTCTACTAATAGCTGAGATAATTTTCAAAATTTTTGATCAGAGTGATAGAAAATTCAATATATTAAATTACGAACAGAGCTATAAAATGAAAAATTAATTATGTATACGTAGTTTTGGAGACCTACGTATAACACCAGTAAAATTTTTATCGCTTTATCTCTACTAATAGCTGAAATAATTTTCAAAATTTTTGATCAGAGTGATGGAAAATTCAATATATTAAATTACGAACAGAGCTATAAAATAAAAAATAAGTTATGTATACGTAGTTCTGGAGACCTACGTAAAACACAGTAAAATTTTTATAGCTTTATCTCTACTAATAGCTGAGATAATTTTCAAAATTTTTGATCAGAGTGATAGAAAGTTCAATATATTACATTACAAACAGAGCTATAAAATGAAAAATAACATATGCATACGTAGTTCTGGAGACCTACGTATAACACCAGTAAAAATTTTATCGCTTTATCTCTACTAATAGCTGAGATAATTTTCAAAATTTTTGATCAGAGTGATAAAAAATTCAATATATTAAATTACGAACAGAGCTATAAAATGAAAAATAAATTATGCATGCGTAGTTCTGGAAACCTACTTATAACACCAGTAAAATTTTTAGTGCTTTATCTGTACTAATAGCTGAGATAATTTTGAAAATTTTTGATCAGAGTGATAGAAAATTCAATATATTAAATTACGAACAGAGCTATAAAATGAAAAATAAATTATGCATACGTAGTTCTGGAAACCTACGTATAACACCAGTAAAATTTTTATCGCTTTATCTCTACTAATAGCTGAGATAATTTTCAAAATTTTTGATCTGAGTGATAGAAAATTCAATATATTAAATTACGAACAGAGCTATAAAATGAAAAATAAATTATGTATACGTAGTTCTGGAAACCTACTTATAACACCAGTAAAATTTTTATTGCTTTATCTCTACTAATAGCTGAGATAATTTTCAAAATTTTTGATCAGAGTGATAGAAAATTCAATATATTAAATTACGAACAGAGCTACAAAATGAAAAATAAATTATGTATACGTAGTTGTGGAGACCTACGTATAACACCAGTAAAATTTTTATTGCTTTATCTCTACTAATAGTTGAGATAATTTTGAAAATTTTTGATCAGAGTGATAGAAAATTCAATATATTAAATTATGAACAGAGCTATAAAATAAAAAATAAATTATGTATACGTAGTTCTGGAGATCTACGTATAACACCAGTAAAATTTTTATTGTGTTATCTCTACTAATAGCTGAGATAATTTTAAAAATTTTTGATCAGAGTGATAGAAAATTCAATATATTAAATTACGAACCAAATTTATTGCTTTATCTCTACTAATAGCTGAGATAATTTTCAAAATTTTTGATCAGAGTGATAGAAAATTCAATATATTAAATTACGAACAGAGCTATAAAATGAAAAATAAATTATGCATACGTAGTTCTGGAGACCTACGTATAACACCTGTAAAATTTTTATCGCTTTATCTCTACTAATAGCTGAGATAATTTTCAAAATTTTTGATCAGAGTGAAAGAAAATTCAATATATTAAATTACGAATAGAGCTATAAAATGAAAAATAAATTATGCATACGTAGTTCTGGAGACCTACGTATAACACCTGTAAAATTTTTATCGCTTTATCTCTACTAATAGCTGAGATAATTTTCAAAATTTTTGATCAGAGTGAAAGAAAATTCAATATATTAAATTACGAACAGAGCTATAAAATGAAAAATAAATTATGCATTCGTAGTTCTGGAGACCTACGTATAACACCAGTAAAATTTTTATCGCTTTATCTCTACTAATAGCTGAGATAATTTTCAAAATTTTTGATCAGAGTGATAGAAAATTCAATATATTAAATTACGAACAGAGCTATAAAATGAAAAATTAATTATGTATACGTAGTTCTGGAGACCTACGTATAACACCAGTAAAATTTTTATCGCTTTATCTCTACTAATAGCTGAGATAATTTTCAAAATTTTTGATCAGAGTGATAGAAATTTCAATATATTAAATTACAAACAGAGCTATAAAATGAAAAATAACATATGCATACGTAGTTCTGGAGACCTACGTATAACACCAGTAAAAATTTTATCGCTTTATCTCTACTAATAGCTGAGATAATTTTCAAAATTTTTGATCAGAGTGATAGAAAATTCAATATATTAAATTACGAACAGAGCTATAAAATGAAAAATAAATTATGTATGCGTAGTTCTGGAAACCTACTTATAACACCAGTAAAATTTTTATTGCTTTATCTGTACTAATAGCTGAGATAATTTTGAAAATTTTTGATCAGAGTGATAGAAAATTCAATATATTAAATTACGAACAGAGCTAGAAAATGAAAAATAAATTACGTATGTGTAGTTCTGGAGGCCTACGTATAACACCAGTAAAATTTTTATTGCTTTATCTCTACTAATAGCAGAGATAATTTTCAAAATTTTTGATCAGAGTGATAGAAAATTCAATATATTAAATTACGAACAGAGCTATAAAATGAAAAATAAATTATGCATACGTAGTTATGGAGACCTACGTATAACACCAGTAAAATTTTTATCGCTTTATTTCTACTAATAGCTGAGATAATTTTCAAAATTTTTGATCAGAGTGATAGAAAATTCAATATATTAAATTACGAACAAAGCTATAAAATAAAAAATAAATTATGTATACGTAGTTGTGAAGACCTACGTATAACACCAGTAAAATTTTTAGTGCTTTATCTGTACTAATAGCTGAGATAATTTTGAAAATTTTTGATCAGAGTGATAGAAAATTCAATATATTAAATTACGAACAGAGCTATAAAATGAAAAATAAATTATGCATACGTAGTTCTGGAAACCTACGTATAACACCAGTAATATTTTTATCGCTTTATCTCTACTAATAGCTGAGATAATTTTCAAAATTTTTGATCTGAGTGATAGAAAATTCAATATATTAAATTACGAACAGAGCTATAAAATGAAAAATAAATTATGTATACGTAGTTCTGGAAACCTACTTATAACACCAGTAAAATTTTTATTGCTTTATCTCTACTAATAGCTGAGATAATTTTCAAAATTTTTGATCAGAGTGATAGAAAATTCAATATATTAAATTACGAACAGAGCTACAAAATGAAAAATAAATTATGTATACGTAGTTGTGGAGACCTACGTATAACACCAGTAAAATTTTTATTGCTTTATCTCTACTAATAGCTGAGATAATTTTGAAAATTTTTGATCAGAGTGATAGAAAATTCAATATATTATGAACAGAGCTATAAAATAAAAAATAAATTATGTATACGTAGTTCTGGAGATCTACGTATAACACCAGTAAAATTTTTATTGTGTTATCTCTACTAATAGCTGAGATAATTTTAAAAATTTTTGATCAGAGTGATAGAAAATTCAATATATTAAATTACGAACCAAATTTATTGCTTTATCTCTACTAATAGCTGAGATAATTTTCAAAATTTTTGATCAGAGTGATAGAAAATTCAATATATTAAATTACGAACGGAGCTATAAAATGAAAAATAAATTATGCATACGTAGTTCTGGAGACCTACGTATAACACCTGTAAAATTTTTATCGCTTTATCTCTACTAATAGCTGAGATAATTTTCAAAATTTTTGATCAGAGTGAAAGAAAATTCAATATATTAAATTACGAACAGAGCTATAAAATGAAAAATAAATTATGCATACGTAGTTCTGGAGACCTACGTATAACACCTGTAAAATTTTTATCGCTTTATCTCTACTAATAGCTGAGATAATTTTCAAAATTTTTGATCAGAGTGAAAGAAAATTCAATATATTAAATTACGAACAGAGCTATAAAATGAAAAATAAATTATGCATTCGTAGTTCTGGAGACCTACGTATAACACCAGTAAAATTTTTATCGCTTTATCTCTACTAATAGCTGAGATAATTTTCAAAATTTTTGATCAGAGTGATAGAAAATTCAATATATTAAATTACGAACAGAGCTATAAAATGAAAAATTAATTATGTATACGTAGTTCTGGAGACCTACGTATAACACCAGTAAAATTTTTATCGCTTTATCTCTACTAATAGCTGAGATAATTTTCAAAATTTTTGATCAGAGTGATAGAAATTTCAATATATTAAATTACAAACAGAGCTATAAAATGAAAAATAACATATGCATACGTAGTTCTGGAGACCTACGTATAACACCAGTAAAAATTTTATCGCTTTATCTCTACTAATAGCTGAGATAATTTTCAAAATTTTTGATCAGAGTGATAGAAAATTCAATATATTAAATTACGAACAGAGCTATAAAATGAAAAATAAATTATGTATGCGTAGTTCTGGAAACCTACTTATAACACCAGTAAAATTTTTATTGCTTTATCTGTACTAATAGCTGAGATAATTTTGAAAATTTTTGATCAGAGTGATAGAAAATTCAATATATTAAATTACGAACAGAGCTAGAAAATGAAAAATAAATTACGTATGTGTAGTTCTGGAGGCCTACGTATAACACCAGTAAAATTTTTATTGCTTTATCTCTACTAATAGCAGAGATAATTTTCAAAATTTTTGATCAGAGTGATAGAAAATTCAATATATTAAATTACGAACAGAGCTATAAAATGAAAAATAAATTATGCATACGTAGTTATAGAGACCTACGTATAACACCAGTAAAATTTTTATCGCTTTATCTCTACTAATAGCTGAGATAATTTTCAAAATTTTTGATCAGAGTGATAGAAAATTCAATATATTAAATTACGAACAAAGCTATAAAATAAAAAATAAATTATGTATACGTAGTTGTGAAGACCTACGTATAACACCAGTAAAATTTTTATTGCTTTATCTCTACTAATAGCTGAGATAATTTTGAAAATTTTTGATCAGAGTGATAGAAAATTCAATATATTAAATTACGAACAGAGCTATAAAATGAAAAATAAATTATGCATACGTAGTTCTGGAGACCTACGTATAAGACCAGTAAAATTTTTATCGCTTTATCTCTACTAATAGCTGAGATAATTTTCAAAATTTTTGATCAGAGTGATAGAAAATTCAATATATTAAATTACGAACAGAGCTACAAAATGAAAAATAAATTATGTATACGTAGTTGTGGAGACCTACGTATAACACCAGTAAAATTTTTATTGCTTTATCTCTACTAATAGCTGAGATAATTTTGAAAATTTTTGATCAGAGTGATAGAAAATTCAATATATTAAATTATGAACAGAGCTATAAAATAAAAAATAAAATATGTATACGTAGTTCTGGAGATCTACGTATAACACCAGTAAAATTTTTATCGTGTTATCTCTACTAATAGCTGAGATAATTTTAAAAATTTTTGATCAGAGTGATAGAAAATTCAATATATTAAATTACGAACCAAATTTATTGCTTTATCTCTACTAATAGCTGAGATAATTTTCAAAATTTTTGATCAGAGTGATAGAAAATTCAATATATTAAATTACGAACAGAGCTATAAAATGAAAAATAAATTATGCATACGTAGTTCTGGAGACCTACGTATAACACCTGTAAAATTTTTATCGCTTTATCTCTACTAATAGCTGAGATAATTTTCAAAATTTTTGATCAGAGTGATAGAAAATTCAATATATTAAATTACGAACAGAGCTATAAAATGAAAAATAAATTATGCATACGTAGTTCTGGAGATCTACGTATAACACCTGTAAAATTTTTATCGCTTTATCTCTACTAATAGCTGAGATAATTTTCAAAATTTTTGATCAGAGTGAAAGAAAATTCAATATATTAAATTACGAACAAAGCTATAAAATGAAAAATAAATTATGCATACGTAGTTCTGGAGACCTACGTATAACACCTGTAAAATTTTTATCGCTTTATCTCTACTAATAGCTGAGATAATTTTCAAAATTTTTGATCAGAGTGAAAGAAAATTCAATATATTAAATTACGAACAGAGCTATAAAATGAAAAATTAATTATGTATACGTAGTTCTGGAGACCTACGTATAACACCAGTAAAATTTTTATCGCTTTATCTCTACTAATAGCTGAGATAATTTTCAAAATTTTTGATCAGAGTGATAGAAAGTTCAATATATTAAATTACAAACAGAGCAATAAAATGAAAAATAACATATGCATACGTAGTTCTGGAGACCTACGTATAACACCAGTAAAAATTTTATCGCTTTATCTCTACTAATAGCTGAGATAATTTTCAAAATTTTTGATCAGAGTGATAGAAAATTCAATATATTAAATTACGAACAGAGCTAGAAAATGAAAAATAAATTATCTATGTGTAGTTCTGGAGGCCTACGTATAACACCAGTAAAATTTTTATTGCTTTATCTCTACTAATAGGTGAGATAATTTTCAAAATTTTTGATCAGAGTGATAGAAAATTCAATATATTAAATTACGAACAGAGCTATAAAATGAAAAATAAATTAAGCATACGTAGTTCTGGAGACCTACGTATAACACCAGTAAAATTTTTATCGCTTTATCTCTACTAATAGCTGAGATAATTTTCAAAATTTTTGATCAGAGTGATAGAAAATTCAATATATTAAATTACGAACAGAGCTATAAAATAAAAAATAAATTATGTATACGTAGTTGTGAAGACCTACGTATAACACCAGTAAAATTTTTATTGCTTTATCTCTACTAATAGTTGAGATAATTTTGAAAATTTTTGATCAGAGTGATAGAAAATTCAATATATTAAATTACGAACAGAGCTATAAAATAAAAAATAAATTATGTATACGTAGTTCTGGAGACCTACTTATAACACCAGTAAAATTTTTATCGCTTTATCTCTACTAATAGCTGAGATAATTTTGAAAATTTTTGATCAGAGTGATAGAAAATTCAATATATTAAATTACGAACAGAGCTATAAAATGAAAAATAAATTATGTATACGTAGTTCTGGAGACCTACGTTTAACACCTGTAAAATTTTTATCGCTTTATCTCTACTAATAGCTGAGATAATTTTCAAAATTTTTGATCAGAGTGATAGAAAATTCAATATATTAAATTACGAACAGAGCTATAAAATGAAAAATAAATTATGCATACGTAGTTCTGGAGACCTATGTATAACATCTGTAAAATTTTTATAGCTTTATCTCTACTAATAGCTGAAATAATTTTCAAAATTTTTGATCAGAGTGATAGAAAATTCAATATATTAAATTACAAACAGAGCTATAAAATAAAAAATAAATTATGTATACGTAGTTCTGGAGACCTACGTATAACACCTGTAAAATTTTTAACGCTTTATCTTTACTAATAGCTGAGATAATTTTCAAAATTTTTGATCAGAGTGATAGAAAATTCAATATATTAAATTACAAACAGAGCTATAAAATGAAAAATAAATTATGTATGCGTAGTTCTGGAGACCTACGTATAACACCAGTAAAATTTTTATTGCTTTATCTCTACTAATAGCTGAGATAATTTTCAAAATTTTTGATCAGAGTGATAGAAAATTCAATATATTAAATTACGAACAGAGCTATAAAATGAAAAATAAATTATGTATACGTAGTTCTGGAGACCTACTTATAACACCAGTAAAATTTTTATCGCTTTATCTCTACTAATAGCTGAGATAATTTTGAAAATTTTTGATCAGAGTGATAGAAAATTCAATATATTAAATTACGAACAGAGCTATAAAATGAAAAATAAATTATGTATACGTAGTTCTGGAAACCTACGTTTAACACCTGTAAAATTTTTATCGCTTTATCTCTACTAATAGCTGAGATAATTTTCAAAATTTTTGATCAGAGTGATAGAAAATTCAATATATTAAATTACAAACAGAGCTATAAAATGAAAAATAAATTATGCATACGTAGTTCTGGAGATCTACGTATAACACCTGTAAAAATTTTATCGCTTTATCTCTACTAATAGCTGAGATAATTTTCAAAATTTTTGATCAGAGTGAAAGAAAATTCAATATATTAAATTACGAACAGAGCTATAAAATGAAAAATAAATTATGCGTACGTAGTTCTGGAGACCTACGTATAACATCAGTAAAATTTTTATCGCTTTATCTCTACTAATAGCTGAGATAATTTTCAAAATTTTTGATCAGAGTGATAGAAAATTCAATATATTAAATTACGAACAGAGCTATAAAATGAAAAATTAATTATGTATACGTAGTTCTGGAGACCTACGTATAACACCAGTAAAATTTTTATCGCTTTATCTCTACTAATAGCTGAGATAATTTTGAAAATTTTTGATCAGAGTGATAGAAAATTCAATATATTAAATTACAAACAGAGCTATAAAATAAAAAATAAATTATGTATACGTAGTTCTGGAGACCTACGTATAACACCTGTAAAATTTTTAGCGCTTTATCTCTACTAATAGCTGAGATAAATTTCAAAATTTTTGATCAGAGTGATAGAAAATTCAATATATTAAATTACAAACAGAGCTATAAAATGAAAAATAAGTTATGTATACGTAGTTCTGGAGACCTACGTATAACACCAGTAAAATTTTTATTGCTTTATCTCTACTAATAGCTGAGATAATTTTCAAAATTTTTGATCAGAGTGATAGAAAATTCAATATATTAAATTACGAACAGAGCTATAAAATGAAAAATAAATTATGTATACGTAGTTCTGGAGACCTACGTATAACACCAGTAAAATTTTTATCGCTTTATCTCTATTAATAGCTGAGATAATTTTGAAAATTTTTGATCAGAGTGATAGAAAATTCAATATATTAAATTACGAACAGAGCTATAAAATAAAAAATAAATTATGTATACGTAGTTCTGGAGACCTACGTATAACACCTGTAAAATTTTTAACGCTTTATCTTTACTAATAGCTGAGATAATTTTCAAAATTTTTGATCAGAGTGATAGAAAATTCAATATATTAAATTACAAACAGAGCTATAAAATGAAAAATAAATTATGTATACGTAATTCTGGAGACCTACGTATAACACCAGTAAAATTTTTATTGCTTTATCTCTACTAATAGCTGAGATAATTTTCAAAATTTTTGATCAGAGTGATAGAAAATTCAATATATTAAATTACGAACAGAGCTATAAAATGAAAAATAAATTATGCATACGTAGTTCTGGAGACCTACGTATAACACCAGTAAAATTCTTATCGCTTTATCTCTACTAATAGCTGAGATAATTTTCAAAATTTTTGATCAGAGTGATAGAAAATTCAATATATTAAATTACGAACAGAGCTATATAATATAAAATAAATTATGTATACGTAGTTCTGGAGACCTACGTATAACACCTGTAAAATTTTTATCGCTTTATCTCTACTAATAGCTGAGATAATTTTCAAAATTTTTGATCAGAGTGATAGAAAATTCAATATATTAAATTACAAACAGAGCTATAAAATGAAAAATAAATTATGCATACGTAGTTCTGGAGATCTACTATAACACCTGTAAAAATTTTATCGCTTTATCTCTACTAATAGCTGAGATAATTTTCAAAATTTTTGATCAGAGTGAAAGAAAATTCAATATATTAAATTACGAACAGAGCTATAAAATAAAAAATAAATTATGCGTACGTAGTTCTGGAGACCTACGTATAACATCAGTAAAATTTTTATCGCTTTATCTCTACTAATAGCTGAGATAATTTTCAAAATTTTTGATCAGAGTGATAGAAAATTCAATATATTAAATTACGAACAGAGCTATAAAATGAAAAATTAATTATGTATACGTAGTTCTGGAGACCTACGTATAACACCAGTAAAATTTTTATCGCTTTATCTCTACTAATAGCTGAGATAATTTTGAAAATTTTTGATCAGAGTGATAGAAAATTCAATATATTAAATTACAAACAGAGCTATAAAATAAAAAATAAATTATGTATACGTAGTTCTGGAGACCTACGTATAACACCTGTAAAATTTTTAGCGCTTTATCTCTACTAATAGCTGAGATAAATTTCAAAATTTTTGATCAGAGTGATAGAAAATTCAATATATTAAATTACAAACAGAGCTATAAAATGAAAAATAAGTTATGTATACGTAGTTCTGGAGACCTACGTATAACACCAGTAAAATTTTTATTGCTTTATCTCTACTAATAGCTGAGATAATTTTCAAAATTTTTGATCAGAGTGATAGAAAATTCAATATATTAAATTACGAACAGAGCTATAAAATGAAAAATAAATTATGTATACGTAGTTCTGGAGACCTACGTATAACACCAGTAAAATTTTTATCGCTTTATCTCTATTAATAGCTGAGATAATTTTGAAAATTTTTGATCAGAGTGATAGAAAATTCAATATATTAAATTACGAACAGAGCTATAAAATGAAATATAAATTATGCATACGTAGTTCTGGAGACCTATGTATAACACCTGTAAAATTTTTATCGCTTTATCTCTACTAATAGCTGAAATAATTTTCAAAATTTTTGATCAGAGTGATAGAAAATTCAATATATTAAATTACAAACAGAGCTATAAAATGAAAAATAAATTATGCATACGTAGTTCTGGAGATCTACGTATAACACCTGTAAAAATTTTATCGCTTTATCTCTACTAATAGCTGAGATAATTTTCAAAATTTTTGATCAGAGTGAAAGAAAATTCAATATATTAAATTACGAACAGAGCTATAAAATGAAAAATAAATTATGCGTACGTAGTTCTGGAGACCTACGTATAACATCAGTAAAATTTTTATCGCTTTATCTCTACTAATAGCTGAGATAATTTTCAAAATTTTTGATCAGAGTGATAGAAAATTCAATATATTAAATTACGAACAGAGCTATAAAATGAAAAATTAATTATGTATACGTAGTTCTGGAGACCTACGTATAACACCAGTAAAATTTTTATCGCTTTATCTCTACTAATAGCTGAGATAATTTTGAAAATTTTTGATCAGAGTGATAGAAAATTCAATATATTAAATTACAAACAGAGCTATAAAATAAAAAATAAATTATGTATACGTAGTTCTGGAGACCTACGTATAACACCTGTAAAATTTTTAGCGCTTTATCTCTACTAATAGCTGAGATAAATTTCAAAATTTTTGATCAGAGTGATAGAAAATTCAATATATTAAATTACAAACAGAGCTATAAAATGAAAAATAAGTTATGTATACGTAGTTCTGGAGACCTACGTATAACACCAGTAAAATTTTTATTGCTTTATCTCTACTAATAGCTGAGATAATTTTCAAAATTTTTGATCAGAGTGATAGAAAATTCAATATATTAAATTACGAACAGAGCTATAAAATGAAAAATAAATTATGTATACGTAGTTCTGGAGACCTACGTATAACACCAGTAAAATTTTTATCGCTTTATCTCTATTAATAGCTGAGATAATTTTGAAAATTTTTGATCAGAGTGATAGAAAATTCAATATATTAAATTACGAACAGAGCTATAAAATAAAAAATAAATTATGTATACGTAGTTCTGGAGACCTACGTATAACACCTGTAAAATTTTTAACGCTTTATCTTTACTAATAGCTGAGATAATTTTCAAAATTTTTGATCAGAGTGATAGAAAATTCAATATATTAAATTACAAACAGAGCTATAAAATGAAAAATAAATTATGTATACGTAGTTCTGGAGACCTACGTATAACACCAGTAAAATTTTTATTGCTTTATCTCTACTAATAGCTGAGATAATTTTCAAAATTTTTGATCAGAGTGATAGAAAATTCAATATATTAAATTACGAACAGAGCTATAAAATGAAAAATAAATTATGCATACGTAGTTCTGGAGACCTACGTATAACACCAGTAAAATTCTTATCGCTTTATCTCTACTAATAGCTGAGATAATTTTCAAAATTTTTGATCAGAGTGATAGAAAATTCAATATATTAAATTACGAACAGAGCTATATAATATAAAATAAATTATGTATACGTAGTTCTGGAGACCTACGTATAACACCTGTAAAATTTTTATCGCTTTATCTCTACTAATAGCTGAGATAATTTTTAAAATTTTTGATCAGAGTGATAGAAAATTCAATATATTAAATTACAAACAGAGCTATAAAATGAAAAATAAATTATGCATACGTAGTTCTGGAGATCTACGTATAACACCTGTAAAAATTTTATCGTTTTATCTCTACTAATAGCTGAGATAATTTTCAAAATTTTTGATCAGAGTGAAAGAAAATTCAATATATTAAATTACGAACAGAGCTATAAAATGAAAAATAAATTATGCGTACGTAGTTCTGGAGACCTACGTATAACATCAGTAAAATTTTTATCGCTTTATCTCTACTAATAGCTGAGATAATTTTCAAAATTTTTGATCAGAGTGATAGAAAATTCAATATATTAAATTACGAACAGAGCTATAAAATGAAAAATTAATTATGTATACGTAGTTCTGGAGACCTACGTATAACACCAGTAAAATTTTTATCGCTTTATCTCTACTAATAGCTGAGATAATTTTGAAAATTTTTGATCAGAGTGATAGAAAATTCAATATATTAAATTACAAACAGAGCTATAAAATAAAAAATAAATTATGTATACGTAGTTCTGGAGACCTACGTATAACACCTGTAAAATTTTTAGCGCTTTATCTCTACTAATAGCTGAGATAATTTTCAAAATTTTTGATCAGTGTGATAGAAAATTCAATATATTAAATTACAAACAGAGCTATAAAATGAAAAATAAATTATGTATACGTAGTTCTGGAGACCTACGTATAACACCAGTAAAAGTTTATCGCTTTATCTCTACTAATAGCTGAGATAATTTTGAAAATTTTTGATCAGAGTGATAGAAAATTCAATATATTAAATTACGAACAGAGCTATAAAATAAAAAATAACTTATGCATACGTAGTTTTGGAGACCTACGTATAACACCAGTAAAATTTTTATCGCTTTATCTCTACTAATAGCTGAGATAATTTTCAAAATTTTTGATCAGAGTGATAGAAAATTCAATATATTAAATTACGAACAGAGCTATAAAATGAAAAATAAATTATGTATACGTAGTTCTGAAGACCTACGTATAACACCAGTAAAATTTTTATCGCTTTATCTCTACTAATAGCTGAGATAATTTTCAAAATTTTTGATCAGAGTGATAGAAAATTCAATATATTAAATTACGAACAGAGCTATAAAATGAAAAATAAATTAAGTATGCGTAGTTCTGGAAATCTACTTATAGCACCAGTAAAATTTTTATTGCTTTATCTGTACTAATAGCTGAGATAATTTTGAAAATTTTTGATCAGAGTGATAGAAAATTCAATATATTAAATTACGAACAGAGCTATAAAATGAAAAATAAATTATGTATACGTAGTTTTGGAGACCTACTTATAACACCAGTAAAATTTTTATCGCTTTATCTCTACTAATAGCTGAGATAATTTTGAAAATTTTTGATCAGAGTGATAGAAAATTCAATACATTAAATTACGAACAGAGCTATAAAATAAAAAATAAATTATGTATACGTAGTTCTGGAGACCTACGTATAACACCTGTAAAATTTTTAACGCTTTATCTCTACTAATAGCTGAGATAATTTTCAAAAATTTTGATCAGTGTGATAGAAAATTCAATGTATTAAATTACAAACAGAGCTATAAAATGAAAAATAAATTATGTATACGTAGTTCTGGAGACCTACGTATAACACCAGTAAAATTTTTATTGCTTTATCTCTACTAATAGCTGAGATAATTTTCAAAATTTTTGATCAGAGTGATAGAAAATTCAATATATTAAATTACGAACAGAGCTATAAAATGAAAAATAAATTATGCATACGTAGTTCAGGAGACCTACGAATAACACCAGTAAAATTTTTATCGCTTTATCTCTACTAATAGCTGAGATAATTTTCAAAATTTTTGATCAGAGTGATAGAAAATTCAATATATTAAATTACGAACAAAGCTATATAATATAAAATAAATTATGTATACGTAGTTCTAGAGACCTACGTATAACACCTGTAAAATTTTTATCGCTTTATCTCTACTAATAGCTGAGATAATTTTCAAAATTTTTGATCAGAGTGATAGAAAATTCAATATATTAAATTGCAAACAGAGCTATAAAATGAAAAATAGATTATGTATACGTAGTTCTGGAGACCTACGTATAACACCAGTAAAATTTTTATCGCTTTATCTCTACTAATAGCTGAGACAATTTTGAAAATTTTTGATCAGAGTGATAAAAAATTCAATATATTAAATTACGAACAGAGCTATAAAATGAAAAATAAGTTATGTATACGTAGTTCTGGAGACCTACGTATAACACCAGTAAAATTTTTATCGCTTTATCTCTACTAATAGCTGAGATAATTTTGAAAATTTTTGATCAGAGTGATAGAAAATTCAATATATTGAATTACGAACAGAGCTATAAAATAAAAAATAAATTATGTATACGTAGTTCTGGAGATCTACGTATAACACCCGTAAAATTTTTATCGCTTTGTCTCTACTAATAGCTGAGATAATTTTCAAAATTTTTGATCAGAGTGATAGAAAATTCAATATATTAAATTACAAACAGAGCTATAAAATGAAAAATAAATTATGTATACGTAGTTCTGGAGACCTACGTATAACACCAGTAAAATTTTATCGCTTTATCTTTACTAATAGCTGAGATAATTTTGAAAATTTTTGATCAGAGTGATAGAAAATTCAATATATTAAATTACGAACAGAGCTATAAAATAAAAAATAAATTATGTATGCGTAGTTCTGGAGACCTACGTATAACACCAGTAAAATTTTTATCGCTTTATCTCTACTAATAACTGAGATAATTTTCAAAATTTTTGATCAGAGTGATAGAAAATTCAATATATTAAATTACGAACAGAGCTATAAAATGAAAAATAAGTTATGTATACGTAGTTCTGGAGACCTACGTATAACACCAGTAAAATTTTTATTGCTTTATCTCTACTAATAGCTGAGATAATTTTGAAAATTTTTGATCAGAGTGATAAAAAATTCAATATATTAAATTACGAACAGAGCTATAAAATGAAAAATAAATTATGCATACGTAGTTCAGGAGACCTTAAAATTTTTATCGCTTTATCTCTACTAATAGCTGAGATAATTTTCAAAATTTTTGATCAGAGTGATAGAAAATTCAATATATTAAAATACGAACAGAGCTATATAATATAAAATAAATTATGTATACGTAGTTCTAGAAACCTACGTATAACACCTGTAAAATTTTTATCGCTTTATCTCTACTAATAGCTGAGATAATTTTCAAAATTTTTGATCAGAGTGATAGAAAATTCAATATATTAAATTACAAACAGAGCTATAAAATGAAAAATAGATTATGTATACGTAGTTCTGGAGACCTACGTATAACACCAGTAAAATTTTTATCGCTTTATCTCTACTAATAGCTGAGATAATTTTGAAAATTTTTGATCAGAGTGATAAAAAATTCAATATATTAAATTACGAACAGAGCTATAAAATGAAAAATAAGTTATGTATACGTAGTTCTGGAGACCTACGTATAACACCAGTAAAATTTTTATCGCTTTATCTCTACTAATAGCTGAGATAATTTTGAAAATTTTTGATCAGAGTGATAGAAAATTCAATATATTAAATTACGAACAAAGCTATAAAATAAAAAATAAATTATGTATATGTAGTTCTGGAGACCTACGTATAACACCCGTAAAATTTTTATCGCTTTGTCTCTACTAATAGCTGAGATAATTTTCAAAATTTTTGATCAGAGTGATAGAAAATTCAATATATTAAATTACGAACAGAGCTATAAAATGAAAAATAAATTATGCATACGTAGTTCTGGAGACCTACGTATAACACCAGTAAAATTTTTATCGCTTTATCTCTACTAATAGCTGAAATAATTTTCAAAATTTTTGATCAGAGTTATAGAAAATTCAATATATTAAATTACGAACAGAACTATAAAATAAAAAATAAATTATGTATACGTAGTTGTGGAGACCTACGTATAACACCAGTAAAATTTTTATTGCTTTATCTCTACTAATAGCTCAGATAATTTTGAAAATTTTTGATCAGAGTGATAGAAAATACAATATATTAAATTACGAACAGAGCTATAAAATAAAAAAAAAAATTATGTATACGTAGTTCTGGAGACCTACGTATAACACCAGTAAAATTTTTATCGTGTTATCTCTACTAATAGCTGAGATAATTTTGAAAATTTTTGATCAGAGTGATAGAAAATTCATTATATTAAATTACGAACAGAGCTATAAAATGAAAAATAAATTATGTATACGTAGTTTTGGAGACCTACTTATAACACCAGTAAAATTTTTATCGCTTTATCTCTACTAATAGCTGAGATAATTTTGAAAATTTTTGATCAGAGTGATAGAAAATTCAATACATTAAATTACGAACAGAGCTATAAAATAAAAAATAAATTATGTATACGTAGTTCTGGAGACCTACGTATAACACCTGTAAAATTTTTAACGCTTTATCTCTACTAATAGCTGAGATAATTTTCAAAATTTTTGATCAGAGTGATAGAAAATTCAATATATTAAATTACAAACAGAGCTATAAAATGAAAAATAAATTATGTATACGTAGTTCTGGAGACCTACGTATAACACCAGTAAAATTTTTATTGCTTTATCTCTACTAATAGCTGAGATAATTTTCAAAATTTTAGATCAGAGTGATAGAAAATTCAATATATTAAATTACGAACAGAGCTATAAAATGAAAAATAAATTATGCATACGTAGTTCAGGAGACCTACGAATAACACCAGTAAAATTTTTATCGCTTTATCTCTACTAATAGCTGAGATAATTTTGAAAATTTTTGATCAGAGTGATAGAAAATTCAATATATTAAATTACGAACAGAGCTATAAAATAAAAAATAAATTATGTATACGTAGTTCTGGAGACCTACGTATAACACCCGTAAAATTTTTATTGCTTTGTCTCTACTAATAGCTGAGATAATTTTCAAAATTTTTGATCAGAGTGATAGAAAATTCAATATATTAAATTACAAACAGAGCTATAAAATGAAAAATAAATTATGTATACGTAGTTCTGGAGACCTACGTATAACACCAGTAAAATTTTATCGCTTTATCTTTACTAATAGCTGAGATAATTTTGAAAATTTTTGATCAGAGTGATAGAAAATTCAATATATTAAATTACGAACAGAGCTATAAAATAAAAATTAAATTATGTATACGTAGTTCTGGAGACCTACGTATAACACCAGTAAAATTTTTATCGCTTTATCTCTACTAATAGCTGAGATAATTTTCAAAATTTTTGATCAGAGTGATAGAAAATTCAATATATTAAATTACGAACAAAGCTATAAAATAAAAAATAAATTATGCATACGTAGTTCTGAAGACCTACGTATAACACCAGTAAAATTTTTATCGCTTTATCTCTACTAATAGCTGAGATAATTTTGAAAAATTTTGATCAGAGTGATAGAAAATTCAATATATTAAATTACGAACAGAGCTATAAAATGAAAAATAAATTATGTATACGTAGTTCTGGAGACCTACTTATAACACCAGTAAAATTTTTATCGCTTTATCTCTACTAATAGCTGAGATAATTTTCAAAATTTTTGATCAGAGTGATAGAAAATTCAATATATTAAATTACGAACAGAGCTATAAAATGAAAAATAAATTATGTATACGTAGTTCTGAAGACCTACGTATAACACCAGTAAAAATTTTATCACTTTATCTCTACTAATAGCTGAGATAATTTTCAAAATTTTTGATCAGAGTGATAGAAAATTCAATATATTAAATTACGAACAGAGCTATAAGATGAAAAATTAATTATGTATACGTAGTTCTGGAGACCTACGTATAACACCAGTAAAATTTTTATCGCTTTATCTCTACTAATAGCTGAGATAATTTTCAAAATTTTTGATCAGAGTGATAGAAAATTCAATATATTAAATTACGAACAGAGCTATAAAATGAAAAATAAATTATGTATACGTAGTTCTGGAGACCTACGTATAACACCAGTAAAATTTTTATTGCTTTATCTCTACTAATAGCTGAGATAATTTTCAAAATTTTTGATCAGAGTGATACAAAATTCAATATATTAAATTACGAACAGAGCTATAAAATAAAAAATAAATTATGTATACGTAGTTCTGGAGACCTACGTATAACACCAGTAAAATTTTTATCGCTTTATCTCTACTAATAACTGAGATAACTTTTAAAATTTTTGATCAGAGTGATAGAAAATTCAATATATTAAATTACGAACAGAGCTATAAAATGAAAAATAAATTATGTATACCTAGTTCTGGAGACCTACGTATAACACCAGTACAATTTTTATCGCTTTATCTCTACTAATAGCTAAGATAATTTTCAAAATTTTTGATCAGAGTGATAGAAAATTCAATATATTAAATTACAAACAGAGCTATAAAATGAAAAATAGATTATGTATACGTAGTTCTGGAGACCTACGTATAACACCAGTAAAATTTTTATAGCTTTATCTCTACTAATAGCTGAGATAATTTTGAAAATTTTTGATCAGAGTGATAAAAAATTCAATATATTAAATTACGAACAGAGCTATAAAATAAAAAATAAATTATGCATACGTAGTTCTGGAGACCTACGTATAACACCCGTAAAATTTTTATCGCTTTGTCTCTACTAATAGCTGAGATAATTTTCAAAATTTTTGATCAGAGTGATAGAAAATTCAATATATTAAATTACGAACAGAGCTATAAAATGAAAAATAAATTATGCATACGTAGTTCTGGAGACCTACGTATAACACCAGTAAAATTTTATCGCTTTATCTCTACTAATAGCTGAGATAATTTTCAAAATTTTTGATCAGAGTTATAGAAAATTCAATATATTAAATTACGAACAGAACTATAAAATACAAAATAAATTATGTATACATAGTTGTGGAGACCTACGTATAACACCAGTAAAATTTTTATTGCTTTATCTCTACTAATAGCTCAGATAATTTTGAAAATTTTTGATCAGAGTGATAGAAAATACAATATATTAAATTACGAACAGAGCTATAAAATAAAAAATAAATTATGTATACGTAGTTCTGGAGACCTACGTATAACACCAGTAAAATTTTTATCGTGTTATCTCTATTAATAGCTGAGATAATTTTGAAAATTTTTGATCAGAGTGATAGAAAATTCAATATATTAAATTACGAACAGAGCTATAAAATGAAAAATAAATTATGTATACGTAGTTCTGGAGACCTACTTATAACACCAGTAAAATTTTTATCGCTTTATCTCTACTAATAGCTGAGATAATTTTGAAAATTTTTGATCAGAGTGATAGAAAATTCAATATATTAAATTACGAACAGAGCTATAAAATAAAAAATAAATTATGTATACGTAGTTCTGGAGACCTACGTATAACACCTGTAAAATTTTTAACGCTTTATCTCTACTAATAGCTGAGATAATTTTCAAAAATTTTGATCAGAGTGATAGAAAATTCAATATATTAAATTACAAACAGAGCTATAAAATGAAAAATAAGTTATGTATACGTAGTTCTGGAGACCTACGTATAACACCAGTAAAATTTTTATTGCTTTATCTCTACTAATAGCTGAGATAATTTTGAAAATTTTTGATCAGAGTGATAGAAAATTCAATATATTAAATTACGAACAGAGCTATAAAATGAAAAATAAATTATGCATACGTAGTTCAGGAGACCTACGAATAACACCAGTAAAATTTTTATCGCTTTATCTCTACTAATAGCTGAGATAATTTTCAAAATTTTTGATCAGAGTGATAGAAAATTCAATATATTAAATTACGAACAGAGCTATATAATATAAAATAAATTATGTATACGTAGTTCTAGAGACCTACGTATAACACCTGTAAAATTTTTATCGCTTTATCTCTACTAATAGCTGAGATAATTTTCAAAATTTTTGATCAGAGTGATAGAAAATTCAATATATTAAATTACAAACAGAGCTATAAAATGAAAAATAAATTATGTATACGTAGTTCTGGAGACCTACGTATAACGCCAGTAAAATTTTTATCGCTTTATCTCTACTAATAGCTGAGATAATTTTGAAAATTTTTGATCAGAGTGATAAAAAATTCAATATATTAAATTACGAACAGAGCTATAAAATGAAAAATAAGTTATGTATACGTAGTTCTGGAGACCTACGTATAACACCAGTAAAATTTTTATCGCTTTATCTCTACTAATAGCTGAGATAATTTTGAAAATTTTTGATCAGAGTGATAGAAAATTCAATATATTAAATTACGAACAGAGCTATAAAATAAAAAATAAATTATGTATACGTAGTTCTGGAGACCTACGTATAACACCCGTAAAATTTTTATCGCTTTGTCTCTACTAATAGCTGAGATAATTTTCAAAATTTTTGATCAGAGTGATAGAAAATTCAATATATTAAATTACAAACAGAGCTATAAAATGAAAAATAAATTATGTATACGTAGTTCTGGAGACCTACGTATAACACCAGTAAAATTTTATCGCTTTATCTTTACTAATAGCTGAGATAATTTTGAAAATTTTTGATCAGAGTGATAGAAAATTCAATATATTAAATTACGAACAGAGCTATAAAATAAAAAATAAATTATGTATACGTAGTTCTGGAGACCTACGTATAACACCAGTAAAATTTCTATCGCTTTATCTCTACTAATAGCTGAGATAATTTTCAAAATTTTTGATCAGAGTGATAGAAAATTCAATATATTAAATTACGAACAAAGCTATAAAATAAAAAATAAATTATGCATACGTAGTTCTGAAGACCTACGTATAACACCAGTAAAAGTTTTATCGCTTTATCTCTACTAATAGCTGAGATAATTTTGAAAATTTTTGATCAGAGTGATAGAAAATTCAATATATTAAATTACGAACAGAGCTATAAAATGAAAAATAAATTATGTATACGTAGTTCTGGAGACCTACTTATAACACCAGTAAAATTTTTATCGCTTTATCTCTACTAATAGCTGAGATAATTTTCAAAATTTTTGATCAGAGTGATAGAAAATTCAATATATTAAATTACGAACAGAGCTATAAAATGAAAAATAAATTATGTATACGTAGTTCTGAAGACCTACGTATAACACCAGTAAAAATTTTATCACTTTATCTCTACTAATAGCTGAGATAATTTTCAAAATTTTTGATCAGAGTGATAGAAAATTCAATATATTAAATTACGAACAGAGCTATAAGATGAAAAATTAATTATGTATACGTAGTTCTGGAGACCTACGTATAACACCAGTAAAATTTTTATCGCTTTATCTCTACTAATAGCTGAGATAATTTTCAAAATTTTTGATCAGAGTGATAGAAAATTCAATATATTAAATTACGAACAGAGCTATAAAATGAAAAATAAATTATGTATACGTAGTTCTGGAGACCTACGTATAACACCAGTAAAATTTTTATTGCTTTATCTCTACTAATAGCTGAGATAATTTTCAAAATTTTTGATCAGAGTGATACAAAATTCAATATGTTAAATTACGAACAGAGCTATAAAATAAAAAATAAATTATGTATACGTAGTTCTGGAGACCTACGTATAACACCAGTAAAATTTTTATCGTTTTATCTCTACTAATAACTGAGATAACTTTCAAAATTTTTGATCAGAGTGATAGAAAATTCAATATATTAAATTACGAACAGAGCTATAAAATGAAAAATAAATTATGTATACCTAGTTCTGGAAACCTACGTATAACACCAGTAAAATTTTTATTGCTTTATCTCTACTAATAGCTGAGATAATTTTGAAAATTTTTGATCAGAGTGATAGAAAATTCAATATATTAAATTACGAACAGAGCTATAAAATAAAAAATAAATTATGTATACGTAGTTCTGAAAACCTTCGTATAACACCAGTAAAATTTTTATCGTTTTATCTCTACTAATAGCTGAGATAATTTTCAAAATTTTTGATCAGAGTGATAGAAAATTCAATATATTAAATTACGAACAGAGCTATAAAATAAAAAATAAATTATGTATACGTAGTTCTGGAAACCTTCGTATAACACCAGTAAAATTTTTATCGTTTTATCTCTACTAATAGCTGAGATAATTTTGAAAATTTTTGATCAGAGTGATAGAAAATTCAATATATTAAATTACAAACAGAGCTATAAAATGAAAAATAAATTATGTATACGTAGTTCTGGAGACCTACGTATAAAACCAGTAAAAATTTTATCGCTTTATCTCTACTAATAGCTGAGATAATTTTCAAAATTTTTGATCAGAGTGATAGAAAATTCAATATATTAAATTACGAACAAAGCTATAAAATGAAAAACAAATTATGTATACGTAGTTCTGGAGACCTACATATAACACCAGTAAAATTTTTATCGCTTTATCTCTACTAATAGCTGAGATAATTTTGAAAATTTTTGATCAGAGTGATAGAAAATTCAATATATTAAATTACGAACAGAGCTATAAAATAAAAAATAAATTATGTATACGTAGTTCTGGAGACCTACGTATAAAACCTGTAAAATTTTTATTGCTTTATCTCTACTAATAGCTGAGATAATTTTGAAAATTTTTGATCAGAGTGATAGAAAATTCAATATATTAAATTACGAACAAAGCTTCAAAATGAAAAATAAATTATTCATACGTAATTTTGAAAACCTATGTAAAACACCAGTAAAATTTTTATCGCTTTATCTCTACTAATAGCTGAGATAATTTTCAAAATTTTTGATCAGAGTGATAAAAAATTCAATATATTAAATTACGAACAGAGCTATAAAATAAAAAATAAATTATGTATACGTAGTTCTGGAGACCTACTTATAACACCAGTAAAATTTTTATCGCTTTATCTCTACTAATAGCTGAGATAATTTTCAAAATTTTTGATCAGAGTGATAGAAAATTCAATATATTAAATTACAAACAGAGCTATAAAATGAAAAATAAATTATGTATACGTAGTTCTGAAGACATACGTATAACAGCAGTAAAATTTTTATCGCTTTATCTTTACTAATAGCTGAGATAACTTTCAAAATTTTTGATGCGAGTGATAGAAAATTCAATATATTAAATTACGAACAGAGTTACAAAATGAAAAATAAATTATGTATACGTAGTTCTGGAGACCTACGTATAACACCAGTAAAATTTTTATCGCTTTATCTCTACTAATAGCGAAGATAATTTTTAAAATTTTTGATCAGAGTGATAGAAAATTCAATATATTAAATTACGAACAGAGCTATAAAATGAAAAATAAATTATGTATACGTAGTTCTGGAGACCTACGTATAACACCAATAAAAATTTTATTGCTTTATCTCTACTAATAGCTGAGATAATTTTGAAAATTTTTGATCAGAGTGATAGAAAATTCAATATATTAAATTACGAACAGAGCTATAAAATAAAAAATAAATTATGTATACGTAGTTCTGGAGACCTACGTATAACACCAGTAAAATCTTTATCGCTTAATCTCTACTAATAGCTGAGATAATTTTCAAAATTTTTGATCAGAGTGATAGAAAATTCAATATATTAAATTACGAACAGAGCTATAAAATGAAAAATAAATTATGTATACGTAGTTCTGAAGACCTACGTATAACACCAGTAAAATTTTTATTGCTTTATCTCTACTAATAGCTTAGATAATTTTCAAAATTTTTGATCAGAGTGATAGAAAATTCAATATATTAAATTACGAACAGAGCTATAAAATGAAAAATAAATTATGTATAGGTAGTTCCGGAGACCTACGTATAACACCAGTAAAATTTTTATCGCTTTATCTCTACTAATAGCTGAGATAACTTTCAAAATTTTTGATCAGAGTGATAGAAAATTCAATATATTAAATTACGAACAGAGCTATAAAATGAAAAATAAATTATGTATACGTAGTTCTAGAGACCTACATGTAACACCAATAAAAATTTTATTGCTTTATCTCTACTAATAGCTGCGATAATTTTGAAAATTTTTGATCAGAGTGTTAGAAAATTCAATATATTAAATTACGAACAGAGCTATAAAATGAAAAATAAATTATGTATACGTAGTTTTGGAGACCTACTTATAACACCAGTAAAATTTTTATTGCTTTATCTCTACTAATAGCTGAGATAATTTTGAAAATTTTTGATCAGAGTGATAGAAAATTCAATATATTAAATTACGAACAGAGCTATAAAATGAAAAATAAATTATGTATACGTAGTTCTGGAGACCTACGTATAACACCAGTAAAATTTTTATTGCTTTATCTCTACTAATAGCTGAGATAATTTTGAAAATTTTTGATCAGAGTGATAGAAAATTCAATATATTAAATTACGAACATAGCTATAAAATAAAAAATAAATTATGTGTACGTAGTTCTGGAGACCTACGTATAACACCAGTAAAATTTTTATCGTGTTATCTCTACTAATAGCTGAGATAATTTTCAAAATTTCTGATCAGAGTGATAGAAAATTCAATATATTAAATTACGAACAGAGCTATAAAATGAAAAATAAATTATGTATACGTAGTTCTGGAGACCTACGTATAACACCAGTAAAATTTTTATTGCTTTATCTCTACTAATAGCTGAGATAATTTTCAAAATTTTTGATCAGAGTGATAGAAAATTCAATATATTAAATTACGAACAGAGCTATAAAATGAAAAATAAATTATGTATACGTAGTTCTGGAGACCTACGTATAACACCAGTAAAATTTTTATCGCTTTATCTCTACTAATAGCTGAGATAACTTTCAAAATTTTTGATCAGAGTGATAGAAAATTCAATATATTAAATTACGAACAGAGCTATAAAATGAAAAATAAATTATATATACCTAGTTCTGGAGACCTACGTATAACACCAGTAAAATTTTTATCGCTTTATCTCTACTAATAGCTAAGATAATTTTCAAAATTTTTGATCAGAGTGATAGAAAATTCAATATATTAAATTACGAACAGAGCTATAAAATGAAAAATAAATTATGTATACGTAGTTCTGGAGACCTACGTATCACACCAGTAAAATTTTTATCGCTTTATCTCTACTAATAGCTGAGATAACTTTCAAAATTTTTGATCAGAGTGATAGAAAATTCAATATATTAAATTACGAACAGAGCTATAAAATGAAAAATAAATTATGTATACCTAGTTCTGGAGACCTACGTATAACACCAGTAAAATTTTTATTGCTTTATCTCTACTAATAGCTGAGATAATTTTGAAAATTTTTGATCAGAGTGATAGAAAATTCAATATATTAAATTACGAACCGAGCTATAAAATAAAAAATAAATTATGTATACGTAGTTCTGGAAACCTTTGTATAACACCAGTAAAACTTTTATCGTTTTATCTCTACTAATAGCTGAGATAATTTTGAATATTTTTGATCAGAGTGATAGAAAATTCAATATATTAAATTACAAACAGAGCTATAAAATGAAAAATAAATTATGTATACGTAGTTCTGGAGACCTACGTATAACACCAGTAAAATTTTTATTGCTTTATCTCTACTAATAGCTGAGATAATTTTCAAAATTTTTGATCAGAGTGATAGAAAATTCAATATATTAAATTACGAACAGAGCTATAAAATGAAGAATAAATTATGTATACGTAGTTCTGCAGACCTACATATAACACCAGTAAAATTTTTATCGCTTTATCTCTACTAATAGCTGAGATAACTTTCAAAATTTTTGATCAGAGTGATAGAAAATTCAATATATTAAATTACGAACAGAGCTATAAAATGAAAAATAAATTATGCATACCTAGTTCTGGAGACCTACGTATAACACCAGTAAAATTTTTATCGCTTTATCTCTACTAATAGCTAAGATAATTTTCAAAATTTTTGATCAGAGTGATAGAAAATTCAATATATTAAATTACGAACAGAGCTATAAAATGAAAAATAAATTATGTATACGTAGTTCTGGAGACCTACGTATAACACCAGTAAAATTTTTATCGCTTTATCTCTACTAATAGCTGAGATAACTTTCAAAATTTTTGATCAGAGTGATAGAAAATTTAATATATTAAATTACGAACAGAGCTATAAAATGAAAAATAAATTATGTATACCTAGTTCTGGAGACCTACGTATAACACCAGTAAAATTTTTATTGCTTTATCTCTACTAATAGCTGAGATAATTTTGAAAACTTTGATCAGAGTGATAGAAAATTCAATATATTAAATTACGAACAGAGCTATAAAATAAAAAATAAATTATGTATACGTAGTTCTGGAGACCTACGTATAACACCAGTAAAATTTTTATCGTTTTATCTCTACTAATAGCTGAGATAATTTTCAAAATTTTTGATCAGAGTGATAGAAAATTAAATATATTAAATTACGAACAGAGCTATAAAATAAAAAATAAATTATGTATACGTAGTTCTGGAGACCTACGTATAACACCAGTAAAATTTTTATTGCTTTATCTCTACTAATAGCTGAGATAATTTTGAAAATTTTTGATCAGAGTGATAGAAAATTCAATATATTAAATTACGAACATAGCTATAAAATAAAAAATAAATTATGTATACGTAGTTCTGGAGACCTACGTATAACACCAGTAAAATTTTTATCGTGTTATCTCTACTAATAGCTGAGATAATTTTCAAAATTTTTGATCAGAGTGATAGAAAATTCAATATATTAAATTACGAACAGAGCTATAAAGTGAAAAATAAATTATGTATACGTAGTTCTGGAGACCTCCGTATAACACCAGTAAAATTTTTATCGCTTTATCTCTACTAATAGCTGAGATAACTTTCAAAATTTTTGATCAGAGTGATAGAAAATTCAATATATTAAATTACGAACAGAGCTATAAAATGAAAAATAAATTATGTATACGTAGTTCTGGAGACCTACGTGTAACACCAATAAAAATTTTATTGCTTTATCTCTACTAATAGCTGCGATAATTTTGAAAATTTTTGATCAGAGTGTTAGAAAATTCAATATATTAAATTACGAACAAAGCTATAAAATGAAAAATAAATTATGTATACGTAGTTCTGGAGACCTACTTATAACACCAATAAAATTTTTATTGCTTTATCTCTACTAATAGCTGAGATAATTTTGAAAATTTTTGATCAGAGTGATAGAAAATTCAATATATTAAATTGCGAACAGAGCTATAAAATGAATAATAAATTATGTATACGTAGTTCTCTAGACCTACATATAACACCAGTAAAATTTTTATCGCTTTATCTCTACTAATAGCTGAGATAATTTTCAAAATTTTTGATCAGAGTGATAGAAAATTCAATATATTAAATTACGAACAGAGCTATAAAATGAAAAATAAATTATGTATACGTAGTTCTGGAGACCTACGTATAACACCAGTAAAATTTTTATTGCTTTATCTCTACTAATAGCTGAGATAATTTTGAAAATTTTTGATCAGAGTGATAGAAAATTCAATATATTAAATTACGAACATAGCTATAAAATAAAAAATAAATTATGTATACGTAGTTCTGGAGACCTACGTATAACACCAGTAAAATTTTTATCGTGTTATCTCTACTAATAGCTGAGATAATTTTCAAAATTTTTGATCAGAGTGATAGAAAATTCAATATATTAAATTACGAACAGAGCTATAAAATGAAAAATAAATTATGTATACGTAGTTCTGGAGACCTACGTATAACACCAGTAAAATTTTTATTGCTTTATCTCTACTAATAGCTGAGATAATTTTCAAAATTTTTGATCAGAGTGATAGAAAATTCAATATATTAAATTACGAACAGAGCTATAAAATGAAAAATAAATTATGTATACGTAGTTCTTGAGACCTACGTATAACACCAGTAAAATTTTATTGCTTTATCTCTACTAATAGCTGAGATAATTTTCAAAATTTTTGATCAGAGTGATAGAAAATTCAATATATTAAATTACGAACAGAGCTATAAAATAAAAAATAAATTATGTATACGTAGTTCTGGAGACCTACGTATAACACCAGTAAAATTTTTATCGTGTTATCTCTACTAATAGCTGAGATAATTTTCAAAATTTTTGATCAGAGTGATAGAAAATTCAATATATTAAATTACGAACAGAGCTATAAAATGAAAAATAAATTATGTATACGTAGTTCTGGAGACCTACGTATAACACCAGTAAAATTTTTATTGCTTTATCTCTACTAATAGCTGAGATAATTTTCAAAATTTTTGATCAGAGTGATAGAAAATTCAATATATTAAATTACGAACAGAGCTATATAACAAAAAATAAATTATGTATACGTAGTTCTGGAGACCTACGTATAAACCAGTAAAATTTTTATCGCTTTATCTCTACTAATAGCTGAGATAACTTTCAAAATTTTTGATCAGAGTGATAGAAAATTCAATATATTAAATTACGAACAGAGCTATAAAATGAAAAATAAATTATGTACACCTAGTTCTGGAGACCTACGTATAACACCAGTAAAATTTCTATCGCTTTATCTCTACTAATAGCTAAGATAATTTTCAAAATTTTTGATCAGAGTGATAGAAAATTCAATATATTAAATTACGAACAGAGCTATAAAATGAAAAATAAATTATGTATACGTAGTTCTGGAGACCTACGTATAACACCAGTAAAATTTTTATCGCTTTATCTCTACTAATAGCTGAGATAACTTTCAAAATTTTTGATCAGAGTGATAGAAAATTCAATATATTAAATTACGAACAGAGCTATAAAATGAAAAATAAATTATGTATACCTAGTTCTGGAGACCTACGTATAACACCAGTAAAATTTTTATTGCTTTATCTCTACTAATAGCTGAGATAATTTTGAAAATTTTTGATCAGAGTGATAGAAAATTCAATATATTAAATTACGAACAGAGCTATAAAATAAAAAATAAATTATGTATACATAGTTCTGGAGACCTACGTATAACACCAGTAAAATATTTATTGCTTTATCTCTACTAATAGCTGAGATAATTTTGAAAATTTTTGATCAGAGTGATAGAAAATTCAATATATTAAATTACGAACAGAGCTATAAAATAAAAAATAAATTATGTATACGTAGTTCTGGAAACCTTCGTATAACACCAGTAAAATTTTTATCGTTTTATCTCTACTAATAGCTGAGATAATTTTGAAAATTTTTGATCAGAGTGATAGAAAATTCAATATATTAAATAACAAACAGAGCTATAAAATGAAAAATAAATTATGTATACGTAGTTCTTGAGACCTACGTAAAACACCAGTAAAATTTTATTGCTTTATCTCTACCAATAGCTGAGATAATTTTCAAAATTTTTGATCAGAGTGATAGAAAATTCAATATATTAAATTACGAACAGAGCTACAAAATGAAAAATAAATTATGTATACGTAGTTCTGGAGACCTACGTATAACACCAGTAAAATTTTTATCGCTTCATCTCTACTAATAGCTGAGATAACTTTCAAAATTTTTGATCAGAGTGATAGAAAATTCAATATATTAAATTACGAACAGAGCTATAAAATGAAAAATAAATTATGTATACCTAGTTCTGGAGACCTACGTATAACACCAGTAAAATTTTTATCGCTTTATCTCTACTAATAGCTAAGATAATTTTCAAAATTTTTGATCAGAGTGATAGAAAATTCAATATATTAAATTACGAACAGAGCTATAAAATGAAAAATAAATTATGTATACGTAGTTCTGGAGACCAACGTATAACACCAGTAAAATTTTTATCGCTTTATCTCTACTAATAGCTGAGATAACTTTCAAAATTTTTGATCAGAGTGATAGAAAATTCAATATATTAAATTACGAACAGAGCTATAAAATGAAAAATAAATTATGTATACCTAGTTCTGGAGACCTACGTATAACACCAGTAAAATTTTTATTGCTTTATCTCTACTAATAGCTGAGATAATTTTGAAAATTTTTGATCAGAGTGATAGAAAATTCAATATATTAAATTACGAACAGAGCTATAAAATAAAAAATAAATTATGTATACGTAGTTCTGGAGACCTACGTATAACACCAGTAAAATATTTATTGCTTTATCTCTACTAATAGCTGAGATAATTTTGAAAATTTTTGATCAGAGTGATAGAAAATTCAATATATTAAATTACGAACAGAGCTATAAAATAAAAAATAAATTATGTATACGTAGTTCTGGAAACCTTCGTATAACACCAGTAAAATTTTTATCGTTTTATCTCTACTAATAGCTGAGATAATTTTGAAAATTTTTGATCAGAGTGATAGAAAATTCAATATATTAAATTACAAACAGAGCTATAAAATGAAAAATAAATTATGTATACGTAGTTCTGGAGACCTACGTATAACACCAGTAAAATTTTTATTGCTTTATCTCTACTAATAGCTGAGATAATTTTCAAAATTTTTGATCAGAGTGATAGAAAATTCAATATATTAAATTACGAACAGAGCTATAAAATGAAAAATAAATTATGTATACGTAGTTCTGGAGACCTACGTATAACACCAGTAAAATTTTTATCGCTTTATCTCTACTAATAGCTGAGATAACTTTCAAAATTTTTGATCAGAGTGATAGAAAATTCAATATATTAAATTACGAACAGAGCTATAAAATGAAAAATAAATTATGTATACGTAGTTTTGGAGACCTACGTATAACACCAGTAAAATTTTTATTGCTTTATCTCTACTAATAGCTGAGATAATTTTCAAAATTTTTGATCAGAGTGATAGAAAATTCAATATATTAAATTACGAACAGAGCTATAAAATGAAAAATAAATTATGTATACGTAGTTCTGGAGACCTACGTGTAACACCAGTAAAATTTTTATCGCTTTATCTCTACTAATAGCTGAGATAACTTTCAAAATTTTTGATCAGAGTGATAGAAAATTCAATATATTAAATTACGAACAGAGCTATAAAATGAAAAATAAATTATGCATACCTAGTTCTGGAGACCTACGTATAACACCAGTAAAATTTTTATCGCTTTATCTCTACTAATAGCTAAGATAATTTTCAAAATTTTTGATCAGAGTGATAGAAAATTCAATATATTAAATTACGAACAGAGCTATAAAATGAAAAATAAATTATGTATACGTAGTTCTGGAGACCTACGTATAACACCAGTAAAATTTTTATCGCTTTATCTCTACTAATAGCTGAGATAACTTTCAAAATTTTTGATCAGAGTGATAGAAAATTTAATATATTAAATTACGAACAGAGCTATAAAATGAAAAATAAATTATGTATACCTAGTTCTGGAGACCTACGTATAACACCAGTAAAATTTTTATTGCTTTATCTCTACTAATAGCTGAGATAATTTTGAAAACTTTGATCAGAGTGATAGAAAATTCAATATATTAAATTACGAACAGAGCTATAAAATAAAAAATAAATTATGTATACGTAGTTCTGGAGACCTACGTATAACACCAGTAAAATTTTTATCGTTTTATCTCTACTAATAGCTGAGATAATTTTCAAAATTTTTGATCAGAGTGATAGAAAATTAAATATATTAAATTACGAACAGAGCTATAAAATAAAAAATAAATTATGTATACGTAGTTCTGGAGACCTACGTATAACACCAGTAAAATTTTTATTGCTTTATCTCTACTAATAGCTGAGATAATTTTGAAAATTTTTGATCAGAGTGATAGAAAATTCAATATATTAAATTACGAACATAGCTATAAAATAAAAAATAAATTATGTATACGTAGTTCTGGAGACCTACGTATAACACCAGTAAAATTTTTATCGTGTTATCTCTACTAATAGCTGAGATAATTTTCAAAATTTTTGATCAGAGTGATAGAAAATTCAATATATTAAATTACGAACAGAGCTATAAAATGAAAAATAAATTATGTATACGTAGTTTTGGAGACCTACGTATAACACCAGTAAAATTTTTATTGCTTTATCTCTACTAATAGCTGAGATAATTTTCAAAATTTTTGATCAGAGTGATAGAAAATTCAATATATTAAATTACGAACAGAGCTATAAAATAAAAAATAAATTATGTATACGTAGTTCTGGAGACCTACGTATAACACCAGTAAAATTTTTATCGTTTTATCTCTACTAATAGCTGAGATAATTTTCAAAATTTTTGATCAGAGTGATAGAAAATTAAATATATTAAATTACGAACAGAGCTATAAAATAAAAAATAAATTATGTATACGTAGTTCTGGAGACCTACGTATAACACCAGTAAAATTTTTATTGCTTTATCTCTACTAATAGCTGAGATAATTTTGAAAATTTTTGATCAGAGTGATAGAAAATTCAATATATTAAATTACGAACATAGCTATAAAATAAAAAATAAATTATGTATACGTAGTTCTGGAGACCTACGTATAACACCAGTAAAATTTTTATCGTGTTATCTCTACTAATAGCTGAGATAATTTTCAAAATTTTTGATCAGAGTGATAGAAAATTCAATATATTAAATTACGAACAGAGCTATAAAGTGAAAAATAAATTATGTATACGTAGTTCTGGAGACCTCCGTATAACACCAGTAAAATTTTTATTGCTTTATCTCTACTAATAGCTGAGATAATTTTGAAAATTTTTGATCAGAGTGATAGAAAATTCAATATATTAAATTACGAACATAGCTATAAAATAAAAAATAAATTATGTATACGTAGTTCTGGAGACCTACGTATAACACCAGTAAAATTTTTATCGTGTTATCTCTACTAATAGCTGAGATAATTTTGAAAATTTTTGATCAGAGTGTTAGAAAATTCAATATATTAAATTACGAACAAAGCTATAAAATGAAAAATAAATTATGTATACGTAGTTCTGGAGACCTACTTATAACACCAATAAAATTTTTATTGCTTTATCTCTACTAATAGCTGAGATAATTTTGAAAATTTTTGATCAGAGTGATAGAAAATTCAATATATTAAATTGCGAACAGAGCTATAAAATGAATAATAAATTATGTATACGTAGTTCTCTAGACCTACATATAACACCAGTAAAATTTTTATTGCTTTATCTCTACTAATAGCTGAGATAATTTTCAAAATTTTTGATCAGAGTGATAGAAAATTCAATATATTAAATTACGAACAGAGCTATAAAATGAAGAATAAATTATGTATACGTAGTTCTGCAGACCTACATATAACACCAGTAAAATTTTTATCGCTTTATCTCTACTAATAGCTGAGATAACTTTCAAAATTTTTGATCAGAGTGATAGAAAATTCAATATATTAAATTACGAACAGAGCTATAAAATGAAAAATAAATTATGTATACCTAGTTCTGGAGACCTACGTATAACACCAGTAAAATTTTTATTGCTTTATCTCTACTAATAGCTGAGATAATTTTGAAAATTTTTGATCAGAGTGATAGAAAATTCAATATATTAAATTACGAACAGAGCTATAAAATAAAAAATAAATTATGTATACATAGTTCTGGAGACCTACGTATAACACCAGTAAAATATTTATTGCTTTATCTCTACTAATAGCTGAGAAAATTTTGAAAATTTTTGATCAGAGTGATAGAAAATTCAATATATTAAATTACGAACAGAGCTATAAAATAAAAAATAAATTATGTATACGTAGTTCTGGAAACCTTCGTATAACACCAGTAAAATTTTTATCGTTTTATCTCTACTAATAGCTGAGATAATTTTGAAAATTTTTGATCAGAGTGATAGAAAATTCAATATATTAAATAACAAACAGAGCTATAAAATGAAAAATAAATTATGTATACGTAGTTCTTGAGACCTACGTAAAACACCAGTAAAATTTTATTGCTTTATCTCTACCAATAGCTGAGATAATTTTCAAAATTTTTGATCAGAGTGATAGAAAATTCAATATATTAAATTACGAACAGAGCTACAAAATGAAAAATAAATTATGTATACGTAGTTCTGGAGACCTACGTATAACACCAGTAAAATTTTTATCGCTTCATCTCTACTAATAGCTGAGATAACTTTCAAAATTTTTGATCAGAGTGATAGAAAATTCAATATATTAAATTACGAACAGAGCTATAAAATGAAAAATAAATTATGTATACCTAGTTCTGGAGACCTACGTATAACACCAGTAAAATTTTTATCGCTTTATCTCTACTAATAGCTAAGATAATTTTCAAAATTTTTGATCAGAGTGATAGAAAATTCAATATATTAAATTACGAACAGAGCTATAAAATGAAAAATAAATTATGTATACGTAGTTCTGGAGACCAACGTATAACACCAGTAAAATTTTTATCGCTTTATCTCTACTAATAGCTGAGATAACTTTCAAAATTTTTGATCAGAGTGATAGAAAATTCAATATATTAAATTACGAACAGAGCTATAAAATGAAAAATAAATTATGTATACCTAGTTCTGGAGACCTACGTATAACACCAGTAAAATTTTTATTGCTTTATCTCTACTAATAGCTGAGATAATTTTGAAAATTTTTGATCAGAGTGATAGAAAATTCAATATATTAAATTACGAACAGAGCTATAAAATAAAAAATAAATTATGTATACGTAGTTCTGGAGACCTACGTATAACACCAGTAAAATATTTATTGCTTTATCTCTACTAATAGCTGAGATAATTTTGAAAATTTTTGATCAGAGTGATAGAAAATTCAATATATTAAATTACGAACAGAGCTATAAAATAAAAAATAAATTATGTATACGTAGTTCTGGAAACCTTCGTATAACACCAGTAAAATTTTTATCGTTTTATCTCTACTAATAGCTGAGATAATTTTGAAAATTTTTGATCAGAGTGATAGAAAATTCAATATATTAAATTACAAACAGAGCTATAAAATGAAAAATAAATTATGTATACGTAGTTCTGGAGACCTACGTATAACACCAGTAAAATTTTTATTGCTTTATCTCTACTAATAGCTGAGATAATTTTCAAAATTTTTGATCAGAGTGATAGAAAATTCAATATATTAAATTACGAACAGAGCTATAAAATGAAAAATAAATTATGTATACGTAGTTCTGGAGACCTACGTATAACACCAGTAAAATTTTTATCGCTTTATCTCTACTAATAGCTGAGATAACTTTCAAAATTTTTGATCAGAGTGATAGAAAATTCAATATATTAAATTACGAACAGAGCTATAAAATGAAAAATAAATTATGTATACGTAGTTTTGGAGACCTACGTATAACACCAGTAAAATTTTTATTGCTTTATCTCTACTAATAGCTGAGATAATTTTCAAAATTTTTGATCAGAGTGATAGAAAATTCAATATATTAAATTACGAACAGAGCTATAAAATGAAAAATAAATTATGTATACGTAGTTCTGGAGACCTACGTGTAACACCAGTAAAATTTTTATCGCTTTATCTCTACTAATAGCTGAGATAACTTTCAAAATTTTTGATCAGAGTGATAGAAAATTCAATATATTAAATTACGAACAGAGCTATAAAATGAAAAATAAATTATGCATACCTAGTTCTGGAGACCTACGTATAACACCAGTAAAATTTTTATCGCTTTATCTCTACTAATAGCTAAGATAATTTTCAAAATTTTTGATCAGAGTGATAGAAAATTCAATATATTAAATTACGAACAGAGCTATAAAATGAAAAATAAATTATGTATACGTAGTTCTGGAGACCTACGTATAACACCAGTAAAATTTTTATCGCTTTATCTCTACTAATAGCTGAGATAACTTTCAAAATTTTTGATCAGAGTGATAGAAAATTTAATATATTAAATTACGAACAGAGCTATAAAATGAAAAATAAATTATGTATACCTAGTTCTGGAGACCTACGTATAACACCAGTAAAATTTTTATTGCTTTATCTCTACTAATAGCTGAGATAATTTTGAAAACTTTGATCAGAGTGATAGAAAATTCAATATATTAAATTACGAACAGAGCTATAAAATAAAAAATAAATTATGTATACGTAGTTCTGGAGACCTACGTATAACACCAGTAAAATTTTTATCGTTTTATCTCTACTAATAGCTGAGATAATTTTCAAAATTTTTGATCAGAGTGATAGAAAATTAAATATATTAAATTACGAACAGAGCTATAAAATAAAAAATAAATTATGTATACGTAGTTCTGGAGACCTACGTATAACACCAGTAAAATTTTTATTGCTTTATCTCTACTAATAGCTGAGATAATTTTGAAAATTTTTGATCAGAGTGATAGAAAATTCAATATATTAAATTACGAACATAGCTATAAAATAAAAAATAAATTATGTATACGTAGTTCTGGAGACCTACGTATAACACCAGTAAAATTTTTATCGTGTTATCTCTACTAATAGCTGAGATAATTTTCAAAATTTTTGATCAGAGTGATAGAAAATTCAATATATTAAATTACGAACAGAGCTATAAAATGAAAAATAAATTATGTATACGTAGTTTTGGAGACCTACGTATAACACCAGTAAAATTTTTATTGCTTTATCTCTACTAATAGCTGAGATAATTTTCAAAATTTTTGATCAGAGTGATAGAAAATTCAATATATTAAATTACGAACAGAGCTATAAAATAAAAAATAAATTATGTATACGTAGTTCTGGAGACCTACGTATAACACCAGTAAAATTTTTATCGTTTTATCTCTACTAATAGCTGAGATAATTTTCAAAATTTTTGATCAGAGTGATAGAAAATTAAATATATTAAATTACGAACAGAGCTATAAAATAAAAAATAAATTATGTATACGTAGTTCTGGAGACCTACGTATAACACCAGTAAAATTTTTATTGCTTTATCTCTACTAATAGCTGAGATAATTTTGAAAATTTTTGATCAGAGTGATAGAAAATTCAATATATTAAATTACGAACATAGCTATAAAATAAAAAATAAATTATGTATACGTAGTTCTGGAGACCTACGTATAACACCAGTAAAATTTTTATCGTGTTATCTCTACTAATAGCTGAGATAATTTTCAAAATTTTTGATCAGAGTGATAGAAAATTCAATATATTAAATTACGAACAGAGCTATAAAGTGAAAAATAAATTATGTATACGTAGTTCTGGAGACCTCCGTATAACACCAGTAAAATTTTTATTGCTTTATCTCTACTAATAGCTGAGATAATTTTGAAAATTTTTGATCAGAGTGATAGAAAATTCAATATATTAAATTACGAACATAGCTATAAAATAAAAAATAAATTATGTATACGTAGTTCTGGAGACCTACGTATAACACCAGTAAAATTTTTATCGTGTTATCTCTACTAATAGCTGAGATAATTTTGAAAATTTTTGATCAGAGTGTTAGAAAATTCAATATATTAAATTACGAACAAAGCTATAAAATGAAAAATAAATTATGTATACGTAGTTCTGGAGACCTACTTATAACACCAATAAAATTTTTATTGCTTTATCTCTACTAATAGCTGAGATAATTTTGAAAATTTTTGATCAGAGTGATAGAAAATTCAATATATTAAATTGCGAACAGAGCTATAAAATGAATAATAAATTATGTATACGTAGTTCTCTAGACCTACATATAACACCAGTAAAATTTTTATTGCTTTATCTCTACTAATAGCTGAGATAATTTTCAAAATTTTTGATCAGAGTGATAGAAAATTCAATATATTAAATTACGAACAGAGCTATAAAATGAAGAATAAATTATGTATACGTAGTTCTGCAGACCTACATATAACACCAGTAAAATTTTTATCGCTTTATCTCTACTAATAGCTGAGATAACTTTCAAAATTTTTGATCAGAGTGATAGAAAATTCAATATATTAAATTACGAACAGAGCTATAAAATGAAAAATAAATTATGCATACCTAGTTCTGGAGACCTACGTATAACACCAGTAAAATTTTTATCGCTTTATCTCTACTAATAGCTAAGATAATTTTCAAAATTTTTGATCAGAGTGATAGAAAATTCAATATATTAAATTACGAACAGAGCTATAAAATGAAAAATAAATTATGTATACGTAGTTCTGGAGACCTACGTATAACACCAGTAAAATTTTTATCGCTTTATCTCTACTAATAGCTGAGATAACTTTCAAAATTTTTGATCAGAGTGATAGAAAATTTAATATATTAAATTACGAACAGAGCTATAAAATGAAAAATAAATTATGTATACCTACTTCTGGAGACCTACGTATAACACCAGTAAAATTTTTATTGCTTTATCTCTACTAATAGCTGAGATAATTTTGAAAACTTTGATCAGAGTGATAGAAAATTCAATATATTAAATTACGAACAGAGCTATAAAATAAAAAATAAATTATGTATACGTAGTTCTGGAGACCTACGTATAACACCAGTAAAATTTTTATCGTTTTATCTCTACTAATAGCTGAGATAATTTTCAAAATTTTTGATCAGAGTGATAGAAAATTAAATATATTAAATTACGAACAGAGCTATAAAATAAAAAATAAATTATGTATACGTAGTTCTGGAGACCTACGTATAACACCAGTAAAATTTTTATTGCTTTATCTCTACTAATAGCTGAGATAATTTTGAAAATTTTTGATCAGAGTGATAGAAAATTCAATATATTAAATTACGAACATAGCTATAAAATAAAAAATAAATTATGTATACGTAGTTCTGGAGACCTACGTATAACACCAGTAAAATTTTTATCGTGTTATCTCTACTAATAGCTGAGATAATTTTCAAAATTTTTGATCAGAGTGATAGAAAATTCAATATATTAAATTACGAACAGAGCTATAAAGTGAAAAATAAATTATGTATACGTAGTTCTGGAGACCTCCGTATAACACCAGTAAAATTTTTATCGCTTTATCTCTACTAATAGCTGAGATAACTTTCAAAATTTTTGATCAGAGTGATAGAAAATTCAATATATTAAATTACGAACAGAGCTATAAAATGAAAAATAAATTATGTATACGTAGTTCTGGAGACCTACGTGTAACACCAATAAAAATTTTATTGCTTTATCTCTACTAATAGCTGCGATAATTTTGAAAATTTTTGATCAGAGTGTTAGAAAATTCAATATATTAAATTACGAACAAAGCTATAAAATGAAAAATAAATTATGTATACGTAGTTCTGGAGACCTACTTATAACACCAATAAAATTTTTATTGCTTTATCTCTACTAATAGCTGAGATAATTTTGAAAATTTTTGATCAGAGTGATAGAAAATTCAATATATTAAATTGCGAACAGAGCTATAAAATGAATAATAAATTATGTATACGTAGTTCTCTAGACCTACATATAACACCAGTAAAATTTTTATCGCTTTATCTCTACTAATAGCTGAGATAATTTTCAAAATTTTTGATCAGAGTGATAGAAAATTCAATATATTAAATTACGAACAGAGCTATAAAATGAAAAATAAATTATGTATACGTAGTTCTGGAGACCTACGTATAACACCAGTAAAATTTTTATTGCTTTATCTCTACTAATAGCTGAGATAATTTTGAAAATTTTTGATCAGAGTGATAGAAAATTCAATATATTAAATTACGAACATAGCTATAAAATAAAAAATAAATTATGTATACGTAGTTCTGGAGACCTACGTATAACACCAGTAAAATTTTTATCGTGTTATCTCTACTAATAGCTGAGATAATTTTCAAAATTTTTGATCAAAGTGATAGAAAATTCAATATATTAAATTACGAACAGAGCTATAAAATGAAAAATAAATTATGTATACGTAGTTCTGGAGACCTACGTATAACACCAGTAAAATTTTTATTGCTTTATCTCTACTAATAGCTGAGATAATTTTCAAAATTTTTGATCAGAGTGATAGAAAATTCAATATATTAAATTACGAACAGAGCTATAAAATGAAAAATAAATTATGTATACGTAGTTCTTGAGACCTACGTATAACACCAGTAAAATTTTATTGCTTTATCTCTACTAATAGCTGAGATAATTTTCAAAATTTTTGATCAGAGTGATAGAAAATTCAATATATTAAATTACGAACAGAGCTATAAAATAAAAAATAAATTATGTATACGTAGTTCTGGAGACCTACGTATAACACCAGTAAAATTTTTATCGTGTTATCTCTACTAATAGCTGAGATAATTTTCAAAATTTTTGATCAGAGTGATAGAAAATTCAATATATTAAATTACGAACAGAGCTATAAAATGAAAAATAAATTATGTATACGTAGTTCTGGAGACCTACGTATAACACCAGTAAAATTTTTATTGCTTTATCTCTACTAATAGCTGAGATAATTTTCAAAATTTTTGATCAGAGTGATAGAAAATTCAATATATTAAATTACGAACAGAGCTATATAACAAAAAATAAATTATGTATACGTAGTTCTGGAGACCTACGTATAAACCAGTAAAATTTTTATCGCTTTATCTCTACTAATAGCTGAGATAACTTTCAAAATTTTTGATCAGAGTGATAGAAAATTCAATATATTAAATTACGAACAGAGCTATAAAATGAAAAATAAATTATGTACACCTAGTTCTGGAGACCTACGTATAACACCAGTAAAATTTCTATCGCTTTATCTCTACTAATAGCTAAGATAATTTTCAAAATTTTTGATCAGAGTGATAGAAAATTCAATATATTAAATTACGAACAGAGCTATAAAATGAAAAATAAATTATGTATACGTAGTTCTGGAGACCTACGTATAACACCAGTAAAATTTTTATCGCTTTATCTCTACTAATAGCTGAGATAACTTTCAAAATTTTTGATCAGAGTGATAGAAAATTCAATATATTAAATTACGAACAGAGCTATAAAATGAAAAATAAATTATGTATACCTAGTTCTGGAGACCTACGTATAACACCAGTAAAATTTTTATTGCTTTATCTCTACTAATAGCTGAGATAATTTTGAAAATTTTTGATCAGAGTGATAGAAAATTCAATATATTAAATTACGAACAGAGCTATAAAATAAAAAATAAATTATGTATACATAGTTCTGGAGACCTACGTATAACACCAGTAAAATATTTATTGCTTTATCTCTACTAATAGCTGAGATAATTTTGAAAATTTTTGATCAGAGTGATAGAAAATTCAATATATTAAATTACGAACAGAGCTATAAAATAAAAAATAAATTATGTATACGTAGTTCTGGAAACCTTCGTATAACACCAGTAAAATTTTTATCGTTTTATCTCTACTAATAGCTGAGATAATTTTGAAAATTTTTGATCAGAGTGATAGAAAATTCAATATATTAAATAACAAACAGAGCTATAAAATGAAAAATAAATTATGTATACGTAGTTCTTGAGACCTACGTAAAACACCAGTAAAATTTTATTGCTTTATCTCTACCAATAGCTGAGATAATTTTCAAAATTTTTGATCAGAGTGATAGAAAATTCAATATATTAAATTACGAACAGAGCTACAAAATGAAAAATAAATTATGTATACGTAGTTCTGGAGACCTACGTATAACACCAGTAAAATTTTTATCGCTTCATCTCTACTAATAGCTGAGATAACTTTCAAAATTTTTGATCAGAGTGATAGAAAATTCAATATATTAAATTACGAACTGAGCTATAAAATGAAAAATAAATTATGTATACCTAGTTCTGGAGACCTACGTATAACACCAGTAAAATTTTTATCGCTTTATCTCTACTAATAGCTAAGATAATTTTCAAAATTTTTGATCAGAGTGATAGAAAATTCAATATATTAAATTACGAACAGAGCTATAAAATGAAAAATAAATTATGTATACGTAGTTCTGGAGACCAACGTATAACACCAGTAAAATTTTTATCGCTTTATCTCTACTAATAGCTGAGATAACTTTCAAAATTTTTGATCAGAGTGATAGAAAATTCAATATATTAAATTACGAACAGAGCTATAAAATGAAAAATAAATTATGTATACCTAGTTCTGGAGACCTACGTATAACACCAGTAAAATTTTTATTGCTTTATCTCTACTAATAGCTGAGATAATTTTGAAAATTTTTGATCAGAGTGATAGAAAATTCAATATATTAAATTACGAACAGAGCTATAAAATAAAAAATAAATTATGTATACGTAGTTCTGGAGACCTACGTATAACACCAGTAAAATATTTATTGCTTTATCTCTACTAATAGCTGAGATAATTTTGAAAATTTTTGATCAGAGTGATAGAAAATTCAATATATTAAATTACGAACAGAGCTATAAAATAAAAAATAAATTATGTATACGTAGTTCTGGAAACCTTCGTATAACACCAGTAAAATTTTTATCGTTTTATCTCTACTAATAGCTGAGATAATTTTGAAAATTTTTGATCAGAGTGATAGAAAATTCAATATATTAAATTACAAACAGAGCTATAAAATGAAAAATAAATTATGTATACGTAGTTCTGGAGACCTACGTATAACACCAGTAAAATTTTTATTGCTTTATCTCTACTAATAGCTGAGATAATTTTCAAAATTTTTGATCAGAGTGATAGAAAATTCAATATATTAAATTACGAACAGAGCTATAAAATGAAAAATAAATTATGTATACGTAGTTCTGGAGACCTACGTATAACACCAGTAAAATTTTTATCGCTTTATCTCTACTAATAGCTGAGATAACTTTCAAAATTTTTGATCAGAGTGATAGAAAATTCAATATATTAAATTACGAACAGAGCTATAAAATGAAAAATAAATTATGTATACGTAGTTTTGGAGACCTACGTATAACACCAGTAAAATTTTTATTGCTTTATCTCTACTAATAGCTGAGATAATTTTCAAAATTTTTGATCAGAGTGATAGAAAATTCAATATATTAAATTACGAACAGAGCTATAAAATGAAAAATAAATTATGTATACGTAGTTCTGGAGACCTACGTGTAACACCAGTAAAATTTTTATCGCTTTATCTCTACTAATAGCTGAGATAACTTTCAAAATTTTTGATCAGAGTGATAGAAAATTCAATATATTAAATTACGAACAGAGCTATAAAATGAAAAATAAATTATGTATACCTAGTTCTGGAGACCTACGTATAACACCAGTAAAATTTTTATCGCTTTATCTCTACTAATAGCTAAGATAATTTTCAAAATTTTTGATCAGAGTGATAGAAAATTCAATATATTAAATTACGAACAGAGCTATAAAATGAAAAATAAATTATGTATACGTAGTTCTGGAGACCTACGTATAACACCAGTAAAATTTTTATCGCTTTATCTCTACTAATAGCTGAGATAACTTTCAAAATTTTTGATCAGAGTGATAGAAAATTCAATATATTAAATTACGAACAGAGCTATAAAATGAAAAATAAATTATGTATACCTAGTTCTGGAAACCTACGTATAACACCAGTAAAATTTTTATTGCTTTATCTCTACTAATAGCTGAGATAATTTTGAAAATTTTTTATCAGAGTGATAGAAAATTCAATATATTAAATTACGAACAGAGCTATAAAATAAAAAATAAATTATTTATACGTAGTTCTGGAGACCTACGTATAACACCAGTAAAATATTTATTGCTTTATCTCTACTAATAGCTGTGATAATTTTGAAAATTTTTGATCAGAGTGATAGAAAATTCAATATATTAAATTACGAACAGAGTTATAAAATAAAAAATAAATTATGTATACGTAGTTCTGGAAACCTTCGTATAACACCAGTAAAATTTTTATCGTTTTATCTCTACTAATAGCTGAGATAATTTTGAAAATTTTTGATCAGAGTGATAGAAAATGCAATATATTAAATTACAAACAGAGCTATAAAATGAAAAATAAATTATGTATACGTAGTTCTTGAGACCTACGTATAACACCAGTAAAATTTTATTGCTTTATCTCTACTAATAGCTGAGATAATTTTCAAAATTTTTGATCAGAGTGATAGAAAATTCAATATATTAAATTACGAACAGAGCTATAAAATAAAAAATAAATTATGTATACGTAGTTCTGGAGACCTACGTATAACACCAGTAAAATTTTTATCGTGTTATCTCTACTAATAGCTGAGATAATTTTCAAAATTTTTGATCAGAGTGATAGAAAATTCAATATATTAAATTACGAACAGAGCTATAAAATGAAAAATAAATTATGTATACGTAGTTCTGGAGACCTACGTATAACACCAGTAAAATTTTTATTGCTTTATCTCTACTAATAGCTGAGATAATTTTCAAAATTTTTGATCAGAGTGATAGAAAATTCAATATATTAAATTACGAACAGAGCTATAAAATGAAAAATAAATTATGTATACGTAGTTCTGGAGACCTACGTGTAACACCAGTAAAATTTTTATCGCTTTATCTCTACTAATAGCTGAGATAACTTTCAAAATTTTTGATCAGAGTGATAGAAAATTCAATATATTAAATTACGAACAGAGCTATAAAATGAAAAATAAATTATGTATACCTAGTTCTGGAGACCTACGTATAACACCAGTAAAATTTTTATCGCTTTATCTCTACTAATAGCTAAGATAATTTTCAAAATTTTTGATCAGAGTGATAGAAAATTCAATATATTAAATTACGAACAGAGCTATAAAATGAAAAATAAATTATGTATACGTAGTTCTGGAGACCAACGTATAACACCAGTAAAATTTTTATCGCTTTATCTCTACTAATAGCTGAGATAACTTTCAAAATTTTTGATCAGAGTGATAGAAAATTCAATATATTAAATTACGAACAGAGCTATAAAATGAAAAATAAATTATGTATACCTAGTTCTGGAGACCTACGTATAACACCAGTAAAATTTTTATTGCTTTATCTCTACTAATAGCTGAGATAATTTTGAAAATTTTTGATCAGAGTGATAGAAAATTCAATATATTAAATTACGAACAGAGCTATAAAATAAAAAATAAATTATGTATACGTAGTTCTGGAGACCTACGTATAACACCAGTAAAATATTTATTGCTTTATCTCTACTAATAGCTGAGATAATTTTGAAAATTTTTGATCAGAGTGATAGAAAATTCAATATATTAAATTACGAACAGAGCTATAAAATAAAAAATAAATTATGTATACGTAGTTCTGGAAACCTTCGTATAACACCAGTAAAATTTTTATCGTTTTATCTCTACTAATAGCTGAGATAATTTTGAAAATTTTTGATCAGAGTGATAGAAAATTCAATATATTAAATTACAAACAGAGCTATAAAATGAAAAATAAATTATGTATACGTAGTTCTGGAGACCTACGTATAACACCAGTAAAATTTTTATTGCTTTATCTCTACTAATAGCTGAGATAATTTTCAAAATTTTTGATCAGAGTGATAGAAAATTCAATATATTAAATTACGAACAGAGCTATAAAATGAAAAATAAATTATGTATACGTAGTTCTGGAGACCTACGTATAACACCAGTAAAATTTTTATCGCTTTATCTCTACTAATAGCTGAGATAACTTTCAAAATTTTTGATCAGAGTGATAGAAAATTCAATATATTAAATTACGAACAGAGCTATAAAATGAAAAATAAATTATGTATACGTAGTTTTGGAGACCTACGTATAACACCAGTAAAATTTTTATTGCTTTATCTCTACTAATAGCTGAGATAATTTTCAAAATTTTTGATCAGAGTGATAGAAAATTCAATATATTAAATTACGAACAGAGCTATAAAATGAAAAATAAATTATGTATACGTAGTTCTGGAGACCTACGTGTAACACCAGTAAAATTTTTATCGCTTTATCTCTACTAATAGCTGAGATAACTTTCAAAATTTTTGATCAGAGTGATAGAAAATTCAATATATTAAATTACGAACAGAGCTATAAAATGAAAAATAAATTATGTATACCTAGTTCTGGAGACCTACGTATAACACCAGTAAAATTTTTATCGCTTTATCTCTACTAATAGCTAAGATAATTTTCAAAATTTTTGATCAGAGTGATAGAAAATTCAATATATTAAATTACGAACAGAGCTATAAAATGAAAAATAAATTATGTATACGTAGTTCTGGAGACCTACGTATAACACCAGTAAAATTTTTATCGCTTTATCTCTACTAATAGCTGAGATAACTTTCAAAATTTTTGATCAGAGTGATAGAAAATTCAATATATTAAATTACGAACAGAGCTATAAAATGAAAAATAAATTATGTATACCTAGTTCTGGAAACCTACGTATAACACCAGTAAAATTTTTATTGCTTTATCTCTACTAATAGCTGAGATAATTTTGAAAATTTTTTATCAGAGTGATAGAAAATTCAATATATTAAATTACGAACAGAGCTATAAAATAAAAAATAAATTATTTATACGTAGTTCTGGAGACCTACGTATAACACCAGTAAAATATTTATTGCTTTATCTCTACTAATAGCTGTGATAATTTTGAAAATTTTTGATCAGAGTGATAGAAAATTCAATATATTAAATTACGAACAGAGTTATAAAATAAAAAATAAATTATGTATACGTAGTTCTGGAAACCTTCGTATAACACCAGTAAAATTTTTATCGTTTTATCTCTACTAATAGCTGAGATAATTTTGAAAATTTTTGATCAGAGTGATAGAAAATGCAATATATTAAATTACAAACAGAGCTATAAAATGAAAAATAAATTATGTATACGTAGTTCTTGAGACCTACGTATAACACCAGTAAAATTTTATTGCTTTATCTCTACTAATAGCTGAGATAATTTTCAAAATTTTTGATCAGAGTGATAGAAAATTCAATATATTAAATTACGAACAGAGCTATAAAATAAAAAATAAATTATGTATACGTAGTTCTGGAGACCTACGTATAACACCAGTAAAATTTTTATCGTGTTATCTCTACTAATAGCTGAGATAATTTTCAAAATTTTTGATCAGAGTGATAGAAAATTCAATATATTAAATTACGAACAGAGCTATAAAATGAAAAATAAATTATGTATACGTAGTTCTGGAGACCTACGTATAACACCAGTAAAATTTTTATTGCTTTATCTCTACTAATAGCTGAGATAATTTTCAAAATTTTTGATTAGAGTGATAGAAAATTCAATATATTAAATTACGAACAGAGCTATAAAATGAAAAATAAATTATGTATACGTAGTTCTGGAGACCTACGTGTAACACCAGTAAAATTTTTATCGCTTTATCTCTACTAATAGCTGAGATAACTTTCAAAATTTTTGATCAGAGTGATAGAAAATTCAATATATTAAATTACGAACAGAGCTATAAAATGAAAAATAAATTATGTATACCTAGTTCTGGAGACCTACGTATAACACCAGTAAAATTTTTATCGCTTTATCTCTAATAATAGCTAAGATAATTTTCAAAATTTTTGATCAGAGTGATAGAAAATTCAATATATTAAATTACGAACAGAGCTATAAAATGAAAAATAAATTATGTATACGTAGTTCTGGAGACCTACGTGTAACACCAGTAAAATTTTTATCGCTTTATCTCTACTAATAGCTGAGATAACTTTCAAAATTTTTGATCAGAGTGATAGAAAATTCAATATATTAAATTACGAACAGAGCTATAAAATAAAAAATAAATTATGTATACCTAGTTCTGGAGACCTACGTATAACACCAGTAAAATTTTTATCGCTTTATCTCTACTAATAGCTAAGATAATTTTCAAATTTTTTGATCAGAGTGATAGAAAATTCAATATATTAAATTACGAACAGAGCTATAAAATGAAAAATAAATTATGTATACGTAGTTCTGGAGACCTACGTATAACACCAGTAAAATTTTTATCGCTTTATCTCTACTAATAGCTGAGATAACTTTCAAAATTTTTGATCAGAGTGATAGAAAATTCAATATATTAAATTACGAACAGAGCTATAAAATGAAAAATAAATTATGTATACGTAGTTCTGGAGACCTACGTATAACACCAGTAAAATTTTTATCGCTTTATCTCTACTAATAGCTGAGATAACTTTCAAAATTTTTGATCAGAGTGATAGAAAATTCAATATATTAAATTACGAACAGAGCTATAAAATGAAAAATAAATTATGTATACCTAGTTCTGGAGACCTACGTATAACACCAGTAAAATTTTTATCGCTTTATCTCTACTAATAGCTAAGATAATTTTCAAATTTTTTGATCAGAGTGATAGAAAATTCAATATATTAAATTACGAACAGAGCTATAAAATGAAAAATAAATTATGTATACGTAGTTCTGGAGACCTACGTATAACACCAGTAAAATTTTTATCGCTTTATCTCTACTAATAGCTGAGATAACTTTCAAAATTTTTGATCAGAGTGATAGAAAATTCAATATATTAAATTACGAACAGAGCTATAAAATGAAAAATAAATTATGTATACCTAGTTCTGGAGACCTACGTATAACACCAGTAAAATTTTTATCGCTTTATCTCTACTAATAGCTGAGATAACTTTCAAAATTTTTGATCAGAGTGATAGAAAATTCAATATATTAAATTACGAACAGAGCTATAAAATGAAAAATAAATTATGTATACCTAGTTCTGGAGACCTACGTATAACACCAGTAAAATTTTTATCGCTTTATCTCTACTAATAGCTAAGATAATTTTCAAATTTTTTGATCAGAGTGATAGAAAATTCAATATATTAAATTACGAACAGAGCTATAAAATGAAAAATAAATTATGTATACGTAGTTCTGGAGACCTACGTATAACACCAGTAAAATTTTTATCGCTTTATCTCTACTAATAGCTGAGATAACTTTCAAAATTTTTGATCAGAGTGATAGAAAATTCAATATATTAAATTACGAACAGAGCTATAAAATGAAAAATAAATTATGTATACCTAGTTCTGGAGACCTACGTATAACACCAGTAAAATTTTTATTGCTTTATCTCTACTAATAGCTGAGATAATTTTGAAAATTTTTGATCAGAGTGATAGAAAATTCAATATATTAAATTACGAACAGAGCTATAAAATAAAAAATAAATTATGTATACGTAGTTCTGGAGACCTACGTATAACACCAGTAAAATATTTATTGCTTTATCTCTACTAATAGCTGAGATAATTTTGAAAATTTTTGATCAGAGTGATAGAAAATTCAATATATTAAATTACGAACAGAGCTATAAAATAAAAAATAAATTATGTATACGTAGTTCTGGAAACCTTCGTATAACACCAGTAAAATTTTTATCGTTTTATCTCTACTAATAGCTGAGATAATTTTGAAAATTTTTGATCAGAGTGATAGAAAATTCAATATATTAAATTACAAACAGAGCTATAAAATGAAAAATAAATTATGTATACGTAGTTCTGGAGACCTACGTATAACACCAGTAAAATTTTTATTGCTTTATCTCTACTAATAGCTGAGATAATTTTCAAAATTTTTGATCAGAGTGATAGAAAATTCAATATATTAAATTACGAACAGAGCTATAAAATGAAAAATAAATTATGTATACGTAGTTCTGGAGACCTACGTATAACACCAGTAAAATTTTTATCGCTTTATCTCTACTAATAGCTGAGATAACTTTCAAAATTTTTGATCAGAGTGATAGAAAATTCAATATATTAAATTACGAACAGAGCTATAAAATAAAAAATAAATTATGTATACGTAGTTCTGGAGACCTACGTATAACACCAGTAAAATTTTTATTGCTTTATCTCTACTAATAGCTGAGATAATTTTCAAAATTTTTGATCAGAGTGATAGAAAATTCAATATATTAAATTACGAACAGAGCTATAAAATGAAAAATAAATTATGTATACGTAGTTCTGGAGACCTACGTATAACACCAGTAAAATTTTTATCGCTTTATCTCTACTAATAGCTGAGATAACTTTCAAAATTTTTGATCAGAGTGATAGAAAATTCAATATATTAAATTACGAACAGAGCTATAAAATGAAAAATTAATTATGTATACCTAGTTCTGGAGACCTACGTATAACACCAGTAAAATTTTATTGCTTTATCTCTACCAATAGCTGAGATAATTTTCAAAATTTTTGATCAGAGTGATAGAAAATTCAATATATTAAATTACGAACAGAGCTATAAAATGAAAAATAAATTATGTATACGTAGTTCTGGAGACCTACGTATAACACCAGTAAAATTTTTATCGCTTTATCTCTACTAATAGCTGAGATAATTTTGAAAATTTTTGATCAGAGTGATAGAAAATTCAATATATTAAATTACGAACAGAGCTATAAAATGAAAAATAAATTATGTATACGTAGTTCTGGAAACCTTCGTATAACACCAGTAAAATTTTTATCGTTTTATCTCTACTAATAGCTGAGATAATTTTGAAAATTTTTGATCAGAGTGATAGAAAATTCAATATATTAAATTACAAACAGAGCTATAAAATGAAAAATAAATTATGTATACGTAGTTGTTGAGACCTACGTATAACACCAGTAAAATTTTATTGCTTTATCTCTACCAATAGCTGAGATAATTTTCAAAATTTTTGATCAGAGTGATAGAAAATTCAATATATTAAATTACGAACAGAGCTATAAAATGAAAAATAAATTATGTATACGTAGTTCTGGAGACCTACGTATAACACCAGTAAAATTTTTATCGCTTTATCTCTACTAATAGCTGAGATAACTTTCAAAATTTTTGATCAGAGTGATAGAAAATTCAATATATTAAATTACGAACAGAGCTATAAAATAAAAAATAAATTATGTATACCTAGTTCTGGAGACCTACGTATAACACCAGTAAAATTTTTATCGCTTTATCTCTACTAATAGCTAAGATAATTTTCAAATTTTTTGATCAGAGTGATAGAAAATTCAATATATTAAATTACGAACAGAGCTATAAAATGAAAAATAAATTATGTATACGTAGTTCTGGAGACCTACGTATAAAACCAGTAAAATTTTTATCGCTTTATCTCTACTAATAGCTGAGATAACTTTCAAAATTTTTGATCAGAGTGATAGAAAATTCAATATATTAAATTACGAACAGAGCTATAAAATGAAAAATAAATTATGTATACCTAGTTCTGGAGACCTACGTATAACACCAGTAAAATTTTTATTGCTTTATCTCTACTAATAGCTGAGATAATTTTGAAAATTTTTGATCAGAGTGATAGAAAATTCAATATATTAAATTACGAACAGAGCTATAAAATAAAAAATAAATTATGTATACGTAGTTCTGGTGACCTACGTATAACACCAGTAAAATATTTATTGCTTTATCTCTACTAATAGCTGAGATAATTTTGAAAATTTTTGATCAGAGTGATAGAAAATTCAATATATTAAATTACGAACAGAGCTATAAAATAAAAAATAAATTATGTATACGTAGTTCTGGAAACCTTCGTATAACACCAGTAAAATTTTTATCGTTTTATCTCTACTAATAGCTGAGATAATTTTGAAAATTTTTGATCAGAGTGATAGAAAATTCAATATATTAAATTACGAACAGAGCTATAAAATGAAAAATAAATTATGTATACGTAGTTCTGGAGACCTACGTATAACACCAGTAAAATTTTTATTGCTTTATCTCTACTAATAGCTGAGATAATTTTCAAAATTTTTGATCAGAGTGATAGAAAATTCAATATATTAAATTACGAACAGAGCTATAAAATGAAAAATAAATTATGTATACGTAGTTCTGGAGACCTACGTATAACACCAGTAAAATTTTTATCGCTTTATCTCTACTAATAGCTGAGATAACTTTCAAAATTTTTGATCAGAGTGATAGAAAATTCAATATATTAAATTACGAACAGAGCAATAAAATGAAAAATAAATTACGTATACGTAGTTCTGGAGACCTACGTATAACACCAGTAAAATTTTTATTGCTTTATCTCTACTAATAGCTGAGATAATTTTCAAAATTTTTGATCAGAGTGATAGAAAATTCAATATATTAAATTACGAACAGAGCTATAAAATGAAAAATAAATTATGTATACGTAGTTCTGGAGACCTACGTATAACACCAGTAAAATTTTTATCGCTTTATCTCTACTAATAGCTGAGATAACTTTCAAAATTTTTGATCAGAGTGATAGAAAATTCAATATATTAAATTACGAACAGAGCTATAAAATGAAAAATAAATTATGTATACGTAGTTCTGGAGACCTACGTATAACACCAGTAAAATTTTTATCGTGTTATCTCTACTAATAGCTGAGATAATTTTCAAAATTTTTGATCAGAGTGATAGAAAATTCAATATATTAAATTACGAACAGAGCTATAAAATGAAAAATAAATTATGTATACGTAGTTCTGGAGACCTACGTATAACACCAGTAAAATTTTTACTACTAATAGCTGAGATAATTTTCAAAATTTTTGATCAGAGTGATAGAAAATTCAATATATTAAATTACAAACAGAGCTATAAAATCAAAAATAAATTATGTATACGTAGTTCTGGAGACCTACGTATAACACCAGTAAAATTTTTATCGCTTTATCTCTACTAATAGCTGAGATAACTTTCAAAATTTTTGATCAGAGTGATAGAAAATTCAATATATTAAATTACGAACAGAGCTATAAAATGAAAAATAAATTATGTATACCTAGTTCTGGAAACCTACGTATAACACCAGTAAAATTTTTATCGCTTTATCTCTACTAATAGCTAAGATAATTTTCAAAATTTTTGATCAGAGTGATAGAAAATTCAATATATTAAATTACGAACAGAGCTATAAAATGAAAAATAAATTATGTATACCTAGTTCTGGAGACCTACGTATAACACCAGTAAAATTTTTATTGCTTTATCTCTACTAATAGCTGAGATAATTTTGAAAATTTTTGTTCAGAGTGATAGAAAATTCAATATATTAAATTACGAACAGAGCTATAAAATAAAAAATAAATTATGTATACGTAGTTCTGGAGACCTACGTATAACACCAGTAAAATTTTTATCGCTTTATCTCTACTAATAGCTGAGATAACTTTCAAAATTTTTGATCAGAGTGATAGAAAATTCAATATATTAAATTACGAACAGAGCTATAAAATGAAAAATAAGTTATGTATACCTAGTTCTGGAGACCTACGTATAACACCAGTAAAATTTTTATCGCTTTATCTCTACTAATAGCTGAGATAATTTTGAAAATTTTTGATCAGAGTGATAGAAAATTCAATATATTAAATTACGAACAGAGCTATAGAATAAAAAATAAATTATGTATACGTAGTTCTGGAGACCTACGTATAACACCAGTAAAATTTTTATCGCTTTATCTCTACTAATAGCTGAGATAACTTTCAAAATTTTTGATCAGAGTGATAGAAAATTCAATATATTAAATTACGAACAGTGCTATAAAATGAAAAATAAATTATGTATACCTAGTTCTGGAGACCTACGTATAACACCAGTAAAATTTTTATCGCTTTATCTCTACTAATAGCTAAGATAATTTTCAAAATTTTTGATCAGAGTGATAGAAAATTCAATATATTAAATTACGAACAGAGCTATAAAATGAAAAATAAATTATGTATACCTAGTTCTGGAGACCTACGTATAACACCAGTAAAATTTTTATTGCTTTATCTCTACTAATAGCTGAGATAATTTTGAAAATTTTTGATCAGAGTGATAGAAAATTCAATATATTAAATTACGAACAGAGCTATAAAATAAAAAATAAATTATGTATACGTAGTTCTGGAGACCTACGTATAACACCAGTAAAATATTTATTGCTTTATCTCTACTAATAGCTGAGATAATTTTGAAAATTTTTGATCAGAGTGATAGAAAATTCAATATATTAAATTACGAACAGAGCTATAAAATAAAAAATAAATTATGTATACCTAGTTCTGGAAACCTTCGTATAACACCAGTAAAATTTTTATCGTTTTATCTCTACTAATAGCTGAGATAATTTTGAAAATTTTTGATCAGAGTGATAGAAAATTCAATATATTAAATTACAAACAGAGCTATAAAATGAAAAATAAATTATGTATACGTAGTTCTGGAGACCTACGTATAACACCAGTAAAATTTTTATTGCTTTATCTCTACTAATAGCTGAGATAATTTTCAAAATTTTTGATCAGAGTGATAGAAAATTCAATATATTAAATTACGAACAGAGCTATAAAATGAAAAATAAATTATGTATACGTAGTTCTGGAGACCTACGTATAACACCAGTAAAATTTTTATCGCTTTATCTCTACTAATAGCTGAGATAACTTTCAAAATTTTTGATCAGAGTGATAGAAAATTCAATATATTAAATTACGAACAGAGCTATAAAATGAAAAATAAATTATGTATACCTAGTTCTGGAAACCTACGTATAACACCAGTAAAATTTTTATCGCTTTATCTCTACTAATAGCTAAGATAATTTTCAAAATTTTTGATCAGAGTGATAGAAAATTCAATATATTAAATTACGAACAGAGCTATAAAATGAAAAATAAATTATGTATACCTAGTTCTGGAGACCTACGTATAACACCAGTAAAATTTTTATTGCTTTATCTCTACTAATAGCTGAGATAATTTTGAAAATTTTTGTTCAGAGTGATAGAAAATTCAATATATTAAATTACGAACAGAGCTATAAAATAAAAAATAAATTATGTATACGTAGTTCTGGAGACCTACGTATAACACCAGTAAAATTTTTATCGCTTTATCTCTACTAATAGCTGAGATAACTTTCAAAATTTTTGATCAGAGTGATAGAAAATTCAATATATTAAATTACGAACAGAGCTATAAAATGAAAAATAAGTTATGTATACCTAGTTCTGGAGACCTACGTATAACACCAGTAAAATTTTTATCGCTTTATCTCTACTAATAGCTGAGATAATTTTGAAAATTTTTGATCAGAGTGATAGAAAATTCAATATATTAAATTACGAACAGAGCTATAAAATAAAAAATAAATTATGTATACGTAGTTCTGGAGACCTACGTATAACACCAGTAAAATTTTTATCGCTTTATCTCTACTAATAGCTGAGATAACTTTCAAAATTTTTGATCAGAGTGATAGAAAATTCAATATATTAAATTACGAACAGAGCTATAAAATGAAAAATAAATTATGTATACCTAGTTCTGGAGACCTACGTATAACACCAGTAAAATTTTTATTGCTTTATCTCTACTAATAGCTGAGATAATTTTGAAAATTTTTGATCAGAGTGATAGAAAATTCAATATATTAAATTACGAACAGAGCTATAAAATAAAAAATAAATTATGTATACGTAGTTCTGGAGACCTACGTATAACACCAGTAAAATTTTTATCGCTTTATCTCTACTAATAGCTGAGATAACTTTCAAAATTTTTGATCAGAGTGATAGAAAATTCAATATATTAAATTACGAACAGTGCTATAAAATGAAAAATAAATTATGTATACCTAGTTCTGGAGACCTACGTATAACACCAGTAAAATTTTTATCGCTTTATCTCTACTAATAGCTAAGATAATTTTCAAAATTTTTGATCAGAGTGATAGAAAATTCAATATATTAAATTACGAACAGAGCTATAAAATGAAAAATAAATTATGTATACCTAGTTCTGGAGACCTACGTATAACACCAGTAAAATTTTTATTGCTTTATCTCTACTAACAGCTGAGATAACTTTCAAAATTTTTGATCAGAGTGATAGAAAATTCAATATATTAAATTACGAACAGAGCTATAAAATGAAAAATAAATTATGTATACCTAGTTCTGGAGACCTACGTATAACACCAGTAAAATTTTTATTGCTTTATCTCTACTAATAGCTGAGATAACTTTCAAAATTTTTGATCAGAGTGATAGAAAATTCAATATATTAAATTACAAACAGAGCTATAAAATGAAAAATAAATTATGTATACCTAGTTCTGGAGACCTACGTATAACACCAGTAAAATTTTTATTGCTTTATCTCTACTAATAGCTGAAATAATTTTGAAAATTTTTGATCAGAGTGATAGAAAATTCAATATATTAAATTACAAACAGAGCTATAAAATGAAAAATAAATTATGTATACCTAGTTCTGGAGACCTACGTATAACACCAGTAAAATTTTTATTGCTTTATCTCTACTAATAGCTGAAATAATTTTGAAAATTTTTGATCAGAGTGATAGAAACTTCAATATATTAAATTACGAACAGAGCTATAAAATAAAAAATAAATTATGTATACGTAGTTCTGGAGACCTACGTATAACACCAGTAAAATATTTATTGCTTTATCTCTACTAATAGCTGAGATAATTTTGAAAATTTTTGATCAGAGTGATAGAAAATTCAATATATTAAATTACGAACAGAGCTATAAAATAAAAAATAAATTATGTATACGTAGTTCTGGAAACCTTCGTATAACACCAGTAAAATTTTTATCGTTTTATCTCTACTAATAGCTGAGATAATTTTGAAAATTTTTGATCAGAGTGATAGAAAATTCAATATATTAAATTACGAACAGAGCTATAAAATGAAAAATAAATTATGTATACGTAGTTCTGGAGACCTACGTATAACACCAGTAAAATTTTTATCGCTTTATCTCTACTAATAGCTAAGATAATTTTCAAAATTTTTGATCAGAGTGATAGAAAATTCAATATATTAAATTACGAACAGAGCTATAAAATGAAAAATAAATTATGTATACGTAGTTCTGGAGACCTACGTATAACACCAGTAAAATTTTTATCGCTTTATCTCTACTAACAGCTGAGATAACTTTCAAAATTTTTGATCAGAGTGATAGAAAATTCAATATATTAAATTACGAACAGAGCTATAAAATGAAAAATAAATTATGTATACCTAGTTCTGGAGACCTACGTATAACACCAGTAAAATTTTTATTGCTTTATCTCTACTAATAGCTGAGATAACTTTCAAAATTTTTGATCAGAGTGATAGAAAATTCAATATATTAAATTACAAACAGAGCTATAAAATGAAAAATAAATTATGTATACCTAGTTCTGGAGACCTACGTATAACACCAGTAAAATTTTTATTGCTTTATCTCTACTAATAGCTGAAATAATTTTGAAAATTTTTGATCAGAGTGATAGAAAATTCAATATATTAAATTACGAACAGAGCTATAAAATAAAAAATAAATTATGTATACGTAGTTCTGGAGACCTACGTATAACACCAGTAAAATATTTATTGCTTTATCTCTACTAATAGCTGAGATAATTTTGAAAATTTTTGATCAGAGTGATAGAAAATTCAATATATTAAATTACGAACAGAGCTATAAAATAAAAAATAAATTATGTATACGTAGTTCTGGAAACCTTCGTATAACACCAGTAAAATTTTTATCGTTTTATCTCTACTAATAGCTGAGATAATTTTGGAAATTTTTGATCAGAGTGATAGAAAATTCAATATATTAAATTACGAACAGAGCTATAAAATGAAAAATAAATTATGTATACGTAGTTCTGGAGACCTACGTATAACACCAGTAAAATTTTTATTGCTTTATCTCTACTAATAGCTGAGATAATTTTCAAAATTTTTGATCAGAGTGATAGAAAATTCAATATATTAAATTACGAACAGAGCTATAAAATGAAAAATAAATTATGTATACGTAGTTCTGGAGACCTACGTATAACACCAGTAAAATTTTTATCGCTTTATCTCTACTAATAGCTGAGATAACTTTCAAAATTTTTGATCAGAGTGATAGAAAATTCAATATATTAAATTACGAACAGAGCTATAAAATGAAAAATAAATTATGTATACGTAGTTCTGGAGACCTACGTATAACACCAGTAAAATTTTTATTGCTTTATCTCTACTAATAGCTGAAATAATTTTGAAAATTTTTGATCAGAGTGATAGAAACTTCAATATATTAAATTACGAACAGAGCTATAAAATAAAAAATAAATTATGTATACGTAGTTCTGGAGACCTACGTATAACACCAGTAAAATATTTATTGCTTTATCTCTACTAATAGCTGAGATAATTTTGAAAATTTTTGATCAGAGTGATAGAAAATTCAATATATTAAATTACGAACAGAGCTATAAAATAAAAAATAAATTATGTATACGTAGTTCTGGAAACCTTCGTATAACACCAGTAAAATTTTTATCGTTTTATCTCTACTAATAGCTGAGATAATTTTGAAAATTTTTGATCAGAGTGATAGAAAATTCAATATATTAAATTACGAACAGAGCTATAAAATGAAAAATAAATTATGTATACGTAGTTCTGGAGACCTACGTATAACACCAGTAAAATTTTTATCGCTTTATCTCTACTAATAGCTAAGATAATTTTCAAAATTTTTGATCAGAGTGATAGAAAATTCAATATATTAAATTACGAACAGAGCTATAAAATGAAAAATAAATTATGTATACGTAGTTCTGGAGACCTACGTATAACACCAGTAAAATTTTTATCGCTTTATCTCTACTAACAGCTGAGATAACTTTCAAAATTTTTGATCAGAGTGATAGAAAATTCAATATATTAAATTACGAACAGAGCTATAAAATGAAAAATAAATTATGTATACCTAGTTCTGGAGACCTACGTATAACACCAGTAAAATTTTTATTGCTTTATCTCTACTAATAGCTGAGATAACTTTCAAAATTTTTGATCAGAGTGATAGAAAATTCAATATATTAAATTACAAACAGAGCTATAAAATGAAAAATAAATTATGTATACCTAGTTCTGGAGACCTACGTATAACACCAGTAAAATTTTTATTGCTTTATCTCTACTAATAGCTGAAATAATTTTGAAAATTTTTGATCAGAGTGATAGAAAATTCAATATATTAAATTACGAACAGAGCTATAAAATAAAAAATAAATTATGTATACGTAGTTCTGGAGACCTACGTATAACACCAGTAAAATATTTATTGCTTTATCTCTACTAATAGCTGAGATAATTTTGAAAATTTTTGATCAGAGTGATAGAAAATTCAATATATTAAATTACGAACAGAGCTATAAAATAAAAAATAAATTATGTATACGTAGTTCTGGAAACCTTCGTATAACACCAGTAAAATTTTTATCGTTTTATCTCTACTAATAGCTGAGATAATTTTGGAAATTTTTGATCAGAGTGATAGAAAATTCAATATATTAAATTACGAACAGAGCTATAAAATGAAAAATAAATTATGTATACGTAGTTCTGGAGACCTACGTATAACACCAGTAAAATTTTTATTGCTTTATCTCTACTAATAGCTGAGATAATTTTCAAAATTTTTGATCAGAGTGATAGAAAATTCAATATATTAAATTACGAACAGAGCTATAAAATGAAAAATAAATTATGTATACGTAGTTCTGGAGACCTACGTATAACACCAGTAAAATTTTTATCGCTTTATCTCTACTAATAGCTGAGATAACTTTCAAAATTTTTGATCAGAGTGATAGAAAATTCAATATATTAAATTACGAACAGAGCTATAAAATGAAAAATAAATTATGTATACGTAGTTCTGGAGACCTACGTATAACACCAGTAAAATTTTTATTGCTTTATCTCTACTAATAGCTGAGATAATTTTCAAAATTTTTGATCAGAGTGATAGAAAATTCAATATATTAAATTACGAACAGAGCTATAAAATGAAAAATAAATTATGTATACGTAGTTCTGGAGACCTACGTATAACACCAGTAAAATTTTTATCGTTTTATCTCTACTAATAGCTGAGATAACTTTCAAAATTTTTGATCAGAGTGATAGAAAATTCAATATATTAAATTACGAACAGAGCTATAAAATGAAAAATAAATTATGTATACGTAGTTCTGGAGACCTACGTATAACACCAGTAAAATTTTTATCGTGTTATCTCTACTAATAGCTGAGATAATTTTCAAAATTTTTGATCAGAGTGATAGAAAATTCAATATATTAAATTACGAACAGAGCTATAAAATGAAAAATAAATTATGTATACGTAGTTCTGGAGACCTACGTATAACACCAGTAAAATTTTTACTACTAATAGCTGAGATAATTTTCAAAATTTTTGATCAGAGTGATAGAAAATTCAATATATTAAATTACGAACAGAGCTATAAAATCAAAAATAAATTATGTATACGTAGTTCTGGAGACCTACGTATAACACCAGTAAAATTTTTATCGCTTTATCTCTACTAATAGCTGAGATAACTTTCAAAATTTTTGATCAGAGTGATAGAAAATTCAATATATTAAATTACGAACAGAGCTATAAAATGAAAAATAAATTATGTATACCTAGTTCTGGAGACCTACGTATAACACCAGTAAAATTTTTATCGCTTTATCTCTACTAATAGCTAAGATAATTTTCAAAATTTTTGATCAGAGTGATAGAAAATTCAATATATTAAATTACGAACAGAGCTATAAAATGAAAAATAAATTATGTATACGTAGTTCTGGAGACCTACGTATAACACCAGTAAAATTTTTATCGCTTTATCTCTACTAACAGCTGAGATAACTTTCAAAATTTTTGATCAGAGTGATAGAAAATTCAATATATTAAATTACGAACAGAGCTATAAAATGAAAAATAAATTATGTATACCTAGTTCTGGAGACCTACGTATAACACCAGTAAAATTTTTATTGCTTTATCTCTACTAATAGCTGAGATAATTTTGAAAATTTTTGATCAGAGTGATAGAAAATTCAATATATTAAATTACGAACAGAGCTATAAAATAAAAAATAAATTATGTATACGTAGTTCTGGAAACCTTCGTATAACACCAGTAAAATTTTTATTGTTTTATCTCTACCTATAGCTGAGATAATTTTGAAAATTTTTGATCAGAGTGATAGAAAATTCAATATATTAAATTACAAACAGAGCTATAAAATGAAAAATAAATTATGTATACGTAGTTCTGGAGACCTACGTATAACACCAGTAAAATCTTTATCGTGTTATTTCTACTAATAGCTGAGATAATTTTCAAAATTTTTGATCAGAGTGATAGAAAATTCAATATATTAAATTACGAACAGAGCTATAAAATGAAAAATAAATTATGTATACGTAGTTCTGGAGACCTACGTATAACACCAGTAAAATTTTTACTACTAATAGCTGAGATAATTTTCAAAATTTTTGATCAGAGTGATAGAAAATTCAATATATTAAATTACGAACAGAGCTATAAAATCAAAAATAAATTATGTATACCTAGTTCTGGAGACCTACGTATAACACCAGTAAAATTTTTATCGCTTTATCTCTACTAATAGCTAAGATAATTTTCAAAATTTTTGATCAGAGTGATAGAAAATTCAATATATTAAATTACGAACAGAGCTATAAAATGAAAAATAAATTATGTATACGTAGTTCTGGAGACCTACGTATAACACCAGTAAAATTTTTATCGCTTTATCTCTACTAATAGCTGAGATAACTTTCAAAATTTTTGATCAGAGTGATAGAAAATTCAATATATTAAATTACGAACAGAGCTATAAAATGAAAAATAAATTATGTATACCTAGTTCTGGAGACCTACGTATAACACCAGTAAAATTTTTATCGCTATATCTCTACTAATAGCTAAGATAATTTTCAAAATTTTTGATCAGAGTGATAGAAAATTCAATATATTAAATTACGAACAGAGCTATAAAATGAAAAATAAATTATGTATACGTAGTTCTGGAGACCTACGTATAACACCAGTAAAATTTTTATCGCTTTATCTCTACTAGTAGCTGAGATAACTTTCAAAATTTTTAATCAGAGTGATAGAAAATTCAATATATTAAATTACGAACAGAGCTATAAAATCAAAAATAAATTATGTATACGTAGTTCTGGAGACCTACGTATAACACCAGTAAAATTTTTATTGCTTTATCTCTACTAATAGCTGAGATAATTTTGAAAATTTTTGATCAGAGTGATAGAAAATTCAATATATTAAATTACGAACAGAGCTATAAAATAAAAAATAAATTATGTATACGTAGTTCTGGAGACCTACGTATAACACCAGTAAAATATTTATTGCTTTATCTCTACTAATAGCTGAGATAATTTTGAAAATTTTTGATCAGAGTGATAGAAAATTCAATATATTAAATTACGAACAGAGCTATAAAATAAAAAATAAATTATGTATACGTAGTTCTGGAAACCTTCGTATAACACCAGTAAAATTTTTATCGTTTTATCTCTACTAATAGCTGAGATAATTTTGAAAATTTTTGATCAGAGTGATAGAAAATTCAATATATTAAATTACAAACAGAGCTAGAAAATGAAAAATAAATTATCTATGTGTAGTTCTGGAGGCCTACGTATAACACCAGTAAAATTTTTATTGCTTTATCTCTACTAATAGCTGAGATAATTTTCAAAATTTTTGATCAGAGTGATAGAAAATTCAATATATTAAATTACGAACAGAGCTATAAAATGAAAAATAAATTAAGCATACGTAGTTCTGGAGACCTACGTATAACACCAGTAAAATTTTTATCGCTTTATCTCTACTAATAGCTGAGATAACTTTCAAAATTTTTGATCAGAGTGATAGAAAATTCAATATATTAAATTACGAACAGAGCTATAAAATGAAAAATAAATTATGTATACCTAGTTCTGGAGACCTACGTATAACACCAGTAAAATTTTTATCGCTTTATCTCTACTAATAGCTAAGATAATTTTCAAAATTTTTGATCAGAGTGATAGAAAATTCAATATATTAAATTACGAACAGAGCTATAAAATGAAAAATAAATTATGTATACCTAGTTCTGGAGACCTACGTATAACACCAGTAAAATTTTTATTGCTTTATCTCTACTAATAGCTGAGATAATTTTGAAAATTTTTGATCAGAGTGATAGAAAATTCAATATATTAAATTACGAACAGAGCTATAAAATAAAAAATAAATTATGTATACGTAGTTCTGGAGACCTACGTATAACACCAGTAAAATATTTATTGCTTTATCTCTACTAATAGCTGAGATAATTTTGAAAATTTTTGATCAGAGTGATAGAAAATTCAATATATTAAATTACGAACAGAGCTATAAAATAAAAAATAAATTATGTATACGTAGTTCTGGAAACCTTCGTATAACACCAGTAAAATTTTTATCGTTTTATCTCTACTAATAGCTGAGATAATTTTGAAAATTTTTGATCAGAGTGATAGAAAATTCAATATATTAAATTACAAACAGAGCTATAAAATGAAAAATAAATTATGTATACGTAGTTCTGGAGACCTACGTATAACACCAGTAAAATTTTTATTGCTTTATCTCTACTAATAGCTGAGATAATTTTCAAAATTTTTGATCAGAGTGATAGAAAATTGAATATATTAAATTACGAACAGAGCTATAAAATGAAAAATAAATTATGTATACGTAGTTCTGGAGACCTACGTATAACACCAGTAAAATTTTTATCGCTTTATCTCTACTAATAGCTGAGATAACTTTCAAAATTTTTGATCAGAGTGATAGAAAATTCAATATATTAAATTACGAACAGAGCTATAAAATGAAAAATAAATTATGTATACGTAGTTCTGGAGACCTACGTATAACACCAGTAAAATTTTTATTGCTTTATCTCTACTAATAGCTGAGATAATTTTGAAAATTTTTGATCAGAGTGATAGAAAATTCAATATATTAAATTACGAACAGAGCTATAAAATAAAAAATAAATTATGTATACGTAGTTCTGGAAACCTTCGTATAACACCAGTAAAATTTTTATCGTTTTATCTCTACTAATAGCTGAGATAATTTTGAAAATTTTTGATCAGAGTGATAGAAAATTCAATATATTAAATTACAAACAGAGCTAGAAAATGAAAAATAAATTATCTATGTGTAGTTCTGGAGGCCTACGTATAACACCAGTAAAATTTTTATTGCTTTATCTCTACTAATAGCTGAGATAATTTTCAAAATTTTTGATCAGAGTGATAGAAAATTCAATATATTAAATTACGAACAGAGCTATAAAATGAAAAATAAATTAAGCATACGTAGTTCTGGAGACCTACGTATAACACCAGTAAAATTTTTATCGCTTTATCTCTACTAATAGCTGAGATAATTTTCAAAATTTTTGATCAGAGTGATAGAAAATTCAATATATTAAATTACGAACAGAGCTATAAAATGAAAAATAAATTATGTATACGTAGTTCTGGAGACCTACGTATAACACCAGTAAAATTTTTATCGCTTTATCTCTACTAATAGCTGAGATAACTTTCAAAATTTTTGATCAGAGTGATAGAAAATTCAATATATTAAATTACGAACAGAGCTATAAAATGAAAAATAAATTATGTATACCTAGTTCTGGAGACCTACGTATAACACCAGTAAAATTTTTATCGCTTTATCTCTACTAATAGCTAAGATAATTTTCAAAATTTTTGATCAGAGTGATAGAAAATTCAATATATTAAATTACGAACAGAGCTATAAAATGAAAAATAAATTATGTATACCTAGTTCTGGAGACCTACGTATAACACCAGTAAAATTTTTATTGCTTTATCTCTACTAATAGCTGAGATAATTTTGAAAATTTTTGATCAGAGTGATAGAAAATTCAATATATTAAATTACGAACAGAGCTATAAAATAAAAAATAAATTATGTATACGTAGTTCTGGAGACCTACGTATAACACCAGTAAAATATTTATTGCTTTATCTCTACTAATAGCTGAGATAATTTTGAAAATTTTTGATCAGAGTGATAGAAAATTCAATATATTAAATTACGAACAGAGCTATAAAATAAAAAATAAATTATGTATACGTAGTTCTGGAAACCTTCGTATAACACCAGTAAAATTTTTATCGTTTTATCTCTACTAATAGCTGAGATAATTTTGAAAATTTTTGATCAGAGTGATAGAAAATTCAATATATTAAATTACAAACAGAGCTATAAAATGAAAAATAAATTATGTATACGTAGTTCTGGAGACCTACGTATAACACCAGTAAAATTTTTATTGCTTTATCTCTACTAATAGCTGAGATAATTTTCAAAATTTTTGATCAGAGTGATAGAAAATTGAATATATTAAATTACGAACAGAGCTATAAAATGAAAAATAAATTATGTATACGTAGTTCTGGAGACCTACGTATAACACCAGTAAAATTTTTATCGCTTTATCTCTACTAATAGCTGAGATAACTTTCAAAATTTTTGATCAGAGTGATAGAAAATTCAATATATTAAATTACGAACAGAGCTATAAAATGAAAAATAAATTATGTATACGTAGTTCTGGAGACCTACGTATAACACCAGTAAAATTTTTATTGCTTTATCTCTACTAATAGCTGAGATAATTTTCAAAATTTTTGATCAGAGTGATAGAAAATTCAATATATTAAATTACGAACAGAGCTATAAAATGAAAAATAAATTATGTATACGTAGTTCTGGAGACCTACGTATAACACCAGTAAAATTTTTATCGCTTTATCTCTACTAATAGCTGAGATAACTTTCAAAATTTTTGATCAGAGTGATAGAAAATTCAATATATTAAATTACGAACAGAGCTATAAAATGAAAAATAAATTATGTATACGTAGTTCTGGAGACCTACGTATAACACCAGTAAAATTTTTATCGTGTTATCTCTACTAATAGCTGAGATAATTTTCAAAATTTTTGATCAGAGTGATAGAAAATTCAATATATTAAATTACGAACAGAGCTATAAAATGAAAAATAAATTATGTATACGTAGTTCTGGAGACCTACGTATAACACCAGTAAAATTTTTACTACTAATAGCTGAGATAATTTTCAAAATTTTTGATCAGAGTGATAGAAAATTCAATATATTAAATTACGAACAGAGCTATAAAATCAAAAATAAATTATGTATACGTAGTTCTGGAGACCTACGTATAACACCAGTAAAATTTTTATCGCTTTATCTCTACTAATAGCTGAGATAACTTTCAAAATTTTTGATCAGAGTGATAGAAAATTCAATATATTAAATTACGAACAGAGCTATAAAATGAAAAATAAATTATGTATACCTAGTTCTGGAGACCTACGTATAACACCAGTAAAATTTTTATCGCTTTATCTCTACTAATAGCTAAGATAATTTTCAAAATTTTTGATCAGAGTGATAGAAAATTCAATATATTAAATTACGAACAGAGCTATAAAATGAAAAATAAATTATGTATACGTAGTTCTGGAGACCTACGTATAACACCAGTAAAATTTTTATCGCTTTATCTCTACTAACAGCTGAGATAACTTTCAAAATTTTTGATCAGAGTGATAGAAAATTCAATATATTAAATTACGAACAGAGCTATAAAATAAAAAATAAATTATGTATACCTAGTTCTGGAGACCTACGTATAACACCAGTAAAATTTTTATTGCTTTATCTCTACTAATAGCTGAGATAATTTTGAAAATTTTTGATCAGAGTGATAGAAAATTCAATATATTAAATTACGAACAGAGCTATAAAATAAAAAATAAATTATGTATACGTAGTTCTGGAAACCTTCGTATAACACCAGTAAAATTTTTATCGTTTTATCTCTACCTATAGCTGAGATAATTTTGAAAATTTTTGATCAGAGTGATAGAAAATTCAATATATTAAATTACAAACAGAGCTATAAAATGAAAAATAAATTATGTATACGTAGTTCTGGAGACCTACGTATAACACCAGTAAAATTTTTATCGTGTTATCTCTACTAATAGCTGAGATAATTTTCAAAATTTTTGATCAGAGTGATAGAAAATTCAATATATTAAATTACGAACAGAGCTATAAAATGAAAAATAAATTATGTATACGTAGTTCTGGAGACCTACGTATAACACCAGTAAAATTTTTACTACTAATAGCTGAGATAATTTTCAAAATTTTTGATCAGAGTGATAGAAAATTCAATATATTAAATTACGAACAGAGCTATAAAATCAAAAATAAATTATGTATACGTAGTTCTGGAGACCTACGTATAACACCAGTAAAATTTTTATCGCTTTATCTCTACTAATAGCTGAGATAACTTTCAAAATTTTTGATCAGAGTGATAGAAAATTCAATATATTAAATTACGAACAGAGCTATAAAATGAAAAATAAATTATGTATACCTAGTTCTGGAGACCTATGTATAACACCAGTAAAATTTTTATCGCTTTATCTCTACTAATAGCTAAGATAATTTTCAAAATTTTTGATCAGAGTGATAGAAAATTCAATATATTAAATTACGAACAGAGCTATAAAATGAAAAATAAATTATGTATACGTAGTTCTGGAGACCTACGTATAACACCAGTAAAATTTTTATCGCTTTATCTCTACTAACAGCTGAGATAACTTTCAAAATTTTTGATCAGAGTGATAGAAAATTCAATATATTAAATTACGAACAGAGCTATAAAATGAAAAATAAATTATGTATACCTAGTTCTGAAGACCTACGTATAACACCAGTAAAATTTTTATTGCTTTATCTCTACTAATAGCTGAGATAATTTTGAAAATTTTTGATCAGAGTGATAGAAAATTCAATATATTAAATTACGAACAGAGCTATAAAATAAAAAATAAATTATGTATACGTAGTTCTGGAGACCTACGTATAACACCAGTAAAATATTTATTGCTTTATCTCTACTAATAGCTGAGATAATTTTGAAAATTTTTGATCAGAGTGATAGAAAATTCAATATATTAAATTACGAACAGAGCTATAAAATAAAAAATAAATTATGTATACGTAGTTCTGGAAACCTTCGTATAACACCAGTAAAATTTTTATCGTTTTATCTCTACCTATAGCTGAGATAATTTTGAAAATTTTTGATCAGAGTGATAGAAAATTCAATATATTAAATTACAAACAGAGCTATAAAATGAAAAATAAATTATGTATACGTAGTTCTGGAGACCTACGTATAACACCAGTAAAAATTTTATCGCTTTATCTCTACTAATAGCTGAGATAATTTTCAAAATTTTTGATCAGAGTGATAGAAAATTCAATATATTAAATTACGAACAAAGCTTTAAAATGAAAAATAAATTATGTATACGTAGTTCTGGAGACCTACATATAACACAAGTAAAATTTTTTTCGCTTTATCTCTACTAATAGCTGAGATAATTTTGAAAATTTTTGATCAGAGTGATAGAAAATTCAATATATTAAATTACGAACAGAGCTATAAAATAAAAAATAAATTATGTATACGTAGTTCTGGAGACCTACGTATAACACCAGTAAAATATTTATTGCTTTATCTCTACTAATAGCTGAGATAATTTTGAAAATTTTTGATTAGAGTGATAGAAAATTCAATATATTAAATTACGAACAGAGCTATAAAATGAAAAATAAATTATCCATACGTAATTCTGGAAACCTATGTAAAACACCAGTAAAATTTTTATCGCTTTATCTCTACTAATAGCTGAGATAATTTTCAAAATTTTTGATCAGAGTGATAGAAAATTCAATATATTAAATTACGAACAGAGCTATAAAATGAAAAATAAATTATGTATACGTAGTTCTGGAGACCTACTTATAACACCAGTAAAATTTTTATCGCTTTATCTCTACTAATAGCTGAGATAATTTTCAAAATTTTTGATCAGAGTGATAGAAAATTCAATATATTAAATTACTAACAGAGCTATAAAATAAAAATTAATTATGTATACGTAGTTCTAGAGACCTACTTATAACACCAGTAAAATTTTTATCGCTTTATCTCTACTAATAGCTGAGATAATTTTCAAAATTTTTGATCAGAGTGATAGAAAATTCAATATATTAAATTACAAACAGAGCTATAAAATGAAAAATAAATTATGTATACGTAGTTCTGAAGACATACGTATAACAGCAGTAAAATTTTTATCGCTTTATCTCTACTAATAGCTGAGATAACTTTCAAAATTTTTGATGAGAGTGATAGAAAATTCAATATATTAAATTACGAACAGAGTTATAAAATGAAAAATAAATTATGTATACGTAGTTCTGGAGACCTACGTATAACACCAGTAAAATTTTTATCGCTTTATCTCTACTAATAGCGAAGATAATTTTCAAAATTTTTGATTAGAGTGATAGAAAATTCAATATATTAAATTACGAACAGAGCTATAAAATGAAAAATAAATTATGTATACGTAGTTCTGGAGACCTACGTATAACACCAATAAAAATTTTATTGCTTTATCTCTACTAATAGCTGAGATAGTTTTGAAAATTTTTGATCAGAGTGATAGAAAATTCAATATATTAAATTACGAACAGAGCTATAAAATAAAAAATAAATTATGTATACGTAGTTCTGGAGACCTACGTATAACACCAGTAAAATTTTTATCGCTTAATCTCTACTAATAGCTGAGATAATTTTCAAAATTTTTGATCAGAGTGATAGAAAATTCAATATATTAAATTACGAACAGAGCTATAAAATGAAAAATAGATTATGTATACGTAGTTCTGGAGACCTACGTATAACACCAGTAAAATTTTTATTGCTTTATCTCTACTAATAGCTTAGATAATTTTCAAAATTTTTGACCAGAGTGATAGAAAATTCAATATATTAAATTACGAACAGAGCTATAAAATGAAAAATAAATTATGTATACGTAGTTCTGGAGACCTACGTATAACACCAGTAAAATTTTTATCGCTTTATCTCTACTAATAGCTGAGATAACTTTCAAAATTTTTGATCAGAGTGATAGAAAATTCAATATATTAAATTACGAACAGAGCTATAAAATAAAAAATAAATTATGTATACGTAGTTCTGGAGACCTACGTGTAACACCAATAAAAATTTTATTGCTTTATCTCTACTAATAGCTGCGATAATTTTGAAAATTTTTGATCAGAGTGTTAGAAAATTCAATATATTAAATTACGAACAGAGCTATAAAATGAAAAATAAATTATGTATACGTAGTTCTGGAGACCTACTTATAACACCAGTAAAATTTTTATTGCTTTATCTCTACTAATAGCTGAGAAAATTTTGAAAATTTTTGATCAGAGTGATAGAAAATTCAATATATTAAATTACGAACAGAGCTATAAAATGAAAAATAAATTATGTATACGTAGTTCTGGAGACCTACATATAACACCAGTAAAATTTTTATCGCTTTATCTCTACTAGTAGCTGAGATAATTTTCAAAATTTTTGATCAGAGTGATAGAAAATTCAATATATTAAATTACGAACAGAGCTATAAAATGAAAAATAAATTATGTATACGTAGTTCTGGAGACCTACGTATAACACCAGTAAAATATTTATTGCTTTATCTCTACTAATAGCTGAGATAATTTTGAAAATTTTTGATCAGAGTGATAGAAAATTCAATATATTAAATTACGAACAAAGCTATAAAATAAAAAATAAATTATGTATGCGTAGTTCTGGAAACCTTCGTATAACACCAGTAAAATTTTTATCGTTTTATCTCTACTAATAGCTGAGATAATTTTGAAAATTTTTGATCAGAGTGATAGAAAATTCAATATATTAAATTACAAACAGAGCTATAAAATGAAAAATAAATTATGTATACGTAGTTCTGGAGACCTACGTATAACACCAGTAAAAATTTTATCGCTTTATCTCTACTAATAGCTGAGATAATTTTGAAAATTTTTGATCAGAGTGATAGAAAATTCAATATATTAAATTACGAACAAAGCTATAAAATGAAAAATAAATTATGTATACGTAGTTCTGGAGACCTACATATAACACCAGTAAAATTTTTATCGCTTTATCTCTACTAATAGCTGAGATAATTTTGAAAATTTTTGATCAGAGTGATAGAAAATTCAATATATTAAATTACGAACAGAGCTATAAAATAAAAAATAAATTATGTATACGTAGTTCCGGAAACCTACGTATAACACCTCTAAAATTTTTATTGCTTTATCTCTACTAATAGCTGAGATAATTTTGAAAATTTTTGATTAGAGTGATAGAAAATTCAATATATTAAATTACGAACAGAGTTATAAAATGAAAAATAAATTATCCATACGTAGTTCCGGAAACCTATGTAAAACACCAGTAAAATTTTTATCGCTTTATCTCTACTAATAGCTGAGATAATTTTCAAAATTTTTGATCAGATTGATAGAAAATTCAATATATTAAATTACGAACAGAGCTATAAAATGAAAAATAAATTATGTATACGTAGTTCTGGAGACCTACGTATAACACCAGTAAAATTTTTATTGCTTTATCTCTACTAATAGCTGAGATAATTTTCAAAATTTTTGATCAGAGTGATAGAAAATTCAATATATTAAATTACGAACAGAGCTATAAAATGAATAATAAATTATGTATACGTAGTTCTGGGGACCTACGTATAACACCAATAAAATTTTTATTGCCTTATCTCTACTAATAGCTGAGATAATTTTGAAAATTTTTGATCAGAGTGATAGAAAATTCAATATATTAAATTACGAAGAGAGTTATAAAATAAAAAATAAATTATGTATACGTAGTTCTAGAGACCTACGTATAACACCAGTAAAATTTTTATCGCTTTATCTCTACTAATAGCTGAGATCACTTTCAAAATTTTTGATCAGAGTGATAGAAAATTCAATATATTAAATTACGAACAGAGCTATAAAATGAAAAATAAATTATGTATACGTAGTTCTGGAGACCTACGTATAACACCAGTAAAATTTTTATTGCTTTATCTCTACTAATAGCTGAGATAATTTTGAAAATTTTTGATCAGAGTGATAGAAAATTCAATATATTAAATTACGAACAGAGCTATAAAATAAAAAATAAATTATGTATACGTAGTTCTGGAGACCTACGTATAACACCTGTAAAATTTTTATCGCTTTATCTCTACTAATAGCTGAGATGATTTTCAAAATTTTTGATCAGAGTGATATAAAATTCAATATATTAAATTACGAACAGAGCTATAAAATAAAAAATAAATTATGTATACGTAGTTCTGGAGACCTACGTATAACACCTGTAAAATTTTTATCGCTTTATCTCTACTAATAGCTGAGATGATTTTCAAAATTTTTGATCAGAGTGATATAAAATTCAATATATTAAATTACGAACAGAGCTATAAAATAAAAAATAAATTATGTATACGTAGTTCTGGAGACCTACGTATAACACCAGTAAAATTTTTATTGCTTTATCTCTACTAATAGCTGAGATAATTTTGAAAATTTTTGATCAGAGTGATAGAAAATTCAATATATTAAATTACGAACAGAGCTATAACATAAAAAATAAATTATGTATACGTAGTTCTGGAGACCTACGTATAACACCTGTAAAATTTTTATCGCTTTAGCTCTACTAATAGCTGAGATAATTTTCAAAATTTTTGATCAGAGTGATAGAAAATTCAATATATTAAATTAAAAACAGAGCTATAAAATGAAAAATAAATTATGTATACGTAGTTCTAGAAACCTACGTATAACACCAGTAAAATTTTTATTACTTTATCTCTACTAATAGCTGAGATAATTTTGAAAATTTTTGATCAGAGTGATAGAAAATTCAATATATTAAATTACGAAGAGAGCTATAAAATAAAAAATAAATTATGTATACGTAGTTCTGGAGACCTACATATAACAGACCTACGTATAACACCAGTAAAATTTTTATTGCTTTAGCTCTACTAATAGCTGAGATGAATTTCAAAATTTTTGATCAGAGTGATAGAAAATTCAATATATTAAATTACGAACAGAGCTATAAAATAAAAAATAAATTATGTATACGTAATTCTGAAAACCTACGTATAACACCTGTAAAATTTTTATCGCTTTATCTCTACTAATAGCTGAGATAATTTTCAAAATTTTTGATCAGAGTGATAGAAAATTCAATATATTAAATTACGAACAGAGCTATAAAATTAATAATAAATTATGCATACGTAGTTCTAAAGACCTACGTATAACACCAGTAAAATTTTTATCGCTTTATCTCTACTAATAGCTGAGATAATTTTGAAAATTTTTGATCAGATTGATAGAAAATTCAATACATTAAATTACGAACAGAGCTATAAAATAAAAAATAAATTATGTATACGTAGTTCTGGAGACCTACGTATAACACCAGTAAAATTTTTATCGTTTTATCTCTACTAATAGCTGAGATAATTTTGAAAATTTTTAATCAGAGTGATAGAAAATTCAATTCATTAAATTACAAACAGAGCTATAAAATGAAAAATAAATTATGCATACGTAGTTCTGGAGACCTACGTATAACACCAGTAAAAATTTTATTGCTTTATCTCTACTAATAGCTGAGATAATTTTCAAAATTTTTGATCAGAGTGATAGAAAATTCAATATATTAAATTACGAACAGAGCTATAAAATGAAAAATAAATTATGTATACGTAGTTCTGGAGACCTACGTAAAACACCAGTAAAATTTTTATCGCTTTATCTCTACTAATAGCTGAGATAATTTTGAAAATTTTTGATCAGAGTGATAGAAAATTCAATATATTAAATTACGAAGAGAGCTATAAAATAAAAAATAAATTATGTATACGTAGTTCTGGAGACCTACGTATAACACCAGTAAAATTTTAATCGCTTTATCTCTACTAATAGCTGAGATCATTTTCAAAATTTTTGATCAGAGTGATAGAAAATTCAATATATTAAATTACGAACAAAGCTATAAAATGAAAAATAAATTATGTATACGTAGTTCGAGACCTACGTATAACACCAGTAAAATTTTTATTGCTTTATCTCTACTAATAGCTGAGATAATTTTGAAAATTTTTGATCAGAGTGATAGAAAATTCAATATATTAAATTACGAACAGAGCTATAAAATGAAAAATAAATTATGTATACGTAGTTCTGGAGACCTACGTATAACACCAGTAAAATTTTTATCGCTTTATCTCTACTAAGAGCTGAGATCATTTTCAAAATTTTTGATCAGAGTGATAGAAAATTCAATATATTAAATTACGAACAGAGCTATAAAATGAAAAATAAATTATGTATACGTAGTTCTGGAGACCTACGTAAAACACCAGTAAAATTTTTATCGCTTTATCTCTACTAATAGCTGAGATAATTTTGAAAATTTTTGATCAGAGTGATAGAAAATTCAATATATTAAATTACGAAGAGAGCTATAAAATAAAAAATAAATTATGTATACGTAGTTCTGGAGACCTACGTATAGCACCAGTAAAATTTTTATCGCTTTATCTCTACTAATAGCTGAGATCATTTTCAAAATTTTTGATCAGAGTGATAGAAAATTCAATATATTAAATTACGAACAGAGCTATAAAATGAAAAATAAATTATGTATACGTAGTTCTGGAGACCTACGTATAACACCAGTAAAATTTTTATTGCTTTATCTCTACTAATAGCTGAGATAATTTTGAAAATTTTTGATCAGAGTGATAGAAAATTCAATATATTAAATTACGAACAGAACTATAAAATAAAAAATAAATTATGTATACGTAGTTCTGGAGACCTACGTATAACACCTGTAAAATTTTTATCGCTTTATCTCTACTAATAGCTGAGATGATTTTCAAAATTTTTGATCAGAGTGATAGAAAATTCAATATATTAAATTACGAACAGAGCTATAAAATGAAAAATAAATTATGTATAGGTAGTTCTGGAGACCTACGTATAACACCAGTAAAATTTTTATTGCTTTATCTCTACTAATAGCTGAGATAATTTTGAAAATTTTTGATCAGAGTGATAGAAAATTCAATATATTAAATTACGAACAGAGCTATAAAATAAAAAATAAATTATGTATACGTAGTTCTGGAGACCTACGTATAACACCTGTAAAATTTTTATCGCTTTATCTCTACTAATAGCTGAGATAATTTTCAAAATTTTTGATCAGAATGATAGAAAATTCAATATATTAAATTAAAAACAGAGCTATAAAATGAAAAATAAATTATGTATACGTAATTCTAGAGACCTACGTATAACACCAGTAAAATTTTTATTGCTTTATCTCTACTAATAGCTGAGATAATTTTGAAAATTTTTGATCAGAGTGATAGAAAATTCAATATATTAAATTACGAAGAGAGCTATAAAATAAAAAATAAATTATGTATACGTAGTTCTGGAGACCTACGTATAACACCAGTAAAATTTTTATCGCTTTAGCTCTACTAATAGCTGAGATGATTTTCAAAATTTTTGATCAGAGTGATAGAAAATTCAATATATTAAATTACAAACAGAGCTATAAAATGAAAAATAAATTATGTATACGTAGTTCTGAAGACCTACGTATAACACCAGTAAAATTTTTATTGCTTTATCTCTACTAATAGCTGAGATAATTTTGAAAATTTTTGATCAGAGTGATAGAAAATTCAATATATTAAATTACGAAGAGAGCTATAAAATTAAAAATAAATTATGTATACGTAGTTCTGGAGACCTACGTATAACACCAGTAAAATTTTTATCGCTTTATCTCTACTAATAGCTGAGATAATTTTGAAAATTTTTGATCAGAGTGATAGAAAATTCAATATATTAAATTACAAACAGAGCTATAAAATGAAAAATAAATTATGTATACGTAGTTCTGGAGACCTACGTATAACACCAGTAAAAATTTTATCGCTTTATCTCTACTAATAGCTGAGATAATTTTGAAAATTTTTGATCAGAGTGATAGAAAATTCAATATATTAAATTACGAACAAAGCTATAAAATGAAAAATAAATTATGTATACGTAGTTCTGGAGACCTACATATAACACCAGTAAAATTTTTATCGCTTTATCTCTACTAATAGCTGAGATAATTTTGAAAATTTTTGATCAGAGTGATAGAAAATTCAATATATTAAATTACGAACAGAGCTATAAAATAAAAAATAAATTATGTATACGTAGTTCCGGAAACCTACGTATAACACCTCTAAAATTTTTATTGCTTTATCTCTACTAATAGCTGAGATAATTTTGAAAATTTTTGATTAGAGTGATAGAAAATTCAATATATTAAATTACGAACAGAGTTATAAAATGAAAAATAAATTATCCATACGTAGTTCCGGAAACCTATGTAAAACACCAGTAAAATTTTTATCGCTTTATCTCTACTAATAGCTGAGATAATTTTCAAAATTTTTGATCAGATTGATAGAAAATTCAATATATTAAATTACGAACAGAGCTATAAAATGAAAAATAAATTATGTATACGTAGTTCTGGAGACCTACGTATAACACCAGTAAAATTTTTATTGCTTTATCTCTACTAATAGCTGAGATAATTTTCAAAATTTTTGATCAGAGTGATAGAAAATTCAATATATTAAATTACGAACAGAGCTATAAAATGAATAATAAATTATGTATACGTAGTTCTGGGGACCTACGTATAACACCAATAAAATTTTTATTGCCTTATCTCTACTAATAGCTGAGATAATTTTGAAAATTTTTGATCAGAGTGATAGAAAATTCAATATATTAAATTACGAAGAGAGTTATAAAATAAAAAATAAATTATGTATACGTAGTTCTAGAGACCTACGTATAACACCAGTAAAATTTTTATCGCTTTATCTCTACTAATAGCTGAGATCACTTTCAAAATTTTTGATCAGAGTGATAGAAAATTCAATATATTAAATTACGAACAGAGCTATAAAATGAAAAATAAATTATGTATACGTAGTTCTGGAGACCTACGTATAACACCAGTAAAATTTTTATTGCTTTATCTCTACTAATAGCTGAGATAATTTTGAAAATTTTTGATCAGAGTGATAGAAAATTCAATATATTAAATTACGAACAGAGCTATAAAATAAAAAATAAATTATGTATACGTAGTTCTGGAGACCTACGTATAACACCTGTAAAATTTTTATCGCTTTATCTCTACTAATAGCTGAGATGATTTTCAAAATTTTTGATCAGAGTGATATAAAATTCAATATATTAAATTACGAACAGAGCTATAAAATAAAAAATAAATTATGTATACGTAGTTCTGGAGACCTACGTATAACACCTGTAAAATTTTTATCGCTTTATCTCTACTAATAGCTGAGATGATTTTCAAAATTTTTGATCAGAGTGATATAAAATTCAATATATTAAATTACGAACAGAGCTATAAAATAAAAAATAAATTATGTATACGTAGTTCTGGAGACCTACGTATAACACCAGTAAAATTTTTATTGCTTTATCTCTACTAATAGCTGAGATAATTTTGAAAATTTTTGATCAGAGTGATAGAAAATTCAATATATTAAATTACGAACAGAGCTATAACATAAAAAATAAATTATGTATACGTAGTTCTGGAGACCTACGTATAACACCTGTAAAATTTTTATCGCTTTAGCTCTACTAATAGCTGAGATAATTTTCAAAATTTTTGATCAGAGTGATAGAAAATTCAATATATTAAATTAAAAACAGAGCTATAAAATGAAAAATAAATTATGTATACGTAGTTCTAGAAACCTACGTATAACACCAGTAAAATTTTTATTGCTTTATCTCTACTAATAGCTGAGATAATTTTGAAAATTTTTGATCAGAGTGATAGAAAATTCAATATATTAAATTACGAAGAGAGCTATAAAATAAAAAATAAATTATGTATACGTAGTTCTGGAGACCTACATATAACAGACCTACGTATAACACCAGTAAAATTTTTATTGCTTTAGCTCTACTAATAGCTGAGATGAATTTCAAAATTTTTGATCAGAGTGATAGAAAATTCAATATATTAAATTACGAACAGAGCTATAAAATAAAAAATAAATTATGTATACGTAATTCTGAAAACCTACGTATAACACCTGTAAAATTTTTATCGCTTTATCTCTACTAATAGCTGAGATAATTTTCAAAATTTTTGATCAGAGTGATAGAAAATTCAATATATTAAATTACGAACAGAGCTATAAAATTAATAATAAATTATGCATACGTAGTTCTAAAGACCTACGTATAACACCAGTAAAATTTTTATCGCTTTATCTCTACTAATAGCTGAGATAATTTTGAAAATTTTTGATCAGATTGATAGAAAATTCAATACATTAAATTACGAACAGAGCTATAAAATAAAAAATAAATTATGTATACGTAGTTCTGGAGACCTACGTATAACACCAGTAAAATTTTTATCGTTTTATCTCTACTAATAGCTGAGATAATTTTGAAAATTTTTAATCAGAGTGATAGAAAATTCAATTCATTAAATTACAAACAGAGCTATAAAATGAAAAATAAATTATGCATACGTAGTTCTGGAGACCTACGTATAACACCAGTAAAAATTTTATTGCTTTATCTCTACTAATAGCTGAGATAATTTTCAAAATTTTTGATCAGAGTGATAGAAAATTCAATATATTAAATTACGAACAGAGCTATAAAATGAAAAATAAATTATGTATACGTAGTTCTGGAGACCTACGTAAAACACCAGTAAAATTTTTATCGCTTTATCTCTACTAATAGCTGAGATAATTTTGAAAATTTTTGATCAGAGTGATAGAAAATTCAATATATTAAATTACGAAGAGAGCTATAAAATAAAAAATAAATTATGTATACGTAGTTCTGGAGACCTACGTATAACACCAGTAAAATTTTAATCGCTTTATCTCTACTAATAGCTGAGATCATTTTCAAAATTTTTGATCAGAGTGATAGAAAATTCAATATATTAAATTACGAACAAAGCTATAAAATGAAAAATAAATTATGTATACGTAGTTCGAGACCTACGTATAACACCAGTAAAATTTTTATTGCTTTATCTCTACTAATAGCTGAGATAATTTTGAAAATTTTTGATCAGAGTGATAGAAAATTCAATATATTAAATTACGAACAGAGCTATAAAATGAAAAATAAATTATGTATACGTAGTTCTGGAGACCTACGTATAACACCAGTAAAATTTTTATCGCTTTATCTCTACTAAGAGCTGAGATCATTTTCAAAATTTTTGATCAGAGTGATAGAAAATTCAATATATTAAATTACGAACAGAGCTATAAAATGAAAAATAAATTATGTATACGTAGTTCTGGAGACCTACGTAAAACACCAGTAAAATTTTTATCGCTTTATCTCTACTAATAGCTGAGATAATTTTGAAAATTTTTGATCAGAGTGATAGAAAATTCAATATATTAAATTACGAAGAGAGCTATAAAATAAAAAATAAATTATGTATACGTAGTTCTGGAGACCTACGTATAGCACCAGTAAAATTTTTATCGCTTTATCTCTACTAATAGCTGAGATCATTTTCAAAATTTTTGATCAGAGTGATAGAAAATTCAATATATTAAATTACGAACAGAGCTATAAAATGAAAAATAAATTATGTATACGTAGTTCTGGAGACCTACGTATAACACCAGTAAAATTTTTATTGCTTTATCTCTACTAATAGCTGAGATAATTTTGAAAATTTTTGATCAGAGTGATAGAAAATTCAATATATTAAATTACGAACAGAACTATAAAATAAAAAATAAATTATGTATACGTAGTTCTGGAGACCTACGTATAACACCTGTAAAATTTTTATCGCTTTATCTCTACTAATAGCTGAGATGATTTTCAAAATTTTTGATCAGAGTGATAGAAAATTCAATATATTAAATTACGAACAGAGCTATAAAATGAAAAATAAATTATGTATAGGTAGTTCTGGAGACCTACGTATAACACCAGTAAAATTTTTATTGCTTTATCTCTACTAATAGCTGAGATAATTTTGAAAATTTTTGATCAGAGTGATAGAAAATTCAATATATTAAATTACGAACAGAGCTATAAAATAAAAAATAAATTATGTATACGTAGTTCTGGAGACCTACGTATAACACCTGTAAAATTTTTATCGCTTTATCTCTACTAATAGCTGAGATAATTTTCAAAATTTTTGATCAGAATGATAGAAAATTCAATATATTAAATTAAAAACAGAGCTATAAAATGAAAAATAAATTATGTATACGTAATTCTAGAGACCTACGTATAACACCAGTAAAATTTTTATTGCTTTATCTCTACTAATAGCTGAGATAATTTTGAAAATTTTTGATCAGAGTGATAGAAAATTCAATATATTAAATTACGAAGAGAGCTATAAAATAAAAAATAAATTATGTATACGTAGTTCTGGAGACCTACGTATAACACCAGTAAAATTTTTATCGCTTTAGCTCTACTAATAGCTGAGATGATTTTCAAAATTTTTGATCAGAGTGATAGAAAATTCAATATATTAAATTACAAACAGAGCTATAAAATGAAAAATAAATTATGTATACGTAGTTCTGAAGACCTACGTATAACACCAGTAAAATTTTTATTGCTTTATCTCTACTAATAGCTGAGATAATTTTGAAAATTTTTGATCAGAGTGATAGAAAATTCAATATATTAAATTACGAAGAGAGCTATAAAATTAAAAATAAATTATGTATACGTAGTTCTGGAGACCTACGTATAACACCAGTAAAATTTTTATCGCTTTATCTCTACTAATAGCTGAGATAATTTTGAAAATTTTTGATCAGAGTGATAGAAAATTCAATATATTAAATTACGAACAGAGCTATAAAATAAAAAGTAAATTATGTATACGTAATTCTGAAAACCTACGTATAACACCTGTAAAATTTTTATCGCTTTATCTCTACTAATAGCTGAGATAATTTTCAAAATTTTTGATCAGAGTGATAGAAAATTCAATATATTAAATTACGAACAGAGCTATAAAATGAAAAATAAATTATGCATACGTAGTTCTAAAGACCTACGTATAACACCAGTAAAATTTTTATCGCTTTATTTCTACTAATAGCTGAGATAATTTTGAAAATTTTTGATCAGATTGATAGAAAATTCAATACATTAAATTACAAACAGAGCTATAAAATAAAAAATAAATTATGTATACGTAGTTCTGGAGACCTACGTATAACACCAGTAAAATTTTTATCGTTTTATCTCTACTAATAGCTGAGATAATTTTGAAAATTTTTAATCAGTGTGATAGAAAATTCAATTCATTAAATTACAAACAGAGCTATAAAATGAAAAATAAATTATGTATACGTAGTTCTGGAGACCTACGTATAACACCAGTAAAAATTTTATTGCTTTATCTCTACTAATAGCTGAGATAATTTTCAAAATTTTTGATCAGAGTGATAGAAAATTCAATATATTAAATTACGAACAGAGCTATAAAATGAAAAATAAATTATGTATACGTAGTTCTGGAGACCTACGTAAAACACCAGTAATATTTTTATCGCTTTATCTCTACTAATAGCTGAGATAATTTTGAAAATTTTTGATCAGAGTGATAGAAAATTCAATATATTAAATTACGAACAGAGCTATAAAATAAAAAATAAATTATGTATACGTAGTTTTGGAGACCTACGTATAACACCTGTAAAATTTTTATCGCTTTATCTCTACTAATAGCTGAGATAATTTTCAAAATTTTTGATCAGAGTGATAGAAATTTCAATATATTAAATTAAAAACAGAGCTATAAAATGAAAAATAAATTATGTATACGTAGTTCTGGAGACCTACGTATAACACCAGTAAAATTTTTATCGCTTTATCTCTACTAATAGCTGAGATAATTTTGAAAATTTTTGATCAGAGTGATAGAAAATTCAATATATTAAATAACGAACAGAGCTATAAAATAAAAAATAAATTATGTATACGTAGTTCTGGAGACCTACGTATAACACCTGTAAAATTTTTATTGCTTTATCTCTACTAATAGCTGAGATAATTTTGAAAATTTTTGATCAGAGTGATAGAAAATTCAATATATTAAATTACGAACAGAGCTATAAAATGAAAAATAAATTATGCATACGTAGTTCTGGAGACCTACGTATAACACCAGTAAAATTTTTATCGCTTTATCTCTACTAATAGCTGAGATAATTTTCAAAATTTTTAATCAGAGTGATAGAAAATTCAATATATTAAATTACGAACAGAGCTATAAAATGAAAAATAAATTATGTATACGTAGTTCTGGAGACCTACGTATAACACCAGTAAAATTTTTATCGCTTTATCTCTACTAATAGCTGAGATAATTTTGAAAATTTTTGATCAGAGTGATAGAAAATTCAATATATTAAATTACGAACAGAGCTATAAAATAAAAAATAAATTATACATACGTAGTTCTGGAGACCTATGTATAACACCAGTAAAATTTTTATCGCTTTATCTCTACTAATAGCTGAGATAATTTTCAAAATTTTTGATCAGAGTGATAGAAGATTCAATATATTAAATTACGAACAGAGCTATAAAATGAAAAATAAATTATGTATACGTAGTTCTGGAGACCTACGTATAACACCAGTAAAAATTTTATGGCTTTATCTCTACTAATAGCTGCGATAATTTTCAAAATTTTTGATCAGAGTGATAGAAAATTCAATATATTAAATTACGAACAAAGCTATAAAATGAATAATAAATTATGTATACGTAGTTCTGGGGACCTACGTATAACACCAGTAAAATTTTTATTGCTTTATCTCTACTAATAGCTGAGATAATTTTCAAAATTTTTGATCAGAGTGATAGAAAATTCAATATATTAAATTACGAACAGAGCTATAAAATAAAAAATAAATTATGTATACGTAGTTCTGGAGACCTACGTATAACACCTGTAAAATTTTTATCGCTTTATCTCTACTAATAGCTGAGATGATTTTCAAAATTTTTGATCAGAGTGATATAAAATTCAATATATTAAATTACGAACAGAGCTATAAAATAAAAAATAAATTATGTATACGTAGTTCTGGAGACCTACGTATAACACCAGTAAAATTTTTATTGCTTTATCTCTACTAATAGCTGAGATAATTTTGAAAATTTTTGATCAGAGTGATAGAAAATTCAATATATTAAATTACGAACAGAGCTATAACATAAAAAATAAATTATGTATACGTAGTTCTGGAGACCTACGTATAACACCTGTAAAATTTTTATCGCTTTAGCTCTACTAATAGCTGAGATAATTTTCAAAATTTTTGATCAGAGTGATAGAAAATTCAATATATTAAATTAAAAACAGAGCTATAAAATGAAAAATAAATTATGTATACGTAGTTCTAGAAACCTACGTATAACACCAGTAAAATTTTTATTGCTTTATCTCTACTAATAGCTGAGATAATTTTGAAAATTTTTGATCAGAGTGATAGAAAATTCAATATATTAAATTACGAAGAGAGCTATAAAATAAAAAATAAATTATGTATACGTAGTTCTGGAGACCTACATATAACAGACCTACGTATAACACCAGTAAAATTTTTATTGCTTTAGCTCTACTAATAGCTGAGATGAATTTCAAAATTTTTGATCAGAGTGATAGAAAATTCAATATATTAAATTACGAACAGAGCTATAAAATAAAAAATAAATTATGTATACGTAATTCTGAAAACCTACGTATAACACCTGTAAAATTTTTATCGCTTTATCTCTACTAATAGCTGAGATAATTTTCAAAATTTTTGATCAGAGTGATAGAAAATTCAATATATTAAATTACGAACAGAGCTATAAAATTAATAATAAATTATGCATACGTAGTTCTAAAGACCTACGTATAACACCAGTAAAATTTTTATCGCTTTATCTCTACTAATAGCTGAGATAATTTTGAAAATTTTTGATCAGATTGATAGAAAATTCAATACATTAAATTACGAACAGAGCTATAAAATAAAAAATAAATTATGTATACGTAGTTCTGGAGACCTACGTATAACACCAGTAAAATTTTTATCGTTTTATCTCTACTAATAGCTGAGATAATTTTGAAAATTTTTAATCAGAGTGATAGAAAATTCAATTCATTAAATTACAAACAGAGCTATAAAATGAAAAATAAATTATGCATACGTAGTTCTGGAGACCTACGTATAACACCAGTAAAAATTTTATTGCTTTATCTCTACTAATAGCTGAGATAATTTTCAAAATTTTTGATCAGAGTGATAGAAAATTCAATATATTAAATTACGAACAGAGCTATAAAATGAAAAATAAATTATGTATACGTAGTTCTGGAGACCTACGTAAAACACCAGTAAAATTTTTATCGCTTTATCTCTACTAATAGCTGAGATAATTTTGAAAATTTTTGATCAGAGTGATAGAAAATTCAATATATTAAATTACGAAGAGAGCTATAAAATAAAAAATAAATTATGTATACGTAGTTCTGGAGACCTACGTATAACACCAGTAAAATTTTAATCGCTTTATCTCTACTAATAGCTGAGATCATTTTCAAAATTTTTGATCAGAGTGATAGAAAATTCAATATATTAAATTACGAACAAAGCTATAAAATGAAAAATAAATTATGTATACGTAGTTCGAGACCTACGTATAACACCAGTAAAATTTTTATTGCTTTATCTCTACTAATAGCTGAGATAATTTTGAAAATTTTTGATCAGAGTGATAGAAAATTCAATATATTAAATTACGAACAGAGCTATAAAATGAAAAATAAATTATGTATACGTAGTTCTGGAGACCTACGTATAACACCAGTAAAATTTTTATCGCTTTATCTCTACTAAGAGCTGAGATCATTTTCAAAATTTTTGATCAGAGTGATAGAAAATTCAATATATTAAATTACGAACAGAGCTATAAAATGAAAAATAAATTATGTATACGTAGTTCTGGAGACCTACGTAAAACACCAGTAAAATTTTTATCGCTTTATCTCTACTAATAGCTGAGATAATTTTGAAAATTTTTGATCAGAGTGATAGAAAATTCAATATATTAAATTACGAAGAGAGCTATAAAATAAAAAATAAATTATGTATACGTAGTTCTGGAGACCTACGTATAGCACCAGTAAAATTTTTATCGCTTTATCTCTACTAATAGCTGAGATCATTTTCAAAATTTTTGATCAGAGTGATAGAAAATTCAATATATTAAATTACGAACAGAGCTATAAAATGAAAAATAAATTATGTATACGTAGTTCTGGAGACCTACGTATAACACCAGTAAAATTTTTATTGCTTTATCTCTACTAATAGCTGAGATAATTTTGAAAATTTTTGATCAGAGTGATAGAAAATTCAATATATTAAATTACGAACAGAACTATAAAATAAAAAATAAATTATGTATACGTAGTTCTGGAGACCTACGTATAACACCAGTAAAATTTTTATCGCTTTAGCTCTACTAATAGCTGAGATGATTTTCAAAATTTTTGATCAGAGTGATAGAAAATTCAATATATTAAATTACAAACAGAGCTATAAAATGAAAAATAAATTATGTATACGTAGTTCTGAAGACCTACGTATAACACCAGTAAAATTTTTATTGCTTTATCTCTACTAATAGCTGAGATAATTTTGAAAATTTTTGATCAGAGTGATAGAAAATTCAATATATTAAATTACGAAGAGAGCTATAAAATTAAAAATAAATTATGTATACGTAGTTCTGGAGACCTACGTATAACACCAGTAAAATTTTTATCGCTTTATCTCTACTAATAGCTGAGATAATTTTGAAAATTTTTGATCAGAGTGATAGAAAATTCAATATATTAAATTACGAACAGAGCTATAAAATAAAAAGTAAATTATGTATACGTAATTCTGAAAACCTACGTATAACACCTGTAAAATTTTTATCGCTTTATCTCTACTAATAGCTGAGATAATTTTCAAAATTTTTGATCAGAGTGATAGAAAATTCAATATATTAAATTACGAACAGAGCTATAAAATGAAAAATAAATTATGCATACGTAGTTCTAAAGACCTACGTATAACACCAGTAAAATTTTTATCGCTTTATTTCTACTAATAGCTGAGATAATTTTGAAAATTTTTGATCAGATTGATAGAAAATTCAATACATTAAATTACAAACAGAGCTATAAAATAAAAAATAAATTATGTATACGTAGTTCTGGAGACCTACGTATAACACCAGTAAAATTTTTATCGTTTTATCTCTACTAATAGCTGAGATAATTTTGAAAATTTTTAATCAGTGTGATAGAAAATTCAATTCATTAAATTACAAACAGAGCTATAAAATGAAAAATAAATTATGTATACGTAGTTCTGGAGACCTACGTATAACACCAGTAAAAATTTTATTGCTTTATCTCTACTAATAGCTGAGATAATTTTCAAAATTTTTGATCAGAGTGATAGAAAATTCAATATATTAAATTACGAACAGAGCTATAAAATGAAAAATAAATTATGTATACGTAGTTCTGGAGACCTACGTAAAACACCAGTAATATTTTTATCGCTTTATCTCTACTAATAGCTGAGATAATTTTGAAAATTTTTGATCAGAGTGATAGAAAATTCAATATATTAAATTACGAACAGAGCTATAAAATAAAAAATAAATTATGTATACGTAGTTTTGGAGACCTACGTATAACACCTGTAAAATTTTTATCGCTTTATCTCTACTAATAGCTGAGATAATTTTCAAAATTTTTGATCAGAGTGATAGAAATTTCAATATATTAAATTAAAAACAGAGCTATAAAATGAAAAATAAATTATGTATACGTAGTTCTGGAGACCTACGTATAACACCAGTAAAATTTTTATCGCTTTATCTCTACTAATAGCTGAGATAATTTTGAAAATTTTTGATCAGAGTGATAGAAAATTCAATATATTAAATAACGAACAGAGCTATAAAATAAAAAATAAATTATGTATACGTAGTTCTGGAGACCTACGTATAACACCTGTAAAATTTTTATTGCTTTATCTCTACTAATAGCTGAGATAATTTTGAAAATTTTTGATCAGAGTGATAGAAAATTCAATATATTAAATTACGAACAGAGCTATAAAATGAAAAATAAATTATGCATACGTAGTTCTGGAGACCTACGTATAACACCAGTAAAATTTTTATCGCTTTATCTCTACTAATAGCTGAGATAATTTTCAAAATTTTTAATCAGAGTGATAGAAAATTCAATATATTAAATTACGAACAGAGCTATAAAATGAAAAATAAATTATGTATACGTAGTTCTGGAGACCTACGTATAACACCAGTAAAATTTTTATCGCTTTATCTCTACTAATAGCTGAGATAATTTTGAAAATTTTTGATCAGAGTGATAGAAAATTCAATATATTAAATTACGAACAGAGCTATAAAATAAAAAATAAATTATACATACGTAGTTCTGGAGACCTATGTATAACACCAGTAAAATTTTTATCGCTTTATCTCTACTAATAGCTGAGATAATTTTCAAAATTTTTGATCAGAGTGATAGAAGATTCAATATATTAAATTACGAACAGAGCTATAAAATGAAAAATAAATTATGTATACGTAGTTCTGGAGACCTACGTATAACACCAGTAAAAATTTTATGGCTTTATCTCTACTAATAGCTGCGATAATTTTCAAAATTTTTGATCAGAGTGATAGAAAATTCAATATATTAAATTACGAACAAAGCTATAAAATGAATAATAAATTATGTATACGTAGTTCTGGGGACCTACGTATAACACCAGTAAAATTTTTATTGCTTTATCTCTACTAATAGCTGAGATAATTTTCAAAATTTTTGATCAGAGTGATAGAAAATTCAATATATTAAATTACGAACAGAGCTATAAAATAAAAAATAAATTATGTATGCGTAGTTCTGGAGACCTACGTATAACACCAGTAAAATTTTTATCGCTTTATCTCTACTAATAGCTGAGATGATTTTCAAAATTTTCGATCAGAGTGATAGAAAATTCAATATATTAAATTACGAACAGAGCTATAAAATGAAAAATAAATTATGTATACGTAGTTCTGGAGACCTACGTATAACACCAGTAAAATTTTTATTGCTTTATCTCTACTAATAGCTGAGATAATTTTGAAAACTTTTGATCAGAGTGATAGAAAATCCAATATATTAAATTACGAAGAGAGCTATAAAATAAAAAATAAATTATGTATACGTAGTTCTGGAGACCTACGTATAACACCAGTAAAATTTTTATCGTTTTATCTCTACTAATAGCTGAGATAAATTTAAAAATTTTTGATCAGAGTGATAGAAAATTTAATATATTAAATTACGAACAGAGCTATAAAATGAAAAATAAATTATATATACGTAGTTCTGAAAACCTACGTATAACACCAGTAAAAATTTTATCGCTTTATCTCTACTAATAGCTGAGATAATTTTCAAAATTTTTGATCAGAGTGATAGAAAATTCAATATATTAAATTACGAACAGAGCTATAAAATGAAAAATAAATTATGTATACGTAGTTCTAGAGACCTACGTATAACACCAGTAAAATTTTTATCGCTTTATCTCTACTAATAGCTGAGATAATTTTGAAAATTTTTGATCAGAGTGATAGAAAATTCAATATATTAAATTACGAACAGAGCTATAAAATGAAAAATAAATTATGTATACGTAGTTCTGGAGACCTACGTATAACACCAGTAAAATTTTTATTGCTTTATCTCTACTAATAGCTGAGATAATTTTCAAAATTTTTGATCAGAGTGATAGAAAATTCAATATATTAAATTAAAAACAGAGCTATAAAATGAAAAATAAATTATGTATACGTAGTTCTGGAAACCTACGTATAACACCAGTAAAATTTTTATTGCTTTATCTCTACTAATAGCTGAGATAATTTTGAAAATTTTTGATCAGAGTGATAGAAAATTCAATATATTAAATTACGAACAGAGCTATAAAATGAAAAATAAATTATGTATACGTAGTTCTGGAGACCTACGTATAACACCAGTAAAATTTTTATCGCTTTATCTCTACTAATAGCTGAGATAATTTTCAAAATTTTTGATCAGAGTGATAGAAAATTCAATATATTAAATTAAAAACAGAGCTATAAAATGAAAAATAAATTATGTATACGTAGTTCTGGAGACCTACGTATAACACCAGTAAAATTTTTATTGCTTTATCTCTACTAATAGCTGAGATAATTTTGAAAATTTTTGATCAGAGTGATAGAAAATTCAATATATTAAATTACGAACAGAGCTATAAAATAAAAAATAAATAATGTATACGTACTTCTGAAGACCTGCGTATAACACCAGTAAAATTTTTATCGCTTTATCTTTAATAATAGCTGAGATAATTTTGAAAATTTTTGATCAGAGTGATAGAAAATTCAATATATTAAATTACGAACAGAGCTATAAAATGAAAAATAAATTATGTATACGTAGTTCTGGAGACCTACGTATAACACCAGTAAAATTTCTATCGCTTTATCTCTACTAATAGCTGAGATAATTTTCAAAATTTTTGATCAGAGTGATAGAAAATTCAATATATTAAATTAAAAACAGAGCTATAAAATAAAAAATAAATTATGTATACGTAGTTCTGTAGACCTACGTATAACACCAGTAAAATTTTTATTGCTTTATCTCTACTAATAGCTGAGATAATTTTGAAAATTTTTGATCACAGTGATAGAAAATTCAATATATTAAATTACGAACAGAGCTATAAAATAAAAAATAAATTATGTATACGTACTTCTGAAGACCTGCGTATAACACCAGTAAAATTTTTATCGCTTTATCTCTACTAATAGCTGAGATAATTTTGAAAATTTTTAATCAGAGTGATAGAAAATTCAATATATTAAATTACGAACAGAGCTATAAAATGAAAAATAAATTATGTATACCTACTTCTGGAGACCTGCGTATAACACCAGTAAAATTTTTATCGCTTTATCTCTACTAATAGCTGAGATAATTTTCAAAATTTTTGATCAGAGTGATAGAAATTTCAATATATTAAATTAAAAACAGAGCTATAAAATGAAAAATAAATTATGTATTCGTAGTTCTGGAGACCTACGTATAACACCAGTAAAATTTTTATCGCTTTATCTCTACTAATAGCTGAGATAATTTTGAAAATTTTTGATCAGAGTGATAGAAAATTCAATATATTAAATTACGAACAGAGCTATAAAATAAAAAATAAATTATACATACGTAGTTCTGGAGACCTATGTATAACACCAGTAAAATTTTTATCGCTTTATCTCTACTAATAGCTGAGATAATTTTCAAAATTTTTGATCAGAGTGATAGAAGATTCAATATATTAAATTACGAACAGAGCTATAAAATGAAAAATAAATTATGTATACGTAGTTCTGGAGACCTACGTTTAACACCAGTAAAAATTTTATTGCTTTATCTCTACTAATAGCTGCGATAATTTTCAAAATTTTTGATCAGAGTGATAGAAAATTCAATATATTAAATTACGAACAAAGCTATAAAATGAATAATAAATTATGTATACGTAGTTCTGGGGACCTACGTATAACACCAGTAAAATTTTTATTGCTTTATCTCTACTAATAGCTGAGATAATTTTCAAAATTTTTGATCAGAGTGATAGAAAATTCAATATATTAAATTACGAACAGAGCTATAAAATAAAAAATAAATTATGTATGCGTAGTTCTGGAGACCTACGTATAACACCAGTAAAATTTTTATCGCTTTATCTCTACTAATAGCTGAGATGGTTTTCAAAATTTTCGATCAGAGTGATAGAAAATTCAATATATTAAATTACGAACAGAGCTATAAAATGAAAAATAAATTATGTATACGTAGTTCTGGAGACCTACGTATAACACCAGTAAAATTTTTATTGCTTTATCTCTACTAATAGCTGAGATAATTTTGAAAATTTTTGATCAGAGTGATAGAAAATTCAATATATTAAATTACGAAGAGAGCTATAAAATAAAAAATAAATTATGTATACGTAGTTCTGGAGACCTACGTATAACACCAGTAAAATTTTTATCGTTTTATCTCTACTAATAGCTGAGATAAATTTAAAAATTTTTGATCAGAGTGATAGAAAATTTAATATATTAAATTACGAACAGAGCTATAAAATGAAAAATAAATTATATATACGTAGTTCTGAAAAAACTACGTATAACACCAGTAAAAATTTTATCGCTTTATCTCTACTAATAGCTGAGATAATTTTCAAAATTTTTGATCAGAGTGATAGAAAATTCAATATATTAAATTACGAACAGAGCTATAAAATGAAAAATAAATTATGTATACGTAGTTCTAGAGACCTACGTATAACACCAGTAAAATTTTTATCGCTTTATCTCTACTAATAGCTGAGATAATTTTGAAAATTTTTGATCAGAGTGATAGAAAATTCAATATATTAAATTACGAAGAGAGCTATAAAATGAAAAATAATTTATGTATACGTAGTTCTGGAGACCTACGTATAACACCAGTAAAATTTTTATTGCTTTATCTCTACTAATAGCTGAGATAATTTTCAAAATTTTTGATCAGAGTGATAGAAAATCCAATATATTAAATTAAAAACAGAGCTATAAAATGAAAAATAAATTATGTATACGTAGTTCTGGAAACCTACGTATAACACCACTAAAATTTTTATTGCTTTATCTCTACTAATAGCTGAGATAATTTTGAAAATTTTTGATCAGAGTGATAGAAAATTCAATATATTAAATTACGAACAGAGCTATAAAATGAAAAATAAATTATGTATACGTAGTTCTGGAGACCTACGTATAACACCAGTAAAATTTTTATCGCTTTATCTCTACTAATAGCTGAGATAATTTTCAAAATTTTTGATCAGAGTGATACAAAATTCAATATATTAAATTAAAAACAGAGCTATAAAATAAAAAATAAATTATGTATACGTAGTTCTGGAGACCTACGTATAACACCAGTAAAATTTTTATTGCTTTATCTCTACTAATAGCTGAGATAATTTTGAAAATTTTTGATCAGAGTGATAGAAAATTCAATATATTAAATTACGAACAGAGCTATAAAATGAAAAATAAATTATGTATTCGTAGTTCTGTAGACCTACGTATAACACCAGTAAAATTTTTATTGCTTTATCTCTACTAATAGCTGAGATAATTTTGAAAATTTTTGATCAGAGTGATAGAAAATTCAATATATTAAATTACGAAAAGAGCTATAAAATAAAAAATAAATTATGTATACGTACTTCTGAAGACCTGCGTATAACACCAGTAAAATTTTTATCGCTTTATCTCTACTAATAGCTGAGATAATTTTGAAAATTTTTGATCAGAGTGATAGAAAATTCAATATATTAAATTACGAACAGAGCTATAAAATGAAAAATAAATTATGTATACCTACTTCTGGAGACCTGCGTATAACACCAGTAAAATTTTTATCGCTTTATCTCTACTAATAGCTGAGATAATTTTCAAAATTTTTGATCAGAGTGATAGAAAATTCAATATATTAAATTACGAACAGAGCTATAAAATGAAAAATAAATTATGCATACGTAGTTCTAAAGACCTACGTATAACACCAGTAAAAATTTTATCGCTTTATCTCTACTAATAGCTGAGATAATTTTCAAAATTTTTGATCAGAGTGATAGAAAATTCAATATATTAAATTACGAACAGAGCTATAAAATGAAAAATAAATTATGTATACGTAGTTCTGGAAATCTACGTATAACACCAGTAAAATTTTCATTGCTTTATCTCTACTAATAGCTGAGATAATTTTCAAAATTTTTGATCAGAGTGATAGAAAATTCAATATATTAAATTACGAACAGAGCTATAAAATGAAAAATAAATTATTCATACGTAGTTCTGGAGACCTATGTATAACACCAGTAAAAATTTTATCGCTTTATCTCTACTAATAGCTGAGATAATTTTCAAAATTTTTGATCAGAGTGATAGAAAATTCAATATATTAAATTACGAACAGAGCTATAAAATGAATAATAAATTATGTATACGTAGTTCTGGGGACCTACGTATAACACCAGTAAAATTTTTATTGCATTATCTTTACTAATAGCTGAGATAATTTTGAAAATTTTTGATCAGAGTGACAGAAAATTCAATATATTAAATTACAAACAAAGCTATAAAATAAAAAATAAATTATGTATACGTAGTTCTGGAGACCTACATATAACACCAATAAAATTTTTATCGCTTTATCTCTACTAATAGCTGAGATAATTTTCAAAATTTTTGATCAGAGTGATAGAAAATTCAATATATTAAATTACGAACAGAGCTATAAAATGAAAAATAAATTATCCATACGTAGTTCTGGAGACCTATGTATAACACCAGTAAAAATTTTATCGCTTTATCTCTAATAATAGCTGAGATAATTTTCAAAATTTTTGATCAGAGTGATAGAAAATTCAATATATTAAATTACGAACAGAGCTATAAAATGAAAAATAAATTATGTATACGTAGTTCTGGAGACCTACGTATAACACCAGTAAAATTTTTATCGCTTTATATCTACTAATAGCTGAGATAATTTTCAAAATTTTTGATCAGAGTGATAGAAAATTCAATATATTAAATTACGAACATAGCTATAAAATAAAAAATAAATTATGTGTACGTAGTTCTGGAGACCTGCGTATAACACCGGTAAAATTTTTATTGCTTTATCTCTACTAATAGCTGAGATAATATTCAAAATTTTTGATCAGAGTGATAGAAAATTCAATATATTAAATTACGAACAGTGCTATAAAATAAAAAATAAATTATGTATACGTAGTTCTGGAGACCTACGTATTACACCAGTAAAATTTTTATTGCTTTATCTCTACTAATAGCTGAGATAATTTTGAAAATTTTTGATCAGAGTGATAGAAAATTCAATATATTAAATTAAAAACAGAGCTATAAAATAAAAAATAAATTATGTATACGTAGTTCTGGAGACCTACGTATAACACCAGTAAAATTTTTATCGCTTTATATCTACTAATAGCTGAGATAATTTTCAAAATTTTTGATCAGAGTGATAGAAAATTCAATATATTAAATTACGAACATAGCTATAAAATAAAAAATAAATTATGTGTACGTAGTTCTGGAGACCTGCGTATAACACCGGTAAAATTTTTATTGCTTTATCTCTACTAATAGCTGAGATAATATTCAAAATTTTTGATCAGAGTGATAGAAAATTCAATATATTAAATTACGAACAGAGCTATAAAATGAAAAATAAATTATGTATACGTAGTTCTGGAGACCTACGTATAACACCAGTAAAATTTTTATCGCTTTATATCTACTAATAGCTGAGATAATTTTCAAAATTTTTGATCAGAGTGATAGAAAATTCAATATATTAAATTACGAACATAGCTATAAAATAAAAAATAAATTATGTGTACGTAGTTCTGGAGACCTGCGTATAACACCGGTAAAATTTTTATTGCTTTATCTCTACTAATAGCTGAGATAATATTCAAAATTTTTGATCAGAGTGATAGAAAATTCAATATATTAAATTACGAACAGAGCTATAAAATGAAAAATAAATTATGCATACGTAGTTCTAAAGACCTACGTATAACACCAGTAAAAATTTTATCGCTTTATCTCTACTAATAGCTGAGATAATTTTCAAAATTTTTGATCAGAGTGATAGAAAATTCAATATATTAAATTACGAACAGAGCTATAAAATGAAAAATAAATTATGTATACGTAGTTCTGTAGACCTACGTATAACACCAGTAAAATTTTTATTGCTTTATCTCTACTAATAGCTGAGATAATTTTGAAAATTTTTGATCAGAGTGATAGAAAATTCAATATATTAAATTACGAACAGAGCTATAAAATAAAAAATAAATTATGTATACGTACTTCTGAAGACCTGCGTATAACACCAGTAAAATTTTTATCGCTTTATCTCTACTAATAGCTGAGATAATTTTGAAAATTTTTGATCAGAGTGATAGAAAATTCAATATATTAAATTACGAACAGAGCTATAAAATGAAAAATAAATTATGTATATCTACTTCTGGAGACCTGCGTATAACACCAGTAAAATTTTTATCGCTTTATCTCTACTAATAGCTGAGATAATTTTCAAAATTTTTGATCAGAGTGATAGAAAATTCAATATATTAAATTACGAACAGAGCTATAAAATGAAAAATAAATTATGCATACGTAGTTCTAAAGACCTACGTATAACACCAGTAAAAATTTTATCGCTTTATCTCTACTAATAGCTGAGATAATTTTCAAAATTTTTGATCAGAGTGATAGAAAATTCAATATATTAAATTACGAACAGAGCTATAAAATGAAAAATAAATTATGTATACGTAGTTCTGGAAACCTACGTATAACACCAGTAAAATTTTCATTGCTTTATCTCTACTAATAGCTGAGATAATTTTCAAAATTTTTGATCAGAGTGATAGAAAATTCAATATATTAAATTACGAACAGAGCTATAAAATGAAAAATAAATTATCCATACGTAGTTCTGGAGACCTATGTATAACACCAGTAAAAATTTTATCGCTTTATCTCTACTAATAGCTGAGATAATTTTCAAAATTTTTGATCAGAGTGATAGAAAATTCAATATATTAAATTACGGACAGAGCTATAAAATGAATAATAAATTATGTATACGTAGTTCTGGGGACCTACGTATAACACCAGTAAAATTTTTATTGCATTATCTTTACTAATAGCTGAGATAATTTTGAAAATTTTTGATCAGAGTGACAGAAAATTCAATATATTAAATTACAAACAAGGCTATAAAATAAAAAATAAATTATGTATACGTAGTTCTGGAGACCTACGTATAACACCAATAAAATTTTTATCGCTTTATCTCTACTAATAGCTGAGATAATTTTCAAAATTTTTGATCAGAGTGATAGAAAATTCAATACATTAAATTACGAAGAGAGCTATAAAATAAAAATTAAATTATGTATACGTAGTTCTGGAGACCTACGTATAACACCAGTAAAGTTTTTATCGTTTTATCTCTACTAATAGCTGAGATAATTTTGAAAATTTTTGATCAGAGTGATAGAAAATTTAATATATTAAATTACGAACACAGCTATAAAATAAAAAATAAATTATATATACGTAGTTCTGGAGACCTACGTATAACACCAGTAAAAATTTTATCGTTTTATCTCTACTAATAGCTGAGATAATTTTCAAAATTTTTAATCAGAGTGATAGAAAATTCAATATATTAAATTACGAACAGAGCTATAAAATGAAAAATAAATTATGTATACGTAGTTCTGGAGACCTACGTATAACACCGGTAAAATTTTTATTGCTTTATCTCTACTAATAGCTGAGATAATTTTGAAAATTTTTGATCAGAGTGATAGAAAATTCAACATATTAAATAACGAGCAGAGATATAAAATAAAAAATAAATTATGTATACGTAGTTCTGGAGACCTACGTATAACACCTGTAAAATTTTTATCGCTTTATCTCTACTAATAGCTGAGATAATTTTCAAAATTTTTGATCAGAGTGATAGAAAATTCAATATATTAAATTACGAACAGAGCTATAAAATGAAAAATAAATTATGTATACGTAGTTCTGGAGACCTACGTATAACACCAGTAAAATTTTTATCGCTTTATCTCTACTAATATCTGAGATAAATTTGAAAATTTTTGATCAGAGTGATAGAAAATTCAATATATTAAATTACGAACAGAGCTATAAAATAAAAAATAAATTATGTATACCTAGTTCTGGAGACCTACGTATAACACCAGTAAAATTTTTATTGCTTTATCTCTACTAATAGCTGAGATAATTTTTAAAATTTTTGATCAGAGTGATAGAAAATTCAATATATTAAATTACGAACAGAGCTATAAAATAAAAAATAAATTATGTATACGTAGTTCTGGAGGTCGATTACAAACGAAATTTCGACTTGAAAAGGGTTTCGACAGTCGCCAGATTTGCTCGACGCCACCTAGTAGCATTCTCTGCAAATGCGTATTTGACGTCATCGAATTTCGACTTAGCCCTTTCACCGTCGACAAGTGGTCAACTGCTCCCGACTGGTTGAAATTTTCAAGTCAAGTCGAAATTTGTTTGACAGATTAGGTTATGTTTGTGTTGTTGTGCGTGCTATAAGGTTTAAAAGTTTGGTTTGTGGTTACGTTGTGTTGTTTATGAGAATAAAACCTTGGAAGATGGGTCATTTTGTGGGGCCACTATTGATATTACACCAAATGGAGGTGATCGAGCGAAGACGTGCAGGGAAAATTTTTCGTAGACGGATTCGCGATGCACAGAATCCGTTAGAGATGCCAAACGAGACATTTATCGCAAACTTTAGATTTAATAAGGAAGCTTGTCGGGCCTTATTGGAACGTCTTGAGCCGCATATACCTGCAGGACGATATGTTTCTAGAGTGCCTCCGATATTTAGAGTAACAAACTTACGCAATGGTAAATACATACTATTAAAATATGTAAATTGTAGATACTTGTAGCATTGAACTTTTTCGCTACTGGAAGTTACCAGCGAGTTATTGGTAATAGCGCCCTGGCTTGCTGCAGTCAAACGATGGTGTCTCGAAGCATAAAAGAAATTGCGCAGCTAGTTGCCCGACACCTTTTACCCCAGTGGATACACTTTCCCCACAATGAACGCCAACGACAGGACATTAAAGACGAGTATGTATGATGAAGCAGCATAACCATGTATAAAGCATCTTGTACCTGCAGGTTCGAAAGAAGACATGACATGGTTAATATTGTGGGAGTGGTGGATGGAACACATGTGGCTATTGTGAAACCTCACGACAACGAGCATGTGTACGTGAATCGTAAGGGTTACCACAGTTTGAACTGCCAAATTGTAATGAGGTGAATACAGCTGGTTAACATTGTTAAAGCATAATATTTGTAGATTTGCGACTCCAACTTGCGTATAATAAATGTTGTGGCGCGGTGGCCAGGCAGCACCCACGACGCGTTCATTTGGCGGAGCAGCCGTGTTGGCCAAGCAATGCGGGCCAATTATCGTAACGGGGATGAAGATAGTTGTCTACTGGGTAATAACTTTGCTCTCAACGGAATGGCTGGTATAACAAGTTCTTGTAGGTGATTCAGGCTATCCGTGCCTGCCATGGCTGCTGGTCCCTTTACGTGCCCCTGCCACCGCACAAGAACGGCGTTATAACAACCGTTTCAAGCGTTGCCGTAGTGTTGTGGAGCGAACCATCGGGGTTTTGAAAGGCCGCTGGAGATGTTTACTGAAGGATCGAACACTGCATTATTCACCCCAAACGGCAGCCCGGATAGTGATGGCCTGTGTTGTTCTTCATAACATGGCCATTCACTTCCGCCTGGAGGATCCGGCCCCCGCTTGGGATGAATTAGACGGTCTAGAACCGCTGCCAGTGCAGATTGGCGACGCCGATCTCGCCGAACGTCGTGAGGGGCAAGCAAAACGTCGACAGTATATCGAATTGTATTTTTAAAAAATAAAATAACAAAAATCGTGAATTAAAACTATATTTGAAAACCCTACACATTCATATATCTTATAAAAAAAAATTTGAACATTAATTTTCGAATTAAGTTGTTTGGAAATATTCTACTAGGTGACCCAACGATTCCCGAATTTGTCGTTGTTCGTCTACCAACATCTCCAACGCGTTGGCTATTCGGTCCAACTTGTCATTGGTAGACCGGTTCATCCCCAAAAATTGGGCGGCCGTCCTTTCCACAGCGCTTTTGCGCCTCCGCGTTTGTGGTGCTAAAGCTAGAAAACCTAGTCAATTATCATTGCAACCAACAGGATGGCACACTTACGAGATGGTGTTCTCTCCTCACGCGATGACGCTGCCTCCTCTGAGATTGGGGACGGCGTTTGCCTGGGGGTGGACTGCAGTGCACCTGGACTGTCGACCTGGGCATGAATAACATTATTGTATTTTTCCGTCTGTAAAATTAAGTATATTACCTCTATGAAAATCATTTCTTCTTCAGTAGAGGGACCCGGCTCCTGTGCACTCGACGGTCTCTCGGCGGTTGAAGCTGCTGATGGCTGACTGCTGATGGATTCGGCATCGGCACTGTCCAACGGCGTATCCTGCTGTTGCAGGCCATGGATACCCTCCTCCGTCATAAGACTTGCCAGCCTATCTTCATACGCGCTAAGCCTGTTGCCCAGCCGGGATCCCCCTCCAGTAACTCTTCGATGACTTGTAATATGACTTATTTTTTTTTTTAACTTATTTTTTAAGTCAATCCAAACCTACAAACAATTTTAGAACAGATTCGTCAAAGCGATTTACATGAAACTCACTCTTTGCCATTTCGCTGTATTTTTTTTAGGCCCCTCTGCGGCATTCAGCCTTTCCGTTATTTCTGACCACAGACGCTGTCGCGTTTGTCGCCCTTCGGCCCCCACAAACTTGCCACTAGCAAACTCGGGGTGGCCCTCCATAAATGTAAGGAGCACATCTTTTTGATCGTCCGTGATTTTCTGTTCATGAGTTCCCATTATACTCACACTGTCACTTCACTACAATGCACACGATACTCAAATGAACAATATTTTAAAATAAATTCTAGACATGTACCTGCACCCCACTCTTAATGTTCCTCCCCCAACCGCATAGAACTATTTACAACTTGCACGTGTTGATGCCAGAGTTTCTCTTTCTTTTGTTTGTTGGTGAGGCAGGTATAAGTTTGAGGGTAAAAACCTTCTGTCGAGGGATAATCTTGGAGAAAGTAGCTAACTAAGGCAACTTTTAGCGAAGAAATATTTCTGGAATGCGGTTCACTTATAAAATTATTTACCGATTTGATGGCATTTGTTAAGTTATCCTACACTTGACCGGAATCCGGTCCATTTTGTTTAATGAATAACACTATTGTGAAAATAGCAATATTGATTTACTATAGCAACAACCAATCAAAATTTGTATACCTTAGAAATAACAATATTGCTATTTTAACAATATTCTTATTTTTCAAACAGAATTGACCTTGATTACAAACTGGTCAGTATTGCCAGTCTTATGTTACCGCAACTGCAGCATAACAAATTTCCTAGTTTTCAACATATCACCAAATGTTTTACAATCGCCACTGTTCGAGTCGCTTGACGTCATCACATTTCGACTCGAAAAGGTTGGCGAGTCGAAATAAGTTTGTACTCGGTCTCCTGGAGACCTACGTATAACACCAATAAAATTTTTATCGCTTTATCTCTACTAATAGCTGGGATAATTTTGAAAATTTTTGATCATAGTGATAGAAAATTCAATATATTAAATAACAAACAGAGCTATAAAATAAAAAATAAATTATGTGTACGTAGTTCTGGAGACCTACGTATAACACCTGTAAAATTTTTATCGCTTTATCTCTACTAATAGCTGAGATAATTTTCAAAATTTTTGATCAGAGTGATAGAAAATTCAATACATTAAATTACGAAGAGAGCTATAAAATAAAAATTAAATTATGTATACGTAGTTCTGGAGACCTACGTATAACACCAGTAAAGTTTTTATCGTTTTATCTCTACTAATAGCTAAGATAATTTTGAAAATTTTTGATCAGAGTGATAGAAAATTTAATATATTAAATTACGAACACAGCTATAAAATGAAAAATAAATTATATATACGTAGTTCTGGAGACCTACGTATAACACCAGTAAAAATTTTATCGTTTTATCTCTACTAATAGCTGAGATAATTTTCAAAATTTTTGATCAGAGTGATAGAAAATTCAATATATTAAATTACGAACAGAGCTATAAAATGAAAAATAAATTATGTATACGTAGTTCTGGAGACCTACGTATAACACCAGTAAAATTTTTATCGCTTTATCTCTACTAATAGCTGAGATAATTTTGAAAATTTTTGATCAGAGTGATAGAAAATTCAACATATTAAATAACGAGCAGAGCTATAAAATAAAAAATAAATTATGTATACGTAGTTCTGGAGACCTACGTATAACACCTGTAAAATTTTTATCGCTTTATCTCTACTAATAGCTGAGATAATTTTCAAAATTTTTGATCAGATTGATAGAAAATTCAATATATTAAATAACGAACAGAGCTATAAAATAAAAAATAAATTATGTATACGTAGTTCTGGAGACCTACGTATAACACCAGTAAAATTTTTATCGCTTTATCTCTACTAATAGCTGAGATGATTTTCAAAATTTTTGATCAGAGTGATAGAAAATTCAATATATTAAATTACGAACAGAGCTATAAAATGAAAAATAAATTATGTATACGTAGTTCTGGAGACCTACGTATAACACCAGTAAAATTTTTATTGCTTTATCTCTACTAATAGCTGAGATAATTTTGAAAATTTTTGATAAGAGTGATAGAAAATTCAATACATTAAATTACGAAGAGAGCTATAAAATAAAAATTAAATTATGTATACGTAGTTCTGGAGACCTACGTATAACACCAATAAAATTTTTATCGCTTTATCTCTACTAATAGCTGAGATAATTTTCAAAATTTTTGATCAGAGTGATAGAAAATTCAATATATTAAATTACAAACAGAGCTATAAAATAAAAAATAAATTATGTATACGTAGTTCTGGAGACCTACGTATAACACCAGTAAAATTTTTATCGCTTTATCTCTACTAATAGCTGAGATGATTTTCAAAATTTTCGAACAGAGTGATAGAAAATTCAATATATTAAATTAGGAACAGAGCTATAAAATGAAAAATAAATTATGTATAGGTAGTTCTAGAGACCTACGTATAACACCAGTAAAATTTTTATTGCTTTATCTCTACTAATAGCTGAGATAATTTTGAAAATTTTTGATCAGAGTGATAGAAAATTCAATATATTAAATTACGAAGAGAGCTATAAAATAAAAAATAAATTATGTATACGTAGTTCTGGAGACCTACGTATAACACCAGTAAAATTTTTATCGTTTTATCTCTACTAATAGCTGAGATAAATTTAAAAATTTTTGATCAGAGTGATAGAAAATTTAATATATTAAATTACGAACAGAGCTATAAAATGAAAAATAAATTATATATACGTAGTTTTGAAAACCTACGTATAACACCAGTAAAAATTTTATCGCTTTATCTCTACTAATAGCTGAGACAATTTTCAAAATTTTTGATCAGAGTGATAGAAAATTCAATATATTAAATTACGAACAGAGCTATAAAATGAAAAATAAATTATGTATACGTAGTTCTGGAGACCTACGTATAACACCAGTAAAATTTTTATCGCTTTATCTCTACTAATAGCTGAGATAATTTTGAAAATTTTTGATCAGAGTGATAGAAAATTCAATATATTAAATAACGAAGAGAGCTATAAAATAAAAAATGAATTATGAATACGTAGTTCTGGAGACCTACGTATAACACCAGTAAAAATTTTATTGCTTTATCTCTACTAATAGCTGAGATAATTTTGAAAATTTTTGATCAGAGTGATAGAAAATTCAATATATTAAATTACGAACAGAACTATAAAATAAAAAATAAATTATGTATACGTACTTCTGGAGACCTGCGTATAACACCAGTAAAATTTTTATCGCTTTATCTCTACTAATAGCTGAGATAATTTTGAAAATTTTTGATCAGAGTGATAGAAAATTCAATATATTAAATTACGAACAGAGCTATAAAATGAAAAATAAATTATGTATACGTACTTCTGGAAACCTGCATATAACACCAGTAATATTTTTATCGCTTTATCTCTACTAATAGCTGAGATAATTTTCAAAATTTTTGATCAGAGTGATAGAAAATTCAATATATTAAATTACGAACAGAACTATAAAATAAAAAATAAATTATATATACGTACTTCTGGAGACCTGCGTATAACACCAGTAAAATTTTTATCGCTTTATCTCTACTAATAGCTGAGATAATTTTGAAAATTTTTGATCAGAGTGATAGAAAATTCAATATATTAAATTACGAACAGAGCTATAAAATGAAAAATAAATTATTTATACGTAGTTCTAGAGACCTGCGTATAACACCAGTAAAAATTTTATCGCTTTATCTCTACTAATAGCTGAGATAATTTTCAAAATTTTTGAACAGAGTGATAGAAAATTCAATATATTAAATTACGAACAGAGCTATAAAATGAAAAATAAATTATGTATACGTAGTTCTAGAGACCTACGTATAACACCAGTAAAATTTTTATCGCTTTTTCTCTACTAATAGCTGAGATAATTTTCAAAATTTTTGATCAGAGTGATAGAAAATTCAATATATTAAATAACAAACAGAGCTATAAAATAAAAAATAAATTATGTATAACGTAGTTCTGGAGACCTACGTATAACACCTGTAAAATTTTTATCGCTTTATCTCTACTAATAGCTGAGATAATTTTGAAAATTTTTGATCAGAGTGATAGAAAATTCAATATATTAAATTACGAACAGAGCTATAAAATGAAAAATAAATTATACATGCGTAGTTCTGGAGACCTACGTATAACATCAGAAAAATGTTTATCGTTTTATCTCTACTAATAGCTGAGATAATTTTCAAAATTTTTGATCAGAGTGATAGAAAATTCAATATATTAAATTACGAACAGAGCTATAAAATGAAAAATAAATTATGTATACGTAGTTCTGGAGACCTACGTATAACACCAGTAAAATTTTTATTGCTTTATCTCTACTAATAGCTGAGATAATTTTCAAAATTTTTGATCAGAGTGATAAAAAATTCAATATATTAAATTACGAACAAAGCTATAAAATGAATAATAAATTATGTATACGTAGTTCTGGGGACCTACGTGTAACACCAGTAAAAATTTTATCGCTTTATCTCTACTAATAGCTGAGATAATTTTCAAAATTTTTGATCAGAGTGATAGAAAATTCAATATATTAAATTACGAACAGAGCTATAAAATGAAAAATAAATTATGTATACGTAGTTCTGGAGACCTACGTATAACACCAGTAAAATTTTTATCGCTTTATCTCTACTAATAACTGAGATAATTTTGAAAATTTTTGATCAGAGTGATAGAAAATTCAATGTATTAAATAACGAACAGAGCTATAAAATAAAAAATGAATTATGTATACGTAGTTCTGGAAACCTACGTATAACACAAGTAAAATTTTTATTGCTTTATCTCTACTAATAGCTGAGATAATTTTCAAAATTTTTGATCAGAGTGATAGAAAATTCAATATATTAAATTAAAAACAGAGCTATAAAATGAAAAATAAATTATGTATACGTAGTTCTGGAGACCTACGTATAACACTAGTAAAATTTTTATTGTTTTATCTCTACTAATAGCTGAGATAATTTTCAAAATTTTTGATCAGAGTGATAGAAAATTCAATATATTAAATTACGAACAGAGCTATAAAATAAAAAAATAAATTATGTATACGTAGTTCTGGAGACCTACGTATAACACCAGTAAAATTTTTATCGCTTTATCTCTACTAATAGCTGAGATGATTTTCAAAATTTTCGATCAGAGTGATAGAAAATTCAATATATTAAATTACGAACAGAGCTATAAAATAAAAAATAAATTATGTATACGTAGTTCTGGAGACCTACGTATAACACCAGTAAAATTTTTATTGCTTTATCTCTACTAATAGCTGAGATAATTTTGAAAATTTTTGATCAGAGTGATAGAAAATTTAATATATTAAATTACGAACAAAGCTATAAAATGAAAAATAAATTATGCATACGTAGTTCTGGAGACCTACGTATAACACCAGTAAAATTTTTATCGCTTTATCTCTACTAATAGTTGAGATAATTTTCAAAATTTTTGATCAGAGTGATAGAAAATTCAATATATTAAATTACGAACAGAGCTATAAAATGAAAAATAAATTATGTATACGTAGTTCTGGTGACCTACGTATAACACCAGTAAAATTATTATCGCTTTATCTCTACTAATAGCTGAGATAATTTTGAAAATTTTTGATCAGAAAGATAGAAAATTCAATATATTAAATTACGAACAGAGCTATAAAATAAAAAATAAATTATGTATACCTAGTTCTGGAGATCTACGTATAACACCAGTAAAATTTTTATTGCTTTATCTCTACTAATAGCTGAGATAATTTTCAAAATTTTTGATCAGAGTGATAGAAAATTCAATATATTAAATTACGAACAGAGCTATAAAATGAAAAATAAATTATGTATACGTAGTTCTGGAGACCTACGTATAACACCAATAAAATTTTTATCGCTTTATCTCTACTAATAGCTGGGATAATTTTGAAAATTTTTGATCATAGTGATAGAAAATTCAATATATTAAATAACAAACAGAGCTATAAAATAAAAAATAAATTATGTATACGTAGTTCTGGAGACCTACGTATAACACCTGTAAAATTTTTATCGCTTTATCTCTACTAATAGCTGAGATAATTTTGAAAATTTTTGATCAGAGTGATAGAAAATTCAATATATTAAATTACGAACAGAGCTATAAAATGAAAAATAAATTATACATGCGTAGTTCTGGAGACCTACGTATAACACCAGAAAAATGTTTATCGCTTTATCTCTACTAATAGCTGAGATAATTTTCAAAATTTTTGATCAGAGTGATAGAAAATTCAATATATTAAATTACGAACAGAGCTATAAAATGAAAAATAAATTATGTATACGTAGTTCTGGAGACCTACGTATAACACCAGTAAAATTTTTATTGCTTTATCTCTACTAATAGCTGAGATAATTTTCAAAATTTTTGATCAGAGTGATAGAAAATTCAATATATTAAATTACGAACAGAGCTATAAAATGAAAAACAAATTATGTATACGTAGTTCTGGAGACCTACGTATAACACCAGTAAAATTTTTATCGCTTTATCTCTAATAATAGCTGAGATAATTTTGAAAATTTTTGATCAGAGTGATAGAAAATTCAATGTATTAAATAACGAACAGAGCTATAAAATAAAAAATGAATTATGTATACGTAGTTCTGGAGACCTACGTATAACACTAGTAAAATTTTTATTGTTTTATCTCTACTAATAGCTGAGATAATTTTCAAAATTTTTGATCAGAGTGATAGAAAATTCAATATATTAAATTACGAACAGAGCTATAAAATAAAAAAATAAATTATGTATACGTAGTTCTGGAGACCTACGTATAACACCAGTAAAATTTTTATCGCTTTATCTCTACTAATAGCTGAGATGATTTTCAAAATTTTCGATCAGAGTGATAGAAAATTCAATATATTAAATTACGAACAGAGCTATAAAATAAAAAATAAATTATGTATACGTAGTTCTGGAGACCTACGTATAACACCAGTAAAATTTTTATTGCTTTATCTCTACTAATAGCTGAGATAATTTTGAAAATTTTTGATCAGAGTGATAGAAAATTTAATATATTAAATTACGAACAAAGCTATAAAATGAAAAATAAATTATGCATACGTAGTTCTGGAGACCTACGTATAACACCAGTAAAATTTTTATCGCTTTATCTCTACTAATAGTTGAGATAATTTTCAAAATTTTTGATCAGAGTGATAGAAAATTCAATATATTAAATTACGAACAGAGCTATAAAATGAAAAATAAATTATGTATACGTAGTTCTGGTGACCTACGTATAACACCAGTAAAATTTTTATCGCTTTATCTCTACTAATAGCTGAGATAATTTTGAAAATTTTTGATCAGAAAGATAGAAAATTCAATATATTAAATTACGAACAGAGCTATAAAATAAAAAATAAATTATGTATACCTAGTTCTGGAGATCTACGTATAACACCAGTAAAATTTTTATTGCTTTATCTCTACTAATAGCTGAGATAATTTTCAAAATTTTTGATCAGAGTGATAGAAAATTCAATATATTAAATTACGAACAGAGCTATAAAATGAAAAATAAATTATGTATACGTAGTTCTGGAGACCTACGTATAACACCAATAAAATTTTTATCGCTTTATCTCTACTAATAGCTGGGATAATTTTGAAAATTTTTGATCATAGTGATAGAAAATTCAATATATTAAATAACAAACAGAGCTATAAAATAAAAAATAAATTATGTATACGTAGTTCTGGAGACCTACGTATAACACCTGTAAAATTTTTATCGCTTTATCTCTACTAATAGCTGAGATAATTTTGAAAATTTTTGATCAGAGTGATAGAAAATTCAATATATTAAATTACGAACAGAGCTATAAAATGAAAAATAAATTATACATGCGTAGTTCTGGAGACCTACGTATAACACCAGAAAAATGTTTATCGCTTTATCTCTACTAATAGCTGAGATAATTTTCAAAATTTTTGATCAGAGTGATAGAAAATTCAATATATTAAATTACGAACAGAGCTATAAAATGAAAAATAAATTATGTATACGTAGTTCTGGAGACCTACGTATAACACCAGTAAAATTTTTATTGCTTTATCTCTACTAATAGCTGAGATAATTTTCAAAATTTTTGATCAGAGTGATAGAAAATTCAATATATTAAATTACGAACAGAGCTATAAAATGAAAAACAAATTATGTATACGTAGTTCTGGAGACCTACGTATAACACCAGTAAAATTTTTATCGCTTTATCTCTAATAATAGCTGAGATAATTTTGAAAATTTTTGATCAGAGTGATAGAAAATTCAATGTATTAAATAACGAACAGAGCTATAAAATAAAAAATGAATTATGTATACGTAGTTCTGGAAACCTACGTATAACACAAGTAAAATTTTTATTGCTTTATCTCTACTAGTAGCTGAGATAATTTTCAAAATTTTTGATCAGAGTGATAGAAAATTCAATATATTAAATTAAAAACAGAGCTATAAAATGAAAAATAAATTATGTGTACGTAGTTCTGGAGACCTACGTATAACACAAGTAAAATTTTTATTGTTTTATCTCTACTAATAGCTGAGATAATTTTCAAAATTTTTGATCAGAGTGATAGAAAATTCAATATATTAAATTACGAACAGAGCTATAAAATAAAAAAATAAATTATGTATACGTAGTTCTGGAGACCTACGTATAACACCAGTAAAATTTTTATCGCTTTATCTCTACTAATAGCTGAGATGATTTTCAAAATTTTCGATCAGAGTGATAGAAAATTCAATATATTAAATTACGAACAGAGCTATAAAATGAAAAATAAATTATGTATACGTAGTTCTGGAGACCTACGTATAACACCAGTAAAATTTTTATTGCTTTATCTCTACTAATAGCTGAGATAATTTTGAAAATTTTTGATCAGAGTGATAGAAAATTTAATATATTAAATTACGAACAGAGCTATAAAATGAAAAATAAATTATGCATACGTAGTTCTGGAGACCTACGTATAACACCAGTAAAATTTTTATCGCTTTATCTTTACTAATAGCTGAGATAATTTTCAAAATTTTTGATCAGAGTGATAGAAAATTCAATATATTAAATTACGAACAGAGCTATAAAATGAAAAATAAATTATGTGTACGTAGTTCTGGAGACCTACGTATAACACAAGTAAAATTTTTATTGTTTTATCTCTACTAATAGCTGAGATAATTTTCAAAATTTTTGATCAGAGTGATAGAAAATTCAATATATTAAATTACGAACAGAGCTATAAAATAAAAAAATAAATTATGTATACGTAGTTCTGGAGACCTACGTATAACACCAGTAAAATTTTTATCGCTTTATCTCTACTAATAGCTGAGATGATTTTCAAAATTTTCGATCAGAGTGATAGAAAATTCAATATATTAAATTACGAACAGAGCTATAAAATGAAAAATAAATTATGTATACGTAGTTCTGGAGACCTACGTATAACACCAGTAAAATTTTTATTGCTTTATCTCTACTAATAGCTGAGATAATTTTGAAAATTTTTGATCAGAGTGAGAGAAAATTTAATATATTAAATTACGAACAGAGCTATAAAATGAAAAATAAATTATGCATACGTAGTTCTGGAGACCTACGTATAACACCAGTAAAATTTTTATCGCTTTATCTCTACTAATAGCTGAGATAATTTTCAAAATTTTTGATCAGAGTGATAGAAAATTCAATATATTAAATTACGAACAGAGCTATAAAATGAAAAATAAATTATGTATACGTAGTTCTGGAGACCTACGTATAACACCAGTAAAATTTTTATCGCTTTATCTCTACTAATAGCTGAGATAATTTTGAAAATTTTTGATCAGAGTGATAGAAAATTCAATATATTAAATTACGAACAGAGCTATAAAATAAAAAATAAATTATGTATACCTAGTTCTGAAGATCTACGTATAACACCAGTAAAATTTTTATCGCTTTATCTCTACTAATAGCTGGGATAATTTTGAAAATTTTTGATCATAGTGATAGAAAATTCAATATATTAAATAACAAACAGAGCTATAAAATAAAAAATAAATTATGTATACGTAGTTCTGGAGACCTACGTATAACACCTGTAAAATTTTTGTTGCTTTATCTCTACTAATAGCTGAGATAATTTTGAAAATTTTTGATCAGAGTGATAGAAAATTCAATATATTAAATTACGAACAGAGCTATAAAATGAAAAATAAATTATACATGCGTAGTTCTGGAGACCTACGTATAACACCAGAAAAATGTTTATCGCTTTATCTCTACTAATAGCTGAGATAATTTTCAAAATTTTTGATCAGAGTGATAGAAAATTCAATATATTAAATTACGAACAGAGCTATAAAATGAAAAATAAATTATGTATACGTAGTTCTGGAGACCTACGTATAACACCAGTAAAATTTTTATTGCTTTATCTCTACTAATAGCTGAGATAATTTTCAAAATTTTTGATCAGAGTGATAAAAAATTCAATATATTAAATTACGAACAGAGCTATAAAATAAAAAATGAATTATGTATACGTAATTCTGGAGACCTACGTATAACACCTGTAAAATTTTTATCGCTTTATCTCTACTAATAGCTGAGATAATTTTCAAAATTTTTGATCAGAGTGATAGAAAATTCAATATATTAAATTAAAAACAGAGCTATAAAATGAAAAATAAATTATGTATACGTAGTTCTGGAGACCTACGTATAACACAATTAAAATTTTTATTGTTTTATCTCTACTAATAGCTGAGATAATTTTCAAAATTTTTGATCAGAGTGATAGAAAATTCAATATATTAAATTACGAACAGAGCTATAAAATAAAAAAATAAATTATGTATACGTAGTTCTGGAGACTTACGTATAACACCAGTAAAATTTTTATCGCTTTATCTCTACTAATAGCTGAGATGATTTTCAAAATTTTCGATCAGAGTGATAGAAAATTCAATATATTAAATTACGAACAGAGCTATAAAATGAAAAATAAATTATGTATACGTAGTTCTGGAGACCTACGTATAACACCAGTAAAATTTTTATTGCTTTATCTCTACTAATAGCTGAGATAATTTTCAAAATTTTTGATCAGAGTGATAGAAAATTCAATATATTAAATTACGAACAGAGCTATAAAATAAAAAAATAAATTATGTATACGTAGTTCTGGAGACCTACGTATAACACCAGTAAAATTTTTATTGCTTTATCTCTACTAATAGCTGAGATAATTTTGAAAATTTTTGATCAGAGTGATAGAAAATTTAATATATTAAATTACGAACAGAGCTATAAAATGAAAAATAAATTATGCATACGTAGTTCTAGAGACCTACGTATAACACCAGTAAAATTTTTATCGCTTTATCTCTACTAATAGCTGAGATAATTTTCAAAATTTTTGATCAGAGTGATAGAAAATTCAATATATTAAATTACCAACAGAGCTATAAAATGAAAAACAAATTATGTATACGTAGTTCTGGAGACCTACGTATAACACCAGTAAAACTTTATCGCTTTATCTCTAATAATAGCTGAGATAATTTTGAAAATTTTTGATCAGAGTGATAGAAAATTCAATGTATTAAATAACGAACAGAGCTATAAAATAAAAAATGAATTATGTATACGTAGTTCTGGAAACCTACGTACAACACAAGTAAAATTTTTATTGCTTTATCTCTACTAGTAGCTGAGATAATTTTCAAAATTTTTGATCAGAGTGATAGAAAATTCAATATATTAAATTAAAAACAGAGCTATAAAATGAAAAATAAATTATGTGTACGTAGTTCTGGAGACCTACGTATAACACAAGTAAAATTTTTATTGTTTTATCTCTACTAATAGCTGAGATAATTTTTAAAATTTTTGATCAGAGTGATAGAAAATTCAATATATTAAATTACGAACAGAGCTATAAAATAAAAAAATAAATTATGTATACGTAGTTCTGGAGACCTACGTATAACACCAGTAAAATTTTTATCGCTTTATCTCTACTAATAGCTGAGATGATTTTCAAAATTTTCGATCAGAGTGATAGAAAATTCAATATATTAAATTACGAACAGAGCTATAAAATGAAAAATAAATTATGTATACGTAGTTCTGGAGACCTACGTATAACACCAGTAAAATTTTTATTGCTTTATCTCTACTAATAGCTGAGATAATTTTGAAAATTTTTGATCAGAGTGATAGAAAATTTAATATATTAAATTACGAACAGAGCTATAAAATGAAAAATAAATTATGCATACGTAGTTCTGGAGACCTACGTATAACACCAGTAAAATTTTTATCGCTTTATCTCTACTAATAGCTGAGATAATTTTCAAAATTTTTGATCAGAGTGATAGAAAATTCAATATATTAAATTACGAACAGAGCTATAAAATGAAAAATAAATTATGTGTACGTAGTTCTGGAGACCTACGTATAACACAAGTAAAATTTTTATTGTTTTATCTCTACTAATAGCTGAGATAATTTTCAAAATTTTTGATCAGAGTGATAGAAAATTCAATATATTAAATTACGAACAGAGCTATAAAATAAAAAAATAAATTATGTATACGTAGTTCTGGAGACCTACGTATAACACCAGTAAAATTTTTATCGCTTTATCTCTACTAATAGCTGAGATGATTTTCAAAATTTTCGATCAGAGTGATAGAAAATTCAATATATTAAATTACGAACAGAGCTATAAAATGAAAAATAAATTATGTATACGTAGTTCTGGAGACCTACGTATAACACCAGTAAAATTTTTATTGCTTTATCTCTACTAATAGCTGAGATAATTTTGAAAATTTTTGATCAGAGTGATAGAAAATTTAATATATTAAATTACGAACAGAGCTATAAAATGAAAAATAAATTATGCATACGTAGTTCTGGAGACCTACGTATAACACCAGTAAAATTTTTATCGCTTTATCTCTACTAATAGCTGAGATAATTTTCAAAATTTTTGATCAGAGTGATAGAAAATTCAATATATTAAATTACGAACAGAGCTATAAAATGAAAAATAAATTATGTATACGTAGTTCTGGAGACCTACGTATAACACCAGTAAAATTTTTATCGCTTTATCTCTACTAATAGCTGAGATAATTTTGAAAATTTTTGATCAGAGTGATAGAAAATTCAATATATTAAATTACGAACAGAGCTATAAAATAAAAAATAAATTATGTATACCTAGTTCTGAAGATCTACGTATAACACCAGTAAAATTTTTATCGCTTTATCTCTACTAATAGCTGGGATAATTTTGAAAATTTTTGATCATAGTGATAGAAAATTCAATATATTAAATAACAAACAGAGCTATAAAATAAAAAATAAATTATGTATACGTAGTTCTGGAGACCTACGTATAACACCTGTAAAATTTTTGTTGCTTTATCTCTACTAATAGCTGAGATAATTTTGAAAATTTTTGATCAGAGTGATAGAAAATTCAATATATTAAATTACGAACAGAGCTATAAAATGAAAAATAAATTATACATGCGTAGTTCTGGAGACCTACGTATAACACCAGAAAAATGTTTATCGCTTTATCTCTACTAATAGCTGAGATAATTTTCAAAATTTTTGATCAGAGTGATAGAAAATTCAATATATTAAATTACGAACAGAGCTATAAAATGAAAAATAAATTATGTATACGTAGTTCTGGAGACCTACGTATAACACCAGTAAAATTTTTATTGCTTTATCTCTACTAATAGCTGAGATAATTTTCAAAATTTTTGATCAGAGTGATAAAAAATTCAATATATTAAATTACGAACAGAGCTATAAAATAAAAAATGAATTATGTATACGTAATTCTGGAGACCTACGTATAACACCTGTAAAATTTTTATCGCTTTATCTCTACTAATAGCTGAGATAATTTTCAAAATTTTTGATCAGAGTGATAGAAAATTCAATATATTAAATTAAAAGCAGAGCTATAAAATGAAAAATAAATTATGTATACGTAGTTCTGGAGACCTACGTATAACACAATTAAAATTTTTGTTGTTTTATCTCTACTAATAGCTGAGATAATTTTCAAAATTTTTGATCAGAGTGATAGAAAATTCAATATATTAAATTACGAACAGAGCTATAAAATAAAAAAATAAATTATGTATACGTAGTTCTGGAGACCTACGTATAACACCAGTAAAATTTTTATCGCTTTATCTCTACTAATAGCTGAGATGATTTTCAAAATTTTCGATCAGAGTGATAGAAAATTCAATATATTAAATTACGAACAGAGCTATAAAATGAAAAATAAATTATGTATACGTAGTTCTGGAGACCTACGTATAACACCAGTAAAATTTTTATTGCTTTATCTCTACTAATAGCTGAGATAATTTTGAAAATTTTTGATCAGAGTGATAGAAAATTATATATATTAAATTACGAAGAGAGCTATAAAATAAAAAATAAATTATGTATACGTAGTTTTGGAGACCTACGTATAACACCAGTAAAATTTTTATCGTTTTATCTCTACTAATAGCTGAGATAATTTTCAAAATTTTTGATCACAGTGATAGAAAATTCAATATATTAAATTACGAACAGAGCTATAAAATGAATAATAAATTATGTATACGTAGTTCTGGGGACCTACGTATAACACCAGTAAAATTTTTATCGCTTTATCTCTACTAATAGCTGAGATAATTTTCAAAATTTTTGATCAGAGTGATAGAAAATTCAATATATTAAATTACGAACAGAGCTATAAAATAAAAAAATAAATTATGTATACGTAGTTCTGGAGACCTACGTATAACACCAGTAAAATTTTTATTGCTTTATCTCTACTAATAGCTGAGATAATTTTGAAAATTTTTGATCAGAGTGATAGAAAATTTAATATATTAAATTACGAACAGAGCTATAAAATGAAAAATAAATTATGCATACGTAGTTCTGGAGACCTACGTATAACACCAGTAAAATTTTTATCGCTTTATCTCTACTAATAGCTGAGATAATTTTCAAAATTTTTGATCAGAGTGATAGAAAATTCAATATATTAAATTACGAACAGAGCTATAAAATGAAAAATAAATTATGTGTACGTAGTTCTGGAGACCTACGTATAACACAAGTAAAATTTTTATTGTTTTATCTCTACTAATAGCTGAGATAATTTTCAAAATTTTTGATCAGAGTGATAGAAAATTCAATATATTAAATTACGAACAGAGCTATAAAATAAAAAAATAAATTATGTATACGTAGTTCTGGAGACCTACGTATAACACCAGTAAAATTTTTATCGCTTTATCTCTACTAATAGCTGAGATGATTTTCAAAATTTTCGATCAGAGTGATAGAAAATTCAATATATTAAATTACGAACAGAGCTATAAAATGAAAAATAAATTATGTATACGTAGTTCTGGAGACCTACGTATAACACCAGTAAAATTTTTATTGCTTTATCTCTACTAATAGCTGAGATAATTTTGAAAATTTTTGATCAGAGTGATAGAAAATTTAATATATTAAATTACGAACAGAGCTATAAAATGAAAAATAAATTATGCATACGTAGTTCTGGAGACCTACGTATAACACCAGTAAAATTTTTATCGCTTTATCTCTACTAATAGCTGAGATAATTTTCAAAATTTTTGATCAGAGTGATAGAAAATTCAATATATTAAATTACGAACAGAGCTATAAAATGAAAAATAAATTATGTATACGTAGTCCTGGAGACCTACGTATAACACCAGTAAAATTTTTATCGCTTTATCTCTACTAATAGCTGAGATAATTTTGAAAATTTTTGATCAGAGTGATAGAAAATTCAATATATTAAATTACGAACAGAGCTATAAAATAAAAAATAAATTATGTATACCTAGTTCTGAAGATCTACGTATAACACCAGTAAAATTTTTATCGCTTTATCTCTACTAATAGCTGGGATAATTTTGAAAATTTTTGATCATAGTGATAGAAAATTCAATATATTAAATAACAAACAGAGCTATAAAATAAAAAATAAATTATGTATACGTAGTTCTGGAGACCTACGTATAACACCTGTAAAATTTTTGTTGCTTTATCTCTACTAATAGCTGAGATAATTTTGAAAATTTTTGATCAGAGTGATAGAAAATTCAATATATTAAATTACGAACAGAGCTATAAAATGAAAAATAAATTATACATGCGTAGTTCTGGAGACCTACGTATAACACCAGAAAAATGTTTATCGCTTTATCTCTACTAATAGCTGAGATAATTTTCAAAATTTTTGATCAGAGTGATAGAAAATTCAATATATTAAATTACGAACAGAGCTATAAAATGAAAAATAAATTATGTATACGTAGTTCTGGAGACCTACGTATAACACCAGTAAAATTTTTATTGCTTTATCTCTACTAATAGCTGAGATAATTTTCAAAATTTTTGATCAGAGTGATAAAAAATTCAATATATTAAATTACGAACAGAGCTATAAAATAAAAAATGAATTATGTATACGTAATTCTGGAGACCTACGTATAACACCTGTAAAATTTTTATCGCTTTATCTCTACTAATAGCTGAGATAATTTTCAAAATTTTTGATCAGAGTGATAGAAAATTCAATATATTAAATTAAAAGCAGAGCTATAAAATGAAAAATAAATTATGTATACGTAGTTCTGGAGACCTACGTATAACACAATTAAAATTTTTGTTGTTTTATCTCTACTAATAGCTGAGATAATTTTCAAAATTTTTGATCAGAGTGATAGAAAATTCAATATATTAAATTACGAACAGAGCTATAAAATAAAAAAATAAATTATGTATACGTAGTTCTGGAGACCTACGTATAACACCAGTAAAATTTTTATCGCTTTATCTCTACTAATAGCTGAGATGATTTTCAAAATTTTCGATCAGAGTGATAGAAAATTCAATATATTAAATTACGAACAGAGCTATAAAATGAAAAATAAATTATGTATACGTAGTTCTGGAGACCTACGTATAACACCAGTAAAATTTTTATTGCTTTATCTCTACTAATAGCTGAGATAATTTTGAAAATTTTTGATCAGAGTGATAGAAAATTATATATATTAAATTACGAAGAGAGCTATAAAATAAAAAATAAATTATGTATACGTAGTTTTGGAGACCTACGTATAACACCAGTAAAATTTTTATCGTTTTATCTCTACTAATAGCTGAGATAATTTTCAAAATTTTTGATCACAGTGATAGAAAATTCAATATATTAAATTACGAACAGAGCTATAAAATGAATAATAAATTATGTATACGTAGTTCTGGGGACCTACGTATAACACCAGTAAAATTTTTATCGCTTTATCTCTACTAATAGCTGAGATAATTTTGAAAATTTTTGATCAGAGTGATAGAAAATTCAATATATTAAATTACGAACAGAACTATAAAATAAAAAATAAATTATGTATACGTAGTTCTGGAGACCTACGTATAACACCAGTAAAATTTTTATTGCTTTATCTCTACTAATAGCTGAGATAATTTTCAAAATTTTTGATCAGAGTGATAGAAAATTCAATATATTAAATTACGAACAGAGCTATAAAATGAATAATAAATTATGTATACGTAGTTCTGGGGACCTACGTATAACACCAGTAAAATTTTTATCGCTTTATCTCTACTAATAGCTGAGATAATTTTGAAAATTTTTGATCAGAGTGATAGAAAATTCAATATATTAAATTACAAACAGAGCTATAAAATGAAAAATAAATTATGTATACGTAGTTCTGGAGACCTACGTATAACACCAGTAAAAACTTTATCGCTTTATCTGTACCAATAGCTGAGATAATTTTCAAAATTTTTGATCAGAGTAATAGAAATTTCAATATATTAAATTACGAACAGAGCTATAAAATAAAAAATAAATTATGTATACTTAGTTCTGGAGACCTACGTATAACACCAGTAAAATTTTTATTGCTTTATCTCTACTAATAGCTGAGATAATTTGAAAATTTTTGATCAGAGTGATAGAAAATTCAATATATTAAATTACGAACAGAGCTATAAAATGAAAAATAAATTATGTATACGTAGTTCTGGAGACCTACGTATAACACCAGTAAAATTTTTATCGCTTTATCTCTACTAATAGCTGAGATAATTTTGAAAATTTTTGATCAGAGTGATAGAAAATTCAATATATTAAATTACGAACAGAGCTATAAAATGAAAAATAAATTATCCATACGTAGTTCTGGAGACCTACCTATAACACCAGTAAAAATTTTATCGCTTTATCTCTACTAATAGCTGAGATAATTTTGAAAATTTTTGATCAGAGTGATAGAAAATTCAATATATTAAATTACAAACAGAGCTATAAAATGAAAAATAAATTATGTATACGTAGTTCTGGAGACCTACGTATAACACCAGTAAAATTTTTATCGCTTTATCTCTACTAATAGCTGAGATAATTTTGAAAATTTTTGATCAGAGTGATAGAAAATTCAATATATTAAATTACGAACAGAGCTATAAAATAAAAAATAAATTATGTATACGTAGATTTGGAGACTTACGTATAACACCAGTAAAATTTTTATCGCTTTATCTCTACTAATAGCTGAGATGATTTTCAAAATTTTTGATCAAAGTGATAGAAAATTCAATATATTAAATTACGAACAGAGCTATAAAATGAAAAATAAATTATGTATACGTAGTTCTGGAGACCTACTTATAACACCAGTAAAAATTTTATCGCTTTATCTCTACTAATAGCTGAGATAATTTTGAAAATTTTTGATCAGAGTGATAGAAAATTCAATATATTAAATTACAAACAGAGCTATAAAATGAAAAATAAATTATGTATACGTAGTTCTGGAGACCTACGTATAACACCAGTAAAATTTTTATCGCTTTATCTCTACTAATAGCTGAGATAATTTTGAAAATTTTTGATCAGAGTGATAGAAAATTCAATATATTAAATTACAAACAGAGCTATAAAATGAAAAATAAATTATGTATACGTAGTTCTGGAGACCTACGTATAACACCAGTAAAATTTTTATCGCTTTATCTCTACTAATAGCTGAGATAATTTTGAAAATTTTTGATCAGAGTGATAGAAAATTCAATATATTAAATTACGAACAGAGCTATAAAATAAAAAATAAATTATGTATACGTAGATTTGGAGACTTACGTATAACACCAGTAAAATTTTTATCGCTTTATCTCTACTAATAGCTGAGATGATTTTCAAAATTTTTGATCAAAGTGATAGAAAATTCAATATATTAAATTACGAACAGAGCTATAAAATGAAAAATAAATTATGTATACGTAGTTCTGGAGACCTACGTATAACACCAGTAAAAATTTTATCGCTTTATCTCTACTAATAGCTGAGATAATTTTCAAAATTTTTGATCAGAGTGATAGAAAATTCAATATATTAAATTACGAACAGAGCTATAAAATGAAAAATAAATTATGTATACGTAGTTCTGGAGACCTACGTATAACACCAGTAAAATTTTTATCGCTTTATCTCTACTAATAACTGAGATAATTTTGAAAATTTTTGATCAGAGTGATAGAAAATTCAATGTATTAAATAACGAACAGAGCTATAAAATAAAAAATGAATTATGTATACGTAGTTCTGGAGACCTACGTATAACACCTGTAAAATTTCTATCGCTTTATCTCTACTAATAACTGAGATAATTTTCAAAATTTTTGATCACAGTGATAGAAAATTCAATATATTAAATTACGAACAGAGCTATAAAATGAATAATAAATTATGTATACGTAGTTCTGGGGACCTACGTATAACACCAGTAAAAACTTTATCGCTTTATCTCTACCAATAGCTGAGATAATTTTCAAAATTTTTGATCAGAGTAATAGAAATTTCAATATATTGAATTACGAACAGAGCTATAAAATAAAAAATAAATTATGTATACGTAGTTCTGGAGACCTACGTATAACACCAGTAAAATTTTTATTGCTTTATCTCTACTAATAGCTGAGATAATTTGAAAATTTTTGATCAGAGTGATAGAAAATTCAATATATTAAATTACGAACAGAGCTATAAAATGAAAAATAAATTATGTATACGTAGCTCTGGAGACCTACGTATAACACCAGCAAAAATTTTATCGCTTTATCTCTACCAATAGCTGAGATAATTTTCAAAATTTTTGATCAGAGTGATAGAAAATTCAATATATTAAATTACGAACAGAGCTATAAAATAAAAAATAAATTATGTATACGTAGTTTTGGGGACCTACGTATAACACCAGTAAAATTTTTATCGCTTTATCTCTACTAATAGCTGAGATAATTTTGAAAATTTTTGATCAGAGTGATAGAAAATTCAATATATTAAATTACGAACAGAGCTATAAAATGAAAAATAAATTATGCATACGTAGTTCTGGAGACCTACGTATAACACCAGTAAAATTTTTATCGCTTTATCTCTACTAATAGCTGAGATCATTTTCAAAATTTTTGATCAGAGTGATAGAAAATTCAATATATTAAATTACAAACAGAGCTATAAAATGAAAAATAAATTATGTATACGTAGTTCTGGAGACCTACGTATAACACCAGTAAAATTTTTATCGCTTTATCTCTACTAATAGCTGAGATAATTTTGAAAATTTTTGATCAGAGTGATAGAAAATTCAATATATTAAATTACGAACAGAGCTATAAAATAAAAAATAAATTATGTATACCTAGTTCTGGAGACCTACGTATAACACCAGTAAAATTTTTATTGCTTTATCTCTACTAATAGCTGAGATAATTTTGAAAATTTTTGATCAGAGTGATAGAAAATTCAATATATTAAATTACGAACAGAGCTATAAAATGAAAAATAAATTATGCATACGTAGTTCTGGAGACCTACGTATAACACCAGTAAAATTTTTTTCGCTTTATCTCTACTAATAGCTGAGATAATTTTCAAAATTTTTGATCAGAGTGATAGAAAATTCAATATATTAAATTACGAACAGAGCTATAAAATGAAAAATAAATTATGTATACGTAGTTCTGGAGACCTACGTATAACACCAGTAAAATTTTTATCGCTTTATCTCTACTAATAGCTGAGATAATTTTCAAAATTTTTGATCAGAGTGATAGAAAATTCAATATATTAAATTACGAACAGAGCTATAAAATAAAAAATAAATTATGTATACGTAGTTTTGGAGACTTACGTATAACACCAGTAAAATTTTTATCGCTTTATCTCTACTAATAGCTGAGATGATTTTCAAAATTTTTGATCAGAGTGATAGAAAATTCAATATATTAAATTACGAACAGAGCTATAAAATAAAAAATAATTTATGTATACGTAGTTCTGGAGACCTACGTATAACACCAGTAAAAATTTTATCGCTTTATCTCTACTAATAGCTGAGATAATTTTCAAAATTTTTGATCAGAGTAATAGAAAATTCAATATATTAAATTACGAACAGAGCTATAAAATGAAAAATAAATTATGTATACGTAGTTCTGGAGACCTACGTATAACACCAGTAAAATTTTTATCGCTTTATCTCTACTAATAACTAAGATAATTTTGAAAATTTTTGATCAGAGTGATAGAAAATTCAATGTATTAAATAACGAACAGAGCTATAAAATAAAAAATGAATTATGTATACGTAGTTCTGGAGACCTACGTATAACACCTGTAAAATTTTTATCGCTTTATCTCTACTAATAGCTGAGATAATTTTCAAAATTTTTGATCAGAGTGATAGAAAATTCAATATATTAAATTAAAAACAGAGCTATAAAATGAAAAATAAATTATGTATACGTAGTTCTGGAGACCTACGTATAACACAAGTAAAATTTTTATTGTTTTATCTCTACTAATAGCTGAGATAATTTTCAAAATTTTTGAACAGAGTGATAGAAAATTCAATATATTAAATTACGAACAGAGCTATAAAATGAAAAATAAATTATGTGTACGTAGTTCTGGAGACCTACGTATAACACCAGTAAAATTTTTATCGCTTTATCTCTACTAATAGCTGAGATAATTTTCAAAACTTTTGATCAGAGTGATAGAAAATTCAATATATTAAATTACGAACAGAGCTATAAAATAAAAAATAAATTATGTATACGTAGTTTTGGAGACTTACGTATAACACCAGTAAAATTTTTATCGCTTTATCTCTACTAATAGCTGAGATGATTTTCAAAATTTTTGATCAGAGTGATAGAAAATTCAATATATTAAATTACGAACAGAGCTATAAAATGAAAAATAATTTATGTATACGTAGTTCTGGAGACCTACGTATAACACCAGTAAAAATTTTATCGCTTTATCTCTACTAATAGCTGAGATAATTTTCAAAATTTTTGATCAGAGTGATAGAAAATTCAATATATTAAATTACGAACAGAGCTATAAAATGAAAATTAAATTATGTATACGTAGTTCTGGAGACCTACGTATAACACCAGTAAAATTCTTATCGCTTTATCTCTACTAATAGCTGAGATAATTTTCAAAATTTTTGATCAGAGTGATTGAAAATTCAATATATTAAATTACGAACAGAGCTATAAAATAAAAAAATAAATTATGTATACGTAGTTCTGGAGACCTACGTATAACACCAGTAAAATTTTTATTGCTTTATCTCTACTAATAGCTGAGATGATTTTCAAAATTTTCGATCAGAGTGATAGAAAATTCAATATATTAAATTACGAACAGAGCTATAAAATGAAAAATAAATTATGTATACGTAGTTCTGGAGACCTACGTATAACACCAGTAAAATTTTTATTGCTTTATCTCTACTAATAGCTGAGATAATTTTGAAAATTTTTGATGAGAGTGATAGAAAATTCAATATATTAAATTACGAAGAGAGCTATAAAATAAAAAATAAATTATGTATACGTAGTTCTGGAGACCTACGTATAACACCAGTAAAATTTTTATCGTTTTATCTCTACTAATAGCTGAGATAATTTTCAAAATTTTTGATCACAGTGATAGAAAATTCAATATATTAAATTACGAACAGAGCTATAAAATGAATAATAAATTATGTATACGTAGTTATGGGGACCTACGTATAACACCAGTAAATTTTTTATCGCTTTATCTCTACTAATAGCTGAGATAATTTTGAAAATTTTTGATCAGAGTGATAGAAAATTCAATATATTAAATTACGAACAGACCTATAAAATAAAAAATAAATTATGTATACGTAGTTCTGGAGACCTACGTATAACACCAGTAAAATTTTTATTGCTTTATCTCTACTAATAGCTGAGATAATTTTCAAAATTTTTGATCAGAGTGATAGAAAATTCAATATATTAAATTACGAACAGAGCTATAAAATGAATAATAAATTATGTGTACGTAGTTCTGGGGACCTACGTATAACACCAGTAAAATTTTTATCGCTTTATCTCTACTAATAGCTGAGATAATTTTGAAAATTTTTGATCAGAGTGATAGAAAATTCAATATATTAAATTACGAACAGAGCTATAAAATGAAAAATAAATTATGTATACGTAGTTCTGGAGACCTACGTATAACACCAGTAAAAACTTTATCGCTTTATCTCTACCAATAGCTGAGATAATTTTCAAAATTTTTGATCAGAGTAATAGAAATTTCAATATATTGAATTACGAACAGAGCTATAAAATAAAAAATAAATTATGTATACGTAGTTCTGGAGACCTACGTATAACACCAGTAAAATTTTTATTGCTTTATCTCTACTAATAGCTGCGATAATTTGATAATTTTTGATCAGAGTGATAGAAAATTCAATATATTAAATTACGAACAGAGCTATAAAATGAAAAATAAATTATCCATACGTAGTTCTGGAGACCTACGTATAACACCAGTAAAAACTTTATCGCTTTATCTCTACTGATAGCTGAGATAATTTTGAAAATTTTTGATCAGAGTGATAGAAAATTCAATATATTGAATTACGAACAGAGCTATAAAATGAAAAATAAATTATGTATACGTAGTTCTGGAGACCTACGTATAACACCAGTAAAAACTTTATCGCTTTATCTCTACCAATAGCTGAGATAATTTTCAAAATTTTTGATCAGAGTAATAGAAATTTCAATATATTGAATTACGAACAGAGCTATAAAATAAAAAATAAATTATGTATACGTAGCTCTGGAGACCTACGTATAACACCAGTAAAATTTTTATCGCTTTATCTCTACTAATAGCTGAGATAATTTTGAAAATTTTTGATCAGAGTGATAGAAAATTCAATATATTAAATTACGAACGGAGCTATAAAATGAAAAATAAATTATCCATACGTAGTTCTGGAGACCTACGTATAACACCAGTAAAAACTTTATCGCTTTATCTCTACCAATAGCTGAGATAATTTTCAAAATTTTTGATCAGAGTAATAGAAATTTCAATATATTAAATTACGAACAGAGCTATAAAATAAAAAATAAATTATGTATACGTAGTTCTGGAGACCTACGTATAACACCAGTAAAATTTTTATTGCTTTATCTCTACTAATAGCTGAGATAATTTGAAAATTTTTGATCAGAGTGATAGAAAATTCAATATATTAAATTACGAACAGAGTTATAAAATGAAAAATAAATTATGTATACGTAGTTCTGGAGACCTACGTATAACACCAGTAAAAATTTTATCGCTTTATCTCTACTAATAGCTGAGATAATTTTGAAAATTTTTGATCAGAGTGATAGAAAATTCAATATATTAAATTACGAACAGAGCTATAAAATGAAAAATAAATTATCCATACGCAGTTCTGGAGACCTACGTATAACACCAGTAAAAATTTTATCGCTTTATCTCTACCAATAGCTGAGATAATTTTCAAAATTTTTGATCAGAGTGATAGAAAATTCAATATATTAAATTACGAACAGAGCTATAAAATAAAAAATAAATTATGTATACGTAGTTTTGGGGACCTACGTATAACACCAGTAGAATTTTTATCGCTTTATCTCTACTAATAGCTGAGATAATTTTGAAAATTTTTGATCAGAGTGATAGAAAATTCAATATATTAAATTACGAACAGAGCTATAAAATAAAAAATAAATTATGCATACGTAGTTCTGGAGACCTACGTATAACACCAGTAAAATTTTTATCGCTTTATCTCTACTAATAGCTGAGATCATTTTCAAAATTTTTGATCAGAGTGATAGAAAATTCAATATATTAAATTACAAACAGAGCTATAAAATGAAAAATAAATTATGTATACGTAGTTCTGGAGACCTACGTATAACACCAGTAAAATTTTTATCGCTTTATCTCTACTAATAGCTGAGATAATTTTGAAAATTTTTGATCAGAGTGATAGAAAATTCAATATATTAAATTACGAACAGAGCTATAAAATAAAAAATAAATTATGTATACCTAGTTCTGGAGACCTACGTATAACACCAGTAAAATTTTTATTGCTTTATCTCTACTAATAGCTGAGATAATTTTGAAAATTTTTGATCAGAGTGATAGAAAATTCAATATATTAAATTACGAACAGAGCTATAAAATGAAAAATAAATTATGCATACGTAGTTCTGGAGACCTACGTATAACACCAGTAAAATTTTTTTCGCTTTATCTCTACTAATAGCTGAGATAATTTTCAAAATTTTTGATCAGAGTGATAGAAAATTCAATATATTAAATTACGAACAGAGCTATAAAATGAAAAATAAATTATGTACACGTAGTTCTGGAGACCTACGTATAACACCAGTAAAATTTTTATCGCTTTATCTCTACTAATAACTGAGATAATTTTGAAAATTTTTGATCAGAGTGATAGAAAATTCAATGTATTAAATAACGAACAGAGCTATAAAATAAAAAATGAATTATGTATACGTAGTTCTGGAGACCTACGTATAACACCTGTAAAATTTTTATCGCTTTATCTCTACTAATAGCTGAGATAATTTTCAAAATTTTTGATCAGAGTGATAGAAAATTCAATATATTAAATTAAAAACAGAGTTATAAAATGAAAAATAAATTATGTATACGTAGTTCTGGAGACCTACGTATAACACAAGTAAAATTTTTATTGTTTTATCTCTACTAATAGCTGAGATAATTTTCAAAATTTTTGATCAGAGTGATAGAAAATTCAATATATTAAATTACGAACAGAGCTATAAAATAAAAAAATAAATTATGTATACGTAGTTCTGGAGACCTACGTATAACACCAGTAAAATTTTTATCGCTTTATCTCTACTAATAGCTGAGATGATTTTCAAAATTTTCGATCAGAGTGATAGAAAATTCAGTATATTAAATTACGAACAGAGCTATAAAATGAAAAATAAATTATGTATACGTAGTTCTGGAGACCTACGTATAACACCAGTAAAATTTTTATTGCTTTATCTCTACTAATAGCTGAGATAATTTTGAAAAATTTTTGATCAGAGTGATAGAAAATTCAATATATTAAATTACGAAGAGAGCTATAAAATAAAAAATAAATTATGTATACGTAGTTCTGGAGACCTACGTATAACACCAGTAAAATTTTTATCGTTTTATCTCTACTAATAGCTGAGATAATTTTCAAAATTTTTGATCACAGTGATAGAAAATTCAATATATTAAATTACGAACAGAGCTATAAAATGAATAATAAATTATGTATACGTAGTTCTGGGGACCTACGTATAACACCAGTAAATTTTTTATCGCTTTATCTCTACTAATAGCTGAGATAATTTTGAAAATTTTTGATCAGAGTGATAGAAAATTCAATATATTAAATTACGAACAGACCTATAAAATAAAAAATAAATTATGTATACGTAGTTCTGGAGACCTACGTATAACACCAGTAAAATTTTTATTGCTTTATCTCTACTAATAGCTGAGATAATTTTCAAAATTTTTGATCAGAGTGATAGAAAATTCAATATATTAAATTACGAACAGAGCTATAAAATGAATAATAAATTATGTATACGTAGTTCTGGGGACCTACGTATAACACCAGTAAAATTTTTATCGCTTTATCTCTACTAATAGCTGAGATAATTTTGAAAATTTTTGATCAGAGTGATAGAAAATTTAATATATTAAATTACGAACAGAGCTATAAAATGTAAAATAAATTATGTATACGTAGTTCTGAAGACCTACGTGTAACACCAGTAAAAACTTTATCGCTTTATCTCTACCAATAGCTGAGATAATTTTCAAAATTTTTGATCAGAGTAATAGAAATTTCAATATATTGAATTACGAACAGAGCTATAAAATAAAAAATAAATTATGTATACGTAGTTCTGGAGACCTACGTATAACACCAGTAAAATTTTTATTGCTTTATCTCTACTAATAGCTGAGATAATTTGAAAATTTTTGATCAGAGTGATAGAAAATTCAATATATTAAATTACGAACAGAGCTATAAAATGAAAAATAAATTATGTATACGTAGCTCTGGAGACCTACGTATAACACCAGTAAAATTTTTATCGCTTTATCTCTACTAATAGCTGAGATAATTTTGAAAATTTTTGATCAGAGTGATAGAAAATTCAATATATTAAATTACGAACAGAGCTATAAAATGAAAAATAAATTATCCATACGTAGTTCTGGAGACCTACGTATAACACCAGTAAAAATTTTATCGCTTTATCTCTACTAATAGCTGAGATAATTTTGAAAATTTTTGATCAGAGTGATAGAAAATTCAATATATTAAATTACAAACAGAGCTATAAAATGAAAAATAAATTATCCATACGTAGTTCTGGAGACCTACGTATAACACCAGTAAAAATTTTATCGCTTTATCTCTACCAATAGCTGAGATAATTTTCAAAATTTTTGATCAGAGTGATAGAAAATTCAATATATTAAATTACGAACAGAGCTATAAAATAAAAAATAAATTATGTATACGTAGTTTTGGGGACCTACGTATAACACCAGTAAAATTTTTATCGCTTTATCTCTACTAATAGCTGAGATAATTTTGAAAATTTTTGATCAGAGTGATAGAAAATTCAATATATTAAATTACGAACAGAGCTATAAAACAAAAAATAAATTATGTATACCTAGTTCTGGAGACCTACGTATAACACCAGTAAAATTTTTATTGCTTTATCTCTACTAATAGCTGAGATAATTTTGAAAATTTTTGATCAGAGTGATAGAAAATTCAATATATTAAATTACGAACAGAGCTATAAAATGAAAAATAAATTATGCATACGTAGTTCTGGAGACCTACGTATAACACCAGTAAAATTTTTATTGCTTTATCTCTACTAATAGCTGAGATAATTTTCAAAATTTTTGATCAGAGTGATAGAAAATTCAATATATTAAATTACGAACAGAGCTATAAAATAAAAAATAAATTATGTATACGTAGTTCCGGAGACCTACGTATAACACCAGTAAAATTTTTATCGCTTTATCTCTACTAATAGCTGAGATAATTTTCAAAATTTTTGATCAGAGTGATAGAAAATTCAATATATTAAATTACGAACAGAGCTATAAAATAAAAAATAAATTATGTATACGTAGTTTTGGAGACTTACGTATAACACCAGTAAAATTTTTATCGCTTTATCTCTACTAATAGCTGAGATGATTTTCAAAATTTTTGATCAGAGTGATAGAAAATTCAATATATTAAATTACGAACAGAGCTATAAAATGAAAAATAAATTATGTATACGTAGTTCTGGAGACCTACGTATAATACCAGTAAAATTTTTATTGCTTTATCTCTACTAATAGCTGAGATAATTTTGAAAATTTTTGATCAGAGTGATAGAAAATTCAATATATTAAATTACGAAGAGAGCTATAAAATAAAAATTAAATTATGTATACGTAGTTCTGGAGACCTACGTATAACACCAGTAAAATTTTATCGTTTTATCTCTACTAATAGCTGAGATAATTTTGAAAATTTTTGATCAGAGTGATAGAAAATTTAATATATTAAATTACGAACAGAGCTATAAAATAAAAAATAAATTATGTATACGTAGTTCTGGAGACCTACGTATAACACCAGTAAAATTTTTATTGCTTTATCTCTACTAATAGCTGAGATAATTTTCAAAATTTTTGATCAGAGTGATAGAAAATTCAATATATTAAATTACGAACAAAACTATAAAATGAATAATAAATTATGTATACGTAGTTCTGGGGACCTACGTATAACACCAGTAAAATTTTTATTGCTTTATCTCTACTAATAGCTGAGATAATTTTGAAAATTTTTGATCAGAGTGATAGAAAATTCAATATATTAAATTACGAACAGAGCTATAAAATAAAAAATAAATTATGTATGCGTAGTTCTGGAGACCTACGTATAACACCAGTAAAATTTTTATCGCTTTATCTCTACTAATAGCTGAGATGATTTTCAAAATTTTTGATCAGAGTGATAGAAAATTCAATATATTAAATTACAAACAGAGCTATAAAATGAAAAATAAATTATGTATACGTAGCTCTGGAGACCTACGTATAACACCAGTAAAATTTTTATTGCTTTATCTCTACTAATAGCTGAGATAATTTTGAAAATTTTTGATCAGAGTGATAGAAAATTCAATATATTAAATTACGAACAGAGCTATAAAATAAAAAATAAATTATGTATACGTAGTTTTGGAGACCTACGTATAACACCAGTAAAATTTTTATTGCTTTATCTCTACTAATAGCTGAGATGATTTTCAAAATTTTTGATCAGAGTGATAGAAAATTCAATATATTAAATTACGAACAGAGCTATAAAATGAAAAATAAATTATGTATACGTAGTTCTGGAGACCTACGTATTACACCAGTAAAATTTTTATTGCTTTATCTCTACTAATAGCTGAGATAATTTTGAAAATTTTTGATCAGAGTGATAGAAAATTCAATATATTAAATTACGAAGAGAGCTATAAAATAAAAATTAAATTATGTATACGTAGTTCTGGAGACCTACGTATAACACCAGTAAAATTTTTATCGCTTTATCTCTACTAATAGCTGAGATAATTTTGAAAATTTTTGATCAGAGTGATAGAAAATTCAATATATTAAATTACGAACAGAGCTATAAAATGAAAAATAAATTATGCATACGTAGTTCTGAAGACCTACGTATAACACCAGTAAAATTTTTATCGCTTTATCTCTACTAATAGCTGAGATAATTTTCAAAATTTTTGATCAGAGTGATAGAAAATTCAATATATTAAATTACGAACAGAGCTATAAAATGAAAAATAAATTATGTATACGTAGTTCTGGAGACCTACGTATAACACCAGTAAAATTTTTATCGCTCTATCTCTACTAATAGCTGAGATAATTTTGAAAATTTTTGATCAGAGTGATAGAAAATTCAATATATTAAATAACGAACAGAGCTATAAAATAAAAAATAAATTATGTATACGTAGTTCTGGAGACCTACGTATAACACCTGTAAAATTTTTATCGCTTTATCACTACTAATAGCTGAGATAATTTTGAAAATTTTTGATCAGAGTGATAGAAAATTCAATATATTAAATTACGAACAGAACTATAAAATGAAAAATAAATTATGCATACGTAGTTCTGGAGACCTACGTATAACACCAGAAAATTTTTTATCGCTTTATCTCTACTAATAGCTGAGATAATTTTCAAAATTTTTGATCAGAGTGATAGAAAATTCAATATATTAAATAACGAACAGAGCTATAAAATAAAAAATAAATTATGTATACGTAGTTCTGGAGACCTACGTATAACACCTGTAAAATTTTTATCGCTTTATCTCTACTAATAGCTGAGATAATTTTGAAAATTTTTGATCAGAGTGATAGAAAATTCAATATATTAAATTACGAACAGAACTATAAAATAAAAAATAAATTATGCATACGTAGTTCTGAAGACCTACGTATAACACCAGTAAAATTTTTATCGCTTTATCTCTACTAATAGCTGAGATAATTTTCAAAATTTTTGATCAGAGTGATAGAAAATTCAATATATTAAATTACGAACAGAGCTATAAAATGAAAAATAAATTATGTATACGTAGTTCTGGAGACCTACGTATAACACCAGTAAAATTTTTATCGCTCTATCTCTACTAATAGCTGAGATAATTTTGAAAATTTTTGATCAGAGTGATAGAAAATTCAATATATTAAATAACGAACAGAGCTATAAAATAAAAAATAAATTATGTATACGTAGTTCTGAAGACCTACGTATAACACCTGTAAAATTTTTATCGCTTTATCTCTACTAATAGCTGAGATAATTTTGAAAATTTTTGATCAGAGTGATAGAAAATTCAATATATTAAATTACGAACAGAACTATAAAATGAAAAATAAATTATGCATACGTAGTTCTGAAGACCTACGTATAACACCAGAAAATTTTTTATCGCTTTATCTCTACTAATAGCTGAGATAATTTTCAAAATTTTTGATCAGAGTGATAGAAAATTCAATATATTAAATTACGAACAGAGCTATAAAATGAAAAATAAATTATGTATACGTAGTTCTGGAGACCTACGTATAACACCAGTAAAATTTTTGTTGCTTTATCTCTACTAATAGCTGAGATAATTTTCAAAATTTTTGATCAGAGTGATAAAAAATTCAATATATTAAATTACGAACAAAGCTATAAAATGAATAATAAATTATGTATGCGTAGTTCTGGGGACCTACGTATAACACCAGTAAAAATTTTATCGCTTTATCTCTACTAATAGCTGAGATAATTTTCAAAATTTTTGATCAGAGTGATAGAAAATTCAATATATTAAATAACGAACAGAGTTATAAAATAAAAAATGAATTATGTATACGTAGTTCTGAAGACCTACGTATAACACCTGTAAAATTTTTATCGCTTTATCTCTACTAATAGCTGAGATAATTTTCAAAATTTTTGATCAGAGTGATAGAAAATTCAATATATTAAATTAAAAACAGAGCTATAAAATGAAAAATAAATTATGTATACGTAGTTCTGGAGACCTACGTATAACACAAGTAAAATTTTTATTGTTTTATCTCTACTAATAGCTGAGATAATTTTGAAAATTTTTGATCAGAGTGATAGAAAATTCAATATATTAAATTACGAACAGAGCTATAAAATGAAAAATAAATTATACATACGTAGTTCTGGAGACCTATGTATAACGCCAGTAAAATTTTTATCGCTTTATCTCTACTAATAGCTGAGATAATTTTCAAAATTTTTGATCAGAGTGATAGAAAATTCAATATATTAAATTACGAAGAGAGCTATAAAATAAAAATTAAATTATGTATACGTAGTTCTGGAGACCTACGTATAACACCAGTAAAATTTTATCGTTTTATCTCTACTAATAGCTGAGATAATTTTGAAAATTTTTGATCAGAGTGATAGAAAATTTAATATATTAAATTACGAACAGAGCTATAAAATAAAAAATAAATTATGTATACGTAGTTCTGGAGACCTACGTATAACACCAGTAAAATTTTTATTGCTTTATCTCTACTAATAGCTGAGATAATTTTCAAAATTTTTGATCAGAGTGATAGAAAATTCAATATATTAAATTACGAACAAAACTATAAAATGAATAATAAATTATGTATACGTAGTTCTGGGGACCTACGTATAACACCAGTAAAATTTTTATTGCTTTATCTCTACTAATAGCTGAGATAATTTTGAAAATTTTTGATCAGAGTGATAGAAAATTCAATATATTAAATTACGAACAGAGCTATAAAATAAAAAATAAATTATGTATGCGTAGTTCTGGAGACCTACGTATAACACCAGTAAAATTTTTATCGCTTTATCTCTACTAATAGCTGAGATGATTTTCAAAATTTTTGATCAGAGTGATAGAAAATTCAATATATTAAATTACAAACAGAGCTATAAAATGAAAAATAAATTATGTATACGTAGCTCTGGAGACCTACGTATAACACCAGTAAAATTTTTATTGCTTTATCTCTACTAATAGCTGAGATAATTTTGAAAATTTTTGATCAGAGTGATAGAAAATTCAATATATTAAATTACGAACAGAGCTATAAAATAAAAAATAAATTATGTATACGTAGTTTTGGAAACCTACGTATAACACCAGTAAAATTTTTATTGCTTTATCTCTACTAATAGCTGAGATGATTTTCAAAATTTTTGATCAGAGTGATAGAAAATTCAATATATTAAATTACGAACAGAGCTATAAAATAAAAAATAAATTATGTATACGTAGTTCTGGAGACCTACGTATTACACCAGTAAAATTTTTATTGCTTTATCTCTACTAATAGCTGAGATAATTTTGAAAATTTTTGATCAGAGTGATAGAAAATTCAATATATTAAATTACGAAGAGAGCTATAAAATAAAAATTAAATTATGTATACGTAGTTCTGGAGACCTACGTATAACACCAGTAAAATTTTTATCGCTTTATCTCTACTAATAGCTGAGATAATTTTGAAAATTTTTGATCAGAGTGATAGAAAATTCAATATATTAAATTACGAACAGAGCTATAAAATGAAAAATAAATTATGCATACGTAGTTCTGAAGACCTACGTATAACACCAGTAAAATTTTTATCGCTTTATCTCTACTAATAGCTGAGATAATTTTCAAAATTTTTGATCAGAGTGATAGAAAATTCAATATATTAAATTACGAACAGAGCTATAAAATGAAAAATAAATTATGTATACGTAGTTCTGGAGACCTACGTATAACACCAGTAAAATTTTTATCGCTCTATCTCTACTAATAGCTGAGATAATTTTGAAAATTTTTGATCAGAGTGATAGAAAATTCAATATATTAAATAACGAACAGAGCTATAAAATAAAAAATAAATTATGTACACGTAGTTCTGGAGACCTACGTATAACACCTGTAAAATTTTTATCGCTTTATCTCTACTAATAGCTGAGATAATTTTGAAAATTTTTGATCAGAGTGATAGAAAATTCAATATATTAAATTACGAACAGAACTATAAAATGAAAAATAAATTATGCATACGTAGTTCTGGAGACCTACGTATAACACCAGAAAATTTTTTATCGCTTTATCTCTACTAATAGCTGAGATAATTTTCAAAATTTTTGATTAGAGTGATAGAAAATTCAATATATTAAATAACGAACAGAGCTATAAAATAAAAAATAAATTATGTATACGTAGTTCTGGAGACCTACGTATAACACCAGTAAAATTTTTATCGCTTTATCTCTACTAATAGCTGAGATAATTTTGAAAATTTTTGATCAGAGTGATAGAAAATTCAATATATTAAATTACGAACAGAACTATAAAATGAAAAATAAATTATGCATACGTAGTTCTGAAGACCTACGTATAACACCAGTAAAATTTTTATCGCTTTATCTCTACTAATAGCTGAGATAATTTTCAAAATTTTTGATCAGAGTGATAGAAAATTCAATATATTAAATTACGAACAGAGCTATAAAATAAAAAATAAATTATGTATACGTAGTTTTGGAAACCTACGTATAACACCAGTAAAATTTTTATTGCTTTATCTCTACTAATAGCTGAGATGATTTTCAAAATTTTTGATCAGAGTGATAGAAAATTCAATATATTAAATTACGAACAGAGCTATAAAATAAAAAATAAATTATGTATACGTAGTTCTGGAGACCTACGTATTACACCAGTAAAATTTTTATTGCTTTATCTCTACTAATAGCTGAGATAATTTTGAAAATTTTTGATCAGAGTGATAGAAAATTCAATATATTAAATTACGAAGAGAGCTATAAAATAAAAATTAAATTATGTATACGTAGTTCTGGAGACCTACGTATAACACTAGTAAAATTTTTATCGCTTTATCTCTACTAATAGCTGAGATAATTTTGAAAATTTTTGATCAGAGTGATAGAAAATTCAATATATTAAATTACGAACAGAGCTATAAAATGAAAAATAAATTATGCATACGTAGTTCTGAAGACCTACGTATAACACCAGTAAAATTTTTATCGCTTTATCTCTACTAATAGCTGAGATAATTTTCAAAATTTTTGATCAGAGTGATAGAAAATTCAATATATTAAATTACGAACAGAGCTATAAAATGAAAAATAAATTATGTATACGTAGTTCTGGAGACCTACGTATAACACCAGTAAAATTTTTATCGCTCTATCTCTACTAATAGCTGAGATAATTTTGAAAATTTTTGATCAGAGTGATAGAAAATTCAATATATTAAATAACGAACAGAGCTATAAAATAAAAAATAAATTATGTATACGTAGTTCTGGAGACCTACGTATAACACCTGTAAAATTTTTATCGCTTTATCTCTACTAATAGCTGAGATAATTTTGAAAATTTTTGATCAGAGTGATAGAAAATTCAATATATTAAATTACGAACAGAACTATAAAATGAAAAATAAATTATGCATACGTAGTTCTGGAGACCTACGTATAACACCAGAAATTTTTTTATCGCTTTATCTCTACTAATAGCTGAGATAATTTTCAAAATTTTTGATTAGAGTGATAGAAAATTCAATATATTAAATAACGAACAGAGCTATAAAATAAAAAATGAATTATGTATACGTAGTTCTGAAGACCTACGTATAACACCTGTAAAATTTTTATCGCTTTATCTCTACTAATAGCTGAGATAATTTTCAAAATTTTTGATCAGAGTGATAGAAAATTCAATATATTAAATTAAAAACAGAGCTATAAAATGAAAAATAAATTATGTATACGTAGTTCTGGAGACCTACGTATAACACAAGTAAAATTTTTATTGTTTTATCTCTACTAATAGCTGAGATAATTTTGAAAATTTTTGATCAGAGTGATAGAAAATTCAATATATTAAATTACGAACAGAGCTATAAAATGAAAAATAAATTATACATACGTAGTTCTGGAGACCTATGTATAACGCCAGTAAAATTTTTATCGCTTTATCTCTACTAATAGCTGAGATAATTTTCAAAATTTTTGATCAGAGTGATAGAAAATTCAATATATTAAATTACGAAGAGAGCTATAAAATAAAAATTAAATTATGTATACGTAGTTCTGGAGACCTACGTATAACACCAGTAAAATTTTATCGTTTTATCTCTACTAATAGCTGAGATAATTTTGAAAATTTTTGATCAGAGTGATAGAAAATTTAATATATTAAATTACGAACAGAGCTATAAAATAAAAAATAAATTATGTATACGTAGTTCTGGAGACCTACGTATAACACCAGTAAAATTTTTATTGCTTTATCTCTACTAATAGCTGAGATAATTTTCAAAATTTTTGATCAGAGTGATAGAAAATTCAATATATTAAATTACGAACAAAACTATAAAATGAATAATAAATTATGTATACGTAGTTCTGGGGACCTACGTATAACACCAGTAAAATTTTTATTGCTTTATCTCTACTAATAGCTGAGATAATTTTGAAAATTTTTGATCAGAGTGATAGAAAATTCAATATATTAAATTATGAACAGAGCTATAAAATAAAAAATAAATTATGTATGCGTAGTTCTGGAGACCTACGTATAACACCAGTAAAATTTTTATCGCTTTATCTCTACTAATAGCTGAGATGATTTTCAAAATTTTTGATCAGAGTGATAGAAAATTCAATATATTAAATTACAAACAGAGCTATAAAATGAAAAATAAATTATGTATACGTAGTTCTGGAGACCTACGTATAACACCTGTAAAATTTTTATCGCTTTATCTCTACTAATAGCTGAGATAATTTTGAAAATTTTTGATCAGAGTGATAGAAAATTCAATATATTAAATTACGAACAGAACTATAAAATGAAAAATAAATTATGCATACGTAGTTCTGGAGACCTACGTATAACACCTGTAAAATTTTTATCGCTTTATCTCTACTAATAGCTGAGATAATTTTGAAAATTTTTGATCAGAGTGATAGAAAATTCAATATATTAAATTACGAACAGAACTATAAAATGAAAAATAAATTATGCATACGTAGTTCTGGAGACCTACGTATAACACCAGAAAATTTTTTATCGCTTTATCTCTACTAATAGCTGAGATAATTTTCAAAATTTTTGATTAGAGTGATAGAAAATTCAATATATTAAATAACGAACAGAGCTATAAAATAAAAAATGAATTATGTATACGTAGTTCTGAAGACCTACGTATAACACCTGTAAAATTTTTATCGCTTTATCTCTACTAATAGCTGAGATAATTTTCAAAATTTTTGATCAGAGTGATAGAAAATTCAATATATTAAATTAAAAACAGAGCTATAAAATGAAAAATAAATTATGTATACGTAGTTCTGGAGACCTACGTATAACACAAGTAAAATTTTTATTGTTTTATCTCTACTAATAGCTGAGATAATTTTGAAAATTTTTGATCAGAGTGATAGAAAATTCAATATATTAAATTACGAACAGAGCTATAAAATGAAAAATAAATTATACATACGTAGTTCTGGAGACCTATGTATAACGCCAGTAAAATTTTTATCGCTTTATCTCTACTAATAGCTGAGATAATTTTCAAAATTTTTGATCAGAGTGATAGAAAATTCAATATATTAAATTACGAAGAGAGCTATAAAATAAAAATTAAATTATGTATACGTAGTTCTGGAGACCTACGTATAACACCAGTAAAATTTTATCGTTTTATCTCTACTAATAGCTGAGATAATTTTGAAAATTTTTGATCAGAGTGATAGAAAATTTAATATATTAAATTACGAACAGAGCTATAAAATAAAAAATAAATTATGTATACGTAGTTCTGGAGACCTACGTATAACACCAGTAAAATTTTTATTGCTTTATCTCTACTAATAGCTGAGATAATTTTCAAAATTTTTGATCAGAGTGATAGAAAATTCAATATATTAAATTACGAACAAAACTATAAAATGAATAATAAATTATGTATACGTAGTTCTGGGGACCTACGTATAACACCAGTAAAATTTTTATTGCTTTATCTCTACTAATAGCTGAGATAATTTTGAAAATTTTTGATCAGAGTGATAGAAAATTCAATATATTAAATTACGAACAGAGCTATAAAATAAAAAATAAATTATGTATGCGTAGTTCTGGAGACCTACGTATAACACCAGTAAAATTTTTATCGCTTTATCTCTACTAATAGCTGAGATGATTTTCAAAATTTTTGATCAGAGTGATAGAAAATTCAATATATTAAATTACAAACAGAGCTATAAAATGAAAAATAAATTATGTATACGTAGCTCTGGAGACCTACGTATAACACCAGTAAAATTTTTATTGCTTTATCTCTACTAATAGCTGAGATAATTTTGAAAATTTTTGATCAGAGTGATAGAAAATTCAATATATTAAATTACGAACAGAGCTATAAAATAAAAAATAAATTATGTATACGTAGTTTTGGAAACCTACGTATAACACCAGTAAAATTTTTATTGCTTTATCTCTACTAATAGCTGAGATGATTTTCAAAATTTTTGATCAGAGTGATAGAAAATTCAATATATTAAATTACGAACAGAGCTATAAAATAAAAAATAAATTATGTATACGTAGTTCTGGAGACCTACGTATTACACCAGTAAAATTTTTATTGCTTTATCTCTACTAATAGCTGAGATAATTTTGAAAATTTTTGATCAGAGTGATAGAAAATTCAATATATTAAATTACGAAGAGAGCTATAAAATAAAAATTAAATTATGTATACGTAGTTCTGGAGACCTACGTATAACACCAGTAAAATTTTTATCGCTTTATCTCTACTAATAGCTGAGATAATTTTGAAAATTTTTGATCAGAGTGATAGAAAATTCAATATATTAAATTACGAACAGAGCTATAAAATGAAAAATAAATTATGCATACGTAGTTCTGAAGACCTACGTATAACACCAGTAAAATTTTTATCGCTTTATCTCTACTAATAGCTGAGATAATTTTCAAAATTTTTGATCAGAGTGATAGAAAATTCAATATATTAAATTACGAACAGAGCTATAAAATGAAAAATAAATTATGTATACGTAGTTCTGGAGACCTACGTATAACACCAGTAAAATTTTTATCGCTCTATCTCTACTAATAGCTGAGATAATTTTGAAAATTTTTGATCAGAGTGATAGAAAATTCAATATATTAAATAACGAACAGAGCTATAAAATAAAAAATAAATTATGTATACGTAGTTCTGGAGACCTACGTATAACACCTGTAAAATTTTTATCGCTTTATCTCTACTAATAGCTGAGATAATTTTGAAAATTTTTGATCAGAGTGATAGAAAATTCAATATATTAAATTACGAACAGAACTATAAAATGAAAAATAAATTATGCATACGTAGTTCTGGAGACCTACGTATAACACCAGAAAATTTTTTATCGCTTTATCTCTACTAATAGCTGAGATAATTTTCAAAATTTTTGATTAGAGTGATAGAAAATTCAATATATTAAATAACGAACAGAGCTATAAAATAAAAAATAAATTATGTATACGTAGTTCTGGAGACCTACGTATAACACCTGTAAAATTTTTATCGCTTTATCTCTACTAATAGCTGAGATAATTTTGAAAATTTTTGATCAGAGTGATAGAAAATTCAATATATTAAATTACGAACAGAACTATAAAATGAAAAATAAATTATGCATACGTAGTTCTGAAGACCTACGTATAACACCAGTAAAATTTTTATCGCTTTATCTCTACTAATAGCTGAGATAATTTTCAAAATTTTTGATCAGAGTGATAGAAAATTCAATATATTAAATTACGAACAGAGCTATAAAATGAAAAATAAATTATGTATACGTAGTTCTGGAGACCTACGTATAACACCAGTAAAATTTTTATCGCTCTATCTCTACTAATAGCTGAGATAATTTTGAAAATTTTTGATCAGAGTGATAGAAAATTCAATATATTAAATAACGAACAGAGCTATAAAATAAAAAATAAATTATGTATACGTAGTTCTGGAGACCTACGTATAACACCTGTAAAATTTTTATCGCTTTATCTCTACTAATAGCTGAGATAATTTTGAAAATTTTTGATCAGAGTGATAGAAAATTCAATATATTAAATTACGAACAGAGCTATAAAATGAAAAATAAATTATGTATACGTAGTTCTGGAGACCTACGTATAACACCAGTAAAATTTTTATCGCTTTATCTCTACTAATAACTGAGATAATTTTGAAAATTTTTGATCAGAGTGATAGAAAATTCAATATATTAAATAACGAACAGAGTTATAAAATAAAAAATGAATTATGTATACGTAGTTCTGAAGACCTACGTGTAACACCTGTAAAATTTTTATCGCTTTATCTCTACTAATAGCTGAGATAATTTTCAAAATTTTTGATCAGAGTGATAGAAAATTCAATATATTAAATTAAAAACAGAGCTATAAAATGAAAAATAAATTATGTATACGTAGTTCTGGAGACCTACGTATAACACGAGTAAAATTTTTATTGTTTTATCTCTACTAATAGCTGAGATAATTTTGAAAATTTTTGATCAGAGTGATAGAAAATTCAATATATTAAATTACGAACAGAGCTATAAAATGAAAAATAAATTATACATACGTAGTTCTGGAGACCTATGTATAACGCCAGTAAAATTTTTATCGCTTTATCTCTACTAATAGCTGAGATAATTTTCAAAATTTTTGATCAGAGTGATAGAAAATTCAATATATTAAATTACGAACAGAGCTATAAAATTAAAAATAAATTATGTATACGTAGTTCTGGAGACCTACGTATAACACCAGTAAAATTTTTATTGCTTTATCTCTACTAATAGCTGAGATAATTTTAAAAATTTTTGATCAGAGTGATAGAAAATTCAATATATTAAATTACGAACAAAGCTATAAAATGAATAATAAATTATGTATACGTAGTTCTGGGGACCTACGTATAACACCAGTAAAATTTTTATTGCTTTATCTCTACTAATAGATGAGATAATTTTCAAAATTTTTGATCAGAGTAATAGAAAATTCAATATATTAAATTACGAACAAAGCTATAAAATGAATAATAAATTATGTATACGTAGTTCTGGGGACCTACGTATAACACCAGTAAAATTTTTATTGCTTTATCTCTACTAATAGCTGAGATAATTTTGAAAATTTTTGATCAGAGTGATAGAAAATTCAGTATATTAAATTACGAACAGAGCTATAAAATGAAAAATAAATTATGCATACGTAGTTCTGGAGACCTACGTATAACACCAGAAAATTTTTTATCGCTTTATCTCTACTAATAGCTGAGATAATTTTCAAAATTTTTGATCAGAGTGATAGAAAATTCAATATATTAAATTACGAACAGAGCTACAAAATGAAAAATAAATTATGTATACGTAGTTCTGGAGACCTACGTATAACACCAGTAAAATTTTTATTGCCTTATCTCTACTAATAGCTGAGATAATTTTCAAAATTTTTGATCAGAGTGATAAAAAATTCAATATATTAAATTACGAACAAAGCTATAAAATGAATAATAAATTATGTATGCGTAGTTCTGGGGACCTACGTATAACACCAGTAAAAATTTTATCGCTTTATCTCTACTAATAGCTGAGATAATTTTCAAAATTTTTGATCAGAGTGATAGAAAATTCAATATATTAAATTACGAACAGAGCTATAAAATGAAAAATAAATTATGTATACGTAGTTCTGGAGACCTACGTATAACACCAGTAAAATTTTTATCGCTTTATCTCTACTAATAACTGAGATAATTTTGAAAATTTTTGATCAGAGTGATAGAAAATTCAATATATTAAATAACGAACAGAGTTATAAAATAAAAAATGAATTATGTATACGTAGTTCTGAAGACCTACGTATAACACCTGTAAAATTTTTATCGCTTTATCTCTACTAATAGCTGAGATAATTTTCAAAATTTTTGATCAGAGTGATAGAAAATTCAATATATTAAATTAAAAACAGAACTATAAAATGAAAAATAAATTATGTATACGTAGTTCTGGAGACCTACGTATAACACAAGTAAAATTTTTATTGTTTTATCTCTACTAATAGCTGAGATAATTTTGAAAATTTTTGATCAGAGTGATAGAAAATTCAATATATTAAATTACGAACAGAGCTATAAAATGAAAAATAAATTATACATACGTAGTTCTGGAGACCTATGTATAACACCAGTAAAATTTTTATCGCTTTATCTCTACTAATAGCTGAGATAATTTTCAAAATTTTTGATCAGAGTGATAGAAAATTCAATACATTAAATTACGAACAGAGCTATAAAATGAAAAATAAATTATGTATACGTAGTTCTGGAGACCTACGTATAACACCAGTAAAATTTTTATTGCTTTATCTCTACTAATAGCTGAGATAATTTTAAAAATTTTTGATCAGAGTGATAGAAAATTCAATATATTAAATTACGAACAAAGCTATAAAATGAATAATAAATTATGTATACGTAGTTCTGGGGACCTACGTATAACACCAGTAAAATTTTTATTGCTTTATCTCTACTAATAGATGAGATAATTTTCAAAATTTTTGATCAGAGTAATAGAAAATTCAATATATTAAATTACGAACAAAGCTATAAAATGAATAATAAATTATGTATACGTAGTTCTGGGGACCTACGTATAACACCAGTAAAATTTTTATTGCTTTATCTCTACTAATAGCTGAGATAATTTTGAAAATTTTTGATCAGAGTGATAGAAAATTCAATATATTAAATTACGAACAGAACTATAAAATGAAAAATAAATTATGTATACGTAGCTCTGGAGACCTACGTATAACACCAGTAAAATTTTTATTGCTTTATCTCTACTAATAGCTGAGATAATTTTGAAAATTTTTGATCAGAGTGATAGAAAATTCAATATATTAAATTACGAACAGAGCTATAAAATGAAAAATAAATTATATATTCGTAGTTCTGGAGACCTACTTATAACACCAGTAAAAATTTTATCGCTTTATCTCTACTAATAGCTGAGATAATTTTCAAAATTTTTGATCAAAGTGATAGAAAATTCAATATATTAAATTACGAACAGAGCTATAAAATAAAAAATAAATTATGTATACGTAGTTCTGGAGACCTACGTATAACACCTGTAAAATTTTTATCGCTTTATCTCTACTAATAGCTGAGATAATTTTGAAAATTTTTGATCAGAGTGATAGAAAATTCAATATATTAAATTACGAACAGAACTATAAAATGAAAAATAAATTATGCATACGTAGTTCCGAAGACCTACGTATAACACCAGTAAAAATTTTATCGCTTTACCTCTACTAATAGCTGAGATAATTTTCAAAATTTTTGATCAGAGTGATAGAAAATTCAATATATTAAATTACGAACAGAGCTATAAAATGAAAAATAAATTATGTATACGTAGTTCTGGAGACCTACGTATAACACCAGTAAAATTTTTATCGCTTTATCTCTACTAATAACTGAGATAATTTTGAAAATTTTTGATCAGAGTGATAGAAATTTCAATATATTAAATAACGAACAGAGTTATAAAATAAAAAATGAATTATGTATACGTAGTTCTGAAGACCTACGTATAACACCTGTAAAATTTTTATCGCTTTATCTCTACTAATAGCTGAGATAATTTTCAAAATTTTTGATCAGAGTGATAGAAAATTCAATATATTAAATTAAAAACAGAGCTATAAAATGAAAAATAAATTATGTATACGTAGTTCTGGAGACCTACGTATAACACAAGTAAAATTTTTATTGTTTTATCTCTACTAATAGCTGAGATAATTTTGAAAATTTTTGATCAGAGTGATAGAAAATTCAATATATTAAATTACGAACAGAGCTATAAAATGAAAAATAAATTATACATACGTAGTTCTGGAGACCTATGTATAACGCCAGTAAAATTTTTATCGCTTTATCTCTACTAATAGCTGAGATAATTTTCAAAATTTTTGATCAGAGTGATAGAAAATTGAATATATTAAATTACGAACAGAGCTATAAAATTAAAAATAAATTATGTATACGTAGTTCTGGAGACCTACGTATAACACCAGTAAAATTTTTATTGCTTTATCTCTACTAATAGCTGAGATAATTTTAAAAATTTTTGATCAGAGTGATAGAAAATTCAATATATTAAATTACGAACAAAGCTATAAAATGAATAATAAATTATGTATACGTAGTTCTGGGGACCTACGTATAACACCAGTAAAATTTTTATTGCTTTATCTCTACTAATAGATGAGATAATTTTCAAAATTTTTGATCAGAGTAATAGAAAATTCAATATATTAAATTACGAACAAAGCTATAAAATGAATAATAAATTATGTATACGTAGTTCTGGGGACCTACGTATAACACCAGTAAAATTTTTATTGCTTTATCTCTACTAATAGCTGAGATAATTTTGAAAATTTTTGATCAGAGTGATAGAAAATTCAGTATATTAAATTACGAACAGAGCTATAAAATGAAAAATAAATTATGCATACGTAGTTCTGGAGACCTACGTATAACACCAGAAAATTTTTTATCGCTTTATCTCTACTAATAGCTGAGATAATTTTCAAAATTTTTGATCAGAGTGATAGAAAATTCAATATATTAAATTACGAACAGAGCTATAAAATGAAAAATAAATTATGTATACGTAGTTCTGGAGACCTACGTATAACACCAGTAAAATTTTTATTGCCTTATCTCTACTAATAGCTGAGATAATTTTCAAAATTTTTGATCAGAGTGATAAAAAATTCAATATATTAAATTACGAACAAAGCTATAAAATGAATAATAAATTATGTATGCGTAGTTCTGGGGACCTACGTATAACACCAGTAAAAATTTTATCGCTTTATCTCTACTAATAGCTGAGATAATTTTCAAAATTTTTGATCAGAGTGATAGAAAATTCAATATATTAAATTACGAACAGAGCTATAAAATGAAAAATAAATTATGTATACGTAGTTCTGGAGACCTACGTATAACACCAGTAAAATTTTTATCGCTTTATCTCTACTAATAACTGAGATAATTTTGAAAATTTTTGATCAGAGTGATAGAAAATTCAATATATTAAATAACGAACAGAGTTATAAAATAAAAAATGAATTATGTATACGTAGTTCTGAAGACCTACGTATAACACCTGTAAAATTTTTATCGCTTTATCTCTACTAATAGCTGAGATAATTTTCAAAATTTTTGATCAGAGTGATAGAAAATTCAATATATTAAATTAAAAACAGAACTATAAAATGAAAAATAAATTATGTATACGTAGTTCTGGAGACCTACGTATAACACAAGTAAAATTTTTATTGTTTTATCTCTACTAATAGCTGAGATAATTTTGAAAATTTTTGATCAGAGTGATAGAAAATTCAATATATTAAATTACGAACAGAGCTATAAAATGAAAAATAAATTATACATACGTAGTTCTGGAGACCTATGTATAACACCAGTAAAATTTTTATCGCTTTATCTCTACTAATAGCTGAGATAATTTTAAAAATTTTTGATCAGAGTGATAGAAAATTCAATATATTAAATTACGAACAGAGCTATAAAATGAAAAATAAATTATGTATACGTAGTTCTGGAGACCTACGTATAACACCAGTAAAATTTTTATTGCTTTATCTCTACTAATAGCTGAGATAATTTTAAAAATTTTTGATCAGAGTGATAGAAAATTCAATATATTAAATTACGAACAAAGCTATAAAATGAATAATAAATTATGTATACGTAGTTCTGGGGACCTACGTATAACACCAGTAAAATTTTTATTGCTTTATCTCTACTAATAGATGAGATAATTTTCAAAATTTTTGATCAGAGTAATAGAAAATTCAATATATTAAATTACGAACAAAGCTATAAAATGAATAATAAATTATGTATACGTAGTTCTGGGGACCTACGTATAACACCAGTAAAATTTTTATTGCTTTATCTCTACTAATAGCTGAGATAATTTTGAAAATTTTTGATCAGAGTGATAGAAAATTCAATATATTAAATTACGAACAGAACTATAAAATGAAAAATAAATTATGTATACGTAGCTCTGGAGACCTACGTATAACACCAGTAAAATTTTTATTGCTTTATCTCTACTAATAGCTGAGATAATTTTGAAAATTTTTGATCAGAGTGATAGAAAATTCAATATATTAAATTACGAACAGAGCTATAAAATGAAAAATAAATTATATATTCGTAGTTCTGGAGACCTACTTATAACACCAGTAAAAATTTTATCGCTTTATCTCTACTAATAGCTGAGATAATTTTCAAAATTTTTGATCAAAGTGATAGAAAATTCAATATATTAAATTACGAACAGAGCTATAAAATGAAAAATAAATTATGTATACGTAGTTCTGGAGACCTACGTATAACACCAGTAAAATTTTTATCGCTTTATCTCTACTAATAGCTGAGATAATTTTGAAAATTTTTGATCAGAGTGATAGAAAATTCAATATATTAAATAACGAACAGAGCTATAAAATAAAAAATGAATTATGTATACGTAGTTCTGGAGACCTACGTATAACACCTGTAAAATTTTTATCGCTTTATCTCTACTAATAGCTAAGATAATTTTCAAAATTTTTGATCAGAGTGATAGAAAATTCAATATATTAAATTACGAACAGAGCTATAAAATGAATAATAAATTATGTATACGTAGTTCTGGAAACCTACGTATAACACCAGTAAAATTTTTATCGCTTTATCTCAACTAATAGCTGAGATAATTTTGAAAATTTTTGATCAGAGTGATAGAAAATTCAATATATTAAATTACGAACAGAGCTATAAAATAAAAAATAAATTATGTATACGTAGTTTTGGAGACCTACGTATAACACCAGTAAAATTTTTATCGCTTTATCTCTACTAATAGCTGAGATAATTTTGAAAATTTTTGATCAGAGTGATAGAAAATTCAATATATTAAATTACGAACAGAGCTATAAAATGAAAAATAAATTATGTATACGTAGTTCTGGAGACCTACGTATAACACTAGTAAAAATTTTATCGCTTTATCTCTACCAATAGCTGAGATAATTTTCAAAATTTTTGATCAGAGTGATAGAAAATTCAATATATTAAATTACGAACAGAGCTATAAAATAAAAAATAAATTATGTATACGTAGTTCTGGAGACCTACGTATAACACCAGTAAAATTTTTATCGCTTTATCTCTACTAATAGCTGAAATAATTTTCAAAATTTTTGATCAGAGTGATAGAAAATTCAATATATTAAATTACGAACAGAGCTATAAAATGAAAAATTAATTATGCATACGTAGTTTTGAAGACAAACGTATAACACCAGTAAAAATTTTATCGCTTTATCTCTACTAATAGCTGAGATAATTTTCAAAATTTTTGATCAGAGTGATAGAAAATTCAATATATTAAATCACGACCAGAGCTATAAAATGAAAAATAAATTATGTATACGTAGTTCTGAAGACCTACGTATAACACCAGTAAAATTTTTATTGTTTTATCTCTACTAATAGCTGAGATAATTTTGAAAATTTTTGATCAGAGTGATAGAAAATTCAATATATTAAATTACGAACAGAGCTACAAAATGAAAAATAAATTATGTATACGTACTTCTGGAGACCTGCGTATAACACCAGTAAAATTTTTATCGCTTTATCTCTACTAATAGCTGAGATAATTATGAAAATTTTTGATCAGAGTGGTAGAAAATTCAATATATTAAATTACGAACAGAGCTATAAAATGAAAAATAAATTATGTATACGTACTTCTGGAGACCTGCGTATAACACCAGTAAAATTTTTATCGCTTTATCTTTACTAATAGCTGAGATAATTTTGAAAATTTTTGATCAGAGTGATAGAAAATTCAATATATTAAATTACGAACAGAGCTATAAAATGAAAAATAAATTATGTATACGTAGTTCTGGAGACCTACGTATAACACCAGTAAAATTTTTATCGCTTTTTCTCTACTAATAGCTGAGATAATTTTCAAAATTTTTGATCAGAGTGATAGAAAATTCAATATATTAAATTACGAACAGAGCTATATAATGAAAAATAAATTATGCATATGTAGTTCTGAAGACCTACGTATAACACCAGTAAAAACTTTATTGCTTTATCTCTACTAATAGCTGAGATAATTTTGAAAATTTTTGATCAAAGTGATAGAAAATTCAATAAATTAAATTACGAACAAAGCTATAAAATGAAAAATAAATTATGTATACGTAGTTCTGGGGACATACGTATAACACCAGTAAAATTTTTATTGCTTTATCTCTACTGATAGCTGAGATAATTTTGAAAATTTTTGATCAGAGTGATAAAAATTCAATATATTAAATTACGAACAGAGCTATAAAATGAAAAATAAATTATGTATACGTAGTTCTGGAGACCTACGTATAACACCAGTAAAATTTTTATCGCCTTATCTCTACTAATAGCTGAGATAATTTTGAAAATTTTTGATCAAAGTGATAGAAAATTCAATAAATTAAATTACGAACAAAGCTATAAAATGAAAAATAAATTATGTATACGTAGTTCTGGGGACCTACGTATAACACCAGTAAAATTTTTATTGCTTTATCTCTACTGATAGCTGAGATAATTTTGAAAATTTTTGATCAGAGTGATAAAAATTCAATATATTAAATTACGAACAGAGCTATAAAATGAAAAATAAATTATGTATACGTAGTTCTGGAGACCTACGTATAACACCAGTAAAATTTTTATCGCCTTATCTCTACTAATAGCTGAGATAATTTTGAAAATTTTTGATCAGAGTGATAGAAAATTCAATATATTAAATTACGAACAAAGCTGTAAAATGAAAAATAAATTATGTATACGTAGTTCTGGAGACCTAGGTATAACACCAGTAAAATTTTTATTGCTTTATCTCTACTAATAGCTGAAAACTTTTGATCAGAGTGATAGAAAATTCAATATATTAAATTACGAACAGTGCTATAAAATGAAAAATAAATTATGCATACGTAGTTCTGGAGACCTACGTATAACACCAGTAAAAATTTTATCGCTTTATCTCTACTAATAGCTGAGATAATTTTCAAAATTCTTGATCAGAGTGATAGAAAATTCAATATATTAAATTACGAACAGAGCTATAAAATGAAAAATAAATTATGTATACGTAGTTCTGGAGACCTACGTATAACACCAGTAAAATTTTTATTGCTTTATCTCTACTAATAGCTGAGATAATTTTGAACATTTTTGATCAGAGTAATAGAAAATTCAATATATTAAATTACGAACAGAGCTATAAAATGAAAAATAAATTATGTATACGTAGTTTTGGTATAACACCAGTAAAATTTTTATCGCTTTATCTTTGCTAATAGCTGAGATAATTTTGAAAATTTTTGATCAGGGTGATAGAAAATTCAATATATTAAATTACGAACAGAGCTATAAAATGAAAAATAAATTATGTATACGTAGTTCTGGAGACATACGTATAACACCAGTAAAATTTTTATTGCCTTATCTCTATTAATAGCTGAGATAATTTTGAAAATTTTTGATCAGAGTGATAGAAAATTTAATATATTAAATTACGAACAGAGCTATAAAATGAAAAATAAATTATGTATACGTAATTCTGAAGACCTACGTATAACACCAGTCAAATTTTTATCGCTTGATCTCTACTAATAGCTGAGATAATTTTGAAAATTTTTGATCAGAGTGATAGAAAATTCAATATATTAAATTACGAACAGATCTATAAAATGAAAAATAAATTATGCATACGTAGTTCTGGAGACCTACGTATAACACCAGTTAAATTTTTATCGCTTTATCTCTACTAATAGCTGAGATAATTTTGAAAATTTTTGATCAGAGTGATAGAAAATTCAATATACTAAATTACGAACAGAGCTATAAAATGAAAAATAAATTATGTATACGTAGTTCTGGAGACCTACGTATAACACCAGTAAAATTTTTATCGCTTTATCTCTACTAGTAGCTGAGATAATTTTGAAAATTTTTGATCAGAGTGATAGAAAATTCAATATATTAAATAACGAACAGAGCTATAAAATAAAAAATGAATTATGTATACGTAGTTCAGGAGACCTACGTATAACACCTGTAAAATTTTTATCGCTTTATCTCTACTAATAGCTGAGATAATTTTCAAAATTTTTGATCAGAGTGATAGAAAATTCAATATATTAAATTACGAACAGAGCTATAAAATGAATAATAAATTATGTATACGTAGTTCTGGAAACCTACGTATAACACCAGTAAAATTTTTATCGCTTTATCTCTACTAATAGCTGAGATAATTTTCAAAATTTTTGATCAGAGTGATAGAAAATTCAATATATTAAATCACGACCAGAGCTATAAAATGAAAAATAAATTATGTATACGTAGTTCTGAAGACCTACGTATAACACCAGTAAAATTTTTATTGCTTTATCTCTACTAATAGCTGAGATAATTTTGAAAATTTTTGATCAGAGTGATAGAAAATTCAATATATTAAATTACGAACAGAGCTATAAAATGAAAAATAAATTATGTATACGTAGTTTTGGTATAACACCAGTAAAATTTTTATCGCTTTATCTTTGCTAATAGCTGAGATAATTTTGAAAATTTTTGATCAGGGTGATAGAAAATTCAATATATTAAATTACGAACAGAGCTATAAAATGAAAAATAAATTATGTATACGTAGTTCTGGAGACATACGTATAACACCAGTAAAATTTTTATTGCCTTATCTCTATTAATAGCTGAGATAATTTTGAAAATTTTTGATCAGAGTGATAGAAAATTTAATATATTAAATTACGAACAGAGCTATAAAATGAAAAATAAATTATGTATACGTAATTCTGAAGACCTACGTATAACACCAGTCAAATTTTTATCGCTTGATCTCTACTAATAGCTGAGATAATTTTGAAAATTTTTGATCAGAGTGATAGAAAATTCAATATATTAAATTACGAACAGATCTATAAAATGAAAAATAAATTATGCATACGTAGTTCTGGAGACCTACGTATAACACCAGTTAAATTTTTATCGCTTTATCTCTACTAATAGCTGAGATAATTTTGAAAATTTTTGATCAGAGTGATAGAAAATTCAATATACTAAATTACGAACAGAGCTATAAAATGAAAAATAAATTATGTATACGTAGTTCTGGAGACCTACGTATAACACCAGTAAAATTTTTATCGCTTTATCTCTACTAATAGCTGAGATAATTTTGAAAATTTTTGATCAGAGTGATAGAAAATTCAATATATTAAATAACGAACAGAGCTATAAAATAAAAAATGAATTATGTATACGTAGTTCAGGAGACCTACGTATAACACCTGTAAAATTTTTATCGCTTTATCTCTACTAATAGCTGAGATAATTTTCAAAATTTTTGATCAGAGTGATAGAAAATTCAATATATTAAATTACGAACAGAGCTATAAAATGAATAATAAATTATGTATACGTAGTTCTGGAAACCTACGTATAACACCAGTAAAATTTTTATCGCTTTATCTCTACTAATAGCTGAGATAATTTTCAAAATTTTTGATCAGAGTGATAGAAAATTCAATATATTAAATCACGACCAGAGCTATAAAATGAAAAATAAATTATGTATACGTAGTTCTGAAGACCTACGTATAACACCAGTAAAATTTTTATTGCTTTATCTCTACTAATAGCTGAGATAATTTTGAAAATTTTTGATCAGAGTGATAGAAAATTCAATATATTAAATTACGAACAGAGCTATAAAATGAAAAATAAATTATGTATACGTACTTCTGGAGACCTGCGTATAACACCAGTAAAATTTTTATCGCTTTATCTCTACTAATAGCGGAGATAATTATGAAAATTTTTGATCAGAGTGATAGAAAGTTCAATATATTAAATTTCGAACAGAGCTATAAAATGAAAAATAAATTATGTATACGTACTTCTGGAGACCTGCGTATAACACCAGTAAAATTTTTATCGCTTTATCTCTACTAATAGCTGAGATAATTTTGAAAATTTTTGATCAGAGTGATAGAAAATTCAATATATTAAATTACGAACAGAGCTATAAAATGAAAAATAAATTATGTATACGTAGTTCTGGAGACCTACGTATAACACCAGTAAAATTTTTATCGCTTTTTCTCTACTAATAGCTGAGATAATTTTCAAAATTTTTGATCAGAGTGATAGAAAATTCAATATATTAAATTACGAACAGAGCTATATAATGAAAAATAAATTATGCATACGTAGTTCTGAAGACCTACGTATAACACCAGTAAAAACATTATTGCTTTATCTCTACTAATAGCTGAGATAATTTTGAAAATTTTTGATCAAAGTGATAGAAAATTCAATAAATTAAATTACGAACAAAGCTATAAAATGAAAAATAAATTATGTATACGTAGTTCTGGGGACCTACGTATAACACCAGTAAAATTTTTATTGCTTTATCTCTACTGATAGCTGAGATAATTTTGAAAATTTTTGATCAGAGTGATAGAAAATTCAATATATTAAATTACGAACAGAGCTATAAAATGAAAAATAAATTATGTATACGTAATTCTGAAGACCTACGTATAACACCAGTAAAATTTTTGTCGCTTGATCTCTACTAATAGCTGAGATAATTTTGAAAATTTTTGATCAGAGTGATAGAAAATTCAATATATTAAATTACGAACAGATCTATAAAATGAAAAATAAATTATGCATACGTAGTTCTGGAGACCTACGTATAACACCAGTTAAATTTTTATTGCTTTATCTCTACTAATAGCTGAGATAATTTTGAAAATTTTTGATCAGAGTGATAGAAAATTCAATATATTAAATTACGAACAGAGCTATAAAATGAAAAATAAATTATGTATACGTAGTTCTGGAGACCTACGTATAACACCAGTAAAATTTTTATCGCTTTATCTCTACTAATAGCTGAGATAATTTTGAAAATTTTTGATCAGAGTGATAGAAAATTCAATATATTAAATAACGAACAGAGCTATAAAATAAAAAATGAATTATGTATACGTAGTTCTGGAGACCTACGTATAACACCTGTAAAATTTTTATCGCTTTATCTCTACTAATAGCTGAGATAATTTTCAAAATTTTTGATCAGAGTGATAGAAAATTCAATATATTAAATTACGAACAGAGCTATAAAATGAATAATAAATTATGTATACGTAGTTCTGGAAACCTACGTATAACACCAGTAAAATTTTTATCGCTTTATCTCAACTAATAGCTGAGATAATTTTGAAAATTTTTGAGCAGAGTGATAGAAAATTCAATATATTAAATTACGAACAGAGCTATAAAATAAAAAATAAATTATGTATACGTAGTTTTGGAGACCTACGTATAACACCAGTAAAATTTTTATCGCTTTATCTCTACTAATAGCTGAGATAATTTTGAAAATTTTTGATCAGAGTGATAGAAAATTCAATATATTAAATTACGAACAGAGCTATAAAATGAAAAATAAATTATGTATACGTAGTTCTGGAGACCTACGTATAACACTAGTAAAAATTTTATCGCTTTATCTCTACCAATAGCTGAGATAATTTTCAAAATTTTTGATCAGAGTGATAGAAAATTCAATATATTAAATTACGAACAGAGCTATAAAATAAAAAATAAATTATGTATACGTAGTTCTGGAGACCTACGTATATCACCAGTAAAATTTTTATGGCTTTATCTCTACTAATAGCTGAGATAATTTTCAAAATTTTTGATCAGAGTGATAGAAAATTCAATATATTAAATAACGAACAGAGCTATAAAATAAAAAATGAATTATGTATACGCAGTTCTGGAGACCTACGTATAACACCTGTAAAATTTTTATCGCTTTATCTCTACTAATAGCTGAGATAATTTTCAAAATTTTTGATCAGAGTGATAGAAAATTCAATATATTAAATTACGAACAGAGCTATAAAATGAATAATAAATTATGTATACGTAGTTCTGGAAACCTACGTATAACACCAGTAAAATTTTTATCGCTTTATCTCAACTAATAGCTGAGATAATTTTGAAAATTTTTGAGCAGAGTGATAGAAAATTCAATATATTAAATTACGAACAGAGCTATAAAATGAAAAATAAATTATGTATACGTAGTTCTGGAGACCTACGTATAACACCAGTAAAATTTTTATCGCTTTTTCTCTACTAATAGCTGAGATAATTTTCAAAATTTTTGATCAGAGTGATAGAAAATTCAATATATTAAATTACGAACAGAGCTATAAAATGAAAAATTAATTATGCATACGTAGTTTTGAAGACATACGTATAACACCAGTAAAAATTTTATCGCTTTATCTCTACTAATAGCTGAGATAATTTTCAAAATTTTTGATCAGAGTGATAGAAAATTCAATATATTAAATCACGACCAGAGCTATAAAATGAAAAATAAATTATGTATACGTAGTTCTGAAGACCTACGTATAACACCAGTAAAATTTTTATTGCTTTATCTCTACTAATAGCTGAGATAATTTTGAAAATTTTTATCAGAGTGATAGAAAATTCAATATATTAAATTACGAACAGAGCTATAAAATGAAAAATAAATTATGTATACGTACTTCTGGAGACCTGCGTATAACACCAGTAAAATTTTTATCGCTTTATCTCTACTAATAGCTGAGATAATTTTGAAAATTTTTGATCAGAGTGATAGAAAATTCAATATATTAAATTACGAACAGAGCTATAAAATGAAAAATAAATTATGTATACGTACTTCTGGAGACCTGCGTATAACACCAGTAAAATTTTTATCGCTTTATCTCTACTAATAGCTGAGATAATTTTGAAAATTTTTGATCAGAGTGATAGAAATTTCAATATATTAAATTACGAACAGAGCTATAAAATGAAAAATAAATTATGTATACGTAGTTCTGGAGACCTACGTATAACACCAGTAAAATTTTTATCGCTTTTTCTCTACTAATAGCTGAGATAATTTTCAAAATTTTTGATCAGAGTGATAGAAAATTCAATATATTAAATTACGAACAGAGCTATATAATGAAAAATAAATTATGCATACGTAGTTCTGAAGACCTACGTATAACACCAGTAAAAACTTTATTGCTTTATCTCTACTAATAGCTGAGATAATTTTGAAAATTTTTGATCAAAGTGATAGAAAATTCAATAAATTAAATTACGAACAAAGCTATAAAATGAAAAATAAATTATGTATACGTAGTTCTGGGGACCTACGTATAACACCAGTAAAATTTTTATTGCTTTATCTCTACTGATAGCTGAGATAATTTTGAAAATTTTTGATCAGAGTGATAAAAATTCAATATATTAAATTACGAACAGAGCTATAAAATGAAAAATAAATTATGTATACGTAGTTCTGGAGACCTACGTATAACACCAGTAAAATTTTTATCGCCTTATCTCTACTAATAGCTGAGATAATTTTGAAAATTTTTGATCAAAGTGATAGAAAATTCAATAAATTAAATTACGAACAAAGCTATAAAATGAAAAATAAATTATGTATACGTAGTTCTGGGGACCTACGTATAACACCAGTAAAATTTTTATTGCTTTATCTCTACTGATAGCTGAGATAATTTTGAAAATTTTTGATCAGAGTGATAAAAATTCAATATATTAAATTACGAACAGAGCTATAAAATGAAAAATAAATTATGTATACGTAGTTCTGGAGACCTACGTATAACACCAGTAAAATTTTTATCGCCTTATCTCTACTAATAGCTGAGATAATTTTGAAAATTTTTGATCAGAGTGATAGAAAATTCAATATATTAAATTACGAACAAAGCTGTAAAATGAAAAATAAATTATGCATACGTAGTTTTGGAGACCTACGTATAACACCACTAAAAATTTTATCGCTTTATCTCTACTAATAGCTGAGATAATTTTCAAAATTTTTGATCAGAGTGATAGAAAATTCAATATATTAAATTACGAACAGAGCTATAAAATGAAAAATAAATTATGTATACGTAGTTCTGGAGACCTACGTATAACACCAGTAAAATTTTTATTGCTTTATCTCTACTAATAGCTGAGATAATTTTGAAAATTTTTGATCAGAGTAATAGAAAATTCAATATATTAAATTACGAACAGAGCTATAAAATGAAAAATAAATTATGTATACGTAGTTTTGGTATAACACCAGTAAAATTTTTATCGCTTTATCTTTGCTAATAGCTGAGATAATTTTGAAAATTTTTGATCAGGGTGATAGAAAATTCAATATATTAAATTACGAACAGAGCTATAAAATGAAAAATAAATTATGTATACGTAGTTCTGGAGACATACGTATAACATCAGTAAAATTTTTATTGCCTTATCTCTATTAATAGCTGAGATAATTTTGAAAATTTTTGATTAGAGTGATAGAAAATTCAATATATTAAATTACGAACAGAGCTATAAAATGAAAAATAAATTATGTATACGTAATTCTGAAGACCTACGTATAACACCAGTAAAATTTTTATCGCTTGATCTCTACTAATAGCTGAGATAATTTTGAAAATTTTTGATCAGAGTGATAGAAAATTCAATATATTAAATTACGAACAGATCTATAAAATGAAAAATAAATTATGCATACGTAGTTCTGGAGACCTACGCATAACACCAGTTAAATTTTTATCGCTTTATCTCTACTAATAGCTGAGATAATTTTGAAAATTTTTGATCAGAGTGATAGAAAATTCAATATATTAAATTACGAACAGAGCTATAAAATGAAAAATAAATTATGTTTGCGTAGTTCTGGAGATCTACGTATAACACCAGTAAAATTTTTATCGCTTTATCTCTACTAATAGCTGAGATAATTTTGAAAATTTTTAATCAGAGTGATAGAAAATTCAATATATTAAATTACGAACAGAGCTATAAAATGAAAAATAAATTATGTATACGTAGTTCTGGAGACCTACGTATAACACCAGTAAAAATTTTATCGCTTTATCTCTACTAATAGCTGAGAAAATTTTCAAAATTTTTGATCAGAGTGATAGAAAATTCAATATATTAAATTACGAACAGAGCTATAAAATGAATAATAAATTATGTATACGTAGTTCTGGGGACCTACGTATAACACCAGTGAAATTTTTATCGCTTTATCTCTACTAATAGCTGAGATAATTTTCAAAATTTTTGATCAGAGTGATAGAAAATTCAATATATTAAATTACGAACAGAGCTATAAAATGAAAAATAAATTATGTATACGTAGTTTTGGTATAACACCAGTAAAATTTTTATCGCTTTATCTTTACTAATAGCTGAGATAATTTTGAAAATTTTTGATCAGATTGATAGAAAATTCAATATATTAAATTACGAACAGAGCTATAAAATGAAAAATAAATTATGTATACGTAGTTCTGGAGACATACGTATAACACCAGTAGAATTTTTATTGCCTTATCTCTATTAATAGCTGAGATAATTTTGAAAATTTTTGATCAGAGTCATAGAAAATTCAATATATTAAATTACGAACAGAGCTATAAAATGAAAAATAAATTATGTATACGTAGTTCTGAAGACCTACGTATAACACCAGTAAAATTTTTATCGCTTGATCTCTACTAATAGCTGAGATAATTTTGAAAATTTTTAATCAGAGTGATAGAAAATTCAATATATTAAATTACGAACAGATCTATAAAATGAAAAATAAATTATGCATACGTAGTTCTGGAGACCTACGTATAACACCAGTTAAATTTTTATCGCTTTATCTCTACTAATAGCTGAGATAATTTTGAAAATTTTTGATCAGAGTGATAGAAAATTCAATATATTAAATTACGAACAGAGCTATAAAATGAAAAATAAATTATGTTTGCGTAGTTCTGGAGATCTACGTATAACACCAGTAAAATTTTTATCGCTTTATCTCTACTAATAGCTGAGATAATTTTGAAAATTTTTAATCAGAGTGATAGAAAATTCAATATATTAAATTACGAACAGAGCCATAAAATAAAAAATAAATTATGTATACGTAGTTTTGGAAACCTACGTATAACACCAGTAAAATTTTTATCGCTTTATCTCTACTAATAGCTGAGATAATTTTCAGAATTTTTGATCAGAGTGATAGAAAATACAATATATTAAATTACGAACAGAACTATAAAATGAAAAATAAATTATGTATATGTAGTTCTGGAGACCTACGTATAACACCAGTAAAATTTTTATCGCTTTATCTCTACTAATAGCTGAGAAAATTTTCAAAATTTTTGATCAGAGTGATAGAAAATTCAATATATTAAATTACGAACAGAGTTATAAAATAAAAAAATAAATTATGTATACGTAGTTCTGGAGACCTACGTATAACACCAGTAAAATTTTTATCGCTTTATCTCTACTAATAGCTGATATAATTTTCAAAATTTTTGATCAGAGTGATAGAAAATTCAATATATTAAATAACGAACAGAGCTATAAAATAAAAAATGAATTATGTATACGTAGTTCTAGAGACCTAGGTATAACACCTGTAAAATTTTTATCGCTTTATCTCTACTAATAGCTGAGATAATTTTCAAAATTTTTGATCAGAGTGATAGAAAATTCAATATATTAAATTACGAACAGAGCTATAAAATGAAAAATAAATTATGTATACGTAGTTCTGGAGACCTACGTATAACACCAGTAAAATTTTTATTGCTTTATCTCTACTAATAGCTGAGATAATTTTGAAAATTTTTGATCAGAGTAATAGAAAATTCAATATATTAAATTACGAACAGAGCTATAAAATGAAAAATAAATTATGTATACGTAGTTTTGGTATAACACCAGTAAAATTTTTATCGCTTTATCTTTGCTAATAGCTGAGATAATTTTGAAAATTTTTGATCAGGGTGATAGAAAATTCAATATATTAAATTACGAACAGAGCTATAAAATGAAAAATAAATTATGTATACGTAGTTCTGGAGACATACGTATAACACCAGTAAAATTTTTATTGCCTTATCTCTATTAATAGCTGAGATAATTTTGAAAATTTTTGATCAGAGTGATAGAAAATTCAATATATTAAATTACGAACAGAGCTATAAAATGAAAAATAAATTATGTATACGTAATTCTGAAGACCTACGTATAACACCAGTAAAATTTTTATCGCTTGATCTCTACTAATAGCTGAGATAATTTTGAAAATTTTTGATCAGAGTGATAGAAAATTCAATATATTAAATTACGAACAGATCTATAAAATGAAAAATAAATTATGCATACGTAGTTCTGGAGACCTACGTATAACACCAGTTAAATTTTTATCGCTTTATCTCTACTAATAGCTGAGATAATTTTGAAAATTTTTGATCAGAGTGATAGAAAATTCAATATATTAAATTACGAACAGAGCTATAAAATGAAAAATAAATTATGTTTGCGTAGTTCTGGAGATCTACGTATAACACCAGTAAAATTTTTATCGCTTTATCTCTACTAATAACTGAGATAATTTTGAAAATTTTTAATCAGAGTGATAGAAAATTCAATATATTAAATTACGAACAGAGCTATAAAATGAAAAATAAATTATGTATACGTAGTTCTGGAGACCTACGTATAACACCAGTAAAAATTTTATCGCTTTATCTCTACTAATAGCTGAGATAATTTTCAAAATTTTTGATCAGAGTGATAGAAAATTCAATATATTAAATTACGAACAGAGCTATAAAATGAATAATAAATTATGTATACGTAGTTCTGGGGACCTACGTATAACACCAGTGAAATTTTTAGCGCTTTATCTCTACTAATAGCTGAGATAATTTTCAAAATTTTTGATCAGAGTGATAGAAAATTCAATATATTAAATTACGAACAGAGCTATAAAATGAAAAATAAATTATGTATACGTAGTTTTGGTATAACACCAGTAAAATTTTTATCGCTTTATCTTTACTAATAGCTGAGATGATTTTGAAAATTTTTGATCAGATTGATAGAAAATTCAATATATTAAATTACGAACAGAGCTATAAAATGAAAAATAAATTATGTATACGTAGTTCTGGAGACATACGTATAACACCAGTAGAATTTTTATTGCCTTATCTCTATTAATAGCTGAGATAATTTTGAAAATTTTTGATCAGAGTCATAGAAAATTCAATATATTAAATTACGAACAGAGCTATAAAATGAAAAATAAATTATGTATACGTAGTTCTGAAGACCTACGTATAACACCAGTAAAATTTTTATCGCTTGATCTCTACTAATAGCTGAGATAATTTTGAAAATTTTTAATCAGAGTGATAGAAAATTCAATATATTAAATTACGAACAGATCTATAAAATGAAAAATAAATTATGCATACGTAGTTCTGGAGACCTACGTATAACACCAGTTAAATTTTTATCGCTTTATCTCTACTAATAGCTGAGATAATTTTGAAAATTTTTGATCAGAGTGATAGAAAATTCAATATATTAAATTACGAACAGAGCTATAAAATGAAAAATAAATTATGTTTGCGTAGTTCTGGAGATCTACGTATAACACCAGTAAAATTTTTATCGCTTTATCTCTACTAATAGCTGAGATAATTTTGAAAATTTTTAATCAGAGTGATAGAAAATTCAATATATTAAATTACGAACAGAGCCATAAAATGAAAAATAAATTATATATACGTAGTTCTGGAAACCTACGTATAACACCAGTAAAATTTTTATCGCTTTATCTCTACTAATAGCTGAGATAATTTTCAGAATTTTTGATCAGAGTGATAGAAAATACAATATATTAAATTACGAACAGAACTATAAAATGAAAAATAAATTATGTATATGTAGTTCTGGAGACCTACGTATAACACCAGTAAAATTTTTATCGCTTTATCTCTACTAATAGCTGAGACAATTTTCAAAATTTTTGATCAGAGTGATAGAAAATTCAATATATTAAATTACGAACAGAGTTATAAAATAAAAAAATAAATTATGTATACGTAGTTCTGGAGACCTACGTATAACACCAGTAAAATTTTTATCGCTTTATCTCTACTAGTAGCTGAGATAATTTTCAAAATTTTTGATCAGAGTGATAAAAAATTCAATATATTAAATTACGAACAGAGCTATATAATGAAAAATAAATTATGTATACGTAGTTTTGGAGACCTACGTATAACACCAGTTAAATTTTTATCGCTTTATATCTACTAATAGCTGAGATAATTTTCAAGATTTTTGATCAGAGTGATAGAAAATTCAATATATTAAATTACGAACAGAGCTATAAAATGAAAAATAAATTATGTATACGTAATTCTGAAGACCTACGTATAACACCAGTAAAATTTTTATCGCTTGATCTCTACTAATAGCTGAGATAATTTTGAAAATTTTTGATCAGAGTGATAGAAAATTCAATATATTAAATTACGAACAGATCTATAAAATGAAAAATAAATTATGCATACGTAGTTCTGGAGACCTACGTATAACACCAGTTAAATTTTTATCGCTTTATCTCTACTAATAGCTGAGATAATTTTGAAAATTTTTGATCAGAGTGATAGAAAATTCAATATATTAAATTACGAACAGAGCTATAAAATGAAAAATAAATTATGTTTGCGTAGTTCTGGAGATCTACGTATAACACCAGTAAAATTTTTATCGCTTTATCTCTACTAATAGCTGAGATAATTTTGAAAATTTTTAATCAGAGTGATAGAAAATTCAATATATTAAATTACGAACAGAGCTATAAAATGAAAAATAAATTATGTATACGTAGTTCTGGAGACCTACGTATAACACCAGTAAAAATTTTATCGCTTTATCTCTACTAATAGCTGAGATAATTTTCAAAATTTTTGATCAGAGTGATAGAAAATTCAATATATTAAATTACGAACAGAGCTATAAAATGAATAATAAATTATGTATACGTAGTTCTGGGGACCTACGTATAACACCAGTAAAATTTTTATCGCTTTATCTCTACTAATAGCTGAGATAATTTTCAAAATTTTTGATCAGAGTGATAGAAAATTCAATATATTAAATTACGAACAGAGCTATAAAATGAAAAATAAATTATGTATACGTAGTTTTGGTATAACACCACTAAAATTTTTATCGCTTTATCTTTACTAATAGCTGAGATAATTTTCAAAATTTTTGATCAGAGTGATAGAAAATTCAATATATTAAATTACGAACAGAGCTATAAAATGAAAAATAAATTATGTATACGTAGTTTTGGTATAACACCACTAAAATTTTTATCGCTTTATCTTTACTAATAGCTGAGATAATTTTGAAAATTTTTGATCAGAGTGATAGAAAATTCAATATATTAAATTACGAACAGAGCTATAAAATGAAAAATAAATTATGTATACGTAGTTCTGAAGACCTACGTATAACACCAGTATAATTTTTATCGCTTTATCTCTACTAATAGCTGAGATAATTTTCAAAATTTTTGATCAGAGTGATAGAAAATACAATATATTAAATTACGAACAGAACTATAAAATGAAAAATAAATTATGTATATGTAGTTTTGGAGACCTACGTATAACACCAGTAAAACTTTTATCGCTTTATCTCTACTAATAGCTGAGACAATTTTCAAAATTTTTGATCAGAGTGATAGAAAATTCAATATATTAAATTACGAACAGAGCTATAAAATAAAAAATAAATTATGTATACGTAGTTCTGGAGACCTACGTATAACACCAGTAAAATTTTTATAGCTTTATCTCTACTAATAGCTGAGATAATTTTCAAAATTTTTGATCAGAGTGATAAAAAATTCAATATATTAAATTACGAACAGAGCTATAAAATGAAAAATAAATTATGTATACGTAGTTCTGGAGACCTACGTATAACACCAGTTAAATTTTTATCGCTTTATATCTACTAATAGCTGAGATAATTTTCAAGATTTTTGATCAGAGTGATAGAAAATTCAATATATTAAATTACGAACAGAGCTATAAAATGAAAAATAAATTATGTATACGTAGTTCTGGAGACATACGTATAACACCAGTAAAATTTTTATTGCTTTATCTCTACTAATAGCTGAGATAATTTTGAAAATTTTTGATCAGAGTGATAGAAAATTCAATATATTAAATTACGAACAGAGCTATAAAATGAAAAATAAATTATGTATACGTAATTCTGGAGACCTACATATAACACCAGTAAAATTTTTATTGCTTTATCTCTACTAATAGCTGAGATAAATTTGAAAATTTTTGATCAGAGTGATAGAAAATTCAATATATTAAATTACGAACAGAGCTATAAAATGAAAAATAAATTATGTATACGTAGTTCCGGAAACCTACGTATAACACCAGTAAAATTTTTATTGCTTTATCTCTACTAATAGCTGAGATAATTTTCAAAATTTTTGATCAGAGTGATAGAAAATTCAATATATTAAATTACGAACAGAGCTATAAAATAAAAAATAATTTATGTATACGTAGTTTTGGAGATCTACGTATAACACCAGTAAAATTTTTATCGCTTTATCTCTACTAATAGCTGAGATAATTTTCAAAATTTTTGATCAGAGTGATAGAAAATTCAATATATTAAATTACGAACAGAGCTATAAAATAAAAAATAAATTATGTATACGTAGTTCTGGAGACCTACGTATAACACCAGTAAAATTTTTATCGCTTTATCTCTACTAATAGCTGAGATAATTTTCAAAATTTTTGATCAGAGTGATAAAAAATTCAATATATTAAATTACGAACAGAGCTATAAAATGAAAAATAAATTATGTTTGCGTAGTTCTGGAGACCTACGTATAACACCAGTAAAATTTTTATTGCTTTATCTCTACTAATAGCAGAGATAATTTTGAAAATTTTTGTTCAAAGTGATAGAAAATTCAATATATTAAATTACGAACAGAGCTATAAAATAAAAAATAATTTGGGTATACGTAGTTCTGGAGACCTACGTATAACACCAGTAAAATTTTTATCGCTTTATCTCTACTAATAGCTGAGATAATTTTCAAAATTTTTGATCAGAGTGATAGAAAATTCAATATATTAAATTACGAACAGAGCTATAAAATGAATAATAAATTATGTATACGTAGTTCTGGGGACCTACGTATAACACCAGTGATATTTTTATCGCTTTATCTCTACTAATAGCTGAGATAATTTTCAAAATTTTTGATCAGAGTGATAGAAAATTCAATATATTAAATTACGAACAGAGCTATAAAATGAAAAATAAATTATGTATACGTAGTTTTGGTATAACACCAGTAAAATTTTTATCGCTTTATCTTTACTAATAGCTGAGATAATTTTGAAAATTTTTGATCAGATTGATAGAAAATTCAATATATTAAATTACGAACAGAGCTATAAAATGAAAAATAAATTATGTATACGTAGTTCTGGAGACATACGTATAACACCAGTAGAATTTTTATTGCCTTATCTCTATTAATAGCTGAGATAATTTTGAAAATTTTTGATCAGAGTCATAGAAAATTCAATATATTAAATTACGAACAGAGCTATAAAATGAAAAATAAATTATGTATACGTAGTTCTGAAGACCTACGTATAACACCAGTAAAATTTTTATCGCTTGATCTCTACTAATAGCTGAGATAATTTTGAAAATTTTTAATCAGAGTGATAGAAAATTCAATATATTAAATTACGAACAGATCTATAAAATGAAAAATAAATTATGCATACGTAGTTCTGGAGACCTACGTATAACACCAGTTAAATTTTTATCGCTTTATCTCTACTAATAGCTGAGATAATTTTGAAAATTTTTGATCAGAGTGATAGAAAATTCAATATATTAAATTACGAACAGAGCTATAAAATGAAAAATAAATTATGTTTGCGTAGTTCTGGAGATCTACGTATAACACCAGTAAAATTTTTATCGCTTTATCTCTACTAATAGCTGAGATAATTTTGAAAATTTTTAATCAGAGTGATAGAAAATTCAATATATTAAATTACGAACAGAGCCATAAAATAAAAAATAAATTATGTATACGTAGTTCTGGAAACCTACGTATAACACCAGTAAAATTTTTATCGCTTTATCTCTACTAATAGCTGAGATAATTTTCAGAATTTTTGATCAGAGTGATAGAAAATACAATATATTAAATTACGAACAGAACTATAAAATGAAAAATAAATTATGTATATGTAGTTCTGGAGACCTACGTATAACACCAGTAAAATTTTTATCGCTTTATCTCTACTAATAGCTGAGACAATTTTCAAAATTTTTGATCAGAGTGATAGAAAATTCAATATATTAAATTACGAACAGAGTTATAAAATAAAAAAATAAATTATGTATACGTAGTTCTGGAGACCTACGTATAACACCAGTAAAATTTTTATCGCTTTATCTCTACTAATAGCTGAGATAATTTTCAAAATTTTTGATCAGAGTGATAAAAAATTCAATATATTAAATTACGAACAGAGCTATATAATGAAAAATAAATTATGTATACGTAGTTTTGGAGACCTACGTATAACACCAGTTAAATTTTTATCGCTTTATATCTACTAATAGCTGAGATAATTTTCAAGATTTTTGATCAGAGTGATAGAAAATTCAATATATTAAATTACGAACAGAGCTATAAAATGAAAAATAAATTATGTATACGTAATTCTGAAGACCTACGTATAACACCAGTAAAATTTTTATCGCTTGATCTCTACTAATAGCTGAGATAATTTTGAAAATTTTTGATCAGAGTGATAGAAAATTCAATATATTAAATTACGAACAGATCTATAAAATGAAAAATAAATTATGCATACGTAGTTCTGGAGACCTACGTATAACACCAGTTAAATTTTTATCGCTTTATCTCTACTAATAGCTGAGATAATTTTGAAAATTTTTGATCAGAGTGATAGAAAATTCAATATATTAAATTACGAACAGAGCTATAAAATGAAAAATAAATTATGTTTGCGTAGTTCTGGAGATCTACGTATAACACCAGTAAAATTTTTATCGCTTTATCTCTACTAATAGCTGAGATAATTTTGAAAATTTTTAATCAGAGTGATAGAAAATTCAATATATTAAATTACGAACAGAGCTATAAAATGAAAAATAAATTATGTATACGTAGTTCTGGAGACCTACGTATAACACCAGTAAAAATTTTATCGCTTTATCTCTACTAATAGCTGAGATAATTTTCAAAATTTTTGATCAGAGTGATAGAAAATTCAATATATTAAATTACGAACAGAGCTATAAAATGAATAATAAATTATGTATACGTAGTTCTGGGGACCTACGTATAACACCAGTAAAATTTTTATCGCTTTATCTCTACTAATAGCTGAGATAATTTTCAAAATTTTTGATCAGAGTGATAGAAAATTCAATATATTAAATTACGAACAGAGCTATAAAATGAAAAATAAATTATGTATACGTAGTTTTGGTATAACACCACTAAAATTTTTATCGCTTTATCTTTACTAATAGCTGAGATAATTTTCAAAATTTTTGATCAGAGTGATAGAAAATTCAATATATTAAATTACGAACAGAGCTATAAAATGAAAAATAAATTATGTATACGTAGTTTTGGTATAACACCACTAAAATTTTTATCGCTTTATCTTTACTAATAGCTGAGATAATTTTGAAAATTTTTGATCAGAGTGATAGAAAATTCAATATATTAAATTACGAACAGAGCTATAAAATGAAAAATAAATTATGTATACGTAGTTCTGAAGACCTACGTATAACACCAGTATAATTTTTATCGTTTTATCTCTACTAATAGCTGAGATAATTTTCAAAATTTTTGATCAGAGTGATAGAAAATACAATATATTAAATTACGAACAGAACTATAAAATGAAAAATAAATTATGTATATGTAGTTTTGGAGACCTACGTATAACACCAGTAAAACTTTTATCGCTTTTTCTCTACTAATAGCTGAGACAATTTTCAAAATTTTTGATCAGAGTGATAGAAAATTCAATATATTAAATTACGAACAGAGCTATAAAATAAAAAATAAATTATGTATACGTAGTTCTGGAGACCTACGTATAACACCAGTAAAATTTTTATAGCTTTATCTCTACTAATAGCTGAGATAATTTTCAAAATTTTTGATCAGAGTGATAAAAAATTCAATATATTAAATTACGAACAGAGCTATAAAATGAAAAATAAATTATGTATACGTAGTTCTGGAGACCTACGTATAACACCAGTTAAATTTTTATCGCTTTATATCTACTAATAGCTGAGATAATTTTCAAGATTTTTGATCAGAGTGATAGAAAATTCAATATATTAAATTACGAACAGAGCTATAAAATGAAAAATAAATTATGTATACGTAGTTCTGGAGACATACGTATAACACCAGTAAAATTTTTATTGCTTTATCTCTACTAATAGCTGAGATAATTTTGAAAATTTTTGATCAGAGTGATAGAAAATTCAATATATTAAATTACGAACAGAGCTATAAAATGAAAAATAAATTATGTATACGTAATTCTGGAGACCTACATATAACACCAGTAAAATTTTTATTGCTTTATCTCTACTAATAGCTGAGATAAATTTGAAAATTTTTGATCAGAGTGATAGAAAATTCAATATATTAAATTACGAACAGAGCTATAAAATGAAAAATAAATTATGTATACGTAGTTCCGGAAACCTACGTATAACACCAGTAAAATTTTTATTGCTTTATCTCTACTAATAGCTGTGATAATTTTCAAAATTTTTGATCAGAGTGATAGAAAATTCAATATATTAAATTACGAACAGAGCTATAAAATAAAAAATAATTTATGTATACGTAGTTTTGGAGATCTACGTATAACACCAGTAAAATTTTTATCGCTTTATCTCTACTAATAGCTGAGATAATTTTCAAAATTTTTGATCAGAGTGATAGAAAATTCAATATATTAAATTACGAACAGAGCTATAAAATAAAAAATAAATTATGTATACGTAGTTCTGGAGACCTACGTATAACACCAGTAAAATTTTTATCGCTTTATCTCTACTAATAGCTGAGATAATTTTCAAAATTTTTGATCAGAGTGATAAAAAATTCAATATATTAAATTACGAACAGAGCTATAAAATGAAAAATAAATTATGTATGCGTAGTTCTGGAGACCTACGTATAACACCAGTAAAATTTTTATTGCTTTATCTCTACTAATAGCAGAGATAATTTTGAAAATTTTTGTTCAAAGTGATAGAAAATTCAATATATTAAATTACGAACAGAGCTATAAAATAAAAAATAATTTGGGTATACGTAGTTCTGGAGACCTACGTATAACACCAGTAAAATTTTTATCGCTTTATCTCTACTAATAGCTGAGATAATTTTCAAAATTTTTGATCAGAGTGATAGAAAATTCAATATATTAAATTACGAACAGAGCTATAAAATGAATAATAAATTATGTATACGTAGTTCTGGGGACCTACGTATAACACCAGTGATATTTTTATCGCTTTATCTCTACTAATAGCTGAGATAATTTTCAAAATTTTTGATCAGAGTGATAGAAAATTCAATATATTAAATTACGAACAGAGCTATAAAATGAAAAATAAATTATGTATACGTAGTTCTGGAGACCTACGTATAACACCAGTAAAATTTTTATTGCTTTATCTCTACTAATAGCTGAGATAATTTTTAAAATTTTTGATCAGAGTGATAGAAAATTCAATATATTAAATTACGAACAGAGCTATAAAATAAAAAATAAATTATGTATACGTAGTTCTGGAAACCTACGTATAACACCCGTAAAATTTTTATCGCTTTATCTCTACTAATAGCTGAGATAATTTTGAAAATTTTTGATCAGAGTGATAGAAAATTCAATATATTAAATTACGAACAGAGCTATAAAATGAAAAATAAATTATGCATACGTAGTTCTGAAGACCTACGTATAACACCAGTAAAATTTTTATCGCTTTATCTCTACTGATAGCTGAGATAATTTTGAAAATTTTTGATCAGAGTGATAGAAAATTCAATATATTAAATTACGAACAGAGCTATAAAATGAAAAATAAATTATGGATACGTAGTTCTGGAGACCTACGTATAACACCAGTAAAATTTTTATCGCTTTATCTCTACTAATAGCTGAGATAATTTTCAAAATTTTTGATCAGAGTGATAGAAAATTCAATATATTAAATTACGAACAGAGCTATAAAATGAAAAATAAATTATGTATACGTAGTTTTGGAGACCTACGTATAACACCAGTAAAATTTTTATCGCTTTATTTCTACTAATAGCTGAGATAATTTTCAAAATATTTGATCAGAGTGATAGAAAATTAAATATATTAAATTACGAACAGAGCTATTAAATGAAAAATAAATTATGTATACGTAGTTCTAGAGACCTACGTATAACACCAGTAAAATTTTTATTGTTTTATCTCTGCTAATAGCTGAAATAATTTTGAAAATTTTTGATCAGAGTGATAGAAAATTCAATATATTAAATTACGTACAGAGCTATAAAATGAAAAATAAATTATGTATACGTAGTTCTGGAGACCTACGTATAACACCAATAAAATTTTTATCCCATTATCTCTACTAATAGCTGAGATAATTTTGAAAATTTTTGATCAGAGTGATAGAAAATTCAATATATTAAATTACGAACAGAGCTATAAAATGTAAAATAAATTATGTATACGTAGTTCTGGAGACCTACGTATAACATCAGTAAAATTTTTATCGCTTTATCTCTACTAATAGCTGAGATAATTTTCAAAATTTTTGATCAGAGTGATAGAAAATTCAATATATTAAATTACGAAGAGAGCTATAAAATGAAAAATAAATTATGTATACGTAGTTCTAGAGACCTACGTATAACACCAGTAAAATTTTTATTGCTTTATCTCTACTAATAGCTGAGATAAATTTGAAAATTTTTGATCAGAGTGATAGAAAATTCAATATATTAAATTACGAACAGAGCTATAAAATGAAAAATAAATTATGCATGCGTAGTTCTGGAGACCTACGTATAACACCAGTAAAATTTTTATCGCTTTATCTCTACTAATAGCTGAGATAATTTTCAAAATTTTTGATCAGAGTGATAGAAAATTCAATATATTAAATTACGAACAGAGCTATAAAATGAAAAATAAATTATGTATACGTAGTTCTGGAGACCTACGTGTAACACCAGTAAAATTTTTATCGCTTTATCTCTACTAATAGCTGAGATAATTTTCAAAATTTTGATCAGAGTGATAGAAAATTCAATATATTAAATTACGAACAGAGCTATAAAATGAATAATAAAGTATGTATACGTAGTTCTGGGGACCTACGTATAACACCAGTAAAATTTTTATTGCTTTATCTCTGCTAATAGCTGAGATAATTTTGAAAATTTTTGATCAGAGTGATAGAAAATTCAATATACTAAATTACGTACAAAACTATAAAATGAAAAATAAATTATGTATACGTAGTTCTGGAGACCTACGTATAACACCAATAAAATTTTTATCGCATTATCTCTACTAATAGCTGAGATAATTTTGATCAGAGTGATAGAAAATTCAATATATTAAATTACGAACAGAGCTATAAAATGTAAAATAAATTATGTATACGTAGTTCTGGAGTCCTACGTATAACACCAGTAAAATTTTTATCGCTTTATCTCTACTAATAGCTGAGATAATTTTCAAAATTTTTGATCAGAGTGATAGAAAATTCAATATATTAAATTACGAACAGAGATATAAAATGAATAATAAATTATGTATACGTAGTTCTGGGGACCTACGTATAACACCAGTAAAATTTTTATTGCTTTATCTCTACTGATAGCTGAGATAATTTTGAAAATTTTTGGTCAGAGTGATAAAAATTCAATATATTAAATTACGAACAGAGCTATAAAATGAAAAATAAATTATGTATACGTAGTTTTGGAGACCTACGTATAACACCAGTAAAATTTTTATTGCCTTATCTCTATTAATAGCTGAGATAATTTTGAAAATTTTTGATCAGAGTGATAGAAAATTCAATATATTAAATTACGAACAGAGCTATAAAATGAAAAATAAATTATGTATACGTAATTCTGAAGACCTACGTATAACACCAGTAAAATTTTTATCGCTTGATCTCTTCTAATAGCTGAGATAATTTTGAAAATTTTTGATCAGAGTGATAGAAAATTCAATATATTAAATTACGAACAGATCTATAAAATGAAAAATAAATTATGCATACGTAGTTCTGGAGACCTACGTATAACACCAGTTAAATTTTTATCGCTTTATCTCTACTAATAGCTGAGATAATTGTGAAAATTTTTGATCAGAGTGATAGAAAATTCAATATATTAAATTACGAACAGAGCTATAAAATGAAAAATAAATTATGTTTGCGTAGTTCTGGAGATCTACGTATAACACCAGTAAAATTTTTATCGCTTTATCTCTACTAATAGCTGAGATAATTTTGAAAATTTTTAATCAGAGTGATAGAAAATTCAATATATTAAATTACGAACAGAGCTATAAAATGAAAAATAAATTATGTATACGTAGTTCTGGAGACCTACGTATAACACCAGTAAAAATTTTATCGCTTTATCTCTACTAATAGCTGAGATAATTTTCAAAATTTTTGATCAGAGTGATAGAAAATTCAATATATTAAATTACGAACAGAGCTATAAAATGAATAATAAATTATGTATACGTAGTTCTGGGGACCTACGTATAACACCAGTGAAATTTTTATCGCTTTATCTCTACTAATAGCTGAGATAATTTTCAAAATTTTTGATCAGAGTGATAGAAAATTCAATATATTAAATTACGAACAGAGCTATAAAATGAAAAATAAATTATGTATACGTAGTTTTGGTATAACACCAGTAAAATTTTTATCGCTTTATCTTTACTAATAGCTGAGATAATTTTGAAAATTTTTGATCAGATTGATAGAAAATTCAATATATTAAATTACGAACAGAGCTATAAAATGAAAAATAAATTATGTATACGTAGTTCTGGAGACATACGTATAACACCAGTAGAATTTTTATTGCCTTATCTCTATTAATAGCTGAGATAATTTTGAAAATTTTTGATCAGAGTCATAGAAAATTCAATATATTAAATTACGAACAGAGCTATAAAATGAAAAATAAATTATGTTTACGTAGTTCTGAAGACCTACGTATAACACCAGTAAAATTTTTATCGCTTGATCTCTACTAATAGCTGAGATAATTTTGAAAATTTTTAATCAGAGTGATAGAAAATTCAATATATTAAATTACGAACAGATCTATAAAATTAAAAATAAATTATGCATACGTAGTTCTGGAGACCTACGTATAACACCAGTTAAATTTTTATCGCTTTATCTCTACTAATAGCTGAGATAATTTTGAAAATTTTTGATCAGAGTGATAGAAAATTCAATATATTAAATTACGAACAGAGCTATAAAATGAAAAATAAATTATGCATACGTAGTTCTGGAGACCTACGTATAACACCAGTTAAATTTTTATCGCTTTATCTCTACTAATAGCTGAGATAATTTTGAAAATTTTTGATCAGAGTGATAGAAAATTCAATATATTAAATTACGAACAGAGCTATAAAATGAAAAATAAATTATGTTTGCGTAGTTCTGGAGATCTACGTATAACACCAGTAAAATTTTTATCGCTTTATCTCTACTAATAGCTGAGATAATTTTGAAAATTTTTGATCAGAGTGATAGAAAATTCAATATATTAAATTACGAACAGAGCTATAAAATGAAAAATAAATTATGTTTGCGTAGTTCTGGAGATCTACGTATAACACCAGTAAAATTTTTATCGCTTTATCTCTACTAATAGCTGAGATAATTTTGAAAATTTTTAATCAGAGTGATAGAAAATTCAATATATTAAATTACGAACAGAGCTATAAAATGAAAAATAAATTATGTATACGTAGTTCTGGAGACCTACGTATAACACCAGTAAAAATTTTATCGCTTTATCTCTACTAATAGCTGAGATAATTTTCAAAATTTTTGATCAGAGTGATAGAAAATTCAATATATTAAATTACGAACAGAGCTATAAAATGAATAATAAATTATGTATACGTAGTTCTGGGGACCTACGTATAACACCAGTAAAATTTTTATCGCTTTATCTCTACTAATAGCTGAGATAATTTTCAAAATTTTTGATCAGAGTGATAGAAAATTCAATATATTAAATTACGAACAGAGCTATAAAATGAAAAATAAATTATGTATACGTAGTTTTGGTATAACACCACTAAAATTTTTATCGCTTTATCTTTACTAATAGCTGAGATAATTTTCAAAATTTTTGATCAGAGTGATAGAAAATTCAATATATTAAATTACGAACAGAGCTATAAAATGAAAAATAAATTATGTATACGTAGTTTTGGTATAACACCACTAAAATTTTTATCGCTTTATCTTTACTAATAGCTGAGATAATTTTGAAAATTTTTGATCAGAGTGATAGAAAATTCAATATATTAAATTACGAACAGAGCTATAAAATGAAAAATAAATTATGTATACGTAGTTCTGAAGACCTACGTATAACACCAGTATAATTTTTATCGTTTTATCTCTACTAATAGCTGAGATAATTTTCAAAATTTTTGATCAGAGTGATAGAAAATACAATATATTAAATTACGAACAGAACTATAAAATGAAAAATAAATTATGTATATGTAGTTTTGGAGACCTACGTATAACACCAGTAAAACTTTTATCGCTTTATCTCTACTAATAGCTGAGACAATTTTCAAAATTTTTGATCAGAGTGATAGAAAATTCAATATATTAAATTACGAACAGAGCTATAAAATAAAAAATAAATTATGTATACGTAGTTCTGGAGACCTACGTATAACACCAGTAAAATTTTTATAGCTTTATCTCTACTAATAGCTGAGATAATTTTCAAAATTTTTGATCAGAGTGATAAAAAATTCAATATATTAAATTACGAACAGAGCTATAAAATGAAAAATAAATTATGTATACGTAGTTCTGGAGACCTACGTATAACACCAGTTAAATTTTTATCGCTTTATATCTACTAATAGCTGAGATAATTTTCAAGATTTTTGATCAGAGTGATAGAAAATTCAATATATTAAATTACGAACAGAGCTATAAAATGAAAAATAAATTATGTATACGTAGTTCTGGAGACATACGTATAACACCAGTAAAATTTTTATTGCTTTATCTCTACTAATAGCTGAGATAATTTTGAAAATTTTTGATCAGAGTGATAGAAAATTCAATATATTAAATTACGAACAGAGCTATAAAATGAAAAATAAATTATGTATACGTAATTCTGGAGACCTACATATAACACCAGTAAAATTTTTATTGCTTTATCTCTACTAATAGCTGAGATAAATTTGAAAATTTTTGATCAGAGTGATAGAAAATTCAATATATTAAATTACGAACAGAGCTATAAAATGAAAAATAAATTATGTATACGTAGTTCCGGAAACCTACGTATAACACCAGTAAAATTTTTATTGCTTTATCTCTACTAATAGCTGTGATAATTTTCAAAATTTTTGATCAGAGTGATAGAAAATTCAATATATTAAATTACGAACAGAGCTATAAAATAAAAAATAATTTATGTATACGTAGTTTTGGAGATCTACGTATAACACCAGTAAAATTTTTATCGCTTTATCTCTACTAATAGCTGAGATAATTTTCAAAATTTTTGATCAGAGTGATAGAAAATTCAATATATTAAATTACGAACAGAGCTATAAAATAAAAAATAAATTATGTATACGTAGTTCTGGAGACCTACGTATAACACCAGTAAAATTTTTATCGCTTTATCTCTACTAATAGCTGAGATAATTTTCAAAATTTTTGATCAGAGTGATAAAAAATTCAATATATTAAATTACGAACAGAGCTATAAAATGAAAAATAAATTATGTATGCGTAGTTCTGGAGACCTACGTATAACACCAGTAAAATTTTTATTGCTTTATCTCTACTAATAGCAGAGATAATTTTGAAAATTTTTGTTCAAAGTGATAGAAAATTCAATATATTAAATTACGAACAGAGCTATAAAATAAAAAATAATTTGGGTATACGTAGTTCTGGAGACCTACGTATAACACCAGTAAAATTTTTATCGCTTTATCTCTACTAATAGCTGAGATAATTTTCAAAATTTTTGATCAGAGTGATAGAAAATTCAATATATTAAATTACGAACAGAGCTATAAAATGAATAATAAATTATGTATACGTAGTTCTGGGGACCTACGTATAACACCAGTGATATTTTTATCGCTTTATCTCTACTAATAGCTGAGATAATTTTCAAAATTTTTGATCAGAGTGATAGAAAATTCAATATATTAAATTACGAACAGAGCTATAAAATGAAAAATAAATTATGTATACGTAGTTCTGGAGACCTACGTATAACACCAGTAAAATTTTTATTGCTTTATCTCTACTAATAGCTGAGATAATTTTTAAAATTTTTGATCAGAGTGATAGAAAATTCAATATATTAAATTACGAACAGAGCTATAAAATAAAAAATAAATTATGTATACGTAGTTCTGGAAACCTACGTATAACACCCGTAAAATTTTTATCGCTTTATCTCTACTAATAGCTGAGATAATTTTGAAAATTTTTGATCAGAGTGATAGAAAATTCAATATATTAAATTACGAACAGAGCTATAAAATGAAAAATAAATTATGCATACGTAGTTCTGAAGACCTACGTATAACACCAGTAAAATTTTTATCGCTTTATCTCTACTGATAGCTGAGATAATTTTGAAAATTTTTGATCAGAGTGATAGAAAATTCAATATATTAAATTACGAACAGAGCTATAAAATGAAAAATAAATTATGGATACGTAGTTCTGGAGACCTACGTATAACACCAGTAAAATTTTTATCGCTTTATCTCTACTAATAGCTGAGATAATTTTCAAAATTTTTGATCAGAGTGATAGAAAATTCAATATATTAAATTACGAACAGAGCTATAAAATGAAAAATAAATTATGTATACGTAGTTTTGGAGACCTACGTATAACACCAGTAAAATTTTTATCGCTTTATTTCTACTAATAGCTGAGATAATTTTCAAAATATTTGATCAGAGTGATAGAAAATTAAATATATTAAATTACGAACAGAGCTATTAAATGAAAAATAAATTATGTATACGTAGTTCTAGAGACCTACGTATAACACCAGTAAAATTTTTATTGTTTTATCTCTGCTAATAGCTGAAATAATTTTGAAAATTTTTGATCAGAGTGATAGAAAATTCAATATATTAAATTACGTACAGAGCTATAAAATGAAAAATAAATTATGTATACGTAGTTCTGGAGACCTACGTATAACACCAATAAAATTTTTATCCCATTATCTCTACTAATAGCTGAGATAATTTTGAAAATTTTTGATCAGAGTGATAGAAAATTCAATATATTAAATTACGAACAGAGCTATAAAATGTAAAATAAATTATGTATACGTAGTTCTGGAGACCTACGTATAACACCAGTAAAATTTTTATCGCTTTATCTCTACTAATAGCTGAGATAATTTTCAAAATTTTTGATCAGAGTGATAGAAAATTCAATATATTAAATTACGAAGAGAGCTATAAAATGAAAAATAAATTATGTATACGTAGTTCTAGAGACCTACGTATAACACCAGTAAAATTTTTATTGCTTTATCTCTACTAATAGCTGAGATAAATTTGAAAATTTTTGATCAGAGTGATAGAAAATTCAATATATTAAATTACGAACAGAGCTATAAAATGAAAAATAAATTATGCATGCGTAGTTCTGGAGACCTACGTATAACACCAGTAAAATTTTTATCGCTTTATCTCTACTAATAGCTGAGATAATTTTCAAAATTTTTGATCAGAGTGATAGAAAATTCAATATATTAAATTACGAACAGAGCTATAAAATGAAAAATAAATTATGTATACGTAGTTCTGGAGACCTACGTGTAACACCAGTAAAATTTTTATCGCTTTATCTCTACTAATAGCTGAGATAATTTTCAAAATTTTTGATCAGAGTGATAGAAAATTCAATATATTAAATTACGAACAGAGCTATAAAATGAATAATAAAGTATGTATACGTAGTTCTGGGGACCTACGTATAACACCAGTAAAATTTTTATTGCTTTATCTCTGCTAATAGCTGAGATAATTTTGAAAATTTTTGATCAGAGTGATAGAAAATTCAATATACTAAATTACGTACAAAACTATAAAATGAAAAATAAATTATGTATACGTAGTTCTGGAGACCTACGTATAACACCAATAAAATTTTTATCGCATTATCTCTACTAATAGCTGAGATAATTTTGATCAGAGTGATAGAAAATTCAATATATTAAATTACGAACAGAGCTATAAAATGTAAAATAAATTATGTATACGTAGTTCTGGAGTCCTACGTATAACACCAGTAAAATTTTTATCGCTTTATCTCTACTAATAGCTGAGATAATTTTCAAAATTTTTGATCAGAGTGATAGAAAATTCAATATATTAAATTACGAACAGAGATATAAAATGAATAATAAATTATGTATACGTAGTTCTGGGGACCTACGTATAACACCAGTAAAATTTTTATTGCTTTATCTCTACTGATAGCTGAGATAATTTTGAAAATTTTTGGTCAGAGTGATAAAAATTCAATATATTAAATTACGAACAGAGCTATAAAATGAAAAATAAATTATGTATACGTAGTTTTGGAGACCTACGTATAACACCAGTAAAATTTTTATTGCCTTATCTCTATTAATAGCTGAGATAATTTTGAAAATTTTTGATCAGAGTGATAGAAAATTCAATATATTAAATTACGAACAGAGCTATAAAATGAAAAATAAATTATGTATACGTAATTCTGAAGACCTACGTATAACACCAGTAAAATTTTTATCGCTTGATCTCTTCTAATAGCTGAGATAATTTTGAAAATTTTTGATCAGAGTGATAGAAAATTCAATATATTAAATTACGAACAGATCTATAAAATGAAAAATAAATTATGCATACGTAGTTCTGGAGACCTACGTATAACACCAGTTAAATTTTTATCGCTTTATCTCTACTAATAGCTGAGATAATTGTGAAAATTTTTGATCAGAGTGATAGAAAATTCAATATATTAAATTACGAACAGAGCTATAAAATGAAAAATAAATTATGTTTGCGTAGTTCTGGAGATCTACGTATAACACCAGTAAAATTTTTATCGCTTTATCTCTACTAATAGCTGAGATAATTTTGAAAATTTTTAATCAGAGTGATAGAAAATTCAATATATTAAATTACGAACAGAGCTATAAAATGAAAAATAAATTATGTATACGTAGTTCTGGAGACCTACGTATAACACCAGTAAAAATTTTATCGCTTTATCTCTACTAATAGCTGAGATAATTTTCAAAATTTTTGATCAGAGTGATAGAAAATTCAATATATTAAATTACGAACAGAGCTATAAAATGAATAATAAATTATGTATACGTAGTTCTGGGGACCTACGTATAACACCAGTGAAATTTTTATCGCTTTATCTCTACTAATAGCTGAGATAATTTTCAAAATTTTTGATCAGAGTGATAGAAAATTCAATATATTAAATTACGAACAGAGCTATAAAATGAAAAATAAATTATGTATACGTAGTTTTGGTATAACACCAGTAAAATTTTTATCGCTTTATCTTTACTAATAGCTGAGATAATTTTGAAAATTTTTGATCAGATTGATAGAAAATTCAATATATTAAATTACGAACAGAGCTATAAAATGAAAAATAAATTATGTATACGTAGTTCTGGAGACATACGTATAACACCAGTAGAATTTTTATTGCCTTATCTCTATTAATAGCTGAGATAATTTTGAAAATTTTTGATCAGAGTCATAGAAAATTCAATATATTAAATTACGAACAGAGCTATAAAATGAAAAATAAATTATGTTTACGTAGTTCTGAAGACCTACGTATAACACCAGTAAAATTTTTATCGCTTGATCTCTACTAATAGCTGAGATAATTTTGAAAATTTTTAATCAGAGTGATAGAAAATTCAATATATTAAATTACGAACAGATCTATAAAATTAAAAATAAATTATGCATACGTAGTTCTGGAGACCTACGTATAACACCAGTTAAATTTTTATCGCTTTATCTCTACTAATAGCTGAGATAATTTTGAAAATTTTTGATCAGAGTGATAGAAAATTCAATATATTAAATTACGAACAGAGCTATAAAATGAAAAATAAATTATGTTTGCGTAGTTCTGGAGATCTACGTATAACACCAGTAAAATTTTTATCGCTTTATCTCTACTAATAGCTGAGATAATTTTGAAAATTTTTAATCAGAGTGATAGAAAATTCAATATATTAAATTACGAACAGAGCCATAAAATAAAAAATAAATTATGTATACGTAGTTCTGGAAACCTACGTATAACACCAGTAAAATTTTTATCGCTTTATCTCTACTAATAGCTGAGATAATTTTCAAAATTTTTGATCAGAGTGATAGAAAGTTCAATATATTAAATTACGAACAGAGCTATAAAATAAAAAATAAATTATGTATACGTAGTTCTGGAGACCTACGTATAACACCAGTAAAATTTTTATCGCTTTATCTCTACTAATAGCTGAGATAATTTTCAAAATTTTTGATCAGAGTGATAAAAAATTCAATATATTAAATTACGAACAGAGCTATAAAATGAAAAATAAATTATGTATACGTAGTTCTGGAGACCTTCGTATAACACCAGTTAAATTTTTATCGCTTTATATCTACTAATAGCTGAGATAATTTTCAAGATTTTTGATCAGAGTAATAGAAAATTCAATATATTAAATTACGAACAGAGCTATAAAATGAAAAATAAATTATGTATACGTAATTCTGAAGACATACGTATAACACCAGTAAAATTTTTATTGCTTTATCTCTACTAATAGCTGAGATAATTTTGAAAATTTTTGATCAGAGTGATAGAAAATTCAATATATTAAATTACGAACAGAGCTATAAAATGAAAAATAAATTATGCATACGTAGTTCTGGAGACCTACGTATAACACCAGTTAAATTTTTATTGCTTTATCTCTACTAATAGCTGAGATAAATTTGAAAATTTTTGATCAGAGTGATAGAAAATTCAATATATTAAATTACGAACAGAGCTATAAAATGAAAAATAAATTATGTATACGTAGTTCCGGAAACCTACGTATAACACCAGTAAAATTTTTATTGCTTTATCTCTACTAATAGCTGAGATAATTTTCAAAATTTTTGATCAGAGTGATAGAAAATTCAATATATTAAATTACGAACAGAGCTATAAAATAAAAAATAATTTATGTATACGTAGTTTTGGAGATCTACGTATAACACCAGTAAAATTTTTATCGCTTTATCTCTACTAATAGCTGAGATAATTTTCAAAATTTTTGATCAGAGTGATAGAAAATTCAATATATTAAATTACGAGCAGAGCTATAAAATAAAAAATAAATTATGTATACGTAGTTCTGGAGACCTACGTATAACACCAGTAAAATTTTTATCGCTTTATCTCTACTAATAGCTGAGATAATTTTCAAAATTTTTGATCAGAGTGATAAAAAATTCAATATATTAAATTACGAACAGAGCTATAAAATGAAAAATAAATTATGTATGCGTAGTTCTGGAGACCTACGAATAACACCAGTAAAATTTTTATTGCTTTATCTCTACTAATAGCTGAGATAATTTTGAAAATTTTTGTTCAAAGTGATAGAAAATTCAATATATTAAATTACGAACAGAGCTATAAAATAAAAAATAATTTGGGTATACGTAGTTCTGGAGACCTACGTATAACACCAGTAAAATTTTTATCGCTTTATCTCTACTAATAGCTGAGATAATTTTCAAAATTTTTGATCAGAGTGATAGAAAATTCAATATATTAAATTACGAACAGAGCTATAAAATGAATAATAAATTATGTATACGTAGTTCTGGGGACCTACGTATAACACCAGTGATATTTTTATCGCTTTATCTCTACTAATAGCTGAGATAATTTTCAAAATTTTTGATCAGAGTGATAGAAAATTCAATATATTAAATTACGAACAGAGCTATAAAATGAAAAATAAATTATGTATACGTAGTTCTGGAGACCTACGTATAACACCAGTAAAATTTTTATTGCTTTATCTCTACTAATAGCTGAGATAATTTTTAAAATTTTTGATCAGAGTGATAGAAAATTCAATATATTAAATTACGAACAGAGCTATAAAATAAAAAATAAATTATGTATACGTAGTTCTGGAAACCTACGTATAACACCAGTAAAATTTTTATCGCTTTATCTCTACTAATAGCTGAGATAATTTTGAAAATTTTTGATCAGAGTGATAGAAAATTCAATATATTAAATTACGAACAGAGCTATAAAATGAAAAATAAATTATGCATACGTAGTTCTGAAGACCTACGTATAACACCAGTAAAATTTTTATCGCTTTATCTCTACTAATAGCTGAGATAATTTTCAAAATTTTTGATCAGAGTGATAAAAAATTCAATATATTAAATTACGAACAGAGCTATAAAATAAAAAATAATTTGGGTATACGTAGTTCTGGAGACCTACGTATAACACCAGTAAAATTTTTATCGCTTTATCTCTACTAATAGCTGAGATAATTTTTAAAATTTTTAATCAGAGTGATAGAAAATTCAATATATTAAATTACGAACAGAGCCATAAAATAAAAAATAAATTATGTATACGTAGTTCTGGAAACCTACGTATAACACCAGTAAAATTTTTATCGCTTTATCTCTACTAATAGCTGAGATAATTTTCAAAATTTTTGATCAGAGTGATAGAAAATTCAATATATTAAATTACGAACAGAGCTATAAAATAAAAAATAAATTATGTATACGTAGTTCTGGAGACCTACGTATAACACCAGTAAAATTTTTATCGCTTTATCTCTACTAATAGCTGAGATAATTTTCAAAATTTTTGATCAGAGTGATAAAAAATTCAATATATTAAATTACGAACAGAGCTATAAAATGAAAAATAAATTATGTATACGTAGTTCTGGAGACCTACGTATAACACCAGTTAAATTTTTATCGCTTTATATCTACTAATAGCTGAGATAATTTTCAAGATTTTTGATCAGAGTGATAGAAAATTCAATATATTAAATTACGAACAGAGCTATAAAATGAAAAATAAATTATGTATACGTAGTTCTGGAGACATACGTATAACACCAGTAAAATTTTTATTGCTTTATCTCTACTAATAGCTGAGATAATTTTGAAAATTTTTGATCAGAGTGATAGAAAATTCAATATATTAAATTACGAACAGAGCTATAAAATGAAAAATAAATTATGTATACGTAATTCTGGAGACCTACATATAACACCAGTAAAATTTTTATTGCTTTATCTCTACTAATAGCTGAGATAAATTTGAAAATTTTTGATCAGAGTAATAGAAAATTCAATATATTAAATTACGAACAGAGCTATAAAATGAAAAATAAATTATGTATACGTAGTTCCGGAAACCTACGTATAACACCAGTAAAATTTTTATTGCTTTATCTCTACTAATAGCTGAGATAATTTTCAAAATTTTTGATCAGAGTGATAGAAAATTCAATATATTAAATTACGAACAGAGCTATAAAATAAAAAATAATTTATGTATACGTAGTTTTGGAGATCTACGTATAACACCAGTAAAATTTTTATCGCTTTATCTCTACTAATAGCTGAGATAATTTTCAAAACTTTTGATCAGAGTGATAGAAAATTCAATATATTAAATTACGAACAGAGCTATAAAATAAAAAATAAATTATGTATACGTAGTTCTGGAGACCTACGTATAACACCAGTAAAATTTTTATCGCTTTATCTCTACTAATAGCTGAGATAATTTTCAAAATTTTTGATCAGAGTGATAAAAAATTCAATATATTAAATTACGAACAGAGCTATAAAATGAAAAATAAATTATGTATGCGTAGTTCTGGAGACCTACGTATAACACCAGTAAAATTTTTATTGCTTTATCTCTACTAATAGCTGAGATAATTTTGAAAATTTTTGTTCAAAGTGATAGAAAATTCAATATATTAAATTACGAACAGAGCTATAAAATAAAAAATAATTTGGGTGTACGTAGTTCTGGAGACCTACGTATAACACCAGTAAAATTTTTATCGCTTTATCTCTACTAATAGCTGAGATAATTTTCAAAATTTTTGATCAGAGTGATAGAAAATTCAATATATTAAATTACGAACAGAGCTATAAAATAAAAAATAAATTATGTACACGTAGTTCTGAAGACCTACGTATAACACCAGTAAAATTTTTATTGCTTTATCTCTACTAATAGCTGAGATAATTTTCAAAATTTTTGATCAGAGTGATAGAAAATTCAATATATTAAATTACGAACAGAGCTATAAAATGAAAAATAAATTATGGATACGTAGTTCTGGAGACCTACGTATAACACCAGTAAAATTTTTATCGCTTTATCTCTACTAATAGCTGAGATAATTCTCAAAATTTTGATCAGAGTGATAGAAAATTCAATATATTAAATTACGAACAGAGCTATAAAATGAAAAATAAATTACGTATACGTAGTTCTGGAGACCTACGTATAACACCAGTAAAATTTTTATCGCTTTATCTCTACTAATAGCTGAGATAATTTTCAAAATTTTTTATCAGAGTGATAGAAAATTCAATATATTAAATTACGAACAGAGCTATAAAATGAAAAATAAATTATGTATACGTAGTTCTGGAGACCTACGTATAACACCAGTAAAATTTTTATCGCTTTATTTCTACTAATAGCTGAGATAATTTTCAAAATATTTGATCAGAGTGATAGAAAATTAAATATATTAAATTACGAACAGAGCTATTAAATGAAAAATAAATTATGTATACGTAGTTCTAGAGACCTACGTATAACACCAGTAAAATTTTTATTGTTTTATCTCTGCTAATAGCTGAAATAATTTTGAAAATTTTTGATCAGAGTGATAGAAAATTCAATATATTAAATTACGTACAGAGCTATAAAATGAAAAATAAATTATGTATACGTAGTTCTGGAGACCTACGTATAACACCAATAAACTTTTTATCGCATTATCTCTACTAATAGCTGAGATAATTTTGAAAATTTTTGATCAGAGTGATAGAAAATTCAATATATTAAATTACGAACAGAGCTATAAAATGTAAAATAAATTATGTATACGTAGTTCTGGAGACCTACGTATAACACCAGTAAAATTTTTATCGCTTTATCTCTACTAATAGCTGAGATAATTTTCAAAATTTTTGATCAGAGTGATAGAAAATTCAATATATTAAATTACGAAGAGAGCTATAAAATGAAAAATAAATTATGTATACGTAGTTCTAGAGACCTACGTATAACACCAGTAAAATTTTTATTGCTTTATCTCTACTAATAGCTGAGATAAATTTGAAAATTTTTGATCAGAGTGATAGAAAATTCAATATATTAAATTACGAACAGAGCTATAAAATGAAAAATAAATTATGCATGCGTAGTTCTGGAGACCTACGTATAACACCAGTAAAATTTTTATCGCTTTATCTCTACTAATAGCTGAGATAATTTTCAAAATTTTTGATCAGAGTGATAGAAAATTCAATATATTAATTTACGAACAGAGCTATAAAATGAAAAATAAATTATGTATACGTAGTTCTGGAGACCTACGTATAACACCAGTAAAATTTTTATCGCTTTATCTCTACTAATAGCTGAGATAATTTTCAAAATTTTTGATCAGAGTGATAGAAAATTCAATATATTAAATTACGAACAGAGCTATAAAATGAATAATAAAGTATGTATACGTAGTTCTGGGGACCTACGTATAACACCAGTAAAATTTTTATTGCTTTATCTCTGCTAATAGCTGAGATAATTTTGAAAATTTTTGATCAGAGTGATAGAAAATTCAATATACTAAATTACGTACAAAACTATAAAATGAAAAATAAATTATGTATACGTAGTTCTGGAGACCTACGTATAACACCAATAAAATTTTTATCGCATTATCTCTACTAATAGCTGAGATAATTTTGATCAGAGTGATAGAAAATTCAATATATTAAATTACGAACAGAGCTATAAAATGTAAAATAAATTATGTATACGTAGTTCTGGAGTCCTACGTATAACACCAGTAAAATTTTTATCGCTTTATCTCTACTAATAGCTGAGATAATTTTCAAAATTTTTGATCAGAGTGATAGAAAATTCAATATATTAAATTACGAACAGAGATATAAAATGAATAATAAATTATGTATACGTAGTTCTGGGGACCTACGTATAACACCAGTAAAATTTTTATTGCTTTATCTCTACTGATAGCTGAGATAATTTTGAAAATTTTTGGTCAGAGTGATAAAAATTCAATATATTAAATTACGAACAGAGCTATAAAATGAAAAATAAATTATGTATACGTAGTTCTGGAGACCTACGTATAACACCAGTAAAATTTTTATCGCCTTATCTCTACTAATAGCTGAGATAGTTTTGAAAATTTTTGATCAGAGTGATAGAAAATTCAATATATTAAATTACGAACAAAGCTATAAAATGAAAAATAAATTATGTATACGTAGTTTTGGAGACCTACGTATAACACCAGTAAAATTTTTATTGCTTTATCTCTACTAATAGCTGAGATAATTTTGAAAATTTTTGATCAGAGTGATGGAAAATTCAATATATTAAATTACGAACAGAGCTATAAAATTAAAAATAAGTTATGCATACGTAGTTCTGGAGACCTACGTATAACACCAGCAAAAATTTTATCTCTTTATCTCTACTAATAGCTGAGATAATTTTCAAAATTTTTGATCAGAGTGATAGAAAATTCAATATATTTAATTACGAACAAAGCTATAAAATAAAAAATAAATTATGTATACGTAGTTCTGGAGACCTACGTATAACACTAGTAAAATTTTTATTGCTTTATCTCTACTAATAGCTGAGATAATTTTGAAAATTTTTGATCAGAGTGATAGAAAATTCAACATATTAAATTACGAACAGAGCTATAAAATGAAAAATAAATTATGCATACGTAGTTTTGGAGACCTACGTATAACACCAGTAAAAATTTTATCGCTTTATCTCTACTAATAGCTGAGATAATTTTTAAAATTTTTGATCAGAGTGATAGAAAATTCAATATATTAAATTACGAACAGAGCTATAAAATGAAAAATAAATTATGTATACGTAGTTCTGGAGACCTACGTATAACACCAGTAAAATTTTTATTGCTTTATCTCTACTAATAGCTGAGACAATTTTCAAAATTTTTGATTAGAGTGATAGAAAATTATTTTAAATTACGAACAGAGCTATAAAATTAAAAATAATTTATGTATACGTAGTTTTGAAAACCTACGTATAACACCAGTAAAATTTTTATCGCTTTATATCTACTAATAGCTGAGATAATTTTCAAAATTTTTGATCAGAGTGATAGAAAATTCAATATATTAAATTACGAACAGAGCTATAAAATGAAAAATAAATTATGCATACGTAGTTCTGGAGACCTACGTATAACACCAGTTAAATTTTTATCGCTTTATCTCTACTAATAGCTGAGATAATTTTGAAAATTTTTGATCAGAGTGATAGAAAATTCAATATATTAAATTACGAAAAGAGCTATAAAATGAAAAATAAATTATGTTTACGTAGTTCTTGAGATCTACGTATAACACCAGTAAAATTTTTATCGCTTTATCTCTACTAATAGCTGAGATAATTTTGAAAATTTTTGATCAGTGTGATAGAAAATTCAATATATTAAATTACGAACAGAGCTATAAAATGAAAGATAAATTATGTATACGTAGTTCTGGAGACCTACGTATAACACCAGTAAAATTTTTATCGCTTTATCTCTACTAATAGCTGAGATAATTTTCAAAATTTTTGATCAGAGTGATAGAAAATTCAATATATTAAATTACGAACAGAGCTATAAAATGAAAAATAAATTATGTATACGTAGTTCTGGAGACCTACGTATAACACCAGTAAAATTTTTATTGCTTTATCTCTACTAATAGCTGAGACAATTTTCAAAATTTTTGATTAGAGTGATAGAAAATTATTTTAAATTACGAACAGAGCTATAAAATTAAAAATAATTTATGTATACGTAGTTTTGAAAACCTACGTATAACACCAGTAAAATTTTTATCGCTTTATATCTACTAATAGCTGAGATAATTTTCAAAATTTTTGATCAGAGTGATAGAAAATTCAATATATTAAATTACGAACAGAGCTATAAAATGAAAAATAAATTATGCATACGTAGTTCTGGAGACCTACGTATAACACCAGTTAAATTTTTATCGCTTTATCTCTACTAATAGCTGAGATAATTTTGAAAATTTTTGATCAGAGTGATAGAAAATTCAATATATTAAATTACGAAAAGAGCTATAAAATGAAAAATAAATTATGTTTACGTAGTTCTTGAGATCTACGTATAACACCAGTAAAATTTTTATCGCTTTATCTCTACTAATAGCTGAGATAATTTTGAAAATTTTTGATCAGTGTGATAGAAAATTCAATATATTAAATTACGAACAGAGCTATAAAATGAAAGATAAATTATGTATACGTAGTTCTGGAGACCTACGTATAACACCAGTAAAATTTTTATCGCTTTATCTCTACTAATAGCTGAGATAATTTTCTAAATTTTTGTTCAGAGTGATAGAAAATTCAATATATTAAATTACGAACAGAGCTATAAAATGAAAAATAAATTATGTATACGTAGTTCTGGAGACCTACGTATAACACCAGTAAAATTTTTATTGCTTTATCTCTACTAATAGCTGAGACAATTGTCAAAATTTTTGATTAGAGTGATAGAAAATTCAATATATTAAATTACGAACAGAGCTATAAAATTAAAAATAATTTATGTATACGTAGTTTTGAAAACCTACGTATAACACCAGTAAAATTTTTATCGCTTTATATCTACTAATAGCTGAGATAATTTTCAAAATTTTTGATCAGAGTGATAGAAAATTCAATATATTAAATTACGAACAGAGCTATAAAATAAAAAATAAATTATGTATACGTAGTTCTAAAGACCTACGTATAACACCAGTAAAATTTTTATTGCTTTATCACTACTAATAGCTGAGATAAATTTGAAAATTTTTGATCAGAGCGATAGAAAATTCAATATATTAAATTACGAACAGAGCTATAAAATGAAAAATAAATTATGCATACGTAGTTCTGGAGACCGACGTATAACACCAGTAAAAATTTTATCGCTTTATCTCTACTAATAGCTGAGATAATTTTCAAAATTTTTGATCAGAGTGATAGAAAATTCAATATATTAAATTACGAACAGAGCTATAAAATGAAAAATAAATTATGTATACGTATTTCTGGAAACCTACGTATAACACCAGTAAAATTTGTATTGCTTTATCTCTACTAATAGCTGAGATAATTTTGAAAATTTTTGTTCAGAGTGATAGAAAATTCAATATATTAAATTACGAACAGAGCTATAAAATAAAAAATAATTTATGTATACGTAGTTCTGGAGACCTACGTATAACACCAGTAAAATTTTTATCGCTTTATCTCTACTAATAGATGAGATAATTTTCAAAATTTTTGATCAGAGTGATAGAAAATTCAATATATTAAATTACGAACAGAGCTATAAAATAAAAAATAAATTATGTATACGTAGTTCTGGAGACCTACGTATAACACCAGTAAAATTTTTATCGCTTTATCTCTACTAATAGCTGAGATAATTTTCAAAATTTTTGATCAGAGTGATAGAAAATTCAATATATTAAATTACGAACAGAGCTATAAAATGAAAAATAAATTATGTATACGTAGTTCTGGAGACCTACGTATAACACCAGTAAAATTTTTATTGCTTTATCTCTACTAATAGCTGAGATAATTTTGAAAATTTTTGTTCAGAGTGATAGAAAATTCAATATATTAAATTACGAACAGAGCTATAAAATAAAAAATAATTTATGTATACGTAGTTCTGGAGACCTACGTATAACACCAGTAAAATTTTTATCGCTTTATCTCTACTAATAGCTGAGATAATTTTCAAAATTTTTGATCAGAGTGATAGAAAATTCAATATATTAAATTACGAACAGAGCTATAAAATAAAAAATAAATTATGTATACCTAGTTTTGAAGACCTACGTATAACACCAGTAAAATTTTTATCGCTTTATCTCTACTAATAGCTGAGATAATTTTCAAAATTTTTGATCAGAGTGATAGAAAATTCAACATATTAAAGTACGAACAGAGCTATAAAATAAAAAATAAATTATGTATACCTAGTTTTGAAGACCTACGTATAACACCAGTAAAATTTTTATCGCTTTATCTCTACTAATAGCTGAGATAATTTTCAAAATTTTTGATCAGAGTGATAGAAAATTCAATATATTAAATTACGAACAGATATATAAAATGAAAAATAAAATATGTATACGTAGTTCTGGAGACCTACGTATAACACCAGTAAAATTTTTATTGCTTTATCTCTACTAATAGCTGAGATAAATTTGAAAATTTTTGATCAGAGTGATAGAAAATTCAATATATTAAATTACGAACAAAGCTATAAAATGAAAAATAAATTATGTATACGTAGTTCTGGAGACCTACGTATAACACCAGTAAAATTTTTATTGCTTTATCTCTACTAATAGCTGAGATAATTTTGAAAATTTTTGATCAGAGTGATAGAAAATTCAATATATTAAATTACAAACAGAGCTATAAAATGAAAAATAAATTATGTATACGTAGTTCTGGAAACCTACGTATAACACCAGTAAAATTTTTATTGCTTTATCTCTACTAATAGCGGAGATAATTTTCAAAATTTTTGATCAGAGTGATAGAAAATTCAATATATTAAATTACAAACAGAGCTATAAAATGAAAAATAAATTATGTATACGTAGTTCTGGAGACCTACGTATAACACCAATAAAATTTTTATCGCTTTATCTCTACTAATAGCTGAGATAATTTTCAAAATTTTGATCAGAGTGATAGAAAATTCAATATATTAAATTACGAACAGAGCTATAAAATGAGAAATAAATTATGTATACGTAGTTCTGGAGACCTACGTATAACACCAGTAAAATTTTTATTGCTTTATCTCTACTAATAGCTGAGATAAATTTGAAAATTTTTGATCAGAGTGATAGAAAATTCAATATATTAAATTACGAACAGAGCTATAAAATAAAAAATAATTTATGTATACGTAGTTCTGGAGACCTACGTATAACACCAGTAAAAATTTTATCGCTTTATCTCTACTAATAGCTGAGATAATTTTCAAAATTTTTGATCAGAGTGATAGAAAATTCAATATATTAAATTACGAACAGAGCTATAAAATGAAAAATAAATTATGTATACGTAGTTCTGAAGACCTACGTATAACACCAGTAAAATTTTTATCGCTCTATCTCTACTAATAGCTGAGATAATTTTCAAAATTTTTAATCAGAGTGATAGAAAATTCAATATATTAAATTACGAACAGAGCTATAAAATAAAAAATAAATTATGTATACGTAGTTCTTTAGACCTACGTATAACACCAGTAAAATTTTTATCGCTTTATCTCTACTAATAGCTGAAATAATTTTCAAAATTTTTGATCAGAGTGATAGAAAATTAAATATATGAAATTACGAACAGAGCTATAAAATGAATAATAAATTATGTATACGTAGTTCTGGGGACCTACGTATAACACCTGTAAAATTTTTATCGCTTTATCTCTACTAATAGCTGAGATAATTTTCAAAATTTTTGATCAGAGTGATAGAAAATTTAATATATTAAATTACGAATAGAGCTATAAAATAAAAAATAAATTATGTATGCGTAGTTCTGGAGACCTACGTCTAACACCAGTAAATTTTTTATCGCTTTATCTCTACTAATAGCTGAGATAATTTTCAAAATTTTTGATCAGAGTGATAGAAAATTTAATATATTAAATTACGAACAGACCTATAAAATGAAAAATAAATTATGTATACGTAGTTCTGGAGACCTACGTATAACACCAGTAAAATTTTTATTGCTTTATCTCTACTAATAGCTGAGATAATTTTGAAAATTTTTGATCAGAGTGATAGAAAATTCAATATATTAAATTACGAACAGAGCTATAAAATGAAAAATAAATTATGCATACGTAGTTCTGGAGACCTACGTATAACACCAGTAAAATTTTTATCGCTTTATATCTACTAATAGCTGAGATAATTTTGAAAATTTTTGATCAGAGTGATAGAAAATTCAATATATTAAATTACGAACAGATATATAAAATGAAAAATAAATTATGTATACGTAGTTCTGGAGACCTACGTATAACACCAGCAAAAATTTTATCTCTTTATCTCTACTAATAGCTGAGATAATTTTCAAAATTTTTGATCAGAGTGATAGAAAATTCAATATATTAAATTACGAACAGAGCTATAAAATTAAAAATAATTTATGTATACGTAGTTTTGAAGACCTACGTATAACACCAGTAAAATTTTTATCGCTTTATATTTACTAATAGCTGAGATAATTTTCAAAATTTTTGATCAGAGTGATAGAAAATTCAATATATTAAATTACGAACAGAGCTATAAAATGAAAAATAAATTATGTATACGTAGTTCTGGAGACATACGTATAACACCAGTAAAATTTTTATTGCTTTATCTCTACTAATAGCTGAGATAATTTTGAAAATTTTTGATCAGTGATAGAAAATTCAATATATTAAATTACGAACATAGCTATAAAATGAAAAATAAATTATGTATACGTAGTTCTGGAGACCTACGTATAACACCAGTAAAATTTTTATTGCTTTATCTCTACTAATAGCTGAGATAAATTTGAAAATTTTTGATCAGAGTGATAGAAAATTCAATATATTAAATTACGAACAGAGCTATAAAATGAAAAATAAATTATGTATACGTAGTTCTGGAAACCTACGTATAACACCAGTAAAATTTTTATTGCTTTATTTCTACTAATAGCTGAGATAATTTTGAAAATTTTTGATCAGAGTGATAGAAAATTCAATATATTAAATTACGAATAGAGCTATAAAATAAAAAATAAATTATGTATACGTAGTTCTGGAGACCTACGTCTAACACCAGTGAAATTTTTATCGCTTTATCTCTACTAATAGCTGAGATAATTTTCAAAATTTTTGATCAGAGTGATAGAAAATTCAATATATTAAATTACAAACAGATATATAAAATGAAAAATAAATTATGTATACGTAGTTCTGGAGACCTACGTATAACACCAGCAAAAATTTTATCTCTTTATCTCTACTAATAGCTGAGATAATTTTCAAAATTTTTGATCAGAGTGATAGAAAATTCAATATATTAAATTACGAACAGAGCTATAAAATAAGAAATAAATTATGTGTACGTAGTTCTGGAAACCTACGTATATCACCAGTAAAATTTTTATTGCTTTATCTCTACTAATAGCTGAGAAAATTTTGAAAATTTTTGATCAGAGTGATTGAAAGTTCAATATATTAAATTACGAACAGAGCTATAAAATGAAAAATAAATTATGCATACGTAATTCTGGAGACCTACGTATAACACCAGTAAAATTTTTATCGCTTTATCTCTACTAATAGCTGAGATAATTTTCAAAATTTTTGATCAGAGTGATAGAAAATTCAATATATTAAATTACGAACAGATATATAAAATGAAAAATAAATTATGTATACGTAGTTCTGGAGACCTACGTATAACACCAGCAAAAATTTTATCTCTTTATCTCTACTAATAGCTGAGATAATTTTCAAAATTTTTGATCAGAGTGATAGAAAATTTAATATATTAAATTACGAACAGAGCTATAAAATGAAAAATAAATTATGTATACGTAGTTCTGGAGACCTACGTATAACACCAGTAAAATTTTTATTGCTTTATCTCTACTAATAGCTGAGATAATTTTGAAAATTTTTGATCAGAGTGATAGAAAATTCAATATATTAAATTACGAACAGAGCTATAAAATGAAAAATAAATTATGCATACGTAGTTCTGGAGACCTACGTATAACACCAGTAAAATTTTTATCGCTTTATATCTACTAATAGCTGAGATAATTTTGAAAATTTTTGATCAGAGTGATAGAAAATTCAATATATTAAATTACGAACAGATATATAAAATGAAATATAAATTATGTATACGTAGTTCTGGAGACCTACGTATAACACCAGCAAAAATTTTATCTCTTTATCTCTACTAATAGCTGAGATAATTTTCAAAATTTTTGATCAGAGTGATAGAAAATTCAATATATTAAATTACGAACAGAGCTATAAAATGAAAAATAAATTATGTGTACGTAGTTCTGGAAACCTACGTATATCACCAGTAAAATTTTTATCGCTTTATCTCTACTAATAGCTGAGATAATTTTCAAAATTTTTGATCAGAGTGATAGAATATTCAATATATTAAATTACGAACAGAGCTATAAAACGAAGAATAAATTATGTGTACGTAGTTCTGGAGACCTACGTATATCACCAGTAAAATTTTTATCGCTTCATCTCTACTAATAGCTGAGATAATTTTCAAAATTTTTGATCAGAGTGATAGAAAATTTAATATATTAAATTACGAACAGAGCTATAAAATGAAAAATAAATTATGTATACGTAGTTCTGGAGACCTACGTATAACACCAGTAAAATTTTTATTGCTTTATCTCTACTAATAGCTGAGATAATTTTGAAAATTTTTGATCAGAGTGATAGAAAATTCAATATATTAAATTACGAACAGAGCTATAAAATGAAAAATAAATTATGCATACGTAGTTCTGGAGACCTACGTATAACACCAGTAAAATTTTTATCGCTTTATATCTACTAATAGCTGAGATAATTTTGAAAATTTTTGATCAGAGTGATAGAAAATTCAATATATTAAATTACGAACAGATATATAAAATGAAAAATAAATTATGTATACGTAGTTCTGGAGACCTACGTATAACACCAGCAAAAATTTTATCTCTTTATCTCTACTAATAGCTGAGATAATTTTCAAAATTTTTGATCAGAGTGATAGAAAATTCAATATATTAAATTACGAACAGAGCTATAAAATTAAAAATAATTTATGTATACGTAGTTTTGAAGACCTACGTATAACACCAGTAAAATTTTTATCGCTTTATATTTACTAATAGCTGAGATAATTTTCAAAATTTTTGATCAGAGTGATAGAAAATTCAATATATTAAATTACGAACAGAGCTATAAAATGAAAAATAAATTATGTATACGTAGTTCTGGAGACATACGTATAACACCAGTAAAATTTTTATTGCTTTATCTCTACTAATAGCTGAGATAATTTTGAAAATTTTTGATCAGTGATAGAAAATTCAATATATTAAATTACGAACATAGCTATAAAATGAAAAATAAATTATGTATACGTAGTTCTGGAGACCTACGTATAACACCAGTAAAATTTTTATTGCTTTATCTCTACTAATAGCTGAGATAAATTTGAAAATTTTTGATCAGAGTGATAGAAAATTCAATATATTAAATTACGAACAGAGCTATAAAATGAAAAATAAATTATGTATACGTAGTTCTGGAAACCTACGTATAACACCAGTAAAATTTTTATTGCTTTATTTCTACTAATAGCTGAGATATTTTTGAAAATTTTTGTTCAGTTCAATTTTTGTATAAAATGAGTAATAAATTATGTATACGTAGTTCTGGAGACCTACGTATAACACCAGTAAAATTTTTATTGCTTTATCTCTACTAATAGCTGAGATAATTTTGAAAATTTTTGATCAGAGTGATAGAAAATTCAATATATTAAATTACAAACAGAGCTATAAAATGAAAAATAAATTATGTATACGTAGTTCTGGGGACCTACGTATAACACCAGTGAAATTTTTATCGCTTTATCTCTACTAATAGCTGAGATAATTTTCAAAATTTTTGATCAGAGTGATAGAAAATTCAATATATTAAATTACGAATAGAGCTATAAAATAAAAAATAAATTATGTATACGTAGTTCTGGAGACCTACGTCTAACACCAGTAAATTTTTTATCGCTTTATCTCTACTAATAGCTGAGATAATTTTCAAAATCTTTGATCAGAGTGATAGAAAATTCAATATATTAAATTACGAACAGATATATAAAATGAAAAATAAATTATGTATACGTAGTTCTGGAGACCTACGTATAACACCAGCAAAAATTTTATCTCTTTATCTCTACTAATAGCTGAGATAATTTTCAAAATTTTTGATCAGAGTGATAGAAAATTCAATATATTAAATTACGAACAGAGCTATAAAATAAGAAATAAATTATGTGTACGTAGTTCTGGAAACCTACGTATATCACCAGTAAAATTTTTATTGCTTTATCTCTACTAATAGCTGAGATAATTTTGAAAATTTTTGATCAGAGTGATAGAAAGTTCAATATATTAAATTACGAACAGAGCTATAAAATGAAAAATAAATTATGCATACGTAATTCTGGAGACCTACGTATAACACCAGTAAAATTTTTATCGCTTTATCTCTACTAATAGCTGAGATAATTTTCAAAATTTTTGATCAGAGTGATAGAAAATTCAATATATTAAATTACGAACAGATATATAAAATGAAAAATAAATTATGTATACGTAGTTCTGGAGACCTACGTATAACACCAGCAAAAATTTTATCTCTTTATCTCTACTAATAGCTGAGATAATTTTCAAAATTTTTGATCAGAGTGATAGAAAATTTAATATATTAAATTACGAACAGAGCTATAAAATGAAAAATAAATTATGTATACGTAGTTCTGGAGACCTACGTATAACACCAGTAAAATTTTTATTGCTTTATCTCTACTAATAGCTGAGATAATTATGAAAATTTTTGATCAGAGTGATAGAAAATTCAATATATTAAATTACGAACAGAGCTATAAAATGAAAAATAAATTATGCATACGTAGTTCTGGAGACCTACGTATAACACCAGTAAAATTTTTATCGCTTTATATCTACTAATAGCTGAGATAATTTTGAAAATTTTTGATCAGAGTGATAGAAAATTCAATATATTAAATTACGAACAGATATATAAAATAAAAAATAAATTATGTATACGTAGTTCTGGAGACCTACGTATAACACCAGCAAAAATTTTATCTCTTTATCTCTACTAATAGCTGAGATAATTTTCAAAATTTTTGATCAGAGTGATAGAAAATTCAATATATTAAATTACGAACAGAGCTATAAAATGAAAAATAAATTATGTATACGTAGTTCTGGAGACCTACGTATAACACCAGTAAAATTTTTATTGCTTTATCTCTACCAATAGCTGAGATAATTTTGAAAATTTTTGATCAGAGTGATAGAAAATTCAATATATTAAATTACGAACAGAGCTATAAAATGAAAAATAAATTATGTGTACGTAGTTCTGGAAACCTACGTATATCACCAGTAAAATTTTTATTGCTTTATCTCTACTAATAGCTGAGATAATTTTCAAAATTTTTGATCAGAGTGATAGAAAATTCAATATATTAAATTACGAACAGAGCTATAAAACGAAGAATAAATTATGTGTACGTAGTTCTGGAGACCTACGTATATCACCAGTAAAATTTTTATCGCTTCATTTCTACTAATAGCTGAGATAATTTTGAAAATTTTTGATCAGAGTGATAGAAAATTCAATATATTAAATTACGAACAAAGCTATAAAATGAAAAATAAATTATGTATACGTAGTTCTGGAGACCTACGTATAACACCAGTAAAATTTTTATCGCTTTATCTCTACTAATAGCTGAGATAATTTTCTAAATTTTTGTTCAGAGTGATAGAAAATTCAATATATTAAATTACGAACAGAGCTATAAAATGAAAAATAAATTATGTATACGTAGTTTTGGAGACCTACGTATAACACCAGTAAAATTTTTATTGCTTTATCTCTACTAAGAGCTGAGATAATTTTCAAAATTTTTGATCAGAGTGATAGAAAATTCAATATATTAAATTACGAACAGAGCTATAAAATGAAAAATAAATTATGTATACGTAGTTTTGGAGACCTACGTATAACACCAGTAAAATTTTTATTGCTTTATCTCTACTAATAGCTGAGATAATTTTGAAAATTTTTGATCAGAGTGATAGAAAATTCAATATATTAAATTACGAACAGAGCTATAAAATGAAAAATAAATTATGTATACGTAGTTTTGGAGACCTACGTATAACACCAGTAAAATTTTTATTGCTTTATCTCTACTAATAGCTGAAATAATTTTTAAAATTTTTGATCAGAGTGATAGAAAATTATATATTAAATTACGAACAGAGCTATAAAATGAAAAATAAATTATGTATACGTAGTTTTGGAGACCTACGTATAACACCAGTAAAATTTTTATAGCTTTATCTCTACTAATAGCTGAGACAATTTTCAAAATTTTTGATTAGAGTGATAGAAAATTCAATATATTAAATTACGAACAGAGCTATAAAATTAAAAATAATTTATGTATACGTAGTTTTGAAGACCTACGTATAACACCAGTAAAATTTTTATCGCTTTATATTTACTAATAGCTGAGATAATTTTCAAAATTTTTGATCAGAGTGATAGAAAATTCAATATATTAAATTACGAACAGAGCTATAAAATGAAAAATAAATTATGTATACGTAGTTCTGGAGACCCATGTATAACACCAGTAAAATTTTTATTGCTTTATCTCTACTAATAGCTGAGATAATTTTGAAAATTTTTGTTCAGTTCAATTTTTGTATAAAATGAATAATAAATTATGTATACGTAGTTCTGGAGACCTACGTATAACACCAGTAAAATTTTTATTGCTTTATCTCTACTAATAGCTGAGATAATTTTGAAAATTTTTGATCAGAGTGATAGAAAATTCAATATATTAAATTACAAACAGAGCTATAAAATGAAAAATAAATTATGTATACGTAGTTCTGGGGACCTACGTATAACACCAGTGAAATTTTTATCGCTCTATCTCTACTAATAGCTGAGATAATTTTCAAAATTTTTGATCAGAGTGATAGAAAATTCAATATATTAAATTACGAATAGAGCTATAAAATAAAAAATAAATTATGTATACGTAGTTCTGGAGACCTACGTCTAACACCAGTAAATTTTTTATCGCTTTATCTCTACTAATAGCTGAGATAATTTTCAAAATTTTTGATCAGAGTGATAGAAAATTTAATATATTAAATTACGGACAGAGCTATAAAATAAAAAATAAATTATGTATACGTAGTTCTGGAGACCTACGTATAACACCAGTAAAATTTTTATTGCTTTATCTCTACTAATAGCTGAGATAATTTTGAAAATTTTTGATCAGAGTGATAGAAAATTCAATATATTAAATTACAAACAGAGCTATAAAATGAAAAATAAATTATGTATACGTAGTTCTGGGGACCTACGTATAACACCAGTGAAATTTTTATCGCTTTATCTCTACTAATAGCTGAGATAATTTTCTAAATTTTTGTTCAGAGTGATAGAAAATTCAATATATTAAATTACGAACAGAGCTATAAAATTAAAAATAATTTATGTATACGTAGTTTTGAAGACCTACGTATAGCACCAGTAAAATTTTTATCGCTTTATATTTACTAATAGCTGAGATAATTTTCAAAATTTTTGATCAGAGTGATAGAAAATTCAATATATTAAATTACGAACAGAGCTATAAAATGAAAAATAAATTATGTATACGTAGTTCTGGAGACCCATGTATAACACCAGTAAAATTTTTATTGCTTTATCTCTACTAATAGCTGAGATAATTTTGAAAATTTTTGTTCAGTTCAATTTTTGTATAAAATGAATAATAAATTATGTATACGTAGTTCTGGAGACCTACGTATAACACCAGTAAAATTTTTATTGCTTTATCTCTACTAATAGCTGAGATAATTTTGAAAATTTTTGATCAGAGTGATAGAAAATTTAATATATTAAATTACAAACAGAGCTATAAAATGAAAAATAAATTATGTATACGTAGTTCTGGGGACCTACGTATAACACCAGTGAAATTTTTATCGCTTTATCTCTACTAATAGCTGAGATAATTTTCTAAATTTTTGTTCAGAGTGATAGAAAATTCAATATATTAAATTACGAACAGAGCTATAAAATGAAAAATAAATTATGTATACGTAGTTTTGGAGACCTACGTATAACACCAGTAAAATTTTTATTGCTTTATCTCTACTAAGAGCTGAGATAATTTTCAAAATTTTTGATCAGAGTGATAGAAAATTCAATATATTAAATTACGAACAGAGCTATAAAATGAAAAATAAATTATGTATACGTAGTTTTGGAGACCTACGTATAACACCAGTAAAATTTTTATTGCTTTATCTCTACTAATAGCTGAGATAATTTTTAAAATTTTTGATCAGAGTGATAGAAAATTCAATATATTAAATTACGAACAGAGCTATAAAATGAAAAATAAATTATGCATACGTAGTTCTGGAGACCTACGTATAACACCAGTAAAATTTTTATCGCTTTATATCTACTAATAGCTGAGATAATTTTGAAAATTTTTGATCAGAGTGATAGAAAATTCAATATATTAAATTACGAACAGATATATAAAATAAAAAATAAATTATGTATACGTAGTTCTGGAGACCTACGTATAACACCAGCAAAAATTTTATCTCTTTATCTCTACTAATAGCTGAGATAATTTTCAAAATTTTTGATCAGAGTGATAGAAAATTCAATATATTAAATTACGAACAGAGCTATAAAATGAAAAATAAATTATGTATACGTAGTTCTGGAGACCTACGTATAACACCAGTAAAATTTTTATTGCTTTATCTCTACCAATAGCTGAGATAATTTTGAAAATTTTTGATCAGAGTGATAGAAAATTCAATATATTAAATTACGAACAGAGCTATAAAATGAAAAATAAATTATGTGTACGTAGTTCTGGAAACCTACGTATATCACCAGTAAAATTTTTATCGCTTTATCTCTACTAATAGCTGAGATAATTTTCAAAATTTTTGATCAGAGTGATAGAAAATTCAATATATTAAATTACGAACAGAGCTATAAAACGAAGAATAAATTATGTGTACGTAGTTCTGGAGACCTACGTATATCACCAGTAAAATTTTTATCGCTTCATTTCTACTAATAGCTGAGATAATTTTGAAAATTTTTGATCAGAGTGATAGAAAATTCAATATATTAAATTACGAACAAAGCTATAAAATGAAAAATAAATTATGTATACGTAGTTCTGGAGACCTACGTATAACACCAGTAAAATTTTTATCGCTTTATCTCTACTAATAGCTGAGATAATTTTCTAAATTTTTGTTCAGAGTGATAGAAAATTCAATATATTAAATTACGAACAGAGCTATAAAATGAAAAATAAATTATGTATACGTAGTTTTGGAGACCTACGTATAACACCAGTAAAATTTTTATTGCTTTATCTCTACTAAGAGCTGAGATAATTTTCAAAATTTTTGATCAGAGTGATAGAAAATTCAATATATTAAATTACGAACAGAGCTATAAAATGAAAAATAAATTATGTATACGTAGTTTTGGAGACCTACGTATAACACCAGTAAAATTTTTATTGCTTTATCTCTACTAATAGCTGAGATAATTTTGAAAATTTTTGATCAGAGTGATAGAAAATTCAATATATTAAATTACGAACAGAGCTATAAAATGAAAAATAAATTATGTATACGTAGTTTTGGAGACCTACGTATAACACCAGTAAAATTTTTATTGCTTTATCTCTACTAATAGCTGAAATAATTTTTAAAATTTTTGATCAGAGTGATAGAAAATTATATATTAAATTACGAACAGAGCTATAAAATGAAAAATAAATTATGTATACGTAGTTTTGGAGACCTACGTATAACACCAGTAAAATTTTTATAGCTTTATCTCTACTAATAGCTGAGACAATTTTCAAAATTTTTGATTAGAGTGATAGAAAATTCAATATATTAAATTACGAACAGAGCTATAAAATTAAAAATAATTTATGTATACGTAGTTTTGAAGACCTACGTATAACACCAGTAAAATTTTTATTGCTTTATCTCTACTAATAGCTGAAATAATTTTTAAAATTTTTGATCAGAGTGATAGAAAATTATATATTAAATTACGAACAGAGCTATAAAATGAAAAATAAATTATGTATACGTAATTTTGGAGACCTACGTATAACACCAGTAAAATTTTTATAGCTTTATCTCTACTAATAGCTGAGACAATTTTCAAAATTTTTGATTAGAGTGATAGAAAATTCAATATATTAAATTACGAACAGAGCTATAAAATTAAAAATAATTTATGTATACGTAGTTTTGAAGACCTACGTATAACACCAGTAAAATTTTTATCGCTTTATATTTACTAATAGCTGAGATAATTTTCAAAATTTTTGATCAGAGTGATAGAAAATTCAATATATTAAATTACGAACAGAGCTATAAAATGAAAAATAAATTATGTATACGTAGTTCTGGAGACCCATGTATAACACCAGTAAAATTTTTATTGCTTTATCTCTACTAATAGCTGAGATAATTTTGAAAATTTTTGTTCAGTTCAATTTTTGTATAAAATGAATAATAAATTATGTATACGTAGTTCTGGAGACCTACGTATAACACCAGTAAAATTTTTATTGCTTTATCTCTACTAATAGCTGAGATAATTTTGAAAATTTTTGATCAGAGTGATAGAAAATTCAATATATTAAATTACAAACAGAGCTATAAAATGAAAAATAAATTATGTATACGTAGTTCTGGGGACCTACGTATAACACCAGTGAAATTTTTATCGCTCTATCTCTACTAATAGCTGAGATAATTTTCAAAATTTTTGATCAGAGTGATAGAAAATTCAATATATTAAATTACGAATAGAGCTATAAAATAAAAAATAAATTATGTATACGTAGTTCTGGAGACCTACGTCTAACACCAGTAAATTTTTTATCGCTTTATCTCTACTAATAGCTGAGATAATTTTCAAAATTTTTGATCAGAGTGATAGAAAATTTAATATATTAAATTACGGACAGAGCTATAAAATAAAAAATAAATTATGTATACGTAGTTCTGGAGACCTACGTATAACACCAGTAAAATTTTTATTGCTTTATCTCTACTAATAGCTGAGATAATTTTGAAAATTTTTGATCAGAGTGATAGAAAATTCAATATATTAAATTACAAACAGAGCTATAAAATGAAAAATAAATTATGTATACGTAGTTCTGGGGACCTACGTATAACACCAGTGAAATTTTTATCGCTTTATCTCTACTAATAGCTGAGATAATTTTCTAAATTTTTGTTCAGAGTGATAGAAAATTCAATATATTAAATTACGAACAGAGCTATAAAATTAAAAATAATTTATGTATACGTAGTTTTGAAGACCTACGTATAGCACCAGTAAAATTTTTATCGCTTTATATTTACTAATAGCTGAGATAATTTTCAAAATTTTTGATCAGAGTGATAGAAAATTCAATATATTAAATTACGAACAGAGCTATAAAATGAAAAATAAATTATGTATACGTAGTTCTGGAGACCCATGTATAACACCAGTAAAATTTTTATTGCTTTATCTCTACTAATAGCTGAGATAATTTTGAAAATTTTTGTTCAGTTCAATTTTTGTATAAAATGAATAATAAATTATGTATACGTAGTTCTGGAGACCTACGTATAACACCAGTAAAATTTTTATTGCTTTATCTCTACTAATAGCTGAGATAATTTTGAAAATTTTTGATCAGAGTGATAGAAAATTTAATATATTAAATTACAAACAGAGCTATAAAATGAAAAATAAATTATGTATACGTAGTTCTGGGGACCTACGTATAACACCAGTGAAATTTTTATCGCTTTATCTCTACTAATAGCTGAGATAATTTTCAAAATTTTTGATCAGAGTGATAGAAAATTCAATATATTAAATTACGAATAGAGCTATAAAATAAAAAATAAATTATGTATACGTAGTTCTGGAGACCTACGTCTAACACCAGTAAATTTTTTATCGCTTTATCTCTACTAATAGCTGAGATAATTTTCAAAATTTTTGATCAGAGTGATAGAAAATTTAATATATTAAATTACGGACAGAGCTATAAAATAAAAAATAAATTATGTATACGTAGTTCTGGAGACTTACGTATAACACCAGTAAAATTTTTATTGCTTTATCTCTACTAATAGCTGAGATAATTTTGAAAATTTTTGATCAGAGTGATAGAAAATTCAATATATTAAATTACAAACAGAGCTATAAAATGAAAAATAAATTATGTATACGTAGTTCTGGGGACCTACGTATAACACCAGTGAAATTTTTATCGCTTTATCTCTACTAATAGCTGAGATAATTTTCTAAATTTTTGTTCAGAGTGATAGAAAATTCAATATATTAAATTACGAACAGAGCTATAAAATGAAAAATAAATTATGTATACGTAGTTTTGGAGACCTACGTATAACACCAGTAAAATTTTTATTGCTTTATCTCTACTAAGAGCTGAGATAATTTTCAAAATTTTTGATCAGAGTGATAGAAAATTCAATATATTAAATTACGAACAGAGCTATAAAATGAAAAATAAATTATGTATACGTAGTTTTGGAGACCTACGTATAACACCAGTAAAATTTTTATTGCTTTATCTCTACTAATAGCTGAGATAATTTTTAAAATTTTTGATCAGAGTGATAGAAAATTCAATATATTAAATTACGAACAGAGCTATAAAATGAAAAATAAATTATGTATACGTAGTTTTGGAGACCTACGTATAACACCAATAAAATTTTTATTGCTTTATCTCTACTAATAGCTGAGATAATTTTGAAAATTTTTGATCAGAGTGATAGAAAATTCAATATATTAAATTACGAACAGAGCTATAAAATGAAAAATAAATTATGTATACGTAGTTCTGGAGACCCATGTATAACACCAGTAAAATTTTTATAGCTTTATCTCTACTAATAGCTGAGACAATTTTCAAAATTTTTGATTAGAGTGATAGAAAATTCAATATATTAAATTACGAACAGAGCTATAAAATTAAAAATAATTTATGTATACGTAGTTTTGAAGACCTACGTATAACACCAGTAAAATTTTTATCGCTTTATATTTACTAATAGCTGAGATAATTTTCAAAATTTTTGATCAGAGTGATAGAAAATTCAATATATTAAATTACGAACAGAGCTATAAAATGAAAAATAAATTATGTATACGTAGTTCTGGAGACCTACGTATAACACCAGTAAAATTTTTATTGCTTTATCTCTACTAATAGCTGAGATAATTTTGAAAATTTTTGATCAGTGATAGAAAGTTCAATATATTAAATTACGAACATAGCTATAAAATGAAAAATAAATTATGTATACGTAGTTCTGGAGACCTACGTATAACACCAGTAAAATTTTTATTGCTTTATCTCTACTAATAGCTGAGATAAATTTGAAAATTTTTGATCAGAGTAATAGAAAATTCAATATATTAAATTACGAAGAGAGCTATAAAATAAAAAATAAATTATGTATACGTAGTTCTGGAAACCTACGTATAACACCAGTAAAATTTTTATTGCTTTATCTCTACTAATAGCTGAGATAATTTTGAAAATTTTTGTTCAGTTCAATTTTTGTATAAAATGAATAATAAATTATGTATACGTAGTTCTGGAGACCTACGTATAACACCAGTAAAATTTTTATTGCTTTATCTCTACTAATAGCTGAGATAATTTTGAAAATTTTTGATCAGAGTGATAGAAATTTCAATATATTAAATTACAAACAGAGCTATAAAATGAAAAACAAATTATGTATACGTAGTTCTGGGGACCTACGTATAACACCAGTGAAATTTTTATCGCTTTATCTCTACTAATAGCTGAGATAATTTTCAAAATTTTTGATCAGAGTGATAGAAAATTCAATATATTAAATTACGAATAGAGCTATAAAATAAAAAATAAATTATGTATACGTAGTTCTGGAGACCTACGTCTAACACCAGTAAATTTTTTATCGCTTTATCTCTACTAATAGCTGAGATAATTTTCTAAATTTTTGATCAGAGTGATAGAAAATTCAATATATTAAATTACGAACAGAGCTATAAAATGAAAAATAAATTATGTATACGTAGTTTTGGAGACCTACGTATAACACCAGTAAAATTTTTATTGCTTTATCTCTACTAAGAGCTGAGATAATTTTCAAAATTTTTGATCAGAGTGATAGAAAATTCAATATATTAAATTACGAACAGAGCTATAAAATGAAAAATAAATTATGTATACGTAGTTTTGGAGACCTACGTATAACACCAGTAAAATTTTTATTGCTTTATCTCTACTAATAGCTGAGATAATTTTGAAAATTTTTGATCAGAGTGATAGAAAATTCAATATATTAAATTACGAACAGAGCTATAAAATGAAAAATAAATTATGTATACGTAGTTCTGGAAACCTACGTATAACACCAGTAAAATTTTCATTGCTTTATCTCTACTAATAGCTGAGATAATTTTGAAAATTTTTGTTCAGTTCAATTTTTGTAAAAAATGAATAATAAATTATGTATACGTAGTTCTGGAGACCTACGTATAACACCAGTAAAATTTTTATTGCTTTATCTCTACTAATAGCTGAGATAATTTTGAAAATTTTTGATCAGAGTGATAGAAAATTCAATATATTAAATTACAAACAGAGCTATAAAATGAAAAATAAATTATGTATACGTAGTTCTGGGGACCTACGTATAACACCAGTGAAATTTTTATCGCTTTATCTCTACTAATAGCTGAGATAATTTTCAAAATTTTTGATCAGAGTGATAGAAAATTCAATATATTAAATTACGAATAGAGCTATAAAATAAAAAATAAATTATGTATACGTAGTTCTGGAGACCTACGTCTAACACCAGTAAATTTTTTATCGCTTTATCTCTACTAATAGCTGAGATAATTTTCAAAATTTTTGATCAGAGTGATAGAAAATTTAATATATTAAATTACGGACAGAGCTATAAAATAAAAAATAAATTATGTATACGTAGTTCTGGAGACCTACGTATAACACCAGTAAAATTTTTATTGCTTTATCTCTACTAATAGCTGAGATAATTTTGAAAATTTTTGATCAGAGTGATAGAAAATTCAATATATTAAATTACAAACAGAGCTATAAAATGAAAAATAAATTATGTATACGTAGTTCTGGGGACCTACGTATAACACCAGTGAAATTTTTATCGCTTTATCTCTACTAATAGCTGAGATAATTTTCTAAATTTTTGTTCAGAGTGATAGAAAATTCAATATATTAAATTACGAACAGAGCTAATGAAAAATAAATTATGTATACGTAGTTTTGGAGACCTACGTATAACACCAGTAAAATTTTTATTGCTTTATCTCTACTAAGAGCTGAGATAATTTTCAAAATTTTTGATCAGAGTGATAGAAAATTCAATATATTAAATTACGAACAGAGCTGTAAAATGAAAAATAAATTATGTATACGTAGTTTTGGAGACCTACGTATAACACCAGTAAAATTTTTATTGCTTTATCTCTACTAATAGCTGAGATAATTTTTAAAATTTTTGATCAGAGTGATAGAAAATTCAATATATTAAATTACGAACAGAGCTATAAAATGAAAAATAAATTATGTATACGTAGTTTTGGAGACCTACGTATAACACCAATAAAATTTTTATTGCTTTATCACTACTAATAGCTGAGATAATTTTGAAAATTTTTGATCAGAGTGATAGAAAATTCAATATATTAAATTACGAACAGAGCTATAAAATGAAAAATAAATTATGTATACGTAGTTCTGGAGACCCATGTATAACACCAGTAAAATTTTTATAGCTTTATCTCTACTAATAGCTGAGACAATTTTCAAAATTTTTGATTAGAGTGATAGAAAATTCAATATGTTAAATTACGAACAGAGCTATAAAATTAAAAATAATTTATGTATACGTAGTTTTGAAGACCTACGTATAACACCAGTAAAATTTTTATCGCTTTATATTTACTAATAGCTGAGATAATTTTCAAAATTTTTGATCAGAGTGATAGAAAATTCAATATATTAAATTACGAACAGAGCTATAAAATGAAAAATAAATTATGTATACGTAGTTCTGGAGACCTACGTATAACACCAGTAAAATTTTTATTGCTTTATCTCTACTAATAGCTGAGATAAATTTGAAAATTTTTGATCAGAGTGATAGAAAATTCAATATATTAAATTACGAAGAGAGCTATAAAATAAAAAATAAATTATATATACGTAGTTCTGGAAACCTACGTATAACACCAGTAAAATTTTTATTGCTTTATCTCTACTAATAGCTGAGATAATTTTGAAAATTTTTGTTCAGTTCAATTTTTGTATAAAATGAATAATAAATTATGTATACGTAGTTCTGGAGACCTACGTATAACACCAGTAAAATTTTTATTGCTTTATCTCTACTAATAGCTGAGATAATTTTGAAAATTTTTGATCAGAGTGATAGAAATTTCAATATATTAAATTACAAACAGAGCTATAAAATGAAAAACAAATTATGTATACGTAGTTCTGGGGACCTACGTATAACACCAGTGAAATTTTTATCGCTTTATCTCTACTAATAGCTGAGATAATTTTCAAAATTTTTGATCAGAGTGATAGAAAATTCAATATATTAAATTACGAATAGAGCTATAAAATAAAAAATAAATTATGTATACGTAGTTCTGGAGACCTACGTCTAACACCAGTAAATTTTTTATTGCTTTATCTCTACCAATAGCTGAGATAATTTTGAAAATTTTTGATCAGAGTGATAGAAAATTCAATATATTAAATTACGAACAGAGCTATAAAATGAAAAATAAATTATGTGTACGTAGTTCTGGAAACCTACGTATATCACCAGTAAAATTTTTATCGCTTTATCTCTACTAATAGCTGAGATAATTTTCAAAATTTTTGATCAGAGTGATAGAAAATTCAATATATTAAATTACGAACAGAGCTATAAAACGAAGAATAAATTATGTGTACGTAGTTCTGGAGACCTACGTATATCACCAGTAAAATTTTTATCGCTTCATCTCTACTAATAGCTGAGATAATTTTGAAAATTTTTGATCAGAGTGATAGAAAATTCAATATATTAAATTACGAACAGAGCTATAAAATGAAAAATAAATTATGTATACGTAGTTCTGGAGACCTACGTATAACACCAGTAAAATTTTTATCGCTTTATCTCTACTAATAGCTGAGATAATTTTCTAAATTTTTGTTCAGAGTGATAGAAAATTCAATATATTAAATTACGAACAGAGCTATAAAATGAAAAATAAATTATGTATACGTAGTTTTGGAGACCTACGTATAACACCAGTAAAATTTTTATTGCTTTATCTCTACTAAGAGCTGAGATAATTTTCAAAATTTTTGATCAAAGTGATAGAAAATTCAATATATTAAATTACGAACAGAGCTATAAAATGAAAAATAAATTATGTATACGTAGTTTTGGAGACCTACGTATAACACCAGTAAAATTTTTATTGCTTTATCTCTACTAATAGCTGAGATAATTTTGAAAATTTTTGATCAGAGTGATAGAAAATTCAATATATTAAATTACGAACAGAGCTATAAAATGAAAAATAAATTATGTATACGTAGTTTTGGAGACCTACGTATAACACCAGTAAAATTTTTATTGCTTTATCTCTACTAATAGCTGAGATAATTTTTAAAATTTTTGATCAGAGTGATAGAAAATTATATATTAAATTACGAACAGAGCTATAAAATGAAAAATAAATTATGTATACGTAGTTTTGGAGACCTACGTATAACACCAGTAAAATTTTTATAGCTTTATCTCTACTAATAGCTGAGACAATTTTCAAAATTTTTGATTAGAGTGATAGAAAATTCAATATATTAAATTACGAACAGAGCTATAAAATTAAAAATAATTTATGTATACGTAGTTTTGAAGACCTACGTATAACACCAGTAAAATTTTTATCGCTTTATATTTACTAATAGCTGAGATAATTTTCAAAATTTTTGATCAGAGTGATAGAAAATTCAATATATTAAATTACGAACAGAGCTATAAAATGAAAAATAAATTATGTATACGTAGTTCTGGAGACCCATGTATAACACCAGTAAAATTTTTATTGCTTTATCTCTACTAATAGCTGAGATAATTTTGAAAATTTTTGTTCAGTTCAATTTTTGTATAAAATGAATAATAAATTATGTATACGTAGTTCTGGAGACCTACGTATAACACCAGTAAAATTTTTATTGCTTTATCTCTACTAATAGCTGAGATAATTTTGAAAATTTTTGATCAGAGTGATAGAAAATTCAATATATTAAATTACAAACAGAGCTATAAAATGAAAAATAAATTATGTATACGTAGTTCTGGGGACCTACGTATAACACCAGTGAAATTTTTATCGCTTTATCTCTACTAATAGCTGAGATAATTTTCTAAATTTTTGTTCAGAGTGATAGAAAATTCAATATATTAAATTACGAACAGAGCTATAAAATGAAAAATAAATTATGTATACGTAGTTTTGGAGACCTACGTATAACACCAGTAAAATTTTTATTGCTTTATCTCTACTAAGAGCTGAGATAATTTTCAAAATTTTTGATCAGAGTGATAGAAAATTCAATATATTAAATTACGAACAGAGCTATAAAATGAAAAATAAATTATGTATACGTAGTTTTGGAGACCTACGTATAACACCAGTAAAATTTTTATTGCTTTATCTCTACTAATAGCTGAGATAATTTTGAAAATTTTTGATCAGAGTGATAGAAAATTCAATATATTAAATTACGAACAGAGCTATAAAATGAAAAATAAATTATGTATACGTAGTTTTGGAGAGCTACGTATAACACCAGTAAAATTTTTATTGCTTTATCTCTACTAATAGCTGAGATAATTTTTAAAATTTTTGATCAGAGTGATAGAAAATTCAATATATTAAATTACGAACAGAGCTATAAAATGAAAAATAAATTATGTATACGTAGTTTTGGAGACCTACGTATAACACCAATAAAATTTTTATTGCTTTATCTCTACTAATAGCTGAGATAATTTTGAAAATTTTTGATCAGAGTGATAGAAAATTCAATATATTAAATTACGAACAGAGCTATAAAATGAAAAATAAATTATGTATACGTAGTTCTGGAGACCCATGTATAACACCAGTAAAATTTTTATAGCTTTATCTCTACTAATAGCTGAGATAATTTTTAAAATTTTTGATCAGAGTGATAGAAAATTCAATATATTAAATTACGAACAGAGCTATAAAATGAAAAATAAATTATGTATACGTAGTTCTGGAGACCCATGTATAACACCAGTAAAATTTTTATAGCTTTATCTCTACTAATAGCTGAGACAATTTTCAAAATTTTTGATTAGAGTGATAGAAAATTCAATATATTAAATTACGAACAGAGCTATAAAATGAAAAATAAATTATGTATACGTAGTTCTGGAGACCCATGTATAACACCAGTAAAATTTTTATAGCTTTATCTCTACTAATAGCTGAGACAATTTTCAAAATTTTTGATCAGAGTGATAGAAAATTCAATATATTAAATTACGAATAGAGCTATAAAATAAAAAATAAATTATGTATACGTAGTTCTGGAGACCTACGTCTAACACCAGTAAATTTTTTATCGCTTTATCTCTACTAATAGCTGAGATAATTTTCAAAATTTTTGATCAGAGTGATAGAAAATTTAATATATTAAATTACGGACAGAGCTATAAAATAAAAAATAAATTATGTATACGTAGTTCTGGAGACCTACGTATAACACCAGTAAAATTTTTATTGCTTTATCTCTACTAATAGCTGAGATAATTTTGAAAATTTTTGATCAGTGATAGAAAGTTCAATATATTAAATTACAAACAGAGCTATAAAATGAAAAATAAATTATGTATACGTAGTTCTGGGGACCTACGTATAACACCAGTGAAATTTTTATCGCTTTATCTCTACTAATAGCTGAGATAATTTTCTAAATTTTTGTTCAGAGTGATAGAAAATTCAATATATTAAATTACGAACAGAGCTATAAAATGAAAAATAAATTATGTATACGTAGTTTTGGAGACCTACGTATAACACCAGTAAAATTTTTATTGCTTTATCTCTACTAAGAGCTGAGATAATTTTCAAAATTTTTGATCAGAGTGATAGAAAATTCAATATATTAAATTACGAACAGAGCTATAAAATGAAAAATAAATTATGTATACGTAGTTTTGGAGACCTACGTATAACACCAGTAAAATTTTTATTGCTTTATCTCTACTAATAGCTGAGATAATTTTGAAAATTTTTGATCAGAGTGATAGAAAATTCAATATATTAAATTACGAACAGAGCTATAAAATGAAAAATAAATTATGTATACGTAGTTTTGGAGAGCTACGTATAACACCAGTAAAATTTTTATTGCTTTATCTCTACTAATAGCTGAGATAATTTTTAAAATTTTTGATCAGAGTGATAGAAAATTCAATATATTAAATTACGAACAGAGCTATAAAATGAAAAATAAATTATGTATACGTAGTTTTGGAGACCTACGTATAACACCAATAAAATTTTTATTGCTTTATCTCTACTAATAGCTGAGATAATTTTGAAAATTTTTGATCAGAGTGATAGAAAATTCAATATATTAAATTACGAACAGAGCTATAAAATGAAAAATAAATTATGTATACGTAGTTCTGGAGACCCATGTATAACACCAGTAAAATTTTTATAGCTTTATCTCTACTAATAGCTGAGACAATTTTCAAAATTTTTGATTAGAGTGATAGAAAATTCAATATATTAAATTACGAACAGAGCTATAAAATTAAAAATAATTTATGTATACGTAGTTTTGAAGACCTACGTATAACACCAGTAAAATTTTTATCGCTTTATATTTACTAATAGCTGAGATAATTTTCAAAATTTTTGATCAGAGTGATAGAAAATTCAATATATTAAATTACGAACAAAGCTATAAAATGAAAAATAAATTATGTATACGTAGTTCTGGAGACCTACGTATAACACCAGTAAAATTTTTATTGCTTTATCTCTACTAATAGCTGAGATAATTTTGAAAATTTTTGATCAGTGATAGAAAGTTCAATATATTAAATTACGAACATAGCTATAAAATGAAAAATAAATTATGTATACGTAGTTCTGGAGACCTACGTATAACACCAGTAAAATTTTTATTGCTTTATCTCTACTAATAGCTGAGATAAATTTGAAAATTTTTGATCAGAGTGATAGAAAATTCAATATATTAAATTACGAACAGAGCTATAAAATAAAAAATAAATTATGTATACGTAGTTCTGGAAACCTACGTATAACACCAGTAAAATTTTTATTGCTTTATCTCTACTAATAGCTGCGATAATTTTGAAAATTTTTGTTCAGTTCAATTTTTGTATAAAATGAATAATAAATTATGTATACGTAGTTCTGGAGACCTACGTATAACACCAGTCAAATTTTTATTGCTTTATCTCTACTAATAGCTGAGATAATTTTGAAAATTTTTGATCAGAGTTATAGAAATTTCAATATATTAAATTACAAACAGAGCTATAAAATGAAAAACAAATTATGTATACGTAGTTCTGGGGACCTACGTATAACACCAGTGAAATTTTTATCGCTTTATCTCTACTAATAGCTGAGATAATTTTCAAAATTTTTGATCAGAGTGATAGAAAATTCAATATATTAAATTACGAATAGAGCTATAAAATAAAAAATAAATTATGTATACGTAGTTCTGGAGACCTACGCATAACACCAGTAAATTTTTTATCGCTTTATCTCTACTAATAGCTGAGATAATTTTCAAAATTTTTGATCAGAGTGATAGAAAATTTAATATATTAAATTACGGACAGAGCTATAAAATGAAAAATAAATTATGTATACGTAGTTCTGGAGACCTACGTATAACACCAGTAAAATTTTTATTGCTTTGTCTCTACTAATAGCTGAGATAATTTTGAAAATTTTTGTTCAGTTCAATTTTTGTATAAAATGAATAATAAATTATGTATACGTAGTTCTGGAGACCTACGTATAACACCAGTAAAATTTTTATTGCTTTATCTCTACTAATAGCTGAGATAATTTTGAAAATTTTTGATCAGAGTGATAGAAAATTCAATATATTAAATTACAAACAAAGCTATAAAATGAAAAATAAATTATGTATACGTAGTTCTGGGGACCTACGTATAACACCAGTGAAATTTTTATCGCTTTATCTCTACTAATAGCTGAGATAATTTTCAAAATTTTTGATCAGAGTGATAGAAAATTCAATATATTAAATTACGAATAGAGCTATAAAATAAAAAATAAATTATGTATACGTAGTTCTGGAGACCTACGTCTAACACCAGTAAATTTTTTATCGCTTTATCTCTACTAATAGCTGAGATAATTTTGAAAATTTTTGATCAGAGTGATAGAAAATTCAATATATTAAATTACGAACAGAGCTATAAAGTGAAAAATAAATTATGTATACGTAGTTCTGGAGACCTACGTATAACACCAGTAAAATTTTTATTGCTTTATCTCTACTAATAGCTGAGATAAATTTGAAAATTTTTGATCAGAGTGATAGAAAATTCAATATATTAAATTACGAACAGAGCTATAAAATAAAAAATAAATTATGTATACGTAGTTCTGGAAACCTACGTATAACACCAGTAAAATTTTTATTGCTTTATCTCTACTAATAGCTGCGATAATTTTGAAAATTTTTGTTCAGTTCAATTTTTGTATAAAATGAATAATAAATTATGTATACGTAGTTCTGGAGACCTACGTATAACACCAGTAAAATTTTTATTGCTTTATCTCTACTAATAGCTGAGATAATTTTGAAAATTTTTGATCAGAGTGATAGAAATTTCAATATATTAAATTACAAACAGAGCTATAAAATGAAAAACAAATTATGTATACGTAGTTCTGGGGACCTACGTATAACACCAGTGAAATTTTTATCGCTTTATCTCTACTAATAGCTGAGATAATTTTCAAAATTTTTGATCAGAGTGATAGAAAATTCAATATATTAAATTACGAATAGAGCTATAAAATAAAAAATAAATTATGTATACGTAGTTCTGGAGACCTACGCATAACACCAGTAAATTTTTTATCGCTTTATCTCTACTAATAGCTGAGATAATTTTCAAAATTTTTGATCAGAGTGATAGAAAATTTAATATATTAAATTACGGACAGAGCTATAAAATGAAAAATAAATTATGTATACGTAGTTCTGGAGACCTACGTATAACACCAGTAAAATTTTTATCGCTTTATCTCTACTAATAGCTGAGATAATTTTCTAAATTTTTGTTCAGAGTGATAGAAAATTCAATATATTAAATTACGAACAGAGCTATAAAATGAAAAATAAATTATGTATACGTAGTTTTGGAGACCTACGTATAACACCAGTAAAATTTTTATTGCTTTATCTCTACTAATAGCTGAGATAATTTTCAAAATTTTTGATCAGAGTGATAGAAAATTCAATATATTAAATTACGAACAGAGCTATAAAATGAAAAATAAATTATGTATACGTAGTTTTGGAGACCTACGTATAACACCAGTAAAATTTTTATTGCTTTATCTCTACTAATAGCTGAGATAATTTTGAAAATTTTTGATCGGAGTGATAGAAAATTCAATATATTAAATTACGAACAGAGCTATAAAATAAAAAATAAATTATGTGTACGTAGTTCTGGAAACCTACGTATATCACCAGTAAAATTTTTATCGCTTTATCTCTACTAATAGCTGAGATAATTTTCAAAATTTTTGATCAGAGTGATAGAAAATTCAATATATTAAATTACGGACAGAGCTATAAAATGAAAAATAAATTATGCATACGTAGTTTTGGAGACCTACGTATAACACCAGTTAAATTTTTATCGCTTTATCTCTACTAATAGCTGAGATAATTTTGAAAATTTTTGATCAGAGTGATAGAAAATTCAATATATTAAATTACGAACAGAGCTATAAAATGAAAAATAAATTATGTATACGTAGTTTTGGAGACCTACGTATAACACCAGTAAAATTTTTATTGCTTTATCTCTACTAATAGCTGAGATAATTTTCAAAATTTTTGATCAGAGTGATAGAAAATTCAATATATTAAATTACGAACAGAGCTATAAAATGAAAAATAAATTATGTATACGTAGTTTTGAAGACCTACGTATAACACCAGTAAAATTTTTATTGCTTTATCTCTACTAATAGCTGAGATAATTTTGAAAATTTTTGATCAGAGTGATAGAAAATTCAATATATTAAATTACGAACAGAGCTATAAAATAAAAAATAAATTATGTGTACGTAGTTCTGGAAACCTACGTATATCACCAGTAAAATTTTTATCGCTTTATCTCTACTAATAGCTGAGATAATTTTCAAAATTTTTGATCAGAGTGATAGAAAATTCAATATATTAAATTACGGACAGAGCTATAATATGAAAAATAAATTATGCGTACGTAGTTTTGGAGACCTACGTATAACACCAGTTAAATTTTTATCGCTTTATCTCTACTAATAGCTGAGATAATTTTGAAAATTTTTGATCAGAGTGATAGAAAATTCAATATATTAAATTACGAACAGAGCTATAAAATGAAAAATAAATTATGTATACGTAGTTTTGGAGACCTACGTATAACACCAGTAAAATTTTTATTGCTTTATCTCTACTAATAGCTGAGATAATTTTCAAAATTTTTGATCAGAGTGATAGAAAATTCAATATATTAAATTACGAACAGAGCTATAAAATGAAAAATAAATTATGTATACGTAGTTTTGGAGACCTACGTATAACACCAGTAAAATTTTTATTGCTTTATCTTTACTAATAGCTGAGATAATTTTGAAAATTTTTGATCAGAGTGATAGAAAATTCAATATATTAAATTACGAACAGAGCTATAAAATGAAAAATAAATTATGTATACGTAGTTCTGGAGACCTATGTATAACACCAGTAAAATTTTTATAGCTTTATCTCTACTAATAGCTGAGACAATTTTCAAAATTTTTGATTAGAGTGATAGAAAATTCAATATATTAAATTACGAACAGAGCTATAAAATTAAAAATAATTTATGGATACGTAGTTTTAAAGACCTACGTATAACACCAGTAAAATTTTTATCGCTTTATATTTACTAATAGCTGAGATAATTTTCAAAATTTTTGATCAGAGTGATAGAAAATTCAATATATTAAATTACGAACAGAGCTATAAAATGAAAAATAAATTATGTATACGTAGTTCTGGAGACATACGTATAACACCAGTAAAATTTTTATTGCTTTATCTCTACTAATAGCTGAGATAATTTTGAAAATTTTTGATCAGTGATAGAAAATTCAATATATTAAATTACGAACATAGCTATAAAATGAAAAATAAATTATGTATACGTAGTTCTGGAGACCTACGTATAACACCAGTAAAATTTTTATTGCTTTATCTCTACTAATAGCTGAGATAAATTTGAAAATTTTTGATCAGAGTGATAGAAAATTCAATATATTAAATTACGAACAGAGCTATAAAATGAAAAATAAATTATGTGTACGTAGTTCTGGAAACCTACGTATAACACCAGTAAAATTTTTATCGCTTTATCTCTACTAATAGCTGAGATAATTTTCAAAATTTTTGATCAGAGTGATAGAAAATTCAATATATTAAAGTACGAACAGAGCTATAAAATAAAAAATAAATTATGTATACCTAGTTTTGAAGACCTACGTATAACACCAGTAAAATTTATATAGCTTTATCTCTACTAATAGCTGAGATAATTTTCAAAATTTTTGATCAGAGTGATAGAAAATTCAATATATTAAATTACGAACAGAGCTATAAAATGAAAAATAAATTATGTATACGTAGTTTTGGAGACCTACGTATAACACCAGTAAAATTTTTATTGCTTTATCTCTACTAATAGCTGAGATAATTTTTAAAATTTTTGATCAGAGTGATAGAAAATTCAATATATTAAATTACGAACAGAGCTATAAAATGAAAAATAAATTATGTATACGTAGTTTTGGAGACCTACGTATAACACCAATAAAATTTTTATTGCTTTATCTCTACTAATAGCTGAGATAATTTTGAAAATTTTTGATCAGAGTGATAGAAAATTCAATATATTAAATTACGAACAGAGCTATAAAATGAAAAATAAATTATGTATACGTAGTTCTGGAGACCCATGTATAACACCAGTAAAATTTTTATAGCTTTATCTCTACTAATAGCTGAGACAATTTTCAAAATTTTTGATTAGAGTGATAGAAAATTCAATATATTAAATTACGAACAGAGCTATAAAATTAAAAATAATTTATGTATACGTAGTTTTGAAGACCTACGTATAACACCAGTAAAATTTTTATCGCTTTATATTTACTAATAGCTGAGATAATTTTCAAAATTTTTGATCAGAGTGATAGAAAATTCAATATATTAAATTACGAACAGAGCTATAAAATGAAAAATAAATTATGTATACGTAGTTCTGGAGACCTACGTATAACACCAGTAAAATTTTTATTGCTTTATCTCTACTAATAGCTGAGATAATTTTGAAAATTTTTGATCAGTGATAGAAAGTTCAATATATTAAATTACGAACATAGCTATAAAATGAAAAATAAATTATGTATACGTAGTTCTGGAGACCTACGTATAACACCAGTAAAATTTTTATTGCTTTATCTCTACTAATAGCTGAGATAAATTTGAAAATTTTTGATCAGAGTGATAGAAAATTCAATATATTAAATTACGAAGAGAGCTATAAAATAAAAAATAAATTATGTATACGTAGTTCTGGAAACCTACGTATAACACCAGTAAAATTTTTATTGCTTTATCTCTACTAATAGCTGAGATAATTTTGAAAATTTTTGTTCAGTTCAATTTTTGTATAAAATGAATAATAAATTATGTATACGTAGTTCTGGAGACCTACGTATAACACCAGTAAAATTTTTATTGCTTTATCTCTACTAATAGCTGAGATAATTTTGAAAATTTTTGATCAGAGTGATAGAAATTTCAATATATTAAATTACAAACAGAGCTATAAAATGAAAAACAAATTATGTATACGTAGTTCTGGGGACCTACGTATAACACCAGTGAAATTTTTATCGCTTTATCTCTACTAATAGCTGAGATAATTTTCAAAATTTTTGATCAGAGTGATAGAAAATTCAATATATTAAATTACGAATAGAGCTATAAAATAAAAAATAAATTATGTATACGTAGTTCTGGAGACCTACGTCTAACACCAGTAAATTTTTTATTGCTTTATCTCTACCAATAGCTGAGATAGTTTTGAAAATTTTTGATCAGAGTGATAGAAAATTCAATATATTAAATTACGAACAGAGCTATAAAATGAAAAATAAATTATGTGTACGTAGTTCTGGAAACCTACGTATATCACCAGTAAAATTTTTATCGCTTTATCTCTACTAATAGCTGAGATAATTTTCAAAATTTTTGATCAGAGTGATAGAAAATTCAATATATTAAATTACGAACAGAGCTATAAAACGAAGAATAAATTATGTGTACGTAGTTCTGGAGACCTACGTATATCACCAGTAAAATTTTTATCGCTTCATCTCTACTAATAGCTGAGATAATTTTGAAAATTTTTGATCAGAGTGATAGAAACATCAATATATTAAATTACGAACAGAGCTATAAAATGAAAAATAAATTATGTATACGTAGTTCTGGAGACCTACGTATAACACCAGTAAAATTTTTATCGCTTTATCTCTACTAATAGCTGAGATAATTTTCTAAATTTTTGTTCAGAGTGATAGAAAATTCAATATATTAAATTACGAACAGAGCTATAAAATGAAAAATAAATTATGTATACGTAGTTTTGGAGACCTACGTATAACACCAATAAAATTTTTATTGCTTTATCTCTACTAATAGCTGAGATAATTTTGAAAATTTTTGATCAGAGTGATAGAAAATTCAATATATTAAATTACGAACAGAGCTATAAAATGAAAAATAAATTATGTATACGTAGTTCTGGAGACCCATGTATAACACCAGTAAAATTTTTATAGCTTTATCTCTACTAATAGCTGAGACAATTTTCAAAATTTTTGATTAGAGTGATAGAAAATTCAATATATTAAATTACGAACAGAGCTATAAAATTAAAAATAATTTATGTATACGTAGTTTTGAAGACCTACGTATAACACCAGTAAAATTTTTATCGCTTTATATTTACTAATAGCTGAGATAATTTTCAAAATTTTTGATCAGAGTGATAGAAAATTCAATATATTAAATTACGAACAAAGCTATAAAATGAAAAATAAATTATGTATACGTAGTTCTGGAGACCTACGTATAACACCAGTAAAATTTTTATTGCTTTATTTCTACTAATAGCTGAGATAATTTTGAAAATTTTTGATCAGTGATAGAAAGTTCAATATATTAAATTACGAACATAGCTATAAAATGAAAAATAAATTATGTATACGTAGTTCTGGAGACCTACGTATAACACCAGTAAAATTTTTATTGCTTTATCTCTACTAATAGCTGAGATAAATTTGAAAATTTTTGATCAGAGTGATAGAAAATTCAATATATTAAATTACGAAGAGAGCTATAAAATAAAAAATAAATTATGTATACGTAGTTCTGGAAACCTACGTATAACACCAGTAAAATTTTTATTGCTTTATCTCTACTAATAGCTGAGATAATTTTGAAAATTTTTGTTCAGTTCAATTTTTGTATAAAATGAATAATAAATTATGTATACGTAGTTCTGGAGACCTACGTATAACACCAGTAAAATTTTTATTGCTTTATCTCTACTGATAGCTGAGATAATTTTGAAAATTTTTGATCAGAGTGATAGAAATTTCAATATATTAAATTACAAACAGAGCTATAAAATGAAAAACAAATTATGTATACGTAGTTCTGGGGACCTACGTATAACACCAGTGAAATTTTTATCGCTTTATTTCTACTAATAGCTGAGATAATTTTCAAAATTTTTGATCAGAGTGATAGAAAATTCAATATATTAAATTACGAATAGAGCTATAAAATAAAAAATAAATTATGTATACGTAGTTCTGGAGACCTACGTCTAACACCAGTAAATTTTTTATTGCTTTATCTCTACCAATAGCTGAGATAATTTTGAAAATTTTTGATCAGAGTGATAGAAAATTCAATATATTAAATTACGAACAGAGCTATAAAATGAAAAATAAATTATGTGTACGTAGTTCTGGAAACCTACGTATATCACCAGTAAAATTTTTATCGCTTTATCTCTACTAATAGCTGAGATAATTTTCAAAATTTTTGATCAGAGTGATAGAAAATTCAATATATTAAATTACGAACAGAGCTATAAAACGAAGAATAAATTATGTGTACGTAGTTCTGGAGACCTAAGTATATCACCAGTAAAATTTTTATCGCTTCATCTCTACTAATAGCTGAGATAATTTTGAAAATTTTTGATCAGAGTGATAGAAACATCAATATATTAAATTACGAACAGAGCTATAAAATGAAAAATAAATTATGTATACGTAGTTCTGGAGACCTACGTATAACACCAGTAAAATTTTTATCGCTTTATCTCTACTAATAGCTGAGATAATTTTCTAAATTTTTGTTCAGAGTGATAGAAAATTCAATATATTAAATTACGAACAGAGCTATAAAATGAAAAATAAATTATGTATACGTAGTTTTGGAGACCTACGTATAACACCAGTAAAATTTTTATTGCTTTATCTCTACTAAGAGCTGAGATAATTTTCAAAATTTTTGATCAGAGTGATAGAAAATTCAATATATTAAATTACGAACAGAGCTATAAAATGAAAAATAAATTATGTATACGTAGTTTTGGAGACCTACGTATAACACCAGTAAAATTTTTATTGCTTTATCTCTACTAATAGCTGAGATAATTTTGAAAATTTTTGATCAGAGTGATAGAAAATTCAATATATTAAATTACGAACAGAGCTATAAAATGAAAAATAAATTATGTATACGTAGTTTTGGAGACCTACGTATAACACCAGTAAAATTTTTATTGCTTTATCTCTACTAATAGCTGAGATAATTTTTAAAATTTTTGATCAGAGTGATAGAAAATTCAATATATTAAATTACGAACAGAGCTATAAAATGAAAAATAAATTATGTATACGTAGTTTTGGAGACCTACGTATAACACCAGTAAAATTTTTATTGCTTTATCTCTACTAATAGCTGAGATAATTTTGAAAATTTTTGATCAGAGTGATAGAAAATTCTATATATTAAATTACGAACAGAGCTATAAAATAAAAAATAAATTATGTGTACGTAGTTCTGGAAACCTACGTATATCACCAGTAAAATTTTTATCGCTTTATCTCTACTAATAGCTGAGATAATTTTCAAAATTTTTGATCAGAGTGATAGAAAATTCAATATATTAAATTACGGACAGAGCTATAAAATGAAAAATAAATTATGCATACGTAGTTTTGGAGACCTACGTATAACACCAGTTAAATTTTTATCGCTTTATCTCTACTAATAGCTGAGATAATTTTGAAAATTTTTGATCAGAGTGATAGAAAATTCAATATATTAAATTACGAACAGAGCTATAAAATGAAAAATAAATTATGTATACGTAGTTTTGGAGACCTACGTATAACACCAGTAAAATTTTTATTGCTTTATCTCTACTAATAGCTGAGATAATTTTCAAAATTTTTGATCAGAGTGATAGAAAATTCAATATATTAAATTACGAACAGAGCTATAAAATGAAAAATAAATTATGTATACGTAGTTTTGGAGACCTACGTATAACACCAGTAAAATTTTTATTGCTTTATCTCTACTAATAGCTGAGATAATTTTGAAAATTTTTGATCAGAGTGATAGAAAATTCAATATATTAAATTACGAACAGAGCTATAAAATAAAAAATAAATTATGTATACGTAGTTCTGGAAACCTACGTATAACACCAGTAAAATTTTTATTGCTTTATCTCTACTAATAGCTGAGATAATTTTGAAAATTTTTGTTCAGTTCAATTTTTGTATAAAATGAATAATAAATTATGTATACGTAGTTCTGGAGACCTACGTATAACACCAATAAAATTTTTATTGCTTTATCTCTACTAATAGCTGAGATAATTTTGAAAATTTTTGATCAGAGTGATAGAAATTTCAATATATTAAATTACAAACAGAGCTATAAAATGAAAAACAAATTATGTATACGTAGTTCTGGGGACCTACGTATAACACCAGTGAAATTTTTATCGCTTTATCTCTACTAATAGCTGAGATAATTTTCAAAATTTTTGATCAGAGTGATAGAAAATTCAATATATTAAATTACGAATAGAGCTATAAAATAAAAAATAAATTATGTATACGTAGTTCTGGAGACCTACGTCTAACACCAGTAAATTTTTTATCGCTTTATCTCTACTAATAGCTGAGATAATTTTCAAAATTTTTGATCATAGTGATAGAAAATTTAATATATTAAATTACGGACAGAGCTATAAAATGAAAAATAAATTATGTATACGTAGTTCTGGAGACCTACGTATAACACCAGTAAAATTTTTATTGCTTTGTCTCTACTAATAGCTGAGATAATTTTGAAAATTTTTGTTCAGTTCAATTTTTGTATAAAATGAATAATAAATTATGTATACGTAGTTCTGGAGACCTACGTATAACACCAGTAAAATTTTTATTGCTTTATCTCTACTAATAGCTGAGATAATTTTGAAAATTTTTGATCAGAGTGATAGAAAATTCAATATATTAAATTACAAACAAAGCTATAAAATGAAAAATAAATTATGTATACGTAGTTCTGGGGACCTACGTATAACACCAGTGAAATTTTTATCGCTTTATCTCTACTAATAGCTGAGATAATTTTCAAAATTTTTGATCAGAGTGATAGAAAATTCAATATATTAAATTACGAATAGAGCTATAAAATAAAAAATAAATTATGTATACGTAGTTCTGGAGACCTACGTCTAACACCAGTAAATTTTTTATCGCTTTATCTCTACTAATAGCTGAGATAATTTTGAAAATTTGTGATCAGAGTGATAGAAAATTCAATATATTAAATTACGAACAGAGCTATAAAATGAAAAATAAATTATGTATACGTAGTTCTGGAGACCTACGTATAACACCAGTAAAATTTTTATCGCTTTATCTCTACTAATAGCTGAGATAATTTTCTAAATTTTTGTTCAGAGTGATAGAAAATTCAATATATTAAATTACGAACAGAGCTATAAAATGAAAAATAAATTATGTATACGTAGTTTTGGAGACCTACGTATAACACCAGTAAAATTTTTATTGCTTTATCTCTACTAATAGCTGAGATAATTTTCAAAATTTTTGATCAGAGTGATAGAAAATTCAATATATTAAATTACGAACAGAGCTATAAAATGAAAAATAAATTATGTATACGTAGTTTTGGAAACCTACGTATAACACCAGTAAAATTTTTATTGCTTTATCTCTACTAATAGCTGAGATAATTTTGAAAATTTTTGATCAGAGTGATAGAAAATTCAATATATTAAATTACGAACAGAGCTATAAAATAAAAAATAAATTATGTGTACGTAGTTCTGGAAACCTACGTATATCACCAGTAAAATTTTTATCGCTTTATCTCTACTAATAGCTGAGATAATTTTCAAAATTTTTGATCAGAGTGATAGAAAATTCAATATATTAAATTACGGACAGAGCTATAAAATAAAAAATAAATTATGCATACGTAGTTTTGGAGACCTACGTATAACACCAGTTAAATTTTTATCGCTTTATCTCTACTAATAGCTGAGATAATTTTGAAAATTTTTGATCAGAGTGATAGAAAATTCAATATATTAAATTACGAACAGAGCTATAAAATGAAAAATAAATTATGTATACGTAGTTTTGGAGACCTACGTATAACACCAGTAAAATTTTTATTGCTTTATCTCTACTAATAGCTGAGATAATTTTCAAAATTTTTGATCAGAGTGATAGAAAATTCAATATATTAAATTACGAACAGAGCTATAAAATGAAAAATAAATTATGTATACGTAGTTTTGGAGACCTACGTATAACACCAGTAAAATTTTTATTGCTTTATCTCTACTAATAGCTGAGATAATTTTGAAAATTTTTGATCAGAGTGATAGAAAATTCTATATATTAAATTACGAACAGAGCTATAAAATAAAAAATAAATTATGTGTACGTAGTTCTGGAAACCTACGTATATCACCAGTAAAATTTTTATCGCTTTATCTCTACTAATAGCTGAGATAATTTTCAAAATTTTTGATCAGAGTGATAGAAAATTCAATATATTAAATTACGGACAGAGCTATAAAATGAAAAATAAATTATGCATACGTAGTTTTGGAGACCTACGTATAACACCAGTTAAATTTTTATCGCTTTATCTCTACTAATAGCTGAGATAATTTTGAAAATTTTTGATCAGAGTGATAGAAAATTCAATATATTAAATTACGAACAGAGCTATAAAATGAAAAATAAATTATGTATACGTAGTTTTGGAGACCTACGTATAACACCAGTAAAATTTTTATTGCTTTATCTCTACTAATAGCTGAGATAATTTTCAAAATTTTTGATCAGAGTGATAGAAAATTCAATATATTAAATTACGAACAGAGCTATAAAATGAAAAATAAATTATGTATACGTAGTTTTGGAGACCTACGTATAACACCAGTAAAATTTTTATTGCTTTATCTCTACTAATAGCTGAGATAATTTTGAAAATTTTTGATCAGAGTGATAGAAAATTCAATATATTAAATTACGAACAGAGCTATAAAATGAAAAATAAATTATGTATACGTAGTTCTGGAGACCTATGTAAATGACCAGTAAAATTTTTATAGCTTTATCTCTACTAATAGCTGAGACAATTTTCAAAATTTTTGATTAGAGTGATAGAAAATTCAATATATTAAATTACGAACAGAGCTATAAAATTAAAAATAATTTATGGATACGTAGTTTTAAAGACCTACGTATAACACCAGTAAAATTTTTATCGCTTTATATTTACTAATAGCTGAGATAATTTTCAAAATTTTTGATCAGAGTGATAGAAAATTCAATATATTAAATTACGAACAGAGCTATAAAATGAAAAATAAATTATGTATACGTAGTTCTGGAGACATACGTATAACACCAGTAAAATTTTTATTGCTTTATCTCTACTAATAGCTGAGATAATTTTGAAAATTTTTGATCAGTGATAGAAAATTCAATATATTAAATTACGAACATAGCTATAAAATGAAAAATAAATTATGTATACGTAGTTCTGGAGACCTACGTATAACACCAGTAAAATTTTTATTGCTTTATCTCTACTAATAGCTGAGATAAATTTGAAAATTTTTGATCAGAGTGATAGAAAATTCAATATATTAAATTACGAACAGAGCTATAAAATGAAAAATAAATTATGTGTACCTAGTTCTGGAAACCTACGTATAACACCAGTAAAATTTTTATCGCTTTATCTCTACTAATAGCTGAGATAATTTTCAAAATTTTTGATCAGAGTGATAGAAAATTCAATATATTAAAGTACGAACAGAGCTATAAAATAAAAAATAAATTATGTATACCTAGTTTTGAAGACCTACGTATAACACCAGTAAAATTTATATAGCTTTATCTCTACTAATAGCTGAGATAATTTTCAAAATTTTTGATCAGAGTGATAGAAAGTTCAATATATTAAATTACGAACAGAGCTATAAAATGAAAAATAAATTATGCATACGTAATTCTGGAGACCTACGTATAACACCAGTAAAATTTTTATCGCTTTATCTCTACTAATAGCTGAGATAATTTTCAAAATTTTTGATCAGATTGATAGAAAATTCAATATATTAAATTACGAACAGATATATAAAATGAAAAATAAATTATGTATACGTAGTTCTGGAGACCTACGTATAACACCAGCAAAAATTTTATCTCTTTATTTCTACTAATAGCTGAGATAATTTTCAAAATTTTTGATCAGAGTGATAGAAAATTCAATATATTAAATTACGAACAGAGCTATATAATGAAAAATAAATTATGTATACGTAGTTCTGGAGACCTACGTATAACACCAGTAAAATTTTTATTGCTTTATCTCTACTAATAGCTGAGATAATTTTGAAAATTTTTGATCAGAGTGATAGAAAATTCAATATATTAAATTACGAACAGAGCTATAAAATGAAAAATAAATTATGCATACGTAGTTTTGGAGACCTACGTATAACACCAGTAAAAATTTTATCGCTTTATCTCTACTAATAGCTGAGATAATTTTCAAAATTTTTGATCAGAGTGATAGAAAATTCAATATATTAAATTACAAACAGAGCTATAAAATGAAAAATAAATTATGTATACGTAGTTCTGGAGACCTACGTATAACACCAGTAAAATTTTTATTGCTTTATCTCTACTAATAGCTGAGATAATTTTCAAAATTTTTGATCAGAGTGATAGAAAATTCAATATATTAAATTACAAACAGAGCTATAAAATAAAAAATAAATTATGTATACGTAGTTCTGGAAACCTACGTATAACACCAGTAAAATTTTTATTGCTTTATCTCTACTAATAGCTGAGATAATTGTGAAAATTTTTAATCAGAGTGATAGAAAATTCAATATATTAAATTACGAACAGAGCTATAAAATGAAAAATAAATTATGTATACGTAGTTCTGGAGACCTACGTATAACACCAGTAAAATTTTTATTGCTTTATCTCTACTAATAGCTGAGATAATTTTGAAAATTTTTGATCAGAGTGATAGAAAATTCACTATATTAAATTACGAACAGTGCTATAAAATGAAAAATAAATTATGTATACGTAGTTCTGGAGACCTACGTATAACACCAGTAAAATTTTTATCGCTTTATCTCTACTAATAGCTGAGATAATTTTCTAAATTTTTGATCAGAGTAATAGAAAATTTAATATATTAAATTACGAACAGAGCTTTAAAATGAAAAATAAATTATGTATACGTAGTTCTGGAGACCTACGTATAACACCAGTAAAATTTTTATTGCTTTATCTCTACTAATAGCTGAGATAATTTTGAAAATTTTTGATCAGAGTGATAGAAATTTCAATATATTAAATTACGAACAGAGCTATAAAATGAAAAATAAATTATGCGTACGTAGTTTTGAAGACCTACGTATAACACCAGTAAAATTTTTATCGCTTTATCTCTACTAATAGCTGAGATAATTTTGAAAATTTTTGATCAGAGTGATAGAAAATTCAATATATTAAATTACGAACAGATATATAAAATAAAAAATAAATTATGTATACGTAGTTCTGGAGACCTACGTATAACACCAGTAAAATTTTTATCGCTTTATCTCTACTAATAGCTGAGAATAATTTTCAAAATTTTTGATCAGAGTGATAGAAAATTCAATATATTAAATTACGAACAAAGCTATAAAATAAAAAATAAATTATGTATACGTAGTTCTGGAGACCTACGTATAACACCAGTAAAATTTTTATCGCTTTATCTCTACTAATAGCTGAGATAATTTTCAAAATTTTGATCAGAGTGATAGAAAATTCAATATATTAAATTACGAACAGAGCTATAAAATGAAAAATAAATTATGTACACGTAGTTCTGGAGACCTACGTATAACACCAGTAAAATTTTTATTGCTTTATCTCTACTAATAGCTGAGATAATTTTCAAAATTTTTGATCAGAGTGATAGAAAATTCAATATATTAAATTACGAACAGAGCTATAAAATGAAAAATAAACTATGTATACGTAGTTCTAGAGCCCTACGTATAACACCAGTAAAATTTTTATTGCTTTATCTCTACTAATAGCTGAGATAGTTTTGAAAATTTTTGATCAGAGTGATAGAAAATTCAATATATTAAATCACGAACAGAGCTATAAAATGAAAAATAAATTATGCATACGTAGTTCTGGAGACCTACGTATAACACCAGTAAAATTTTTATCGCTTTATCTCTACTAATAGCTGAGATAATTTTCAAAATTTTTGATCAGAGTGATAGAAAATTCAATATATTAAATTACGAACAGAGCTATAAAATGAATAATAAAGTATGTATACGTAGTTCTGGGGACCTACGTATAACACCAGTAAAATTTTTATTGCTTTATCTCTGCTAATAGCTGAGATAATTTTGAAAATTTTTGATCAGAGTGATAGAAAATTCAATATATGAAATTACGAACAGAGCTATAAAATGAAAAATAAATTATGTATACGTAGTTCTGGAGACCTACGTATAACACCAATAAAATTTTTATCGCATTATCTCTACTAATAGCTGAGATAATTTTGAAAATTTTTGATCAGAGTGATAGAAAATTCAATATATTAAATTACGAACAGAGCTATAAAATGTAAAATAAATTATGTATACGTAGTTCTGGAATCCTACGTATAACACCAGTAAAATTTTTATTGCTTTATCTCTACTAATAGCTGAGATAATTTTCAAAATTTTTGATCAGAGTGATAGAAAATTCAATATATTAAATTACGAGCAGAGCTATAAAATGAAAAATAAATTATGTATACGTAGTTTTGGAGACCTACGTATAACACCAGTAAAATTTTTATTGCTTTATCTCTACTAATAGCCGAGATAATTTTGAAAATTTTTGATCAGAGTGATAGAAAATTTAATATATTAAATTACGAACAGAGCTATAAAATGAAAAATAAATTATGTATACGTAGTTCTGGAGACCTACGTATAACACCAGTAAAATTTTTTTCGCTTTATCTCTACTAATAGCTGAGATAATTTTCTAAATTTTTGATCAGAGTGATAGAAAATTCAATATATTAAATTACGAACAGAGCTATAAAATGAAAAATAAATTATGTATACGTAGTTTTGAAGACCTACGTATAACACCAGTAAAATTTTTATCGCTTTATCTCTACTAATAGCTGAGATAATTTTCAAAATTTTTGATCAGAGTGATAGAAAATTCAATATATTAAATTACGAACAGAGCTATAAAATGAAAAATAAATTATGTATACGTAGTTTTGGAGACCTACGTATAACACCAGTAAAATTTTTATTGCCTTATCTCTACTAATAGCTGAGATAATTTTGAAAATTTTTGATCAGAGTGATAGAAAATTCAATATATTAAATTACGAACAGAGCTATAAAATGAAAAATAAATTATGTATACGTAGTTCTGGAGACCTACGTATAACACCAGTAAAATTTTTATAGCTTTATCTCTACTAATAGCTGAGATAATTTTCAAAATTTTTTATCAGAATGATAGAAAATTCAATATATTAAATTACGAACAGAGCTATAAAATGAAAAATAAATTATGTATACGTAGTTTTGGAGACCTACGTATAACACCAGTAAAATTTTTATTGCTTTATCTCTACTAATAGCCGAGATAATTTTGAAAATTTTTGATCAGAGTGATAGAAAATTTAATATATTAAATTACGAACAGAGCTATAAAATGAAAAATAAATTATGTATACGTAGTTCTGGAGACCTACGTATAACACCAGTAAAATTTTTATCGCTTTATCTCTACTAATAGCTGAGATAATTTTCTAAATTTTTGATCAGAGTGATAGAAAATTCAATATATTAAATTACGAACAGAGCTATAAAATGAAAAATAAATTATGTATACGTAGTTTTGAAGACCTACGTATAACACCAGTAAAATTTTTATCGCTTTATCTCTACTAATAGCTGAGATAATTTTCAAAATTTTTGATCAGAGTGATAGAAAATTCAATATATTAAATTACGAACAGAGCTATAAAATGAAAAATAAATTATGTATACGTAGTTTTGGAGACCTACGTATAACACCAGTAAAATTTTTATTGCCTTATCTCTACTAATAGCTGAGATAATTTTGAAAATTTTTGACCAGAGTGATAGAAAATTCAATATATTAAATTACGAACAGAGCTATAAAATGAAAAATAAATTATGTATACGTAGTTCTGGAGACCTACGTATAACACCAGTAAAATTTTTATAGCTTTATCTCTACTAATAGCTGAGATAATTTTCAAAATTTTTTATCAGAATGATAGAAAATTCAATATATTAAATTACAAACAGAGCTAAAAAATGAAAAATAAATTACGTTTACGTAGTTCTGGAGATCTACGTATAACACCAGTAAAATTTTTATAGCTTTATCTCTACTAATAGCTGAGACAATTTTCAAAATTTTTGATTAGAGTGATAGAAAATTGAATATATTAAATTACGAACAGAGCTATAAAATTAAAAATAATTTATGTATACGTAGTTTTGAAGACCTACGTATAACACCAGTAAAATTTTTATCGCTTTATATTTACTAATAGCTGAGATAAGTTTCAAAATTTTTGATCAAAGTGATAGAAAATTCAATATATTAAATTACGAACAGAGCTATAAAATGAAAAATAAATTATGCATACGTAATTCTGGAGACCTACGTATAACACCAGTTAAATTTTTATCGCTTCATCTCTACTAATAGCTGAGATAATTTTGAAAATTTTTGATCAGAGTGATAGAAATTTCAATATATTAAATTACGAACAGAGCTATAAAATGAAAAATAAATTATGTATACGTAGTTTTGGAGACCTACGTATAACACCAGTAAAATTTTTATCGCTTTATCTCTACTAATAGCTGAGATAATTTTCTAAATTTTTGATCAGAGTGATAGAAAATTCAATATATTAAATTACGAACAGAGCTATAAAATGAAAAATAAATTATGTATACGTAGTTTTGAAGACCTACGTATAACACCAGTAAAATTTTTATCGCTTTATCTCTACTAATAGCTGAGATAATTTTCAAAATTTTGGATCAGAGTGATAGAAAATTCAATATATTAAATTACGAACAGAGCTATAAAATGAAAAATAAATTATGTATACGTAGTTTTGGAGACCTACGTATAACACCAGTAAAATTTTTATTGCTTTATCTCTACTAATAGCTGAGATAATTTTCAAAATTTTTGATCAGAGTGATAGAAAATTCAATATATTAAATTACGAACAGAGCTATAAAATGAAAAATAAATTATGTATACGTAGTTTTGGAGACCTACGTATAACACCAGTAAAATTTTTATTGCCTTATCTCTACTAATAGCTGAGATAATTTTGAAAATTTTTGATCAGAGTGATAGAAAATTCAATATATTAAATTACGAACAGAGCTATAAAATGAAAAATAAATTATGTATACGTAGTTCTGGAGACCTACGTATAACACCAGTAAAATTTTTATAGCTTTATCTCTACTAATAGCTGAGATAATTTTCAAAATTTTTTATCAGAATGATAGAAAATTCAATATATTAAATTACGAACAGAGCTAAAAAATGAAAAATAAATTACGTTTACGTAGTTCTGGAGATCTACGTATAACACCAGTAAAATTTTTATAGCTTTATCTCTACTAATAGCTGAGACAATTTTCAAAATTTTTGATTAGAGTGATAGAAAATTGAATATATTAAATTACGAACAGAGCTATAAAATTAAAAATAATTTATGTATACGTAGTTTTGAAGACCTACGTATAACACCAGTAAAATTTTTATCGCTTTATATTTACTAATAGCTGAGATAAGTTTCAAAATTTTTGATCAAAGTGATAGAAAATTCAATATATTAAATTACGAACAGAGCTATAAAATGAAAAATAAATTATGCATACGTAATTCTGGAGACCTACGTATAACACCAGTAAAATTTTTATAGCTTTATCTCTACTAATAGCTGAGATAATTTTCAAAATTTTTTATCAGAATGATAGAAAATTCAATATATTAAATTACGAACAGAGCTAAAAAATGAAAAATAAATTACGTTTACGTAGTTCTGGAGATCTACGTATAACACCAGTAAAATTTTTATAGCTTTATCTCTACTAATAGCTGAGACAATTTTCAAAATTTTTGATTAGAGTGATAGAAAATTGAATATATTAAATTACGAACAGAGCTATAAAATTAAAAATAATTTATGTATACGTAGTTTTGAAGACCTACGTATAACACCAGTAAAATTTTTATCGCTTTATATTTACTAATAGCTGAGATAAGTTTCAAAATTTTTGATCAAAGTGATAGAAAATCCAATATATTAAATTACGAACAGAGCTATAAAATGAAAAATAAATTATGCATACGTAATTCTGGAGACCTACGTATAACACCAGTTAAATTTTTATCGCTTCATCTCTACTAATAGCTGAGATAATTTTGAAAATTTTTGATCAGAGTGATAGAAATTTCAATATATTAAATTACGAACAGAGCTATAAAATGAAAAATAAATTATGCATACGTAATTCTGGAGACCTACGTATAACACCAGTTAAATTTTTATCGCTTCATCTCTACTAATAGCTGAGATAATTTTGAAAATTTTTGATCAGAGTGATAGAAAATTCAATATATTAAATTACGAACAGAGCTATAAAATGAAAAATAAATTATGTTTACGTAGTTCTGGAGATCTACGTATAACACCAGTAAAATTTTTATCGCTTTATCTCTACTAATAGCTGAGATAATTTTGAAAATTTTTGATCAGAGTGATAGAAAATTCAATATATTAAATTACGAACAGAGCTATAAAATGAAAAATAAATTATGTATACGTAGTTCTGGAGACCTACGTATAACACCAGTAAAATTTTTATCGCTTTATCTCTACTAATAGCTGAGATAATTTTCTAAATTTTTGGTCAGAGTGATAGAAAATTCAATATATTAAATTACGAACAGAGCTATAAAATGAAAAATAAATTATGTATACGTAGTTTTGGAGACCTACGTATAACACCAGTAAAATTTTTATTGCTTTATCTCTACTAATAGCCGAGATAATTTTGAAAATTTTTGATCAGAGTGATAGAAAATTCAATATATTAAATTACGAACAGAGCTATAAAATGAAAAATAAATTATGTATACGTAGTTCTGGAGACCTACGTATAACACCAGTTAAATTTTTATCGCTTTATCTCTACTAATAGCTGAGATAATTTTGAAAATTTTTGATCAGAGTGATAGAAAATTCAATATATTAAATTACGAACAGAGCTATAAAATGAAAAATAAATTGTTTACGTAGTTCTGGAGATCTACGTATAACACCAGTAAAATTTTTATCGCTTTATCTCTACTAATAGCTGAGATAATTTTGAAAATTTTTGATCAGAGTGAGAGAAAATTCAATATATTAAATTACGAACAGAGCTATAAAATGAAAAATAAATTATGTATACGTAGTTCTGGAGACCTACGTATAACACCAGTAAAATTTTTATCGCCTTATCTCTACTAATAGCTGAGATAATTTTCCAAATTTTTGTTCAGAGTGATAGAAAATTCAATATATTAAATTACGAACAGAGCTATAAAATGAAAAATAAATTATGTATACGTAGTTTTGGAGACCTACGTATAACACCAGTAAAATTTTTATTGCTTTATCTCTACTAATAGCCGAGATAATTTTCTAAATTTTTGATCAGAGTGATAGAAAATTCAATATATTAAATTACGAACAGAGCTATAAAATGAAAAATAAATTATGTATACGTAGTTTTGAAGACCTACGTATAACACCAGTAAAATTTTTATCGCTTTATCTCTACTAATAGCTGAGATAATTTTCAAAATTTTTCATCAGAGTGATAGAAAATTCAATATATTAAATTACGAACAGAGCTATAAAATGAAAAATAAATTATGTATACGTAGTTTTGGAGACCTACGTATAACACCAGTAAAATTTTTATTGCTTTATCTCTACTAATAGCTGAGATAATTTTCAAAATTTTTGATCAGAGTGATAGAAAATTCAATATATTAAATTACGAACAGAGCTATAAAATGAAAAATAAATTATGTATACGTAGTTTTGGAGACCTACGTATAACACCAGTAAAATTTTTATTGCTTTATCTCTACTAATAGCCGAGATAATTTTGAAAATTTTTGATCAGAGTGATAGAAAATTTAATATATTAAATTACGAACAGAGCTATAAAATGAAAAATAAATTATTTATACGTAGTTCTGGAGACCTACGTATAACACCAGTAAAATTTTTATCGCTTTATCTCTACTAATAGCTGAGATAATTTTCTAAATTTTTGATCAGAGTGATAGAAAATTCAATATATTAAATTACGAACAGAGCTATAAAATGAAAAATAAATTATGTATACGTAGTTTTGAAGACCTACGTATAACACCAGTAAAATTTTTATCGCTTTATCTCTACTAATAGCTGAGATAATTTTCAAAATTTTTGATCAGAGTGATAGAAAATTCAATATATTAAATTACGAACAGAGCTATAAAATAAAAAATAAATTATGTATACGTAGTTTTGGAGACCTACGTATAACACCAGTAAAATTTTTATTGCCTTATCTCTACTAATAGCTGAGATAATTTTGAAAATTTTTGATCAGAGTGATAGAAAATTCAATATATTAAATTACGAACAGAGCTATAAAATGAAAAATAAATTATGTATACGTAGTTCTGGAGAGCTACGTATAACACCAGTAAAATTTTTATAGCTTTATCTCTACTAATAGCTGAGATAATTTTCAAAATTTTTTATCAGAATGATAGAAAATTCAATATATTAAATTACGAACAGAGCTAAAAAATGAAAAATAAATTACGTTTACGTAGTTTGGAGATCTACGTATAACACCAGTAAAATTTTTATAGCTTTATCTCTACTAATAGCTGAGACAATTTTCAAAATTTTTGATTAGAGTGATAGAAAATTGAATATATTAAATTACGAACAGAGCTATAAAATTAAAAATAGTTTATGTATACGTAGTTTTGAAGACCTACGTATAACACCAGTAAAATTTTTATCGCTTTATATTTACTAATAGCTGAGATAAGTTTCAAAATTTTTGATCAAAGTGATAGAAAATTCAATATATTAAATTACGAACAGAGCTATAAAATGAAAAATAAATTATGTATACGTAGTTCTGGAGACATACGTATAACACCAGTAAAATTTTTATTGCTTTATCTCTACTAATAGCTGAGATAATTTTGAAAATTTTTGATCAGTGATAGAAAATTCAATATATTAAATTACGAACAAAGCTATAAAATGAAAAATAAATTATGTATACGTAGTTCTGGAGACCTACGTATAACACCAGTAAAATTTTTATTGCTTTATCTCTACTAATAGCTGAGATAAATTTGAAAATTTTTGATCAGAGTGATAGAAAATTCAATATATTAAATTACGAACAGAGCTATAAAATGAAAAATAAATTATGTATACGTAGTTCTGGAAACCTACGTATAACACCAGTAAAATTTTTATTGCTTTATCTCTACTAATAGCTGAGATAATTTTGAAAATTTTTGTTCAGTTCAATTTTTGTATAAAATGAATAATAAATTATGTATACGTAGTTCTGGAGACCTACGTATAACACCAGTAAAATTTTTATTGCTTTATCTCTACTAATAGCTGAGATAATTTTGAAAATTTTTGATCAGAGTGATAGAAAATTCAATATATTAAATTACAAACAGAGCTATAAAATGAAAAATAAATTATGTATACGTAGTTCTGGGGACCTAATATATTAAATTACGAACAGAGCTATAAAATGAAAGATAAATTATGTATACGTAGTTCTGGAGACCTACGTATAACACCAGTAAAATTTTTATTGCTTTATCTCTGCTAATAGCTGAGATAATTTTGAAAATTTTTGATCAATATATTAAATTACGAACAGAGCTATAAAATGAAAAATAAATTATGTATACGTAGTTCTAGAGACCTACGTATAACACCAGTAAAATTTTTATTGCTTTATCTCTACTAATAGCTGAGATAAATTTGAAAATTTTTGATCAGAGTGATAGAAAATTCAATATATTAAATTACGAACAGAGCTATAAAATGAAAAATAAATTATGCATACGTAGTTCTGGAGACCGACGTATAACACCAGTAAAAATTTTATTGCTTTATCTCTACCAATAGCTGAGATAATTTTCAAAATTTTTGATCAGAGTGATAGAAAATTCAATATATTAAATTACGAAGAGAGCTATAAAATGAAAAATAAATTATGTTTGCGTAGTTCTGGAGATCTACGTATAACACCAGTAAAATTTTTATCGCTTTATCTCTACTAATAGCTGAGATAATTTTGAAAATTTTTGATCAGAGTGATAGAAAATTCAATATATTAAATTACGAACAGAGCTATAAAATGAAAGATAAATTATGTATACGTAGTTCTGGGAACCTACGTATAACACCAGTGAAATTTTTATTGCTTTATCTCTACTAATAGCTGAGATAATTTTCAAAATTTTTGATCAGAGTGATAGATAATTCAATATATTAAATTACGAACAGAGCTATAAAATAAAAAATAAATTATGTATACGTAGTTCTGAAGACCTACGTATAACACCAGTAAAATTTTTATCGCTTGATCTCTACCAATAGCTGAGACAATTTTCAAAATTTTTGATTAGAGTGATAGAAAATTCAATATATTAAATTACGAACAGAGCTATAAAATGAAAAATAAAATATGTATATATAGTTCTGGAGACCTACGTATAACACCAGTAAAATTTTTATCGCTTTATCTCTACTAATAGCTGAGACAATTTTCAAAATTTTTGATTAGAGTGATAGAAAATTCAATATATTAAATTACGAACAGAGCTATAAAATTAAAAATAATTTATGTATACGTAGTTTTGAAAACCTACGTATAACACCAGTAAAATTTTTATCGCTTTATATCTACTAATAGCTGAGATAATTTTCAAAATTTTTGATCAGAGTGATAGAAAATTCAATATATTAAATTACGAACAGAGCTATAAAATGAAAAATAAATTATGTATACGTAGTTCTGGAGACATACGTATAACACCAGTAAAATTTTTATTGCTTTATCTCTACTAATAGCTGAGATAATTTTGAAAATTTTTGATCAGAGGGATAGAAAATTCAATATATTAAATTACAAACAGAGCTATAAAATGAAAAATAAATTATGCATACGTAGTTCTGGAGACCGACGTATAACACCAGTAAAAATTTTATCGCTTTATCTCTACTAATAGCTGAGATAATTTTCAAAATTTTTGATCAGAGTGATAGAAAATTCAATATATTAAATTACGAACAGAGCTATAAAATAAAAAATAAATTATGTATACGTAGTGCTGGAGACCTACGTATAACACCAGTAAAATTTTTATCGCTTTATCTCTACTAATAGCTGAGATAATTTTCAAAATTTTTGATCAGAGTGATAGAAAATTCAATATATTAAATTACGAACAGAGCTATAAAATGAAAAATAAATTATGTATACGTAGTTCTGGAGACCTACGTATAACACCAGTAAAATTTTTATTGCTTTATCTCTACTAATAGCTGAGATAATTTTGAAAATTTTTGTTCAGAGTGATAGAAAATTCAATATATTAAATTACGAACAGAGCTATAAAATGAAAAATAAATTATGTATACGTAGTTCTGGAGACCTACGTATAACACCAGTAAAATTTTTATCGCTTTATCTCTACTAATAGCTGAGATAATTTTCAAAATTTTTGATCAGAGTGATAGAAAATTCAATATATTAAATTACGAACAGAGCTATAAAATGAATAATAAATTATGTATACGTAGTTCTGGGGACCTACGTATAACACCAGTGATATTTTTATCGCTTTATCTCTACTAATAGCTGAGATAATTTTCAAAATTTTTGATCAGAGTCATAGAAAATTCAATATATTAAATTACAAACAGAGCTATAAAATGAAAAATAAATTATGTATACGTAGTTCTGGAAACCTACGTATAACACCAGTAAAATTTTTATTGCTTTATCTCTACTAATAGCTGAGATAATTTTCAAAATTTTTGATCAGAGTGATAGAAAATTCAATATATTAAATTACAAACAGAGCTATAAAATGAAAAATAAATTATGTATACGTAGTTCTGGAGACCTACGTATAACACCAGTAAAATTTTTATTGCTTTATCTCTACTAATAGCTGAGATAATTTTGAAAATTTTTAATCAGAGTGATAGAAAATTCAATATATTAAATTACGAACAGAGCTATAAAATGAAAAATAAATTATGTCTGCGTTGTTCTGGAAACCTACGTATAACACCAGTAAAATTTTTATTGCTTTATCTTTACTAATAGCTGAGATAATTTTGAAAATTTTTGATCAGAGTGATAGAAAATTCAATATATTAAATTACGAACAGAGCTATAAAATAAAAAATAATTTATGTATACGTAGTTCTGGAGACCTACGTATAACACCAGTGAAGTTTTTATAGCTTTATCTCTACTAATAGCTGAGATAATTTTCAAAATTTTTGATCAGAGTGATAGAAAATTCAATATATTAAATTACGAACAGAGCTATAAAATGAGAAATAAATTATGTATACGTAGTTCTGAAGACCTACGTATAACACCAGTAAAATTTTTATCGCTTTATATTTACTAATAGCTGAGATAAGTTTCAAAATTTTTGATCAAAGTGATAGAAAATTCAATATATTAAATTACGAACAGAGCTATAAAATGAAAAATAAATTATGTATACGTAGTTCTGGAGACATACGTATAACACCAGTAAAATTTTTATTGCTTTATCTCTACTAATAGCTGAGATAATTTTGAAAATTTTTGATCAGTGATAGAAAATTCAATATATTAAATTACGAACAAAGCTATAAAATAAAAAATAAATTATGTATACGTAGTTCTGGAGACCTACGTATAACACCAGTAAAATTTTTATTGCTTTATCTCTACTAATAGCTGAGATAAATTTGAAAATTTTTGATCAGAGTGATAGAAAATTCAATATATTAAATTACGAACAGAGCTATAAAATGAAAAATAAATTATGTATACGTAGTTCTAAAAACCTACGTATAACACCAGTAAAATTTTTATTGCATTATCTCTACTAATAGCTGAGATAATTTTGAAAATTTTTGTTCAGTTCAATTTTTGTATAAAATGAATAATAAATTATGTATACGTAGTTCTGGAGACCTACGTATAACACCAGTAAAATTTTTATTGCTTTATCTCTACTAATAGCTGAGATAATTTTGAAAATTTTTGATCAGAGTGATAGAAAATTCAATATATTAAATTACAAACAGAGCTATAAAATGAAAAATAAATTATGTATACGTAGTTCTGGGGACCTAATATATTAAATTACGAACAGAGCTATAAAATGAAAGATAAATTATGTATACGTAGTTCTGGAGACCTACGTATAACACCAGTAAAATTTTTATTGCTTTATCTCTGCTAATAACTGAGATAATTTTGAAAATTTTTGATCAATATATTAAATTACGAACAGAGCTATAAAATGAATAATATATTATGTATACGTAGTTCTGGGGACCTACGTATAACACCAGTAAAATTTTTATTGCTTTATCTCTACTGATAGCTGAGATAATTTTTAAAATTTTTGATCAGAGTGATAAAAATTCAATATATTAAATTACGAACAGAGCTATAAAATGAAAAATAAATTATGTATACGTAGTTCTGGAGACCTACGTATAACACCAGTAAAATTTTTATTGCTTTATCTCTACTAATAGCTGAGATAAATTTGAAAATTTTTGATCAGAGTGATAGAAAATTCAATATATTAAATTACGAACAGAGCTATAAAATGAAAAATAAATTATGCATACGTAGTTCTGGAGACCGACGTATAACACCAGTAAAAATTTTATTGCTTTATCTCTACCAATAGCTGAGATAATTTTCAAAATTTTTGATCAGAGTGATAGAAAATTCAATATATTAAATTACGAAGAGAGCTATAAAATGAAAAATAAATTATGTTTACGTAGTTCTGGAGATCTACGTATAACACCGGTAAAATTTTTATCGCTTTATCTCTACTAATAGCTGAGATAATTTTGAAAATTTTTGATCAGAGTGATAGAAAATTCAATATATTAAATTACGAACAGAGCTATAAAATGAAAGATAAATTATGTATACGTAGTTCTGGAGACCTACGTATAACACCAGTAAAATTTTTATCGCTTTATCTCTACTAATAGCTGAGATAATTTTCAAAATTTTTGATCAGAGTGATAGAAAATTCAATATATTACATTACAAACAGAGCCATAAAATGAATAATAAATTATGTATACGTAGTTCTGGGAACCTACGTATAACACCAGTGAAATTTTTATTGCTTTATCTCTACTAATAGCTGAGATAATTTTCAAAATTTTTGATCAGAGTGATAGATAATTCAATATATTAAATTACGAACAGAGCTATAAAATGAAAAATAAATTATGTATACGTAGTTCTGAAGACCTACGTATAACACCAGTAAAATTTTTATCGCTTGATCTCTACTAATAGCTGAGACAATTTTCAAAATTTTTGATTAGAGTGATAGAAAATTCAATATATTAAATTACGAACAGAGCTATAAAATGAAAAATAAAATATGTATATATAGTTCTGGAGACCTACGTATAACACCAGTAAAATTTTTATTGCTTTATCTCTACTAATAGCTGAGACAATTTTCAAAATTTTTGATTAGAGTGATAGAAAATTCAATATATTAAATTACGAACAGAGCTATAAAATTAAAAATAATTTATGTATACGTAGTTTTGAAAACCTACGTATAACACCAGTAAAATTTTTATTGCTTTATCTCTACTAATAGCTGAGATAATTTTGAAAATTTTTGATCAGAGTGATAGAAAATTCAATATATTAAATTACAAACAGAGCTATAAAATGAAAAATAAATTATGCATACGTAGTTCTGGAGACCGACGTATAACACCAATAAAAATTTTATCGCTTTATCTCTACTAATAGCTGAGATAATTTTCAAAATTTTTGATCAGAGTGATAGAAAATTCAATATATTAAATTACGAACAGAGCTATAAAATAAAAAATAAATTATGTATACGTAGTGCTGGAGACCTACGTATAACACCAGTAAAATTTTTATCGCTTTATCTCTACTAATAGCTGAGATAATTTTCAAAATTTTTGATCAGAGTGATAGAAAATTCAATATATCAAATTACGAACAGAGCTATAAAATGAAAAATAAATTATGTATACGTAGTTCTGGAGACCTACGTATAACACCAGTAAAATTTTTATTGCTTTATCTCTACTAATAGCTGAGATAATTTTGAAAATTTTTGTTCAGAGTGATAGAAAATTCAATATATTAAATTACGAACAGAGCTATAAAATAAAAAATAATTTATGTATACGTAGTTCTGGAGACCTACGTATAACACCAGTAAAATTTTTATCGCTTTATCTCTACTAATAGCTGAGATAATTTTCAAAATTTTTGATCAGAGTGATAGAAAATTCAATATATTAAATTACGAACAGAGCTATAAAATGAATAATAAATTATGTATACGTAGTTCTGGGGACCTACGTATAACACCAGTGATATTTTTATCGCTTTATCTCTACTAATAGCTGAGATAATTTTCAAAATTTTTGATCAGAGTGATAGAAAATTCAATATATTAAATTACAAACAGAGCTATAAAATGAAAAATAAATTATGTATACGTAGTTCTGGAAACCTACGTATAACACCAGTAAAATTTTTATTGCTTTATCTCTACTAATAGCTGAGATAATTTTCAAAATTTTTGATCAGAGTGATAGAAAATTCAATATATTAAATTACAAACAGAGCTATAAAATGAAAAATAAATTATGTATACGTTGTTCTGGAGACCTACGTATAACACCAGTAAAATTTTTATTGCTTTATCTCTACTAATAGCTGAGATAATTTTGAAAATTTTTAATCAGAGTGATAGAAAATTCAATATATTAAATTACGAACAGAGCTATAAAATGAAAAATAAATTATGTCTGCGTAGTTCTGGAAACCTACGTATAACACCAGTAAAATTTTTATTGCTTTATCTTTACTAATAGCTGAGATAATTTTGAAAATTTTTGATCAGAGTGATAGAAAATTCAATATATTAAATTACGAACAGAGCTATAAAATAAAAAATAATTTATGTATACGTAGTTCTGGAGACCTACGTATAACACCAGTGAAATTTTTATAGCTTTATCTCTACTAATAGCTGAGATAATTTTCAAAATTTTTGATCAGAGTGATAGAAAATTCAATATATTAAATTACGAACAGAGCTATAAAATGAAAAATAAATTATGTATACGTAGTTCTGAAGACCTACGTATAACACCAGTAAAATTTTTATCGCTTTATCTCTACTAATAGCTGAGATAATTTTCAAAATTTTTGATCAGAGTGATAGAAAATTCAATATATTAAATTACGAACAGAGCTATAAAATAAAAAATAAATTATGTATACGTAGTTCTTTAGACCTACGTATAACACCAGTAAAATTTTTATCGCTTTATCTCTACTAATAGCTGAAATAATTTTCAAAATTTTTGATCAGAGTGATAGAAAATTAAATATATGAAATTACGAACAGAGCTATAAAACGAATAATAAATTATGTATACGTAGTTCTGGGGACCTACGTATAACACCAGTAAAATTTTTATCGCTTTATCTCTACTAATAGCTGAGATAATTTTCAAAATTTTTGATCAGAGTGATAGAAAATTCAATATATTAAATTACGAATAGAGCTATAAAATAAAAAATAAATTATGTATACGTAGTTCTGGAGACCTACGTCTAACACCAGTAAATTTTTTATCGCTTTATCTCTACTAATAGCTGAGATAATTTTGAAAATTTTTGATCAGAGTGATAGAAAATTCAATATATTAAATTACGAACAGAGCTATAAAATGAAAGATAAATTATGTATACGTAGTTCTGGAGACCTACGTATAACACCAGTAAAATTTTTATCGCTTTATCTCTACTAATAGCTGAGATAATTTTCAAAATTTTTGATCAGAGTGATAGAAAATTCAATATATTACATTACAAACAGAGCCATAAAATGAATAATAAATTATGTATAGGTAGTTCTGGGAACCTACGTATAACACCAGTGAAATTTTTATTGCTTTATCTCTACTAATAGCTGAGATAATTTTCAAAATTTTTGATCAGAGTGATAGATAATTCAATATATTAAATTACGAACAGAGCTATAAAATGAAAAATAAATTATGTATACGTAGTTCTGAAGACCTACGTATAACACCAGTAAAATTTTTATCGCTTGATCTCTACTAATAGCTGAGATCATTTTCAAAATTTTTGATCAGAGTGATAGAAAATTCAATATATTAAATTACGAACAGAGCTACAAAATGAAAAATAAAATATGTATATATAGTTCTGGAGACCTACGTATAACACCAGTAAAATTTTTATCGCTTTATCTCTACTAATAGCTGAGACAATTTTCAAAATTTTTGATTAGAGTGATAGAAAATTCAATATATTAAATTACGAACAGAGCTATAAAATTAAAAATAATTTATGTATACGTAGTTTTGAAAACCTACGTATAACACCAGTAAAATTTTTATCGCTTTATATCTACTAATAGCTGAGATAATTTTCAAAATTTTTGATCAGAGTGATAGAAAATTCAATATATTAAATTACGAACAGAGCTATAAAATGAAAAATAAATTATGTATACGTAGTTCTGGAGACATACGTATAACACCAGTAAAATTTTTATTGCTTTATCTCTACTAATAGCTGAGATAATTTTGAAAATTTTTGATCAGAGTGATAGAAAATTCAATATATTAAATTACAAACAGAGCTGAAAAATGAAAAATAAATTATGCATACGTAGTTCTGGAGACCGACGTATAACACCAGTAAAAATTTTATCGCTTTATCTCTACTAATAGCTGAGATAATTTTCAAAATTTTTGAACAGGGTGATAGAAAATTCAATATATTAAATTACGAACAGAGCTATAAAATAAAAAATAAATTATGTATACGTAGTGCTGGAGACCTACGTATAACACCAGTAAAATTTCTATCGCTTTATCTCTACTAATAGCTGAGATAATTTTCAAAATTTTTGATCAGAGTGATAGAAAATTCAATATATTAAATTACGAACAGAGCTATAAAATGAAAAATAAATTATGTATACGTAGTTCTGGAGACCTACGTATAACACCAGTAAAATTTTTATTGCTTTATCTCTACTAATAGCTGAGATAATTTTGAAAATTTTTGTTCAGAGTGATAGAAAATTCAATATATTAAATTACGAACAGAGCTATAAAATAAAAAATAATTTATGTATACGTAGTTCTAGAGACCTACGTATAACACCAGTAAAATTTTTATCGCTTTATCTCTACTAATAGCTGAGATAATTTTCAAAATTTTTGATCAGAGTGATAGAAACTTCAATATATTAAATTACAAACAGAGCTATAAAATGAATAATAAATTATGTATACGTAGTTCTGGGGACCTACGTATAACACCAGTGATATTTTTATCGCTTTATCTCTACTAATAGCTGAGATAATTTTCAAAATTTTTGATCAGAGTGATAGAAAATTCAATATATTAAATTACAAACAGAGCTATAAAATGAAAAATAAATTATGTATACGTAGTTCTGGAAACCTACGTATAACACAAGTAAAATTTTTATTGCTTTATCTCTACTAATAGCTGAGATAATTTTCAAAATTTTTGATCAGAGTGATAGAAAATTCAATATATTAAATTACAAACAGAGCTATAAAATGAAAAATAAATTATGTATACGTAGTTCTGGAGACCTACGTATAACACCAGTAAAATTTTTATTGCTTTATCTCTACTAATAGCTGAGATAATTTTGAAAATTTTTAATCAGAGTGATAGAAAATTCAATATATTAAATTACAAACAGAGCTATAAAATGAAAAATAAATTATGTCTGCGTAGTTCTGGAAACCTACGTATAACACCAGTAAAATTTTTATTGCTTTATCTTTACTAATAGCTGAGATAATTTTGAAAATTTTTGATCAGAGTGATAGAAAATTCAATATATTAAATTACGAACAGAGCTATAAAATAAAAAATAATTTATGTATACGTAGTTCTGGAGACCTACGTATAACACCAGTGAAATTTTTATAGCTTTATCTCTACTAATAGCTGAGATAATTTTCAAAATTTTTGATCAGAGTGATAGAAAATTCAATATATTAAATTACGAACAGAGCTATAAAATGAAAAATAAATTATGTATACGTAGTTCTGAAGACCTACGTATAACACCAGTAAAATTTTTATCGCTTGATCTCTACCAATAGCTGAGATAATTTTCAAAATTTTTGATCAGAGTGATAGAAAATTCAATATATTAAATTACGAACAGAGCTATAAAATAAAAAATAAATTATGTATACGTAGTTCTTTAGACCTACGTATAACACCAGTAAAATTTTTATCGCTTTATCTCTACTAATAGCTGAGATAATTTTCAAAATTTTTGATCAGAGTGATAGAAAATTCAATATATTAAATTACGAATAGAGCTATAAAATAAAAAATAAATTATGTATACGTAGTTCTGGAGACCTACGTCTAACACCAGTAAATTTTTTATCGCTTTATCTCTACTAATAGCTGAGATAATTTTCAAAATTTTTATCAGAGTGATAGAAAATTTAATATATTAAATTACGAACAGAGCTGTAAAATGAAAAATAAATTATGTATACGTAGTTCTGAAGACCTACGTCTAACACCAGTAAATTTTTTATCGCTTTATCTCTACTTATAGCTGAGATAATTTTCAAAATTTTTGATCAGAGTGATAGAAAATTCAATATATTAAATTACGAACAGAGCTATAAAATAAAAAATAAATTATGTATACCTAGTCCTTTAGACCTACGTATAACACCAGTAAAATTTTTATCGTTTTATCTCTACTAATAGCTGAAATAATTTTCAAAATTTTTGATCAGAGTGATAGAAAATTAAATATATGAAATTACGAACAGAGCTATAAAATGAATAATAAATTATGTATACGTAGTTCTGGGGACCTACGTATAACACCAGTAAAATTTTTATCGCTTTATCTCTACTAATAGCTGAGATAATTTTCAAAATTTTTGATCAGAGTGATAGAAAATTCAATATATTAAATTACGAATAGAGCTATAAAATAAAAAATAAATTATGTATACGTAGTTCTGGAAACCTACGTCTAACAGCGGTAAATTTTTTATCGCTTTATCTCTACTAATAGCTGAGATAATTTTCAAAATTTTTGATCAGAGTAATAGAAAATTTAATATATTAAATTACGAACAGAGCTATAAAATGAAAAATAAATTATGTATACGTAGTTCTGGAGACCTACGTATAACACCAGTAAAATTTTTATTGCTTTATCTCTACTAATAGCTGAGATAATTTTGAAAATTTTTGATCAGAGTGATAGAAAATTCAATATATTAAATTACGAACAGAGCTATAAAATAAAAAATAAATTATGCGTACGTAGTTCTGGAGACCTACGTATAACACCAGTAAAATTTTTATCGCTTTATCTTTACTAATAGCTGAGAATAATTTTCAAAATTTTTGATCAGAGTGATAGAAAATTCAATATACTAAATTACGAACAAAGCTATAAAATAAAAAATAAATTATGTATACGTAGTTCTGGAGACCTACGTATAACACCAGTAAAATTTTTATCGCTTTATCTCTACTAATAGCTGAAATAATTTTCAAAATTTTGATCAGAGTGCTAGAAAATTCAATATATTAAATTACGAACAGAGCTATAAAATGAAAAATAAATTATGTATACGTAGTTCTGGAGACCTACGTATAACACCAGTAAAATTTTTATTGCTTTATCTCTACTAATAGCTGAGATAAATTTGAAAATTTTTGATCAGAGTGATAGAAAATTCAATATATTAAATTACGAACAAAGCTATAAAATAAAAAATAAATTATGTATACGTAGTTTTGGAGACCTACATATAACACCAGTAAAATTTTTATCGCTTTATCTCTACTAATAGCTGAGATAATTTTCAAAATTTTTTATCAGAGTGATAGAAAATTCAATATATTAAATTACGAACAGAGCTATAAAATGAAAAATAAACTATGTATACGTAGTTCTAGAGACCTACGTATAACACCAGTAAAATTTTTATTGCTTTATCTCTACTAATAGCTGAGATAATTTTGAAAATTTTTGATCAGAGTGATAGAAAATTCAATATATTAAATTACGAACAGAGCTATAAAATGAAAAATAAATTATGTATACGTAGTTCTGGAGACCTACGTATAACACCAGTAAAATTTTTATCGCTTTATCTCTACTAATAGCTGAGATAATTTTGAAAATTTTTGATCAGAGTGATAGAAAATTCAATATATTAAATTACGAACAGAGCTATAAAATAAAAAATAAATTATGTATACGTAGTTCTGGAGACCTACGTATAACACCAGTAAAATTTTTATCGCTTTATCTCTACTAATAGCTGAGATAATTTTGAAAATTTTTGATCAGAGTGATAGAAAATTCAATATATTAAATTACGAACAGAGCTATAAAATGAAAAATAAATTATGTATACGTAGTTCTGGAGACCTACGTATAACACCAGTAAAATTTTTATCGCTTTATCTCTACTAATAGCTGAGATAATTTTCAAAATTTTGATCAGAGTGCTAGAAAATTCAATATATTAAATTACGAACAGAGCTATAAAATGAAAAATAAATTATGTATACGTAGTTCTGGAGACCTACGTATAACACCAGTAAAATTTTTATCGCTTTATCTCTACTAATAGCTGAGATAATTTTCAAAATTTTTGATCAGAGTGATAAAAAATTCAATATATTAAATTACGAACAGAGCTATAAAATGAAAAATAAACTATGTATACGTAGTTCTAGAGACCTACGTATAACACCAGTAAAATTTTTATCGCTTTATCTCTACTAATAGCTGAGATAATTTTCAGAGCTATAAAATAAAAAATAATTTATGTACACGTAGTTTTGGAGACCTACGTATAACACCAGTAAAATTTTTATCGCTTTATCTCTAATAATAGCTGAAATAATTTTCAAAATTTTTGATCAGAGTGATAGAAAATTCAATATATTAAATTACGAACCGAGCTATAAAATAAAAAATAAATTATGTATACGTAGTTCTGGAGACCTACGTATAACACCAGTAAAATTTTTATCGCTTTATCTCTACTAATAGCTGAGATAATTTTCAAAATTTTTGATCAGAGTGATAGAAAATTCAATATATTAAATTACGAAAAGAGCTATAAAATGAAAAATAAATTATGTATACGTAGTTCTGGAGACCTACGTATAACACCAGTAAAATTTTTATTGCTTTATCTCTACTAATAGCTGAGATAATTTTGAAAATTTTTGTTCAGAGTGATAGAAAATTCAATATATTAAATTACGAACAGAGCTATAAAATAAAAAATAATTTATGTATACGTAGTTCTGGAGACCTACGTATAACACCAGTAAAATTTTTATCGCTTTATCTCTACTAATAGCTGAGATAATTTTCAAAATTTTTGATCAGAGTGATAGAAAATTCAATATATTAAATTACGAACAGAGCTATAAAATGAAAAATAAACTATGTATACGTAGTTCTAGAGACCTACGTATAACACCAGTAATTTTTTTATTGCTTTATCTCTACTAATAGCTGAGATAATTTTGAAAATTTTTGATCAGAGTGATAGAAAATTCAATATATTAAATTACGAACAGAGCTATAAAATGAAAAATAAATTATGTATACGTAGTTCTGGAGACCTACGTATAACACCAATAAAATTTTTATTGCTTTATCTCTACTAATAGCTGAGATAATTTTGAAAATTTTTGATCAGAGTGATAGAAAATTCAATATATTAAATTACGAACAGAGCTATAAAATGAATAATAAAGTATGTATACGTAGTTCTGGGGACCTACGTATAACACCAGTAATTTTTTTATTGCTTTATCTCTACTAATAGCTGAGATAATTTTGAAAATTTTTGATCAGAGTGATAGAAAATTCAATATATTAAATTACGAACAGAGCTATAAAATGAAAAATAAATTATGTATACGTAGTTCTGGAGACCTACGTATAACACCAGTAAAATTTTTATTGCTTTATCTCTGCTAATAGCTGAGATAATTTTGAAAATTTTTGATCAGAGTGATAGAAAATTCAATATATTAAATTACGAACAGAGGTATAAAATAAAAAATACATTATGTATACGTAGTTCTGGAGACCTACGTATAACACCAATAAAATTTTTATCGCATTATCTCTACTAATAGCTGAGATAATTTTGAAAATTTTTGATCAGAGTGATAGAAAATTCAATATATTAAATTACGAACAGAGCTATAAAATGTAAAATAAATTATGTATACGTAGTTCTGGAATCCTACGTATAACACCAGTAAAGTTTTTATTGCTTTATCTCTACTAATAGCTGAGATAATTTTGAAAATTTTTGTTCAGAGTGATAGAAAATTCAATATATTAAATTACGAACAGAGCTATAAAATAAAAATAATTTATGTATACGTAGTTCTGGAGACCTACGTATAACAACAGTAAAATTTTTATCGCTTTATCTCTACTAATAGCTGAGATAATTTTCAGAGCTATAAAATAAAAAATAATTTATGTATACGTAGTTTTGGAGACCTACGTATAACACCAGTAAAATTTTTATCGCTTTATCTCTACTAATAGCTGAAATAATTTTCAAAATTTTTGATCAGAGTGATAGAAAATTCAATATATTAAATTACGAACAGAGCTATAAAATAAAAAATAAATTATGTATACGTAGTTCTGGAGACCTACGTATAACACCAGTAAAATTTTTATTGCTTTATCTCTACTAATAGCTGAGATAATTTTCAAAATTTTTGATCAAAGTGATAGAAAATTCAATATATTAAATTACGAACAGAGCTATAAAATAAAAAATAAATTATGTATACGTAGTTCTGGAGACCTACGTATAACACCAGTAAAATTTTTATCGCTTTATCTCTACTAATAGCTGAGATAATTTTCAAAATTTTTGATCAGAGTGATAGAAAATTCAATATATTAAATTACGAAAAGAGCTATAAAATGAAAAATAAATTATGTATACGTAGTTCTGGAGACCTACGTATAACACCAGTAAAATTTTTATTGCTTTATCTCTACTAATAGCTGAGATAATTTTGAAAATTTTTGTTCAGAGTGATAGAAAATTCAATATATTAAATTACGAACAGAGCTATAAAATGAAAAATAAATTATGTATACGTAGTTCTGGAGACCTACGTATAACACCAGTAAAATTTTTATCGCTTTATCTCTACTAATAGCTGAGATAATTTTCAAAATTTTTGATCAGAGTGATAAAAAATTCAATATATTAAATTACGAACAGAGCTATAAAATGAAAAATAAACTATGTATACGTAGTTCTAGAGACCTACGTATAACACCAGTAAAATTTTTATCGCTTTATCTCTACTAATAGCTGAGATAATTTTCAGAGCTATAAAATAAAAAATAATTTATGTACACGTAGTTTTGGAGACCTACGTATAACACCAGTAAAATTTTTATCGCTTTATCTCTAATAATAGCTGAAATAATTTTCAAAATTTTTGATCAGAGTGATAGAAAATTCAATATATTAAATTACGAACCGAGCTATAAAATAAAAAATAAATTATGTATACGTAGTTCTGGAGACCTACGTATAACACCAGTAAAATTTTTATCGCTTTATCTCTACTAATAGCTGAGATAATTTTCAAAATTTTTGATCAGAGTGATAGAAAATTCAATATATTAAATTACGAAAAGAGCTATAAAATGAAAAATAAATTATGTATACGTAGTTCTGGAGACCTACGTATAACACCAGTAAAATTTTTATTGCTTTATCTCTACTAATAGCTGAGATAATTTTGAAAATTTTTGTTCAGAGTGATAGAAAATTCAATATATTAAATTACGAACAGAGCTATAAAATAAAAAATAATTTATGTATACGTAGTTCTGGAGACCTACGTATAACACCAGTAAAATTTTTATCGCTTTATCTCTACTAATAGCTGAGATAATTTTCAAAATTTTTGATCAGAGTGATAGAAAATTCAATATATTAAATTACGAACAGAGCTATAAAATGAAAAATAAACTATGTATACGTAGTTCTAGAGACCTACGTATAACACCAGTAATTTTTTTATTGCTTTATCTCTACTAATAGCTGAGATAATTTTGAAAATTTTTGATCAGAGTGATAGAAAATTCAATATATTAAATTACGAACAGAGCTATAAAATGAAAAATAAATTATGTATACGTAGTTCTGGAGACCTACGTATAACACCAATAAAATTTTTATTGCTTTATCTCTACTAATAGCTGAGATAATTTTGAAAATTTTTGATCAGAGTGATAGAAAATTCAATATATTAAATTACGAACAGAGCTATAAAATGAATAATAAAGTATGTATACGTAGTTCTGGGGACCTACGTATAACACCAGTAATTTTTTTATTGCTTTATCTCTACTAATAGCTGAGATAATTTTGAAAATTTTTGATCAGAGTGATAGAAAATTCAATATATTAAATTACGAACAGAGCTATAAAATGAAAAATAAATTATGTATACGTAGTTCTGGAGACCTACGTATAACACCAGTAAAATTTTTATTGCTTTATCTCTGCTAATAGCTGAGATAATTTTGAAAATTTTTGATCAGAGTGATAGAAAATTCAATATATTAAATTACGAACAGAGGTATAAAATAAAAAATACATTATGTATACGTAGTTCTGGAGACCTACGTATAACACCAATAAAATTTTTATCGCATTATCTCTACTAATAGCTGAGATAATTTTGAAAATTTTTGATCAGAGTGATAGAAAATTCAATATATTAAATTACGAACAGAGCTATAAAATGTAAAATAAATTATGTATACGTAGTTCTGGAATCCTACGTATAACACCAGTAAAGTTTTTATTGCTTTATCTCTACTAATAGCTGAGATAATTTTGAAAATTTTTGTTCAGAGTGATAGAAAATTCAATATATTAAATTACGAACAGAGCTATAAAATAAAAATAATTTATGTATACGTAGTTCTGGAGACCTACGTATAACAACAGTAAAATTTTTATCGCTTTATCTCTACTAATAGCTGAGATAATTTTCAGAGCTATAAAATAAAAAATAATTTATGTATACGTAGTTTTGGAGACCTACGTATAACACCAGTAAAATTTTTATCGCTTTATCTCTACTAATAGCTGAAATAATTTTCAAAATTTTTGATCAGAGTGATAGAAAATTCAATATATTAAATTACGAACAGAGCTATAAAATAAAAAATAAATTATGTATACGTAGTTCTGGAGACCTACGTATAACACCAGTAAAATTTTTATTGCTTTATCTCTACTAATAGCTGAGATAATTTTCAAAATTTTTGATCAAAGTGATAGAAAATTCAATATATTAAATTACGAACAGAGCTATAAAATAAAAAATAAATTATGTATACGTAGTTCTGGAGACCTACGTATAACACCAGTAAAATTTTTATCGCTTTATCTCTACTAATAGCTGAGATAATTTTCAAAATTTTTGATCAGAGTGATAGAAAATTCAATATATTAAATTACGAAAAGAGCTATAAAATGAAAAATAAATTATGTATACGTAGTTCTGGAGACCTACGTATAACACCAGTAAAATTTTTATTGCTTTATCTCTACTAATAGCTGAGATAATTTTGAAAATTTTTGTTCAGAGTGATAGAAAATTCAATATATTAAATTACGAACAGAGCTATAAAATAAAAAATAATTTATGTATACGTAGTTCTGGAGACCTACGTATAACACCAGTAAAATTTTTATCGCTTTATCTCTACTAATAGCTGAGATAATTTTCAAAATTTTTGATCAGAGTGATAGAAAATTCAATATATTAAATTACGAACAGAGCTATAAAATGAAAAATAAACTATGTATACGTAGTTCTAGAGACCTACGTATAACACCAGTAATTTTTTTATTGCTTTATCTCTACTAATAGCTGAGATAATTTTGAAAATTTTTGATCAGAGTGATAGAAAATTCAATATATTAAATTACGAACAGAGCTATAAAATGAAAAATAAATTATGTATACGTAGTTCTGGAGACCTACGTATAACACCAATAAAATTTTTATTGCTTTATCTCTACTAATAGCTGAGATAATTTTGAAAATTTTTGATCAGAGTGATAGAAAATTCAATATATTAAATTACGAACAGAGCTATAAAATGAATAATAAAGTATGTATACGTAGTTCTGGGGACCTACGTATAACACCAGTAAAATTTTTATTGCTTTATCTCTGCTAATAGCTGAGATAATTTTGAAAATTTTTGATCAGAGTGATAGAAAATTCAATATATTAAATTACGAACAGAGGTATAAAATAAAAAATACATTATGTATACGTAGTTCTGGAGACCTACGTATAACACCAATAAAATTTTTATCGCATTATCTCTACTAATAGCTGAGATAATTTTGAAAATTTTTGATCAGAGTGATAGAAAATTCAATATATTAAATTACGAACAGAGCTATAAAATGTAAAATAAATTATGTATACGTAGTTCTGGAATCCTACGTATAACACCAGTAAAGTTTTTATTGCTTTATCTCTACTAATAGCTGAGATAATTTTGAAAATTTTTGTTCAGAGTGATAGAAAATTCAATATATTAAATTACGAACAGAGCTATAAAATAAAAATAATTTATGTATACGTAGTTCTGGAGACCTACGTATAACAACAGTAAAATTTTTATCGCTTTATCTCTACTAATAGCTGAGATAATTTTCAGAGCTATAAAATAAAAAATAATTTATGTATACGTAGTTTTGGAGACCTACGTATAACACCAGTAAAATTTTTATCGCTTTATCTCTACTAATAGCTGAAATAATTTTCAAAATTTTTGATCAGAGTGATAGAAAATTCAATATATTAAATTACGAACAGAGCTATAAAATAAAAAATAAATTATGTATACGTAGTTCTGGAGACCTACGTATAACACCAGTAAAATTTTTATTGCTTTATCTCTACTAATAGCTGAGATAATTTTCAAAATTTTTGATCAAAGTGATAGAAAATTCAATATATTAAATTACGAAAAGAGCTATAAAATGAAAAATAAATTATGTATACGTAGTTCTGGAGACCTACGTATAACACCAGTAAAATTTTTATTGTTTTATCTCTACTAATATCTGAGATAATTTTGAAAATTTTTGTTCAGAGTGATAGAAAATTCAATATATTAAATTACGAACAGAGCTATAAAATAAAAAATAATTTATGTATACGTAGTTCTGGAGACCTACGTATAACACCAGTAAAATTTTTATCGCTTTATCTCTACTAATAGCTGAGATAATTTTCAAAATTTTTGATCAGAGTGACAGAAAATTCAATATATTAAAGTACGAACAGAGCTATAAAATAAAAAATAAATTATGTATACCTAGTTTTGAAGACCTACGTATAACACCAGTAAAATTTTAATCGCTTTATCTCTACTAATAGCTGAGATAATTTTCAAAATTTTTGATCAGAGTGATAGAAAATTCAATATATTAAATTACAAACAGAGCTATAAAATAAAATATAAATTATGTATACGTAGTTCTGGAAACCTACGTATAACACCAGTAAAATTTTTATTGCTTTATCTTTACTAATAGCTGAGATAATTTTGAAAATTTTTAATCAGAGTGATAGAAAATTCAATATATTAAATTACGAACAGAGCTATAAAATGAAAAATAAATTATGTCTGCGTAGTTCTGAAGACCTACGTATAACACCAGTAAAATTTTTATCGCTTTATCTCTACTAATAGCTGAGATAATTTTCAAAATTTTTGATCAGAGTGATAGAAAATTCAATATATTAAATTACGAACAGAGCAATAAAATAAAAAATAAATTATGTATACGTAGTTCTTTAGACCTACGTATAACACCAGTAAAATTTTTATCGCTTTATCTCTACTAATAGCTGAAATAATTTTCAAAATTTTTGATCAGAGTGATAGAAAATTAAATATATGAAATTACGAACAGAGCTATAAAATGAATAATAAATTATGTATACGTAGTTCTGGGGACCTACGTATAACACCAGTAAAATTTTTATCGCTTTATCTCTACTAATAGCTGAGATAATTTTCAAAATTTTTGATCAGAGTGATAGAAAATTCAATATATTAAATTACGAATAGAGCTATAAAATAAAAAATAAATTTTGTATGCGTAGTTCTGGAGACCTACGTATAACACCAGTAAAATTTTTATTGCTTTATCTCTACTAATAGCTGAGATAAATTTGAAAATTTTTGATCAGAGTGATAGAAAATTCAATATATTAAATTACGAACAGAGCTATAAAATAAAAAATAAATTATGTATACGTAGTTCTGGAGACCTACGTATAACACCAGTAAAATTTTTATCGCTTTATCTCTACTAATAGCTGAGATAATTTTCAAAATTTTGATCAGAGTGCTAGAAAATTCAATATATTAAATTACGAACAGAGCTATAAAATGAATAATAAAGTATGTATACGTAGTTCTGGGGACCTACGTATAACACCAGTAAAATTTTTATTGCTTTGTCTCTGCTAATAGCTAAGATAATTTTGAAAATTTTTGATCAGAGTGATAGAAAATTCAATATATTAAATTACGAACAGAGGTATAAAATAAAAAATACATTATGTATACGTAGTTCTGGAGACCTACGTATAACACCAATAAAATTTTTATCGCATTATCTCTACAAATAGCTGAGATAATTTTGAAAATTTTTGATCAGAGTGATAGAAAATTCAATATATTAAATTACGAACAGAGCTATAAAATGTAAAATAAATTATGTATACGTAGTTCTGGAATCCTACGTATAACACCAGTAAAGTTTTTATTGCTTTATCTCTACTAATAGCTGAGATAATTTTGAAAATTTTTGTTCAGAGTGATAGAAAATTCAATATATTAAATTACGAACAGAGCTATAAAATAAAAATAATTTATGTATACGTAGTTCTGGAGACCTACGTATAACAACAGTAAAATTTTTATCGCTTTATCTCTACTAATAGCTGAGATAATTTTCAGAGCTATAAAATAAAAAATAATTTATGTATACGTAGTTTTGGAGACCTACGTATAACACCAGTAAAATTTTTATCGCTTTATCTCTACTAATAGCTGAAATAATTTTCAAAATTTTTGATCAGAGTGATAGAAAATTCAATATATTAAATTACGAACAGAGCTATAAAATAAAAAATAAATTATGTATACGTAGTTCTGGAGACCTACGTATAACACCAGTAAAATTTTTATTGCTTTATCTCTACTAATAGCTGAGATAATTTTCAAAATTTTTGATCAAAGTGATAGAAAATTCAATATATTAAATTACGAAAAGAGCTATAAAATGAAAAATAAATTATGTATACGTAGTTCTGGAGACCTACGTATAACACCAGTAAAATTTTTATCGCTTTATCTCTACTAATAGCTGAAATAATTTTCAAAATTTTTGATCAGAGTGATAGAAAATTCAATATATTAAATTACGAACAGAGCTATAAAATGAAAAATAAACTATGTATACGTAGTTCTAGAGACCTACGTATAACACCAGTAAAATTTTTATTGCTTTATCTCTACTAATAGCTGAGACAATTTTGAAAATTTTTGATCAGAGTGATAGAAAATTCAATATATTAAATTACGAACAGAGCTATAAAATGAAAAAAAAATTATGTATACGTAGTTCTGGAGACCTACGTATAACACCAATAAAATTTTTATTGCTTTATCTCTACTAATAGCTGAGATAAATTTGAAAATTTTTTATCAGAGTGATAGAAAATTCAATATATTAAATTACGAACAGAGCTATAAAATAAAAAATAAATTATGTATACGTAGTTCTGGAGACCTACGTATAACACCAGTAAAATTTTTATCGCTTTATCTCTACTAATAGCTGAGATAATTTTCAGAGCTATAAAATAAAAAATAATTTATGTATACGTAGTTTTGGAGACCTACGTATAACACCAGTAAAATTTTTATCGCTTTATCTCTACTAATAGCTGAAATAATTTTCAAAATTTTTGATCAGAGTGATAGAAAATTCAATATATTAAATTACGAACAGAGCTATAAAATAAAAAATAAATTATGTATACGTAGTTCTGGAGACCTACGTATAACACCAGTAAAATTTTTATCGCTTTATCTCTACTAATAGCTGAGACAATTTTCAAAATTTTTGATCAGAGTGATAGAAAATTCAATATATTAAATTACGAAAAGAGCTATAAAATGAAAAATAAATTATGTATACGTAGTTCTGGAGACCTACGTATAACACCAGTAAAATTTTTATTGCTTTATCTCTACTAATAGCTGAGATAATTTTGAAAATTTTTGTTCAGAGTGATAGAAAATTAAATATATGAAATTACGAACAGAGCTATAAAATGAATAATAAATTATGTATACGTAGTTCTGGGGACCTACGTATAACACCAGTAAAATTTTTATCGCTTTATCTCTACTAATAGCTGAGATAATTTTCAAAATTTTTGATCAGAGTGATAGAAAATTCAATATATTAAATTACGAATAGAGCTATAAAATAAAAAATAAATTTTGTATGCGTAGTTCTGGAGACCTACGTATAACACCAGTAAAATTTTTATTGCTTTATCTCTACTAATAGCTGAGATAAATTTGAAAATTTTTGATCAGAGTGATAGAAAATTCAATATATTAAATTTCGAACAGAGCTATAAAATAAAAAATAAATTATGTATACGTAGTTCTGGAGACCTACGTATAACACCAGTAAAATTTTTATCGCTTTATCTCTACTAATAGCTGAGATAATTTTCAAAATTTTGATCAGAGTGCTAGAAAATTCAATATATTAAATTACGAACAGAGCTATAAAATGAATAATAAAGTATGTATACGTAGTTCTGGGGACCTACGTATAACACCAGTAAAATTTTTATTGCTTTATCTCTGCTAATAGCTGAGATAATTTTGAAAATTTTTGATCAGAGTGATAGAAAATTCAATATATTAAATTACGAACAGAGGTATAAAATAAAAAATACATTATGTATACGTAGTTCTGGAGACCTACGTATAACACCAATAAAATTTTTATCGCATTATCTCTACTAATAGCTGAGATAATTTTGAAAATTTTTGATCAGAGTGATAGAAAATTCAATATATTAAATTACGAACAGAGCTATAAAATGTAAAATAAATTATGTATACGTAGTTCTGGAATCCTACGTATAACACCAGTAAAGTTTTTATTGCTTTATCTCTACTAATAGCTGAGATAATTTTGAAAATTTTTGTTCAGAGTGATAGAAAATTCAATATATTAAATTACGAACAGAGCTATAAAATAAAAATAATTTATGTATACGTAGTTCTGGAGACCTACGTATAACAACAGTAAAATTTTTATCGCTTTATCTCTACTAATAGCTGAGATAATTTTCAGAGCTATAAAATAAAAAATAATTTATGTATACGTAGTTTTGGAGACCTACGTATAACACCAGTAAAATTTTTATCGCTTTATCTCTACTAATAGCTGAAATAATTTTCAAAATTTTTGATCAGAGTGATAGAAAATTCAATATATTAAATTACGAACAGAGCTATAAAATAAAAAATAAATTATGTATACGTAGTTCTGGAGACCTACGTATAACACCAGTAAAATTTTTATTGCTTTATCTCTACTAATAGCTGAGATAATTTTCAAAATTTTTGATCAAAGTGATAGAAAATTCAATATATTAAATTACGAAAAGAGCTATAAAATGAAAAATAAATTATGTATACGTAGTTCTGGAGACCTACGTATAACACCAGTAAAATTTTTATTGTTTTATCTCTACTAATATCTGAGATAATTTTGAAAATTTTTGTTCAGAGTGATAGAAAATTCAATATATTAAATTACGAACAGAGCTATAAAATAAAAAATAATTTATGTATACGTAGTTCTGGAGACCTACGTATAACACCAGTAAAATTTTTATCGCTTTATCTCTACTAATAACTGAGATAATTTTCAAAATTTTTGATCAGAGTGACAGAAAATTCAATATATTAAAGTACGAACAGAGCTATAAAATAAAAAATAAATTATGTATACCTAGTTTTGAAGACCTACGTATAACACCAGTAAAATTTTTATCGCTTTATCTCTACTAATAGCTGAGATAATTTTCAAAATTTTTGATCAGAGTGATAGAAAATTCAATATATTAAATTACAAACAGAGCTATAAAATAAAATATAAATTATGTATACGTAGTTCTGGAAACCTACGTATAACACCAGTAAAATTTTTATTGCTTTATCTTTACTAATAGCTGAGATAATTTTGAAAATTTTTAATCAGAGTGATAGAAAATTCAATATATTAAATTACGAACAGAGCTATAAAATGAAAAATAAATTATGTCTGCGTAGTTCTGAAGACCTACGTATAACACCAGTAAAATTTTTATCGCTTTATCTCTACTAATAGCTGAGATAATTTTCAAAATTTTTGATCAGAGTGATAGAAAATTCAATATATTAAATTACGAACAGAGCAATAAAATAAAAAATAAATTATGTATACGTAGTTCTTTAGACCTACGTATAACACCAGTAAAATTTTTATCGCTTTATCTCTACTAATAGCTGAAATAATTTTCAAAATTTTTGATCAGAGTGATAGAAAATTAAATATATGAAATTACGAACAGAGCTATAAAATGAATAATAAATTATGTATACGTAGTTCTGAAGACCTACGTATAACACCAGTAAAATTTTTATCGCTTTATCTCTACTAATAGCTGAGATAAATTTGAAAATTTTTGATCAGAGTGATAGAAAATTCAATATATTAAATTACGAACAGAGCTATAAAATAAAAAATAAATTATGTATACGTAGTTCTGGAGACCTACGTATAACACCAGTAAAATTTTTATCGCTTTATCTCTACTAATAGCTGAGATAATTTTCAAAATTTTGATCAGAGTGCTAGAAAATTCAATATATTAAATTACGAACAGAGCTATAAAATGAAAAATAAATTATGTATACGTAGTTCTGGAGACCTACGTATAACACCAGTAAAATTTTTATTGCTTTATCTCTACTAATAGCTGAGAAAAATTTGAAAATTTTTGATCAGAGTGATAGAAAATTCAATATATTAAATTACGAACAGAGCTATAAAATAAAAAATAAATTATGTATACGTAGTTCTGGAGACCTACGTATAACACCAGTAAAATTTTTATCGCTTTATCTCTACTAATAGCTGAGATAATTTTCAAAATTTTTGATCAGAGTGATAGAAAATTCAATATATTAAATTACGAACAGAGCTATAAAATGAAAAATAAACTATGTATACGTAGTTCTAGAGACCTACGTATAACACCAGTAAAATTTTTATTGCTTTATCTCTACTAATAGCTGAGACAATTTTGAAAATTTTTGATCAGAGTGATAGAAAATTCAATATATTAAATTACGAACAGAGCTATAAAATGAAAAAAAAATTATGTATACGTAGTTCTGGAGACCTACGTATAACACCAATAAAATTTTTATTGCTTTATCTCTACTAATAGCTGAGATAAATTTGAAAATTTTTGATCAGAGTGATAGAAAATTCAATATATTAAATTACGAACAGAGCTATAAAATAAAAAATAAATTATGTATACGTAGTTCTGGAGACCTACGTATAACACCAGTAAAATTTTTATCGCTTTATCTCTACTAATAGCTGAGATAATTTTCAGAGCTATAAAATAAAAAATAATTTATGTATACGTAGTTTTGGAGACCTACGTATAACACCAGTAAAATTTTTATCGCTTTATCTCTACTAATAGCTGAAATAATTTTCAAAATTTTTGATCAGAGTGATAGAAAATTCAATATATTAAATTACGAACAGAGCTATAAAATAAAAAATAAATTATGTATACGTAGTTCTGGAGACCTACGTATAACACCAGTAAAATTTTTATCGCTTTATCTCTACTAATAGCTGAGACAATTTTCAAAATTTTTGATCAGAGTGATAGAAAATTCAATATATTAAATTACGAAAAGAGCTATAAAATGAAAAATAAATTATGTATACGTAGTTCTGGAGACCTACGTATAACACCAGTAAAATTTTTATTGCTTTATCTCTACTAATAGCTGAGATAATTTTGAAAATTTTTGTTCAGAGTGATAGAAAATTCAATATATTAAATTACGAACAGAGCTATAAAATAAAAAATAATTTATGTATACGTAGTTCTGGAGACCTACGTATAACACCAGTAAAATTTTTATCGCTTTATCTCTACTAATAGCTGAGATAATTTTCAAAATTTTTGATCAGAGTGATAGAAAATTCAATATATTAAATTACGAACAGAGCTATAAAATGAAAAATAAATTATGCGTACGTAGTTCTGGAGACCTACGTATAACACCAGTAAAATTTTTATCGCTTTATCTCCACTAATAGCTGAGATAATTTTGAAAATTTTTGATCAGAGTGATAGAAAATTCAATATATTAAATTACGAACAGATATATAAAATGAAAAATAAATTATGTATACGTAGTTCTGGAGACCTACGTATAACACCAGTAAAATTTTTATCGCTTTATCTCTACTAATAGCTGAGATAATTTTGAAAATTTTTGATCAGAGTGATAGAAAATTCAATATATTAAATTACGAACAGAGCTATAAAATAAAAAATAAATTATGTATACGTAGTTCTGGAGACCTACGTATAACACCAGTAAAATTTTTATCGCTTTATCGCTACTAATAGCTGAGATAATTTTGAAAATTTTTGATCAGAGTGATAGAAAATTCAATATATTAAATTACGAACAGATATATAAAATGAAAAATAAATTATGTATACGTAGTTCTGGAGACCTACGTATAACACCAGTGAAATTTTTATCGCTTTATATCTACTAATAGCTGAGATACTTTTCAAAATTTTTCAGAGTGATAGAAAATTCAATATATTAAATTACGAACGGAGCTATAAAATGAAAAATAAATTATGTATACGTAGTTTTGGAGACCTACGTATAACACCAATAAAATTTTTATTGCTTTATCTCTACTAATAGCTGAGATAATTTTGAAAATTTTTGATCAGAGTGATAGAAAATTCAATATATTAAATTACGAACAGAGCTATAAAATAAAAAATAATTTATGTATACGTAGTTCTGGAGACCTACGTATAACACCAGTAAAATTTTTATCGCTTTATCTCTACTAATAGCTGAGATAATTTTCAAAATTTTTGATCAGAGTGATAGAAAATTCAATATATTAAATTACGAATAGAGCTATAAAATAAAAAATAAATTATGTATACGTAGTTCTGGAGACCTACGTCTAACACCAGTAAATTTTTTATCGCTTTATCTCTACTAATAGCTGAGATAATTTTGAAAATTTTTGATCAGAGTGATAGAAAATTCAATATATTAAATTACGAACAGAGCTATAAAATGAAAAATAAATTATGCGTACGTAGTTCTGGAGACCTACGTATAACACCAGTAAAATTTTTATCGCTTTATCTCTACTAATAGCTGAGATAATTTTGAAAACTTTTGATCAGAGTGATAGAAAATTCAATATATTAAATTACGAACAGAGCTATAAAATAAAAAATAAATTATGTATACGTAGTTCTGGAGACCTACGTATAACACCAGTAAAATTTTTAATGCTTTATCTCTACTAATAGCTGAGATAAATTTGAAAATTTTTGATCAGAGTGATAGAAAATTCAATATATTAAATTACGAACAGAGCTATAAAATAAAAAATAAATTATGTATACGTAGTTCTGGAGACCTACGTATAACACCAGTAAAATTTTTATCGCTTTATCTCTACTAATAGCTGAGATAATTTTCAAAATTTTTGATCAGAGTGATAGAAAATTCAATATATTAAATTACGAACAGAGCTATAAAATGAATAATAAAGTATGTATACGTAGTTCTGGGGACCTACGTATAACACCAGTAAAATTTTTATTGCTTTATCTCTGCTAATAGCTGAGATAATTTTGAAAATTTTTGATCAGAGTGATAGAAAATTCAATATATTAAATTACGAACAGAGCTATAAAATGAAAAATAAATTATGTATACGTAGTTCTGGAGACCTACGTATAACACCATTAAAATTTTTATCGCTTTATCTCTACTAATAACTGAGATAATTTTCAAAATTTTTGATCAGAGTGATAGAAAATTCAACATATTAAATTACGAACAGAGCTATAAAATGAAAAATAAACTATGTATACGTAGTTCTAGAGACCTACGTATAACACCAGTAAAATTTTTATCGCTTTATCTCTACTAATAGCTGAGATAATTTTCAGAGCTATAAAATAAAAAATAATTTATGTACACGTAGTTTTGGAGACCTACGTATAACACCAGTAAAATTTTTATCGCTTTATCTCTAATAATAGCTGAAATAATTTTCAAAATTTTTGATCAGAGTGATAGAAAATTCAATATATTAAATTACGAACAGAGCTATAAAATGAAAAATAAATTATGTATACGTAGTTCTGGAGACCTACGTATAACACCAGTAAAATTTTTATCGCTTTATCTCTACTAATAGCTGAGATAATTTTCAAAATTTTTGATCAGAGTGATAGAAAATTCAATATATTAAATTACGAAAAGAGCTATAAAATGAAAAATAAATTATGTATACGTAGTTCTGGAGACCTACGTATAACACCAGTAAAATTTTTATTGCTTTATCTCTACTAATAGCTGAGATAATTTTGAAAATTTTTGTTCAGAGTGATAGAAAATTCAATATATTAAATTACGAACAGAGCTATAAAATAAAAAATAATTTATGTATACGTAGTTCTGGAGACCTACGTATAACACCAGTAAAATTTTTATCGCTTTATCTCTACTAATAGCTGCGATAATTTTCAAAATTTTTGATCAGAGTGATAGAAAATTCAATATATTAAATTACGAACAGAGCTATAAAATGAAAAATAAATTATGTATACGTAGTTCTGGAGACCTACGTATAACACCAATAAAATTTTTATTGCTTTATCTCTACTAATAGCTGAGATAATTTTGAAAATTTTTGATCAGAGTGATAGAAAATTCAATATATTAAATTACGAACAGAGCTATAAAATGAATAATAAAGTATGTATACGTAGTTCTGGGGACCTACGTATAAAACCAGTAAAATTTTTATTGCTTTATCTCTGCTAATAGCTGAGATAATTTTGAAAATTTTTGATCAGAGTGATAGAAAATTCAATATATTAAATTACGAACAGAGCTATAAAATGTAAAATAAATTATGTATACGTAGTTCTGGAATCCTACGTATAACACCAGTAAAGTTTTTATTGCTTTATCTCTACTAATAGCTGAGATAATTTTGAAAATTTTTGTTCAGAGTGATAGAAAATTCAATATATTAAATTACGAACAGAGCTATAAAATAAAAATAATTTATGTATACGTAGTTCTGGAGACCTACGTATAACAACAGTAAAATTTTTATCGCTTTATCTCTACTAATAGCTGAGATAATTTTCAGAGCTATAAAATAAAAAATAATTTATGTATACGTAGTTTTGGAGACCTACGTATAACACCAGTAAAATTTTTATCGCTTTATCTCTACTAATAGCTGAAATAATTTTCAAAATTTTTGATCAGAGTGATAGAAAATTCAATGTATTAAATTACGAACAGAGCTATAAAATAAAAAATAAATTATGTATACGTAGTTCTGGAGACCTACGTATAACACCAGTAAAATTTTTATTGCTTTATCTCTACTAATAGCTGAGATAATTTTCAAAATTTTTGATCAGAGTGATAGAAAATTCAATATATTAAATTACGAAAAGAGCTATAAAATGAAAAATAAATTATGTATACGTAGTTCTGGAGACCTACGTATAACACCAGTAAAATTTTTATCGCTTTATCTCTACTAATAGCTGAGATAATTTTCAAAATTTTTGATCAGAGTGATAGAAAATTCAATATATTAAATTACGAATAGAGCTATAAAATAAAAAATAAATTATGTATACGTAGTTCTGGAGACCTACGTCTAACACCAGTAAATTTTTTATCGCTTTATCTCTACTAATAGCTGAGATAATTTTGAAAATTTTTGATCAGAGTGATAGAAAATTCAATATATTAAATTACGAACAGAGCTATAAAATGAAAAATAAATTATGCGTACGTAGTTCTGGAGACCTACGTATAACACCAGTAAAATTTTTATCGCTTTATCTCTACTAATAGCTGAGATAATTTTGAAAATTTTTGATCAGAGTGATAGAAAATTCAATATATTAAATTACGAACAGAGCTATAAAATAAAAAATAAATTATGTATACGTAGTTCTGGAGACCTACGTATAACACCAGTAAAATTTTTATCGCTTTATCTCTACTAATAGCTGAGATAATTTTCAAAATTTTTGATCAGAGTGATAGAAAATTCAATATATTAAATTACGAAAAGAGCTATAAAATGAAAAATAAATTATGTATACGTAGTTCTGGAGACCTACGTATAACACCAGTAAAATTTTTATTGCTTTATCTCTACTAATAGCTGAGATAATTTTGAAAATTTTTGTTCAGAGTGATAGAAAATTCAATATATTAAATTACGAACAGAGCTATAAAATGAAAAATAAACTATGTATACGTAGTTCTAGAGACCTACGTATAACACCAGTAATTTTTTTATTGCTTTATCTCTACTAATAGCTGAGATAATTTTGAAAATTTTTGATCAGAGTGATAGAAAATTCAATATATTAAATTACGAACAGAGCTATAAAATGAAAAATAAATTATGTATACGTAGTTCTGGAGACCTACGTATAACACCAATAAAATTTTTATTGCTTTATCTCTACTAATAGCTGAGATAATTTTGAAAATTTTTGATCAGAGTGATAGAAAATTCAATATATTAAATTACGAACAGAGCTATAAAATGAATAATAAAGTATGTATACGTAGTTCTGGGGACCTACGTATAACAGCAGTAAAATTTTTATTGCTTTATCTCTGCTAATAGCTGAGATAATTTTGAAAATTTTTGATCAGATTGATAGAAAATTCAATATATTAAATTACGAACAGAGCTATAAAATGTAAAATAAATTATGTATACGTAGTTCTGGAATCCTACGTATAACACCAGTAAAGTTTTTATTGCTTTATCTCTACTAATAGCTGAGATAATTTTGAAAATTTTTGTTCAGAGTGATAGAAAATTCAATATATTAAATTACGAACAGAGCTATAAAATAAAAATAATTTATGTATACGTAGTTCTGGAGACCTACGTATAACAACAGTAAAATTTTTATCGCTTTATCTCTACTAATAGCTGAGATAATTTTCAGAGCTATAAAATAAAAAATAATTTATGTATACGTAGTTTTGGAGACCTACGTATAACACCAGTAAAATTTTTATCGCTTTATCTCTACTAATAGCTGAAATAATTTTCAAAATTTTTGATCAGAGTGATAGAAAATTCAATGTATTAAATTACGAACAGAGCTATAAAATAAAAAATAAATTATGTATACGTAGTTCTGGAGACCTACGTATAACACCAGTAAAATTTTTATTGCTTTATCTCTACTAATAGCTGAGATAATTTTCAAAATTTTTGATCAGAGTGATAGAAAATTCAATATATTAAATTACGAAAAGAGCTATAAAATGAAAAATAAATTATGTATACGTAGTTCTGGAGACCTACGTATAACACCAGTAAAATTTTTATTGCTTTATCTCTGCTAATAGCTGAGATAATTTTGAAAATTTTTGATCAGAGTGATAGAAAATTCAATATATTAAATTACGAACAGAGCTATAAAATGTAAAATAAATTATGTATACGTAGTTCTGGAATCCTACGTATAACACCAGTAAAGTTTTTATTGCTTTATCTCTACTAATAGCTGAGATAATTTTGAAAATTTTTGTTCAGAGTGATAGAAAATTCAATATATTAAATTACGAACAGAGCTATAAAATAAAAATAATTTATGTATACGTAGTTCTGGAGACCTACGTATAACAACAGTAAAATTTTTATCGCTTTATCTCTACTAATAGCTGAGATAATTTTCAGAGCTATAAAATAAAAAATAATTTATGTATACGTAGTTTTGGAGACCTACGTATAACACCAGTAAAATTTTTATCGCTTTATCTCTACTAATAGCTGAAATAATTTTCAAAATTTTTGATCAGAGTGATAGAAAATTCAATGTATTAAATTACGAACAGAGCTATAAAATAAAAAATAAATTATGTATACGTAGTTCTGGAGACCTACGTATAACACCAGTAAAATTTTTATTGCTTTATCTCTACTAATAGCTGAGATAATTTTCAAAATTTTTGATCAGAGTGATAGAAAATTCAATATATTAAATTACGAAAAGAGCTATAAAATGAAAAATAAATTATGTATACGTAGTTCTGGAGACCTACGTATAACACCAGTAAAATTTTTATCGCTTTATCTCTACTAATAGCTGAGATAATTTTCAAAATTTTTGATCAGAGTGATAGAAAATTCAATATATTAAATTACGAATAGAGCTATAAAATAAAAAATAAATTATGTATACGTAGTTCTGGAGACCTACGTCTAACACCAGTAAATTTTTTATCGCTTTATCTCTACTAATAGCTGAGATAATTTTGAAAATTTTTGATCAGAGTGATAGAAAATTCAATATATTAAATTACGAACAGAGCTATAAAATGAAAAATAAATTATGCGTACGTAGTTCTGGAGACCTACGTATAACACCAGTAAAATTTTTATCGCTTTATCTCTACTAATAGCTGAGATAATTTTGAAAATTTTTGATCAGAGTGATAGAAAATTCAATATATTAAATTACGAACAGAGCTATAAAATAAAAAATAAATTATGTATACGTAGTTCTGGAGACCTACGTGTAACACCAGTAAAATTTTTAATGCTTTATCTCTACTAATAGCTGAGATAAATTTGAAAATTTTTGATCAGAGTGATAGAAAATTCAATATTTTAAATTACGAACAGAGCTATAAAATAAAAAATAAATTATGTATACGTAGTTCTGGAGACCTACGTATAACACCAGTAAAATTTTTATCGCTTTATCTCTACTAATAGCTGAGATAATTTTCAAAATTTTTGATCAGAGTGATAGAAAATTCAATATATTAAATTACGAACAGAGCTATAAAATGAAAAATAAATTATGTATACGTAGTTCTGGAGACCTACGTATAACACCAGTAAAATTTTTATCGCTTTATCTCTACTAATAACTGAGATAATTTTCAAAATTTTTGATCAGAGTGATAGAAAATTCAATATATTAAATTACGAACAGAGCTATAAAATGAATAATAAAGTATGTATACGTAGTTCTGGGGACCTACGTATAACACCAGTAAAATTTTTATTGCTTTATCTCTGCTAATAGCTGAGATAATTTTGAAAATTTTTGATCAGAGTGATAGAAAATTCAATATATTAAATTACGAACAGAGCTATAAAATGAAAAATAAATTATGTATACGTAGTTCTGGAGACCTACGTATAACACCAGTAAAATTTTTATCGCTTTATCTCTACTAATAACTGAGATAATTTTCAAAATTTTTGATCAGAGTGATAGAAAATTCAATATATTAATTTACGAACAGAGCTATAAAATGAAAAATAAACTATGTATACGTAGTTCTAGAGACCTACGTATAACACCAGTAAAATTTTTATCGCTTTATCTCTACTAATAGCTGAGATAATTTTCAGAGCTATAAAATAAAAAATAATTTATGTACACGTAGTTTTGGAAACCTACGTATAACACCAGTAAAATTTTTATCGCTTTATCTCTAATAATAGCTGAAATAATTTTCAAAATTTTTGATCAGAGTGATAGAAAATTCAATATATTAAATTACGAACAGAGCTATAAAATAAAAAATAAATTATGTATACGTAGTTCTGGAGACCTACGTATAACACCAGTAAAATTTTTATCGCTTTATCTCTACTAATAGCTGAGATAATTTTCAAAATTTTTGATCAGAGTGATAGAAAATTCAATATATTAAATTACGAAAAGAGCTATAAAATGAAAAATAAATTATGTATACGTAGTTCTGGAGACCTACGTATAACACCAGTAAAATTTTTATTGCTTTATCTCTACTAATAGCTGAGATAATTTTGAAAATTTTTGTTCAGAGTGATAGAAAATTCAATATATTAAATTACGAACAGAGCTATAAAATAAAAAATAATTTATGTATACGTAGTTCTGGAGACCTACGTATAACACCAGTAAAATTTTTATCGCTTTATCTCTACTAATAGCTGAGATAATTTTCAAAATTTTTGATCAGAGTGATAGAAAATTCAATATATTAAATTACGAACAGAGCTATAAAATGAAAAATAAACTATGTATACGTAGTTCTAGAGACCTACGTATAACACCAGTAATTTTTTTATTGCTTTATCTCTACTAATAGCTGAGATAATTTTGAAAATTTTTGATCAGAGTGATAGAAAATTCAATATATTAAATTACGAACAGAGCTATAAAATGAATAATAAAGTATGTATACGTAGTTCTGGGGACCTACGTATAACACCAGTAAAATTTTTATTGCTTTATCTCTGCTAATAGCTGAGATAATTTTGAAAATTTTTGATCAGAGTGATAGAAAATTCAATATATTAAATTACGAACAGAGCTATAAAATGTAAAATAAATTATGTATACGTAGTTCTGGAATCCTACGTATAACACCAGTAAAGTTTTTATTGCTTTATCTCTACTAATAGCTGAGATAATTTTGAAAATTTTTGTTCAGAGTGATAGAAAATTCAATATATTAAATTACGAACAGAGCTATAAAATAAAAATAATTTATGTATACGTAGTTCTAGAGACCTACGTATAACAACAGTAAAATTTTTATCGCTTTATCTCTACTAATAGCTGAGATAATTTTCAGAGCTATAAAATAAAAAATAATTTATGTATACGTAGTTTTGGAGACCTACGTATAACACCAGTAAAATTTTTATCGCTTTATCTCTACTAATAGCTGAAATAATTTTCAAAATTTTTGATCAGAGTGATAGAAAATTCAATGTATTAAATTACGAACAGAGCTATAAAATAAAAAATAAATTATGTATACGTAGTTCTGGAGACCTACGTATAACACCAGTAAAATTTTTATTGTTTTATCTCTACTAATATCTGAGATAATTTTGAAAATTTTTGTTCAGAGTGATAGAAAATTCAATATATTAAATTACGAACAGAGCTATAAAATAAAAAATAATTTATGTATACGTAGTTCTGGAGACCTACGTATAACACCAGTAAAATTTTTATCGCTTTATCTCTACTAATAGCTGAGATAATTTTCAAAATTTTTGATCAGAGTGACAGAAAATTCAATATATTAAAGTACGAACAGAGCTATAAAATAAAAAATAAATTATGTATACCTAGTTTTGAGGACCTACGTATAACACCAGTAAAATTTTTATCGCTTTATCTCTACTAATAGCTGAGATAATTTTCAAAATTTTTGATCAGAGTGATAGAAAATTCAATATATTAAATTACAAACAAAGCTATAAAATAAAATATTAATTATGTGTACGTAGTTCTGGAAACCTACGTATAACACCAGTAAAATTTTTATTGCTTTATCTTTACTAATAGCTGAGATAATTTTGAAAATTTTTGATCAGAGTGATAGAAAATTCAATATATGAAATTACGAACAGAGCTATAAAATGAATAATAAATTATGTATACGTAGTTCTGGGGACCTACGTATAACACCAGTAAAATTTTTATCGCTTTATCTCTACTAATAGCTGAGATAATTTTCAAAATTTTTGATCAGAGTGATAGAAAATTCAATATATTAAATTACGAACAGAGCAATAAAATAAAAAATAAATTATGTATACGTAGTTCTTTAGACCTACGTATAACACCAGTAAAATTTTTATCGCTTTATCTCTACTAATAGCTGAAATAATTTTCAAAATTTTTGATCAGAGTGATAGAAAATTAAATATATGAAATTACGAACAGAGCTATAAAATAAATAATAAATTATGTATACGTAGTTCTGGGGACCTACGTATAACACCAGTAAAATTTTTATCGCTTTATCTCTACTAATAGCTGAGATAATTTTCAAAATTTTTGATCAGAGTGATAGAAAATTCAATATATTAAATTACGAATAGAGCTATAAAATAAAAAATAAATTTTGTATGCGTAGTTCTGGAGACCTACGTATAACACCAGTAAAATTTTTATTGCTTTATCTCTACTAATAGCTGAGATAAATTTGAAAATTTTTGATCAGAGTGATAGAAAATTCAATATATTAAATTACGAACAGAGCTATAAAATAAAAAATAAATTATGTATACGTAGTTCTGGAGACCTACGTATAACACCAGTAAAATTTTTATCGCTTTATCTCTACTAATAGCTGAGATAATTTTCAAAATTTTGATCAGAGTGCTAGAAAATTCAATATATTAAATTATGAACAGAGCTATAAAATGAAAAATAAATTATGTATACGTAGTTCTGGAGACCTTCGTATAACACCAGTAAAATTTTTATTGCTTTATCTCTACTAATAGCTGAGATAAATTTGAAAATTTTTGATCAGAGTGATAGAAAATTCAATATATTAAATTACGAACAGAGCTATAAAATAAAAAATAAATTATGTATACGTAGTTCTGGAGACCAACGTATAACACCAGTAAAATTTTTATCGCTTTATCTCTACTAATAGCTGAGATAATTTTCAAAATTTTTGATCAGAGTGATAGAAAATTCAATATATTAAATTACGAACAGAGCTATAAAATGAAAAATAAACTATGTATACGTAGTTCTAGAGACCTACGTATAACACCAGTAAAATTTTTATTGCTTTATCTCTACTAATAGCTGAGACAATTTTGAAAATTTTTGATCAGAGTGATAGAAAATTCAATATATTAAATTACGAACAGAGCTATAAAATGAAAAAAAAATTATGTATACGTAGTTCTGGAGACCTACGTATAACACCAATAAAATTTTTATTGCTTTATCTCTACTAATAGCTGAGATAAATTTGAAAATTTTTGATCAGAGTGATAGAAAATTCAATATATTAAATTACGAACAGAGCTATAAAATAAAAAATAAATTATGTATACGTAGTTCTGGAGACCTACGTATAACACCAGTAAAATTTTTATCGCTTTATCTCTACTAATAGCTGAGATAATTTTCAGAGCTATAAAATAAAAAATAATTTATGTATACGTAGTTTTGGAGACCTACGTATAACACCAGTAAAATTTTTATCGCTTTATCTCTACTAATATCTGAAATAATTTTCAAAATTTTTGATCAGACTGATAGAAAATTCAATATATTAAATTACGAACAGAGCTATAAAATAAAAAATAAATTATGTATACGTAGTTCTGGAGACCTACGTATAACACCAGTAAAATTTTTATCGCTTTATCTCTACTAATAGCTGAGATAATTTTCAAAATTTTTGATCAGAGTGATAGAAAATTCAATATATTAAATTACGAAAAGAGCTATAAAATGAAAAATAAATTATGTATACGTAGTTCTGGAGACCTACGTATAACACCAGTAAAATTTTTATTGCTTTATCTCTACTAATAGCTGAGATAATTTTGAAAATTTTTGTTCAGAGTGATAGAAAATTCAATATATTAAATTACGAACAGAGCTATAAAATAAAAAATAATTTATGTATACGTAGTTCTGGAGACCTACGTATAACACCAGTAAAATTTTTATCGCTTTATCTCTACTAATAGCTGAGATAATTTTCAAAATTTTTGATCAGAGTGATAGAAAATTCAATATATTAAATTACGAACAGAGCTATAAAATGAAAAATAAACTATGTATACGTAGTTCTAGAGACCTACGTATAACACCAGTAAATTTTTTATTGCTTTATCTCTACTAATAGCTGAGATAATTTTGAAAATTTTTGATCAGAGTGATAGAAAATTCAATTTATTAAATTACGAACAGAGCTATAAAATGAAAAATAAATTATGTATACGTAGTTCTGGAGACCTACGTATAACACCAATAAAATTTTTATTGCTTTATCTCTACTAATAGCTGAGATAATTTTGAAAATTTTTGATCAGAGTGATAGAAAATTCAATATATTAAATTACGAACAGAGCTATAAAATAAAAAATAATTTATGTATACGTAGTTCTGGAGACCTACGTATAACACCAGTAAAATTTTTATCGCTTTATCTCTACTAATAGCTGAGATAATTTTCAAAATTTTTGATCAGAGTGATAGAAAATTCAATATATTAAATTACGAATAGAGCTATAAAATAAAAAATAAATTATGTATACGTAGTTCTGGAGAACTACGTCTAACACCAGTAAATTTTTTATCGCTTTATCTCTACTAATAGCTGAGATAATTTTCAAAATTTTTGATCAGAGTGATAGAAAATTTAATATATTAAATTACAAACAGAGCTATAAAATGAAAAATAAATTATGTATACGTAGTTCTGGAGACCTGCGTATAACACCAGTAAAATTTTTATTGCTTTATCTCTACTAATAGCTGAGATAATTTTGAAAATTTTTGATCAGAGTGATAGAAAATTCAATATATTAAATTACGAACAGATATATAAAATGAAAAATAAATTATGTATACGTAGTTCTGGAGACCTACGTATAACACCAGTAAAATTTTTATCGCTTTATCTCTACTAATAGCTGAGATAATTTTGAAAATTTTTGATCAGAGTGATAGAAAATTCAATATATTAAATTACGAACAGAGCTATAAAATGAAAAATAAATTATGCGTACGTAGTTCTGGAGACCTACGTATAACACCAGTAAAATTTTTATCGCTTTATCTCCACTAATAGCTGAGATAATTTTGAAAATTTTTGATCAGAGTGATAGAAAATTCAATATATTAAATTACGAACAGATATATAAAATGAAAAATAAATTATGTATACGTAGTTCTGGAGACCTACGTATAACACCAGTAAAATTTTTATTGTTTTATCTCTACTAATAGCTGAGATAATTTTGAAAATTTTTGATCAGAGTGATAGAAAATTCAATATATTAAATTACGAACAGAGCTATAAAATAAAAAATAAATTATGTATACGTAGTTTTGGAGACCTACGTATAACACCAGTAAAATTTTTATCGCTTTATCTCTACTAATAGCTGAGATAATTTTGAAAATTTTTGATCAGAGTGATAGAAAATTCAATATATTAAATTACGAACAGATATATAAAATGAAAAATAAATTATGTATACGTAGTTCTGGAGACCTACGTATAACACCAGTGAAATTTTTATCGCTTTATATCTACTAATAGCTGAGATACTTTTCAAAATTTTTCAGAGTGATAGAAAATTCAATATATTAAATTACGAACGGAGCTATAAAATGAAAAATAAATTATGTATACGTAGTTCTGGAGACCTACGTATAACACCAATAAAATTTTTATTGCTTTATCTCTACTAATAGCTGAGATAATTTTGAAAATTTTTGATCAGAGTGATAGAAAATTCAATATATTAAATTACGAACAGAGCTATAAAATAAAAAATAATTTATGTATACGTAGTTCTGGAGACCTACGTATAACACCAGTAAAATTTTTATCGCTTTATCTCTACTAATAGCTGAGATAATTTTCAAAATTTTTGATCAGAGTGATAGAAAATTCAATATATTAAATTACGAATAGAGCTATAAAATAAAAAATAAATTATGTATACGTAGTTCTGGAGACCTACGTCTAACACCAGTAAATTTTTTATCGCTTTATCTCTACTAATAGCTGAGATAATTTTGAAAATTTTTGATCAGAGTGATAGAAAATTCAATATATTAAATTACGAACAGAGCTATAAAATGAAAAATAAATTATGCGTACGTAGTTCTGGAGACCTACGTATAACACCAGTAAAATTTTTATCGCTTTATCTCTACTAATAGCTGAGATAATTTTGAAAATTTTTGATCAGAGTGATAGAAAATTCAATATATTAAATTACGAACAGAGCTATAAAATAAAAAATAAATTGAAAAAAACCTAGTACGAACTTGAAAGGTTTCGGTCGTGCGTGTACCGCTCCGAAGTAAAGTGTCAAATACTGTGGAAATTGGTACGTGTACCGACAAGAAAACTACATCCAAGTACCCATCTCGAATTAAACAAACAACTCTGATAAGGGTAAGCTGATCGGTCCAGGGTTTGTCCCTAATCAACCACCAAAATTCTTATTTACCAATATCCATTGCTACGACCCTTATCGTACCGCGCACAGATAGTGAAGCCCGTAAGAAACAGCCCGCTGCGTTGATACGCGGCGAGGCCAAAAACTATGAGTAATTCACAAGCAATTATACCATCCCAGGAACGTACCTATGCTAATGCGTCAAAAACCCAACCAACAACAAACATTATTAAACGAAATCAAGCAATATTAATCGACACAATAAGCGAACTGACATTAACAGACTATGTAGTAGCAGTCGGTACAATTATTGGACCCAAAAATATCATTTCTGCGTCAAGGATAGCCAACAATCGCATATGCATTTACCTAACATCAACCACATACGTAAACTACCTAACAGAAAACATAAACACAATAAAAATCCAAAACTATGAAATAAAAGTCAGAAAGCTAGTTTCACCAGCAAAACGCATAATAATATCTGCTGTAGGTACTTCTATACCAAACAATACCCTTGAAAACGAAATAAAAAAACTAGGTTTATCAACAGTATCACCAGTTACGACACTAAAAGCAGGCATACAAAACGAAGCATATGCACACGTCGAAAGCTTCAGACGACAGATATTTGTCACGCCGCCTCCTGAAAACTTTGAGCTTCCTTCTTCTATTGTTATCACTCACGAAAATACAAACTTCCGAATTTTCCTCACATTTGATGAAATGATTTGTTTTCTATGTAAACAACCTGGCCATACAGCTTCTAAATGTCCGACGAACCCAGATAAGGTCATCACCCTCCAGCAACGTGACCCAATAAAATCCCAAACCGAACTACAAAACGCTATAGAAACACAAATAAATGTAGCAAAAGAAACAACACCCACATTATGTATCACCGAGCACACCGCACCTGTACCGACCACAAGCACATTCACCAAAGCACAAACTAAACGACCAGCAAGCAATATTTCAGATGAACAAATAGACACAAGTAATATGGCTTCCATAATCCGCGAAACCCAAAAGCAAAACGAAGACCAATTTCTTACACCAAAAACCTCAAAAAAACACAAAAACAAGAAACCTAAAACTACGAATACATCTTCTGCTGAATCTCTTAACTCACCTCCCAACTCTCAATACATACAAGACCAATTAACTTCTATCAAACAAATAATTGGAGAATCCGACACTTTTCCACTAACTTTTGAACAACTAGCAGATTTTCTAGCAAATGCGGACACATCATCTGATATCTTACATCTAATACGAGAATACACAGATGACATCTCTGGCGTCATAATCATGATGAAAAGTCTTTATCCTAAACTCACAGGGCGCAGCATTAAGATAAAATTTACAAAAATCAAAAAGAAAATTTCAGAACTAATAAAAACCGACTGGGAAACAGATTATGAAACCGATAGCTCCCAACACAGCAACACTTTCTAGTTCTACTAATATTCACTTACTTACTTCAATGGAATATAAATGGGTATTATGCCCATTTAGAGAACCTACAACTTTTAATGTCCGAATTAAAACCCTTAGTAATAGCACTACAAGAAACCAGATTTCGCAAGACAAAAACTCCAACTTTGAAAAAATATACTGTATACCATAAAAGTCGCGTAAACGAACCCATATCATCTGGAGGAGTAGCACTTTTAGTAGAAAAATCACTCACCCCACAAGAAATTCCATTAGACACTGAACTCGAAGCGGTAGCGGTAACAATCCACTATCCCCAATCTATCACCATATGTAACATCTATCTTCCTCCAAACAAAGATATTTCGTTTGCTGATCTCTCCAATCTTATATCTCAGCTTTCTGGGCCATTACTTTTAGTCGGTGATTTTAACGCCCATAGTCCAATTTGGGGAGCAGTCAAGACTAATAAAAAAGGAAACATCGTAGAAGAGTTACTTGAAAAAACAAATCTCATACTACTTAACAATGGATGCAAAACCAGATTTCACGCTGCGACTGGTCAGTTTTCAACCCTAGACTTATCCTTTTGTGATGTGTCTATTGCTCATCTTTACGAATGGTCTGTCCATCCTGAACTACACAATAGCGATCATCACCCAATTTGCATTTACCATACCGACAATACTACAGAAGAAAACACATTCCGCCCTCGCTGGAAAATCCGCAACGCAAATTGGGACGAGTATACAGTCATTCTTACAAACAAAATAGACTCTTTTACCCCATCAAACTCAGCAACACAACAAATCACAGAACTGACCAATATGATTAACCAAGCTGCCGAAGTCTCAATAGGAAAAACTTCACCAACAAATAAACGCCACACAGTGCCATGGTGGAATGACAAGTGCGAGGAAGATATAAAAGCAAGCAAGAAAGCCCTAAATCGTCTAAAACGCCATAATACCATCGAAAATCTTTTAGAGTTCAAGAGATTGAGGGCCAAAACTCGACGGACTTTAAAAGAAAGCAAAAGAAATTCCTGGCGAAATTACGCTTCAACAATAACCAGCTCAACACCAGTAACAGAAATCTGGAACAAAATAAAAGCAATTAAAGGAACAAGAACTAACACTAAAATAAAAATGCTAAAAAATGAAGGAAAAACCTACATCACAAATAACGAAATAGCGGAAATACTCGCATCTCAATTTCGTAGCTCTTCAGCAGACTCAAACTATACACCCGAATTCTTAACACGAAAGAAACGTGTTGAAAAGAGAGACATAGTTGTAAACCTTTACGATAACCACGATTTAAACGATCCCATCCGATTAGAAGAATTAAATGAAGCCTTGCATAACAGCCGAAACACTACACCTGGCCCTGACGGCATTCCTTTTATTTTACTCAAAAAGCTACCACCTGCTGTCAAACAGCGTCTCCTAGATGCTTTTAACTTACTATTAGATACCGGCTCGTATCCAGACATTTGGTCTACAGCCCTAATTTTGCCTTTCGCCAAACCCAACAAAGATAAGGCAAATCCTTTATCATACCGACCAATCTCACTAACTTGTACTATGGGAAAATTGCTGGAAAAAATAATAAACAGAAGACTTCAATGGTACCTAGAAACCAAGAAACTACTAACCCCAACTCAAAGTGGCTTTCGTAAAAATAGATCCACAACTGATAACATATTATTTCTAGAATCTGAGATACACGAAGCTTTTGCCGACAATCAAAAAGTACTAGCCGTCTTCTTTGACTTACAAAAAGCGTTTGATACAGCTTGGAAATATCCTATACTAAACACACTACAGACATGGGGGGTTCAAGGCAAAATACTTGCATTCATAAAAAATTTCCTTAACAACAGAACTTTTCAAGTTTTCGCTAATGGCTATACATCTTCCATCCAACAACTTCAAAATGGTATTCCACAAGGATCGGTACTTAGCACCACCCTATTTCTAATTGCAATAAATAACATCGCAAACGATATAAAAGCACCCATAAAATCCCTACTGTTTGCAGATGACCTGGTCATATTCACAAAGGGTAAAAACCTGGATACAATGAGAGCTTTGATGCAAGAAGCTTTACGAACGGTTGAAATCTGGTCGCGTACAACTGGTTTTTCGTTCTCCACCGAAAAAACTCAATGCATAACCTTTTCCAAGAAACCAATGGTAAATCCACCACTTCTAACATTTCATAACCAATCGCTAAAATTTGCAAATCAAGTAAAATATCTGGGAGTAATTTTAGACAACAAATTGACTTGGAAGGCTCATATCAACAACATTATAAAAGAAAGCCACAAGCGTTTAAATATATTAAAAACTCTTGCACACCAACAATGGGGAGCAGAAACCGAAATGTTGCTGAAATTTTATCGCACACTTGTGCGACCAATAATAGACTATGCTTCGGTTGCATACACTACAGCCTCTTCTAGTGATCTCAAACAGCTAGATATCTTACAAAATACCGCTCTAAGAATTATATTCGCAGCCTTTCGTACAACACCAACGGCCAGTCTTCACTGTCTAGCATCCGAAATTCCACTACATCTTCGACGACAATACCTGACTATCATGTATTGTTTAAGAGCTTCAGAAAACACTTTTAATCCAATAAACACACTCCTAAATTCCCATCGCTCCCAAACCATTTTTGACAAGAAAAAAACTGCCAAACCGCCAATATACCGTCTACTCCAACACACCCTAGAAAACCTTCACTTTACCTTACCCCCAATATTCACTCTTCCTTACAATTCATGTCCGCCTTGGACCCACAGCAAAAGAAACTTTAATTTTGACCTTGCCAACATGACACAAAATGAAGAAGATAACTATACCATCCAAACAAAATTTTACTCTATTATTAACATCATTCCAGACCCTGTAGTAATTTTTACAGACGGTTCTAAAACCAGTGATACAGTTGGATGCGCATATGTTATAGAAGATAGTATTCAAAAATACAAACTACCTCCCATGGCCTCTGCACTAACTGCTGAACTAACAGCCATACTACAAGCACTCAGCTCAGACACATTATCTGAGCTCACAAACAAACACATAACTATCTGTACCGACTCACAAAAATGCATGACACTATTGAACACCATATTCTCACCCTATCCTATTATCCGGATTATACAAGACCAAATACACAGCCTTGAGTCCAAAAACAACTGCATACACTTCATCTGGATACCAGCCCACGCAAACATAGGCCAAAATGAACTCGCCGATAGCGCAGCCAAAGAAGCAGGAACAGACAACAACTCCCACATTGTGAAGAAAATACAGCGTAGCGAAGTGGAAAAAGAAGCTAAAACCAGCATCCTTAGGAAGTGGCAGAATATTTGGGAAACAACCAAAAACCACCTTCACATCATTAAACCGGATGTAGGAACAAAATGGACTCACACAGGCCACTCTAGACGTGAAGAAGTCGTGCTTTCAAGACTACGTTTGGGACACACGCAAATGACGCACAAGTACATTCTACAAAAAGAAGATGTCCCAAAATGCACATGTGGACAAAACCTTACAGTGAACCACATCCTTTTAGAGTGTACTCTTCACGACGAGACTAGAAAAAAATACAGCTTTCCCACCACAATAATCGAACTTCTGACCAACAATCATCAGACTGAAGACCGTGTAATTCATTTTCTGAAGGAAATTAAATTGTTCAGTGCTATATAACAAACAGTGTCAGTGTATTAAAGCAAAATATTTAATGTATAAATTAGTTGTACGGTTACCAAATTGTATCGGTGCTAATAACCCCAGGGTGGATGCACCTAAATTTAAATAAAAAAAAAAAAAATAAATTATGTATACGTAGTTCTGGAGACCTACGTATAACACCAGTAAAATTTTTAATGCTTTATCTCTACTAATAGCTGAGATAAATTTGAAAATTTTTGATCAGAGTGATAGAAAATTCAATATATTAAATTACGAACAGAGCTATAAAATAAAAAATAAATTATGTATACGTAGTTCTGGAGACCTACGTATAACACCAGTAAAATTTTTATCGCTTTATCTCTACTAATAGCTGAGATAATTTTCAAAATTTTTGATCAGAGTGATAGAAAATTCAATATATTAAATTACGAACAGAGCTATAAAATGAAAAATAAATTATGTATACGTAGTTCTGGAGACCTACGTGTAACACCAGTAAAATTTTTATCGCTTTATCTCTACTAATAACTGAGATAATTTTCAAAATTTTTGATCAGAGTGATAGAAAATTCAATATATTAAATTACGAACAGAGCTATAAAATGAATAATAAAGTATGTATACGTAGTTCTGGGGACCTACGTATAACACCAGTAAAATTTTTATTGCTTTATCTCTGCTAATAGCTGAGATAATTTTGAAAATTTTTGATCAGAGTGATAGAAAATTCAATATATTAAATTACGAACAGAGCTATAAAATGAAAAATAAATTATGTATACGTAGTTCTGGAGACCTACGTATAACACCAGTAAAATTTTTATCGCTTTATCTCTACTAATAACTGAGATAATTTTCAAAATTTTTGATCAGAGTGATAGAAAATTCAATATATTAAATTACGAACAAAGCTATAAAATGAAAAATAAATCATGTATACGTAGTTCTGGAGACCTACGTATAACACCAGTAAAATTTTTATCGCTTTATCTCTACTAATAGCTGAGATAATTTTCAAAACTTTTGATCAGAGTGATAGAAAATTCAATATATTAAATTACAAACAGAGCTATTAAATGAAAAATAAATTATGTATACGTAGTTCTGGAGACCTACGTATAACACCAGTAAAATTTTTATTGCTTTATCTCTACTAATAGCTGAGATAATTTTGAAAATTTTTAATCAGAGTGATAGAAAATTCAATACATTAAATTACGAACATAGCTATAAAATGAAAAATAAATTATGTCTGCGTAGTTTTGGAAACCTTCGTATAACACCAGTAAAATTTTTATTGCTTTATCTCTACTAATAGCTGAGATAATTTTTAAAATTTTTGATCAGAGTGATAGAAAATTCAATATATTAAATTACGAACAGAGCTATAAAATAAAAAATAATTTATGTATGCGTAGTTCTGGAGACCTACGTATAACACCAGTAAAATTTTTATCGCTTTATCTCTACTAATAGCTGAGATAATTTTCAAAATTTTTGATCAGAGTGATAGAAAGTTCAATATATTAAATTACGAACAGAGCTATAAAATAAAAAATAAATTATGTATACGTAGTTTTTTAGACCTACGTATAACACCAGTAAAATTTTTATCGCTTTATCTCTACTAATAGCTGAGATAATTTTCAAAATTTTTGATCAGAGTGATAGAAAATTCAATATATTAAATTACGAACAGAGCTATAAAATGAAAAATAAATTATGTATACGTAGTTCTGAAGACCTACGTATAACACCAGTAAAATTTTTATCGTTGATCTCTACTAATAGCTGAGATAATTTTCAAAATTTTTGATCAGAGTGATAGAAAATTCAATATATTAAATTACGAACAGAGCTATAAAATGAAAAATAAATTATGTATACGTAGTTTTGGAGACCTACGTATAACACCAGTAAAATTTTTATTGCTTTATCTCTACTAATAGCTGAGATAATTTTGAAAATTTTTGATCAGAGTGATAGAAAATTCAATATATTAAATTACGAACAGAGCTATAAAATGAAAAATAAATTATGCATACGTAGTTCTGGAGACCTACGTATAACACCAGTTAAATTTTTATCGCTTTATCTCTACTAATAGCTGAGATAATTTTGAAAATTTTTGATCAGAGTGATAGAAAATTCAATATATTAAATTACGAACAGAGCTATAAAATGAAAAATAAATTATGTTTACGTAGTTCTGGAGATCTACGTATAACACCAGTAAAATTTTTATCGCTTTATCTCTACTAATAGCTGAGATAATTTTCAAAATTTTTGATCAGAGTGATAGAAAATTCAATATATTAAATTACGAACAGAGCTATAAAATAAAAAATAAATTATGTATACGTAGTTCTGGAGACCTACGTATAACACCAGTAAAATTTTTATCGCTTTATCTCTACTAATAGCTGAGATAATTTTCAAAATTTTTGATCAGAGTGATAGAAAATTCAATATATTAAATTACGAACAGAGCTATAAAATGAAAAATAAATTATGTATACGTAGTTTTGGAGACCTACGTATAACACCAGTAAAATTTTTATTGCTTTATCTCTACTAATAGCTGAGATAATTTTGAAAATTTTTGATCAGAGTGATAGAAAATTCAATATATTAAATTACGAACAGAGCTATAAAATGAAAAATAAATTATGTATACGTAGTTTTGGAGACCTACGTATAACACCAGTAAAATTTTTATTGCTTTATCTCTACTAATAGCTGAGATAATTTTGAAAATTTTTGATCAGAGTGATAGAAAATTCAATATATTAAATTACGAACAGAGCTATAAAATGAAAAATAAATTATGCATACGTAGTTCTGGAGACCTACGTATAACACCAGTTAAATTTTTATCGCTTTATCTCTACTAATAGCTGAGATAATTTTGAAAATTTTTGATCAGAGTGATAGAAAATTCAATATATTAAATTACGAACAGAGCTATAAAATAAAAAATAAATTATGTATACGTAGTTCTGGAGACCTACGTATAACACCAGTAAAATTTTTATCGCTTTATCTCTACTAATAGCTGAGATAATTTTCAAAATTTTTGATCAGAGTGATAGAAAATTCAATATATTAAATTACGAACAGAGCTATAAAATGAAAAATAAATTATGTATACGTAGTTCTGGAGACCTACGTGTAACACCAGTAAAATTTTTATCGCTTTATCTCTACTAATAACTGAGATAATTTTCAAAATTTTTGATCAGAGTGATAGAAAATTCAATATATTAAATTACGAACAGAGCTATAAAATGAATAATAAAGTATGTATACGTAGTTCTGGGGACCTACGTATAACACCAGTAAAATTTTTATTGCTTTATCTCTGCTAATAGCTGAGATAATTTTGAAAATTTTTGATCAGAGTGATAGAAAATTCAATATATTAAATTACGAACAGAGCTATAAAATGAAAAATAAATTATGTATACGTAGTTCTGGAGACCTACGTATAACACCAGTAAAATTTTTATCGCTTTATCTCTACTAATAACTGAGATAATTTTCAAAATTTTTGATCAGAGTGATAGAAAATTCAATATATTAAATTACGAACAAAGCTATAAAATGAAAAATAAATCATGTATACGTAGTTCTGGAGACCAACGTATAACACCAGTAAAATTTTTATCGCTTTATCTCTACTAATAGCTGAGATAATTTTCAAAACTTTTGATCAGAGTGATAGAAAATTCAATATATTAAATTACAAACAGAGCTATTAAATGAAAAATAAATTATGTATACGTAGTTCTGGAGACCTACGTATAACACCAGTAAAATTTTTATTGCTTTATCTCTACTAATAGCTGAGATAATTTTGAAAATTTTTAATCAGAGTGATAGAAAATTCAATACATTAAATTACGAACATAGCTATAAAATGAAAAATAAATTATGTCTGCGTAGTTTTGGAAACCTTCGTATAACACCAGTAAAATTTTTATTGCTTTATCTCTACTAATAGCTGAGATAATTTTTAAAATTTTTGATCAGAGTGATAGAAAATTCAATATATTAAATTACGAACAGAGCTATAAAATAAAAAATAATTTATGTATGCGTAGTTCTGGAGACCTACGTATAACACCAGTAAAATTTTTATCGCTTTATCTCTACTAATAGCTGAGATAATTTTCAAAATTTTTGATCAGAGTGATAGAAAGTTCAATATATTAAATTACGAACAGAGCTATAAAATAAAAAATAAATTATGTATACGTAGTTTTTTAGACCTACGTATAACACCAGTAAAATTTTTATCGCTTTATCTCTACTAATAGCTGAGATAATTTTCAAAATTTTTGATCAGAGTGATAGAAAATTCAATATATTAAATTACGAACAGAGCTATAAAATGAAAAATAAATTATGTATACGTAGTTCTGAAGACCTACGTATAACACCAGTAAAATTTTTATCGTTGATCTCTACTAATAGCTGAGATAATTTTCAAAATTTTTGATCAGAGTGATAGAAAATTCAATATATTAAATTACGAACAGAGCTATAAAATGAAAAATAAATTATGTATACGTAGTTTTGGAGACCTACGTATAACACCAGTAAAATTTTTATTGCTTTATCTCTACTAATAGCTGAGATAATTTTGAAAATTTTTGATCAGAGTGATAGAAAATTCAATATATTAAATTACGAACAGAGCTATAAAATGAAAAATAAATTATGCATACGTAGTTCTGGAGACCTACGTATAACACCAGTTAAATTTTTATCGCTTTATCTCTACTAATAGCTGAGATAATTTTGAAAATTTTTGATCAGAGTGATAGAAAATTCAATATATTAAATTACGAACAGAGCTATAAAATGAAAAATAAATTATGTTTACGTAGTTCTGGAGATCTACGTATAACACCAGTAAAATTTTTATCGCTTTATCTCTACTAATAGCTGAGATAATTTTGAAAATTTTTGATCACAGTGATTGAAAATTCAATATATTAAATTACGAACAGAGCTATAAAATGAAAAATAAATTATGTATACGTAGTTCTGGAGACCTACGTATAACACCAGTAAAATTTTTATCGCTTTATCTCTACTAATAACTGAGATAATTTTCAAAATTTTTGATCAGAGTGATAGAAAATTCAATATATTAAATTACGAACAGAGCTATAAAATGAATAATAAAGTATGTATGCGTAGTTCTGGGGACCTACGTATAACACCAGTAAAATTTTTATTGCTTTATCTCTACTAATAGCTGAGATAATTTTGAAAATTTTTGATCAGAGTGATAGAAAATTCAATACATTAAATTACGAACAGAGCTATAAAATGAAAAATAAATTATGCGTACGTAGTTCTGGAGACCTACGTATAACACCAGTAAAATTTTTATCGCTTTATCTCTACTAATAGCTGAGATAATTTTGAAAATTTTTGATCAGAGTGATAGAAAATTCAATATATTAAATTACGAACAGAGCTATAAAATGAAAAATAAATTATGTTTACGTAGTTCTGGAGATCTACGTACAACACCAGTAAAATTTTTATCGCTTTATCTCTACTAATAGCTGAGATAATTTTGAAAATTTTTGATCACAGTGATTGAAAATTCAATATATTAAATTACGAACAGAGCTATAAAATGAAAAATAAATTATGTATACGTAGTTCTGGAGACCTACGTATAACACCAGTAAAATTTTTATCGCTTTATCTCTACTAATAACTGAGATAATTTTCAAAATTTTTGATCAGAGTGATAGAAAATTCAATATATTAAATTACGAACAGAGCTATAAAATGAATAATAAAGTATGTATGCGTAGTTCTGGGGACCTACGTATAACACCAGTAAAATTTTTATTGCTTTATCTCTACTAATAGCTGAGATAATTTTGAAAATTTTTGATCAGAGTGATAGAAAATTCAATACATTAAATTACGAACAGAGCTATAAAATAAAAAATAAATTATGCGTACGTAGTTCTGGAGACCTACGTATAACACCAGTAAAATTTTTATCGCTTTATCTCTACTAATAGCTGAGATAATTTTGAAAATTTTTGATCAGAGTGATAGAAAATTCGATATATTAAATTACGAACAGAGCTATAAAATAAAAAATAAATTATGTATACGTAGTTCTGAAGACCTACGTATAACACCAGTAAAAATTTTAATGCTTTATCTCTACTAATAGCTGATATAAATTTGAAAAATTTTGATCAGAGTGATAGAAAATTCAATATATTAAATTACGAACAGAGCTATAAAATAAAAAATAAATTATGTATACGTAGTTCTGGAGACCTACGTATAACACCAGTAAAATTTTTATCGCTTTATCTCTACTAATAGCTGAGACAATTTTCAAAATTTTTGATCAGAGTGATAGAAAATTCAATATATTAAATTACGAACAGAGCTATAAAATGAAAAATAAATTATGTATACGTAGTTCTGGAGACCTACGTATAACACCAGTAAAATTTTTATCGCTTTATCTCTACTAATAACTGAGATAATTTTCAAAATTTTTGATCAGAGTGATAGAAAATTCAATATATTAAATTACGAACAGAGCTATAAAATGAATAATAAAGTATGTATGCGTAGTTCTGGGGACCTACGTATAACACCAGTAAAATTTTTATTGCTTTATCTCTACTAATAGCTGAGATAATTTTGAAAATTTTTGATCAAAGTGATAGAAAATTCAATATATTAAATTACGAACAGAGCTATAAAATGAAAAATAAATTATGCGTACGTAGTTCTGGAGACCTACGTATAACACCAGTAAAATTTTTATCGCTTTATCTCTACTAATAGCTGAGATAATTTTGAAAATTTTTGATCAGAGTGATAGAAAATTCAATATATTAAATTACGAACAGATATATAAAATGAAAAATAAATTATGTATACGTAGTTCTGGAGACCTACGTATAACACCAGTAAAATTTTTATTGCTTTATCTCTACTAATAGCTGAGATAATTTTGAAAATTTTTGATCAGAGTGATAGAAAATTCAATATATTAAATTACGAACAGAGCTATAAAATGAAAAATAAATTATGCGTACGTAGTTCTGGAGACCTACGTATAACACCAGTAAAATTTTTATCGCTTTATCTCTACTAATAGCTGAGATAATTTTCAAAATTTTTGATCAGAGTGATAGAAAATTCAATATATTAAATTACGAACAGAGCTATAAAATAAAAAATAAATTATGTATACGTAGTTCTGGAGACCTACGTATAACACCAGTAAAATTTTTATCGCTTTATCTCTACTAATAACTGAGATAATTTTCAAAATTTTTGATCAGAGTGATAGAAAATTCAATATATTAAATTACGAACAGAGCTATAAAATGAATAATAAAGTATGTATACGTAGTTCTGGGGACCTACGTATAACACCAGTAAAATTTTTATTGCTTTATCTCTGCTAATAGCTGAGATAATTTTGAAAATTTTTGATCAGAGTGATAGAAAATTCAATATATTAAATTACGAACAGAGCTATAAAATAAAAAATAAATTATGTATACGTAGTTCTTTAGACCTACGTATAACACCAGTAAAATTTTTATCGCTTTATCTCTACTAATAGCTGAGATAATTTTCAAAATTTTTGATCAGAGTGATAGAAAATTCAATATATTAAATTACGAACAGAGCTATAAAATGAAAAATAAATTATGTATACGTAGTTCTGAAAACCTCCGTATAACACCAGTAAAATTTTTATTGCTTTATCTCTACTAATAGCTGAGATAATTTTTAAAATTTTTGATCAGAGTGATAGAAAATTCAATATATTAAATTACGAACAGAGCTATAAAATAAAAAATAATTTATGTATACGTAGTTCTGGAGACCTACGTATAACACCAGTAAAATTTTTATCGCTTTATCTCTACTAATAGCTGAGATAATTTTCAAAATTTTTGATCAGAGTGATAGAAAATTCAATATATTAAATTACGAACAGAGCTATAAAATAAAAAATAAATTATGTATACGTAGTTCTTTAGACCTACGTATATCACCAGTAAAATTTTTATCGCTTTATCTCTACTAATAGCTGAGATAATTTTCAAAATTTTTGATCAGAGTGATAGAAAATTCAATATATTAAATTACGAACAGAGCTATAAAATGAAAAATAAATTATGTATACGTAGTTCTGAAGACCTACGTATAACACCAGTAAAATTTTTATCGCTTGATCTCTACTAATAGCTGAGATAATTTTCAAAATTTTTGATCAGATTGATAGAAAATTCAATATATTAAATTACGAACAGAGCTATAAAATGAAAAATAAATTATGTATACGTAGTTTTGGAGACCTACGTATAACACCAGTAAAATTTTTATTGCTTTATCTCTACTAATAGCTGAGATAATTTTGAGAATTTTTGATCAGAGTGATAGAAAATTCAATATATTAAATTACGAACAGAGCTATAAAATGAAAAATAAATTATGCATACGTAGTTCTGGAGACCTACGTATAACACCAGTTAAATTTTTATCGCTTTATCTCTACTAATAGCTGAGATAATTTTGAAAATTTTTGATCAGAGTGATAAAAAATTCAATATATTAAATTACGAACAGAGCTATAAAATGAAAAATAAATTATGTTTACGTAGTTCTGGAGATCTACGTATAACACCAGTAAAATTTTTATCGCTTTATCTCTACTAATAGCTGAGATAATTTTAAAAATTTTTGATCAGAGCGATAGAAAATTCAATATATTAAATTACGAACAGAGCTATAAAATGAAAAATAAATTATGTATATGTAGTTCTGGAGACCTACGTATAACACCAGTAAATTTTTTATTGCTTTATCTCTACTAATAGCTGAGATAATTTTGAAAATTTTTGATCAGAGTGATAGAAAATTCAATATATTAAATTACGAACAGAGCTATAAAATAAAAAATAAATTATGCGTACGTAGTTCTGGAGACCTACGTATAACACCAGTAAAATTTTTATCGCTTTATCTCTACTAATAGCTGAGATAATTTTGAAAATTTTTGATCAGAGTGATAGAAAATTCGATATATTAAATTACGAACAAAGCTATAAAATAAAAAATAAATTATGTATACGTAGTTCTGAAGACCTACGTATAACACCAATAAAATTTTTAATGCTTTATCTCTACTAATAGCTGAGATAAATTTGAAAATTTTTGATCAGAGTGATAGAAAATTCAATATATTAAATTACGAACAGAGCTATAAAATAAAAAATAAATTATGTATACGTAGTTCTGGAGACCTACGTATAACACCAGTAAAATTTTTATCGCTTTATCTCTACTAATAGCTGAGACAATTTTCAAAATTTTTGATCAGAGTAATAGAAAATTCAATATATTAAATTACGAACAGAGCTATAAAATGAAAAATAAATTATGTATACGTAGTTCTGGAGACCTACGTATAACACCAGTAAAATTTTTATCGCTTTATCTCTACTAATAACTGAGATAATTTTCAAAATTTTTGATCAGAGTGATAGAAAATTCAATATATTAAATTACGAACAGAGCTGTAAAATAAAAAATAAATTATGTATACGTAGTTCTTTAGACCTACGTATAACACCAGTAAAATTTTTATCGCTTTATCTCTACTAATAGCTGAGATAATTTTCAAAATTTTTGATCAGAGTGATAGAAAATTCAATATATTAAATTACGAACAGAGCTATAAAATAAAAAATAAATTATGTATACGTAGTTCTTTAGACCTACGTATAACACCAGTAAAATTTTTATCGCTTTATCTCTACTAATAGCTGAGATAATTTTCAAAATTTTTGATCAGAGTGATAGAAAATTCAATATATTAAATTACGAACAGAGCTATAAAATGAAAAATAAATTATGTATACGTAGTTCTGAAGACCTACGTATAACACCAGTAAAATTTTTATTGCTTTATCTCTACTAATAGCTGAGATAATTTTGAAAATTTTTGATCAGAGTGATAGAAAATTCAATATATTAAATTACGAACAGAGCTATAAAATAAAAAATAAATTATGTATACGTAGTTCTTTAGACCTACGTATATCACCAGTAAAATTTTTATCGCTTTATCTCTACTAATAGCTGAGATAATTTTCAAAATTTTTGATCAGAGTGATAGAAAATTCAATATATTAAATTACGAACAGAGCTATAAAATGAAAAATAAATTATGTATACGTAGTTCTGGAGACCTACGTATAACACCAGTAAAATTTTTATCGCTTTATCTCTACTAATAGCTGAGATAATTTTCAAAATTTTTGATCAGAGTGATAGAAAATTCAATATATTAAATTACGAACAGAGCTATAAAATAAAAAATAAATTATGTATACGTAGTTCTTTAGACCTACGTATATCACCAGTAAAATTTTTATCGCTTTATCTCTACTAATAGCTGAGATAATTTTCAAAATTTTTGATCAGAGTGATAGAAAATTCAATATATTAAATTACGAACAGAGCTATAAAATGAAAAATAAATTATGTATACGTAGTTCTGAAGACCTACGTATAACACCAGTAAAATTTTTATCGCTTGATCTCTACTAATAGCTGAGATAATTTTCAAAATTTTTGATCAGATTGATAGAAAATTCAATATATTAAATTACGAACAGAGCTATAAAATGAAAAATAAATTATGTATACGTAGTTTTGGAGACCTACGTATAACACCAGTAAAATTTTTATTGCTTTATCTCTACTAATAGCTGAGATAATTTTGAGAATTTTTGATCAGAGTGATAGAAAATTCAATATATTAAATTACGAACAGAGCTATAAAATGAAAAATAAATTATGCATACGTAGTTCTGGAGACCTACGTATAACACCAGTTAAATTTTTATCGCTTTATCTCTACTAATAGCTGAGATAATTTTGAAAATTTTTGATCAGAGTGATAAAAAATTCAATATATTAAATTACGAACAGAGCTATAAAATGAAAAATAAATTATGTTTACGTAGTTCTGGAGATCTACGTATAACACCAGTAAAATTTTTATCGCTTTATCTCTACTAATAGCTGAGATAATTTTAAAAATTTTTGATCAGAGCGATAGAAAATTCAATATATTAAATTACGAACAGAGCTATAAAATGAAAAATAAATTATGTATATGTAGTTCTGGAGACCTACGTATAACACCAGTAAATTTTTTATTGCTTTATCTCTACTAATAGCTGAGATAATTTTGAAAATTTTTGATCAGAGTGATAGAAAATTCAATATATTAAATTACGAACAGAGCTATAAAATAAAAAATAAATTATGCGTACGTAGTTCTGGAGACCTACGTATAACACCAGTAAAATTTTTATCGCTTTATCTCTACTAATAGCTGAGATAATTTTGAAAATTTTTGATCAGAGTGATAGAAAATTCGATATATTAAATTACGAACAAAGCTATAAAATAAAAAATAAATTATGTATACGTAGTTCTGAAGACCTACGTATAACACCAATAAAATTTTTAATGCTTTATCTCTACTAATAGCTGAGATAAATTTGAAAATTTTTGATCAGAGTGATAGAAAATTCAATATATTAAATTACGAACAGAGCTATAAAATAAAAAATAAATTATGTATACGTAGTTCTGGAGACCTACGTATAACACCAGTAAAATTTTTATCGCTTTATCTCTACTAATAGCTGAGACAATTTTCAAAATTTTTGATCAGAGTGATAGAAAATTCAATATATTAAATTACGAACAGAGCTATAAAATGAAAAATAAATTATGTATACGTAGTTCTGGAGACCTACGTATAACACCAGTAAAATTTTTATCGCTTTATCTCTACTAATAACTGAGATAATTTTCAAAATTTTTGATCAGAGTGATAGAAAATTCAATATATTAAATTACGAACAGAGCTGTAAAATAAAAAATAAATTATGTATACGTAGTTCTTTAGACCTACGTATAACACCAGTAAAATTTTTATCGCTTTATCTCTACTAATAGCTGAGATAATTTTCAAAATTTTTGATCAGAGTGATAGAAAATTCAATATATTAAATTACGAACAGAGCTATAAAATAAAAAATAAATTATGTATACGTAGTTCTTTAGACCTACGTATAACACCAGTAAAATTTTTATCGCTTTATCTCTACTAATAGCTGAGATAATTTTCAAAATTTTTGATCAGAGTGATAGAAAATTCAATATATTAAATTACGAACAGAGCTATAAAATGAAAAATAAATTATGTATACGTAGTTCTGAAGACCTACGTATAACACCAGTAAAATTTTTATTGCTTTATCTCTACTAATAGCTGAGATAATTTTGAAAATTTTTGATCAGAGTGATAGAAAATTCGATATATTAAATTACGAACAGAGCTATAAAATAAAAAATAAATTATGTATACGTAGTTCTGAAGACCTACGTATAACACCAGTAAAAATTTTAATGCTTTATCTCTACTAATAGCTGATATAAATTTGAAAAATTTTGATCAGAGTGATAGAAAATTCAATATATTAAATTACGAACAGAGCTATAAAATAAAAAATAAATTATGTATACGTAGTTCTGGAGACCTACGTATAACACCAGTAAAATTTTTATCGCTTTATCTCTACTAATAGCTGAGACAATTTTCAAAATTTTTGATCAGAGTGATAGAAAATTCAATATATTAAATTACGAACAGAGCTATAAAATGAAAAATAAATTATGTATACGTAGTTCTGGAGACCTACGTATAACACCAGTAAAATTTTTATCGCTTTATCTCTACTAATAACTGAGATAATTTTCAAAATTTTTGATCAGAGTGATAGAAAATTCAATATATTAAATTACGAACAGAGCTATAAAATGAATAATAAAGTATGTATGCGTAGTTCTGGGGACCTACGTATAACACCAGTAAAATTTTTATTGCTTTATCTCTACTAATAGCTGAGATAATTTTGAAAATTTTTGATCAGAGTGATAGAAAATTCAATACATTAAATTACGAACAGAGCTATAAAATGAAAAATAAATTATGCGTACGTAGTTCTGGAGACCTACGTATAACACCAGTAAAATTTTTATCGCTTTATCTCTACTAATAGCTGAGATAATTTTGAAAATTTTTGATCAGAGTGATAGAAAATTCGATATATTAAATTACGAACAGAGCTATAAAATAAAAAATAAATTATGTATACGTAGTTCTGAAGACCTACGTATAACACCAGTAAAAATTTTAATGCTTTATCTCTACTAATAGCTGATATAAATTTGAAAAATTTTGATCAGAGTGATAGAAAATTCAATATATTAAATTACGAACAGAGCTATAAAATAAAAAATAAATTATGTATACGTAGTTCTGGAGACCTACGTATAACACCAGTAAAATTTTTATCGCTTTATCTCTACTAATAGCTGAGACAATTTTCAAAATTTTTGATCAGAGTGATAGAAAATTCAATATATTAAATTACGAACAGAGCTATAAAATGAAAAATAAATTATGTATACGTAGTTCTGGAGACCTACGTATAACACCAGTAAAATTTTTATCGCTTTATCTCTACTAATAACTGAGATAATTTTCAAAATTTTTGATCAGAGTGATAGAAAATTCAATATATTAAATTACGAACAGAGCTATAAAATGAATAATAAAGTATGTATGCGTAGTTCTGGGGACCTACGTATAACACCAGTAAAATTTTTATTGCTTTATCTCTACTAATAGCTGAGATAATTTTGAAAATTTTTGATCAAAGTGATAGAAAATTCAATATATTAAATTACGAACAGAGCTATAAAATGAAAAATAAATTATGCGTACGTAGTTCTGGAGACCTACGTATAACACCAGTAAAATTTTTATCGCTTTATCTCTACTAATAGCTGAGATAATTTTGAAAATTTTTGATCAGAGTGATAGAAAATTCAATATATTAAATTACGAACAGATATATAAAATGAAAAATAAATTATGTATACGTAGTTCTGGAGACCTACGTATAACACCAGTAAAATTTTTATTGCTTTATCTCTACTAATAGCTGAGATAATTTTGAAAATTTTTGATCAGAGTGATAGAAAATTCAATATATTAAATTACAAACAGAGCTATAAAATGAAAAATAAATTATGCGTACGTAGTTCTGGAGACCTACGTATAACACCAGTAAAATTTTTATCGCTTTATCTCTACTAATAGCTGAGATAATTTTCAAAATTTTTGATCAGAGTGATAGAAAATTCAATATATTAAATTACGAACAGAGCTATAAAATAAAAAATAAATTATGTATACGTAGTTCTGGAGACCTACGTATAACACCAGTAAAATTTTTATCGCTTTATCTCTACTAATAACTGAGATAATTTTCAAAATTTTTGATCAGAGTGATAGAAAATTCAATATATTAAATTACGAACAGAGCTATAAAATGAATAATAAAGTATGTATACGTAGTTCTGGGGACCTACGTATAACACCAGTAAAATTTTTATTGCTTTATCTCTGCTAATAGCTGAGATAATTTTGAAAATTTTTGATCAGAGTGATAGAAAATTCAATATATTAAATTACGAACAGAGCTATAAAATAAAAAATAAATTATGTATACGTAGTTCTTTAGACCTACGTATAACACCAGTAAAATTTTTATCGCTTTATCTCTACTAATAGCTGAGATAATTTTCAAAATTTTTGATCAGAGTGATAGAAAATTCAATATATTAAATTACGAACAGAGCTATAAAATGAAAAATAAATTATGTATACGTAGTTCTGAAAACCTCCGTATAACACCAGTAAAATTTTTATTGCTTTATCTCTACTAATAGCTGAGATAATTTTTAAAATTTTTGATCAGAGTGATAGAAAATTCAATATATTAAATTACGAACAGAGCTATAAAATAAAAAATAATTTATGTATACGTAGTTCTGGAGACCTACGTATAACACCAGTAAAATTTTTATCGCTTTATCTCTACTAATAGCTGAGATAATTTTCAAAATTTTTGATCAGAGTGATAGAAAATTCAATATATTAAATTACGAACAGAGCTATAAAATAAAAAATAAATTATGTATACGTAGTTCTTTAGACCTACGTATATCACCAGTAAAATTTTTATCGCTTTATCTCTACTAATAGCTGAGATAATTTTCAAAATTTTTGATCAGAGTGATAGAAAATTCAATATATTAAATTACGAACAGAGCTATAAAATGAAAAATAAATTATGTATACGTAGTTCTGAAGACCTACGTATAACACCAGTAAAATTTTTATCGCTTGATCTCTACTAATAGCTGAGATAATTTTCAAAATTTTTGATCAGATTGATAGAAAATTCAATATATTAAATTACGAACAGAGCTATAAAATGAAAAATAAATTATGTATACGTAGTTTTGGAGACCTACGTATAACACCAGTAAAATTTTTATTGCTTTATCTCTACTAATAGCTGAGATAATTTTGAGAATTTTTGATCAGAGTGATAGAAAATTCAATATATTAAATTACGAACAGAGCTATAAAATGAAAAATAAATTATGCATACGTAGTTCTGGAGACCTACGTATAACACCAGTTAAATTTTTATCGCTTTATCTCTACTAATAGCTGAGATAATTTTGAAAATTTTTGATCAGAGTGATAAAAAATTCAATATATTAAATTACGAACAGAGCTATAAAATGAAAAATAAATTATGTTTACGTAGTTCTGGAGATCTACGTATAACACCAGTAAAATTTTTATCGCTTTATCTCTACTAATAGCTGAGATAATTTTAAAAATTTTTGATCAGAGCGATAGAAAATTCAATATATTAAATTACGAACAGAGCTATAAAATGAAAAATAAATTATGTATATGTAGTTCTGGAGACCTACGTATAACACCAGTAAATTTTTTATTGCTTTATCTCTACTAATAGCTGAGATAATTTTGAAAATTTTTGATCAGAGTGATAGAAAATTCAATATATTAAATTACGAACAGAGCTATAAAATAAAAAATAAATTATGCGTACGTAGTTCTGGAGACCTACGTATAACACCAGTAAAATTTTTATCGCTTTATCTCTACTAATAGCTGAGATAATTTTGAAAATTTTTGATCAGAGTGATAGAAAATTCGATATATTAAATTACGAACAAAGCTATAAAATAAAAAATAAATTATGTATACGTAGTTCTGAAGACCTACGTATAACACCAATAAAATTTTTAATGCTTTATCTCTACTAATAGCTGAGATAAATTTGAAAATTTTTGATCAGAGTGATAGAAAATTCAATATATTAAATTACGAACAGAGCTATAAAATAAAAAATAAATTATGTATACGTAGTTCTGGAGACCTACGTATAACACCAGTAAAATTTTTATCGCTTTATCTCTACTAATAGCTGAGACAATTTTCAAAATTTTTGATCAGAGTGATAGAAAATTCAATATATTAAATTACGAACAGAGCTATAAAATGAAAAATAAATTATGTATACGTAGTTCTGGAGACCTACGTATAACACCAGTAAAATTTTTATCGCTTTATCTCTACTAATAACTGAGATAATTTTCAAAATTTTTGATCAGAGTGATAGAAAATTCAATATATTAAATTACGAACAGAGCTGTAAAATAAAAAATAAATTATGTATACGTAGTTCTTTAGACCTACGTATAACACCAGTAAAATTTTTATCGCTTTATCTCTACTAATAGCTGAGATAATTTTCAAAATTTTTGATCAGAGTGATAGAAAATTCAATATATTAAATTACGAACAGAGCTATAAAATAAAAAATAAATTATGTATACGTAGTTCTTTAGACCTACGTATAACACCAGTAAAATTTTTATCGCTTTATCTCTACTAATAGCTGAGATAATTTTCAAAATTTTTGATCAGAGTGATAGAAAATTCAATATATTAAATTACGAACAGAGCTATAAAATGAAAAATAAATTATGTATACGTAGTTCTGAAGACCTACGTATAACACCAGTAAAATTTTTATTGCTTTATCTCTACTAATAGCTGAGATAATTTTGAAAATTTTTGATCAGAGTGATAGAAAATTCAATATATTAAATTACGAACAGAGCTATAAAATGAAAAATAAATTATGCATACGTAGTTCTGGAGACCTACGTATAACACCAGTTAAATTTTTATCGCTTTATCTCTACTAATAGCTGAGATAATTTTGAAAATTTTTGATCAGAGTGATAGAAAATTCAATATATTAAATTACGAACAGAGCTATAAAATGAAAAATAAATTATGTTTACGTAGTTCTGGAGATCTACGTATAACACCAGTAAAATTTTTATCGCTTTATCTCTACTAATAGCTGAGACAATTTTGAAAATTTTTGATCAGAGTGATAGAAAATTCAATATATTAAATTACGAACAGAGCTATAAAATGAAAAATAAATTATGTATATGTAGTTCTGGAGACCTACGTATAACACCAGTAAATTTTTTATTGCTTTATCTCTACTAATAGCTGAGATAATTTTGAAAATTTTTGATCAGAGTGATAGAAAATTCAATATATTAAATTACGAACAGAGCTATAAAATGAAAAATAAATTATGCGTACGTAGTTCTGGAGACCTACGTATAACACCAGTAAAATTTTTATCGCCTTATCTCTACTAATAGCTGAGATAATTTTGAAAATTTTTGATCAGAGTGATAGAAAATTCGATATATTAAATTACGAACAGAGCTATAAAATAAAAAATAAATTATGTATACGTAGTTCTGAAGACCTACGTATAACACCAGTAAAATTTTTAATGCTTTATCTCTACTAATAGCTGAGATAAATTTGAAAATTTTTGATCAGAGTGATAGAAAATTCAATATATTAAATTACGAACAGAGCTATAAAATAAAAAATAAATTATGTATACGTAGTTCTGGAGACCTACGTATAACACCAGTAAAATTTTTATCGCTTTATCTCTACTAATAGCTGAGACAATTTTCAAAATTTTTGATCAGAGTGATAGAAAATTCAATATATTAAATTACGAACAGAGCTATAAAATGAAAAATAAATTATGTATACGTAGTTCTGGAGACCTACGTATAACACCAGTAAAATTTTTATCGCTTTATCTCTACTAATAACTGAGATAATTTTCAAAATTTTTGATCAGAGTGATAGAAAATTCAATATATTAAATTACGAACAGAGCTATAAAATGAATAATAAAGTATGTATGCGTAGTTCTGGGGACCTACGTATAACACCAGTAAAATTTTTATTGCTTTATCTCTACTAATAGCTGAGATAATTTTGAAAATTTTTGATCAGAGTGATAGAAAATTCAATATATTAAATTACGAACAGAGCTATAAAATGAAAAATAAATTATGCGTACGTAGTTCTGGAGACCTACGTATAACACCAGTAAAATTTTTATCGCTTTATCTCTACTAATAGCTGAGATAATTTTGAAAATTTTTGATCAGAGTGATAGAAAATTCAATATATTAAATTACGAACAGATATATAAAATGAAAAATAAATTATGTATACGTAGTTCTGGAGACCTACGTATAACACCAGTAAAATTTTTATTGCTTTATCTCTACTAATAGCTGAGATAATTTTGAAAATTTTTGATCAGAGTGATAGAAAATTTAATATATTGAATTACGAACAGAGCTATAAAATGAAAAATAAATTATGCGTACGTAGTTCTGGAGACCTACGTATAACACCAGTAAAATTTTTATCGCTTTATCTCTACTAATAGCTGAGATAATTTTCAAAATTTTTGATCAGAGTGATAGAAAATTCAATATATTAAATTACGAACAGAGCTATAAAATAAAAAATAAATTATGTATACGTAGTTCTGGAGACCTACGTATAACACCAGTAAAATTTTTATCGCTTTATCTCTGCTAATAGCTGAGATAATTTTGAAAATTTTTGATCAGAGTGATAGAAAATTCAATATATTAAATTACGAACAGATATATAAAATGAAAAATAAATTATGTATACGTAGTTCTGGAGACCTACGTATAACACCAGTGAAATTTTTATTGCTTTATCTCTACTAATAGCTGAGATAATTTTGAAAATTTTTGATCAGAGTGATAGAAAATTCGATATATTAAATTACGAACAGAGCTATAAAATAAAAAATAAATTATGTATACGTAGTTCTGAAGACCTACGTATAACACCAGTAAAATTTTTAATGCTTTATCTCTACTAATAGCTGAGATAAATTTGAAAATTTTTGATCAGAGTGATAGAAAATTCAATATATTAAATTACGAACAGAGCTATAAAATAAAAAATAAATTATGTATACGTAGTTCTGGAGACCTACGTATAACACCAGTAAAATTTTTATCGCTTTATCTCTACTAATAGCTGAGACAATTTTCAAAATTTTTGATCAGAGTGATAGAAAATTCAATATATTAAATTACGAACAGAGCTATAAAATGAAAAATAAATTATGTATACGTAGTTCTGGAGACCTACGTATAACACCAGTAAAATTTTTATCGCTTTATCTCTACTAATAACTGAGATAATTTTCAAAATTTTTGATCAGAGTGATAGAAAATTCAATATATTAAATTACGAACAGAGCTATAAAATGAATAATAAAGTATGTATGCGTAGTTCTGGGGACCTACGTATAACACCAGTAAAATTTTTATTGCTTTATCTCTACTAATAGCTGAGATAATTTTGAAAATTTTTGATCAGAGTGATAGAAAATTCAATATATTAAATTACGAACAGAGCTATAAAATGAAAAATAAATTATGCGTACGTAGTTCTGGAGACCTACGTATAACACCAGTAAAATTTTTATCGCTTTATCTCTACTAATAGCTGAGATAATTTTGAAAATTTTTGATCAGAGTGATAGAAAATTCAATATATTAAATTACGAACAGATATATAAAATGAAAAATAAATTATGTATACGTAGTTCTGGAGACCTACGTATAACACCAGTAAAATTTTTATTGCTTTATCTCTACTAATAGCTGAGATAATTTTGAAAATTTTTGATCAGAGTGATAGAAAATTTAATATATTAAATTACGAACAGAGCTATAAAATGAAAAATAAATTATGCGTACGTAGTTCTGGAGACCTACGTATAACACCAGTAAAATTTTTATCGCTTTATCTCTACTAATAGCTGAGATAATTTTCAAAATTTTTGATCAGAGTGATAGAAAATTCAATATATTAAATTACGAACAGAGCTATAAAATAAAAAATAAATAATGCGTACGTAGTTCTGGAGACCTACGTATAACACCAGTAAAATTTTTATCGCTTTATCTCTGCTAATAGCTGAGATAATTTTGAAAATTTTTGATCAGAGTGATAGAAAATTCAATATATTAAATTACAAACAGAGCTATAAAATGAAAAATAAATTATGTATACGTAGTTCTGGAGACCTACGTATAACACCAATAAAATTTTTATCGCATTATCTCTACTAATAGCTGAGATAATTTTGAAAATTTTTGATCAGAGTGATAGAAAATTCAATATATTAAATTACGAACAGAGCTATAAAATGTAAAATAAATTATGTATACATAGTTCTGGAATCCTACGTATAACACCAGTAAAAGTTTTATTGCTTTATCTCTACTAATAGCTGAGATAATTTTGAAATTTTTTGTTCAGAGTGATAGAAAATACAATATATTAAATTACGAACAGAGCTATAAAATAAAAAATAATTAATGTATACGTAGTTCTGGAGACCTACGTATAACACCAGTAAAATTTTTATCGCTTTATCTCTACTAATAGCTGAGATAATTTTCAAAATTTTTGATCAGAGTGATAGAAAATTCAATATATTAAATTACGAACAGAGCTATAAAATGAATAATAAATTATGTATACGTAGTTCTGGGGACCTACGTATAACACCAGTGATATTTTTATCGCTTTATCTCTACTAATAGCTGAGATAATTTTCAAAATTTTTGATCAGAGTGATAGAAAATTCAATATATTAAATTACGAACAGAGCTATAAAATAAAAAATAAATTATGTATACGTAGTTCTGGAGACCTACGTATAACACCAGTAAAATTTTTATCGCTTTATCTCTACTAATAGCTGAGACAATTTTCAAAATTTTTGATCAGAGTGATAGAAAATTCAATATATTAAATTACGAACAGAGCTATAAAATGAAAAATAAATTATGTATACGTAGTTCTGGAGACCTACGTATAACACCAGTAAAATTTTTATCGCTTTATCTCTACTAATAACTGAGATAATTTTCAAAATTTTTGATCAGAGTGATAGAAAATTCAATATATTAAATTACGAACAGAGCTATAAAATAAAAAATAAATTATGTATACGTAGTTCTTTAGACCTACGTATAACACCAGTAAAATTTTTATCGCTTTATCTCTACTAATAGCTGAGATAATTTTCAAAATTTTTGATCAGAGTGATAGAAAATTCAATATATTAAATTACGAACAGAGCTATAAAATAAAAAATAAATTATGTATACGTAGTTCTTTAGACCTACGTATAACACCAGTAAAATTTTTATCGCTTTATCTCTACTAATAGCTGAGATAATTTTCAAAATTTTTGATCAGAGTGATAGAAAATTCAATATATTAAATTACGAACAGAGCTATAAAATGAAAAATAAATTATGTATACGTAGTTCTGAAGACCTACGTATAACACCAGTAAAATTTTTATCGCTTGATCTCTACTAATAGCTGAGATAATTTTCAAAATTTTTGATCAGATTGATAGAAAATTCAATATATAAAATTACGAACAGAGCTATAAAATGAAAAATAAATTATGTATACGTAGTTTTAGAGACCTACGTATAACACCAGTAAAATTTTTATTGCTTTATCTCTCCTAATAGCTGAGATAATTTTGAAAATTTTTGATCAGAGTGATAGAAAATTCAATATATTAAATTACGAACAGAGCTATAAAATGAAAAATAAATTATGCATACGTAGTTCTGAAGACCTACGTATAACACCAGTTAAATTTTTATCGCTTTATCTCTACTAATAGCTGAGATAATTTTGAAAATTTTTGATCAGAGTGATAGAAAATTCAATATATTAAATTACGAACAGAGCTATAAAATGAAAAATAAATTATGTTTACGTAGTTCTGGAGATCTACGTATAACACCAGTAAAATTTTTATCGCTTTATCTCTACTAATAGCTGAGACAATTTTGAAAATTTTTGATCAGAGTGATAGAAAATTCAATATATTAAATTACGAACAGAGCTATAAAATGAAAAATAAATTATGTATATGTAGTTCTGGAGACCTACGTATAACACCAGTAAATTTTTTATTGCTTTATCTCTACTAATAGCTGAGATAATTTTGAAAATTTTTGATCAGAGTGATAGAAAATTCAATATATTAAATTACGAACAGAGCTATAAAATGAAAAATAAATTATGCGTACGTAGTTCTGGAGACCTACGTATAACACCAGTAAAATTTTTATCGCTTTATCTCTACTAATAGCTGAGATAATTTTGAAAATTTTTGATCAGAGTGATAGAAAATTCGATATATTAAATTACGAACAGAGCTATAAAATAAAAAATAAATTATGTGTACGTAGTTCTGAAGACCTACGTATAACACCAGTAAAATTTTTAATGCTTTATCTCTACTAATAGCTGAGATAAATTTGAAAATTTTTGATCAGAGTGATAGAAAATTCAATATATTAAATTACGAACAGAGCTATAAAATAAAAAATAAATTATGTATACGTAGTTCTGGAGACCTACGTATAACACCAGTAAAATTTTTATCGCTTTATCTCTACTAATAGCTGAGACAATTTTCAAAATTTTTGATCAGAGTGATAGAAAATTCAATATATTAAATTACGAACAGAGCTATAAAATGAAAAATAAATTATGTATACGTAGTTCTGGAGACCTACGTATAACACCAGTAAAATTTTTATCGCTTTATCTCTACCAATAACTGAGATAATTTTCAAAATTTTTGATCAAAGTGATAAAAAATTCAATATATTAAATTACGAACAGAGCTATAAAATGAATAATAAAGTATGTATGCGTAGTTCTGGGGACCTACGTATAACACCAGTAAAATTTTTATTGCTTTATCTCTACTAATAGCTGAGATAATTTTGAAAATTTTTGATCAGAGTGATAGAAAATTCAATATATTAAATTACGAACAGATATATAAAATGAAAAATAAATTATGTATACGTAGTTCTGGAGACCTACGTATAACACCAGTAAAATTTTTATTGCTTTATCTCTACTAATAGCTGAGATAATTTTGAAAATTTTTGATCAGAGTGATAGAAAATTCAATATATTAAATTACGAACAGAGCTATAAAATGAAAAATAAATTATGCGTACGTAGTTCTGGAGACCTACGTATAACACCAGTAAAATTTTTATCGCTTTATCTCTACTAATAGCTGAGATAATTTTCAAAATTTTTGATCAGAGTGATAGAAAATTCAATATATTAAATTACGAACAGAGCTATAAAATAAAAAATAAATTATGTATACGTAGTTCTGGAGACCTACGTATAACACCAGTAAAATTTTTATCGCTTTATCTCTGCTAATAGCTGAGATAATTTTGAAAATTTTTGATCAGAGTGATAGAAAATTCAATATATTAAATTACAAACAGAGCTATAAAATGAAAAATAAATTATGTATACGTAGTTCTGGAGACCTACGTATAACACCAATAAAATTTTTATCGCATTATCTCTACTAATAGCTGAGATAATTTTGAAAATTTTTGATCAGAGTGATAGAAAATTCAATATATTAAATTACGAACAGAGCTATAAAATGTAAAATAAATTATGTATACATAGTTCTGGAATCCTACGTATAACACCAGTAAAAGTTTTATTGCTTTATCTCCACTAATAGCTGAGATAATTTTGAAATTTTTTGTTCAGAGTGATAGAAAATACAATATATTAAATTACGAACAGAGCTATAAAATAAAAAATAATTTATGTATACGTAGTTCTGGAGACCTACGTATAACACCAGTAAAATTTTTATCGCTTTATCTCTACTAATAGCTGAGATAATTTTCAAAATTTTTGATCAGAGTGATAGAAAATTCAATATATTAAATTACGAACAGAGCTATAAAATGAATAATAAATTATGTATACGTAGTTCTGGGGACCTACGTATAACACCAGTGATATTTTTATCGCTTTATCTCTACTAATAGCTGAGATAATTTTCAAAATTTTTGATCAGAGTGATAGAAAATTCAATATATTAAAGTACGAACAGAGCTATAAAATAAAAAATAAATTATGTATACCTAGTTTTGAAGACCTACGTATAACACCAGTAAAATTTTTAGCGCTTTATCTCTACTAATAGCTGAGATAATTTTCAAAATTTTTGATCAGAGTGATAGAAAATTCAATATATTAAATTACGAACAAAGCTATAAAATGAAAAATAAATTATGTATACGTAGTTCTGGAGACCTACGTATAACACCAGTAAAATTTTTATCGCTTTATCTCTACTAATAGCTGAGATAATTTTCAAAATTTTTGATCAGAGTGATAGAAAATTCAATATATTAAATTACAAACAGAGCTATTAAATGAGAAATAAATTATGTATACGTAGTTCTGGAGACCTACGTATAACACCAGTAAAATTTTTATTGCTTTATCTCTACTAATAGCTGAGATAATTTTGAAAATTTTTAATCAGAGTGATAGAAAATTCAATATATTAAATTACGAACAAAGCTATAAAATGAAAAATAAATTATGTCTGCGTAGTTCTGGAAACCTACGTATAACACCAGTAAAATTTTTATTGCTTTATCTCTACTAATAGCTGAGATAATTTTTAAAATTTTTGATCAGAGTGATAGAAAATTCAATATATTAAATTACGAACAGAGCTATAAAATAAAAAATAATTTATGTATACGTAGTTCTGGAGACCTACGTATAACACCAGTAAAATTTTTATCGCTTTATCTCTACTAATAGCTGAGATAATTTTCAAAATTTTTGATCAGAGTGATAGAAAATTCAATATATTAAATTACGAACAGAGCTATAAAATAAAAAATAAATTATGTATACGTAGTTCTTTAGACCTACGTATAACACCAGTAAAATTTTTATCGCTTTATCTCTACTAATAGCTGAGATAATTTTCAAAATTTTTGATCAGAGTGATAGAAAATTCAATATATTAAATTACGAACAGAGCTATAAAATGAAAAATAAATTATGTATACGTAGTTCTGAAGACCTACGTATAACACCAGTAAAATTTTTATCGCTTGATCTCTACTAATAGCTGAGATAATTTTCAAAATTTTTGATCAATGTGATAGAAAATTCAATATATTAAATTACGAACAGAGCTATAAAATGAAAAATAAATTATGTATACGTAGTTTTGGAGACCTACGTATAACACCAGTAAAATTTTTATTGCTTTATCTCTACTAATAGCTGAGATAATTTTGAAAATTTTTGATCAGAGTGATAGAAAATTCAATATATTAAATTACGAACAGAGCTATAAAATGAAAAATAAATTATGCATACGTAGTTCTGGAGACCTACGTATAACACCAGTTAAATTTTTATCGCTTTATCCCTACTAATAGCTGAGATAATTTTCAAAATTTTTGATCAGAGTGATAGAAAATTTAATATATTAAATTACGAACAGAGCTATAAAATGAAAAATAAATGATGTAGTTCTGAAGACCTACGTATAACACCAGCAAAAATTTTATCTCTTTATCTCTACTAATAGCTGAGATAATTTTCAAAATTTTTGATCAGAGTGATAGAAAATTCAATATATTAAATTACGAACAGAGCTATAAAATGAAAAATAAATTATGTATACGTAGTTCTGGAGACCTACGTATAACACCAGTAAAATTTTTATTGCTTTATCTCTACTAATAGCTGAGATAATTTTGAAAATTTTTGATCAGAGTGATAGAAAATTCAATATATTAAATTACGAACAGAGCTATAAAATGAAAAATAAATTATGCATACGTAGTTTTCGAGACCTACGTATAACACCAGTAAAAATTTTATCGCTTTATCTCTACTAATAGCTGAGATAAATTTTAAAATTTTTGATCAGAGTGATAGAAAATTCAATATATTAAATTACGAACAGAGCTATAAAATGAAAAATAAATTATGTGTACGTAGTTCTGGAGACCTACGTATATCACCAGTAAAATTTTTATCGCTTTATCTCTACTAATAGCTGAGATAATTTTCAAAATTTTTGATCAGAGTGATAGAAAATTCAATATATTAAATTACGAACAGAGCTATAAAATGAAAAATAAATTATGTATACGTAGTTCTGAAGACCTACGTATAACACCAGTAAAGTTTTTATCGCTTGATCTCTACTAATAGCTGAGATAATTTTCAAAATTTTTGATCAGAGTGATAGAAAATTCAATATATTAAATTACGAACAGAGCTATAAAATGAAAAATAAATTATGTATACGTAGTTTTGGAGACCTACGTAAAACACCAGTAAAATTTTTATTGCTTTATCTCTACTAATAGCTGAGATAATTTTGAAAATTTTTGATCAGAGTGATAGAAAATTCAATATATTAAATTACGAACAGAGCTATAAAATGAAAAATAAATTATGCATACGTAGTTCTAGAGACCTACGTATAACACCAGTTAAATTTTTATCGCTTTATCTCTACTAATAGCTGAGATAATTTTGAAAATTTTTGATCAGAGTGATAGAAAATTCAATATATTAAATTACGAACAGAGCTATAAAATGAAAAATAAATTATGTATACGTAGTTCTGGAGACCTACGTATAACACCAGTAAAATTTTTATCGCTTTATCTCTACTAATAGCTGAGATAATTTTCTAAATTTTTGTTCAGAGTGATAAAAAATTCAATATATTAAATTACGAACAAAGCTATAAAATAAAAAATAAATTATGTATACGTAGTTCTGGAGACCTACGTATAACACCAGTAAAATTTTTATTGCTTTATCTCTACTAATAGCTGAGATAATTTTGAAAATTTTTGATGAGAGTGATAGAAAATTCAATATATTAAATTACGAACAGAGCTATAAAATGAATAATAAATTATGTATACGTAGTTCTGGGGACCTACGTATAACACCAGTGAAATTTTTATCGCTTTATCTCTACTAATAGCTGAGATAATTTTCAAAATTTTTGATCAGAGTGATAGAAAATTCAATATATTAAATTACGAACAGAGCCATAAAATAAAAAATAAATTATGTATACGTAGTTCTGGAAACCTACGTATAACACCAGTAAAATTTTTATTGCTTTAGCTCTACTAATAGCTGAGATAATTTTCAAAATTTTTTATCAGAATGATAGAAAATACAATATATTAAATTACGAACAGAGCTATAAAATGAATAATAAATTATGTATACGTAGTTCTGGGGACCTACGTATAACACCAGTGAAATTTTTATCGCTTTATCTCTACTAATAGCTGAGATAATTTTCAAAATTTTTGATCAGAGTGATAGAAAATTCAATATATTAAATTACGAACAGAGCCATAAAATAAAAAATAAATTATGTATACGTAGTTCTGAAAACCTACGTATAACACCAGTAAAATTTTTATAGCTTTATCTCTACTAATAGCTGAGATAAATTTGAAAATTTTTGATCAGAGTGATAGAAAATTCAATATATTAAATTACGAACAGAGCTATAAAATGAAAAATAAATTATGCATACGTAGTTCTAGAGACCTACGTATAACACCAATTAAATTTTTATCGCTTTATCTCTACTAATAGCTGAGATAATTTTGAAAATTTTTGATCAGAGTGATAGAAAATTCAATATATTAAATTACGAACAGAGCTATAAAATGAAAAATAAATTATGTATACGTAGTTCTGGAGACCTACGTATAACACCAGTAAAATTTTTATCGCTTTATCTCTACTAATAGCTGAGATAATTTTCTAAATTTTTGTTCAGAGTGATAGAAAATTCAATATATTAAATTACGAACAAAGCTATAAAATAAAAAATAAATTATGTATACGTAGTTCTGGAGACCTACGTATAACACCAGTAAAATTTTTATTGCTTTATCTCTACTAATAGCTGAGATAATTTTGAAAATTTTTGATGAGAGTGATAGAAAATTCAATATATTAAATTACGAACAGAGCTATAAAATGAATAATAAATTATGTATACGTAGTTCTGGGGACCTACGTATAACACCAGTGAAATTTTTATCGCTTTATCTCTACTAATAGCTGAGATAATTTTCAAAATTTTTGATCAGAGTGATAGAAAATTCAATATATTAAATTACGAACAGAGCCATAAAATAAAAAATAAATTATGTATACGTAGTTCTGAAAACCTACGTATAACACCAGTAAAATTTTTATAGCTTTATCTCTACTAATAGCTGAGATAAATTTGAAAATTTTTGATCAGAGTGATAGAAAATTCAATATATTAAATTACGAACAGAGCTATAAAATGAAAAATAAGATATGTATACGTAGTTCTGGAAACCTACGTATAACACCAGTAAAATTTTTATCGCTTTATCTCTACTAATAGCTGAGATAATTTTCAAAATTTTTGATCAGAGTGATAGAAAATTCAATATATTAAATTAAGAACAGAGCTATAAAATGAATAATAAATTATGTATACGTAGCTCTGGGGACCTACGTATAACACCAGTGATATTTTTATCGCTTTATCTCTACTAATAGCTGAGATAATTTTCAAAATTTTTGATCAGAGTGATAGAAAATTCAATATATTAAATTACGAACAAAGCTATAAAATGAAAAATAAGTTATGTATACGTAGTTCTGGAGACCTACGTATAACACCAGAAAAATTTTTATTGCTTTATCTCTACTAATAGCTGAGATAATTTTCAAAATTTTTGATCAGAGTGATAGAAAATTCAATATATTAAATTACGAACAGAGCTATAAAATGAATAATAAATTATGTATACGTAGTTCTGGGGACCTACGTATAACACCAGTGAAATTTTTATCGCTTTATCTCTACTAATAGCTGAGATAATTTTCAAAATTTTTGATCAGAGTGATAGAAAATTCAATATATTAAATTACGAACAAAGCTATAAAATGAAAAATAAGTTATGTATACGTAGTTCTGGAGACCTACGTATAACACCAGTAAAATTTTTATTGCTTTATCTCTACTAATAGCTGAGATAATTTTCAAAATTTTTGATCAGAGTGATAGAAAATTCAATATATTAAATTACGAACAGAGCTATAAAATGAAAAATAAGTTATGTATACGTAGTTCTGGAGACCTACGTATAACACCAGTAAAATTTTTATCGCTTTATCTCTACTAATAGCTGAGATAATTTTCAAAATTTTTGATCAGAGTGATAGAAAATTCAATATATTAAATTACGAACAGAGCTATAAAATGAATAATAAATTATGTATACGTAGTTCTGGAGACCTACGTATAACACCAGTAAAATTTTTATCGCTTTATCTCTACTAATAGCTGAGATAGTTTTCAAAATTTTTGATCAGAGTGATAGAAAATTCAATATATTAAATTACGAACAGAGCTATAAAATGAATAATAATTTATGTATACGTAGTTCTTTAGACCTACGTATAACACCAGTAAAATTTTTATCGCTTTATCTCTACTAATAGCTGAGATAATTTTCAAAATTTTTGATCAGAGTGATAGAAAATTCAATATATTAAATTACGAACAGAGCTATAAAATGAAAAATAAATTATGTATACGTAGTTTTGGAGACCTACGTATAACACCAGTAAAATTTTTATCGCTTGATCTCTACTAATAGCTGAGATAATTTTCAAAATTTTTGATCAGATTGATAGAAAATTCAATATATTAAATTACGAACAGAGCTATAAAATGAAAAATAAATTATGTATATGTAGTTTTGGAGACCTACGTATAACACCAGTAAAATTTTTATTGCTTTATCTCTACTAATAGCTGAGATATTTTTGAAAATTTTTGATCAGAGTGATAGAAAATTCAATATATTAAATTACGAACAGAGCTATAAAATGAATAATAAAGTATGTATACGTAGTTCTGGGGACCTACGTATAACACCAGTAAAATTTTTATTGCTTTATCTCTGCTAATAGCTGAGATAATTTTGAAAATTTTTGATCAGAGTGATAGAAAATTCAATTTATTAAATTACGAACAGAGCTATAAAATGAAAAATAAATTATGTATACGTAGTTCTGGAGACCTACGTATAACACCAGTAAAATTTTTATCGCTTTATCTCTACTAATAACTGAGATAATTTTCAAAATTTTTGATCAGAGTGATAGAAAATTCAATATATTAAATTACGAACAGAGCTATAAAATGAATAATAAAGTATGTATGCGTAGTTCTGGGGACCTACGTATAACACCAGTAAAATTTTTATTGCATTATCTCTACTAATAGCTGAGATAATTTTGAAAATTTTTGATCAGAGTGATAGAAAATTCAATATATTAAATTACGAACAGAGCTATAAAATAAAAAATAAATAATGCGTACTTAGTTCTGGAGACCTACGTATAACACCAGTAAAATTTTTATCGCTTTATCTCTACTAATAGCTGAGATAATTTTGAAAATTTTTGATCAGAGTGATAGAAAATTCAATATATTAAATTACGAACAGATATATAAAATGAAAAATAAATTATGTATACGTAGTTCTGGAGACCTACGTATAACACCAGTAAAATTTTTATTGCTTTATCTCTACTAATAGCTGAGATAATTTTGAAAATTTTTGATCAGAGTGATAGAAAATTCAATATATTAAATTACGAACAGAGCTATAAAATGAAAAATAAATTATGCGTACGTAGTTCTGGAGACCTACGTATAACACCAGTAAAATTTTTATCGCATTATCTCTACTAATAGGTGAGATAATTTTCAAAATTTTTGATCAGAGTGATAGAAAATTCAATATATTAAATTACGAACAGAGCTATAAAATAAAAAATAAATTATGTATACGTAGTTCTGGAGACCTACGTATAACACCAGTAAAATTTTTATCGCTTTATCTCTACTAATAACTGAGATAATTTTCAAAATTTTTTATCAGAGTGATAGAAAATTCAATATATTAAATTACGAACAGAGCTATAAAATGAATAATAAAGTATGTATACGTAGTTCTGGGGACCTACGTATAACACCAGTAAAATTTTTATTGCTTTATCTCTGCTAATAGCTGAGATAATTTTGAAAATTTTTGATCAGAGTGATAGAAAGTTCAATATATTAAATTACGAACAGAGCTATAAAATGAAAAATAAATTATGTATACGTAGTTCTGGAGACCTACGTATAACACCAATAAAATTTTTATCGCATTATCTCTACTAATAGCTGAGATAATTTTGAAAATTTTTGATCAGAGTGATAGAAAATTCAATATATTAAATTACGAACAGAGCTATAAAATGTAAAATAAATTATGTATACATAGTTCTGGAATCCTACGTATAACACCAGTAAAAGTTTTATTGCTTTATCTCTACTAATAGCTGAGATAATTTTGAAAATTTTTGTTCAGAGTGATAGAAAATACAATATATTAAATTACGAACAGAGCTATAAAATAAAAAATAATTTATGTATACGTAGTTCTGGAGACCAACGTATAACACCAGTAAAATTTTTATCGCTTTATCTCTACTAATAGCTGAGATAATTTTCAAAATTTTTGATCAGAGTGATAGAAAATTCAATATATTAAATTACGAACAGAGCTATAAAATGAATAATAAATTATGTATACGTAGTTCTGGGGACCTACGTATAACACCAGTGATATTTTTATCGCTTTATCTCTACTAATAGCTGAGATAATTTTCAAAATTTTTGATCAGAGTGATAGAAAATTCAATATATTAAAGTACGAACAGAGCTATAAAATAAAAAATAAATTATGTATACCTAGTTTTGAAGACCTACGTATAACACCAGTAAAATTTTTAGCGCTTTATCTCTACTAATAGCTGAGATAATTTTCAAAATTTTTGATCAGAGTGATAGAAAATTCAATATATTAAATTACGAACAAAGCTATAAAATGAAAAATAAATTATGTATACGTAGTTCTGGAGACCTACGTATAACACCAGTAAAATTTTTATCGCTTTATCTCTACTAATAGCTGAGATAATTTTCAAAATTTTTGATCAGAGTGATAGAAAATTCAATATATTAAATTACAAACAGAGCTATTAAATGAGAAATAAATTATGTATACGTAGTTCTGGAGACCTACGTATAACACCAGTAAAATTTTTATTGCTTTATCTCTACTAATAGCTGAGATAATTTTGAAAATTTTTAATCAGAGTGATAGAAAATTCAATATATTAAATTACGAACAGAGCTATAAAATGAAAAATAAATTATGTCTGCGTAGTTCTGGAAACCTACGTATAACACCAGTAAAAATTTTAATGCTTTATCTCTACTAATAGCTGAGATAATTTTTAAAATTTTTGATCAGAGTGATAGAAAATTCAATATATTAAATTACGAACAGAGCTATAAAATAAAAAATAATTTATGTATACGTAGTTCTGGAGACCTACGTATAACACCAGTAAAATTTTTATCGCTTTATCTCTACTAATAGCTGAGATAATTTTCAAAATTTTTGATCAGAGTGATAGAAAATTCAATATATTAAATTACGAACAGAGCTATAAAATAAAAAATAAATTATGTATACGTAGTTCTTTAGACCTACGTATAACACCAGTAAAATTTTTATCGCTTTATCTCTACTAATAGCTGAGATAATTTTCAAAATTTTTGATCAGAGTGATAGAAAATTCAATATATTAAATTACGAACAGAGCTATAAAATGAAAAATAAATTATGTATACGTAGTTCTAAAGACCTACGTATAACACCAGTAAAATTTTTATCGCTTGATCTCTACTAATAGCTGAGATAATTTTCAAAATTTTTGATCAGAGTGATAGAAAATTCAATATATTAAATTACGAACAGAGCTATAAAATGAAAAATAAATTATGTATACGTAGTTTTGGAGACCTACGTATAACACCAGTAAAATTTTTATTGCTTTATCTCTACTAATAGCTGAGATAATTTTGAAAATTTTTGATCAGAGTGATAGAAAATTCAATATATTAAATTACGAACAGAGCTATAAAATGAAAAATAAATTATGCATACGTAGTTCTGGAGACCTACGTATAACACCAGTTAAATTTTTATCGCTTTATCCCTACTAATAGCTGAGATAATTTTGAAAATTTTTGATCAGAGTGATAGAAAATTCAATATATTAAATTACGAACAGAGCTATAAAATGAAAAATAAATTATGTTTACGTAGTTCTGGAGATCTACGTATAACACCAGTAAAATTTTTATCGCTTTATCTCTACTAATAGCTGAGATAATTTTGAAAATTTTTGATCAGAGTGATAGAAAATTCAATATATTAAATTACGAACAGAGCTATAAAATGAAAAATAAATTATGTATATGTAGTTCTGGAGACCTACGTATAACACCAGTAAAATTTTTATCGCTTTATCTCTACTAATAGCTGAGACAATTTTCAAAATTTTTGATTAGAGTGATAGAAAATTCAATATATTAAATTACGAACAGAGCCATAAAATAAAAAATAAATTATGTATACGTAGTTCTGGAAACCTACGTATAACACCAGTAAAATTTTTATAGCTTTATCTCTACTAATAGCTGAGATAATTTTCAAAATTTTTTATCAGAATGATAGAAAATACAATATATTAAAATACGAACAGAGCTATAAAATTAAAAATAAATTATGTATATGTAGTTCTGGAGACCTACGTATAACACCAGTAAAATTTTTATTGCTTTATCTCTACTAATAGCTGAGATAATTTTGAAAATTTTTGATCAGAGTGACAGAAAATTCAATATATTAAATTACGAACAGAGCTATAAAATGAAAAATAAATTATGTATACGTAGTTCTGGAAACCTACGTATAACACCAGTAAAATTTTTATTGCTTTATCTCTACTAATAGCTGAGATAATTTTGAAAATTTTTGTTCAGAGTGATAGAAAATTCACTATATTAAATTACGAACAGAGCTATAAAATAAAAAATAAATTATGTATACGTAGTTCTGGAGACCTACGTATAACACCAGTAAAATTTTTATCGCTTTATCTCTACTAATAGCTGAGATAATTTTCAAAATTTTTGATCAGAGTGATAGAAAATTCAATATATTAAATTACGAACAGAGCTATAAAATGAAAAATAAATTATGTATACGTAGTTCTGGAAACCTACGTATAACACCAGTAAAATTTTTATTGCTTTATCTCTACTAATAGCTGAGATAAATTTGAAAATTTTTGATCAGAGTGATAGAAAATTCAATATATTAAATTACGAACAGAGCTATAAAATGAAAAATAAATTATGTATACGTAGTTCTGGAAACCTACGTATAACACCAGTAAAATTTTTATTGCTTTATCTCTACTAATAGCTGAGATAATTTTGAAAATTTTTGATCAGAGTGATAGAAAATTCAATATATTAAATTACGAACAGAGCTATAAAATAAAAAATAATTTATGTATACGTAGTTCTGGAGACCTACGTATAACACCAGTAAAATTTTTATAGCTTTATCTCTACTAATAGCTGAGATAATTTTCAAAATTTTTTATCAGAATGATAGAAAATACAATATATTAAAATACGAACAGAGCTATAAAATTAAAAATAAATTATGTATATGTAGTTCTGGAGACCTACGTATAACACCAGTAAAATTTTTATTGCTTTATCTCTACTAATAGCTGAGATAATTTTGAAAATTTTTGATCAGAGTGACAGAAAATTCAATATATTAAATTACGAACAGAGCTATAAAATGAAAAATAAATTATGTATACGTAGTTCTGGAAACCTACGTATAACACCAGTAAAATTTTTATTGCTTTATCTCTACTAATAGCTGAGATAATTTTGAAAATTTTTGTTCAGAGTGATAGAAAATTCACTATATTAAATTACGAACAGAGCTATAAAATAAAAAATAAATTATGTATACGTAGTTCTGGAGACCTACGTATAACACCAGTAAAATTTTTATCGCTTTATCTCTACTAATAGCTGAGATAATTTTCAAAATTTTTGATCAGAGTGATAGAAAATTCAATATATTAAATTACGAACAGAGCTATAAAATGAAAAATAAATTATGTATACGTAGTTCTGGAAACCTACGTATAACACCAGTAAAATTTTTATTGCTTTATCTCTACTAATAGCTGAGATAAATTTGAAAATTTTTGATCAGAGTGATAGAAAATTCAATATATTAAATTACGAACAGAGCTATAAAATGAAAAATAAATTATGTATACGTAGTTCTGGAAACCTACGTATAACACCAGTAAAATTTTTATTGCTTTATCTCTACTAATAGCTGAGATAATTTTGAAAATTTTTGATCAGAGTGATAGAAAATTCAATATATTAAATTACGAACAGAGCTATAAAATAAAAAATAATTTATGTATACGTAGTTCTGGAGACCTACGTATAACACCAGTAAAATTTTTATCGCTTTATCTCTACTAATAGCTGAGATAATTTTCAAAATTTTTGATCTGAGTGATAGAAAATTCAATATGTTAAATTACGAACAGAGCTATAAAATAAAAAATAAATTATGTATACGTAGTTCTGGAGACCTACGTATAACACCAGTAAAATTTTTATCGCTTTATCTCTACTAATAGCTGAGATAATTTTCAAAATTTTTGATCAGAGTGATAGAAAATTCAATATATTAAATTACGAACAGAGCTATAAAATGAAAAATAAATTATGTATACGTAGTTCTGGAAACCTACGTATAACACCAGTAAAATTTTTATTGCTTTATCTCTACTAATAGCTGAGATAAATTTGAAAATTTTTGATCAGAGTGATAGAAAATTCAATATATTAAATTACGAACAGAGCTATAAAATGAAAAATAAATTATGTATACGTAGTTCTGGAAACCTACGTATAACACCAGTAAAATTTTTATTGCTTTATCTCTACTAATAGCTGAGATAATTTTGAAAATTTTTGATCAGAGTGATAGAAAATTCAATATATTAAATTACGAACAGAGCTATAAAATAAAAAATAATTTATGTATACGTAGTTCTGGAGACCTACGTATAACACCAGTAAAATTTTTATCGCTTTATCTCTACTAATAGCTGAGATAATTTTCAAAATTTTTGATCAGAGTGATAGAAAATTCAATATATTAAATTACGAACAGAGCTATAAAATAAAAAATAAATTGTGTATACGTAGTTCTGGAGACCTACGTATAACACAAGTAAAATTTTTATTGCTTTATCTGTACTAATAGCTGAGATAATTTTGAAAATTTTTGTTCAGAGTGATAGAAAATTCAATATATTAAATTACGAACAGAGCTATAAAATAAAAAATAATTTATGTATACCTAGTTTTGAAGACCTACGTATAACACCAGTAAAATTTTTATCGCTTTATCTCTACTAATAGCTGAGATAATTTTCAAAATTTTTGATCAGAGTGATAGAAAATTCAATATATTAAATTACGAACAGAGCTATAAAATAAAAAATAAATTATGTATACGTATTTCTGAAGACCTACGTATAACACCAGTAAAATTTTTATCGCTTTATCTCTACTAATAGCTGAGATAATTTTCAAAATTTTTGATCAGAGTGATAGAAAATTCAATATATTAAATTACGAACAGAGCTATAAAATGAAAAATAAATTATGTATACGTAGTTCTGGAGACCTACGTATAACACCAGTAAAATTTTTATTGCTTTATCTCTACTAATAGCTGAGATAATTTTGAAAATTTTTGTTCAGAGTGATAGAAAATTCAATATATTAAAGTACGAACAGAGCTAAAAAATAAAAAATAAATTATGTATACCTAGTTTTGAAGACCTACGTATAACACCAGTAAAATTTTTATCGCTTTATCTCTACTAATAGCTGAGATAATTTTCAAAATTTTTGATCAGAGTGATAGAAAATTCAATATATTAAATTACGAACAGAGCTATAAAATGAATAATAAATTATGTATACGTAGTTCTGGGGACCTACGTATAACACCAGTGAAATTTTTATGGCTTTATCTCTACTAATAGCTGAGATAGTTTTCAAAATTTTTGATCAGAGTGATAGAAAATTCAATATATTAAATTACGAATAGAGCTATAAAATAAAAAATAAATTATGTATACGTAGTTTTGGAGACCTACGTCTAACACCAGTAAATTTTTTATCGCTTTATCTCTACTAATAGCTGAGATAATTTTCAAAATTTTTGATCAGAGTGATAGAAAATTTAATATATAAAATTACGAACAGAGCTAGAAAATGAAAAATAAATTATGTATACGTAGTTCTGAAGACCTACGTATAACACTAGCAAAAATTTTATCTCTTTATCTCTACTAATAGCTGAGATAATTTTCAAAATTTTTGATCAGAGTGATAGAAAATTCAATATATTAAATTACGAACAGAGCTATAAAATAAAAAATAAATTATGTATACGTAGTTCTGGAGACCTACGTATAACACCAGTAAAATTTTTATTGCTTTATCTCTACTAATAGCTGAGATAATTTTGAAAATTTTTGTTCAGAGTGATAGAAAATTCAATATATTAAATTACGAACAGAGCTATAAAATAAAAAATAATTTATGTATACGTAGTTCTGGAGACCTACGTATAACACCAGTAAAATTTTTATCGCTTTATCTCTACTAATAGCTGAGATAATTTTCAAAATTTTTGATCAGAGTGATAGAAAATTCAATATATTAAATTACGAACAAAGCTATAAAATGAAAAATAAATTATGTATACGTAGTTCTGGAGATCTACGTATAACACCAGTAAATTTTTTATCGCTTTATCTCTACTAATAGCTGAGACAATTTTCAAAATTTTTGATTAGAGTGATAGAAAATTCAATATATTAAATTACGAACAGAGCTATAAAATTAAAAATAATTTATGTATACGTGGTTTTAAAGACCTACGTATAACACCAGTAAAATTTTTATTGCTTTATCTCTACTAATAGCTGAGATAATTTTGAAAATTTTTGATCAGAGTGATAGAAAATTCAATATATTAAATTACGAACAGAGCTATAAAATGAAAAATAAATTATGTATACGTAGTTTTGGAAACCTACGTATAACACCAGTGAAATTTTTATTGCTTTATCTCTACTAATAGCTGAGATAATTTTGAAAATTTTTGTTCAGAGTGATAGAAAATTCAATATATTAAATTACGAACAGAGCTATAAAATAAAAAATAATTTATGTATACCTAGTTTTGAAGACCTACGTATAACACCAGTAAAATTTTTATCGCTTTATCTCTACTAATAGCTGAGATAATTTTCAAAATTTTTGATCAGAGTGATAGAAAATTCAATATATTAAATTACGAACAGAGCTATAAAATAAAAAATAAATTATGTATACGTAGTTCTGGAGACCTACGTATAACACCAGTAAAATTTTTATCGCTTTATCTCTACTAATAGCTGAGATAATTTTCAAAATTTTTGATCAGAGTGATAGAAAATTCAATATATTAAATTACGAACAGAGCTATAAAATGAAAAATAAATTATGTATACTTAGTTCTGGAGACCTACGTATAACACCAGTAAAATTTTTATTGCTTTATCTCTACTAATAGCTGAGATAATTTTGAAAATTTTTGTTCAGAGTGATAGAAAATTCAATATGTTAAAGTACGAACAGAGCTAAAAAATAAAAAATAAATTATGTATACCTAGTTTTGAAGACCTACGTATAACACCAGTAAAATTTTTATCGCTTTATCTCTACTAATAGCTGAGATAATTTTCAAAATTTTTGATCAGAGTGATAGAAAATTCAATATATTAAATTACGAACAGAGCTATAAAATGAATAATAAATTATGTATACGTAGTTCTGGGGACCTACGTATAACACCAGTGAAATTTTTATGGCTTTATCTCTACTAATAGCTGAGATAGTTTTCAAAATTTTTGATCAGAGTGATAGAAAATTCAATTTATTAAATTACGAATAGAGCTATAAAATAAAAAATAAATTATGTATACGTAGTTCTGGAGACCTACGTCTAACACCAGTAAATTTTTTATCGCTTTATCTCTACTAATAGCTGAGATAATTTTCAAAATTTTTGATCAGAGTGATAGAAAATTTAATATATAAAATTACGAACAGAGCTAGAAAATGAAAAATAAATTATGTATACGTAGTTCTGAAGACCTACGTATAACACCAGCAAAAATTTTATCTCTTTATCTCTACTAATAGCTGAGATAATTTTCAAAATTTTTGATCAGAGTGATAGAAAATTCAATATATTAAATTACGAACAGAGCTATAAAATAAAAAATAAATTATGTATACGTAGTTCTGGAGACCTACGTATAACACCAGTAAAATTTTTATTGCTTTATCTCTACTAATAGCTGAGATAATTTTGAAAATTTTTGATCAGAGTGATAGAAAATTCAATATATTAAATTACGAACAGAGCTATAAAATGAAAAATAAATTATGTATACGTAGTTTTAAAGACCTACGTATAACACCAGTAAAATTTTTATTGCTTTATCTCTACTAATAGCTGAGATAATTTTGAAAATTTTTGATCAGAGTGATAGAAAATTCAATATATTAAATTACGAACAGAGCTATAAAATGAAAAATAAATTATGTATACGTAGTTCTGAAGACCTACGTATAACACTAGCAAAAATTTTATCTCTTTATCTCTACTAATAGCTGAGATAATTTTGAAAATTTTTGTTCAGAGTGATAGAAAATTCAATATATTAAATTACGAACAGAGCTATAAAATAAAAAATAATTTATGTATACCTAGTTTTGAAGACCTACGTATAACACCAGTAAAATTTTTATCGCTTTATCTCTACTAATAGCTGAGATAATTTTGAAAATTTTTGTTCAGAGTGATAGAAAATTCAATATATTAAATTACGAACAGAGCTATAAAATAAAAAATAATTTATGTATACGTAGTTCTGGAGACCTACGTATAACACCAGTAAAATTTTTATCGCTTTATCTCTACTAATAGCTGAGATAATTTTCAAAATTTTTGATCAGAGTGATAGAAAATTCAATATATTAAATTACGAACAAAGCTATAAAATGAAAAATAAATTATGTATACGTAGTTCTGGAGATCTACGTATAACACCAGTAAATTTTTTATCGCTTTATCTCTACTAATAGCTGAGACAATTTTCAAAATTTTTGATTAGAGTGATAGAAAATTCAATATATTAAATTACGAACAGAGCTATAAAATTAAAAATAATTTATGTATACGTGGTTTTAAAGACCTACGTATAACACCAGTAAAATTTTTATTGCTTTATCTCTACTAATAGCTGAGATAATTTTGAAAATTTTTGATCAGAGTGATAGAAAATTCAATATATTAAATTACGAACAGAGCTATAAAATGAAAAATAAATTATGTATACGTAGTTTTGGAAACCTACGTATAACACCAGTGAAATTTTTATTGCTTTATCTCTACTAATAGCTGAGATAATTTTGAAAATTTTTGTTCAGAGTGATAGAAAATTCAATATATTAAATTACGAACAGAGCTATAAAATAAAAAATAATTTATGTATACCTAGTTTTGAAGACCTACGTATAACACCAGTAAAATTTTTATCGCTTTATCTCTACTAATAGCTGAGATAATTTTCAAAATTTTTGATCAGAGTGATAGAAAATTCAATATATTAAATTACGAACAGAGCTATAAAATGAAAAATAAATTATGTATACTTAGTTCTGGAGACCTACGTATAACACCAGTAAAATTTTTATTGCTTTATCTCTACTAATAGCTGAGATAATTTTGAAAATTTTTGTTCAGAGTGATAGAAAATTCAATATGTTAAAGTACGAACAGAGCTAAAAAATAAAAAATAAATTATGTATACCTAGTTTTGAAGACCTACGTATAACACCAGTAAAATTTTTATCGCTTTATCTCTACTAATAGCTGAGATAATTTTCAAAATTTTTGATCAGAGTGATAGAAAATTCAATATATTAAATTACGAACAGAGCTATAAAATGAATAATAAATTATGTATACGTAGTTCTGGGGACCTACGTATAACACCAGTGAAATTTTTATGGCTTTATCTCTACTAATAGCTGAGATAGTTTTCAAAATTTTTGATCAGAGTGATAGAAAATTCAATATATTAAATTACGAATAGAGCTATAAAATAAAAAATAAATTATGTATACGTAGTTCTGGAGACCTACGTCTAACACCAGTAAATTTTTTATCGCTTTATCTCTACTAATAGCTGAGATAATTTTCAAAATTTTTGATCAGAGTGATAGAAAATTCAATATATTAAATTACGAACAGAGCTATAAAATAAAAAATAAATTATGTATACGTAGTTCTGGAGACCTACGTATAACACCAGTAAAATTTTTATTGCTTTATCTCTACTAATAGCTGAGATAATTTTGAAAATTTTTGTTCAGAGTGATAGAAAATTCAATATATTAAATTACGAACAGAGCTATAAAATAAAAAATAATTTATGTATACGTAGTTCTGGAGACCTACGTATAACACCAGTAAAATTTTTATTGCTTTATCTGTACTAATAGCTGAGATAATTTTGAAAATTTTTGTTCAGAGTGATAGAAAATTCAATATATTAAATTACGAACAGAGCTATAAAATAAAAAATAATTTATGTATACCTAGTTTTGAAGACCTACGTATAACACCAGTAAAATTTTTATCGCTTTATCTCTACTAATAGCTGAGATAATTTTCAAAATTTTTGATCAGAGTGATAGAAAATTCAATATATTAAATTACGAACAGAGCTATAAAATGAAAAATAAATTATGTATACGTAGTTCTGGAGACCTACGTATAACACCAGTAAAATTTTTATTGCTTTATCTCTACTAATAGCTGAGATAATTTTGAAAATTTTTGTTCAGAGTGATAGAAAATTCAATATATTAAAGTACGAACAGAGCTAAAAAATAAAAAATAAATTATGTATACCTAGTTTTGAAGACCTACGTATAACACCAGTAAAATTTTTATCGCTTTATCTCTACTAATAGCTGAGATAATTTTCAAAATTTTTGATCAGAGTGATAGAAAATTCAATATATTAAATTACGAACAGAGCTCTAAAATGAATAATAAATTATGTATACGTAGTTCTGGGGACCTACGTATAACACCAGTGAAATTTTTATGGCTTTATCTCTACTAATAGCTGAGATAGTTTTCAAAATTTTTGATCAGAGTGATAGAAAATTCAATATATTAAATTACGAATAGAGCTATAAAATAAAAAATAAATTATGTATACGTAGTTCTGGAGACCTACGTCTAACACCAGTAAATTTTTTATCGCTTTATCTCTACTAATAGCTGAGATAATTTTTAAAATTTTTGATCAGAGTGATAGAAAATTTAATATATAAAATTACGAACAGAGCTAGAAAATGAAAAATAAATTATGTATACGTAGTTCTGAAGACCTACGTATAACACCAGTAAAATTTTTATCGCTTTATCTCTACTAATAGCTGAGATAATTTTCAAAATTTTTGATCAGAGTGATAGAAAATTCAATAAATCAAATTACGAACAGAGCTATAAAATGAAAAATAAATTATGTATACGTAGTTCTCGAGACCTACGTATAACACCAGTAAAATTTTTATTGCTTTATCTCTACTAATAGCTGAGATAATTTTGAAAATTTTTGTTCAGAGTGATAGAAAATTCAATATATTAAATTACGAACAGAGCTATAAAATAAAAAATAATTTATGTATACGTAGTTCTGGAGACCTACGTATAACACCAGTAAAATTTTTATTGCTTTATCTCTACTAATAGCTGAGATAATTTTCAAAATTTTTGATCAGAGTGATAGAAAATTCAATATATTAAAGTACGAACAGAGCTAAAAAATAAAAAAAATATTATGTATACCTAGTTTTGAAGACCTACGTATAACACCAGTAAAATTTTTATCGCTTTATCTCTACTAATAGCTGAGATAATTTTCAAAATTTTTGATCAGAGTGATAGAAAATTCAATATATTAAATTACGAACAAAGCTATAAAATGAAAAATAAGTTATGTATACGTAGTTCTGGAGACCTACGTATAACACCAGTAAAATTTTTATTGCTTTATCTCTACTAATAGCTGAGATAATTTTGAAAATTTTTGATCAGAGTGATAGAAAATTCAATATATTAAATTACAAACAGAGCTATAAAATGAAAAATAAATTATGTATACGTAGTTCTGGAGACCTACGTATAACACCAGTAAAATTTTTATCGCTTTATCTCTACTAATAGCTGAGATAATTTCCAAAATTTTTGATCAGAGTGATAGAAAATTCAATATATTAAATTACGAACAGAGCTATAAAATAAATAATAAATTATGTATACGTAGTTCTGGAGACCTACGTCTAACACCAGTGAATTTTTTATCGCTTTATCTCTACTAATAGCTGAGATAATTTTCAAAATTTTTGATCAGAGTGATAGAAAATTTAATATATTAAATTACGAACAGAGCTATAAAATGAAAAATAAATTATGTATACGTAGTTCTGAAGACCTACGTATAACACCAGCAAAAATTTTATCTCTTTATCTCTACTAATAGCTGAGATAATTTTCAAAATTTTTGATCAGAGTGATAGAAAATTCAATATATTAAATTACGAACAGAGCTATAAAATGAAAAATAAATTATGTATACGTAGTTCTGGAGACCTACGTATAACACCAGTAAAATTTTTATTGCTTTATCTCTACTAATAGCTGAGATAATTTTGAAAATTTTTGATCAGAGTGATAGAAAGTTCAATATATTAAATTACGAACAGAGCTATAAAATGAAAAATAAATTATGCATACGTAGTTTTGGAGACCTACGTATAACACCAGTAAAAATTTTATCGCTTTATCTCTACTAATAGCTGAGATAAATTTTAAAATTTTTGATCAGAGTGATAGAAAATTCAATATATTAAATTACGAACAGAGCTATAAAATGAAAAATAAATTATGTGTACGTATTTCTGGAGACCTACGTATATCACCAGTAAAATTTTTATCGCTTTATCTCTACTAATAGCTGAGATAATTTTCAAAATTTTTGATCAGAGTGATAGAAAATTCAATATATTAAATTACGAACAGAGCTATAAAATGAAAAATAAATTATGTATACGTAGTTCTGAAGACCTACGTATAACACCAGTAAAATTTTTATCGCTTGATCTCTACTAATAGCTGAGATAATTTTCAAAATTTTTGATCAGAGTGATAGAAAATTCAATATATTAAATTACGAACAGAGCTATAAAATGAAAAATAAATTATGTATACGTAGTTTTGGAGACCTACGTAAAACACCAGTAAAATTTTTATTGCTTTATCTCTACTAATAGCTGAGATAATTTTGAAAATTTTTGATCAGAGTGATAGAAAATTCAATATATTAAATTACGAACAGAGCTATAAAATGAAAAATAAATTATGCATACGTAGTTCTAGAGACCTACGTATAACACCAGTTAAATTTTTATCGCTTTATCTCTACTAATAGCTGAGATAATTTTGAAAATTTTTGATCAGAGTGATAGAAAATTCAATATATTAAATTACGAACAGAGCTATAAAATGAAAAATAAATTATGTATACGTAGTTCTGGAGACCTACGTATAACACCAGTAAAATTTTTATCGCTTTATCTCTACTAATAGCTGAGATAATTTTCTAAATTTTTGTTCAGAGTGATAGAAAATTCAATATATTAAATTACGAACAAAGCTATAAAATGAAAAATAAATTATGTATACGTAGTTCTGGAGACCTACGTATAACACTAATAAAATTTTTATTGCTTTATCTCTACTAATAGATGAGATAATTTTGAAAATTTTTGATGAGAGTGATAGAAAATTCAATATATTAAATTACGAACAGAGCTATAAAATGAATAATAAATTATGTATACGTAGTTCTGGGGACCTACGTATAACACCAGTGAAATTTTTATCGCTTTATCTCTACTAATAGCTGAGATAATTTTCAAAATTTTTGATCAGAGTGATAGAAAATTCAATATATTAAATTACGAACAGAGCCATAAAATAAAAAATAAATTATGTATACGTAGTTCTGGAAACCTACGTATAACACCAGTAAAATTTTTATTGCTTTAGCTCTACTAATAGCTGAGATAATTTTCAAAATTTTTTATCAGAATGATAGAAAATACAATATATTAAATTACGAACAGAGCTATAAAATGAATAATAAATTATGTATACGTAGTTCTGGAGACCTACGTATAACACCAGTGAAATTTTTATCGCTTTATCTCTACTAATAGCTGAGATAATTTTCAAAATTTTTGATCAGAGTGATAGAAAATTCAATATATTAAATTACGAACAGAGCCATAAAATAAAAAATAAATTATGTACACGTAGTTCTGAAAACCTACGTATAACACCAGTAAAATTTTTATAGCTTTATCTCTACTAATAGCTGAGATAATTTTCAAAATTTTTGATCAGAGTGATAGAAAATTCAATATATTAAATTAAGAACAGAGCTATAAAATGAATAATAAATTATGTATACGTAGCTCTGGGGACCTACGTATAACACCAGTGATATTTTTATCGCTTTATCTCTACTAATAGCTGAGATAATTTTCAAAATTTTTGATCAGAGTGATAGAAAATTCAATATATTAAATTACGAACAAAGCTATAAAATGAAAAATAAGTTATGTATACGTAGTTCTGGAGACCTACGTATAACACCAGTAAAATTTTTATTGCTTTATCTCTACTAATAGCTGAGATAATTTTCAAAATTTTTGATCAGAGTGATAGAAAATTCAATATATTAAATTACGAACAGAGCTATAAAATGAATAATAAATTATGTATGCGTAGTTCTGGGGACCTACGTATAACACCAGTGAAATTTTTATCGCTTTATCTCTACTAATAGCTGAGATAATTTTCAAAATTTTTGATCAGAGTGATAGAAAATTCAATATATTAAATTACGAACAGAGCTATTAAATGAAAAATAAGTTATGTATACGTAGTTCTGGAGACCTACGTATAACACCAGTAAAATTTTTATCGCTTTATCTCTACTAATAGCTGAGATAATTTTCAAAATTTTTGATCAGAGTGATAGAAAATTCAATATATTAAATTACGAACAGAGCTATAAAATGAATAATAAATTATGTATACGTAGTTCTGGGGACCTACGTATAACACCAGTGAAATTTTTATCGCTTTATCTCTACTAATAGCTGAGACAATTTTCAAAATTTTTGATCAGAGTGATAGAAAATTCAATATATTAAATTACGAACAGAGCCATAAAATGAAAAATAAATTATGTATACGTAGTTCTGGAGACCTACGTATAACACCAGTAAAATTTTTATCGCTTTATCTCTACTAATAGCTGAGATAATTTTCAAAATTTTTGATGAGAGTGATAGAAAATTCAATATATTAAATTACGAACAAAGCTATAAAATAAATAATAAATTATGTATACGTAGTTCTGGGGACCTACGTATAACACCAGTGAAATTTTTGTCGCTTTAGCTCTACTAATAGCTGAGATAATTTTCAAAATTTTTTATCAGAATGATAGAAAATACAATATATTAAATTACGAACAGAGCTATAAAATGAAAAATAAATTATGTATATGTAGTTCTGGAGACCTACGTATAACACCAGTAAAATTTTTATCGCTTTATCTCTACTAATAGCTGAGACAATTTTCAAAATTTTTGATTAGAGTGATAGAAAATTCAAAATATTAAATTACGAACAGAGCTATAAAATTAAAAATAATTTATGTATACGTAGTTTTGAAGACCTACGTATAACACCAGTAAAATTTTTATCGCTTTATATCTACTAATAGCTGAGATAATTTTCAAAATTTTTGATCAGAGTGATAGAAAATACAATATATTAAATTACAAACAGAGCTATAAAATGAAAAATAAATTATGTATACGTAGTTCTGGAGACATACGTATAACACCAGTAAAATTTTTATTGCTTTATCTCTACTAATAGCTGAGATAATTTTGAAAATTTTTGATCAGAGTGATAGAAAATTCAATATATTAAATTACGAACAGAGCTATAAAATGAATAATAAATTATGTATACGTAGTTCTGGGGACCTACGTATAACACCAGTAAAATTTTTATCGCTTTATCTCTACTAATAGCTGAGATAATTTTCAAAATTTTTGATCAGAGTGATAGAAAATTCAATATATTAAATTACGAACAGAGCCATAAAATAAAAAATAAATTATGTATACGTAGTTCTGGAAACCTACGTATAACACCAGTAAAATTTTTATAGCTTTAGCTCTACTAATAGCTGAGATAATTTTCAAAATTTTTTATCAGAATGATAGAAAATACAATATATTAAATTACGAACAGAGCTATAAAATGAATAATAAATTATGTATACGTAGTTCTGGAGACCTACGTATAACACCAGTGAAATTTCTATCGCTTTATCTCTACTAATAGCTGAGATAATTTTCAAAATTTTTGATCAGAGTGATAGAAAATTCAATATATTAAATTACGTACAGAGCCATAAAATAAAAAATAAATTATGTATACGTAGTTCTGAAAACCTACGTATAACACCAGTAAAATTTTTATAGCTTTATCTCTACTAATAGCTGAGATAAATTTGAAAATTTTTGATCAGAGTGATAGAAAATTCAATATATTAAATTACGAACAGAGCTATAAAATGAAAAATAAATTATGTATACGTAGTTTTGGAAACCTACGTATAACACCAGTAAAATTTTTATTGCTTTATCTCTACTAATAGCTGAGATAATTTTGAAAATTTTTGTTCAGAGTGATAGAAAATTCAATATATTAAATTACGAACAGAGCTATAAAATAAAAAATAATTTATGTATACGTAGTTCTGGAGACATACGTATAACACCAGTAAAATTTTTATCGCTTTATCTCTACTAATAGCTGAGATAATTTTCAAAATTTTTGATCAGAGTGATAGAAAATTCAATATATTAAATTAAGAACAGAGCTATAAAATGAATAATAAATTATGTATACGTAGCTCTGGGGACCTACGTATAACACCAGTGATATTTTTATCGCTTTATCTCTACTAATAACTGAGATAATTTTCAAAATTTTTGATCAGAGTGATAGAAAAATCAATATATTATAATACGAACAAAGCTATACAATAAAAAATATATTATGTATACCTAGTTTTGAAGACCTACGTATAACACCAGTAAAATTTTTATCGCTTTATCTGTACTAATAGCTGAGATAATTTTCAAAATTTTTGATCAGAGTGATAGAAAATTCAATATATTAAATTACGAACAAAGCTATAAAATGAAAAATAAGTTATGTATACGTAGTTCTGGAGACCTACGTATAACACCAGTAAAATTTTTATTGCTTTATCTCTACTAATAGCTGAGATAATTTTGAAAATTTTTGATCAGAGTGATGGAAAATTCAATATATTAAATTACAAACAGAGCTATAAAATGAAAAATAAATTATGTATGCGTAGTTCTGGAGACCTACGTATAACACCAGTAAAATTTTTATCGCTTTATCTCTACTAATAGCTAAGATAATTTTCAAAATTTTTGATCAGAGTGATAGAAAATTCAATATATTAAATTACGAACAGAGCTATAAAATGAATAATAAATTATGTACACGTAGTTCTGGGGACCTACGTATAACACCAGTAAAATTTTTATCGCTTTATCTCTACTAATAGCTGAGACAATTTTCAAAATTTTTGATCAGAGTGATAGAAAATTCAATATATTAAATTACGAACAGAGCCATAAAATGAAAAATAAATTATGTATACGTAGTTCTGGAGACCTACGTATAACACCAGTAAAATTTTTATCGCTTTATCTCTACTAATAGCTGAGATAATTTTCAAAATTTTTGATGAGAGTGATAGAAAATTCAATATATTAAATTACGAACAGAGCTATAAAATAAATAATAAATTATGTATACGTAGTTCTGGGGACCTACGTATAACACCAGTGAAATTTTTATCGCTTTATCTTTACTAATAGCTGAGATAATTTTCAAAATTTTTGATCAGAGTGATAGAAAATTCAATATATTAAATTACGAACAGAGCCATAAAATAAAAAATAAATTATGTATACGTAGTTCTGGAAACCTACGTATAACACCAGTAAAATTTTTATAGCTTTAGCTCTACTAATAGCTGAGATAATTTTCAAAATTTTTTATCAGAATGATAGAAAATACAATATATTAAATTACGAACAGAGCTATAAAATGAAAAATAAATTATGTATATGTAGTTCTGGAGACCTACGTATAACACCAGTAAAATTTTTATCGCTTTATCTCTACTAATAGCTGAGACAATTTTCAAAATTTTTGATTAGAGTGATAGAAAATTCAATATATTAAATTACGAACAGAGCTATAAAATTAAAAATAATTTATGTATACGTAGTTTTGAAGACCTACGTATAACACCAGTAAAATTTTTATCGCTTTATATCTACTAATAGCTGAGATAATTTTCAAAATTTTTGATCAGAGTGATAGAAAATTCAATATATTAAATTACAAACAGAGCTATAAAATGAAAAATAAATTATGTATACGTAGTTCTGAAGACATACGTATAACACCAGTAAAATTTTTATTGCTTTATCTTTACTAATAGCTGAGATAATTTTGAAAATTTTTGATCAGAGTGATAGAAAATGCAATATATTAAATTACGAACAAAGCTATAAAATAAAAAATAAATTATGTATACGTAGTTCTGGAGACCTACGTATAACACCAGTAAAATTTTTATTGCTTTATCTCTACTAATAGCTGAGATAAATTTGAAAATTTTTGATCAGAGTGATAGAAAATTCAATATATTAAATTACGAACAGGGCTATAAAATGAAAAATAAATTATGTATACGTAGTTCTGGAAACCTACGTATAACACCAGTAAAATTTTTATAGCTTTAGCTCTACTAATAGCTGAGATAATTTTCAAAATTTTTGATCAGAGTGATAGAAAATTCAATATATTAAATTACGAACAAAGCTATAAAATGAAAAATAAGTTATGTATACGTAGTTCTGGAGACCTACGTATAACACCAGTAAAATTTTTATTGCTTTATCTCTACTAACAGCTGAGATAATTTTGAAAATTTTTGATCAGAGTGATGGAAAATTCAATATATTAAATTACAAACAGAGCTATAAAATGAAAAATAAATTATGTATGCGTAGTTCTGGAGACCTACGTATAACACCAGTAAAATTTTTATCGCTTTATCTCTACTAATAGCTAAGATAATTTTCAAAATTTTTGATCAGAGTGATAGAAAATTCAATATATTAAATTACGAACAGAGCTATAAAATGAATAATAAATTATGTACACGTAGTTCTGGGGACCTACGTATAACACCAGTGAAATTTTTATCGCTTTATCTCTACTAATAGCTGAGACAATTTTCAAAATTTTTGATCAGAGTGATAGAAAATTCAATATATTAAATTACGAACAGAGCCATAAAATGAAAAATAAATTATGTATACGTAGTTCTGGAGACCTACGTATAACACCAGTAAAATTTTTATCGCTTTATCTCTACTAATAGCTGAGATAATTTTCAAAATTTTTGATGAGAGTGATAGAAAATTCAATATATTAAATTACGAACAGAGCTATAAAATAAATAATAAATTATGTATACGTAGTTCTGGGGACCTACGTATAACACCAGTGAAATTTTTATCGCTTTATCTTTACTAATAGCTGAGATAATTTTCAAAATTTTTGATCAGAGTGATAGAAAATTCAATATATTAAATTACGAACAGAGCCATAAAATAAAAAATAAATTATGTATACGTAGTTCTGGAAACCTACGTATAACACCAGTAAAATTTTTATAGCTTTAGCTCTACTAATAGCTGAGATAATTTTCAAAATTTTTTATCAGAATGATAGAAAATACAATATATTAAATTACGAACAGAGCTATAAAATGAAAAATAAATTATGTATATGTAGTTCTGGAGACCTACGTATAACACCAGTAAAATTTTTATCGCTTTATCTCTACTAATAGCTGAGACAATTTTCAAAATTTTTGATTAGAGTGATAGAAAATTCAATATATTAAATTACGAACAGAGCTATAAAATTAAAAATAATTTATGTATACGTAGTTTTGAAGACCTACGTATAACACCAGTAAAATTTTTATCGCTTTATATCTACTAATAGCTGAGATAATTTTCAAAATTTTTGATCAGAGTGATAGAAAATTCAATATATTAAATTACAAAGAGAGCTATAAAATGAAAAATAAATTATGTATACGTAGTTCTGAAGACATACGTATAACACCAGTAAAATTTTTATTGCTTTATCTTTACTAATAGCTGAGATAATTTTGAAAATTTTTGATCAGAGTGATAGAAAATGCAATATATTAAATTACGAACAAAGCTATAAAATAAAAAATAAATTATGTATAGGTAGTTCTGGAGACCTACGTATAACACCAGTAAAATTTTTATTGCTTTATCTCTACTAATAGCTGAGATAAATTTGAAAATTTTTGATCAGAGTGATAGAAAATTCAATATATTAAATTACGAACAGGGCTATAAAATGAAAAATAAATTATGTATACGTAGTTCTAGAAACCTACGTATAACACCAGTAAAATTTTTATAGCTTTAGCTCTACTAATAGCTGAGATAATTTTCAAAATTTTTGATCAGAGTGATAGAAAATTCAATATATTAAATTACGAACAGAGCTATAAAATAAAAAATAAATTATGTATACGTAGTTCTGGAGACCTACGTATAACACCAGTAAAATTTTTATTGCTTTATCTCTACTAATAGCTGAGATAATTTTCAAAATTTTTGATCAGAGTGATAGAAAATTCAATATATTAAATTACGAACAGAGCTATAAAATGAATAATAAATTATGTATACGTAGTTCTGGGGACCTACGTATAACACCAGTGAAATTTTTATCGCTTTATCTCTACTAATAGCTGAGATAATTTTCAAAATTTTTGATCAGAGTGATAGAAAATTCAATATATTAAATTACGAACAGAGCTATTAAATGAAAAATAAGTTATGTATACGTAGTTCTGGAGACCTACGTATAACACCAGTAAAATTTTTATCGCTTTATCTCTACTAATAGCTGAGATAATTTTCAAAATTTTTGATCAGAGTGATAGAAAATTCAATATATTAAATTACGAACAGAGCTATAAAATGAATAATAAATTATGTATACGTAGTTCAGGGGACCTACGTATAACACCAGTGAAATTTTTATCGCTTTATCTCTACTAATAGCTGAGACAATTTTCAAAATTTTTGATCAGAGTGATAGAAAATTCAATATATTAAATTACGAACAGAGCCATAAAATGAAAAATAAATTATGTATACGTAGTTCTGGAGACCTACGTATAACACCAGTAAAATTTTTATCGCTTTATCTCTACTAATAGCTGAGATAATTTTCAAAATTTTTGATGAGAGTGATAGAAAATTCAATATATTAAATTACGAACAGAGCTATAAAATAAATAATAAATTATGTATACGTAGTTCTGGGGACCTACGTATAACACCAGTGAAATTTTTATCGCTTTAGCTCTACTAATAGCTGAGATAATTTTCAAAATTTTTTATCAGAATGATAGAAAATACAATATATTAAATTACGAACAGAGCTATAAAATGAAAAATAAATTATGTATATGTAGTTCTGGAGACCTACGTATAACACCAGTAAAATTTTTATCGCTTTATCTCTACTAATAGCTGAGAATATTTTCAAAATTTTTGATTAGAGTGATAGAAAATTCAAAATATTAAATTACGAACAGAGCTATAAAATTAAAAATAATTTATGTATACGTAGTTTTGAAGACCTACGTATAACACCAGTAAAATTTTTATCGCTTTATATCTACTAATAGCTGAGATAATTTTCAAAATTTTTGATCAGAGTGATAGAAAATACAATATATTAAATTACAAACAGAGCTATAAAATGAAAAATAAATTATGTATACGTAGTTCTGGAGACATACGTATAACACCAGTAAAATTTTTATTGCTTTATCTCTACTAATAGCTGAGATAATTTTGAAAATTTTTGATCAGAGTGATAGAAAATTCAATATATTAAATTACGAACAGAGCTATAAAATGAATAATAAATTATGTATACGTAGTTCTGGGGACCTACGTATAACACCAGTAAAATTTTTATCGCTTTATCTCTACTAATAGCTGAGATAATTTTCAAAATTTTTGATCAGAGTGATAGAAAATTCAATATATTAAATTACGAACAGAGCCATAAAATAAAAAATAAATTATGTATACGTAGTTCTGGAAACCTACGTATAACACCAGTAAAATTTTTATAGCTTTAGCTCTACTAATAGCTGAGATAATTTTCAAAATTTTTTATCAGAATGATAGAAAATACAATATATTAAATTACGAACAGAGCTATAAAATGAATAATAAATTATGTATACGTAGTTCTGGAGACCTACGTATAACACCAGTGAAATTTCTATCGCTTTATCTCTACTAATAGCTGAGATAATTTTCAAAATTTTTGATCAAAGTGATAGAAAATTCAATATATTAAATTACGAACAGAGCCATAAAATAAAAAATAAATTATGTATACGTAGTTCTGAAAACCTACGTATAACACCAGTAAAATTTTTATAGCTTTATCTCTACTAATAGCTGAGATAAATTTGAAAATTTTTGATCAGAGTGATAGAAAATTCAATATATTAAATTACGAACAGAGCTATAAAATGAAAAATAAATTATGTATACGTAGTTCTGGAAACCTACGTATAACACCAGTAAAATTTTTATTGCTTTATCTCTACTAATAGCTGAGATAATTTTGAAAATTTTTGTTCAGAGTGATAGAAAATTCAATATATTAAATTACGAACAGAGCTATAAAATAAAAAATAATTTATGTATACGTAGTTCTGGAGACATACGTATAACACCAGTAAAATTTTTATCGCTTTATCTCTACTAATAGCTGAGATAATTTTCAAAATTTTTGATCAGAGTGATAGAAAATTCAATATATTAAATTAAGAACAGAGCTATAAAATGAATAATAAATTATGTATACGTAGCTCTGGGGACCTACGTATAACACCAGTGATATTTTTATCGCTTTATCTCTACTAATAGCTGAGATAATTTTCAAAATTTTTGATCAGAGTGATAGAAAAATCAATATATTAAAATACGAACAAAGCTATACAATAAAAAATATATTATGTATACCTAGTTTTGAAGACCTACGTATAACACCAGTAAAATTTTTATCGCTTTATCTGTACTAATAGCTGAGATAATTTTCAAAATTTTTGATCAGAGTGATAGAAAATTCAATATATTAAATTACGAACAAAGCTATAAAATGAAAAATAAGTTATGTATACGTAGTTCTGGAGACCTACGTATAACACCAGTAAAATTTTTATTGCTTTATCTCTACTAATAGCTGAGATAATTTTGAAAATTTTTGATCAGAGTGATGGAAAATTCAATATATTAAATTACAAACAGAGCTATAAAATGAAAAATAAATTATGTATGCGTAGTTCTGGAGACCTACGTATAACACCAGTAAAATTTTTATCGCTTTATCTCTACTAATAGCTAAGATAATTTTCAAAATTTTTGATCAGAGTGATAGAAAATTCAATATATTAAATTACGAACAGAGCTATAAAATGAATAATAAATTATGTACACGTAGTTCTGGGGACCTACGTATAACACCAGTGAAATTTTTATCGCTTTATCTCTACTAATAGCTGAGACAATTTTCAAAATTTTTGATCAGAGTGATAGAAAATTCAATATATTAAATTACGAACAGAGCCATAAAATGAAAACTAAATTATGTATACGTAGTTCTGGAGACCTACGTATTACACCAGTAAAATTTTTATCGCTTTATCTCTACTAATAGCTGAGATAATTTTCAAAATTTTTGATGAGAGTGATAGAAAATTCAATATATTAAATTACGAACAGAGCTATAAAATAAATAATAAATTATGTATACGTAGTTCTGGGGACCTACGTATAACACCAGTGAAATTTTTATCGCTTTATCTCTACTAATAGCTGAGATAATTTTCAAAATTTTTGATCAGAGTGATAGAAAATTCAATATATTAAATTACGAACAGAGCCATAAAATAAAAAATAAATTATGTATACGTAGTTCTGGAAACCTACGTATAACACCAGTAAAATTTTTATAGCTTTAGCTCTACTAATAGCTGAGATAATTTTCAAAATTTTTTATCAGAATGATAGAAAATACAATATATTAAATTACGAACAGAGCTATAAAATGAAAAATAAATTATGTATATGTAGTTCTGGAGACCTACGTATAACACCAGTAAAATTTTTATCGCTTTATCTCTACTAATAGCTGAGACAATTTTCAAAATTTTTGATTAGAGTGATAGAAAATTCAATATATTAAATTACGAACAGAGCTATAAAATTAAAAATAATTTATGTATACGTAGTTTTGAAGACCTACGTATAACACCAGTAAAATTTTTATCGCTTTATATCTACTAATAGCTGAGATAATTTTCAAAATTTTTGATCAGAGTGATAGAAAATTCAATATATTAAATTACAAACAGAGCTATAAAATGAAAAATAAATTATGTATACGTAGTTCTGGAGACATACGTATAACTCCAGTAAAATTTTTATTGCTTTATCTCTACTAATAGCTGAGATAATTTTGAAAATTTTTGTTCATAGTGATAGAAAATTCAATATATTAAATTACGAACAGAGCTATAAAATAAAAAATAATTTATGTATACGTAGTTCTGGAGACCTACGTATAACACCAGTAAAATTTTTATCGCTTTATCTCTACTAATAGCTGAGATAATTTTCAAAATTTTTGATCAGAGTGATAGAAAATTCAATATATTAAATTACGAACAGAGCTATAAAATGAATAATAAATTATGTATACGTAGTTCTGGGGACCTACGTATAACACCAGTGAAATTTTTATCGCTTTATCTCTACTAATAGCTGAGATAATTTTCAAAATTTTTGATCAGAGTGATAGAAAATACAATATATTAAATTACGAACAGAGCTATAAAATGAAAAATAAATTATGTATATGTAGTTCTGGAGACCTACGTATAACACCAGTAAAATTTTTATCGCTTTATCTCTACTAATAGCTGAGACAATTTTCAAAATTTTTGATTAGAGTGATAGAAAATTCAAAATATTAAATTACGAACAGAGCTATAAAATTAAAAATAATTTATGTATACGTAGTTTTGAAGACCTACGTATAACACCAGTAAAATTTTTATCGCTTTATATCTACTAATAGCTGAGATAATTTTCAAAATTTTTGATCAGAGTGATAGAAAATACAATATATTAAATTACAAACAGAGCTATAAAATGAAAAATAAATTATGTATACGTAGTTCTGGAGACATACGTATAACACCAGTAAAATTTTTATTGCTTTATCTCTACTAATAGCTGAGATAATTTTGAAAATTTTTGATCAGAGTGATAGAAAATTCAATATATTAAATTACGAACAGAGCTATAAAATGAATAATAAATTATGTATACGTAGTTCTGGGGACCTACGTATAACACCAGTAAAATTTTTATCGCTTTATCTCTACTAATAGCTGAGATAATTTTCAAAATTTTTGATCAGAGTGATAGAAAATTCAATATATTAAATTACGAACAGAGCCATAAAATAAAAAATAAATTATGTATACGTAGTTCTGGAAACCTACGTATAACACCAGTAAAATTTTTATAGCTTTAGCTCTACTAATAGCTGAGATAATTTTCAAAATTTTTTATCAGAATGATAGAAAATACAATATATTAAATTACGAACAGAGCTATAAAATGAATAATAAATTATGTATACGTAGTTCTGGAGACCTACGTATAACACCAGTGAAATTTCTATCGCTTTATCTCTACTAATAGCTGAGATAATTTTCAAAATTTTTGATCAGAGTGATAGAAAATTCAATATATTAAATTACGAACAGAGCCATAAAATAAAAAATAAATTATGTATACGTAGTTCTGAAAACCTACGTATAACACCAGTAAAATTTTTATAGCTTTATCTCTACTAATAGCTGAGATAAATTTGAAAATTTTTGATCAGAGTGATAGAAAATTCAATATATTAAATTACGAACAGAGCTATAAAATGAAAAATAAATTATGTATACGTAGTTCTGGAAACCTACGTATAACACCAGTAAAATTTTTATTGCTTTATCTCTACTAATAGCTGAGATAATTTTGAAAATTTTTGTTCAGAGTGATAGAAAATTCAATATATTAAATTACGAACAGAGCTATAAAATAAAAAATAATTTATGTATACGTAGTTCTGGAGACATACGTATAACACCAGTAAAATTTTTATCGCTTTATCTCTACTAATAGCTGAGATAATTTTCAAAATTTTTGATCAGAGTGATAGAAAATTCAATATATTAAATTAAGAACAGAGCTATAAAATGAATAATAAATTATGTATACGTAGCTCTGGGGACCTACGTATAACACCAGTGATATTTTTATCGCTTTATCTCTACTAATAGCTGAGATAATTTTCAAAATTTTTGATCAGAGTGATAGAAAAATCAATATATTAAAATACGAACAAAGCTATACAATAAAAAATATATTATGTATACCTAGTTTTGAAGACCTACGTATAACACCAGTAAAATTTTTATCGCTTTATCTGTACTAATAGCTGAGATAATTTTCAAAATTTTTGATCAGAGTGATAGAAAATTCAATATATTAAATTACGAACAAAGCTATAAAATGAAAAATAAGTTATGTATACGTAGTTCTGGAGACCTACGTATAACACCAGTAAAATTTTTATTGCTTTATCTCTACTAATAGCTGAGATAATTTTGAAAATTTTTGATCAGAGTGATGGAAAATTCAATATATTAAATTACAAACAGAGCTACAAAATGAAAAATAAATTATGTATGCGTAGTTCTGGAGACCTACGTATAACACCAGTAAAATTTTTATCGCTTTATCTCTACTAATAGCTAAGATAATTTTCAAAATTTTTGATCAGAGTGATAGAAAATTCAATATATTAAATTACGAACAGAGCTATAAAATGAATAATAAATTATGTACACGTAGTTCTGGGGACCTACGTATAACACCAGTGAAATTTTTATCGCTTTATCTCTACTAATAGCTGAGACAATTTTCAAAATTTTTGATCAGAGTGATAGAAAATTCAATATATTAAATTACGAACAGAGCCATAAAATGAAAACTAAATTATGTATACGTAGTTCTGGAGACCTACGTATAACACCAGTAAAATTTTTATCGCTTTATCTCTACTAATAGCTGAGATAATTTTCAAAATTTTTGATGAGAGTGATAGAAAATTCAATATATTAAATTACGAACAGAGCTATAAAATAAATAATAAATTATGTATACGTAGTTCTGGGGACCTACGTATAACACCAGTGAAATTTTTATCGCTTTATCTCTACTAATAGCTGAGATAATTTTCAAAATTTTTGATCAGAGTGATAGAAAATTCAATATATTAAATTACGAACAGAGCCATAAAATAAAAAATAAATTATGTATACGTAGTTCTGGAAACCTACGTATAACACCAGTAAAATTTTTATAGCTTTAGCTCTACTAATAGCTGAGATAATTTTCAAAATTTTTTATCAGAATGATAGAAAATACAATATATTAAATTACGAACAGAGCTATAAAATGAAAAATAAATTATGTATATGTAGTTCTGGAGACCTACGTATAACACCAGTAAAATTTTTATCGCTTTATCTCTACTAATAGCTGAGACAATTTTCAAAATTTTTGATTAGAGTGATAGAAAATTCAATATATTAAATTACGAACAGAGCTATAAAATTAAAAATAATTTATGTATACGTAGTTTTGAAGACCTACGTATAACACCAGTAAAATTTTTATCGCTTTATATCTACTAATAGCTGAGATAATTTTCAAAATTTTTGATCAGAGTGATAGAAAATTCAATATATTAAATTACAAACAGAGCTATAAAATAAAAAATAAATTATGTATACGTAGTTCTGGAGACATACGTATAACACCAGTAAAATTTTTATTGCTTTATCTCTACTAATAGCTGAGATAATTTTGAAAATTTTTGTTCATAGTGATAGAAAATTCAATATATTAAATTACGAACAGAGCTATAAAATAAAAAATAATTTATGTATACGTAGTTCTGGAGACCTACGTATAACACCAGTAAAATTTTTATCGCTTTATCTCTACTAATAGCTGAGATAATTTTCAAAATTTTTGATCAGAGTGATAGAAAATTCAATATATTAAATTACGAACAGAGCTATAAAATAAATAATAAATTATGTATACGTAGCTCTGGGGACCTACGTATAACACCAGTGATATTTTTATCGCTTTATCTCTACTAATAGCTGAGATAATTTTCAAAATTTTTGATCAGAGTGATAGAAAATTCAATATATTAAAATACGAACAAAGCTATAAAATAAAAAATATATTATGTATACCTAGTTTTGAAGACCTACGTATAACACCAGTAAAATTTTTATCGCTTTATCTCTACTAATAGCTGAGATAATTTTCAAAATTTTTGATCAGAGTGATAGAAAATTCAATATATTAAATTACAAACAAAGCTATAAAATGAAAAATAAGTTATGTATACGTAGTTCTGGAGACCTACGTATAACACCAGTAAAATTTTTATTGCTTTATCTCTACTAATAGCTGAGATAATTTTGAAAATTTTTGATCAGAGTGATGGAAAATTCAATATATTAAATTACAAACAGAGCTATAAAATGAAAAATAAATTATGTATGCGTAGTTCTGGAGACCTACGTATAACACCAGTAAAATTTTTATCGCTTTATCTCTACTAATAGCTGATATAATTTTCAAAATTTTTGATCAGAGTGATAGAAAATTCAATATATTAAATTACGAACAGAGCTATAAAATGAATAATAAATTATGTATACGTAGTTCTGGGGACCTACGTATAACACCAGTGAAATTTTTATCGCTTTATCTCTACTAATAGCTGAGACAATTTTCAAAATTTTTGATCAGAGTGATAGAAAATTCAATATATTAAATTACGAACAGAGCCATAAACTAAAAAATAAATTATGTATACGTAGTTCTGAAAACCTACGTATAACACCAGTAAAATTTTTATAGCTTTATCTCTACTAATAGCTGAGATAATTTTCAAAATTTTTTATCAGAGTGATAGAAAATACAATATATTAAATTACGAACGGAGCTATAAAATAAAAAATAATTTATGTATACGTAGTTTTGAAGACCTACGTATAACACCAGTAAAATTTTTATCGCTTTATATCTACTAATAGCTGAGATAATTTTCAAAATTTTTGATCAGAGTGATAAAAAATTCAATATATTAAATTACGAACAGAGCTATAAAATAAAAAATAATTTATGTATACGTAGTTCTGGAGACCTACGTATAACACCAGTAAAATTTTTATCGCTTTATCTCTACTAATAGCTGAGATAATTTTCAAAATTTTTGATCAGAGTGATAGGAAATTCAATATATTAAATTACGAACAGAGCTATAAAATGAAAAATAAATTATGTATACGTAGTTCTGGAACCCTACGTATAACACCAGTGAAATTTTTATCGCTTTATCTCTACTAATAGCTGAGATAATTTTCAAAATTATTGATCAGAGTGATAGAAAATTCAATATATTAAATTACGAACATTGCCATAAAATAAAAAATAAATTATGTATACGTAGTTCTGGAAACCTACGTATAACACCAGTAAAATTTTTATAGCTTTATCTCTACTAATAGCTGAGATAATTTTCAAAATTTTTTATCAGAGTGATAGAAAATTCAATATATTAAATTACGAACAGAGCTATAAAATAAAAAATAAATTATGTATGCGTAGTTCTGGAGACCTACGTATAACTCCAGTAAAATTTTTATCGCTTTATCTCTACTAATAGCTGAGATAATTTTCAAAATTTTTGATCAGAGTGATAGAAAATTCAATATATTAAATTACGAACAGAGCTATAAAATAAAAAATAAATTATGTATGCGTAGTTCTGGAGACCTACGTATAACTCCAGTAAAATTTTTATCGCTTTATCTCTACTAATAGCTGAGATAATTTTCAAAATTTTTGATCAGAGTGATAGAAAATTCAATATATTAAAGAACGAACAGAGCTATAAAATAAAAAATAATTTATGTATACCTAGTTTTGAAGACCTACGTATAACACCAGTAAAATTTTTATCGCTTTATCTCTACTAATAGCTGAGATAATTTTCAAAATTTTTGTTCAGAGTGATAGAAAATTCAATATATTAAATTACGAACAGAGCTATAAAATAAAAAATAAATTATGTATGCGTAGTTCTGGAGACCTACGTATAACTCCAGTAAAATTTTTATCGCTTTATCTCTACTAATAGCTGAGATAATTTTCAAAATTTTTGATCAGAGTGATAGAAAATTCAATATATTAAATTACGAACAGAGCTATAAAATAAAAAATAAATTATGTATGCGTAGTTCTGGAGACCTACGTATAACTCCAGTAAAATTTTTATCGCTTTATCTCTACTAATAGCTGAGATAATTTTCAAAATTTTTGATCAGAGTGATAGAAAATTCAATATATTAAAGAACGAACAGAGCTATAAAATAAAAAATAATTTATGTATACCTAGTTTTGAAGACCTACGTATAACACCAGTAAAATTTTTATCGCTTTATCTCTACTAATAGCTGAGATAATTTTCAAAATTTTTGTTCAGAGTGATAGAAAATTCAATATATTAAATTACGAACAGAGCTATAAAATAAAAAATAATTTATGTATACGTAGTTCTGGAGACCTACGTATAACACCAGTAAAATTTTTATCGCTTTATCTCTACTAATAGCTGAGATAATTTTCAAAATTTTTGATCAGAGTGATAGAAAATTCAATATATTAAATTACGAACAAAGCTATAAAATAAAAAATAAATTATGTTTACTGGTTCTGGAGACCTACGTATAACACCAGTAAAATTTTTATTGCTTTATCTCTACTAATAGCTGAGATAATTTTCAAAATTTTTAACAGAGTGATAAAAAATTCAATATATTAAATTACGAACAGAGCTATAAAATAAAAAATAATTTATGTATACGTAGTTCTGGAGACCTACGTATAACACCAGTAAAATTTTTATAGCTTTATCTCTACTAATAGCTGAGATAATTTTCAAAATTTTTGATCAGAGTGATAGAAAATTCAATATATTAAATTACGAACAGAGCTATAAAATAAAAAATAATTTATGTATACGTAGTTCTGGAGACCTACGTATAACACCAGTAAAATTTTTATCGCTTTATCTCTACTAATAGCTGAGATAATTTTCAAAATTTTTGATCAGAGTGATAGAAAATTCAATATATTAAATTACGAACAAAGCTATAAAATAAAAAATAAATTATGTTTACGTAGTTCTGGAGACCTACGTATAACACCAGTAAAATTTTTATTGCTTTATCTCTACTAATAGCTGAGATAATTTTCAAAATTTTTGATCAGAGTGATAAAAAATTCAATATATTAAATTACGAACAGAGCTATAAAATAAAAAATAATTTATGTATACCTAGTTTTGAAGACCTACGTATAACACCAGTAAAATTTTTATTGCTTTATCTCTACTAATAGCTGAGATAATTTTCAAAATTTTTGTTCAGAGTGATAGAAAATTCAATATATTAAATTACGAACAGAGCTATAAAATAAAAAATAATTTATGTATACGTAGTTCTGGAGACCTACGTATAACACCAGTAAAATTTTTATCGCTTTATCTCTATTAATAGCTGAGATAATTTTCAAAATTTTTGATCAGAGTGATAGAAAATACAATATATTAAATTACGAACAGAGCTATAAAATGAAAAATAAATTATGTATATGTAGTTCTGGAGACCTACGTATAACACCAGTAAAATTTTTATCGCTTTATCTCTACTAATAGCTGAGATAATTTTCAAAATTTTTGATCAGAGTGATAAAAAATTCAATATATTAAATTACGAACAGAGCTATAAAATAAAAAATAATTTATGTATACGTAGTTCTGGAGACCTACGTATAACACCAGTAAAATTTTTATCGCTTTATCTCTACTAATAGCTGAGATAATTTTCAAAATTTTTGATCAGAGTGATAGAAAATTCAATATATTAAATTACGAACAGAGCTATAAAATGAAAAATAAATTATGTATACGTAGTTCTGAAAACCTACGTATAACACCAGTGAAATTTATATCGCTTTATCTCTACTAATAGCTGAGATAATTTTCAAAATTATTGATCAGAGTGATAGAAAATTCAATATATTAAATTACGAACAGAGCCATAAAATAAAAAATAAATTATGTATACGTAGTTCTGGAAACCTACGTATAACACCAGTAAAATTTTTATAGCTTTATCTCTACTAATAGCTGAGATAATTTTCAAAATTTTTGATCAGAGTGATAGAAAATTCAATAAATTAAATTACGAACAGAGCTATAAAATAAAAAATAAATTATGTATGCGTAGTTCTGGAGACCTACGTATAACTCCAGTAAAATTTTTATCGCTTTATCTCTACTAATAGCTGAGATAATTTTCAAAATTTTTGATCAGAGTGATAGAAAATTCAATATATTAAAGAACGAACAGAGCTATAAAATAAAAAATAATTTATGTATACCTAGTTTTGAAGACCTACGTATAACACCAGTAAAATTTTTATCGCTTTATCTCTACTAATAGCTGAGATAATTTTCAAAATTTTTGTTCAGAGTGATAGAAAATTCAATATATTAAATTACGAACAGAGCTATAAAATAAAAAATAATTTATGTATACGTAGTTCTGGAGACCTACGTATAACACCAGTAAAATTTTTATCGCTTTATCTCTACTAATAGCTGAGATAATTTTCAAAATTTTTGATCAGAGTGATAGAAAATTCAATATATTAAATTACGAACAAAGCTATAAAATAAAAAATAAATTATGTTTACGTAGTTCTGGAGACCTACGTATAACACCAGTAAAATTTTTATTGCTTTATCTCTACTAATAGCTGAGATATTTTTGAAAATTTTTGATCAGAGTGATAGAAAATTCAATATATTAAATTACAAACAGAGCTATAAAATGAATAATAAATTATGTATACGTAGTTCTGGGGACCTACGTATAACACCAGTAAAATTTTTATCGCTTTATCTCTACTAATAGCTGAGACAATTTTCAAAATTTTTGATCAGAGTGATAGAAAATTCAATATATTAAATTACGAACAGAGCCATAAAATAAAAAATAAATTATGTATACGTAGTTCTGAAAACCTACGTATAACACCAGTAAAATTTTTATAGCTTTATCTCTACTAATAGCTGAGATAATTTTCAAAATTTTTTATCAGAGTGATAGAAAATACAATATATTAAATTACGAACGGAGCTATAAAATAAAGAATAATTTATGTATACGTAGTTTTGAAGACCTACGTATAACACCAGTAAAATTTTTATCGCTTTATATCTACTAACAGCTGAGATAATTTTCAAAATTTTTGATTAGAGTGATAAAAAATTCAATATATTAAATTACGAACAGAGCTATAAAATAAAAAATAATTTATGTATACGTAGTTCTGGAAACCTACGTATAACACCAGTAAAATTTTTATCGCTTTATCTCTACTAATAGCTGAGATAATTTTCAAAATTTTTGATCAGAGTGATAGAAAATTCAATATATTAAATTACGAACAGAGCTATAAAATGAAAAATAAATTATGTATACGTAGTTCTGGAAACCTACGTATAACACCAGTGAAATTTTTATCGCTTTAAATCTACTAATAGCTGAGATAATTTTCAAATTTATTGATCAGAGTGATAGAAAATTCAATATATTAAATTACGAACAGAGCCATAAAACAAAAAAAATAAATTATGTATACGTAGTTCTGGAAACCTACGTATAACACCAGTAAAATTTTTATAGCTTTATCTCTACTAATAGCTGAGATAATTTTCAAAATTTTTTATCAGACTGATAGAAAATACAATATATTAAATTACGAACAGAGCTATAAAATGAAAAATAAATTATGTATATGTAGTTCTGGAGACCTACGTATAACACCAGTAAAATTTTTATCGCTTTATCTCTACTAATAGCTGAGATAATTTTCAAAATTTTTGATCAGAGTGATAGAAAATACAATATATTAAATTACGAACAGAGCTATAAAATGAAAAATAAATTATGTATATGTAGTTCTGGAGACCTACGTATAGCACCAGTAAAATTTTTATCGCTTTATTTCTACTAATAGCTGAGATAATTTTCAAAATTTTTGATCAGAGTGATAAAAAATTCAATATATTAAATTACGAACAGAGCTATAAAATAAAAAATAATTTATGTATACGTAGTTCTGGAGACCTACGTATAACACCAGTAAAATTTTTATCGCTTTATCTCTACTAATAGCTGAGATAATTTTCAAAATTTTTGATCAGAGTGATAGAAAATTCAATATATTAAATTACGAACAGAGCTATAAAATGAAAAATAAATTATGTATACGTAGTTCTGGAAACCTACGTATAACACCAGTGAAATTTTTATCGCTTTATCTCTACTAATAGCTGAGATAATTTTCAAAATTGTTGATCAGAGTGATAGAAAATTCAATATATTAAATTACGAACAGACCCATAAAATAAAAAATAAATTATGTATACGTAGTTCTGGAAACCTACGTATAACACCAGTAAAATTTTTATAGCTTTATCTCTACTAATAGCTGAGATAATTTTCAAAATTTTTTATCAGAGTGATAGAAAATTCAATATATTAAATTACGAACAGAGCTATAAAATAAAAAATAAATTATGTATGCGTAGTTCTGGAGACCTACGTATAACTCCAGTAAAATTTTTATCGCTTTATCTCTACTAATAGCTGAGATAATTTTCAAAATTTTTGATCAGAGTGATAGAAAATTCAATATATTAAATTACGAACAGAGCTATAAAATAAAAAATAAATTATGTATGCGTAGTTCTGGAGACCTACGTATAACTCCAGTAAAATTTTTATCGCTTTATCTCTACTAATAGCTGAGATAATTTTCAAAATTTTTGATCAGAGTGATAGAAAATTCAATATATTAAAGTACGAACAGAGCTATAAAATAAAAAATAATTTATGTATACCTAGTTTTGAAGACCTACGTATAACACCAGTAAAATTTTTATCGCTTTATCTCTACTAATAGCTGAGATAATTTTCAAAATTTTTGTTCAGAGTGATAGAAAATTCAATATATTAAATTACGAACAGAGCTATAAAATAAAAAATAATTTATGTATACCTAGTTCTGGAGACCTACGTATAACACCAGTAAAATTTTTATCGCTTTATCTCTACTAATAGCTGAGATAATTTTCAAAATTTTTGATCAGAGTGATAGAAAATTCAATATATTAAATTACGAACAAAGCTATAAAATAAAAAATAAATTATGTTTACGTAGTTCTGGAGACCTACGTATAACACCAGTAAAATTTTTATTGCTTTATCTCTACTAATAGCTGAGATAATTTTGAAAATTTTTGATCAGAGTGATAGAAAATTCAATATATTAAATTACGAACAGAGATATAAAATGAATAATAAATTATGTATACGTAGTTCTGGGGACCTACGTATAACACCAGTGAAATTTTTATCGCTTTATCTCTACTAATAGCTGAGATAATTTTCAAAATTATTGATCAGAGTGATAGAAAATTCAATATATTAAATTACGAACAGAGCCATAAAATAAAAAATAAATTATGTATACGTAGTTCTGGAAACCTACGTATAACACCAGTAAAATTTTTATAGCTTTATCTCTACTAATAGCTGAGATAATTTTCAAAATTTTTTATCAGAGTGATAGAAAATTCAATATATTAAATTACGAACAGAGCTATTAAATAAAAAATAAATTATGTATGCGTAGTTCTGGAGACCTACGTATAACTCCAGTAAAATTTTTATCGCTTTATCTCTACTAATAGCTGAGATAATTTTCAAAATTTTTGATCAGAGTGATAGAAAATTCAATATATTAAATTACGAACAGAGCTATAAAATAAAAAATAAATTATGTATGCGTAGTTCTGGAGACCTACGTATAATTCCAGTAAAATTTTTATCGCTTTATCTCTACTAATAGCTGAGATAATTTTCAAAATTTTTGATCAGAGTGATAGAAAATTCAATATATTAAAGTACGAACAGAGCTATAAAATAAAAAATAATTTATGTATACCTAGTTTTGAAGACCTACGTATAACACCAGTAAAATTTTTATCGCTTTATCTCTACTAATAGCTGAGATAATTTTCAAAATTTTTGTTCAGAGTGATAGAAAATTCAATATATTAAATTACGAACAGAGCTATAAAATAAAAAATACTTTATGTATACGTAGTTCTGGAGACCTACGTATAACACCAGTAAAATTTTTATCGCTTTATCTCTACTAATAGCTGAAATAATTTTCAAAATTTTTGATCAGAGTGATAGAAAATTCAATATATTAAATTACGAACAGAGCTATAAAATAAATAATAAATTATGTATACGTAGTTCTGGGGACCTACTTATAACACCAGTGAAATTTTTATCGCTTTATCTCTACTAATAGCTGAGACAATTTTCAAAATTTTTGATCAGAGTGATAGAAAATTCAATATATTAAATTACGAACAGAGCCATAAAATAAAAAATAATTTATGTATACGTAGTTTTGAAGACCTATGTATAACACCAGTAAAATTTTTATCGCTTTATATCTACTAACAGCTGAGATAATTTTCAAAATTTTTGATTAGAGTGATAAAAAATTCAATATATTAAATTACGAACAGAGCTATAAAATAAAAAATAATTTATGTATACGTAGTTCTGGAGACCTACGTATAACACCAGTAAAATTTTTATCGCTTTATCTCTACTAATAGCTGAGATAATTTTCAAAATTTTTGATCAGAGTGATAAAAAATTCAATATATTAAATTACGAACAGAGCTATAAAATAAAAAATAATTTATGTATACGTAGTTCTGGAGACCTACGTATAACACCAGTAAAATTTTTATCGCTTTATCTCTACTAATAGCTGAGATAATTTTCAAAATTTTTGATCAGAGTGATAGAAAATTCAATATATTAAATTACGAACAGAGCTATAAAATGAAAAATAAATTATGTATACGTAGTTCTGGAAACCTACGTATAACACCAGTGAAATTTTTATCGATTTATCTCTACTAATAGCTGAGATAATTTTCAAAATTATTGATCAGAGTGATAGAAAATTCAATATATTAAATTACGAACAGAGCCATAAAATAAAAAATAAATTATGTATACGTAGTTCTGGAAACCTACGTATAACACCAGTAAAATTTTTAGAGCTTTATCTCTACTAATAGCTGAGATAATTTTCAAAATTTTTTATCAGAGTGATAGAAAATTCAATATATTAAATTACGAACAGAGCTATAAAATAAAAAATAAATTATGTATGCGTAGTTCTGGAGACCTACGTATAACTCCAGTAAAATTTTTATCGCTTTATCTCTACTAATAGCTGAGATAATTTTCGAAATTTTTGATCAGAGTGATAGAAAATTCAATATATTAAATTACGAACAGAGCTATAAAATAAAAAATAAATTATGTATGCGTAGTTCTGGAGACCTACGTATAACTCCAGTAAAATTTTTATCGCTTTATCTCTACTAATAGCTGAGATAATTTTATCAAAGTGATAGAAAATTCAATATATTAAAGTACGAACAGAGCTATAAAATAAAAAATAATTTATGTATACCTAGTTTTGAAGACCTACGTATAACACCAGTAAAATTTTTATCGCTTTATCTCTACTAATAGCTGAGATAATTTTCAAAATTTTTGTTCAGAGTGATAGAAAATTCAATATATTAAATTACGAACAGAGCTATAAAATAAAAAATAATTTATGTATGCGTAGTTCTGGAGACCTACGTATAACACCAGTAAAATTTTTATCGCTTTATCTCTACTAATAGCTGAGATAATTTTCAAAATTTTTGATCAGAGTGATAGAAAATTCAATATATTAAATTACGAACAAAGCTATAAAATAAAAAATAAATTATGTTTACGTAGTTCTGGAGACCTACGTATAACACCAGTAAAATTTTTATTGCTTTATCTCTACTAATAGCTGAGATAATTTTGAAAATTTTTGATCAGAGTGATAGAAAATTCAATATATTAAATTACGAACAGAGATATAAAATGAATAATAAATTATGTATACGTAGTTCTGGGGACCTACGTATAACACCAGTGAAATTTTTATCGCTTTATCTCTACTAATAGCTGAGATAATTTTCAAAATTATTGATCAGAGTGATAGAAAATTCAATATATTAAATTACGAACAGAGCCATAAAATAAAAAATAAATTATGTATACGTAGTTCTGGAAACCTACGTATAACACCAGTAAAATTTTTATAGCTTTATCTCTACTAATAGCTGAGATAATTTTCAAAATTTTTTATCAGAGTGATAGAAAATTCAATATATTAAATTACGAACAGAGCTATAAAATAAAAAATAAATTATGTATGCGTAGTTCTGGAGACCTACGTATAACTCCAGTAAAATTTTTATCGCTTTATCTCTACTAATAGCTGAGATAATTTTCAAAATTTTTGATCAGAGTGATAGAAAATTCAATATATTAAATTACGAACAGAGCTATAAAATAAAAAATAAATTATGTATGCGTAGTTCTGGAGACCTACGTATAACTCCAGTACAATTTTTATCGCTTTATCTCTACTAATAGCTGAGATAATTTTCAAAATTTTTGATCAGAGTGATAGAAAATTCAATATATTAAAGTACGAACAGAGCTATAAAATAAAAAATAATTTATGTATACCTAGTTTTGAAGACCTACGTATAACACCAGTAAAATTTTTATCGCTTTATCTCTACTAATAGCTGAGATAATTTTCAAAATTTTTGTTCAGAGTGATAGAAAATTCAATATATTAAATTACGAACAGAGCTATAAAATAAAAAATAATTTATGTATACGTAGTTCTGGAGACCTACGTATAACACCAGTAAAATTTTTATCGCTTTATCTCTACTAATAGCTGAGATAATTTTCAAAATTTTTGATCAGAGTGATAGAAAATTCAATATATTAAATTACGAACAAAGCTATAAAATAAAAAATAAATTATGTTTACGTAGTTCTGGAGACCTACGTATAACACCAGTAAAATTTTTATTGCTTTATCTCTACTAATAGCTGAGATAATTTTGAAAATTTTTGATCAGAGTGATAGAAAATTCAATATATTAAATTACGAACAGAGCTATAAAATGAATAATAAATTTATACGTAGTTCTGGGGACCTATGTATAACACCAGTAAAATTTTTATCGCTTTATCTCTACTAATAGCTGAGATAATTTTCAAAATTATTGATCAGAGTGATAGAAAATTCAATATATTAAATTACGAACAAAGCTATAAAATAAAAAATAAATTATGTTTACGTAGTTCTGGAGACCTACGTATAACACCAGTAAAATTTTTATTGCTTTATCTCTACTAATAGCTGAGATAATTTTGAAAATTTTTGATCAGAGTGATAGAAAATTCAATATATTAAATTACGAACAGAGCTATAAAATGAATAATAAATATGTATACGTAGTTCTGGGGACCTATGTATAACACCAGTAAAATTTTTATCGCTTTATCTCTACTAATAGCTGAGATAATTTTCAAAATTATTGATCAGAGTGATAGAAAATTCAATATATTAAATTACGAACAGAGCCATAAAATAAAAAATAAATTATGTATACGTAGTTCTGGGAACCTACGTATAACACCAGTAAAATTTTTATAGCTTTATCTCTACTAATAGCTGAGATAATTTTCAAAATTTTTTATCAGAGTGATAGAAAATTCAATATATTAAATTACGAACAGAGCTATAAAATAAAAAATAAATTATGTATGCGTAGTTCTGGAGACCTACGTATAACTCCAGTAAAATTTTTATCGCTTTATCTCTACTAATAGCTGAGATAATTTTCAAAATTTTTGATCAGAGTGATAGAAAATTCAATATATTAAATTACGAACAGAGCTATAAAATAAAAAATAAATTATGTATGCGTAGTTCTGGAGACCTACGTATAACTCCAGTAAAATTTTTATCGCTTTATCTCTACTAATAGCTGAGATAATTTTCAAAATTTTTGATCAGAGTGATAGAAAATTCAATATATTAAAGTACGAACAGAGCTATAAAATAAAAAATAATTTATGTAAACCTAGTTTTGAAGACCTACGTATAACACCAGTAAAATTTTTATCGCTTTATCTCTACTAATAGCTGAGATAATTTTCAAAATTTTTGTTCAGAGTGATAGAAAATTCAATATATTAAATTACGAACAAAGCTATAAAATAAAAAATAAATTATGTTTACGTAGTTCTGGAGACCTACGTATAACACCAGTAAAATTTTTATTGCTTTATCTCTACTAATAGTTGAGATAATTTTGAAAATTTTTGATCAGAGTGATAGAAAATTCAATATATTAAATTACGAACAGAGCTATAAAATGAATAATAAATTATGTATACGTAGTTCTGGGGACCTACGTATAACACCAGTGAAATTTTTATCGCTTTATCTCTACTAATAGCTGAGATAATTTTCAAAATTTTTGATCAGAGTGATAGAAAATTCAATATATTAAATTACGAACAGAGCCATAAAATAAAAAATAAATTATGCATACGTAGTTCTGGAAACCTACGTATAACACCAGTAAAATTTTTATAGCTTTATCTCTACTAATAGCTGAGACAATTTTCAAAATTTTTGATCAGAGTGATAGAAAATTCAATATATTAAATTACGAAGAAAGTTATAAAATGAAAAATAAATTATGTATACGTAGTTCTGGAGACCTACGTATAACACCAGTAAAATTTTTATTGCTTTATCTCTACGAATAGCTGAGATAAATTTGAAAATTTTTGATCAGAGTGATAGAAAATTCAATATATTAAATTACGAACAGAGCTATAAAATGAAAAATAAATTATGCATACGTAGTTCTGGAGACCGACGTATAACACCAGTAAAAATTTTATCGCTTTATCTCTACTAATAGCTGAGATAATTTTCAAAATTTTTGATCAGAGTGATAGAAAATTCAATATATTAAATTACGAACAGAGCTATAAAATGAAAAATAAATTAGGTATACGTAGTTCTGGAAACCTACGTATAACACCAGTAAAATTTTTATTGCTTTATCTCTACTAATAGCTGAGATAATTTTGAAAATTTTTGTTCAGAGTGATAGAAAATTCAATATATTAAATTACGAACAGAGCTATAAAATAAAAAATAATTTATGTATACGTAGTTCTGGAGACCTACGTATAACACCAGTAAAATTTTTATCGCTTTATATCTACTAATAGCTGAGATAATTTTCAAAATTTTTGATCAGAGTGATAGAAAATTCAATATATTAAATTACGAACAGAGCTATAAATTGAAAAATAAATTATGTATACGTAGTTCTGGAGACATACGTATAACACCAGTAAAATTTTTATTGCTTTATCTCTACTAATAGCTGAGATAATTTTGAAAATTTTTGATCAGAGTGATAGAAAATTCAATATATTAAATTACGAACAGAGCTATAAAATGAAAAATAAATTATGTATACGTAGTTCTGAAGACCTACGTATAACACCAGTAAAATTTTTATTGCTTTATCTCTACTAATAGCTGAGATAAATTTGAAAATTTTTGATCAGAGTGATAGAAAATTCAATATATTAAATTACGAACAGAGCTATAAAATGAAAAATAAATTATGCATTCGTAGTTCTGGAGACCGACGTACAACACCAGTAAAAATTTTATCGCTTTATCTCTACTAATAGCTGAGATAATTTTGAAAATTTTTGTTCAGAGTGATAGAAAATTCAATATATTAAATTACGAACAGAGCTATAAAATAAAAAATAATTTATGTATACGTAGTTCTGGAAACCTACGTATAACACCAGTAAAATTTTTATTGCTTTATCTCTACTAATGGCTGAAATAAATTTGAAAATTTTTGATCAGAGTGATAGAAAATTCAATATATTAAATTACGAACAGAGCTACAAAATGAAAAATAAATTATGTATACGTAGTTCTGAAGACCTACGTATAACACCAGTAAAATTTTTATTGCTTTATCTCTACTAATAGCTGAGATAATTTTGAAAATTTTTGATCAGAGTGATAGAAAATTCAATATATTAAATTACAAACAGAGCTATAAAATGAAAAATAAATTATGTATACGTAGTTCTGAAGACCTACGTATAACACCAGTAAAATTTTTATCGTTTTGTCTCTACTTATAGCTAAGATAATTTTCATCAGAGTGATAGAAAATTCAATATATTAAATTACGAACAGAGCTATAAAATAAAAAATAAGTTATGTATACGTAGTTCTGGGGACCTACGTATAACACCAGTAAAATTTTTATCGCTTTATTTCTACTAATAGCTGAGATAATTTTGAAAATTTTTGATCAGAGTGATAGAAAATTCAATATATTAAATTACGAATAGTACTATAAAATAAAAAATAAATTATGTATACGTAGTTCTGGAGACCTACGTCTAACACCAGTAAATTTTTTATCGCTTTATCTCTACTAATAGCTGAGATAATTTTCAAAATTTTTGATCAGAGTGATAGAAAATTTAATATATTAAATTACGAACAGAGCTATAAAATGATAAATAAATTATGTATACGTAGTTCTGGAGACCTACGTATAACACCAGTAAAATTTTTATTGCTTTATCTCTACTAATAGCTGAGATAAGTTTGAAAATTTTTGATCATAGTGATAGAAAATTCAATATATTAAATTACGAACAGAGCTATAAAATGAAAAATAAATTACGTATACGTAGTTCTGAAGACCTACGTATAACACCAGTAAAATTTTTATTGCTTTATCTCTACTAATAGCTGAGATAAATTTGAAAATTTTTGATCAGAGTGATAGAAAATTCAATATATTAAATTACGAACAGAGCTACAAAATGAAAAATAAATTATGCATACGTAGTTCTGGAGACCTACGTATAACACCAATAAAATTTTTATCGCTTTATCTCTACTAATAGCTGAGATAATTTTCAAAATTTTTGATCAGAGTGATAGAAAATTCAATATATTAAATTACGAACAGAGCTATAAAATGAAAAATAAATTATGCATACGTAGTTCTGGAGACCGACGTATAACACCAGTAAAAATTTTATCGCTTTATCTCTACTAATAGCTGAGATAATTTTCAAAATTTTTGATCAGAGTGATAGAAAATTCAATATATTAAATTACGAACAGAGCTATAAAATGAAAAATCAATTATGTATACGTAGTTCTGGAAACCTACGTATAACACCAGTAAAATTTTTATTGCTTTGTCTCTACTAATAGCTGAAATAATTTTGAAAATTTTTGTTCAGAGTGATAGAAAATTCAATATATTAAATTACAAACAGAGCTATAAAATAAAAAATAATTTATGTATACGTAGTTCTGGAGACCTACGTATAACACCAGTAAAATTTTTATCGCTTTATATCTACTAATAGCTGAGATAATTTTCAAAATTTTTGATCAGAGTGATAGAAAATTCAATATATTAAATTACGAACAGAGCTATTAATTAAAAAATAAATTATGTATACGTAGTTCTGGAGACATACGTATAACACCAGTAAAATTTTTATTGCTTTATCTCTACTAATAGCTGAGATAATTTTGAAAATTTTTGATCAGAGTGATAGAAAATTCAATATATTAAATTACGAACAGAGCTATAAAATGAAAAATAAATTATGCATACGTAGTTCTGGAGACCGACGTATAACACCAGTAAAAATTCTATCGCTTTATCTCTACTAATAGCTGAGATAATTTTCAAAATTTTTGATCAGAGTGATAGAAAATTCAATATATTAAATTACGAACAGAGCTATAAAATGAAAAATAAATTATGTATACGTAGTTCTGGAAACCTACGTATAACACCAGTAAAATTTTTATTGCTTTATCTCTACTAATAGCTGAAATAATTTTGAAAATTTTTGTTCAGAGTGATAGAAAATTCAATATATTAAATTACGAACAGAGCTATAAAATGAAAAATAAATTATGTCTGCGTAGTTCTGGAAACATACGTATAACACCAGTAAAATTTTTATTGCTTTATCTCTACTAATAGCTGAGATAATTTTCAAAATTTTTGATCAGAGTGATAGAAAATTCAATATATTAAAGTACGAACAGAGCTATAAAATAAAAAATAAATTATGTATATCTAGTTTTGAAGACCTACGTATAACACCAGTAAAATTTTTATCGCTTTATCTCTACTAATATCTGAGATAATTTTCAAAATTTTTGATCAGAGTGATAGAAAATTCAATATATTAAATTACGAACAAAGCTATAAAATGAAAAATAAATTATGTATACGTAGTTCTGGAGACCTACGTATAACACCAGTAAAATTTTTATTGCTTTATCTCTACTAATAGCTGAGATAATTTTGAAAATTTTTGATCAGAGTGATAGAAAATTCAATATATTAAATTACAAACAGAGCTATAAAATGAAAAATAGATTATGTATTCGTAGTTCTGGAAACCTATGTATAACACCAGTAAAATTTTTATTGCTTTATCTCTACTAATAGCTGAGATAATTTTAAAAATTTTTGATCAGAGTGATAGAAAATTCAATATATTAAATTACAAACAGAGCTATAAAATGAAAAATAATTTATGTATACGTAGTTCTGGAGACCTACGTATAACACCAGTAAAATTTTTATCGTTTTATCTCTACTAATAGTTGAGATAATTTTCAAAATTTTTGATCAGAGTGATAGAAAATTCAATATATTAAATTACAAACAGAGCTATAAAATGAAAAATAAATTATGTATACGTAGTTCTGGAGACCTACGTATAACACCAGTAAAATTTCTATTGCTTTATCTCTACTATTAGCTGAGATAATTTTGAAAATTTTTAATCAGAGTGATAGAAAATTCAATATCTTAAATTACGAACAGAGCTATAAAATGAAAAATAAATTATGTCTGCGTAGTTCTGGAAACCTACGTATAACACCAGTAAAATTTTTATCGTTTTATCTCTACTAATAGCTGAGATAATTTTCAAAATTTTTGATCAGAGTGATAGAAAATTCAATATATTAAATTACGAACAGAGCTATAAAATAAAAAATAAGTTATGTATACGTAGTTCTGGGGACCTACGTATAACACCAGTAAAATTTTTATTGCTTTATCTCTACTAATAGCTGAGATAATTTTGAAAATTTTTGATCAGAGTGATAGAAAATTCAATATATTAAATTACGAACAGAGCTATAATATGAAAAATAAATTATGCATACGTAGTTCTGGAGACCGACGTATAACACCAGTAAAAATTTTATCGCTTTATCTCTACTAATAGCTGAGATAATTTTCAAAATTTTTGATCAGAGTGATAGAAAATTCAATATATTAAATTACGAACAGAGCTATAAAATGAAAAATAAATTATGTATACGTAGTTCTGGAAACCTACGTATAACACCAGTAAAATTTTTATTGCTTTATCTTTACTAATAGCTGAGATAATATTGAAAATTTTTGTTCAGAGTGATAGAAAATTCAATATATTAAATTACGAACAGAGCTATAAAATGAAAAATAAATTATGTCTGCGTAGTTCTAGAAACATACGTATAACACCAGTAAAATGTTTATTGCTTTATCTCTACTAATAGCTGAGATAATTTTCAAAATTTTTGATCAGAGTGATAGAAAATTCAATATATTAAATTACGAACAAAGCTATAAAATGAAAAATAAATTATGTATACGTAGTTCTGGAGACCTACGTATAACACCAGTAAAATTTTTATTGCTTTATCTCTACTAATAGCTGAGATAATTTTGAAAATTTTTGATCAGAGTGATAGAAAATTCAATATATTAAATTACAAACAGAGTTATAAAATGAAAAATAAATTATGTATACGTAGTTCTGGAAACCTATGTATAACACCAGTAAAATTTTTATTGCTTTATCTCTACTAATAGCTGAGATAATTTTGAAAATTTTAGATCAGAGTGATAGAAAATTCAATATATTAAATTACAAACAGAGCTATAAAATAAAAAATAATTTATGTATACGTAGTTCTGGAGACCTACGTATAACACCAGTAAAATTTTTATCGCTTTATCTCTACTAATAGTTGAGATAATTTTCAAAATTTTTGATCAGAGTGATAGAAAATTCAATATATTAAATTACAAACAGAGCTATAAAATGAAAAATAAATTATGTATACTTAGTTCTGGAGACCTACGTATAACACCAGTAAAATTTTTATTGCTTTATCTCTACTAATAGCTGAGATAATTTTGAAAATTTTTAATCAGAGTGATAGAAAATTCAATATATTAAATTACGAACAGAGCTATAAAATGAAAAATAAATTATGTCTGCGTAGTTCTGGAAACCTACGTATAACACCAGTAAAATTTTTATCGTTTTATCTCTACTAATAGCTGAGATAATTTTCAAAATTTTTGATCAGAATGATAGAAAATTCAATATATTAAATTACGAATAGAGCTATAAAATAAAAAATAAATTATGTATACGTAGTTCTGGAGACCTACGCCTAACACCAGTAAATTTTTTATCGCTTTATCTCTACTAATAGCTGAGATAATTTTCAAAATTTTTGATCAGAGTGATAGAAAATTTAATATATTAAATTACGAACAGAGCTATAAAATGATAAATAAATTATGTATACGTAGTTCTGGAGACCTACGTATAACACCAGTAAAATTTTTTATTGCTTTATCTCTACTAATAGCTGAGATAATTTTGAAAATTTTTGATCAGAGTGATAGAAAATTCAATATATTAAATTACGAACAGAGCTATAAAATGAAAAATAAATTATGCGTACGTAGTTCTGGAGACCTACGTATAACACCAGTAAAATTTTTATCGCTTTATCTCTACTAATAGCTGAGATAATTTTGAAAATTTTTGATCAGAGTGATAGAAAATTCAATATATTAAATTACGAACAGATATATAAAATGAAAAATAAATTATGTATACGTAGTTCTGGAGACCTACGTATAACACCAATAAAATTTTTATCGCTTTATCTCTACTAATAGCTGAGATAATTTTCAAAATTTTTGATCAGAGTGATAGAAAATTTAATATATTAAATTACGAACAGAGCTATAAAATGAAAAATAAATTATGTATACGTAGTTCTGGAGACCTACGTATAACACCAGTAAAATTTTTATCGCTTTATCTCTACTAATAACTGAGATAATTTTCAAAATTTTTGATCAGAGTGATAGAAAATTCAATATATTAAATTACGAACAGAGCTATAAAATGAAAAATAAATTATGCGTACGTAGTTCTGGAGACCTACGTATAACACCAGTAAAATTTTTATCGCTTTATCTCTACTAATAGCTGAAATAATTTTCAAAATTTTTGATCAGAGTGATAGAAAATTAAATATATAAAATTACGAACAGAGCTATAAAATGAATAATAAATTATGTATACGTAGTTCTGGGGACCTACGTATAACACCAATAAAATTTTTATCGCTTTATCTCTACTAATAGCTGAGATAATTTTCAAAATTTTTGATCAGAGTGATAGAAAATTCAATATATTAAATTACGAACAGAGCTATAAAATAAAAAATAAATTATGTATACGTAGTTCTGAAGACCTACGTATAACACCAGTAAAATTTTTATCGCTTTATCTCTACTAATAGCTGAGATAATTTTGAAAATTTTTGATCAGAGTGATAGAAAATTCAATATATTAAATTACGAATAGAGCTATAAAATAAAAAATAAATTATGTATACGTAGTTCTGGAGACCTACGTCTAACACCAGTAAATTTTTTATCGCTTTATCTCTACTAATAGCTGAGATAATTTTCAAAATTTTTGATCAGAGTGATAGAAAATTCAATATATTAAATTACGAACAGAGCTATAAAATGAAAAATAAATTATGCGTACGTAGTTCTGGAGACCTACGTATAACACCAGTAAAATTTTTATCGCTTTATCTCTACTAATAGCTGAAATCATTTTGAAAATTTTTGATCAGAGTGATAGATAATTCAATATATTAAATTACGAACAGATATATAAAATGAAAAATAAATTATGTATACGTAGTTTTGGAGACCTACGTATAACACCAGTAAAATTTTTATCGCTTTATCTCTACTAATAGCTGAGATAATTTTCAAAATTTTGATCAGAGTGATAGAAAATTCAATATATTAAATTACGAACAGAGCTATAAAATGAAAAATAAATTATGTATACGTAGTTCTGGAGACCTACGTATAACACCAGTAAAATTTTTATCGTTTTATCTCTACTAATAGCTGAGATAATTTTGAAAATTTTTGATCAGAGTGATAGAAAATTCAATATATTAAATTACGAACAGATATATAAAATAAAAAATAAATTATGTATACGTAGTTCTGGAGACCTACGTATAACACCAATAAAAATTTTATCGCTTTATTTCTACTAATAGCTGAGATAATTTTCAAAATTTTTGATCAGAGTGATAGAAAATTCAATATATTAAATTACGAACAGAGCTATAAAATAAAAAATAAATTATGTATACGTAGTTCTGAAGACCTACGTATAACACCAGTAAAATTTTTATCGCTTTATCTCTACTAATAGCTGAGATAATTTTCAAAATTTTTGATCAGAGTGATAGAAAATTCAATATATTAAATTACGAACAGAGCTATAGAATAAAAAATAAATTATGTATACGTAGTTCTTTAGACCTACGTATAACACCAGTAAAATTTTTATCGCTTTATCTCTACTAATAGCTGAAATAATTTTCAAAATTTTTGATCAGAGTGATAGAAAATTAAATATATGAAATTACGAACAGAGCTATAAAATGAATAATAAATTATGTATACGTAGTTCTGGGGACCTACGTATAACACCAGTAAAATTTTTATCGCTTTATCTCTACTAATAGCTGAGATAATTTTAAAAATTTTTGATCAGAGTGATAGAAAATTCAATATATTAAATTACGAACAAAGCTATAAAATGAAAAATAAATTATGTATACGTAGTTCTGGAGACCTACGTATAACACCAGTAAAATTTTTATCGCTTTATCTCTACTAATAGCTGAGATAATTTTCAAAATTTTGATCAGAGTGATAGAAAATTCAATATATTAAATTACGAACAGAGCTATAAAATGAAAAATAAATTATGCATACGTAGTTCTGGAGACCTACGTATAACACCAGTAAAATTTTTATCGCTTTATCTCTACTAATAGCTGAAATAATTTTGAAAATTTTTGATCAGAGTGATAGAAAATTCAATATATTAAATTACGAACAAATATATAAAATGAAAAATAAATTATGTATACGTAGTTCTGGAGACCTACGTATAACACCAGTAAAATTTTTATTGCTTTATCTCTACTAATAGCTGATATAAATTTGAAAATTTTTGATCAGAGTGATAGAAAATTCAATATATTAAATCACGAACAGAACTATAAAATAAAAAATAAATTATGTATACGTAGTTCTGGAGACCTACGTATAACACCAGTAAAATTTTTATCGCTTTATCTCTACTAATAGCTGAGATAATTTTCAAAATTTTTGATCAGAGTGATAGAAAATTCAATATATTAAATTACGAACAGAGCTATAAAATAAAAAATAATTTATGTATACGTAGTTCTGGAGACCTACGTGTAACACCAATAAAATTTTTATCGCTTTATCTCTACTAATAGCTGAGATAATTTTGAAAATTTTTGTTCAGAGTGATAGAAAATTCAATATATTAAATTACGAACAGATATATAAAATAAAAAATAAATTATGTATACGTAGTTCTGGAGACCTACGTATAACACCAGTAAAATTTCTATCGCTTTATCTCTACTAATAGCTGAGAATAATTTTCAAAATTTTTGATCAGAGTGATAGAAAATTCAATATATTAAATTACGAACAAAGCTATAAAATGAAAAATAAATTATGTATACGTAGTTCTGGAGACCTACGTATAACACCAGTAAAATTTTTATCGCTTTATCTCTACTAATAGCTGAGATAATTTTCAAAATTTTGATCAGAGTGATAGAAAATTCAATATATTAAATTACGAACAGAGCTATAAAATGAAAAATAAATTATGCATACGTAGTTCTGGAGACCTACGTATAACACCAGTAAAATTTTTATCGCTTTATCTCTACTAATAGCTGAAATAATTTTCAAAATTTTTGATCAGAGTGATAGAAAATTCAATATATTAAATTACGAACAAAGCTATAAAATGAAAAATAAATTATGTATACGTAGTTCTGGAGACCTACGTATAACACCAGTAAAAATTTTATCGCTTTATCTCTACTAATAGCTGAGATAATTTTCAAAATTTTGATCAGAGTGATAGAAATTCAATATATTAAATTACGAACAGAGTTATAAAATGAAAAATAAATTATGTATACGTAGTTCTGGAGACCTACGTATAACACCAGTAAAATTTTTATTGCTTTATCTCTACTAATAGCTGAGACAAATTTGAAAATTTTTGATCAGAGTGATAGAAAATTCAATATATTAAATTACGAACAGAGCTATAAAATAAAATATAAATTATGTATACGTAGTTCTGGAGACCTACGTATAACACCAGTAAAATTTTTATCGCTTTATTTCTACTAATAGCTGAGATAATTTTCAAAATTTTTGATCAGAGTGATAGAAAATTCAATATATTAAATTACGAACAGAGATATAAAATAAAAAATAATTTATGTATACGTAGTTCTGGAGACCTACTTGTAACACCAGTAAAATTTTTATTGCTTTATCTCTACTTATAGCTGAGATAATTTTGAAAATTTTTGTTCAGAGTGATAGAAAATTCAATATATTAAATTACAAACAGAGCTATAAAATGAAAAATAAATTATGTATACGTAGTTCTGGAAACCTACGTATAACACCAGTAAAATTTTTATTGCTTTATCTCTACTAATAGCTGAGATAATTTTGAAAATTTTTGATCACAGTGATAGAAAATTCAATATATTAAATTACAAACAGAGCTATAAAATAAAAAATAATTTATGTATACGTAGTTCTGGAGACCTACGTATAACACCAGTAAAATTTTTATCGTTTTATCTCTACTAATAGCTGAGATAATTTTCAAAATTTTTGATCAGAGTGATAGAAAATTCAATATATTAAATTACAAACAGAGCTATACAATAAAAAATAAATTATGTCTGCGTAGTTCTGGAAACCTACGTATAACACCAGTAAAATTTTTATTGCTATATCTCTACTAATAGCTGAGATAATTTTCAAAATTTTTGATCAGAGTGATAGAAAATTCAATATATTAAATTACAAACAGAGCTATAAAATAAAAAATAATTTATGTATACGTAGTTCTGGAGACCTACGTATAACACCAGTAAAATTTTTATTGCTTTATCTCTACTAATAGCTGAGACAATTTTGAAAATTTTTAATCAGAGTGATAGAAAATTCAATATAATAAATTACGAACAGAGCTATACAATAAAAAATAAATTATGTCTGCGTAGTTCTGGAAACCTACGTATAACACCAGTAAAATTTTTATTGCTATATCTCTACTAATAGCTGAGATAATTTTCAAAATTTTTGATCAGAGTGATAGAAAATTCAATATATTAAATTACGAATAGAGCTATAAAATAAAAAATAAATTATGTATACGTAGTTCTGGAGACCTACGTCTAACACCAGTAAATTTTTTATCGCTTTATCTCTACTAATAGCTGAGATAATTTTCAAAATTTTTGATCACAGTGATAGAAAATTTAATATATTAAATTACGAACAGAGCTATAAAATGAAAAATAAATTATGTATACGTAGTTCTGGAGACCTATGTATAATACCAGTAAAATTTTTATTGCTTTATCTCTACTAATAGCTGAGATAATTTTGAAAATTTTTGATCAGAGTGATAGAAAATTCAATATATTAAATTACGAACAGATATATAAAATGAAAAATAAATTATGTATACGTAGTTCTGGAGACCTACGTATAACAACAGTAAAAATTTTATCGCTTTATCTCTACTAATAGCTGAGATAATTTTCAAAATTTTGATCAGAGTGATAGAAAATTCAATATATTAAATTACGAACAGAGCTATAAAATGAAAAATAAATTATGTATACGTAGTTCTGAAGACCTACGTATAACACCAGTAAAATTTTTATCGCTTTATCTCTACTAATAGCTGAGATAATTTTCAAAATTTTTGATCAGAGTGATAGAAAATTCAATATATTAAATTACGAACAGAGCTATAAAATAAAAAATAATTTATGTATACGTAGTTCTGGAGACCTACGTATAACACCAGTAAAATTTTTATCGCTTTATCTCTACTAATAGCTGAGATAATTTTCAAAATTTTTGATCAGAGTGATAGAAAATTCAATATATTAAATTACGAACATAGCAATAAAATGAATAATAAATTATGTATACGTAGTTCTGGAGACCTACGTATAACACCAGTAAAATTTTTATTGCTTTATCTCTACTAATAGCTGAGATAAATTTGAAAATTTTTGATCAGAGTGATAGAAAATTCAATATATTAAATTACGAACAGAGCTATAAAATAAAAAATAAATTATGTATACGTAGTTCTGGAGACCTACGTATAACACCAGTAAAATTTTTATCGCTTTATCTCTACTAATAGCTGAGATAATTTTCAAAATTTTTGATCAGAGTGATAGAAAATTCAATATATTAAATTACGAACAGAGCTATAAAATAAAAAATAATTTATGTATACGTAGTTCTGGAGACCTACGTGTAACACCAATAAAATTTTTATCGCTTTATCTCTACTAATAGCTGAGATAATTTTGAAAATTTTTGTTCAGAGTGATAGAAAATTCAATATATTAAATTACGAACAGAGCTATAAAATAAAAAATAATTTATGTATACGTAGTTCTGGAGACCTACGTGTAACACCAATAAAATTTTTATCGCTTTATCTCTACTAGTAGCTGAGATAATTTTGAAAATTTTTGTTCAGAGTGATAGAAAATTCAATATATTAAATTACGAACAGATATATAAAATGAAAAATAAATTATGTATACGTAGTTCTGGAGACCTACGTATAACACCAGTAAAATTTCTATCGCTTTATCTCTACTAATAGCTGAGAATAATTTTCAAAATTTTTGATCAGAGTGATAGAAAATTCAATATATTAAATTACGAACAAAGCTATAAAATGAAAAATAAATTATGTATACGTAGTTCTGGAGACCTACTTATAACACCAGTAAAATTTTTATCGCTTTATCTCTACTAATAGCTGAGATAATTTTCAAAATTTTTGATCAGAGTGATAGTAAATTCAATATATTAAATTACGAACAGAGCTATAAAATGAAAAATAAATTATGCATACGTAGTTCTGGAGACTTACGTATAACACCAGTAAAATTTTTATCGCTTTATCTCTACTAATAGCTGAAATAATTTTGAAAATTTTTGATCAGAGTGATAGAAAATTCAATATATTAAATTACGAACAGATATATAAAATGAAAAATAAATTATGTATACGTAGTTCTGGAGACCTACGTATAACACCAGTAAAAATTTTATTGCTTTATCTCTACTAATAGCTGAGATAATTTTCAAAATTTTGATCAGAGTGATAGAAAATTCAATACATTAAATTACGAACAGAGCTATAAAATGAAAAATAAATTATGTATACGTAGTTCTGGAGACCTACGTATAACACCAGTAAAATTTTTATTGCTTTATCTCTACTAATAGCTGAGATAAATTTGAAAATTTTTGATCAGAGTGATAGAAAATTCAATATATTAAATTACGAACAGAGCTATAAAATAAAAAATAAATTATGTATACGTAGTTCTGGAGACCTACGTATAACACCAGTAAAATTTTTATCGCTTTATCTCTACTAATAGCTGAGATAATTTTCAAAATTTTTGATCAGAGTGATAGAAAATTCAATATATTAAATTACGAACAGAGCTATAAAATGAAAAATAAATTATGTATACGTAGTTCTGGAGACCTACGTATAACACCAGTAAAATTTTTATTGCTTTATCTCTACTAATAGCTGAGATAAATTTGAAAATTTTTGATCAGAGTGATAGAAAATTCAATATATTAAATTACGAACAGAGCTATAAAATAAAAAATAATTTATGTATACGTAGTTCTGGAGACCTACGTGTAACACCAATAAAATTTTTATCGCTTTATCTCTACTAATAGCTGAGATAATTTTGAAAATTTTTGTTCAGAGTGATAGAAAATTCAATATATTAAATTACGAACAGATATATAAAATGAAAAATAAATTATGTATACGTAGTTCTGGAGACCTACGTATAACACCAGTAAAATTTCTATCGCTTTATCTCTACTAATAGCTGAGAATAATTTTCAAAATTTTTGATCAGAGTGATAGAAAATTCAATATATTAAATTACGAACAAAGCTATAAAATGAAAAATAAATTATGTATACGTAGTTCTGGAGACCTACTTATAACACCAGTAAAATTTTTATCGCTTTATCTCTACTAATAGCTGAGATAATTTTCAAAATTTTTGATCAGAGTGATAGTAAATTCAATATATTAAATTACGAACAGAGCTATAAAATGAAAAATAAATTATGCATACGTAGTTCTGGAGACTTACGTATAACACCAGTAAAATTTTTATCGCTTTATCTCTACTAATAGCTGAAATAATTTTGAAAATTTTTGATCAGAGTGATAGAAAATTCAATATATTAAATTACGAACAGATATATAAAATGAAAAATAAATTATGTATACGTAGTTCTGGAGACCTACGTATAACACCAGTAAAAATTTTATTGCTTTATCTCTACTAATAGCTGAGATAATTTTCAAAATTTTGATCAGAGTGATAGAAAATTCAATATATTAAATTACGAACAGAGCTATAAAATGAAAAATAAATTATGTATACGTAGTTCTGGAGACCTACGTATAACACCAGTAAAATTTTTATTGCTTTATCTCTACTAATAGCTGAGATAAATTTGAAAATTTTTGATCAGAGTGATAGAAAATTCAATATATTAAATTACGAACAGAGCTATAAAATAAAAAATAAATTATGTATACGTAGTTCTGGAGACCTACGTATAACACCAGTAAAATTTTTATCGCTTTATCTCTACTAATAGCTGAGATAATTTTCAAAATTTTTGATCAGAGTGATAGAAAATTCAATATATTAAATTACGAACAGAGCTATAAAATAAAAAATAATTTATGTATACGTAGTTCTGGAGACCTACTTGTAACACCAGTAAAATTTTTATTGCTTTATCTCTACTAATAGCTGAGATAATTTTGAAAATTTTTGTTCAGAGTGATAGAAAATTCAATATATTAAATTACGAACAGAGCTATAAAATAAAAAATAATTTATGTATACGTAGTTCTGGAGACCTACGTATAACACCAGTAGAATTTTTATCGCTTTATCTCTACTAATAGCTGAGATAATTTTCAAAATTTTGATCAGAGTGATAGAAAATTCAATATATTAAATTACGAACAGAGCTATAAAATAAAAAATAATTTATGTATACGTAGTTCTGGAGACCTACTTGTAACACCAGTAAAATTTTTAGCGCTTTATCTCTACTAATAGCTGAGATAATTTTCAAAATTTTTGATCAGAATGATAGAAAATTCAATATATTAAATTACGAACAAAGCTATAAAATGAAAAATAAATTATGTATACGTAGTTCTGGAGACCTACGTATAACACCAGTAAAATTTTTATTGCTTTATCTCTACTAATAGCTGAGATAATTTTGAAAATTTTTGATCAGAGTGATAGAAAATTCAATATATTAAATTACGAACATAGCAATAAAATGAATAATAAATTATGTATACGTAGTTCTGGGGACCTACGTATAACACCAGTGATATTTTTATCGCTTTATCTCTACTAATAGCTGAGATAATTTTCAAAATTTTTGATCAGAGTGATAGAAAATTCAATATATTAAAGTACGAACAGAGCTATAAAATAAAAAATAAATTATGTATACCTAGTTTTGAAGACCTACGTATAACACCAGTAAAATTTTTAGCGCTTTATCTCTACTAATAGCTGAGATAATTTTGAAAATTTTTGATCAGAGTGATAGAAAATTCAATATATTAAATTACAAACAGAGCTATAAAATAAAAAATAATTTATGTATACGTAGTTCTGGGGACCTACGTATAACACCAGTGATATTTTTATCGCTTTATCTCTACTAATAGCTGAGATAATTTTCAAAATTTTTGATCAGAGTGATAGAAAATTCAATATATTAAAGTACGAACAGAGCTATAAAATAAAAAATAAATTATGTATACCTAGTTTTGAAGACCTACGTATAACACCAGTAAAATTTTTAGCGCTTTATCTCTACTAATAGCTGAGATAATTTTGAAAATTTTTGATCAGAGTGATAGAAAATTCAATATATTAAATTACAAACAGAGCTATAAAATAAAAAATAATTTATGTATACGTAGTTCTGGAGACCTACGTATAACACCAGTAAAATTTTTATCGTTTTATCTCTACTAATAGCTGAGATAATTTTCAAAATTTTTGATCAGAGTGATAGAAAATTCAATATATTAAATTACAAACAGAGCTATAAAATGAAAAATAAATTATGTATACGTAGTTCTGGAGACCTACGTATAACACCAGTAAAATTTTTATTGCTTTATCTCTACTAATAGCTGAGACAATTTTGAAAATTTTTAATCAGAGTGATAGAAAATTCAATATATTAAATTACGAACAGAGCTATAAAATAAAAAATAAATTATGTCTGCGTAGTTCTGGAAACCTACGTATAACACCAGTAAAATTTTTATTGCTTTATCTCTACTAATAGCTGAGATAATTTTCAAAATTTTTGATCAGAGTGATAGAAAATTCAATATATTAAATTACGAATAGAGCTATAAAATAAAAAATAAATTATGTATACGTAGTTCTGGAGACCTACGTCTAACACCAGTAAATTTTTTATCGCTTTATCTCTACTAATAGCTGAGATAATTTTCAAAATTTTTGATCAGAGTGATAGAAAATTTAATATATTAAATTACGAACAGAGCTATAAAATGAAAAATAAATTATGTATACGTAGTTCTGGAGACCTATGTATAACACCAGTAAAATTTTTATTGCTTTATCTCTACTAATAGCTGAGATAATTTTGAAAATTTTTGATCAGAGTGATAGAAAATTCAATATATTAAATTACGAACAGATATATAAAATGAAAAATAAATTATGTATACGTAGTTCTGGAGACCTACGTATAACACCAGTAAAATTTTTATCGCTTTATCTCTACTAGTAGCTGAGAATAATTTTCAAAATTTTTGATCAGAGTTATAGAAAATTCAATATATTAAATTACGAACAGAGCTATAAAGTGAAAAATAAATTATGTATACGTAGTTCTGGAGACCTACGTATAACACCAGTAAAATTTTTATCGCTTTATCTCTACTAATAGCTGAGAATAATTTTCAAAATTTTTGATCAGAGTGACAGAAAATTCAATATATTAAATTACGAACAGAGCTATAAAATAAAAAATAAATTATGTATACGTAGTTCTGGAGACCTACGTACGACACCAGTAAAATTTTTATCGCTTTATCTCTACTAATACCTGAGATAATTTTCAAAATTTTTGATCAGAGTGATAGAAAATTCAATATATTAAATTACGAACATAGCAATAAAATGAATAATAAATTATGTATACGTAGTTCTGGAGACCTACGTATAACACCAGTAAAATTTTTATTGCCTTATCTCTACTAATAGCTGAAATAATTTTGAAAATTTTTGATCAGAGTGATAGAAAATTCAATATATTAAATTACGAACAGATATATAAAATGAAAAATAAATTATGTATACGTAGTTCTGGAGACCTACGTATAACACCAGTAAAATTTTTATCGCTTTATCTCTACTAATAGCTGAGAATAATTTTCAAAATTTTTGATCAGAGTGATAGAAAATTCAATATATTAAATTACGAACAGAGCTATAAAATAAAAAATAAATTATGTATACGTAGTTCTGGAGACCTACGTATAACACCAGTAAAATTTTTATCGCTTTATCTCTACTAATAGCTGAGATAATTTTCAAAATTTTTGATCAGAGTGATAGAAAATTCAATATATTAAATTACGAACAGAGCTATAAAATAAAAAATAATTTATGTATACGTAGTTCTGGAGACCTACGTGTAACACCAATAAAATTTTTATCGCTTTATCTCTACTAATAGCTGAGATAATTTTGAAAATTTTTGTTCAAAGTGATAGAAAATTCAATATATTAAATTACGAACAGATATATAAAATAAAAAATAAATTATGTATACGTAGTTCTGAAGACCTACGTATGACACCAGTAAAATTTCTATCGCTTTATCTCTACTAATAGCTGAGAATAATTTTCAAAATTTTTGATCAGAATGATAGAAAATTCAATATATTAAATTACGAACAAAGCTATAAAATGAAAAATAAATTATGTATACGTAGTTCTGGAGACCTACGTATAACACCAGTAAAATTTTTATCGCTTTATCTCTACTAATAGCTGAGATAATTTTCAAAATTTTTGATCAGAGTGATAGAAAATTCAATATATTAAATTACGAACAGAGCTATAAAATGAAAAATAAATTATGCATACGTAGTTCTGGAGACCTACGTATAACACCAGTAAAATTTTTATCGCTTTATCTCTACTAATAGCTGAAATAATTTTGAAAATTTTTGATCAGAGTGATAGAAAATTCAATATATTAAATTACGAACAGATATATAAAATGAAAAATAAATTATGTATACGTAGTTCTGGAGACCTACGTATAACACCAGTAAAATTTTTATCGCTTTATCTCTACTAATAGCTGAGAATAATTTTCAAAATTTTTGATCAGAGTGATAGAAAATTCAATATATTAAATTACGAACAAAGCTATAAAATGAAAAATAAATTATGTATACGTAGTTCTGGAGACCTACGTATAACACCAGTAAAAATTTTATCGCTTTATCTCTACTAATAGCTGAGATAATTTTCAAAATTTTGATCAGAGTGATAGAAAATTCAATATATTAAATTACGAACAGAGCTATAAAATGAAAAATAAATTATGTATGCGTAGTTCTGGAGACCTACGTATAACACCAGTAAAATTTTTATTGCTTTATCTCTACTAATAGCTGAGATAAATTTGAAAATTTTTGATCAGAGTGATAGAAAATTCAATATATTAAATTACGAACAGAGCTATAAAATAAAAAATAAATTATGTATACGTAGTTCTGGAGACCTACGTATAACACCAGTAAAATTTTTATCGCTTTATCTCTACTAATAGCTGAGATAATTTTCAAAATTTTTGATCAGAGTGATAGAAAATTCAATATATTAAATTACGAACAGAGCTATAAAATAAAAAATAATTTATGTATACGTAGTTCTGGAGACCTACTTGTAACACCGGTAAAATTTTTATTGCTTTATCTCTACTAATAGCTGAGATAATTTTGAAAATTTTTGTTCAGAGTGATAGAAAATTCAATATATTAAATTACGAACAGAGCTATAAAATAAAAAATAATTTATGTATACGTAGTTCTGGAGACCTACGTATAACACCAGTAAAATTTTTATCGCTTTATCTCTACTAATAGCTGAGATAATTTTCAAAATTTTTGATCAGAATGATAGAAAATTCAATATATTAAATTACGAACAGAGCTATAAAATAAAAAATAATTTATGTATACGTAGTTCTGGAGACCTACTTGTAACACCAGTAAAATTTTTAGCGCTTTATCTCTACTAATAGCTGAGATAATTTTCAAAATTTTTGATCAGAATGATAGAAAATTCAATATATTAAATTACGAACAAAGCTATAAAATGAAAAATAAATTATGTATACGTAGTTCTGGAGACCTACGTATAACACCAGTAAAATTTTTATTGCTTTATCTCTACTAATAGCTGAGATAATTTTGAAAATTTTTGATCAGAGTGATAGAAAATTCAATATATTAAATTACGAACATAGCAATAAAATGAATAATAAATTATGTATACGTAGTTCTGGGGACCTACGTATAACACCAGTGATATTTTTATCGCTTTATCTCTACTAATAGCTGAGATAATTTTCAAAATTTTTGATCAGAGTGATAGAAAATTCAATATATTAAAGTACGAACAGAGCTATAAAATAAAAAATAAATTATGTATACCTAGTTTTGAAGACCTACGTATAACACCAGTAAAATTTTTAGCGCTTTATCTCTACTAATAGCTGAGATAATTTTGAAAATTTTTGATCAGAGTGATAGAAAATTCAATATATTAAATTACAAACAGAGCTATAAAATAAAAAATAATTTATGTATACGTAGTTCTGGAGACCTACGTATAACACCAGTAAAATTTTTATCGTTTTATCTCTACTAATAACTGAGATAATTTTCAAAATTTTTGATCAGAGTGATAGAAAATTCAATATATTAAATTACAAACAGAGCTATAAAATGAAAAATAAATTATGTATACGTAGTTCTGGAGACCTACGTATAACACCAGTAAAATTTTTATTGCTTTATCTCTACTAATAGCTGAGACAATTTTGAAAATTTTTAATCAGAGTGATAGAAAATTCAATATATTAAATTACGAACAGAGCTATAAAATAAAAAATAAATTATGTCTGCGTAGTTCTGGAAACCTACGTATAACACCAGTAAAATTTTTATTGCTTTATCTCTACTAATAGCTGAGATAATTTTCAAAATTTTTGATCAGAGTGATAGAAAATTCAATATATTAAATTACGAATAGAGCCATAAAATAAAAAATAAATTATGTATACGTAGTTCTGGAGACCTACGTCTAACACCAGTAAATTTTTTATCGCTTTATCTCTACTAATAGCTGAGATAATTTTCAAAATTTTTGATCAGAGTGATAGAAAATTTAATATATTAAATTACGAACAGAGCTATAAAATGAAAAATAAATTATGTATACGTAGTTCTGGAGACCTATGTATAACACCAGTAAAATTTTTATTGCTTTATCTCTACTAATAGCTGAGATAATTTTGAAAATTTTTGAACAGAGTGATAGAAAATTCAATATATTAAATTACGAACAGAGCTATAAAGTGAAAAATAAATTATGTATACGTAGTTCTGGAGACCTACGTATAACACCAGTAAAATTTTTATCGCTTTATATCTACTAATAGCTGAGAATAATTTTCAAAATTTTTGATCAGAGTGATAGAAAATTCAATATATTAAATTACGAACAGAGCTATAAAAAAAAAAAATAAATTATGTATACGTAGTTCTGGAGACCTACGTATGACACCAGTAAAATTTTTATCGCTTTATCTCTACTAATAGCTGAGATAATTTTCAAAATTTTTGATCAGAGTGATAGAAAATTCAATATATTAAATTACGAACATAGCAATAAAATGAATAATAAATTATGTATACGTAGTTCTGGAGACCTACGTATAACACCAGTAAAATTTTTATTGCTTTATCTCTACTAATAGCTGAAATAATTTTGAAAATTTTTGATCAGAGTGATAGAAAATTCAATATATTAAATTACGAACAGATATATAAAATGAAAAATAAATTATGTATACGTAGTTCTGGAGACCTACGTATAACACCAGTAAAATTTTTATCGCTTTATCTCTACTAATAGCTGAGAATAATTTTCAAAATTTTTGATCAGAGTGATAGAAAATTCAATATATTAAATTACGAACAGAGCTATAAAATAAAAAATAAATTATGTATACGTAGTTCTGGAGACCTACGTATAACACCAGTAAAATTTTTATCGCTTTATCTCTACTAATAGCTGAGATAATTTTCAAAATTTTTGATCAGAGTGATAGAAAATTCAATATATTAAATTACGAACAGAGCTATAAAATAAAAAATAATTTATGTATACGTAGTTCTGGAGACCTACGTGTAACACCAATAAAATTTTTATCGCTTTATCTCTACCAATAGCTGAGATAATTTTGAAAATTTTTGTTCAGAGTGATAGAAAATTCAATATATTAAATTACGAACAGATATATAAAATGAAAAATAAATTATGTATACGTAGTTCTGGAGACCTACGTATAACACCAGTAAAATTTCTATCGCTTTATCTCTACTAATAGCTGAGAATAATTTTCAAAATTTTTGATCAGAGTGATAGAAAATTCAATATATTAAATTACGAACAGAGCTATAAAATGAAAAATAAATTATGCATACGTAGTTCTGGAGACCTACGTATAACACCAGTAAAATTTTTATCGCTTTAACTCTACTAATAGCAGAAATAATTTTGAAAATTTTTGATCAGAGTGATAGAAAATTCAATATATTAAATTACGAACAAAGCTATAAAATGAAAAATAAATTATGTATACGTAGTTCTGGAGACCTACGTATAACACCAGTAAAAATTTTATCGCTTTATCTCTACTACTAGCTGAGATAATTTTCAAAATTTTTGATCAGAGTGATAGAAAATTCAATATATTAAATTACGAACAGAGCTATAAAATGAAAAATAAATTATGCATACGTAGTTCTGGAGACCTACGTATAACACCAGTAAAATTTTTATCGCTTTAACTCTACTAATAGCTGAAATAATTTTGAAAATTTTTGATCAGAGTGATAGAAAATTCAATATATTAAATTACGAACAGATATATAAAATGAAAAATAAATTATGTATACGTAGTTCTGGAGACCTACGTATAACACCAGTAAAATTTTTATCGCTTTATCTCTACTAATAGCTGAGAATAATTTTCAAAATTTTTGATCAGAGTGATAGAAAATTCAATATATTAAATTACAAACAGAGCTATAAAATGAAAAATAAATTATGTATACGTAGTTCTGGAGACCTACGTATAACACCAGTGAAATTTTTATTGCTTTATCTCTACTAATAGCTGAGACAATTTTGAAAATTTTTAATCAGAGTGATAGAAAATTCAATATATTAAATTACGAACAAAGCTATAAAATGAAAAATAAATTATGTATACGTAGTTCTGGAGACCTACGTATAACACCAGTAAAATTTTTATCGCTTTATCTCTACTAATAGCTGAGATAATTTTCAAAATTTTGATCAGAGTGATAGAAAATTCAATATATTAAATTACGAACAGAGCTATAAAATAAAAAATAATTTATGTATACGTAGTTCTGGAGACCTACGTATAACACCAGTAAAATTTTTATCGCTTTATCTCTACTAATAGCTGAGATAATTTTCAAAATTTTGATCGGAGTGATAGAAAATTCAATATATTAAATTACGAACAGAGCTATAAAATGAAAAATAAATTATGTATACGTAGTTCTGGAGACCTACGTATAACACCAGTAAAATTTTTATTGCTTTATCTCTACTAATAGCTGAGATAATTTTGAAAATTTTTGATCAGAGTGATAGAAAATTCAATATATTAAATTACGAACATAGCAATAAAATGAATAATAAATTATGTATACGTAGTTCTGGGGACCTACGTATAACACCAGTGATATTTTTATCGCTTTATCTCTACTAATAGCTGAGATAATTTTCAAAATTTTTGATCAGAGTGATAGAAAATTCAATATATTAAAGTACGAACAGAGCTATAAAATAAAAAATAAATTATGTATACCTAGTTTTGAAGACCTACGTATAACACCAGTAAAATTTTTAGCGCTTTATCTCTACTAATAGTTGAGATAATTTTGAAAATTTTTGATCAGAGTGATAGAAAATTCAATATATTAAATTACAAACAGAGCTATAAAATAAAAAATAATTTATGTATACGTAGTTCTGGAGACCTACGTATAACACCAGTAAAATTTTTATCGTTTTATCTCTACTAATAGCTGAGATAATTTTCAAAATTTTTGATCAGAGTGATAGAAAATTCAATATATTAAATTACAAACAGAGCTATAAAATGAAAAATAAATTATGTATACGTAGTTCTGGAGACCTACGTATAACACCAGTAAAATTTTTATTGCTTTATCTCTACTAATAGCTGAGACAATTTTGAAAATTTTTAATCAGAGTGATAGAAAATTCAATATATTAAATTACGAACAGAGCTATAAAATAAAAAATAAATTATGTCTGCGTAGTTCTGGAGACCTACGTATAACACCAGTAAAATTTTTATTGCTTTATCTCTACTAATAGCTGAGATAATTTTCAAAATTTTTGATCAGAGTGATAGAAAATTCAATATATTAAATTACGAATAGAGCTATAAAATAAAAAATAAATTATGTATACGTAGTTCTGGAGACCTACGTCTAACACCAGTAAATTTTTTATCGCTTTATCTCTACTAATAGCTGAGATAATTTTCAAAATTTTTGATCAGAGTGATAGAAAATTTAATATATTAAATTACGAACAGAGCTATAAAATGAAAAATAAATTATGTATACGTAGTTCTGGAGACCTATGTATAACACCAGTAAAATTTTTATTGCTTTATCTCTACTAATAGCTGAGATAATTTTGAAAATTATTGAACAGAGTGATAGAAAATTCAATATATTAAATTACGAACAGATATATAAAATGAAAAATAAATTATGTATACGTAGTTCTGGAGACCTACGTATAACACCAGTAAAATTTTTATCGCTTTATCTCTACTAGTAGCTGAGAATAATTTTCAAAATTTTTGATCAGAGTTATAGAAAATTCAATATATTAAATTACGAACAGAGCTATAAAGTGAAAAATAAATTATGTATACGTAGTTCTGGAGACCTACGTATAACACCAGTAAAATTTTTATCGCTTTATCTCTACTAATAGCTGAGAATAATTTTCAAAATTTTTGATCAGAGTGATAGAAAATTCAATATATCAAATTACGAACAGAGCTATAAAAAAAAAATAAATTATGTATACGTAGTTCTGGAGACCTACGTATGACACCAGTAAAATTTTTATCGCTTTATCTCTACTAATAGCTGAGATAATTTTCAAAATTTTTGATCAGAGTGATAGAAAATTCAATATATTAAATTACGAACATAGCAATAAAATGAATAATAAATTATGTATACGTAGTTCTGGAGACCTACGTATAACACCAGTAAAATTTTTATTGCTTTATCTCTACTAATAGCTGAAATAATTTTGAAAATTTTTGATCAGAGTGATAGAAAATTCAATATATTAAATTACGAACAGATATATAAAATGAAAAATAAATTATGTATACGTAGTTCTGGAGACCTACGTATAACACCAGTAAAATTTTTATCGCTTTATCTCTACTAATAGCTGAGAATAATTTTCAAAATTTTTGATCAGAGTGATAGAAAATTCAATATATTAAATTACGAACAGAGCTATAAAATAAAAAATAAATTATGTATACGTAGTTCTGGAGACCTACGTATAACACCAGTAAAATTTTTATCGCTTTATCTCTACTAATAGCTGAGATAATTTTCAAAATTTTTGATCAGAGTGATAGAAAATTCAATATATTAAATTACGAACAGAGCTATAAAATAAAAAATAATTTATGTATACGTAGTTCTGGAGACCTACGTGTAACACCAATAAAATTTTTATCGCTTTATCTCTACCAATAGCTGAGATAATTTTGAAAATTTTTGTTCAGAGTGATAGAAAATTCAATATATTAAATTACGAACAGATATATAAAATGAAAAATAAATTATGTATACGTAGTTCTGGAGACCTACGTATAACACCAGTAAAATTTCTATCGCTTTATCTCTACTAATAGCTGAGAATAATTTTCAAAATTTTTGATCAGAGTGATAGAAAATTCAATATATTAAATTACGAACAGAGCTATAAAATGAAAAATAAATTATGCATACGTAGTTCTGGAGACCTACGTATAACACCAGTAAAATTTTTATCGCTTTAACTCTACTAATAGCAGAAATAATTTTGAAAATTTTTGATCAGAGTGATAGAAAATTCAATATATTAAATTACGAACAAAGCTATAAAATGAAAAATAAATTATGTATACGTAGTTCTGGAGACCTACGTATAACACCAGTAAAAATTTTATCGCTTTATCTCTACTACTAGCTGAGATAATTTTCAAAATTTTTGATCAGAGTGATAGAAAATTCAATATATTAAATTACGAACAGAGCTATAAAATGAAAAATAAATTATGCATACGTAGTTCTGGAGACCTACGTATAACACCAGTAAAATTTTTATCGCTTTAACTCTACTAATAGCTGAAATAATTTTGAAAATTTTTGATCAGAGTGATAGAAAATTCAATATATTAAATTACGAACAGATATATAAAATGAAAAATAAATTATGTATACGTAGTTCTGGAGACCTACGTATAACACCAGTAAAATTTTTATCGCTTTATCTCTACTAATAGCTGAGAATAATTTTCAAAATTTTTGATCAGAGTGATAGAAAATTCAATATATTAAATTACAAACAGAGCTATAAAATGAAAAATAAATTATGTATACGTAGTTCTGGAGACCTACGTATAACACCAGTGAAATTTTTATTGCTTTATCTCTACTAATAGCTGAGACAATTTTGAAAATTTTTAATCAGAGTGATAGAAAATTCAATATATTAAATTACGAACAAAGCTATAAAATGAAAAATAAATTATGTATACGTAGTTCTGGAGACCTACGTATAACACCAGTAAAATTTTTATCGCTTTATCTCTACTAATAGCTGAGATAATTTTCAAAATTTTTGATCAGAGTGATAGAAAATTCAATATATTAAATTACGAACAGAGCTATAAAATGAAAAATAAATTATGCATACGTAGTTCTGGAGACCTACGTATAACACCAGTAAAATTTTTATCGCTTTAACTCTACTAATAGCTGAAATAATTTTGAAAATTTTTGATCAGAGTGATAGAAAATTCAATATATTAAATTACGAACAGATATATAAAATGAAAAATAAATTATGTATACGTAGTTCTGGAGACCTACGTATAACACCAGTAAAATTTTTATCGCTTTATCTCTACTAATAGCTGAGAATAATTTTCAAAATTTTTGATCAGAGTGATAGAAAATTCAATATATTAAATTACGAACAAAGCTATAAAATGAAAAATAAATTATGTATACGTAGTTCTGGAGACCTACGTATAACACCAGTAAAAATTTTATCGCTTTATCTCTACTACTAGCTGAGATAATTTTCAAAATTTTGATCAGAGTGATAGAAAATTCAATATATTAAATTACGAACAGAGCTATAAAATGAAAAATAAATTATGTATACGTAGTTCTGGAGACCTACGTATAACACCAGTAAAATTTTTATTGCTTTATCTCTACTAATAGCTGAGATAAATTTGAAAATTTTTGATCAGAGTGATAGAAAATTCAATATATTAAATTACGAACAGAGCTATAAAATAAAAAATAAATTATGTATACGTAGTTCTGGAGACCTACGTATAACACCAGTAAAATTTTTATCGCTTTATCTCTACTAATAGCTGAGATAATTTTCAAAATTTTTGATCAGAGTGATAGAAAATTCAATATATTAAATTACGAACAGAGCTATAAAATAAAAAATAATTTATGTATACGTAGTTCTGGAGACCTACTTGTAACACCAGTAAAATTTTTATTGCTTTATCTCTACTAATAGCTGAGATAATTTTGAAAATTTTTGTTCAGAGTGATAGAAAATTCAATATATTAAATTACGAACAGAGCTATAAAATAAAAAATAATTTATGTATACGTAGTTCTGGAGACCTACGTATAACACCAGTAAAATTTTTATCGCTTTATCTCTACTAATAGCTGAGATAATTTTCAAAATTTTGATCAGAGTGATAGAAAATTCAATATATTAAATTACGAACAGAGCTATAAAATGAAAAATAAATTATGTATACGTAGTTCTGAAGACCTACGTATAACACCAGTAAAATTTTTATTGCTTTATCTCTACTAATAGCTGAGATAAATTTGAAAATTTTTGATCAGAGTGATAGAAAATTCAATATATTAAATTACGAACAGAGCTATAAAATAAAAAATAAATTATGTATACGTAGTTCTGGAGACCTACGTATAACACCAGTAAAATTTTTATCGCTTTATCTCTACTAATAGCTGAGATAATTTTCAAAATTTTTGATCAGAGTGATAGAAAATTCAATATATTAAATTACGAACAGAGCTATAAAATAAAAAATAATTTATGTATACGTAGTTCTGGAGACCTACTTGTAACACCAGTAAAATTTTTAGCGCTTTATCTCTACTAATAGCTGAGATAATTTTCAAAATTTTTGATCAGAATGATAGAAAATTCAATATATTAAATTACGAACAAAGCTATAAAATGAAAAATAAATTATGTATACGTAGTTCTGGAGACCTACGTATAACACCAGTAAAATTTTTATTGCTTTATCTCTACTAATAGCTGAGATAATTTTGAAAATTTTTGATCAGAGTGATAGAAAATTCAATATATTTAATTACGAACATAGCAATAAAATGAATAATAAATTATGTATACGTAGTTCTGGGAACCCACGTATAACACCAGTGATATTTTTATCGCTTTATCTCTACTAATAGCTGAGATAATTTTCAAAATTTTTGATCAGAGTGATAGAAAATTCAATATATTAAAGTACGAACAGAGCTATAAAATAAAAAATAAATTATGTATACCTAGTTTTGAAGACCTACGTATAACACCAGTAAAATTTTTAGCGCTTTATCTCTACTAATAGCTGAGATAATTTTCAAAATTTTTGATCAGAGTGATAGAAAATTCAATATATTAAATTACGAACAGAGCTATAAAATGAAAAATAAATTATGCATACGTAGTTCTGGAGACCTACGTATAACACCAGTAAAATTTTTATCGCTTTAACTCTACTAATAGCTGAAATAATTTTGAAAATTTTTGATCAGAGTGATAGAAAATTCAATATATTAAATTACGAACAGATATATAAAATGAAAAATAAATTATGTATACGTAGTTCTGGAGACCTACGTATAACACCAGTAAAATTTTTATCGCTTTATCTCTACTAATAGCTGAGAATAATTTTCAAAATTTTTGATCAGAGTGATAGAAAATTCAATATATTAAATTACGAACAAAGCTATAAAATGAAAAATAAATTCAATAAATTATGTATACGTAGTTCTGGAGACCTACGTATAACACCAGTAAAAATTTTATCGCTTTATCTCTACTACTAGCTGAGATAATTTTCAAAATTTTGATCAGAGTGATAGAAAATTCAATATATTAAATTACGAACAGAGCTATAAAATGAAAAATAAATTATGTATACGTAGTTCTGGAGACCTACGTATAACACCAGTAAAATTTTTATTGCTTTATCTCTACTAATAGCTGAGATAAATTTGAAAATTTTTGATCAGAGTGATAGAAAATTCAATATATTAAATTACGAACAGAGCTATAAAATAAAAAATAAATTATGTATACGTAGTTCTGGAGACCTACGTATAACACCAGTAAAATTTTTATCGCTTTATCTCTACTAATAGCTGAGATAATTTTCAAAATTTTTGATCAGAGTGATAGAAAATTCAATATATTAAATTACGAACAGAGCTATAAAATAAAAAAATAATTTATGTATACGTAGTTCTGGAGACCTACTTGTAACACCAGTAAAATTTTTATTGCTTTATCTCTACTAATAGCTGAGATAAATTTGAAAATTTTTGATCAGAGTGATAGAAAATTCAATATATTAAATTACGAACAGAGCTATAAAATAAAAAATAAATTATGTATACGTAGTTCTGGAGACCTACGTATAACACCAGTAAAATTTTTATCGCTTTATCTCTACTAATAGCTGAGATAATTTTCAAAATTTTTGATCAGAGTGATAGAAAATTCAATATATTAAATTACGAACAGAGCTATAAAATAAAAAATAATTTATGTATACGTAGTTCTGGAGACCTACTTGTAACACCAGTAAAATTTTTATTGCTTTATCTCTACTAATAGCTGAGATAATTTTGAAAATTTTTGTTCAGAGTGATAGAAAATTCAATATATTAAATTACGAACAGAGCTATAAAATAAAAAATAATTTATGTATACGTAGTTCTGGAGACCTACGTATAACACCAGTAAAATTTTTATCGCTTTATCTCTACTAATAGCTGAGATAATTTTCAAAATTTTGATCAGAGTGATAGAAAATTCAATATATTAAATTACGAACAGAGCTATAAAATGAAAAATAAATTATGTATACGTAGTTCTGGAGACCTACGTATAACACCAGTAAAATTTTTATTGCTTTATCTCTACTAATAGCTGAGATAAATTTGAAAATTTTTGATCAGAGTGATAGAAAATTCAATATATTAAATTACGAACAGAGCTATAAAATAAAAAATAAATTATGTATACGTAGTTCTGGAGACCTACGTATAACACCAGTAAAATTTTTATCGCTTTATCTCTACTAATAGCTGAGATAATTTTCAAAATTTTTGATCAGAGTGATAGAAAATTCAATATATTAAATTACGAACAGAGCTATAAAATAAAAAATAATTTATGTATATGTAGTTCTGGAGACCTACTTGTAACACCAGTAAAATTTTTAGCGCTTTATCTCTACTAATAGCTGAGATAATTTTCAAAATTTTTGATCAGAGTGATAGAAAATTCAATATATTAAAGTACGAACAGAGCTATAAAATAAAAAATAAATTATGTATACCTAGTTTTGAAGACCTACGTATAACACCAGTAAAATTTTTAGCGCTTTATCTCTACTAATAGCTGAGATAATTTTCAAAATTTTTGATCAGAGTGATGGAAAATTCAATATATTAAATTACGAACAGAGCTATAAAATGAAAAATAAATTATGCATACGTAGTTCTGGAGACCTACGTATAACACCAGTAAAATTTTTATCGCTTTAACTCTACTAATAGCTGAAATAATTTTGAAAATTTTTGATCAGAGTGATAGAAAATTCAATATATTAAATTACGAACAGATATATAAAATGAAAAATAAATTATGTATACGTAGTTCTGGAGACCTACGTATAACACCAGTAAAATTTTTATCGCTTTATCTCTACTAATAGCTGAGAATAATTTTCAAAATTTTTGATCAGAGTGATAGAAAATTCAATATATTAAATTACGAACAAAGCTATAAAATGAAAAATAAATTATGTATACGTAGTTCTGGAGACCTACGTATAACACCAGTAAAAATTTTATCGCTTTATCTCTACTACTAGCTGAGATAATTTTCAAAATTTTGATCAGAGTGATAGAAAATTCAATATATTAAATTACGAACAGAGCTATAAAATGAAAAATAAATTATGTATACGTAGTTCTGGAGACCTACGTATAACACCAGTAAAATTTTTATTGCTTTATCTCTACTAATAGCTGAGATAAATTTGAAAATTTTTGATCAGAGTGATAGAAAATTCAATATATTAAATTACGAACAGAGCTATAAAATAAAAAATAAATTATGTATACGTAGTTCTGGAGACCTACGTATAACACCAGTAAAATTTTTATCGCTTTATCTCTACTAATAGCTGAGATAATTTTCAAAATTTTTGATCAGAGTGATAGAAAATTCAATATATTAAATTACGAACAGAGCTATAAAATAAAAAATAATTTATGTATACGTAGTTCTGGAGACCTACTTGTAACACCAGTAAAATTTTTATTGCTTTATCTCTACTAATAGCTGAGATAATTTTGAAAATTTTTGTTCAGAGTGATAGAAAATTCAATATATTAAATTACGAACAGAGCTATAAAATAAAAAATAATTTATGTATACGTAGTTCTGGAGACCTACGTATAACACCAGTAAAATTTTTATCGCTTTATCTCTACTAATAGCTGAGATAATTTTCAAAATTTTGATCAGAGTGATAGAAAATTCAATATATTAAATTACGAACAGAGCTATAAAATGAAAAATAAATTATGTATACGTAGTTCTGGAGACCTACGTATAACACCAGTAAAATTTTTATTGCTTTATCTCTACTAATAGCTGAGATAAATTTGAAAATTTTTGATCAGAGTGATAGAAAATTCAATATATTAAATTACGAACAGAGCTATAAAATAAAAAATAAATTATGTATACGTAGTTCTGGAGACCTACGTATAACACCAGTAAAATTTTTATCGCTTTATCTCTACTAATAACTGAGATAATTTTCAAAATTTTTGATCAGAGTGATAGAAAATTCAATATATTAAATTACGAACAGAGCTATAAAATAAAAAATAATTTATGTATACGTAGTTCTGGAGACCTACTTGTAACACCAGTAAAATTTTTAGCGCTTTATCTCTACTAATAGCTGAGATAATTTTCAAAATTTTTGATCAGAATGATAGAAAATTCAATATATTAAATTACGAACAAAGCTATAAAATGAAAAATAAATTATGTACACGTAGTTCTGGAGACCTACGTATAACACCAGTAAAATTTTTATTGCTTTATCTCTACTAATAGCTGAGATAATTTTGAAAATTTTTGATCAGAGTGATAGAAAATTCAATATATTTAATTACGAACATAGCAATAAAATGAATAATAAATTATGTATACGTAGTTCTGGGAACCCACGTATAACACCAGTGATATTTTTATCGCTTTATCTCTACTAATAGCTGAGATAATTTTCAAAATTTTTGATCAGAGTGATAGAAAATTCAATATATTAAAGTACGAACAGAGCTATAAAATAAAAAATAAATTATGTATACCTAGTTTTGAAGACCTACGTATAACACCAGTAAAATTTTTAGCGCTTTATCTCTACTAATAGCTGAGATAATTTTGAAAATTTTTGATCAGAGTGATAGAAAATTCAATATATTAAATTACAAACAGAGCTATAAAATAAAAAATAATTTATGTATACGTAGTTCTGGAGACCTACGTATAACACCAGTAAAATTTTTATCGTTTTATCTCTACTAATAGCTGAGATAATTTTCAAAATTTTTGATCAGAGTGATAGAAAATTCAATATATTAAATTACAAACAAAGCTATAAAATGAAAAATAAATTATGTATACGTAGTTCGGGAGACCTACGTATAACACCAGTAAAATTTTTATTGCTTTATCTCTACTAATAGCTGAGACAATTTTGAAAATTTTTAATCAGAGTGATAGAAAATTCAATATATTAAATTACGAACAGAGCTATAAAATAAAAAATAAATTATGTCTGCGTAGTTCTGGAAACCTACGTATAACACCAGTAAAATTTTTATTGCTTTATCTCTACTAATAGCTGAGATAATTTTCAAAATTTTTGATCAGAGTGATAGAAAATTCAATATATTAAATTACGAATAGAGCTATAAAATAAAAAATAAATTATGTATACGTAGTTCTGGAGACCTACGTCTAACACCAGTAAATTTTTTATCGCTTTATCTCTACTAATAGCTGAGATAATTTTCAAAATTTTTGATCAGAGTGATAGAAAATTTAATATATTAAATTACGAACAGAGCTATAAAATGAAAAATAAATTATGTATACGTAGTTCTGGAGACCTATGTATAACACCAGTAAAATTTTTATTGCTTTATCTCTACCAATAGCTGAGATAATTTTGAAAATTTTTGATCAGAGTGATAGAAAATTCAATATATTAAATTACGAACAGATATATAAAATGAAAAATAAATTATGTATACGTAGTTCTGGAGACCTACGTATAACACCAGTAAAATTTTTATCGCTTTATCTCTACTAGTAGCTGAGAATAATTTTCAAAATTTTTGATCAGAGTTATAGAAAATTCAATATATTAAATTACGAACAGAGCTATAAAGTGAAAAATAAATTATGTATACGTAGTTCTGGAGACCTACGTATAACAACAGTAAAATTTTTATCGCTTTATCTCTACTAATAGCTGAGATAATTTTGAAAATTTTTGATCAGAGTGATAGAAAATTCAATATATTAAATTACGAACAGAGCTATAAAATGAAAAATAAATTATGTATACGTAGTTCTGGAGACCTACGTATAACACCAATAAAATTTTTATCGCAATATCTCTACTAATAGCTGAGATAATTTTGAAAATTTTTGATCAGCGTGATTGAAAATTCAATATATTAAATTACGAACAGAGCTACTAAATGTAAAATAAATTATGTATACGTAGTTTTGGAGTCCTACGTATAACACCAGTAAAATTTTTATCGCCTTATCTCTACTAATAGCTGAGAATAATTTTCAAAATTTTTGATCAGAGTGATAGAAAATTCAATATATTAAATTACGAACAAAGCTATAAAATGAAAAATAAATTATGTATACGTAGTTCTGGAGACCTACGTATAACACCAGTAAAATTTTTATCGCTTTATCTCTACTAATAGCTGAGATAATTTTCAAAATTTTTAATCAGAGTGATAGAAAATTCAATATATTAAATTACGAACAGAGCTATAAAATAAAAAATAAATTATGTTTGCGTAGTTCTGGAAACCTACGTATAACACCAGTAAAATTTTTATTGCTTTATCTCTACTAATAGCTGAGATAATTTTCAAAATTTTTGATCAGAGTGATAGAAAATTCAATATATTAAATTACGAATAGAGCTATAAAATAAAAAATAAATTATGTATACGTAGTTCTGGAGACCTACGTCTAACACCAGTAAATTTTTTATCGCTTTATCTCTACTAATAGCTGAGATAATTTTCAAAATTTTTGATCAGAGTGATAGAAAATTTAATATATTAAATTACGAACAGAGCTATAAAATGAAAAATAAATTATGTATACGTAGTTCTGGAGACCTATGTATAACACCAGTAAAATTTTTATTGCTTTATCTCTACTAATAGCTGAGATAATTTTGAAAATTTTTGATCAGAGTGATAGAAAATTCAATATATTAAATTACAAACAGAGCTATAAAATAAAAAATAATTTATGTATACGTAGTTCTGGAGACCTACGTATAACACCAGTAAAATTTTTATCGTTTTATCTCTACTAATAGCTGAGATAATTTTCAAAATTTTTGATCAGAGTGATAGAAAATTCAATATATTAAATTACAAACAAAGCTATAAAATGAAAAATAAATTATGTATACGTAGTTCGGGAGACCTACGTATAACACCAGTAAAATTTTTATTGCTTTATCTCTACTAATAGCTGAGACAATTTTGAAAATTTTTAATCAGAGTGATAGAAAATTCAATATATTAAATTACGAACAGAGCTATAAAATAAAAAATAAATTATGTCTGCGTAGTTCTGGAAACCTACGTATAACACCAGTAAAATTTTTATTGCTTTATCTCTACTAATAGCTGAGATAATTTTCAAAATTTTTGATCAGAGTGATAGAAAATTCAATATATTAAATTACGAATAGAGCTATAAAATAAAAAATAAATTATGTATACGTAGTTCTGGAGACCTACGTCTAACACCAGTAAATTTTTTATCGCTTTATCTCTACTAATAGCTGAGATAATTTTCAAAATTTTTGATCAGAGTGATAGAAAATTTAATATATTAAATTACGAACAGAGCTATAAAATGAAAAATAAATTATGTATACGTAGTTCTGGAGACCTATGTATAACACCAGTAAAATTTTTATTGCTTTATCTCTACCAATAGCTGAGATAATTTTGAAAATTTTTGATCAGAGTGATAGAAAATTCAATATATTAAATTACGAACAGATATATAAAATGAAAAATAAATTATGTATACGTAGTTCTGGAGACCTACGTATAACACCAGTAAAATTTTTATCGCTTTATCTCTACTAGTAGCTGAGAATAATTTTCAAAATTTTTGATCAGAGTTATAGAAAATTCAATATATTAAATTACGAACAGAGCTATAAAGTGAAAAATAAATTATGTATACGTAGTTCTGGAGACCTACGTATAACAACAGTAAAATTTTTATCGCTTTATCTCTACTAATAGCTGAGATAATTTTGAAAATTTTTGATCAGAGTGATAGAAAATTCAATATATTAAATTACGAACAGAGCTATAAAATGAAAAATAAATTATGTATACGTAGTTCTGGAGACCTACGTATAACACCAATAAAATTTTTATCGCAATATCTCTACTAATAGCTGAGATAATTTTGAAAATTTTTGATCAGCGTGATTGAAAATTCAATATATTAAATTACGAACAGAGCTACTAAATGTAAAATAAATTATGTATACGTAGTTTTGGAGTCCTACGTATAACACCAGTAAAATTTTTATCGCCTTATCTCTACTAATAGCTGAGAATAATTTTCAAAATTTTTGATCAGAGTGATAGAAAATTCAATACATTAAATTACGAACAAAGCTATAAAATGAAAAATAAATTATGTATACGTAGTTCTGGAGACCTACGTATAACACCAGTAAAATTTTTATCGCTTTATCTCTACTAATAGCTGAGATAATTTTCAAAATTTTTAATCAGAGTGATAGAAAATTCAATATATTAAATTACGAACAGAGCTATAAAATAAAAAATAAATTATGTTTGCGTAGTTCTGGAAACCTACGTATAACACCAGTAAAATTTTTATTGCTTTATCTCTACTAATAGCTGAGATAATTTTCAAAATTTTTGATCAGAGTGATAGAAAATTCAATATATTAAATTACGAATAGAGCTATAAAATAAAAAATAAATTATGTATACGTAGTTCTGGAGACCTACGTCTAACACCAGTAAATTTTTTATCGCTTTATCTCTACTAATAGCTGAGATAATTTTCAAAATTTTTGATCAGAGTGATAGAAAATTTAATATATTAAATTACGAACAGAGCTATAAAATGAAAAATAAATTATGTATACGTAGTTCTGGAGACCTATGTATAACACCAGTAAAATTTTTATTGCTTTATCTCTACTAATAGCTGAGATAATTTTGAAAATTTTTGATCAGAGTGATAGAAAATTCAATATATTAAATTACGAACAGATATATAAAATGAAAAATAAATTATGTATACGTAGTTCTGGAGACCTACGTATAACACCAGTAAAATTTTTATCGCTTTATCTCTACTAGTAGCTGAGAATAATTTTCAAAATTTTTGATCAGAGTGATAGAAAATTCAATATATTAAATTACGAACAGAGCTATAAAATGAAAAATAAATTATGTATACGTAGTTCTGGAGACCTACGTATAACTCCAGTAAAATTTTTATCGCTTTATCTCTACTAATAGCTGAGAATAATTTTCAAAATTTTTGATCAGAGTGATAGAAAATTCAATATATTAAATTACGAACAGAGCTATAAAATGAATAATAAAGTATGTATACGTAGTTTTGGGGACCTACGTATAACACCAGTAAAATTTTTATTGCTTTATCTCTGCTAATAGCTGAGATAATTTTGAAAATTTTTGATCAGAGTGATAGAAAATTCAATATATTAAATTACGAACAGAGCTATAAAATGAAAAATACATTATGTATACGTAGTTCTGGAGACCTACGTATAACACCAATAAAATTTTTATCGCAATATCTCTACTAATAGCTGAGATAATTTTGAAAATTTTTGATCAGCGTGATAGAAAATTCAATATATTAAATTACGAACAGAGCTATTAAATGTAAAATAAATTATGTATACGTAGTTTTGGAGTCCTACCTATAACACCAGTAAAATTTTTATCGCTTTATCTCTACTAATAGCTGAGAAAATTTTCAAAATTTTTGATCAGAGTGATAGAAAATTCAATATATTAAATTACGAACAGATATATAAAATGAAAAATAAATTATGTATACGTAGTTCTGGAGACCTACGTATAACACCAGTAAAATTTTTATTGCTTTATCTCTACTGATAGCTGAGATAATTTTGAAAATTTTTGATCAGAGTGATAAAAATTCAATATATTAAATTACGAACAGAGCTATAAAATGAAAAATAAATTATGTATACGTAGTTCTGGAGACCTACGTATAACACCAGTAAAATTTCTATCGCTTTATCTCTACTAATAGCTGAGAATAATTTTCAAAATTTTTGATCAGAGTGATAGAAAATTCAATATATTAAATTACGAACAAAGCTATAAAATGAAAAATAAATTATGTATACGTAGTTCTGGAGACCTACGTATAACACCAGTAAAATTTTTATCGCTTTATCTCTACTAATAGCTGAAATAATTTTGAAAATTTTTGATCAGAGTGATAGAAAATTCAATATATTAAATTACGAACAGATATATAAAATGAAAAATAAATTATGTATACGTAGTTCTGGAGACCTACGTATAACACCAGTAAAATTTTTATCGCTTTATCTCTACTAATAGCTGAGAATAATTTTCAAAATTTTTGATCAGAGTGATAGAAAATTCAATATATTAAATTACGAACAAAGCTATAAAATGAAAAATAAATTATGTATACGTAGTTCTGGAGACCTACGTATAACACCAGTAAAAATTTTATCGCTTTATCTCTACTAATAGCTGAGATAATTTTCAAAATTTTTGATCAGAGTGATAGAAAATTCAATATATTAAATTACGAACAAAGCTATAAAATGAAAAATAAATTATGTATACGTAGTTCTGGAGACCTACGTATAACACCAGTAAAATTTTTATCGCTTTATCTCTACTAATAGCTGAGAAAATTTTCAAAATTTTTGATCAGAGTGATAGAAAATTCAATATATTAAATTACGAACAGAGCTATAAAATGAATAATAAAATATGTATACGTAGTTCTGGGGACCTACGTATAACACCAGTAAAATTTTTATTGCTTTATCTCTGCTAATAGCTGAGATAATTTTGAAAATTTTTGATCAGAGTGATAGAAAATTCAATATATTAAATTACGAACAGAGCTATAAAATGAAAAATAAATTATGTATACGTAGTTCTGGAGACATACGTATAACACCAATAAAATTTTTATCGCAATATCTCTACTAATAGCTGAGATAATTTTGAAAATTTTTGATCAGCGTGATAGAAAATTCAATATATTAAATTACGAACATAGCTATAAAATGAATAATAAATTATGTATACGTAGTTCTGGGGACCTACGTATAACACCAGTAAAATTTTTATTGCTTTATCTCTACTGATAGCTGAGATAATTTTGAAAATTTTTGATCAGAGTGATAAAAATTCAATATATTAAATTACGAACAGAGCTATAAAATGAAAAATAAATTATGTATACGTAGTTCTGGAGACCTACGTATAACACCAGTAAAATTTTTATCGCCTTATCTCTACTAATAGCTGAGATAATTTTGAAAATTTTTGATCAGAGTGATAGAAAATTCAATATATTAAATTACGAACAAAGCTATAAAATGAAAAATAAATTATGTATACGTAGTTCTGGAGACCTACGTATAACACCAGTAAAATTTTTATTGCTTTATCTCTACTAATAGCTGAGATAATTTTGAAAATTTTTGATCAGAGTGATAGAAAATTCAATATATTAAATTACGAACAGAGCTATAAAATGAAAAATAAATTATGTATGCGTACTTCTGGAGACCTACGTATAACACCAGTAAAATTTTTATTGCTTTATCTCTACTAATAGCTGAGATAATTTTGTAAATTTTTGATCAGAGTGATAGAAAATTCAATATATTAAATTACGAACAGAGCTATAAAATGAAAAATAAATTATGCATACGTAGTTCTGCAGACCTACGTATAACACCAGTAAAATTTTTATCGCTTTATCTCTACTAATAGCTGAGATAATTTTGAAAATTTTTGATCAGAGTGATAGAAAATTCAATATATTAAATTACGAACAGAGCTATAAAATGAAAAATAAATTATGTATACGTAGTTTGGGAGACCTACGTATAACACCAGTAAAATTTTTATTGCTTTATCTCTACTAATAGCTGAGATAATTTTGAAAATTTTTAATCAGAGTGATAGAAAATTCAATATATTAAATTACGAACAGAGCTATAAAATGAAAAATAAATTATGTATACGTAGTTCTGGAAACCTACGTATAACACCAGTAAAATTTTTATCGCTTTATCTCTACTAATAGCTGAGAATAATTTTCAAAATTTTTGATCAGAGTGATAGAAAATTCAATATATTAAATTACGAACAGAGCTATAAAATGAATAATAAAGTATGTATACGTAGTTCTGGGGACCTACGTATAACACCAGTAAAATTTTTATTGCTTTATCTCTGCTAATAGCTGAGATAATTTTGAAAATTTTTGATCAGAGTGATAGAAAATTCAATATATTAAATTACGAACAGAGCTATAAAATGAAAAATAAATTATGTATACGTAGTTCTGGAGACCTACGTATAACACCAATAAAATTTTTACCGCAATATCTCTACTAATAGCTGAGATAATTTTGAAAATTTTTGATCAGCGTGATAGAAAATTCAATATATTAAATTACGAACAGAGCTATTAAATGTAAAATAAATTATGTATACGTAGTTCTGGAGTCCTACGTATAACACCAGTAAAATTTTTATCGCTTTATCTCTACTAATAGCTGAGATAATTTTCAAAATTTTTGATCAGAGTGATAGAAAAATCAATATATTAAATTACGAACATAGCTATAAAATGAATAATAAATTATGTATACGTAGTTCTGGGGACCTACGTATAACACCAGTAAAATTTTTATTGCTTTATCTCTACTGATAGCTGAGATAATTTTGAAAATTTTTGATCAGAGTGATAAAAATTCAATATATTAAATTACGAACAGAGCTATAAAATGAAAAATAAATTATGTATACGTAGTTCTGGAGACCTACGTATAACACCAGTAAAATTTTTATCGCCTTATCTCTACTAATAGCTGAGATAATTTTGAAAATTTTTGATCAGAGTGATAGAAAATTCAATATATTAAATTACGAACAAAGCTATAAAATGAAAAATAAATTATGTATACGTAGTTCTGGAGACCTACGTATAACACCAGTAAAATTTTTATTGCTTTATCTCTACTAATAGCTGAGATAATTTTGAAAATTTTTGATCAGAGTGATAGAAAATTCAATATATTAAATTACGAACAGAACTATAAAATGAAAAATAAATTATGCATACGTAGTTCTGGAGACCTACGTATAACACCAGTAAAAATTTTATCGCTTTATCTCTAGTAATAGCTGAGATAATTTTCAAAATTTTTGATCAGAGTGATAGAAAATTCAATATATTAAATTACGAACAGAGCTATAAAATGAAAAATAAATTATGTATGCGTAGTTCTGGAGACCTACGTATAACACCAGTAAAATTTTTATTGCTTTATCTCTACTAATAGCTGAGATAATTTTGTAAATTTTTGATCAGAGTGATAGAAAATTCAATATATTAAATTACGAACAGAGCTATAAAATGAAAAATAAATTATGCATACGTAGTTCTGCAGACCTACGTATAACACCAGTAAAATTTTTATCGCTTTATCTCTACTAATAGCTGAGATAATTTTGAAAATTTTTGATCAGAGTGATAGAAAATTCAATATATTAAATTACGAACAGAGCTATAAAATGAAAAATAAATTATGCATACGTAGTTCTGGAGACCTACGTATAACACCAGTAAAATTTTTATCGCATTATCTCTACTAATAGCTGAGATAATTTTCAAAATTTTTGATCAGAATGATAGAAAATTCAATATATTAAATTACGAACAGAGCTATAAAATGTAAAATAAATTATGTATACGTAGTTCTGGAGTCCTACGTATAACATCAGTAAAATTTTTATTGCTTTATCTCTCCTAATAGCTGAGATAATTTTGAAAATTTTTGTTCAGAGTGATAGAAAATTCAATATATTAAATTACGAACAGAGCTATAAAATAAAAAATAATTTACGTATACGTAGTTCTGGAGACCTACGTATAACACCAGTAAAATTTTTATTGCTTTATCTCTACTAATAGCTGAGATAATTTTGAAAATTTTTGTTCAGAGTGATAGAAAATTCAATATATTAAATTACGAACAGAGCTATAAAATAAAAAATAATTTATGTATACGTAGTTCTGGAGACCTACGTATAACACCAGTAAAATTTTTATTGCTTTAAAATTTTTTATTGCTTTATCTCTACTAATAGCTGAAATAATTTTGAAAATTTTTGATCAGAGTGATAGAAAATTCAATATATTAAATTACGAACAGAACTATAAAATGAAAAATAAATTATGCATACGTAGTTCTGGAGACCTACGTATAACACCAGTAAAATTTTTATCGCTTTATCTCTACTAATAGCTGAGATAATTTTCAAAATTTTTGATCAGATTTATAGAAAATTCAATATATTAAATTACGAACAGAGCTATAAAATGAAAAATAAATTATGTATACGTAGTTCTGGAGACCTACGTATAACACCAGTAAAATTTTTATCGCTTTATCTCTACTAATAGCTGAGATAATTTTCAAAATTTTGATCAGAGTGATAGAAAATTCAATATATTAAATTACGAACAGAGCTATAAAATGAAAAATAAATTATGTATACGTAGTTCTGGAGACCTACGTATAACACCAGTAAAATTTTTATTGCTTTATCTCTACTAATAGCTGAGATAAATTTGAAAATTTTTGATCAGAGTGATAGAAAATTCAATATATTAAATTACGAACAGAGCTATAAAATAAAAAATAAATTATGTATACGTAGTTCTAGAGACCTACGTATAACACCAGTAAAATCTTTATCGCTTTATCTCTACTAATAGCTGAGATAATTTTCAAAATTTTTGATCAGAGTGATAGAAAATTCAATATATTAAATTACGAACAGAGCTATAAAATGAAAAATAAACTATGTATACGTAGTTCTAGAGACCTACGTATAACACCAGTAAAATTTTATTGCTTTAAAAATTTTTATTGCTTTATCTCTACTAATAGATGAGATAATTTTGAAAATTTTTGATCATAGTGATAGAAAATTCAATATATTAAATTACGAACAGAGCTATAAAATAAAAAATAAATTATGCATACGTAATTCTGGAGACATACGTATAACACCTGTAAAATTTTTATCGCTTTATCTCTACTAATAGCTAAGATAATTTTCAAAATTTTGATCAGAGTGATAGAAAATTCAATATATTAAATTACGAACAGAGCTATAAAATGAAAAATAAATTATGTATACGTAGTTCTGGAGACCTACGTATAACACCAGTAAAATTTTTATTGCTTTATCTCTACTAATAGCTGAGATAAATTTGAAAATTTTTGATCAGAGTGATAGAAAATTCAATATATTAAATTACGAACAGAGCTATAAAATAAAAAATAAATTATGTATACGTAGTTCTAGAGACCTACGTATAACACCAGTAAAATCTTTATCGCTTTATCTCTACTAATAGCTGAGATAATTTTCAAAATTTTTGATCAGAGTGATAGAAAATTCAATATATTAAATTACGAACAGAGCTATAAAATGAAAAATAAACTATGTGTACGTAGTTCTAGAGACCTACGTATAACACCAGTAAAATTTTTATTGCTTTAAAATTTTTTATTGCTTTATCTCTACTAATAGCTGAGATAATTTTGAAAATTTTTGATCAGAGTGATAGAAAATTCAATATATTAAATTACGAACAGAGCTATAAAATAAAAAATAAATTATGCATACGTAGTTCTGGAGACATACGTATAACACCAGTAAAATTTTTATCGCTTTATCTCTACTAATAGCTGAGATAATTTTCAAAATTTTTGATCAGAGTGATAGAAAATTCAATATATTAAATTACGAACAGAGTTATAAAATGAAAAATAAATTATGTATACGTAGTTCTGGAGACCTACGTATAACACCAGTAAAATTTTTATTGCTTTATCTCTACTAATAGCTGAGATAATTTTGAAAATTTTTGATCAGAGTGATAGAAAATTCAATATATTAAATTACGAACAGAGCTATAAAATGAAAAATAAATTATGCATACGTAGTTCTGGAGACCTACGTATAACACCAGTAAAATCTTTATCGCTTTATCTCTACTAATAGCTGAGATAATTTTGAAAATTTTTGATCAGAGTGATAGAAAATTCAATATATTAAATTACGAACAGATATATAAAATGAAAAATAAATTATGTATACGTAGTTCTGGAGACCTACGTATAACACCAGTAAAATTTTTATTGCTTTATCTCTACTAATAGCTGAGATAGTTTTGAAAATTTTTGATCAGAGTGATAGAAAATTCAATATATTAAATTACGAACAGAGCTATAAAATGAAAAATAAATTATGCATACGTAGTTCTGGAGACCTACGTATAACACCAGTAAAATCTTTATCGCTTTATCTCTACTAATAGCTGAGATAATTTTGAAAATTTTTGATCAGAGTGATAGAAAATTCAATATATTAAATTACGAACAGATATATAAAATGAAAAATAAATTATGTATACGTAGTTCTGGAGACCTGCGTATAACACCAGTAAAATTTTTATCGCTTTATCTCTACTAATAGCTGAGAATAATTTTCAAAATTTTTGATCAGAGTGATAGAAAATTCAATATATTAAATTACGAACAAAGCTATAAAATGAAAAATAAATTATGTATACGTAGTTCTGAAGACCTACGTATAACACCAGTAAAATTTTTATTGCTTTAAAAATTTTTATTGCTTTATCTCCACTAATAGCTGAGATAATTTTGAAAATTTTTGATCAGAGTGATAGAAAATTCAATATATTAAATTACGAACAGAGCTATAAAATGAAAAATAAATTATGCATACATAGTTCTGGAGACCTACGTATAACACCAGTAAAATTTTTATCGCTTTATCTCTACTAATAGCTGAGATAATTTTCAAAATTTTTGATCAGAGTTATAGAAAATTCAATATATTAAATTACGAACAGAGCTACAAAATAAAAAATAAATTATGTATACGTAGTTCTGGAGACCTACGTATAACACCAGTAAAATTTTTATCGCTTTATCTCTACTAATAGCTGAGATAATTTTCAAAATTTTTGATCAGAGTGATAGAAAATTCAATATATTAAATTACGAACAGAGCTATAAATTGAATAATAAAGTATGTATACGTAGTTCTGGGGACCTACGTATAACACCAGTAAAATTTTTATTGCTTTATCTCTGCTAATAGCTGCGATAATTTTGAAAATTTTTGATCAGAGTGATAGAAAATTCAATATATTAAATTACGAACAGAGCTATAAAATGAAAAATAAATTATGTATACGTAGTTCTGGAGACCTACGTATAACACCAATAAAATTTTTATCGCATTATCTCTACTAATAGCTGAGATAATTTTGAAAATTTTTGATTAGAGTGATAGAAAATTCAATATATTAAATTACGAACAGAGCTATAAAATGTAAAATAAATTTTGTATACGTAGTTCTGGAGTCCTACGTATAACACCAGTAAAATTTTTATTGCTTTATCTCTACTAATAGCTGAGATAAATTTGAAAATTTTTGATCAGAGTGATAGAAAATTCAATATATTAAATTACGAACAGAGCTATAAAATAAAAAATAAATTATGTATACGTAGTTCTAAAGACCTACGTATAACACCAGTAAAATTTTTATCGCTTTATCTCTACTAATAGCTGAGATAATTTTCAAAATTTTTGATGAGAGTGATAGAAAATTCAATATATTAAATTACGAACAGAGCTATAAAATGAAAAATAGACTATGCATACGTAGTTCTAGAGACCTACGTATAACACCAGTAAAATTTTTATTGCTTTAAAAATTTTTATTGCTTTATCTCTACTAATAGTTGACATAATTTTGAAAATTTTTGATCAGAGTGATAGAAAATTCAATATATTAAATTACGAACAGAGCTATAAAATGAAAAATAAATTATGTATACGTAGTTCTGGAGACCTACGTATAACACCAGTAAAATTTTTATCGCTTTATATCTACTAATAGCTGAGATAATTTTCAAAATTTTTGATCAGGAAGATAGAAAATTCAATATATTAAATTACGAACAGAGCTATAAAATGAATAATAAAGTATGTATACGTAGTTCTGGGGACCTACGTATAACACCAGTAAAATTTTTATTGCTTTATCTCTGCTAATAGCTGAGATAATTTTGAAAATTTTTGATCAGAGTGATAGAAAATTCAATATATTGAATTACGAACAGAGCTATAAAATGAAAAATAAATTATGTATACGTAGTTCTGGAGACCTACGTATAACACCAATAAAATTTTTATCGCTTTATCTCTACTAATAGCTGAGATAATTTTGAAAATTTTTGATCAGAGTGATAGAAAATTCAATATATTAAATTACGAATAGAGCTATAAAATAAAAAATAAATTATGTATACGTAGTTCTGGAGACCTACGTATAACACCAATAAAATTTTTATCGCATTACCTTTACTAATAGCTGAGCTAATTTTGAAAATTTTTGATCAGAGTGATAGAAAATTCAATATATTGAATTACGAACAGAGCTATAAAATGAAAAATAAATTATGTATACGTAGTTCTGGAGACCTACGTATAACACCAATAAAATTTTTATCGCTTTATCTCTACTAATAGCTGAGATAATTTTGAAAATTTTTGATCAGAGTGATAGAAAATTCAATATATTAAATTACGAGCAGAGCTATAAAATGAAAAATAAATTATGTATACGTAGTTCTGGAGACCTACGTATAACACCAATAAAATTTTTATCGCATTATCTCTACTAATAGCTGAGATAATTTTGAAAATTTTTGATTAGAGTGATAGAAAATTCAATATATTAAATTACGAACAGAGCTATAAAATAAAAAATAAATTATGTATACGTAGTTCTGAAGACCTACGTATAACACCAGTAAAATTTTTATCGCTTTATCTGTACTAATAGCTGAGATAATTTTCAAAATTTTTGATCAGAGTGATAGAAAATTCAATATATTAAATTACGAACAGAGCTATAAAATGAAAAATAAATTATGTATACGTAGTTCTGGAGACCTACGTATAACACCAGTAAAATTTTTATCGCTTTATATCTACTAATAGCTGAGATAATTTTCAAAATTTTTGATCAGGAAGATAGAAAATTCAATATATTAAATTACGAACAGAGCTATAAAATGAATAATAAAGTATGTATACGTAGTTCTGGGGACCTACGTATAACACCAGTAAAATTTTTATTGCTTTATCTCTGCTAATAGCTGAGATAATTTTGAAAATTTTTGATCAGAGTGATAGAAAATTCAATATATTGAATTACGAACAGAGCTATAAAATGAAAAATAAATTATGTATACGTAGTTCTGGAGACCTACGTATAACACCAATAAAATTTTTATCGCTTTATCTCTACTAATAGCTGAGATAATTTTGAAAATTTTTGATCAGAGTGATAGAAAATTCAATATATTAAATTACGAATAGAGCTATAAAATAAAAAATAAATTATGTATACGTAGTTCTGGAGACCTACGTATAACACCAATAAAATTTTTATCTCATTACCTTTACTAATAGCTGAGCTAATTTTGAAAATTTTTGATCAGAGTGGTAGAAAATTCAATATATTGAATTACGAACAGAGCTATAAAATGAAAAATAAATTATGTATACGTAGTTCTGGAGACCTACGTATAACACCAATAAAATTTTTATCGCTTTATCTCTACTAATAGCTGAGATAATTTTGAAAATTTTTGATCAGAGTGATAGAAAATTCAATATATTAAATTACGAGCAGAGCTATAAAATGAAAAATAAATTATGTATACGTAGTTCTGGAGACCTACGTATAACACCAATAAAATTTTTATCGCATTATCTCTACTAATAGCTGAGATAATTTTGAAAATTTTTGATTAGAGTGATAGAAAATTCAATATATTAAATTACGAACAGAGCTATAAAATAAAAAATAAATTATGTATACGTAGTTCTGAAGACCTACGTATAACACCAGTAAAATTTTTATCGCTTTATCTGTACTAATAGCTGAGATAATTTTCAAAATTTTTGATCAGAGTGATAGAAAATTCAATATATTAAATTACGAACAGAGCTATAAAATAAAAAATAAATTATGTATACGTAGTTCTTTAGACCTACGTATAACACCAGTAAAATTTTTATCGCTTTATCTCTACTAATAGCTGAAATAATTTTCAAAATTTTTGATCAGAGTGATAGAAAATTAAATATATGAAATTACGAACAGAGCTATAAAATGAATAATAAATTATGTATACGTAGTTCTGGGGACCTACGTATAACACCAGTAAAATTTTTATCGCTTTATCTCTACTATTAGCTGAGATAATTTTCAAAATTTTTGATCAGAGTGATAGAAAATTTAATATATTAAATTACGAACAGAGCTATAAAATGAAAAATAAATTATGTATACGTAGTTCTGGAGACCTACGTATAACACCAGTAAAATTTTTATTGCTTTATCTCTACTAATAGCTGAGATAATTTTCAAAATTTTTGATCAGAGTGATAGAAAATTCAATATATTAAATTACGAACAGATATATAAAATGAAAAATAAATTATGTATACGTAGTTCTGGAGACCTACGTATAACACCAGTAAAATTTTTATCGCTTTATCTCTACTAATAGCTGAGAATAATTTTCAAAATTTTTGATCAGAGTGATAGAAAATTCAATATATTAAATTACGAACAAAGCTATAAAATGAAAAATAAATTATGTATACGTAGTTCTGAAGACCTACGTATAACACCAGTAAAATTTTTATTGCTTTATCTCTACTAATAGCTGAGATAAATTTGAAAATTTTTGATCAGAGTGATAGAAAATTCAATATATTAAATTACGAACAGAGCTATAAAATAAAAAATAAATTATGTATACGTAGTTCTAGAGAGCTACGTATAACACCAGTAAAATTTTTATCGCTTTATCTCTACTAATAGCTGAGATAATTTTCAAAATTTTTGATCAGAGTGATAGAAAATTCAATATATTAAATTACGAACAGAGCTATAAAATGAATAATAAAGTATGTATACGTAGTTCTGGAGACCTACGTATAACACCAGTAAAATTTTTATCGCTTTATCTCTACTAATAGCTGAGATAATTTTCAAAATTTTGATCAGAGTGATAGAAAATTCAAAATATTAAATTACGAACAGAGCTATAAAATGAAAAATAAATTATGTATACGTAGTTCTGGAGACCTACGTATAACACCAGTAAAATTTTTATCGCTTTATCTCTACTAATAGCTGAGATAATTTTGAAAATTTTTGATCAGAGTGATAGAAAATTCAATATATTAAATTACGAATAGAGCTATAAAATAAAAAATAAATTATGTATACGTAGTTCTGGAGACCTACGTATAACACCAATAAAATTTTTATCGCATTATCTTTACTAATAGCTGAGCCAATTTTGAAAATTTTTGATCAGAGTGATAGAAAATTCAATATATTGAATTACGAACAGAGCTATAAAATGAAAAATAAATTATGTATACCTAGTTCTGGAGACCTACGTATAACACCAATAAAATTTTTATCGCATTATCTCTACTAATAGCTGAGATAATTTTGATAATTTTTGATTAGAGTGATAGAAAATTCAATATATTAAATTACGAACAGAGCTATAAAATAAAAAATAAATTATGTATACGTAGTTCTGGAGACCTACGTATAACACCAGTAAAATTTTTATCGCTTTATCTCTACTAATAGCTGAGATAATTTTCAAAATTTTTGATCAGAGTGGTAGAAAATTCAATATATTAAATTACGAACAGAGCTATAAAATAAAAAATAAATTATGTATACGTAGTTCTGAAGACCTACGTATAACACCAGTAAAATTTTTATCGCTTTATCTCTACTAATAGCTGAGATAATTTTCAAAATTTTTGATCAGAGTGATAGAAAATTCAATATATTAAATTACGAACAGAGCTATAAAATAAAAAATAAATTATGTATACGTAGTTCTTTAGACCTACGTATAACACCAGTAAAATTTTTATCGCTTTATCTCTACTAATAGCTGAAATAATTTTCAAAATTTTTGATCAGAGTGATAGAAAATTAAATATATGAAATTACGAACAGAGCTATAAAATGAATAATAAATTATGTATACGTAGTTCTGGGGACCTACGTATAACACCAGTAAAATTTTTATCGCTTTATCTCTACTATAAGCTGAGATAATTTTCAAAATTTTTGATCAGAGTGATAGAAAATTTAATATATTAAATTACGAACAGAGCTATAAAATGAAAAATAAATTATGTATACGTAGTTCTGGAGACCTACGTATAACACCAGTAAAATCTTTATCGCTTTATCTCTACTAATAGCTGAGATAATTTTGAAAATTTTTGATCCGAGTGATAGAAAATTCAATATATTAAATTACGAACAGATATATAAAATGAAAAATAAATTATGTATACGTAGTTCTGGAGACCTACGTATAACACCAGTAAAATTTTTATCGCTTTATCTCTACTAATAGCTGAGAATAATTTTCAAAATTTTTGATCAGAGTGATAGAAAATTCAATATATTAAATTACGAACAAAGCTATAAAATGAAAAATAAATTATGTATACGTAGTTCTGAAGACCTACGTATAACACCAGTAAAATTTTTATTGCATTATCTCTACTAATAGCTGAGATAAATTTGAAAATTTTTGATCAGAGTGATAGAAAATTCAATATATTAAATTACGAACAAAGCTATAAAATAAAAAATAAATTATGTATACGTAGTTCTAGAGACCTACGTATAACACCAGTAAAATTTTTATCGCTTTATCTCTACTAATAGCTGAGATAATTTTCAAAATTTTTGATCAGAGTGATAGAAAATTCAATATATTAAATTACGAACAGAGCTATAAAATGAAAAATAAACTATGTATACGTAGTTCTAGAGACCTACGTATAACACCAGTAAAATTTTTATTGCTTTAAAAATTTTTTATTGCTTTATCTCTACTAATAGCTGAGATAATTTTGAAAATTTTTGATCAGAGTGATAGAAAATTCAATATATTAAATTACGAACAGAGCTATAAAATAAAAAATAAATTATGTATACGTAGTTCTAGAGACCTACGTATAACACCAGTAAAATTTTTATCGCTTTATCTCTACTAATAGCTGAGATAATTTTCAAAATTTTTGATCAGAGTGATAGAAAATTCAATATATTAAATTACGAACAGAGCTATAAAATGAATAATAAAGTATGTATACGTAGTTCTGGATACCTACGTATAACACCAGTAAAATTTTTATCGCTTTATCTCTACTAATAGCTGAGATAATTTTCAAAATTTTGATCAGAGTGATAGAAAATTCAAAATATTAAATTACGAACAGAGCTATAAAATGAAAAATAAATTATGTATACGTAGTTCTGGAGACCTACGTATAACACCAGTAAAATTTTTATCGCTTTATCTCTACTAATAGCTGAGATAATTTTGAAAATTTTTGATCAGAGTGATAGAAAATTCAATATATTAAATTACGAATAGAGCTATAAAATAAAAAATAAATTATGTATACGTAGTTCTGGAGACCTACGTATAACACCAATAAAATTTTTATCGCATTATCTTTACTAATAGCTGAGCCAATTTTGAAAATTTTTGATCAGAGTGATAGAAAATTCAATATATTGAATTACGAACAGAGCTATAAAATGAAAAATAAATTATGTATACGTAGTTCTGGAGACCTACGTATAACACCAATAAAATTTTTATCGCTTTATCTCTAGTAATAGCTGAGATAATTTTGAAAATTTTTGATCAGAGTGATAGAAAATTCAATATATTAAATTACGAACAGAGCTATAAAATGAAAAATAAATTATGTATACGTAGTTCTGGAGACCTACGTATAACACCAATAAAATTTTTATCGCATTATCTCTACTAATAGCTGAGATAATTTTGAAAATTTTTGATCAGAGTGATAGAAAATTCAATATATTAAATTACGAACAAAGCTATAAAATAAAAAATAAATTATGTATACGTAGTTCTAGAGACCTACGTATAACACCAGTAAAATTTTTATCGCTTTATCTCTACTAATAGCTGAGATAATTTTGAAAATTTTTGATCAGAGTGATAGAAAATTCAATATATTAAATTACGAACAGAGCTATAAAATGAAAAATAAACTATGTATACGTAGTTCTAGAGACCTACGTATAACACCAGTAAAATTTTTATTGCTTTAAAAATTTTTTATTGCTTTATCTCTACTAATAGCTGAGATAATTTTGAAAATTTTTGATCAGAGTGATAGAAAATTCAATATATTAAATTACAAACAGAGCTATAAAATAAAAAATAAATTATGTATACGTAGTTCTAGAGACCTACGTATAACACCAGTAAAATTTTTATCGCTTTATCTCTACTAATAGCTGAGATAATTTTCAAAATTTTTGATCAGAGTGATAGAAAATTCAATATATTAAATTACGAACAGAGCTATAAAATGAATAATAAAGTATGTATACGTAGTTCTGGAGACCTACGTATAACACCAGTAAAATTTTTATCGCTTTATCTCTAGTAATAGCTGAGATAATTTTGAAAATTTTTGATCAGAGTGATAGAAAATTCAATATATTAAATTACGAATAGAGCTATAAAATAAAAAATAAATTATGTATACGTAGTTCTGGAGACCTACGTATAACACCAATAAAATTTTTATCGCATTATCGCTACTAATAGCTGAGATAATTTTGAAAATTTTTGATTAGAGTGATAGAAAATTCAATATATTAAATTACGAACAGAGCTATAAAATAAAAAATAAATTATGTACAGAGAAACCTCCCTTAACGGACACCTCTGATCGACGGACACCTCTCAATAGCGGACAGTTTTTGTTTTTCGTAACTCGAATATACGTAAAACAGTATATTGGAACCTCCCAATAACGGACACTCTCAATAACGGACGCGGACAGTTAAATTTAGATTTTATATATAATGTTATGTGCAAAATCACCTCTCAATAACGGACAAATAAATAAACCCATTCAAAACGTAAATAATACTCGAAGTTCTAATTAGTTCCTAGAAGCGAGCGGTCCACGTCACAATACTCGATACTCTTATTCATCGCTTCTTAGAATTGAGTCGTTCGCGTCACAATATAAATTCATGCTTGTTGTTAAAACCAAATTAGTGTTAGATGCAGTGCCGTATCGAGAAGATGGCCACTAGTTCTGTCAAACGAAAGTTTCTTAGTGTTCAAGAGAAAATTGAAATTATTGAATTCTCAGAAAAATACAAACTTAGTGTCCGTGAAACAGCAGAAAAGTTTAAAGTGGGAAAAACTCAAGTTGGTGACATATTAAAGAACAGAGAAGAAATTCGAAAATCGTTTGCAGAAAATGGAAATTGTGAACGGAAAAAAAAGTTTCCCAAGACTGAAGGTGCTGCATTAGATCAAATTGTTTTCGACTGGTTTTGCAGAGTTCGTAGTAACAATATTCCTGTTTCTGGTCCCATTCTTCAGGAAAAAGCATTAGAAGTTTCTAGAGAACTGAAATTAGACCAGTTTAAAGCTTCAAATGGATGGTTAGAAAAGTTCTGTCACCGCTGGAATATAAACTTGAAAACTATTTGTGGTGAGGCAGCTGATGTTAACATGGAAGAAGTGGAGCAATGGAAAAAAAAACTTTGTTCCATCATTCAAGAATACTCGCCAGAAAATATCTTCAATGCTGACGAAACTGGCCTCTTCTTCAGGGCATTACCGAAAAAAACCCTGGCGCTAAAAAATGAAAAGTGTACTGGTGGAAAATCTTCAAAAGAAAGACTTACTGTTCTATTTTGTGCTAGTATGGCTGGAGAAAAAGAAAATCCTCTTATTATTGGAAAATCCAGGAATCCACGTTGTTTTAAAGGATCTCACGTCAATAAATTACCTATTGATTGGTATTCCAATAAAAAGGCGTGGATGACCAGGGACATAATGAGTGAATGGCTAACCAAATTTGATAGGAAAATGGGAAGACAAAACCGGAAAGTGATTCTTTTTTTGGACAACGCCACCTCTCATCCTAACATAGCTTTGAAAAATGTAAAATTATTGTTTTTCCCTCCGAACATGACTTCTGTTTGTCAACCTCTGGACCAAGGAATTATCAAAAACTTCAAGTTATTTTACAGAAAATTTTTGGTAAAACGTCTGTTGTTATCTATGAATGATTCTGTGTCTACAAAAGAACTAGAAAAAAGCATTACAGTGTTCAATGCAGCCATATGGATCACCGCCGCTTGGAAAAAAGTAAAACCGGAAACAATAAGTAAGTGTTTCTTCAGGGCTGGATTTGGGCAAAGCAACGACTCACTTAACGATTATGATGAAGAAGATGATATACCGTTGTCGACTTTATTAGAAAACATGAACAACGTAGCAATGGATGATTATGTCGATATTGATAAATCTTTACAAACAGAAAATATAAATATAGATATTATTGAATGCATCCGAGAGTTTAAAGACAACAAAACCGACAGTGACAGTGATAGTGATAGTGACAATGAAATTGTTCCGATTACTACTATAAAGAACATGAGTGTCGCCCTTGAAAAAATTAAAGACTTACAAAACTTTTTTATTTTAAATGATGATATAGAAAGTGTTCAGAAAGTTTCAGAACTCCTCTCACATGTAGAAAATACAATTATAAAGCATAATTTTGTTAACAAAAAACAAACAAAAATTAATGACTTTTTTAAAAATGTTACTCCTAATTAATAACCATGTTCATACTTATGTGATATCACGTTAATCCTATGTTATAAATTTGTCTTTATTCAAATTAGTTAATAAATACTAAAAACATATAATCAATTTAATTACATTAACCCCCAAGTTAAAACCTCTTAACAACGGACACCTCTTCACAACGGACAATTTCTCACTCCCCATCGGTGTCCGTTGTGGAGAGGTTCCACTGTATACGTAGTTCTGGAGACCTACGTATAACACCAGTAAAATTTTTATCGCTTTATCTCTACTAATAGCTGAGATAATTTTCAAAATTTTTGATCAGAGTGGTAGAAAATTCAATATATTAAATTACGAACAGAGCTATAAAATAAAAAATAAATTATGTATACGTAGTTCTGAAGACCTACGTATAACACCAGTAAAATTTTTATCGCTTTATCTCTACTAATAGCTGAGATAATTTTCAAAATTTTTGATCAGAGTGATAGAAAATTCAATATATTAAATTACGAACAGAGCTATAAAATAAAAAATAAATTATGTATACGTAGTTCTTTAGACCTACGTATAACACCAGTAAAATTTTTATCGCTTTATCTCTACTAATAGCTGAAATAATTTTCAAAATTTTTGATCAGAGTGATAGAAAATTAAATATATGAAATTACGAACAGAGCTATAAAATGAATAATAAATTATGTATACGTAGTTCTGGGGACCTACGTATAACACCAGTAAAATTTTTATCGCTTTATCTCTACTATAAGCTGAGATAATTTTCAAAATTTTTGATCAGAGTGATAGAAAATTTAATATATTAAATTACGAACAGAGCTATAAAATGAAAAATAAATTATGTATACGTAGTTCTGGAGACCTACGTATAACACCAGTAAAATCTTTATCGCTTTATCTCTACTAATAGCTGAGATAATTTTGAAAATTTTTGATCAGAGTGATAGAAAATTCAATATATTAAATTACGAACAGATATATAAAATGAAAAATAAATTATGTATACGTAGTTCTGGAGACCTACGTATAACACCAGTAAAATTTTTATCGCTTTATCTCTACTAATAGCTGAGAATAATTTTCAAAATTTTTGATCAGAGTGATAGAAAATTCAATATATTAAATTACGAACAAAGCTATAAAATGAAAAATAAATTATGTATACGTAGTTCTGAAGACCTACGTATAACACCAGTAAAATTTTTATTGCTTTATCTCTACTAATAGCTGAGATAAATTTGAAAATTTTTGATCAGAGTGATAGAAAATTCAATATATTAAATTACGAACAAAGCTATAAAATAAAATATAAATTATGTATACGTAGTTCTAGAGACCTACGTATAACACCAGTAAAATTTTTATCGCTTTATCTCTACTAATAGCTGAGATAATTTTCAAAATTTTTGATCAGAGTGATAGAAAATTCAATATATTAAATTACGAACAGAGCTATAAAATGAAAAATAAACTATGTATACGTAGTTCTAGAGACCTACGTATAACACCAGTAAAATTTTTATTGCTTTAAAATTTTTTATTGCTTTATCTCTACTAATAGCTGAGATAATTTTGAAAATTTTTGATCAGAGTGATAGAAAATTCAATATATTAAATTACGAACAGAGCTATAAAATGAAAAATAAATTATGCATACCTAGTTCTGGAGACCTACGTATAACACCAGTAAAATTTTTATCGCTTTATCTCTACTAATAGCTGAGATAATTTTCAAAATTTTTGATCAGAGTTATAGAAAATTCAATATATTAAATTACGAACAGAGCCATAAAATAAAAAATAAATTATGTATACGTAGTTCTGGAGACCTACGTATAACACCAGTAAAATTTTTATCGCTTTATCTCTACTAATAGCTGAGATAATTTTCAAAATTTTTGATCAGAGTGATAGAAAATTCAATATATTGAATTACGAACAGAGCTATAAAATGAATAATAAAGTATGTATACGTAGTTCTGGGGACCTACGTATAACACCAGTAAAATTTTTAATGCTTTATCTCTGCTAATAGCTGCGATAATTTTGAAAATTTTTGATCAGAGTGATAGAAAATTCAATATATTAAATTACGAACAGAGCTATAAAATGAAAAATAAATTATGTATACGTAGTTCTGGAGACCTACGTATAACACCAATAAAATTTTTATCGCATTATCTCTACTAATAGCTGAGATAATTTTGAAAACTTTTGATTAGAGTGATAGAAAATTCAATATATTAAATTACGAACAGAGCTATAAAATGAATAATAAATTATGTATACGTAGTTCTGGGGACCTACGTATAACACTAGTAAAATTTTTATCGCTTTATCTCTACTATTAGATGAGATAATTTTCAAAATTTTTGATCAGAGTGATAGAAAATTTAATATATTAAATTACGAACAGAGCTATAAAATGAAAAATAAATTATGTATACGTAGTTCTGGAGACCTACGTATAACACCAGTAAAATTTTTATTGCTTTATCTCTACTAATAGCTGAGATAATTTTGAAAATTTTTGATCAGAGTGATAGAAAATTCAATATATTAAATTACGAACAGAGCTATAAAATGAAAAATAAATTATGCATACGTAGTTCTGGAGACCTACGTATAACACCAGTAAAATCTTTATCGCTTTATCTCTACTAATAGCTGAGATAATTTTGAAAATTTTTGATCAGAGTGATAGAAAATTCAATATATTAAATTACGAACAGATATATAAAATGAAAAATAAATTATGTATACGTAGTTCTGGAGACCTACGTATAACACCAGTAAAATTTTATCGCTTTATCTCTACTAATAGCTGAGAATAATTTTCAAAATTTTTGATCAGAGTGATAGAAAATTCAATATATTAAATTACGAACAAAGCTATAAAATGAAAAATAAATTATGTATACGTAGTTCTGAAGACCTACGTATAACACCAGTAAAATTTTTATTGCTTTATCTCTACTAATAGCTGAGATAAATTTGAAAATTTTTGATCAGAGTGATAGAAAATTCAATATATTAAATTACGAACAGAGCTATAAAATGAATAATAAAGTATGTATACGTAGTTCTGGGGACCTACGTATAACACCAGTAAAATTTTTATCGCTTTATCTCTACTAATAGCTGAGATAATTTTCAAAATTTTTGATTAGAGTGATAGAAAATTCAATATATTAAATTACAAACAGAGCTATAAAATGAATAATAAAGTATGTATACGTAGTTCTGGAGACCTACGTATAACACCAGTAAAATTTTTATCGCTTTATCTCTACTAATAGCTGAGATAATTTTCAAAATTTTGATCAGAGTGATAGAAAATTCAATATATTAAATTACGAACAGAGCTATAAAATGAAAAATAAATTATGTATACGTAATTCTGGAGACCTACGTATAACACCAGTAAAATTTTTATTGTTTTATCTCTACTAATAGCTGAGATAAATTTGAAAATTTTTGATCAGAGTGATAGAAAATTCAATATATTAAATTACGGACAGAGCTATAAAATAAAAAATAAATTATGTATACGTAGTTCTAGAGACCTACGTATAACACCAGTAAAATTTTCATCGCTTTATCTCTACTAATAGCTGAGATAATTTTCAAAATTTTTGATCAGAGTGATAGAAAATTCAATATAATAAATTACGAACAGAGCTATAAAATGAAAAATAAACTATGTATTCTAGAGACCTACGTATAACACCAGTAAAATTTTTATTGCTTTAAAAATTTTTATTGCTTTATCTCTACTAATAGCTGAGATAATTTTGAAAATTTTTGATCAGAGTGATAGAAAATTCAATATATTAAATTACGAACAGAGCTATAAAATGAAAAATAAATTATGCATACATAGTTCTGGAGACCTACGTATAACACCAGTAAAATTTTTATCGCTTTATCTCTACTAATAGCTGAGATAATTTTCAAAATTTTTGATCAGAGTTATAGAAAATTCAATATATTAAATTACGAACAGAGCTATAAAATAAAAAATAAATTATGTATACGTAGTTCTGGAGACCTACGTATAACACCAGTAAAATTTTTATCGCTTTATCTCTACTAATAGCTGAGATAATTTTCAAAATTTTTGATCAGAGTGATAGAAAATTCAATATATTAAATTACGAACAGAGCTATAAAATGAATAATAAAGTATGTATACGTAGTCCTGGGGACCTACGTATAACACCAGTAAAATTTTTATTGCTTTATCTCTGCTAATAGCTGCGATAATTTTGAAAATTTTTGATCAGAGCGATAGAAAATTCAATATATTAAATTACGAACAGAGCTATAAAATGAAAAATAAATTATGTATACGTAGTTCTGGAGACCTACGTATAACACCAATAAAATTTTTATCGCATTATCTCTACTAATAGCTGACATAATTTTGAAAATTTTTGATTAGAGTGATAGAAAATTCAATATATTAAATTACGAACAGAGCTATAAAATGTAAAATAAATTATGTATACGTAGTTCTGGAGTCCTACGTATAACACCAGTAAAATTTTTATTGCTTTATCTCTACTAATAGCTGAGATAAATTTGAAAATTTTTGATCAGAGTGATAGAAAATTCAATATATTAAATTACGAACAAAGCTATAAAATAAAAAATAAATTATGTATACGTAGTTCTAGAGACCTACGTATAACACCAGTAAAATTTTTATCGCTTTATCTCTACTAATAGCTGAGATAATTTTTAAAATTTTTGATCAGAGTGATAGAAAATTCAATATATTAAATTACGAACAGAGCTATAAAATGAAAAATAAATTATGTATACGTAGTTCTAGAGACCTACGTATAACACCAGTAAAATTTTTATTGCTTTAAAAATTTTTATTGCTTTATCTCTACTAATAGCTGAGATAATTTTGAAAATTTTTGATCAGAGTGATAGAAAATTCAATATATTAAATTACGAACAGAGCTATAAAATGAAAAATAAATTATGCATACGTAGTTCTGGAGACCTACGTATAACACCAGTAAAATTTTTATCGCTTTATCTCTACTAATAGCTGAGATAAATTTGAAAATTTTTGATCAGAGTGATAGAAAATTCAATATATTAAATTACGAACAGAGCTAAAAAATAAAAAATAAATTATGTATACGTAGTTCTAGAGACCTACGTATAACACCAGTAAAATTTTTATCGCTTTATCTCTACTAATAGCTGAGATAATTTTCAAAATTTTTGATTAGAGTGATAGAAAATTCAATATATTAAATTACAAACAGAGCTATAAAATGAATAATAAAGTATGTATACGTAGTTCTGGAGACCTACGTATAACACCAGTAAAATTTTTATCGCTTTATCTCTACTAATAGCTGAGATAATTTTCAAAATTTTGATCAGAGTGATAGAAAATTCAATATATTAAATTACGAACAGAGCTATAAAATGAAAAATAAATTATGTATACGTAGTTCTGGAGACCTACGTATAACACCAGTAAAATTTTTATTGTTTTATCTCTACTAATAGCTGAGATAAATTTGAAAATTTTTGATCAGAGTGATAGAAAATTCAATATATTAAATTACGGACAGAGCTATAAAATAAAAAATAAATTATGTATACGTAGTTCTAGAGACCTACGTATAACACCAGTAAAATTTTTATCGCTTTATCTCTACTAATAGCTGAGATAATTTTCAAAATTTTTGATCAGAGTGACAGAAAATTCAATATATTAAATTACGAACAGAGCTATAAAATGAAAAATAAACTATGTATACGTAGTTCTAGAGACCTACGTATAACACCAGTAAAATTTTTATTGCTTTAAAAATTTTTATTGCTTTATCTCTACTAATAGCTGAGATAATTTTGAAAATTTTTGATCAGAGTGATAGAAAATTCAATATATTAAATTACGAACAGAGCTATAAAATGAAAAATAAATTATGCATACATAGTTCTGGAGACCTACGTATAACACCAGTAAAATTTTTATCGCTTTATCTCTACTAATAGCTGAGATAATTTTCAAAATTTTTGATCAGAGTTATAGAAAATTCAATATATTAAATTACGAACAGAGCTATAAAATAAAAAATAAATTATGTATACGTAGTTCTGGAGACCTACGTATAACACCAGTAAAATTTTTATCGCTTTATCTCTACTAATAGCTGAGATAATTTTCAAAATTTTTGATCAGAGTGATAGAAAATTCAATATATTAAATTACGAACAGAGCTATAAAATGAATAATAAAGTATGTATACGTAGTCCTGGGGACCTACGTATAACACCAGTAAAATTTTTATTGCTTTATCTCTGCTAATAGCTGCGATAATTTTGAAAATTTTTGATCAGAGCGATAGAAAATTCAATATATTAAATTACGAACAGAGCTATAAAATGAAAAATAAATTATGTATACGTAGTTCTGGAGACCTACGTATAACACCAATAAAATTTTTATCGCATTATCTCTACTAATAGCTGAGATAATTTTGAAAATTTTTGATTAGAGTGATAGAAAATTCAATATATTAAATTACGAACAGAGCTATAAAATGTAAAATAAATTATGTATACGTAGTTCTGGAGTCCTACGTATAACACCAGTAAAATTTTTATTGCTTTATCTCTACTAATAGCTGAGATAAATTTGAAAATTTTTGATCAGAGTGATAGAAAATTCAATATATTAAATTACGAACAAAGCTATAAAATAAAAAATAAATTATGTATACGTAGTTCTAGAGACCTACGTATAACACCAGTAAAATTTTTATCGCTTTATCTCTACTAATAGCTGAGATAATTTTTAAAATTTTTGATCAGAGTGATAGAAAATTCAATATATTAAATTACGAACAGAGCTATAAAATGAAAAATAAATTATGTATACGTAGTTCTAGAGACCTACGTATAACACCAGTAAAATTTTTATTGCTTTAAAAATTTTTATTGCTTTATCTCTACTAATAGCTGAGATAATTTTGAAAATTTTTGATCAGAGTGATAGAAAATTCAATATACTAAATTACGAACAGAGCTATAAAATGAAAAATAAATTATGCATACGTAGTTCTGGAGACCTACGTATAACACCAGTAAAATTTTTATCGCTTTATCTCTACTAATAGCTGAGATAATTTTCAAAATTTTTGATCAGATTTATAGAAAATTCAATATATTAAATTACGAACAGAGCTATAAAATGAAAAATAAATTATGTATACGTAGTTCTGGAGACCTACGTATAACACCAGTAAAATTTTTATCGCTTTATATCTACTAATAGCTGAGATAATTTTCAAAATTTTTGATCAGGGTGATAGAAAATTCAATATAATAAATTACGAACAGAGCTATAAAATGAATAATAAAGTATGTATACGTAGTTCTGGGGACCTACGTATAACACCAGTAAAATTTTTATTGCTTTATCTCTACTAATAGCTGAGATAATTTTGAAAATTTTTGATTAGAGTGATAGAAAATTCAATATATTAAATTACGAACAGAGCTATAAAATGAAAAATAAATTATGTATACGTAGTTCTGGAGACCTACGTATAACACCAGTAAAATTTTTATCGCTTTATATCTACTAATAGCTGAGATAATTTTCAAAATTTTTGATCAGGGTGATAGAAAATTCAATATAATAAATTACGAACAGAGCTATAAAATGAATAATAAATTATGTATACGTTGTTCTGGAGACCTACGTATAACACCAATAAAATTTTTATCGCATTATCTCTACTAATAGCTGAGATAATTTTGAAAATTTTTGATTAGAGTGATAGAAAATTCAATATATTAAATTACGAACAGAGCTATAAAATGTAAAATAAATTATGTATACGTAGTTCTGGAGTCCTACGTATAACACCAGTAAAATTTTTATTGCTTTATCTCTACTAATAGCTGAGATAAATTTGAAAATTTTTGATCAGAGTGATAGAAAATTCAATATATTAAATTACGAACAAAGCTATAAAATAAAAAATAAATTATGTATACGTAGTTCTAGAGACCTACGTATAACACCAGTAAAATTTTTATCGCTTTATCTCTACTAATAGCTGAGATAATTTTTAAAATTTTTGATCAGAGTGATAGAAAATTCAATATATTAAATTACGAACAGAGCTATAAAATGAAAAATAAATTATGTATACGTAGTTCTAGAGACCTACGTATAACACCAGTAAAATTTTTATTGCTTTAAAAATTTTTATTGCTTTATCTCTACTAATAGCTGAGATAATTTTGAAAATTTTTGATCAGAGTGATAGAAAATTCAATATATTAAATTACGAACAGAGCTATAAAATGAAAAATAAATTATGCATACGTAGTTCTGGAGACCTACGTATAACACCAGTAAAATTTTTATCGCTTTATCTCTACTAATAGCTGAGATAATTTTCAAAATTTTTGATCAGAGTTATAGAAAATTCAATATATTAAATTACGAACAGAGCTATAAAATGAAAAATAAATTATGTATACGTAGTTCTGGAGACCTACGTATAACACCAGTAAAATTTTTATCGCTTTATATCTACTAATAGCTGAGATAATTTTCAAAATTTTTGATCAGAGTGATAGAAAATTCAATATAATAAATTACGAACAGAGCTATAAAATGAATAATAAAGTATGTATACGTAGTTCTGGGGACCTACGTATAACACCAGTAAAATTTTTATTGCTTTATCTCTGCTAATAGCTGAGATAATTTTGAAAATTTTTGATCAGAGTGATAGAAAATTCAATATATTGAATTACGAACAGAGCTATAAAATGAAAAATAAATTATGCATACGTAGTTCTGGAGACCTACGTATAACACCAGTAAAATCTTTATCGCTTTATCTCTACTAATAGCTGAGATAATTTTGAAAATTTTTGATCAGAGTGATAGAAAATTCAATATATTAAATTACGAACAGATATATAAAATGAAAAATAAATTATGTATACGTAGTTCTGGAGACCTACGTATAACACCAGTAAAATTTTTATCGCTTTATCTCTACTAATAGCTGAGAATAATTTTCAAAATTTTTGATCAGAGTGATAGAAAATTCAATATATTAAATTACGAACAAAGCTATAAAATGAAAAATAAATTATGTATACGTAGTTCTGGAGACCTACGTATAACACCAGTAAAATTTTTATCGCTTTATCTCTACTAATAGCTGAGATAATTTTCAAAATTTTGATCAGAGTGATAGAAAATTCAATATATTAAATTACGAACAGAGCTATAAAATGAAAAATAAATTATGCATACGTAGTTCTGGAGACCTACGTATAACACCAGTAAAATTTTTATTGCTTTATCTCTACTAATAGCTGAGATAATTTTGAAAATTTTTGTTCAGAGTGATAGAAAATTCAATATATTAAATTACGAACAGAGCTATAAAATAAAAAATAATTTATGTATACGTAGTTCTGGAGACCTACGTATAACACCAGTAAAATTTTTATCGCTTTATCTCTACTAATAGCTGAGATAATTTTCAAAATTTTTGATCAGAGTGATAGAAAATTCAATATATTAAATTACGAACATAGCTATAAAATGAATAATAAATTATGTATACGTAGTTCTGGGGACCTACGTATAACACCAGTAAAATTTTTATCGCTTTATCTCTACTAATAGCTGAGATAATTTTCAAAATTTTTGATCAGAGTGATAGAAAATTCAATATATTAAATTACAAACAGAGTTATAAAATGAAAAATAAATTATGTATACGTAGTTCTGGAGACCTACGTATAACACCAGTAAAATTTTTATTGCTTTATCTCTACTAATAGCTGAGATAATTTTGAAAATTTTTGATCAGAGTGATAGAAAATTCAATATATTAAATTACGAACAAAGCTATAAAATGAAAAATAAATTATGTATACGTAGTTTGGGAGACCTACGTATAACACCAGTAAAATTTTTATCGCTTTATCTCTACTAATAGCTGAGATAATTTTGAAAATTTTTGATCAGAGTGATAGAAAATTCAATATATTAAATTACGAACAGATATATAAAATAAAAAATAAATTATGTATACGTAGTTCTGGAGACCTACGTATAACACCAGTAAAATTTTTATCGCTTTATCTCTACTAATAGCTGAGATAATTTTGAAAATTTTTGATCAGAGTGATAGAAAATTCAATATATTAAATTACGAACAGATATATAAAATGAAAAATAAATTATGTATACGTAGTTCTGGAGACCTACGTATAACACCAGTAAAATTTTTATCGCTTTATCTCTACTAATAGCTGAGATAATTTTCAAAATTTTTGATTAGAGTGATAGAAAATTAAATATATGAAATTACGAACAGAGCTATAAAATGAATAATAAATTATGTATACGTAGTTCTGGGGACCTACGTATAACACCAGTAAAATTTTTATCGCTTTATGTCTACTAATAGCTGAGATAATTTTCAAAATTTTTGATCAGAGTGATAGAAAATTTAATATATTAAATTACGAACAGAGCTATAAAATGAAAAATAAATTATGTACACGTAGTTCTGGAGACCTACGTATAACACCAGTAAAATTTTTATTGCTTTATCTCTACTAATAGCTGAGATAATTTTGAAAATTTTTGATCAGAGTGATAGAAAATTCAATATATTAAATTACGAACAGAGCTATAAAATGAAAAATAAATTATGCATACGTAGTTCTGGAGACCTACGTATAACACCAGTAAAATCTTTATCGCTTTATCTCTACTAATAGCTGAGATAATTTTGAAAATTTTTGATCAGAGTGATAGAAAATTCAATATATTAAATTACGAACAGATATACAAAATAAAAAATAAATTATGTATACGTAGTTTTGGAGACCTACGTATAACACCAGTAAAATTTTATCGCTTTATCTCTACTAATAGCTGAGAATAATTTTGAAAATTTTTGATCAGAGTGATAGAAAATTCAATATATTAAATTACGAACAAAGCTATAAAATGAAAAATAAATTATGTATACGTAGTTCTGAAGACCTACGTATAACACCAGTAAAATTTTTATTGCTTTATCTCTACTAATAGCTGAGATAAATTTGAAAATTTTTGATCAGAGTGATAGAAAATTCAATATATTAAATTACGAACAGAGCTATAAAATAAAAAATAAATTATGTATACGTAGTTCTAGAGACCTACGTATAACACCAGTAAAATTTTTATCGCTTTATCTCTACTAATAGCTGAGATAATTTTCAAAATTTTTGATCAGAGTGATAGAAAATTCAATATATTAAATTACGAACAGAGCTATAAAATGAATAATAAAGTATGTATACGTAGATCTGGAGACCTACGTATAACACCAGTAAAATTTTTATCGCTTTATCTCTACTAATAGCTGAGATAATTTTCAAAATTTTGATCAGAGTGATAGAAAATTCAATATATTAAATTACGAACAGAGCTATAAAATGAAAAATAAATTATGTATACGTAGTTCTGGAGACCTACGTATAACACCAGTAAAATTTTTATTGCTTTATCTCTACTAATAGCTGAGATAAATTTGAAAATTTTTGATCAGAGTGATAGAAAATTCAATATATTAAATTACGAACAGAGCTATAAAATGAAAAATAAATTATGTATACGTAGTTCTAGAGACCTACGTATAACACCAGTAAAATTTTTATCGCTTTATCTCTACTAATAGCTGAGATAATTTTCAAAATTTTTGATCAGAGTGATAGAAAATTCAATATATTAAATTACGAACAGAGCTATAAAATGAAAAATAAACTATGTATACGTAGTTCTAGAGACCTACGTATAACACCAGTAAAATTTTTATTGCTTTAAAATTTTTTATTGCTTTATCTCTACTAATAGCTGAGATAATTTTGAAAATTTTTGATCAGAGTGATAGAAAATTCAATATATTAAATTACGAACAGAGCTATAAAATGAAAAATAAATTATGCATACATAGTTCTGGAGACCTACGTATAACATCAGTAAAATTTTTATCGCTTTATCTCTACTAATAGCTGAGATAATTTTCAAAATTTCTGATCAGAGTTATAGAAAATTCAATATATTAAATTACGAACAGAGCTATAAAATAAAAAATAAATTATGTATACGTAGTTCTGGAGACCTACGTATAACACCAGTAAAATTTTTATCGCTTTATCTCTACTAATAGCTGAGATAATTTTCAAAATTTTTGATCAGAGTGATAGAAAATTCAATATATTAAATTACGAACAGAGCTATAAAATGAATAATAAAGTATGTATACGTAGTTCTGGGGACCTACGTATAACACCAGTAAAATTTTTATTGCTTTATCTCTGCTAATAGCTGCGATAATTTTGAAAATTTTTGATCAGAGTGATAGAAAATTCAATATATTAAATTACGAACAGAGCTATAAAATGAAAAATAAATTATGTATACGTAGTTCTGGAGACCTACGTATAACACCAATAAAATTTTTATCGCATTATCTCTACTAATAGCTGAGATAATTTTGAAAATTTTTGATTAGAGTGATAGAAAATTCAATATATTAAATTACGAACAGAGCTATAAAATGTAAAATAAATTATGTATACGTAGTTCTGGAGTCCTACGTATAACACCAGTAAAATTTTAATTGCTTTATCTCTACTAATAGCTGAGATAAATTTGAAAATTTTTGATCAGAGTGATAGAAAATTCAATATATTAAATTACGAACAGAGCTATAAAATAAAAAATAAATTATGTATACGTAGTTCTAGAGACCTACGTATAACACCAGTAAAATTTTTATTGCTTTAAAAATTTTTATTGCTTTATCTCTACTAATAGCTGAGATAATTTTGAAAATTTTTGATCAGAGTGATAGAAAATTCAATATATTAAATTACGAACAGAGCTATAAAATGAAAAATAAATTATGCATACGTAGTTCTGGAGACCTACGTATAACACCAGTAAAATTTTTATCGCTTTATCTCTACTAATAGCTGAGATAATTTTCAAAAATTTTTGATCAGAGTTATAGAAAATTCAATATATTAAATTACGAACAGAGCTATAAAATGAAAAATAAACTATGTATACGTAGTTCTGGAGACCTACGTATAACACCAGTAAAATTTTTATCGCTTTATATCTACTAATAGCTGAGATAATTTTCAAAATTTTTGATCAGGGTGATAGAAAATTCAATATAATAAACTACGAACAGAGCTATAAAATGAATAATAAAATATGTATACGTAGTTCTGAGGACCTACGTATAACACCAGTAAAATTTTTATTGTTTTATCTCTGCTAATAGCTGAGATAATTTTGAAAATTTTTGATCAGAGTGATAGAAAATTCAATATATTAAATTACGAACAGAGCTATAAAATGAAAAATAAATTATGTATACGTAGTTCTGGAGACCTACGTATAACACCAATAAAATTTTTATCGCTTTATCTCTACTAATAGCTGAGATAATTTTGAAAATTTTTGATCAGAGTGATAGAAAATTCAATATATTAAATTACGAATAGAGCTATAAAATAAAAAATAAATTATGTATACGTAGTTCTGGAGACCTACGTATAACACCAGTAAAATTTTTATTGCTTTATCTCTACTAATAGCTGAGATAATTTTGAAAATTTTTGATCAGAGTGATAGAAAATTCAATATATTAAATTACGAACAGAGCTATAAAATGTAAAATAAATTATGTATACGTAGTTCTGGAGTCCTACGTATAACACCAGTAAAATTTTTATTGCTTTATCTCTACTAATAGCTGAGATAATTTTGAAAATTTTTGTTCAGAGTGATAGAAAATTCAATATATTAAATTACAAACAGAGCTATAAAATAAAAAATAATTTATGTATACGTAGTTTTGGAGACCTACGTATAACACCAGTAAAATTTTTATTGCTTTATCTCTACTAATAGATGAGATAATTTTGAAAATTTTTGTTCAGAGTGATAGAAAATTCAATATATTAAATTACGAACAGAGCTATAAAATAAAAAATAATTTATGTATACGTAGTTCTGGAGACCTACGTATAACACCAGTAAAATTTTTATCGCTTTATCTCTACTAATAGCTGAGATAATTTTCAAAATTTTTGATCAGAGTGGTAGAAAATTCAATATATTAAATTACGAACAGAGCTATAAAATGAAAAATAAATTATGTATACGTAGTTCTGAAGACTTACGTATAACACCAGTAAAATTTTTATCGCTTTATCTCTACTAATAGCTGAGATAATTTTCAAAATTTTTGATCAGAGTGATAGAAAATTCAATATATTAAATTACGAACAGAGCTATAAAATAAAAAATAAATTATGTATACGTAGTTCTTTAGACCTACGTATAACACCAGTAAAATTTTTATCGCTTTATCTCTACTAGTAGCTGAAATAATTTTCAAAATTTTTGATCAGCGTGATAGAAAATTAAATATATGAAATTACGAACAGAGCTATAAAATGAATAATAAATTATGTATACGTAGTTCTGGGGACCTACGTATAACACCAGTAAAATTTTTATCGCTTTATCTCTACTAATAGCTGAGATAATTTTCAAAATTTTTGATCAGAGTGATAGAAAATTTAATATATTAAATTACAAACAGAGCTATAAAATAAAAAATAATTTATGTATACGCAGTTTTGAAGATCTACGTATAACACCAGTAAAATTTTTATTGCTTTATCTCTACTAATAGCTGAGATAATTTTGAAAATTTTTGTTCAGAGTGATAGAAAATTCAATATATTAAATTACGAACAGAGCTATAAAATAAAAAATAATTTATGTATACGTAGTTCTGGAGACCTACGTATAACACCAGTAAAATTTTTATTGCTTTATCTCTACTAATAGCTGAGATAATTTTCAAAATTTTTGATCAGAGTGGTAGAAAATTCAATATATTAAATTACGAACAGAGCTATAAAATGAAAAATAAATTATGTATACGTAGTTCTGAAGACCTACGTATAACACCAGTAAAATTTTTATCGCTTTATCTCTACTAATAGCTGAGATAATTTTCAAAATTTTTGATCAGAGTGATAGAAAATTCAATATATTAAATTACGAACAGAGCTATAAAATAAAAAATAAATTATGTATACGTAGTTCTTTAGACCTACGTATAACACCAGTAAAATTTTTATCGCTTTATCTCTACTAGTAGCTGAAATAATTTTCAAAATTTTTGATCAGAGTGATAGAAAATTAAATATATGAAATTACGAACAGAGCTATAAAATGAATAATAAATTATGTATACGTAGTTCTGGGGACCTACGTATAACACCAGTAAAATTTTTATCGCTTTATCTCTACTAATAGCTGAGATAATTTTCAAAATTTTTGATCAGAGTGATAGAAAATTTAATATATTAAATTACGAACAGAGCTATAAAATGAAAAATAAATTATGTATACTTAGTTCTGGAGACCTACGTATAACACCAGTAAAATTTTTATTGCTTTATCTCTACTAATAGCTGAGATAATTTTGAAAATTTTTGATCAGAGTGATAGAAAATTCAATATATTAAATTACTAACAGAGCTATAAAATGAAAAATAAATTATGCATACGTAGTTCTGGAGACCTACGTATAACACCAGTAAAATCTTTATCGCTTTATCTCTACTAATAGCTGAGATAATTTTGAAAATTTTTGATCAGAGTGATAGAAAATTCAATATATTAAATTACGAACAGATATATAAAATGAAAAATAAATTATGTATACGTAGTTCTGGAGACCTACGTATAACACCAGTAAAATTTTTATCGCTTTATCTCTACTAATAGCTGAGAATAATTTTCAAAATTTTTGATCAGAGTGATAAAAAATTCAATATATTAAATTACGAACAAAGCTATAAAATGAAAAATAAATTATGTATACGTAGTTCTGGAGACCTACGTATAACACCAGTAAAATTTTTATCGCTTTATCTCTACTAATAGCTGAGATAATTTTCAAAATTTTGATCAGAGTGATAGAAAATTCAATATATTAAATTACGAACAGAGCTATAAAATGAAAAATAAATTATGTATACGTAGTTCTGGAGACCTACGTATAACACCAGTAAAATTTTTATTGCTTTATCTCTACTAATAGCTGAGATAAATTTGAAAATTTTTGATCAGAGTGATAGAAAATTCAATATATTAAATTACGAACAGAGCTATAAAATAAAAAATAAATTATGTATACGTAGTTCTGGAGACCTACGTATAACACCAGTAAAATTTTTATCGCTTTATCTCTACTAATAGCTGAGATAATTTTCAAAATTTTTGATCAGAGTGATAGAAAATTCAATATATTAAATTACGAACAGAGCTATAAAATAAAAAATAATTTATGTATACGTAGTTCTGGAGACCTACTTGTAACACCAGTAAAATTTTTAGCTCTTTATCTCTACTAATAGCTGAGATAATTTTCAAAATTTTTGATCAGAATGATAGAAAATTCAATATATTAAATTACGAACAAAGCTATAAAATGAAAAATAAATTATGTATACGTAGTTTTGGAGACCTACGTATAACACCAGTAAAATTTTTATTGCTTTATCTCTACTAATAGCTGAGATAATTTTGAAAATTTTTGTTCAGAGTGATAGAAAATTCAATATATTAAATTACGAACAGAGCTATAAAATAAAAAATAATTTATGTATACGTAGTTCTGGAGACCTACGTATAACACCAGTAAAATTTTTATCGCTTTATCTCTACTAATAGCTGAGATAATTTTCAAAAAGAGCTATAAAATGAAAAATAAATTATGTATACGTAGTTCTGAAGACCTACGTATAACACCAGTAAAATTTTTATCGCTTTATCTCTACTAATAGCTGAGATAATTTTCAAAATTTTTGATCAGAGTGATAGAAAATTCAATATATTAAATTACGAACAGAGCTATAAAATAAAAAATAAATTATGTATACGTAGTTCTTTAGACCTACGTATAACACCAGTAAAATTTTTATCGCTTTATCTCTACTAGTAGCTGAAATAATTTTCAAAATTTTTGATCAGCGTGATAGAAAATTAAATATATGAAATTACGAACAGAGCTATAAAATGAATAATAAATTATGTATACGTAGTTCTGGGGACCTACGTATAACACCAGTAAAATTTTTATCGCTTTATCTCTACTAATAGCTGAGATAATTTTCAAAATTTTTGATCAGAGTGATAGAAAATTTAATATATTAAATTACAAACAGAGCTATAAAATAAAAAATAATTTATGTATACGTAGTTTTGAAGACCTACGTATAACACCAGTAAAATTTTTATTGCTTTATCTCTACTAATAGCTGAGATAATTTTGAAAATTTTTGTTCAGAGTGATAGAAAATTCAATATATTAAATTACGAACAGAGCTATAAAATAAAAAATAATTTATGTATACGTAGTTCTGGAGACCTACGTATAACACCAGTAAAATTTTTATCGCTTTATCTCTACTAATAGCTGAGATAATTTTCAAAATTTTTGATCAGAGTGGTAGAAAATTCAATATATTAAATTAGGAACAGAGCTATAAAATGAAAAATAAATTATGTATACGTAGTTCTGAAGACCTACGTATAACACCAGTAAAATTTTTATCGCTTTATCTCTACTAATAGCTGAGATAATTTTCAAAATTTTTGATCAGAGTGATAGAAAATTCAATATATTAAATTACGAACAGAGCTATAAAATAAAAAATAAATTATGTATACGTAGTTCTTTAGACCTACGTATAACACCAGTAAAATTTTTATCGCTTTATCTCTACTAGTAGCTGAAATAATTTTCAAAATTTTTGATCAGAGTGATAGAAAATTAAATATATGAAATTACGAACAGAGCTATAAAATGAATAATAAATTATGTATACGTAGTTCTGGGGACCTACGTATAACACCAGTAAAATTTTTATCGCTTTATCTCTACTAATAGCTGAGATAATTTTCAAAATTTTTGATCAAAGTGATAGAAAATTTAATATATTAAATTACGAACAGAGCTATAAAATGAAAAATAAATTATGTATACGTAGTTCTGGAGACCTATGTATAACACCAGTAAAATTTTTATTGCTTTATCTCTACTAATAGCTGAGATAATTTTGAAAATTTTTGATCAGAGTGATAGAAAATTAAATATATGAAATTACGAACAGAGCTATAAAATGAATAATAAATTATGTATACGTAGTTCTGGGGACCTACGTATAACACCAGTAAAATTTTTATCGCTTTATCTCTACTAATAGCTGAGATAATTTTCAAAATTTTTGATCAGAGTGATAGAAAATTCAATATATTAAATTACGAACAGAGCTATAAAATGAAAAATAAATTATGTATACGTAGTTCTGGAGACCTACGTATAACACCAGTAAAATTTTTATTGCTTTATCTCTACTAATAGCTGAGATAATTTTGAAAATTTTTGATCAGAGTGATAGAAAATTCAATATATTAAATTACTAACAGAGCTATAAAATGAAAAATAAATTATGCATACGTAGTTCTGGAGACCTACGTATAACACCAGTAAAATCTTTATCGCTTTATCTCTACTAATAGCTGAGATAATTTTGAAAATTTTTGATCAGAGTGATAGAAAATTCAATATATTAAATTACGAACAGATATATAAAATGAAAAATAAATTATGTATACGTAGTTCTGGAGACCTACGTATAACACCAGTAAAATTTTTATCGCTTTATCTCTACTAATAGCTGAGAATAATTTTCAAAATTTTTGATAAGAGTGATAGAAAATTCAATATATTAAATTACGAACAAAGCTATAAAATGAAAAATAAATTATGTATACGTAGTTTTGGAGACCTACGTATAACACCAGTAAAATTTTTATCGCTTTATCTCTACTAATAGCTGAAATAATTTTCAAAATTTTGATCAGAGTGATAGAAAATTCAATATATTAAATTACGAACAGAGCTATAAAATGAAAAATAAATTATGTATACGTAGTTCTGGAGACCTACGTATAACACCAGTAAAATTTTTATTGCTTTATCTCTACTAATAGCTGAGATAAATTTGAAAATTTTTGATCAGAGTGATAGAAAATTCAATATATTAAATTACGAACAGATCTATAAAATAAAAAATAAATTATGTATACGTAGTTCTGGAGACCTACGTATAACACCAGTAAAATTTTTATCGCTTTATCTCTACTAATAGCTGAGATAATTTTCAAAATTTTTGATCAGAGTGATAGAAAATTCAATATATTAAATTACGAACAGAGCTATAAAATAAAAAATAATTTATGTATACGTAGTTCTGGAGACCTACGTATAACACCAGTAAAATTTTTATTGCTTTATCTCTACTAATAGCTGAGATAATTTTGAAAATTTTTGTTCAGAGTGATAGAAAATTCAATATATTAAATTACGAACAGAGCTATAAAATAAAAAATAATTTATGTATACGTAGTTCTGGAGATCTACGTATAACACCAGTAAAATTTTTATCGCTTTATCTCTACTAATAGCTGAGATAATTTTCAAAATTTTTGATCAGAGTGATAGAAAATTCAATATATTAAATTACGAACATAGCTATAAAATGAATAATAAATTATGTATACGTAGTTCTGGGGACCTACGTATAACACCAGTAAAATTTTTATCGCTTTATCTCTACTAATAGCTGAGATAATTTTCAAAATTTTTGATCAGAGTGATAGAAAATTCAATATATTAAATTACAAACAGAGCTATAAAATGAAAAATAAATTATGTATACGTAGTTCTGGAGACCTACGTATAACACCAGTAAAATTTTTATTGCTTTATCTCTACTAATAGCTGAAATAATTTTGAAAATTTTTTATCAGAGTGATAGAAAATTCAATATATTAAATTACGAACGGAGCTATAAAATAAAAAATAAATTATGCATACGTAGTTCTGGAGACCTACGTATAACACCAGTAAAATCTTTATCGCTTTATCTCTACTAATAGCTGAGATAATTTTGAAAATTTTTGATCAGAGTGATAGAAAATTCAATATATTAAATTACGAACAGATATATAAAATGAAAAATAAATTATGTATACGTAGTTCTGGAGACCTACGTATAACACCAGTAAAATTTTTATCGCTTTATCTCTACTAATAGCTGAGAATAATTTTCAAAATTTTTGATCAGAGTGATAGAAAATTCAATATACTAAATTACGAACAAAGCTATAAAATGAAAAATAAATTATGTATACGTAGTTCTGGAGACCTACGTATAACACCAGTAAAATTTTTATCGCTTTATCTCTACTAATAGCTGAGATAATTTTCAAAATTTTGATCAGAGTGATAGAAAATTCAATATATTAAATTACGAACAGAGCTATAAAATGAAAAATAAATTATGCATACGTAGTTCTGGAGACCTACGTATAACACCAGTAAAATTTTTATCGCTTTATCTCTACTAATAGCTGAGATAATTTTGAAAATTTTTGATCAGAGTGATAGAAAATTCAATATATTAAATTACGAACAGATATATAAAATGAAAAATAAATTATGTATACGTAGTTCTGGAAACTACGTATAACACCAGTAAAATTTTTATCGCTTTATCTCTACTAATAGCTGAGAATAATTTTCAAAATTTTTGATCAGAGTGATAGAAAATTCAATATATTAAATTACGAACAAAGCTATAAAATGAAAAATAAATTATGTATACGTAGTTTTGGAGACCTACGTATAACACCAGTAAAATTTTTATCGCTTTATCTCTACTAATAGCTGAAATAATTTTCAAAATTTTGATCAGAGTGATAGAAAATTCAATATATTAAATTACAAACAGAGCTATAAAATGAAAAATAAATTATGTATACGTAGTTCTGGAGACCTACGTATAACACCAGTAAAATTTTTATTGCTTTATCTCTACCTATAGCTGAGATAAATTTGAAAATTTTTGATCAGAGTGATAGAAAATTCAATATATTAAATTACGAACAGAGCTATAAAATATAAAATAATTTATGTATACGTAGTTCTGGAGACCTACGTATAACACCAGTAAAATTTTTATTGCTTTATCTCTACTAATAGCTGAGATAATTTTGAAAATTTTTGTTCAGAGTGATAGAAAATTCAATATATTAAATTACGAACATAGCTATAAAATGAATAATAAATTATGTATACGTAGTTTGGGAGACCTACGTATAACACCAGTAAAATTTTTATCGCTTTATCTCTACTAATAGCTGAGATAATTTTGTAAATTTTTGATCAGAGTGATAGAAAATTCAATATATTAAATTACAAACAGAGCTATAAAATAAAGAATAATTTATGTATACGTAGTTCTGGAGACCTACGTATAACACCAGTAAAATATTTATCGCTTTATCTCTACTAATAGCTGAGATAATTTTCAAAATTTTTGATCAGAGTGATAGAAAATTCAATATATTAAATTACAAACAGAGCTATAAAATAAAAAATAAATTATGTATACGTAGTTCTGGAGACCTACGTATAACACCAGTAAAATTTTTATTGCTTTATCTCTACTAATAGCTGAGATAATTTTGAAAATTTTTAATCAGAGTGATAGAAAATTCAATATATTAAATTACGAACAGAGCTATAAAATGAAAAATAAATTATGTTTGCGTAGTTCTAAAAACCTACGTATAACACCAGTAAAATTTTTATTGCTTTATCTCTACTAATAACTGAGATAATTTTGAAAATTTTTGATCAGAGTGATAGAAAATTCAATATATTAAATTACGAACAGAGCTATAAAATAAAAAATAATTTATGTATACGTAGTTCTGGAGACCTACGTATAACACCAGTAAAATTTTTATCGCTTTATCTCTACTAATAGCTGAGATAATTTTCAAAATTTTTGATCAGAGTGATAGAAAATTCAATATATTAAATTACGAACATAGCTATAAAATAAATAATAAATTATGTATACGTAGTTCTGGGGACCTACGTATAACACCAGTAAAATTTTTATCGCTTTATCTCTACTAATAGCTGAGATAATTTTCAAAATTTTTGATCAGAGTGATAGAAAATTCAATATATTAAATTACAAACAGAGCTATAAAATGAAAAGTAAATTATGTATACGTAGTTTTGGAGACCTACGTATAACACCAGTAAAATTTTTATTGCTTTATCTCTACTAATAGCTGAGATAATTTTGAAAATTTTTGATCAGAGTGATAGAAAATTCAATATATTAAATTACGAACAAAGCTATAAAATAAAAAATAAATTATGTATACGTAGTTTGGGAGACCTACGTATAACACCAGTAAAATTTTTATCGCTTTATCTGTAATAATAACTGGGATAATTTTCAAAATTTTTGAACAGAGTGATAGAAAATTCAATATATTAAATTACGAACAAAGCTATAAAATGAAAAATAAATTATGTATACGTAGTTTGGGAGACCTACGTATAACACCAGTAAAATTTTTATCGCTTTATCTCTACTAATAGCTGAGATAATTTTGAAAATTTTTGATCAGAGTGATAGAAAATTCAATATATTAAATTACAAACAGAGCTATAAAAGAAAAAATAATTTATGTATACGTAGTTTTGGAGACCTACGTCTAACACCAGTAAAATATTTATCGCTTTATCTCTACTAATAGCTGAGATAATTTTCAAAATTTTTGATCAGAGTGATAGAAAATTCAATATATTAAATTACAAACAGAGCTATAAAATGAAAAATAAATTATGTCTGCGTAGTTCTAGAAACCTACGTATAACACCAGTAAAATTTTTATTGCTTTATCTCTACTAATAACTGAGATAATTTTGAAAATTTTTGATCAGAGTGATAGAAAATTCAATATATTAAATTACGAACAGAGCTATAAAATAAAAAATAATTTATGTATACGTAGTTCTGGAGACCTACGTATAACACCAGTAAAATTTTTATCGCTTTATCTCTACTAATAGCTAAGATAATTTTCAAAATTTTTGATCAGAGTGATAGAAAATTCAATATATTAAATTACGAACAGAGTTATAAAATGAATAATAAAATATGTATACGTAGTTCTGGAGACCTACGTATAACACCAGTAAAATTTTTATCGCTTTATCTCTACTAATAGCTGAGATAATTTTGAAAATTTTTGATCAGAGTGATAGAAAATTCAATATATTAAATTACGAACAGAGCTATAAAATGAAAAATAAATTATGTATACGTAGTTTGGGAGACCTACGTATAACACCAGTAAATTTTTTATGGCTTTATCTCTACTAATAGCTGAGATAATTTTCAAAATTTTTGATCAGAGTGATAGAAAATTCAATATATTAAATTACGAACAAAGCTATAAAATGAAAAATAAATTATGTATACGTAGTTTGGGAGACCTACGTATAACACCAGAAAATTTTTTATCGCTTTATCTCTACTAATAGCTGAGATAATTTTGAAAATTTTTGATCAGAGTGATAGAAAATTCAATATATTAAATTACAAACAGAGCTATAAAATAAAAAATAATTTATGTATACGTAGTTCTGGAGACCTACGTATAACACCAGTATAATTTTTATCGCTTTATCTCTACTAATAGCTGAGATAATTTTCAAAATTTTTGATCAGAGTGATAGAAAATTCAATATATTAAATTACAAACAGAGCTATAAAATGAAAAATAAATTATGTATACGTAGTTTTGGAGACCTACGTATAACACCAGTAAAATTTTTAATGCTTTATCTCTACTAATAGCTGAGATAATTTTGAAAATTTTTAATCAGAGTGATAGAAAATTCAATATATTAAATTACGAACAGAGCTATAAAATGAAAAATAAATGATGTATACGTAGTTCTGGAGACCTACGTATAACACCAGTAAAATTTTTATTGCTTTATCTCTACCAATAGCTGAGATAAATTTGAAAATTTTTGATCAGAGTGATAGAAAATTCAATATATTAAATTACGAACAGAGCTATAAAATAAAAAATAAATTATGTATACGTAGTTCTGGAGACCTACGTATAACACCAGTAAAATTTTTATCGCTTTATCTCTACTAATAGCTGAGATAATTTTCAAAATTTTTGATCAGAGTGATAGAAAATTCAATATATTAAATTACGAACAGAGCTATAAAATATAAAATAATTTATGTATACGTAGTTCTGGAGACCTACGTATAACACCAGTAAAATTTTTATTGCTTTATCTCTACTAATAGCTGAGATAATTTTGAAAATTTTTGTTCAGAGTGATAGAAAATTCAATATATTAAATTACGAACATAGCTATAAAATGAATAATAAATTATGTATACGTAGTTCTGGGGACCTACGTATAACACCAGTAAAATTTTTATCGCTTTATCTCTACTAATAGCTGAGATAATTTTCAAAATTTTTGATCAGAGTGATAGAAAATTCAATATATTAAATTACGAACATAGCTATAAAATGAATAATAAATTATGTATACGTAGTTCTGGGGACCTACGTATAACACCAGTAAAATTTTTATCGCTTTATCTCTACTAATAGCTGAGATAATTTTCAAAATTTTTGATCAGAGTGATAGAAAATTCAATATATTAAATTACAAACAGAGCTATAAAATGAAAAATAAATTATGTATACGTAGTTCTGGAGACCTACGTATAACACCAGTAAAATTTTTATTGCTTTATCTCTACCAATAGCTGAGATAATTTTGAAAATTTTTGATCAGAGTGATAGAAAATTCAATATATTAAATTACGAACAAAGCTATAAAATGAAAAATAAATTATGTATACGTAGTTTGGGAGACCTACGTATAACACCAGTAAAATTTTTATCGCTTTATCTCTAATAATAGCTGGGATAATTTTCAAAATTTTTGAACAGAGTGATAGAAAATTCAATATATTAAATTACGAACAAAGCTATAAAATGAAAAATAAATTATGTATACGTAGTTTGGGAGACCTACGTATAACACCAGTAAAATTTTTATCGCTTTATCTCTAATAATAGCTGAGATAATTTTGAAAATTTTTGATCAGAGTGATAGAAAATTCAATATATTAAATTACAAACAGAGCTATAAAATAAAAAATAATTTATGTATACGTAGTTCTGGAGACCTACGTATAACACCAGTAAAATATTTATCGCTTTATCTCTACTAATAGCTGAGATAATTTTTAAAATTTTTGATCAGAGTGATAGAAAATTCAATATATTAAATTACAAACAGAGCTATAAAATGAAAAATAAATTATGTATACGTAGTTCTGGAGACCTACGTATAACACCAGTAAAATTTTTATTGCTTTATCTCTACTAATAGCTGAGATAATTTTGAAAATTTTTAATCAGAGTGATAGAAAATTCAATATATTAAATTACGAACAGAGCTATAAAATGAAAAATAAATTATGTCTGCGTAGTTCTAGAAACCTACGTATAACACCAGTAAAATTTTTATTGCTTTATCTCTACTAATAACTGAGATAATTTTGAAAATTTTTGATCAGAGTGATAGAAAATTCAATATATTAAATTACGAACAGAGCTATAAAATAAAAAATAATTTATGTATACGTAGTTCTGGAGACCTACGTATAACACCAGTAAAATTTTTATTGCTTTATCTCTACTAATAGCTGAGATAATTTTCAAAATTTTTGATCAGAGTGATAGAAAATTCAATATATTAAATTACGAACAGAGTTATAAAATGAATAATAAATATGTATACGTAGTTCTGGAGACCTACGTATAACACCAGTAAAATTTTTATCGCTTTATCTCAACTAATAGCTGAGATAATTTTGAAAATTTTTGATCAGAGTGATAGAAAATTCAATATATTAAATTACCAACAGAGCTATAAAATGAAAAATAAATTATGTATACGTAGTTTGGGAGACCTACGTATAACACCAGTAAATTTTTTATCGCTTTATCTCTACTAATAGCTGAGATAATTTTCAAAATTTTTGATCAGAGTGATAGAAAATTCAATATATTAAATTACGAACAAAGCTATAAAATGAAAAATAAATTATGTATACGTAGTTTGGGAGACCTACGTATAACACCAGAAAATTTTTTATCGCTTTATCTCTACTAATAGCTGAGACAATTTTGAAAATTTTTGATCAGAGTGATAGAAAATTCAATATATTAAATTACAAACAGAGCTATAAAATAAAAAATAATTTATGTATACGTAGTTCTGAAGACCTACGTATAACACCAGTAAAATTTTTATCGCTTTATCTCTACTAATAGCTGAGATAATTTTCAAAATTTTTGATCAGAGTGATAGAAAATTCAATATATTAAATTACAAACAGAGCTATAAAATGAAAAATAAATTATGTATACGTAGTTCTGGAGACCTACGTATAACACCAGTAAAATTTTTATTGCTTTATCTCTACTAATAGCTGAGATAATTTTGAAAATTTTTAATCAGAGTGATAGAAAATTCAATATATTAAATTACGAACAGAGCTATAAAATGAAAAATAAATTATGTCTGCGTAGTTCTGGAAACCTCCGTATAACACCAGTAAAATTTTTATTGCTTTATCTCTACTAATAACTGAGATAACTTTGAAAATTTTTGATCAGAGTGATAGAAAATTTAATATATTAAATTACGAACAGAGCTATAAAATAAAAAATAATTTATGTATACGTAGTTCTGGAGACCTACGTATAACACCAGTAAAATTTTTATCGCTTTATCTCTACTAATAGCTGAGATAATTTTCAAAATTTTTGATCAGAGTGATAGAAAATTCAATATATTAAATTACGAACAGAGCTATAAAATATAAAATAATTTATGTATACGTAGTTCTGGAGACCTACGTATAACACCAGTAAAATTTTTATTGCTTTATCTCTACTAATAGCTGAGATAATTTTGAAAATTTTTGTTCAGAGTGATAGAAAATTCAATATATTAAATTACGAACATAGCTCTAAAATGAATAATAAATTATGTATACGTAGTTCTGGGGACCTACGTATAACACCAGTAAAGTTTTTATTGCTTTATCTCTACTAATAGCTGAGATAATTTTGAAAATTTTTGATCAGAGTGATAGAAAATTCAATATATTAAATTACGAACAAAGCTATAAAATAAAAAATAATTTATGTATACGTAGTTCTGGAGACCTACGTATAACACCAGTAAAATTTTTATCGCTTTATCTCTACTAATAGCTGAGATAATTTTCAAAATTTTTGATCAGAGTGATAGAAAATTCAATATATTAAATTACGAACAGAGTTATAAAATGAATAATAAAATATGTATACGTAGTTCTGGAGACCTACGTATAACACCAGTAAAATTTTTATCGCTTTATCTCTACTAATAACTGAGATAATTTTGAAAATTTTTGATCAGAGTGATAGAAAATTCAATATATTAAATTACGAACAAAGCTATAAAATAAAAAATAATTTATGTATACGTAGTTCTGCAGACCTACGTATAACACCAGTAAAATATTTATCGCTTTATCTCTACTAATAGCTGAGATAATTTTCAAAATTTTTGATCAGAGTGATAGAAAATTCAATATATTAAATTACAAACAGAGCTATAAAATGAAAAATAAATTATGTATACGTAGTTCTGGAGACCTACGTATAACACCAGTAAAATTTTTATTGCTTTATCTCTACTAATAGCTGAGATAATTTTGAAAATTTTTAATCAGAGTGATAGAAAATTCAATATATTAAATTACGAACAGAGCTATAAAATGAAAAATAAATTATGTCTGCGTAGTTCTAGAAACCTACGTATAACACCAGTAAAAGTTTTATTGCTTTATCTCTACTAATAACTGAGATAATTTTGAAAATTTTTGATCAGAGTGATAGAAAATTCAATATATTAAATTACGAACAAAGCTATAAAATAAAAAATAATTTATGTATACGTAGTTCTGGAGACCTACGTATAACACCAGTAAAATTTTTATCGCTTTATCTCTACTAATAGCTGAGATAATTTTCAAAATTTTTGATCAGAGTGATAGAAAATTCAATATATTAAATTACGAACAGAGTTATAAAATGAATAATAAAATATGTATACGTAGTTCTGGAGACCTACGTATAACACCAGTAAAATTTTTATCGCTTTATCTCTACTAATAGCTGAGATAATTTTCAAAATTTTTGATCAGAGTGATAGAAAATTCAATATATTAAATTACGAACAGAGCTATAAAATATAAAATAATTTATGTATACGTAGTTCTGGAGACCTACGTATAACACCAGTAAAATTTCTATTGCTTTATCTCTACTAATAGCTGAGATAATTTTGAAAATTTTTGTTCAGAGTGATAGAAAATTCAATATATTAAATTACATACATAGCTATAAAATGAATAATAAAATATGTATACGTAGTTCTGGGGACCTACGTATAACACCAGTAAAATTTTTATCGCTTTATCTCTACTAATAGCTGAGATAATTTTCAAAATTTTTGATCAGAGTTATAGAAAATTCAATATATTAAATTACAAACAGAGCTATAAAATGAAAAATAAATTATGTCTGCGTAGTTCTGGAAACCTACGTATAACACCAGTAAAATTTTTATTGCTTTATCTCTACTAATAGCTGAGATAATTTTGAAAATTTTTGATCAGAGTGATAGAAAATTCAATATATTAAATTACGAACAAAGCTATAAAATGAAAAATAAATTATGTATACGTAGTTTGGGAGACCTACGTATAACACCAGTAAAATTTTTATCGCTTTATCTCTAATAATAGCTGGGATAATTTTCAAAATTTTTGAACAGAGTGATAGAAAATTCAATATATTAAATTACGAACAAAGCTATAAAATGAAAAATAAATTATGTATACGTAGTTTGGGAGACCTACGTATAACACCAGTAAAATTTTTATCGCTTTATCTCTACTAATAGCTGAGATAATTTTGAAAATTTTTGATCAGAGTGATAGAAAATTCAATATATTAAATTACAAACAGAGCTATAAAATAAAAAATAATTTATGTATACGTAGTTCTGGAGACCTACGTATAACACCAGTAAAATATTTATCGCTTTATCTCTACTAATAGCTGAGATAATTTTTAAAATTTTTGATCAGAGTGATAGAAAATTCAATATATTAAATTACAAACAGAGCTATAAAATGAAAAATAAATTATGTATACGTAGTTCTGGAGACCTACGTATAACACCAGTAAAATTTTTATTGCTTTATCTCTACTAATAGCTGAGATAATTTTGAAAATTTTTAATCAGAGTGATAGAAAATTCAATATATTAAATTACGAAAAGAGCTATAAAATGAAAAATAAATTATGTCTGCGTAGTTCTAGAAACCTACGTATAACACCAGTAAAATTTTTATTGCTTTATCTCTACTAATAACTGAGATAATTTTGAAAATTTTTGATCAGAGTGATAGAAAATTCAATATATTAAATTACGAACAGGGCTATAAAATAAAAAATAATTTATGTATACGTAGTTCTGGAGACCTACGTATAACACCAGTAAAATTTTTATCGCTTTATCTCTACTAATAGCTGAGATAATTTTCAAAATTTTTGATCAGAGTGATAGAAAATTCAATATATTAAATTACGAACAAAGCTATAAAATGAAAAATAAATTATGTATACGTAGTTTGGAAGACCTACGTATAACACCAGTAAAATTTTTATCGCTTTATCTCTAATAATAGCTGGGATAATTTTCAAAATTTTTGAACAGAGTGATAGAAAATTCAATATATTAAATTACGAACAAAGCTATAAAATGAAAAATAAATTATGTATACGTAGTTTGGGAGACCTACGTATAACACCAGTAAAATTTTTATCGCTTTATCTCTACTAATAGCTGAGATAATTTTGAAAATTTTTGATCAGAGTGATAGAAAATTCAATATATTAAATTACAAACAGAGCTATAAAATAAAAAATAATTTATGTATACGTAGTTCTGGAGACCTACGTATAACACCAGTAAAATATTTATCGCTTTATCTCTACTAATAGCTGAGATAATTTTCAAAATTTTTGATCAGAGTGATAGAAAATTCAATATATTAAATTACAAACAGAGCTATAAAATGAAAAATAAATTATGTATACGTAGTTCTGGAGACCTACGTATAACACCAGTAAAATTTTTATTGCTTTATCTCTACTAATAGCTGAGATAATTTTGAAAATTTTTAATCAGAGTGATAGAAAATTCAATATATTAAATTACGAACAGAGCTATAAAATGAAAAGAAAATTATGTCTGCGTAGTTCTAGAAACCTACGTATAACACCAGTAAAATTTTTATTGCTTTATCTCTACTAATAACTGAGATAATTTTGAAAATTTTTGATCAGAGTGATAGAAAATTCAATATATTAAATTACGAACAGAGCTATAAAATAAAAAATAATTTATGTATACGTAGTTCTGGAGACCTACGTATAACACCAGTAAAATTTTTATCGCTTTATCTCTACTAATAGCTGAGATAATTTTCAAAATTTTTGATCAGAGTGATAGAAAATTCAATATATTAAATTACGAACAGAGTTATAAAATGAATAATAAAATATGTATACGTAGTTCTGGAGACCTACGTATAACACCAGTAAAATTTTTATCGCTTTATCTCTACTAATAGCTGAGATAATTTTCAAAATTTTTGATCAGAGTGATAGAAAATTCAATATATTAAATTACGAACAGAGCTATAAAATATAAAATAATTTATGTATACGTAGTTCTGGAGACCTACGTATAACACCAGTAAAATTTTTATTGCTTTATCTCTACTAATAGCTGAGATAATTTTGAAAATTTTTGTTCAGAGTGATAGAAAATTCAATATATTAAATTACAAACATAGCTATAAAATGAATAATAAATTATGTATACGTAGTTCTGGGGACCTACGTATAACACCAGTAAAATTTTTATCGCTTTATCTCTACTAATAGCTGAGATAATTTTCAAAATTTTTGATCAGAGTGATAGAAAATTCAATATATTAAATTACAAACAGAGCTATAAAATAAAAAATAATTTATGTATACGTAGTTCTGGAGACCTACGTATAACACCAGTAAAATTTTTATCGCTTTATCTCTACTAATAGCTGAGATAATTTTCAAAATTTTTGATCAGAGTGATAGAAAATTCAATATATTAAATTACGAACATAGCTATAAAATGAATAATAAATTATGTATACGTAGTTCTGGGGACCTACGTATACCACCAGTAAAATTTTTATCGCTTTATCTCTACTAATAGCTGAGATAATTTTCAAAATTTTTGATCAGAGTGATAGAAAATTCAATATATTAAATTACAAACAGAGCTATAAAATGAAAAATAAATTATGTATACGTAGTTCTGGAGACCTACGTATAACACCAGTAAAATTTTTATTGCTTTATCTCTACTAATAGCTGAGATAATTTTGAAAATTTTTGATCAGAGTGATAGAAAATTCAATATATTAAATTACGAACAAAGCTATAAAATTAAAAATAAATTATGTATACGTAGTTTGGGAGACCTACGTATAACACTAGTAAAAGATTTATCGCTTTATCTCTACTAATAACTGAGATAATTTTCAAAATTTTTGATCAGAGTGATAGAAAATTCAATATATTAAATTACAAACAGAGCTATAAAATGAAAAATAAATTATGTATACGTAGTTCTAGAGACCTACGTATAACACCAGTAAAATTTTTATTGCTTTATCTCTACTAATAGCTGAGATAATTTTGAAAATTTTTAATCAGAGTGATAGAAAATTCAATATATTAAATTACGAACAGAGCTATAAAATGAAAAATAAATTATGTCTGCGTAGTTCTAGAAACCTACGTATAACACCAGTAAAATTTTTATTGCTTTATCTCTACTAATAACTGAGACAATTTTGAAAATTTTTGATCAGAGTGATAGAAAATTCAATATATTAAATTACGAACAGAGCTATAAAATAAAAAATAATTTATGTATACGTAGTTCTGGAGACCTACGTATAACACCAGTAAAATTTTTATCGCTTTATCTCTACTAATAGCTGAGATAATTTTCAAAATTTTTGATCAGAGTGATAGAAAATTCAATATATTAAATTACAAACAGAGCTATAAAATGAAAAATAAATTATGTATACGTAGTTCTGGAGACCTACGTATACCACCAGTAAAATTTTTATCGCTTAATTCTACTAATAGCTGAGATAATTTTCAAAATTTTTGATCAGAGTGATAGAAAATTCAATATATTAAATTACAAACAGAGCTATAAAATGAAAAATAAATTATGTATACGTAGTTCTGGAGACCTACGTATAACACCAGTAAAATTTTTATTGCTTTATCTCTACTAATAGCTGAGATAATTTTGTAAATTTTTGATCAGAGTGATAGAAATTTCAATATATTAAATTACGAACAAAGCTATAAAATGAAAAATAAATTATGTATACGTAGTTTGGGAGACCTACGTATAACACCAGTAAAATTTTTATCGCTTTATCTCTAATAATAGCTGGGATAATTTTCAAAATTTTTGAACAGAGTGATAGAAAATTCAATATATTAAATTACGAACAAAGCTATAAAATGAAAAATAAATTATGTATACGTAGTTTGGGAGACCTACGTATAACACCAGTAAAATTTTTATCGCTTTATCTCTACTAATAGCTGAGATAATTTTGAAAATTTTTGATCAGAGTGATAGAAAATTCAATATATTAAATTACAAACAGAGCTATAAAATAAAAAATAATTTATGTATACGTAGTTCTGGAGACCTACGTATAACACCAGTAAAATATTTATCGCTTTATCTCTACTAATAGCTGAGATAATTTTCAAAATTTTTGATCAGAGTGATAGAAAATTCAATATATTAAATTACAAACAGAGCTATAAAATGAAAAATAAATTATGTATACGTAGTTCTGGAGACCTACGTATAACACCAGTAAAATTTTTATTGCTTTATCTCTACTAATAGCTGAGATAATTTTGAAAATTTTTAATCAGAGTGATAGAAAATTCAATATATTAAATTACGAACAGAGCTATAAAATGAAAAATAAATTATGTCTGCGTAGTTCTAGAAACCTACGTATAACACCAGTAAAATTTTTATTGCTTTATCTCTACTAATAACTGAGATAATTTTGAAAATTTTTGATCAGAGTGATAGAAAATTCAATATATTAAATTACGAACAGGGCTATAAAATAAAAAATAATTTATGTATACGTAGTTCTGGAGACCTACGTATAACACCAGTAAAATTTTTATCGCTATATCTCTACTAATAGCTGAGATAATTTTCAAAATTTTTGATCAGAGTGATAGAAAATTCAATATATTAAATTACGAACAGAGTTATAAAATGAATAATAAAATATGTATACGTAGTTCTGGAGACCTACGTATAACACCAGTAAAATTTTTATCGCTTTATCTCTACTAATAGCTGAGATAATTTTGAAAATTTTTGATCAGAGTGATAGAAAATTCAATATATTAAATTACCAACAGAGCTATAAAATGAAAAATAAATTATGTATACGTAGTTTGGGAGACCTACGTATAACACCAGTAAAATTTTTATCGCTTTATCTCTAATAATAGCTGGGATAATTTTCAAAATTTTTGAACAGAGTGATAGAAAATTCAATATATTAAATTACGAACAAAGCTATAAAATAAAAAATAAATTATGTATACGTAGTTTGGGAGACCTACGTATAACACCAGAAATTTTTTTATCGCTTTATCTCTACTAATAGCTGAGATAATTTTGAAAATTTTTGATCAGAGTGATAGAAAATTCAATATATTAAATTACAAACAGAGCTATAAAATAAAAAATAATTTATGTATACGTAGTTCTGGAGACCTACGTATAACACCAGTAAAATATTTATCGCTTTATCTCTACTAATAGCTGAGATAATTTTCAAAATTTTTGATCAGAGTGATAGAAAATTCAATATATTAAATTACAAACAGAGCTATAAAATGAAAAATAAATTATGTATACGTAGTTCTGGAGACCTACGTATAACACCAGTAAAATTTTTATTGCTTTATCTCTACTAATAGCTGAGATAATTTTGAAAATTTTTAATCAGAGTGATAGAAAATTCAATATATTAAATTACGAACAGAGCTATAAAATGAAAAATAAATTATGTCTGCGTAGTTCTAGAAACCTACGTATAACACCAGTAAAATTTTTATTGCTTTATCTCTACTAATAACTGAGATAATTTTGAAAATTTTTGATCAGAGTGATAGAAAATTCAATATATTAAATTACGAACAGAGCTATAAAATAAAAAATAATTTATAATAATAATAATAATAATACTTTATTAACGGCATCATCATTTACAGCCTTTACAATAAACAAAACAATTAAAGATTACAAGATTCATGTTATAAATTTGTTGAGATTATTCTTAAAGTTATTAAAAGATGGTGCAAAAAAATCAATTTCACTACAGACACTATTGCATATTGATAAAATTGAATTTAAAGGTGAAAATAATGCATAATTAGTGCTGCAGTGAGAGAGATTAAATAGGGGACTATTCCTGAGATGGTATTGAGGCACATTAAAACCAATTTTTCCGAGAATGTCCGGAGCATCACACAGATTATTTAATACCTTATATACAAAACAAGCACAGTGGAATTTACGTCGAGAGTCTAACGTTTTCAGAGCAAGATAACTCAAACACATATTATACGAGCATCCCACAGTTCTCGGCAATCTATATTTAACACAATTAATAAATTTTACTTGAACCTTCTCAATTCGTCCAATGTGTGTAGCATAAAAAGGAGCCCAAACTACACAATCATACTCTAAGATAGATCTAACAAATGTAACATACAAAATAACAATAGTTCGAATATTGGTAAATTCATTAGTAAACCTCCTTATACAACCCAAGACTTTATTTGCTTTTGCTATTATATATTCATAGTGATAATTAAAAGATAACTTGCAATCAAGTATGACTCCCAGATCTTTGATTGTAGACACTATTTTCAAATCTATACCACCGATTTTGTATTGGGGGCTAGAAGGTTTTAGCTTCCTACTAAAGTTAATTACTTGACATTTGTCACAATTTAGTACCATTTCATTTACCAGACACCATTGGTATAAAACAAATAGATCCTGCTGTAGAATGTTAACGTCCTGAACGTTATTGATCACTTTATAAATTTTTAGATCATCTGCAAATAGTTCAAAATTGCATGTAAAATTATCACAAACATCATTAATAAAGATTGAAAATAGAAGTGGACCTAATATAGAGCCTTGAGGAACGCCAGAAGGTACATGTTGCTTATCTGAAAAATTATTATGTAATTTAACAACTTGAGTTCTATTAAACAAATAACTACAAATCCAGCTAAACAGACAGCCAGATATTCCATAAGCAGATAATTTAGCTAACAGAATATGATGATTAATTTTGTCAAATGCTTTACTGAAGTCTGTGTAAACAGCATGAACCTCCAGGCCTTCACTCATAGCATTCACAATGTCATTAGTAAAATTTAAGAGATTTGTAACAGTTGATCGCTTACTAAAGAATCCATGTTGTTTAGGCGTGATAATGTTTTTAAAATTTGAGAAAATGTTGGTAAAAACAATGGATTCAAAAACTTTAGAAGGAGTGGATAAAATTGACACTGGTCGATAATTTTCAACTTTATCTCTACTACCTGATTTATATACAGGAACAATATGTGCTTCTTTCCACACCGACGGAAAAGTACCAGAATTTAATGACAAATTAAAAATTAGTTGAAGTGGAAGCGCCAAACATTGACTACATTCTCGGTAAAATCTGGGAGGAATACCATCAGGACCTGCCCCTTTACTGGTATCTAGATTACTTAAAACGTGAATAACATCAGACACATGAACATTTACATTATTGATATTAACACATGAATCATAGGAAACATTAAAATTAGTGATATTACTTTGAACAAACACAGAAGAAAAATAATTGCTAAAAGCTTGACAAACATCATGATATGTTGAAAATAAATTTTCACCATACTTCATTGGAAGAGGAATTTGATTATTATTGGTTTTTTTGCGAATGAATTTCCAAAACTTACCAGGAGTATAAATTAAATCATTTTCAACATTTCGGATGTAAGAGTCATATGCATTTTTTATACAAATTTTACATAACTTACGCAGATTAACAAATTCCTTATAGTCTAAAGTGGAATTGGAAATCTTATATTTTTTATGAGCAGCTTTTTTGGCTTTGATAAGATTAATAATATTTTGATCAAACCAGACAGGATAACTTGTAATACTTTTTTTCCTAAAAGGAACAAATAGCTCACACGCCTTATAAATATGATAATAAAAAACACCAGTCGCATCTTCTGTATCAAGGTTTTTAAAAATTCCATACTACGTATAACACCAGTAAAATTTTTATCGCTTTATCTCTACTAATAGCTGAGATAATTTTCAAAATTTTTGATCAGAGTGATAGAAAATTCAATATATTAAATTACGAACAGAGCTATAAAATATAAAATAATTTATGTATACGTAGTTCTGGAGACCTACGTATAACACCAGTAAAATTTTTATTGCTTTATCTCTACTAATAGCTGAGATAATTTTGAAAATTTTTGTTCAGAGTGATAGAAAATTCAATATATTAAATTACAAACATAGCTATAAAATGAATAATAAATTATGTATACGTAGTTCTGGGGACCTACGTATAACACCAGTAAAATTTTTATCGCTTTATCTCTACTAATAGCTGAGATAATTTTCAAAATTTTTGATCAGAGTGATAGAAAATTCAATATATTAAATTACAAACAGAGCTATAAAATAAAAAATAATTTATGTATACGTAGTTCTGGAGACCTACGTGTAACACCAGTAAAATTTTTATCGCTTTATCTCTACTAATAGCTGAGATAATTTTCAAAATTTTTGATCAGAGTGATAGAAAATTCAATATATTAAATTACGAACATAGCTATAAAATGAATAATAAATTATGTATACGTAGTTCTGGGGACCTACGTATACCACCAGTAAAATTTTTATCGCTTTATCTCTACTAATAGCTGAGATAATTTTCAAAATTTTTGATCAGAGTGATAGAAAATTCAATATATTAAATTACAAACAGAGCTATAAAATGAAAAATAAATTATGTATACGTAGTTCTGGAGACCTACGTATAACACCAGTAAAATTTTTATTGCTTTATCTCTACTAATAGCTGAGATAATTTTGAAAATTTTTGATCAGAGTGATAGAAAATTCAATATATTAAATTACGAACAAAGCTATAAAATTAAAAATAAATTATGTATACGTAGTTTGGGAGACCTACGTATAACACTAGTAAAAGATTTATCGCTTTATCTCTACTAATAGCTGAGATAATTTTCAAAATTTTTGATCAGAGTGATAGAAAATTCAATATATTAAATTACAAACAGAGCTATAAAATGAAAAATAAATTATGTATACGTAGTTCTAGAGACCTACGTATAACACCAGTAAAATTTTTATTGCTTTATCTCTACTAATAGCTGAGATAATTTTGAAAATTTTTAATCAGAGTGATAGAAAATTCAATATATTAAATTACGAACAGAGCTATAAAATGAAAAATAAATTATGTCTGCGTAGTTCTAGAAACCTACGTATAACACCAGTAAAATTTTTATTGCTTTATCTCTACTAATAACTGAGACAATTTTGAAAATTTTTGATCAGAGTGATAGAAAATTCAATATATTAAATTACGAACAGAGCTATAAAATAAAAAATAATTTATGTATACGTAGTTCTGGAGACCTACGTATAACACCAGTAAAATTTTTATCGCTTTATCTCTACTAATAGCTGAGATAATTTTCAAAATTTTTGATCAGAGTGATAGAAAATTCAATATATTAAATTACAAACAGAGCTATAAAATGAAAAATAAATTATGTATACGTAGTTCTGGAGACCTACGTATACCACCAGTAAAATTTTTATCGCTTAATTCTACTAATAGCTGAGATAATTTTCAAAATTTTTGATCAGAGTGATAGAAAATTCAATATATTAAATTACAAACAGAGCTATAAAATGAAAAATAAATTATGTATACGTAGTTCTGGAGACCTACGTATAACACCAGTAAAATTTTTATTGCTTTATCTCTACTAATAGCTGAGATAATTTTGAAAATTTTTGATCAGAGTGATAGAAAATTCAATATATTAAATTACCAACAGAGCTATAAAATGAAAAATAAATTATGTATACGTAGTTTGGGAGACCTACGTATAACACCAGTAAATTTTTTATCGCTTTATCTCTACTAATAGCTGAGAAAATTTTCAAAATTTTTGATCAGAGTGATAGAAAATTCAATATATTAAATTACGAACAAAGCTATAAAATAAAAAATAAATTATGTATACGTAGTTTGGGAGACCTACGTATAACACCAGAAATTTTTTTATCGCTTTATCTCTACTAATAGCTGAGATAATTTTGAAAATTTTTGATCAGAGTGATAGAAAATTCAATATATTAAATTACAAACAGAGCTATAAAATAAAAAATAATTTATGTATACGTAGTTCTGGAGACCTACGTATAACACCAGTAAAATTTTTATCGCTTTATCTCTACTAATAGCTGAGATAATTTTCAAAATTTTTGATCAGAGTGATAGAAAATTCAATATATTAAATTACAAACAGAGCTATAAAATGAAAAATAAATTATGTATACGTAGTTCTGGAGACCTACGTATAACACCAGTAAAATTTTTATTGCTTTATCTTTACTAATAGCTGAGATAATTTTGAAAATTTTTAATCAGAGTGATAGAAAATTCAATATATTAAATTACAAACAGAGCTATAAAATGAAAAATAAATTATGTCTGCGTAGTTCTGGAAACCTACGTATAACACCAGTAAAATTTTTATTGTTTTATCTCTACTAATAACTGAGATAATTTTGAAAATTTTTGATCAGAGTGATAGAAAATTCAATATATTAAATTACGAACAGAGCTATAAAAAAAAAATAATTTATGTATACGTAGTTCTGGAGACCTACGTATAACACCAGTAAAATTTTTATCGCTTTATCTCTACTAATAGCTGAGATAATTTTCAAAATTTTTGAACAGAGTGATAGAAAATTCAATATGTTAAATTACGAACAGAGTTATAAAATGAATAATAAAATATGTATACGTAGTTCTGGAGACCTACGTATAACACCAGTAAAATTTTTATCTCTTTATCTCTACTAATAGCTGAGATAATTTTGAAAATTTTTGATCAGAGTGATAGAAAATTCAATATATTAAATTACGAACAGAGCTATAAAATGAAAAATAAATTATGTATACGTAGTTTGGGAGACCTACGTATAACACCAGTAAAATTTTTATCATAATTTTGAAAATTTTTGATCAAAGTGATAGAAAATTCAATATATTAAATTACGAACAGAGCTATAAAATGAATAATAAATTATGTATACGTAGTTTTGGGGACCTACGTATAACACCAGTGAAATTTTTATCGCTTTATCTCTACTAATAGCTGAGATAATTTTCAAAATTTTTGATCAGAGTGATAGAAAATTCAATATATTAAATTACGAACAGAGCTATAAAATAAATAACAAATTATGTATACGTAGTTTGGGAGACCTACGTATAACACCAGTAAATTTTTATCGCTTTATCTCTACTAATAGCTGAGATAATTTTCAAAATTTTTGATCAGAGTGATAGAAAATTCAATATATTAAATTACGATCAGAGTTATAAAATGAATAATAAAATATGTATACGTAGTTCTGGAGACCTACGTATAACACCAGTAAAATTTTTATCGCTTTATCTTTACTAATAGCTGAGATAATTTTCAAAATTTTTGATCAGAGTGATAGAAAATTCAATATATTAAATTACGAACAGAGCTATAAAATGTATAATAAATTATGTATACGTAGTTTTGGGGACCTACGTATAACACCAGTAAAATTTTTATTGCTTTATCTCTACTAATAGCTGAGATAATTTTCAAAATTTTTGATCAGAGTGATAGAAAATTCAATATATTAAATTACGAACAGAGCCATAAAATAAAAAATAAATTATGTATATGTAGTTCTGGAGACCTACGTATAACACCAGTAAAATTTTTATTGCTTTATCTCTACTAATAGCTGAGATAATTTTCAAAATTTTTGATCAGAGTGATAGAAAATTCAATATATTAAATTACGAACAGAGCTATAAAATGAAAAATAAATTATGTATACGTAGTTCTGGAGACCTACGTATAACACCAGTAAAATTTTTATTGCTTTATCTCTACTAATAGCTGAGATAATTTTGAAAATTTTTGATCAGGGTGATAGAAAATTCAATATATTAAATTACAAACAGAGCTATAAAATGAAAAATAATTTATGTATACGTAGTTCTGGAGACCTACGTATAACACCAGTAAAATTTTTATTGCTTTATATCTACTAATAGCTGAGATAATTTTGAAAATTTTTGATCAGAGTGATAGAAAATTCAATATATTAAATTACAAACAGAGCTATAAAATGAAAAATAAATTATGTATGCGTAGTTCTGGAAACCTACGTATAACACCAGTAAAATTTTTGTTGCTTTATCTCTACTAATAGCTGAGATAATTTTGAAAATTTTTGATCAGGGTGATAGAAAATTCAATATATTAAATTACAAACAGAGCTATAAAATGAAAAATAATTTATGTATACGTATTTCTGGAGACCTACGTATAACACCAGTAAAATTTTTATTGCTTTATCTCTACTAATAGCTGAGATAATTTTGAAAATTTTTAATCAGAGTGATAGAAAATTCAATATATTAAATTACGAACAGAGCTATAAAATGAAAAATAAATTATGTATACGTAGTTCTGGAAACCTACGTATAACACCAGTAAAATTTTTAATGCTTTATCTCTACTAATAGCTGAGATAATTTTGAAAATTTTTGATCAGAGTGATGGAAAATTCAATATATTAAATTACGAACAGAGCTATAAAATAAAAAATAATTTATGTATACGTAGTTCTGGAGACCTACGTATAACACCAGTAAAATTTTTATCGCTTTATCTCTACTAATAGCTGAGATAATTTTCAAAATTTTTGATCAGAGTGATAGAAAATTCAATATATTAAATTACGAACAGAGCTATAAAATGAAAAATAAATTATGTATACGTAGTTCTGAAGACCTACGTATAACACCAGTAAAATTTTTATCGCTTTATCTCTACTAATAGCTGAGATAATTTTCAAAATTTTTGATCAGAGTGATAGAAAATTCAATACATTAAATTACAAACAAAGCTATAAAATAAAAAATAATTTATGTATACGTAGTTCTGGAGACCTACGTATAACACCAGTAAAAATTTTATCGCTTTATCTCTACTAATAGCTGAGATAATTTTGAAAATTTTTGATCAGAGTGATAGAAAATTCAATATATTAAATTACAAACAGAGCTATAAAATAAAAAATAATTTATGTATACGTAGTTCTGGAGACCTACGTATAACACCAGTAAAATTTTTATCGCTTTATCTCTACTAATAGTTGAGATAATTTTCAAAATTTTTGATCAGAGTGATAGAAAATTCAATATATTAAATTACAAACAGAGCTATAAAATGAAAAATAAATTATGTATACGTAGTTCTGGAGACCTACGTATAACACCAGTAAATTTTTATCGCTTTATCTCTACTAATAGCTGAGATAATTTTCAAAATTTTTGATCAGAGTGATAGAAAATTCAATATATTAAATTACGATCAGAGTTATAAAATGAATAATAAAATATGTATACGTAGTTCTGGAGACCTACGTATAACACCAGTAAAATTTTTATCGCTTTATCTTTACTAATAGCTGAGATAATTTTCAAAATTTTTGATCAGAGTGATAGAAAATTCAATATATTAAATTACGAACAGAGCTATAAAATGTATAATAAATTATGTATACGTAGTTTTGGGGACCTACGTATAACACCAGTAAAATTTTTATTGCTTTATCTCTACTAATAGCTGAGATAATTTTCAAAATTTTTGATCAGAGTGATAGAAAATTCAATATATTAAATTACGAACAGAGCCATAAAATAAAAAATAAATTATGTATATGTAGTTCTGGAGACCTACGTATAACACCAGTAAAATTTTTATTGCTTTATCTCTACTAATAGCTGAGATAATTTTCAAAATTTTTGATCAGAGTGATAGAAAATTCAATATATTAAATTACGAACAGAGCTATAAAATGAAAAATAAATTATGTATACGTAGTTCTGAAGACCTACGTATAACACCAGTAAAATTTTTATCGCTTTATCTCTACTAATAGCTGAGATAATTTTCAAAATTTTTGATCAGAGTGATAGAAAATTCAATATATTAAATTACAAACAGAGCTATAAAATAAAAAATAATTTATGTATACGTAGTTCTGGAGACCTACGTATAACACCAGTAAAATTTTTATCGCTTTATCTCTACTAATAGCTGAGATAATTTTCAAAATTTTTGATCAGAGTGATAGAAAATTCAATATATTAAATTACAAACAGAGCTATAAAATGAAAAATAAATTATGTATACGTAGTTCTGGAGACCTACGTATAACACCAGTAAAATTTTTATTGCTTTATCTCTACTAATAGCAGAGATAATTTTGAAAATTTTTAATCAGAGTGATAGAAAATTCAATATATTAAATTACGAACAGAGCTATAAAATGAAAAATAAATTATGTCTGCGTAGTTCTGGAAACCTACGTATAACACCAGTAAAATTTTTATTGCTTTATCTCTACTAATAACTGAGATAATTTTGAAAATTTTTGATCAGAGTGATAGAAAATTCAATATATTAAATTACGAACAGAGCTATAAAATAAAAAATAATTTATGTATACGTAGTTCTGGAGACCTACGTATAACACCAGTTAAATTTTTATCGCTTTATCTCTACTAATAGCTGAGATAATTTTCAAAATTTTTGATCAGAGCGATAGAAAATTCAATATATTAAATTACGAACAGAGCTATAAAATGAAAAATAAATTATGCATACGTAGTTCTGCAGACCTACGTATAACACCAGTAAAATTTTTATCGCTTTATCTCTACTAATAGCTGAGATAATTTTGAAAATTTTTGATCAGAGTGATAGAAAATTCAATATATTAAATTACGAACAGAGCTATAAAATGAAAAATAAATTATGTATACGTAGTTTGGGAGACCTACGTATAACACCAGTAAAATTTTTATCGCTTTATCTCTACTAATAGCTGAGATAATTTTAAAAATTTTTGATCAGAGTGATAGAAAATTCAATATATTAAATTACGAACAGAGCTATAAAATGAATAATAAATTATGTATACGTAGTTTTGGGGACCTACGTATAACACCAGTGAAATTTTTATCGCTTTATCTCTACTAATAGCTGAGATAATTTTCAAAATTTTTGATCAGAGTGATAGAAAATTCAATATATTAAATTACGAACAGAGTTATAAAATGAATAATAAAATATGTATACGTAGTTCTGGAGACCTACGTATAACACCAGTAAAATTTTTATCGCTTTATCTTTACTAATAGCTGAGATAATTTTCAAAATTTTTGATCAGAGTGATAGAAAATTCAATATATTAAATTACGAACAGAGCTATAAAATGAATAATAAATTATGTATACGTAGTTTTGGGGACCTACGTATAACACCAGTAAAATTTTTATTGCTTTATCTCTACTAATAGCTGAGATAATTTTCAAAATTTTTGATCAGAGTGATAGAAAATTCAATATATTAAATTACGAACAGAGCCATAAAATAAAAAATAAATTATGTATATGTAGTTCTGGAGACCTACGTATAACACCAGTAAAATTTTTATTGCTTTATCTCTACTAATAGCTGAGATAATTTTCAAAATTTTTGGTCAGAGTGATAGAAAATTAAATATATTAAAGTACGAACAGAGCTATAAAATAAAAAATAAATTATGGATACCTAGTTCTGGAGACCTACGTATAACACCAGTAAAATTTTTATCGCTTTATCTCTACTAATAGCTGAGATAATTTTCAAAATTTTTGATCAGAGTGATAGAAAATTCAATATATTAAATTACGAACAGAGCTATAAAATGAAAAATAAATTATGTATACGTAGTTCTGGAGACCTACGTATAACACCAGTAAAATTTTTATTGCTTTATCTCTACTAATAGCTGAGATAATTTTGAAAATTTTTGATCAGAGTGATGGAAAATTCAATATATTAAATTACAAACAGAGCTATAAAATGAAAAATAAATTATATATGCGTAGTTCTGGAAACCTACGTATAACACCAGTAAAATTTTTATTGCTTTATCTCTAATAATAGCTGAGATAATTTTGAAAATTTTTGATCAGGGTGATAGAAAATTCAATATATTAAATTACAAACAGAGCTATAAAATGAAAAATAATTTATGTATACGTAGTTCTGGAGACCTACGTATAACACCAGTAAAATTTTTATTGCTTTATCTCTACTAATAGCTGAGATAATTTTGAAAATTTTTAATCAGAGTGATAGAAAATTCAATATATTAAATTACGAACAGAGCTATAAAATGAAAAATAAATTATGTATACGTAGTTCTGGAAACCTACGTATAACACCAGTAAAATTTTTATTGCTTTATCTCTACTAATAGCTGAGATAATTTTGAAAATTTTTAATCAGAGTGATAGAAAATTCAATATATTAAATTACGAACAGAGCTATAAAATGAAAAATAAATTATGTATACGTAGTTCTGGAAACCTACGTATAACACCAGTAAAATTTTTATTGCTTTATCTCTACTAATAGCTGAGATAATTTTGAAAATTTTGATCAGAGTAATGGAAAATTCAATATATTAAATTACGAACAGAGCTATAAAATAAAAAATAATTTATGTATACGTAGTTCTGGAAACCTACGTATAACACCAGTAAAATTTTTATTGCTTTATCTCTACTAATAGCTGAGATAATTTTCAAAATTTTTGATCAGAGTGATAGAAAATTCAATATATTAAATTACGAACAGAGCTATAAAATAAAAAATAAATTATGTATACGTAGTTCTGAAGACCTACGTATAACACCAGTAAAATTTTTATCGCTTTATCTCTACTAATAGCTGAGATAATTTTCAAAATTTTTGATCAGAGTGATAGAAAATTCAATATATTAAATTACGAACAGAGCTATAAAATGAAAAATAAATTATGTATACGTAGTTCTGAAGACCTACGTATAACACCAGTAAAATTTTTATTGCTTTATCTCTACTAATAGCTGAGATAATTTTCAAAATTTTTGATCAGAGTGATAGAAAATTCAATATATTAAATTACGAACAGAGCTATAAAATGAAAAATAAATTATGTATACGTAGTTCTGAAGACCTACGTATAACACCAGTAAAATTTTTATTGCTTTATCTCTACTAATAGCTGAGATAATATTGAAAATTTTTAATCAGAGTGATAGAAAATTCAATATATTAAATTACGAACAGAGCTATAAAATGAAAAATAAATTATGCATACGTAGTTCTGCAGACCTACGTATAACACCAGTAAAATTTTTATCGCTTTATCTCTACTAATAGCTGAGATAATTTTGAAAATTTTTGATCAGAGTGATAGAAAATTCAATATATTAAATTACGAACAGAGCTATAAAATGAAAAATAAATTATGCATACGTAGTTCTGCAGACCTACGTATAACACCAGTAAAATTTTTATCGCTTTATCTCTACTAATAGCTGAGATAATTTTGAAAATTTTTGATCAGAGTGATAGAAAATTCAATATATTAAATTACGAACAGAGCTATAAAATGAAAAATAAATTATGTATACGTAGTTTGGGAGACCTACGTATAACACCAGTAAAATTTTTATCGCTTTATCTCTACTAATAGCTGAGATAATTTTAAAAATTTTTGATCAGAGTGATAGAAAATACAATATATTAAATTACGAACAGAGCTATAAAATGAATAATAAATTATGTATACGTAGTTTTGGGGACCTACGTATAACACCAGTGAAATTTTTATCGCTTTATCTCTACTAGTAGCTGAGATAATTTTCAAAATTTTTGATCAGAGTGATAGAAAATTCAATATATTAAATTACAAACAGAGTTATAAAATGAATAATAAAATATGTATACGTAGTTCTGGAGACCTACGTATAACACCAGTAAAATTTTTATCGCTTTATCTTTACTAATAGCTGAGATAATTTTCAAAATTTTTGATCAGAGTGATAGAAAATTCAATATATTAAATTACGAACAGAGCTATAAAATGAATAATAAATTATGTATACGTAGTTTTGAAGACCTACGTATAACACCAGTAAAATTTTTATTGCTTTATCTCTACTAATAGCTGAGATAATTTTCAAAATTTTTGATCAGAGTGATAGAAAATTCAATATATTAAATTACGAACAGAGCCATAAAATAAAAAATAAATTATGTATATGTAGTTCTGGAGACCTACGTATAACACCAGTAAAATTTTTATTGCTTTATCTCTACTAATAGCTGAGATAATTTTCAAAATTTTTGATCAGAGTGATAGAAAATTCAATATATTAAAGTACGAACAGAGCTATAAAATAAAAAATAAATTATGTATACCTAGTTCTGGAGACCTACGTATAACACCAGTAAAATTTTTATCGCTTTATCTCTACTAATAGCTGAGATAATTTTCAAAATTTTTGATCAGAGTGATAGAAAATTCAATATATTAAATTACGAACAGAGCTATAAAATGAAAAATAAATTATGTATACGTAGTTCTGGAGACCTACGTATAACACCAGTAAAATTTTTATTGCTTTATCTCTACTAATAGCTGAGATAATTTTGAAAATTTTTGATCAGAGTGATGGAAAATTCAATATATTAAATTACAAACAGAGCTATAAAATGAAAAATAAATTATATATGCGTAGTTCTGGAAACCTACGTATAACACCAGTAAAATTTTTATTGCTTTATCTCTACTAATAGCTGAGATAATTTTGAAAATTTTTGATCAGGGTGATAGAAAATTCAATATATTAAATTACAAACAGAGCTATAAAATGAAAAATAAATTATGTATACGTAGTTCTGGAAACCTACGTATAACACCAGTAAAATTTTTATTGCTTTATCTCTACTAATAGCTGAGATAATTTTGAAAATTTTGATCAGAGTGATGGAAAATTCAATATATTAAATTACGAACAGAGCTATAAAATAAAAAATAATTTATGTATACGTAGTTCTGGAGACCTACGTATAACACCAGTAAAATTTTTATCGCTTTATCTCTACTAATAGCTGAGATAATTTTGAAAATTTTTGATCAGAGTGATAGAAAATTCAATATATTAAATTACGAACAGATATATAAAATGAAAAATAAATTATGTATACGTAGTTCTGGAGACCTACGTATAACACCAGTAAAATTTTTATCGCTTTATCTCTACTAATAGCTGAGAATAATTTTCAAAATTTTGATCAGAGTGATAGAAAATTTAATATATTAAATTACGAACAAAGCTATAAAATGAAAAATAAATTATGTATACGTAGTTCTGGAGACCTACGTATAACACCAGTAAAATTTTTATCGCTTTATCTCTACTAATAGCTGAGATAATTTTCAAAATTTTTGATCAGAGTGTTAGAAAATTTAATATATTAAATGACGAACAGAGCTATAAAATAAAAAATAATTTATGTATACGTAGTTCTGAAGACCTACGTATAACACCAGTAAAATTTTTATCGCTTTATCTCTACTAATAGCTGAGATAATTTTCAAAATTTTTGATCAGAGTGATAGAAAATTCAATATATTAAATTACGAACAGAGCTATAAAATGAAAAATAAATTATGTATACGTAGTTCTGGAGACCTACGTACAGCACCAGTAAAATTTTTATCGCTTTATCTCTACTAATAGCAGAGATAATTTTCAAAATTTTTGATCAGCGTGATAGAAAATTCAATATATTAAATTACGAACAGAGCTATAAAATAAAAAATAAATTATGTATACGTAGTTCTGGAGACCTACGTATAGCACCAGTAAAATTTTTATTGCATTATCTCTACTAATAGCTGAGATAATTTTGAAAATTTTTGATCAGAGTGATAGAAAATTCAATATATTAAACTACGAACAGAGCTATAAAATGAAAAATAAATTATGTATGCGTAGTTCTGGAGACCTACGTATACCACCTGTAAAATTTTTATCGTTTTATCTCTACTAATAGCTGAGATAGTTTTCAAAATTTTTGATCAGAGTGATAGAAAATTCAATATATTAAATTACGAACAGAGCTATAAAATGAAAAATAAATTATGTATACGTAGTTCTGGAGACCTACGTATAACACCAGTAAAATTTTTATTGCTTTATCTCTACTAATAGCTGAGATAATTTTGAAAATTTTTGATCAGAGTGATAGAAAATTCAATATATTAAATTACAAAAAGAGCTATAAAATGAAAAATAAATTATGTATACGTAGTTCTGGAGACCTACGTATAACACCAGTAAAATTTTTATCGCTTTATCTCTAGTAATATCTGAGATAATTTTCAAAATTTTTGAACAGAGTGATAGAAAATTCAATATATTAAATTACGAACAGAGCTATAAAATGAATAATAAATTATGTATACGTAGTTCTGGGGACCTACCTATAACACCAGTAAAATTTTTATTGCTTTATCTCTACTAATAGCTGAGATAATTTTGAAAATTTTTGATCAGAGTGATAGAAAATTCAATATATTAAATTACGAACAGAGCTATAAAATAAAAAATAAATTATGTATGCGTAGTTCTGGAGACCTACGTATAACACCAGTAAAATTTTTATTGCTTTATCTCTACCAATAGCTGAGATAATTTTCAAAATTTTTGATCAGAGTGATAGAAAATTCAATATATTAAATTACGAACAGAGCTATAAAATAAAAAATAAATTATGTATACGTAGTTCTGGTGACCTACGTATAACACCAGTAAAATTTTTATCGCTTTATCTCTACTAATAGCTGAGATAATTTTCAAAATTTTTGATCAGAGTGATAGAAAATTCAATATATTAAATTACGAACAGAGCTATAAAATGAAAAATAAATTATGTATACGTAATTCTGGAGACCTAAGTATAACACCAGTAGAATTTTTATCGCTTTATCTCTACTAATAGCTGAGATAATTTTGAAAATTTTTGAACAGAGTGATAGAAAATTCAATATATTAAATTACGAACAGAGCTATAAAATGAAAAATAAATTATGTATACGTAGTTTTTGGAGACCTATGTATAACACCAGTAAAATTTTTATCGCTTTATCTCTACTAATAGCTGAGATAATTTTGAAAATTTTTGAACAGAGTGATAGAAAATTCAATATATTAAATTACGAACAGAGCTATAAAATGAATAATAAATTATGTATACGTAGTTTTGGGGACCTACGTATAACACCAGTGAAATTTTTATCGCTTTATCTCTACTAATAGCTGAGATAATTTTGAAAATTTTTGATCAGGGTGATAGAAAATTCAATATATTAAATTACAAACAGAGCTATAAAATGAAAAATAAATTATGTATACGTAGTTTTGGAAACCTACGTATAACACCAGTAAAATTTTTATTGCTTTATCTCTACTAATAACTGAGATAATTTTGAAAATTTTTGATCAGAGTGATGGAAAATTCAATATATTAAATTACGAACAGAGCTATAAAATAAAAAATAATTTATGTATACGTAGTTCTGGAGACCTACGTATAACACCAGTAAAATTTTTATCGCTTTATCTCTACTAATAGCTGAGATAATTTTGAAAATTTTTGATCAGAGTGATAGAAAATTCAATATATTAAATTACGAACAGATATATAAAATGAAAAATAAATTATGTATACGTAGTTCTGGAGACCTACGTATAACACCAGTAAAATTTTTAACGCTTTATCTCTACTAATAGCTGAGAATAATTTTCAAAATTTTGATCAGAGTGATAGAAAATTTAATATATTAAATTACGAACAAAGCTATAAAATGAAAAATAAATTATGTATACGTAGTTCTAGAGACCTACGTATAACACCAGTAAAATTTTTATCGCTTTATTTCTACTAATAGCTGAGATAATTTTCAAAATTTTTGATCAGAGTGTTAGAAAATTTAATATATTAAATGACGAACAGAGCTATAAAATAAAAAATAAATTATGTATACGTAGTTCTGAAGACCTACGTATAACACCAGTAAAATTTTTATCGCTTTATCTCTACTAATAGCTGAGATAATTTTCAAAATTTTTGATGAGAGTGATAGAAAATTCAATATATTAAATTACGAACAGAGCTATAAAATGAAAAATAAATTATGTATACGTAGTTCTGGAGACCTACGTACAGCACCAGTAAAATTTTTATCGCTTTATCTCTACTAATAGCAGAGATAATTTTCAAAATTTTTGATCAGAGTGATAGAAAATTCAATATATTAAATTACGAACAGAGCTATAAAATAAAAATTAAATTATGTATACGTAGTTTTGGAGACCTACGTATAGCACCAGTAAAATTTTTATTGCTTTATCTCTACTAATAGCTGAGATAATTTTGAAAATTTTTGATCAGAGTGATAGAAAATTCAATATATTAAACTACGAACAGAGCTATAAAATGAAAAATAAATTATGTATGCGTAGTTCTGGAGACCTACGTATACCACCTGTAAAATTTTTATCGCTTTATCTCTACTAATAGCTGAGATAGTTTTCAAAATTTTTGATCAGAGTGATAGAAAATTCAATATATTAAATTACGAACAGAGCTATAAAATGAAAAATAAATTATGTATACGTAGTTCTGGAGACCTACGTATAACACCAGTAAAATTTTTATTGCTTTATCTCTACTAATAGCTGAGATAATTTCGAAAATTTTTGATCAGAGTGATAGAAAATTCAATATATTAAATTACAAACAGAGCTATAAAATGAAAAATAAATTATGTATACGTAGTTCTGGAGACCTACGTATAACACCAGTAAAATTTTTATCGCTTTATCTCTACTAATATCTGAGATAATTTTCAAAATTTTTGAACATAGTGATAGAAAATTCAATATATTAAATTACGAACAGAACTATAAAATGAATAATAAATTATGTATACGTAGTTCTGGGGACCTACGTATAACACCAGTAAAATTTTTATTGCTTTATCTCTACTAATAGCTGAGATAATTTCGAAAATTTTTGATCAGAGTGATAGAAAATTCAATATATTAAATTACAAACAGAGCTATAAAATGAAAAATAAATTATGTATACGTAGTTCTGGAGACCTACGTATAACACCAGTAAAATTTTTATCGCTTTATCTCTACTAATATCTGAGATAATTTTCAAAATTTTTGAACAGAGTGATAGAAAATTCAATATATTAAATTACGAACAGAACTATAAAATGAATAATAAATTATGTATACGTAGTTCTGGGGACCTACGTATAACACCAGTAAAATTTTTATTGCTTTATCTCTACTAATAGCTGAGATAATTTTCAAAATTTTTGATGAGAGTGATAGAAAATTCAATATATTAAATTACGAACAGAGCTATAAAATGAAAAATAAATTATGTATACGTAGTTCTGGAGACCTACGTACAGCACCAGTAAAATTTTTATCGCTTTATCTCTACTAATAGCAGAGATAATTTTCAAAATTTTTGATCAGAGTGATAGAAAATTCAATATATTAAATTACGAACAGAGCTATAAAATAAAAAATAAATTATGTATACGTAGTTTTGGAGACCTACGTATAGCACCAGTAAAATTTTTATTGCTTTATCTCTACTAATAGCTGAGATAATTTTGAAAATTTTTGATCAAAGTGATAGAAAATTCAATATATTAAACTACGAACAGAGCTATAAAATGAAAAATAAATTATGTATGCGTAGTTCTGGAGACCTACGTATACCACCTGTAAAATTTTTATCGCTTTATCTCTACTAATAGCTGAGATAATTTTCAAAATTTTTGATCAGAGTGATAGAAAATTCAATATATTAAATTACGAACAGAGCTATAAAATGAAAAATAAATTATGTATACGTAATTCTGGAGACCTACGTATAACACCAGTAGAATTTTTATTGCTTTATCTCTACTAATAGCTGAGATAATTTTCAAAATTTTTGATCAGAGTGATAGAAAATTCAATATATTAAATTACGAACAGAGCTATAAAATGAAAAATAAATTATGTATACGTAGTTTGGAGACCTACGTATAACACAAGTAAAATTTTTATCGCTTTATCTCTACTAATAGCCGAGATAATTTTGAAAATTTTTGAACAGAGTGATAGAAAATTCAATATATTAAATTACGAACAGAGCTATAAAATAAAAAATAAATTATGTATACGTAGTTCTGGAGACCTACGTATAACACCAGTAAAATTTTTATCGCTTTATCTTTACTAATAGCTGAGATAATTTTCAAAATTTTTGATCAGAGTGATAGAAAATTCAATATATTAAATTACGAACAGAGCTATAAAATGAATAATAAATTATGTAGACGTAGTTTTGGGGACCTACGTATAACACCAGTGAAATTTTTATCGCTTTATCTCTACTAATAGCTGAGATAATTTTCAAAATTTTTGATCAGAATTATAGGAAATTCAATATATTAAATTACGAACAGAGCCATAAAATAAAAAATAAATTATGTATACGTAGTTCTGGAAACCTACGTATAACACCAGTAGAATTTTTATTGCTTTATCTCTACTAATAGCTGAGATAATTTTCAAAATTTTTGATCAGAGTGATAGAAAATACAATATATTAAATTACGAACAGAGCTATAAAATGAATAATAAATTATGTATACGTAGTTTTGGGGACCTACGTATAACACCAGTGAAATTTTTATCGCTTTATCTCTACTAATAGCTGAGATAATTTTCAAAATTTTTGATCAGAGTGATAGAAAATTCAATATACTAAATTACGAACAGAGCTATAAAATGAAAAATAAATTTTGTATGTATACCTAGTTCTGGAGACCTACGTATAACACCAGTAAAATTTTTATCGCTTTATCTCTACTAATAGCAGAGATAATTTTCAAAATTTTTGATCAGAGTGATAGAAATTTCAATATATTAAATTACGAACAGAGCTATAAAATAAAAAATAAATTATGTATACGTAGTTCTGGAGACCTACGTATAGCACCAGTAAAATTTTTATCGCTTTATCTCTACTAATAGCTGAGATAATTTTGAAAATTTTTGATCAAAGTGATAGAAAATTCAATATATTAAATTACGAACAGAACTATAAAATGAATAATAAATTATGTATACGTAGTTCTGGGGACCTACGTATAACACCAGTAAAATTTTTATCGCTTTATCTCTACTAATATCTGAGATAATTTTCAAAATTTTTGAACAGAGTGATAGAAAATTCAATATATTAAATTACGAACAGAACTATAAAATGAATAATAAATTATGTATACGTAGTTCTGGGGACCTACGTATAACACCAGTAAAATTTTTATTGCTTTATCTCTACTAGTAGCTGAGATAATTTTCAAAATTTTTGATCAGAGTGATAGAAAATACAATATATTAAATTACGAACAGAGCTATAAAATGAATAATAAATTATGTATACGTAGTTTTGGGGACCTACGTATAACACCAGTGAAATTTTTATCGCTTTATCTCTACTAATAGCTGAGATAATTTTCAAAATTTTTGATCAGAGTGATAGAAAATTCAATATATTAAATTACGAACAGAGCTATAAAATGAAAAATAAATTTTGTATATATACCTAGTTCTGGAGACCTACGTATAACACCAGTAAAATTTTTATCGCTTTATCTCTACTAATAGCAGAGATAATTTTCAAAATTTTTGATCAGAGTGATAGAAATTTCAATATATTAAATTACGAACAGAGCTATAAAATAAAAAATAAATTATGTATACGTAGTTCTGGAGACCTACGTATAGCACCAGTAAAATTTTTATCGCTTTATCTCTACTAATAGCTGAGATAATTTTGAAAATTTTTGATCAAAGTGATAGAAAATTCAATATATTAAATTACAAACAGAGCTATAAAATGAAAAATAATTTATGTATACGTAGTTCTGGAGACCTACGTATAACACCAGTAAAATTTTTATCGCTTTATCTCTACTAATAGCTGAGATAATTTTCAAAATTTTTGATCAGAGTGATAGAAAATTCAATATATTAAATTACGAACAGAGCTATAAAATGAAAAATAAATTATGTATACGTAGTTCTGGAGACCTACGTATAGCACCAGTAAAATTTTTATCGCTTTATCTCTACTAATAGCAGAGATAATTTTCAAAATTTTTGATCAGAGTGATAGAAAATTCAATATATTAAATTACGAACAGAGCTATAAAATAAAAAATAAATTATGTATACGTAGTTCTGGAGACCTACGTATAGCACCATAAAATTTTTATTGCTTTATCTCTACTAATAGCTGAGATAATTTTGAAAATTTTTGATCAGAGTGATAGAAAATTCAATATATTAAACTACGAACAGAGCTATAAAATGAAAAATAAATTATGTATGTGTAGTTCTGGAGACCTACGTATACCACCTGTAAAATTTTTATCGCTTTATCTCTACTAATAGCTGAGATAGTTTTCAAAATTTTTGATCAGAGTGATAGAAAATTCAATATATTAAACTACGAACAGAGCTATAAAATGAAAAATAAATTATGTATGCGTAGTTCTGGAGACCTACGTATACCACCTGTAAAATTTTTATCGCTTTATCTCTACTAATAGCTGAGATAGTTTTCAAAATTTTTGATCAGAGTGATAGAAAATTCAATATATTAAATTACGAACAGAGCTATAAAATGAAAAATAAATTATGTATACGTAGTTCTGGAGACCTACGTATAACACCAGTAAAATTTTTATTGCTTTATCTCTACTAATAGCTGAGATAATTTCGAAAATTTTTGATCAGAGTGATAGAAAATTCAATATATTAAATTACAAACAGAGCTATAAAATGAAAAATAAATTATGTATACGTAGTTCTGGAGACCTACGTATAACACCAGTAAAATTTTTATCGCTTTATCTCTACTAATATCTGAGATAATTTTCAAAATTTTTGATCAGAGTGATAGAAAATTCAATATATTAAATTACGAACAGAACTATAAAATGAATAATAAATTATGTATACGTAGTTCTGGGGACCTACGTATAACACCAGTAAAATTTTTATTGCTTTATCTCTACTAATAGCTGAGATAATTTTGAAAATTTTTGATCAGAGTGATAGAAAATTCAATATATTAAATTACGAACAGAGCTATAAAATAAAAAATAAATTATGTATACGTAGTTCTGGAGACCTACGTATACCACCTGTAAAATTTTTATCGCTTTATCTCTACTAATAGCTGAGATAGTTTTCAAAATTTTTGATCAGAGTGATAGAAAATTCAATATATTAAATTACGAACAGAGCTATAAAATGAAAAATAAATTATGTATACGTAGTTCTGGAGACCTACGTATAACACCAGTAAAATTTTTATTGCTTTATCTCTACTAATAGCTGAGATAATTTCGAAAATTTTTGATGAGAGTGATAGAAAATTCAATATATTAAATTACAAACAGAGCTATAAAATGAAAAATAAATTATGTATACGTAGTTCTGGAGACCTACGTATAACACCAGTAAAATTTTTATCGCTTTATCTCTACTAATATCTGAGATAATTTTCAAAATTTTTGAACAGAGTGATAGAAAATTCAATATATTAAATTACGAACAGAACTATAAAATGAATAATAAATTATGTATACGTAGTTCTGGGGACCTACGTATAACACCAGTAAAATTTTTATTGCTTTATCTCTACTAGTAGCTGAGATAATTTTGAAAATTTTTGATCAGAGTGATAGAAAATTCAATATATTAAATTACGAACAGAGCTATAAAATAAAAAATAAATTATGTATACGTAGTTCTGGTGACCTACGTATAGCACCAGTAAAATTTTTATCGCTTTATCTCTACTAATAGCTGAGATAATTTTGAAAATTTTTGATCAAAGTGATAGAAAATTCAATATATTAAATTACAAACAGAGCTATAAAATGAAAAATAATTTATGTATACGTAGTTCTGGAGACCTACGTATAACACCAGTAAAATTTTTATCGCTTTATCTCAACTAATATTTGAGATAATTTTCAAAATTTTTGATCAGAGTGATAGAAAATTCAATATATTAAATTACGAACAGAGCTATAAAATAAAAAATAAATTATGTATACGTAGTTCTGGAGACCTACGTATAACACCAGTAAAATTTTTATTGCTTTATCTCTACTAATAGCTGAGATAATTTTGAAAATTTTTGATCAGAGTGATAGAAAATTCAATATATTAAATTACGAACAGAGCTATAAAATAAAAAATAAATTATGTATACGTAGTTCTGGAGACCTACGTATAACACCAGTAAAATTTTTATCGCTTTATCTCTACTAATAGCTGAGATAATTTTGAAAATTTTTGATCAGAGTGATAGAAAATTCAATATATTAAATTACGAACAGAGCTATAAAATAAAAAATAAATTATGTATACGTAGTTCTGGAGACCTACGTATAACACCAGTAAAATTTTTATCGCTTTATCTCTACTAATATCTGAGATAATTTTCAAAATTTTTGAACAGAGTGATAGAAAATTCAATATATTAAATTACGAACAGAACTATAAAATGAATAATAAATTATGTATACGTAGTTCTGGGGACCTACGTATAACACCAGTAAAATTTTTATTGCTTTATCTCTACTAATAGCTGAGATAATTTTGAAAATTTTTGATCAGAGTGATAGAAAATTCAATATATTAAATTACGAACAGAGCTATAAAATAAAAAATAAATTATGTATACGTAGTTCTGGTGACCTACGTATAGCACCAGTAAAATTTTTATCGCTTTATCTCTACTAATAGCTGAGATAATTTTGAAAATTTTTGATCAAAGTGATAGAAAATTCAATATATTAAATTACAAACAGAGCTATAAAATGAAAAATAATTTATGTATACGTAGTTCTGGAGACCTACGTATAACACCAGTAAAATTTTTATCGCTTTATCTCTACTAATATTTGAGATAATTTTCAAAATTTTTGATCAGAGTGATAGAAAATTCAATATATTAAATTACGAACAGAGCTATAAAATAAAAAATAAATTATGTATACGTAGTTCTGGAGACCTACGTATAACACCAGTAAAATTTTTATTGCTTTATCTCTACTAATAGCTGAGATAATTTTGAAAATTTTTGATCAGAGTGATAGAAAATTCAATATATTAAATTACGAACAGAGCTATAAAATAAAAAATAAATTATGTATACGTAGTTCTGGAGACCTACGTATAACACCAGTAAAATTTTTATCGCTTTATCTCTACTAATAGCTGAGATAATTTTGAAAATTTTTGATCAGAGTGATAGAAAATTCAATATATTAAATTACGAACAGAGCTATAAAATAAAAAATAAATTATGTATACGTAGTTCTGGAGACCTACGTATAACACCAGTAAAATTTTTATCGCTTTATCCCTACTAATATCTGAGATAATTTTCAAAATTTTTGAACAGAGTGATAGAAAATTCAATATATTAAATTACGAACAGAACTATAAAATGAATAATAAATTATGTATACGTAGTTCTGGGGACCTACGTATAACACCAGTAAAATTTTTATTGCTTTATCTCTACTAATAGCTGAGATAATTTTGAAAATTTTTGATCAGAGTGATAGAAAATTCAATATATTAAATTACGAACAGAGCTATAAAATAAAAAATAAATTATGTATACGTAGTTCTGGTGACCTACGTATAGCACCAGTAAAATTTTTATCGCTTTATCTCTACTAATAGCTGAGATAATTTTGAAAATTTTTGATCAAAGTGATAGAAAATTCAATATATTAAATTACAAACAGAGCTATAAAATGAAAAATAATTTATGTATACGTAGTTCTGGAGACCTACGTATAACACCAGTAAAATTTTTATCGCTTTATCTCTACTAATATTTGAGATAATTTTCAAAATTTTTGATCAGAGTGATAGAAAATTCAATATATTAAATTACGAACAGAGCTATAAAATAAAAAATAAATTATGTATACGTAGTTCTGGAGACCTACGTATAACACCAGTAAAATTTTTATCGCTTTATCTCTACTAATATTTGAGATAATTTTCAAAATTTTTGATCAGAGTGATAGAAAATTCAATATATTAAATTACGAACAGAGCTATAAAATGAAAAATAATTTATGTATACGTAGTTCTGGAGACCTACGTATAACACCAGTAAAATTTTTATCGCTTTATCTCTACTAATATTTGAGATAATTTTCAAAATTTTTGATCAGAGTGATAGAAAATTCAATATATTAAATTACGAACAGAGCTATAAAATAAAAAATAAATTATGTATACGTAGTTCTGAAGACCTACGTATAGCACCATAAAATTTTTATTGCTTTATCTCTACTAATATCTGAGATAATTTTCAAAATTTTTGAACAGAGTGATAGAAAATTCAATATATTAAATTACGAACAGAACTATAAAATGAATAATAAATTATGTATACGTAGTTCTGGGGACCTACGTATAACACCAGTAAAATTTTTATTGCTTTATCTCTACTAATAGCTGAGAAAATTTTGAAAATTTTTGATCAGAGTGATAGAAAATTCAATATATTAAATTACGAACAGAGCTATAAAATGAAAAATAAATTATGTATGCGTAGTTCTGGAGACCTACGTATAACACCAGTAAAATTTTTATTGCTTTATCTCTACTAATAGCTGAGATAATTTTCAAAATTTTTGATCAGAGTGATAGAAAATTCAATATATTAAATTACGAACAGAGCTATAAAATAAAAAATAAATTATGTATACGTAGTTCTGGTGACCTACGTATAACACCAGTAAAATTTTTATCGCTTTATCTCTACTAATAGCTGAGATAGTTTTCAAAATTTTTGATCAGAGTGATAGAAAATTCAATATATTAAACTACGAACAGAGCTATAAAATAAAAAATAAATTATGTATGCGTAGTTCTGGAGACCTACGTATACCACCTGTAAAATTTTTATCGCTTTATCTCTACTAATAACTGAGATAGTTTTCAAAATTTTTGATCAGAGTGATAGAAAATTCAATATATTAAATTACGAACAGAGCTATAAAATGAAAAATAAATTATGTATACGTAGTTCTGGAGACCTACGTATAGCACCAGTAAAATTTTTATCGCTTTATCTCTACTAATAGCAGAGATAATTTTCAAAATTTTTGATCAGAGTGATAGAAAATTCAATATATTAAATTACGAACAGAGCTATAAAATAAAAAATAAATTATGTATACGTAGTTCTGGAGACCTACGTATAGCACCATAAAATTTTTATTGCTTTATCTCTACTAATATCTGAGATAATTTTCAAAATTTTTGAACAGAGTGATAGAAAATTCAATATATTAAATTACGAACAGAACTATAAAATGAATAATAAATTATGTATACGTAGTTCTGGGGACCTACGTATAACACCAGTAAACTTTTTATTGCTTTATCTCTACTAATAGCTGAGAAAATTTTGAAAATTTTTGATCAGAGTGATAGAAAATTCAATATATTAAATTACGAACAGAGCTATAAAATGAAAAATAAATTATGTATGCGTAGTTCTGGAGACCTACGTATAACACCAGTAAAATTTTTATTGCTTTATCTCTACTAATAGCTGAGATAATTTTCAAAATTTTTGATCAGAGTGATAGAAAATTCAATATATTAAATTACGAACAGAGCTATAAGATAAAAAATAAATTATGTATACGTAGTTCTGGTGACCTACGTATAACACCAGTAAAATTTTTATCGCTTTATCTCTACTAATAGCTGAGATAATTTTAAAAATTTTTGATCAGAGTGATAGAAAATTCAATATATTAAATTACGAACAGAGCTATAAAATAAAAAATAAATTATGTATACGTAGTTCTGGTGACCTACGTATAACACCAGTAAAATTTTTATTGCTTTATCTCTACTAATAGCTGAGATAATTTTCAAAATTTTTGATCAGAGTGATAGAAAATTCAATATATTAAATTACGAACAGAGCTATAAAATGAAAAATAAATTATATATACGTAATTCTGGAGACCTACGTATAACACCAGTAGAATTTTTATTGCTTTATCTCTACTAATAGCTGAGATAATTTTCAAAATTTTTGATCAGAGTGATAGAAAATTCAATATATTAAATTACGAACAGAGCTATAAAATGAAAAATAAATTATGTATACGTAGTTTGGAGACCTACGTATAACACCAGTAAATTTTTTATCGCTTTATCTCTACTAATAGCCGAGATAATTTTGAAAATTTTTGAACAGAGTGATAGAAAATTCAATATATTAAATTACGAACAGAGCTATAAAATAAAAAATAAATTATGTATACGTAGTTCTGGAGACCTACGTATAACACCAGTAAAATTTTTATCGCTTTATCTTTACTAATAGCTGAGGTAATTTTCAAAATTTTTGATCAGAGTGATAGAAAATTCAATATATTAAATTACGAACAGAGCTATAAAATGAATAATAAATTATGTATACGTAGTTTTGGGGACCTACGTATAACACCAGTAAAATTTTTATCGCTTTATCTCTACTAATAGCTGAGATAATTTTCAAAATTTTTGATCAGAGTTATAGAAAATTCAATATATTAAATTACGAACAGAGCCATAAAATAAAAAAATAAAATTATGTATACGTAGTTCTGGAGACCTACGTATAGCACCATAAAATTTTTATTGCTTTATCTCTACTAATAGCTGAGATAATTTTGAAAATTTTTGATCAGAGTGATAGAAAATTCAATATATTAAACTACGAACAGAGCTATAAAATGAAAAATAAATTATGTATGCGTAGTTCTGGAGACCTACGTATACCACCTGTAAAATTTTTATCGCTTTATCTCTACTAATAGCTGAGATAGTTTTCAAAATTTTTGATCAGAGTGATAGAAAATTCAATATATTAAATTACGAACAGAGCTATAAAATGAAAAATAAATTATGTATACGTAGTTCTGGAGACCTGCGTATAACACCAGTAAAATTTTTATTGCTTTATCTCTACTAATAGCTGAGATAATTTTGAAAATTTTTAATCAGAGTGATAGAAAATTCAATATATTAAATTACGAACAGAGCTATAAAATAAAAAATAAATTATGTATACGTAGTTCTGGAGACCTACGTATAACACCAGTAAAATTTTTATCGCTTTATCTTTACTAATAGCTGAGATAATTTTCAAAATTTTTGATCAGAGTGATAGAAAATTCAATATATTAAATTACGAACAGAGCTATAAAATGAATAATTAATTATGTAGACGTAGTTTTGGGGACCTACGTATAACACCAGTGAAATTTTTATCGCTTTATCTCTACTAATAGCTGAGATAATTTTCAAAATTTTTGATCAGAGTTATAGAAAATTCAATATATTAAATTACGAACAGAGCCATAAAATAAAAAATAAATTATGTATACGTAGTTCTGGAAACCTACGTATAACACCAGTAGAATTTTTATTGCTTTATCTCTACTAATAGCTGAGATAATTTTCAAAATTTTTGATCAGAGTGATAGAAAATACAATATATTAAATTACGAACAGAGCTATAAAATGAATAATAAATTATGTATACGTAGTTTTGGGGACCTACGTATAACACCAGTAAAATTTTTATCGCTTTATCTCTACTAATAGCTGAGATAATTTTCAAAATTTTTGATCAGAGTGATAGAAAATTCAATATATTAAATTACGAACAGAGCTATAAAATGAAAAATAAATTTTGTATGTATACCTAGTTCTGGAGACCTACGTATAACACCAGTAAAATTTTTATCGCTTTATCTCTACTAATAGCAGAGATAATTTTCAAAATTTTTGATCAGAGTGATAGAAATTTCAATATATTAAATTACGAACAGAGCTATAAAATAAAAAATAAATTATGTATACGTAGTTCTGGAGACCTACGTATAGCACCAGTAAAATTTTTATCGCTTTATCTCTACTAATAGCTGAGATAATTTTGAAAATTTTTGATCAAAGTGATAGAAAATTCAATATATTAAATTACAAACAGAGCTATAAAATGAAAAATAATTTATGTATACGTAGTTCTGGAGACCTACGTATAGCACCAGTAAAGTTTTTATCGCTTTATCTCTACTAATAGCTGAGATAATTTTCAAAATTTTTGATCAGAGTGATAGAAAATTCAATATATTAAATTACGAACAAAGCTATAAAATGAAAAATAAATTATGTATACGTAGTTCTGGAGACCTACGTATAGCACCAGTAAAATTTTTATCGCTTTATCTCTACTAATAGCAGAGATAATTTTCAAAATTTTTGATCAGAGTGATAGAAAATTCAATATATTAAATTACGAACAGAGCTATAAAATAAAAAATAAATTATGTATACGTAGTTCTGGAGACCTACGTATAGCACCATAAAATTTTTATTGCTTTATCTCTACTAATAGCTGAGATAATTTTGAAAATTTTTGATCAGAGTGATAGAAAATTCAATATATTAAACTACGAACAGAGCTATAAAATGAAAAATAAATTATGTATGCGTAGTTCTGGAGACCTACGTATACCACCTGTAAAATTTTTATCGCTTTATCTCTACTAATAGCTGAAATAGTTTTCAAAATTTTTGATCAGAGTGATAGAAAATTCAATATATTAAACTACGAACAGAGCTATAAAATGAAAAATAAATTATGTATGCGTAGTTCTGGAGACCTACGTATACCACCTGTAAAATTTTTATCGCCTTATCTCTACTAATAGCTGAGATAGTTTTCAAAATTTTTGATCAGAGTGATAGAAAATTCAATATATTAAATTACGAACAGAGCTATAAAATGAAAAATAAATTATGTATACGTAGTTCTGGAGACCTACGTATAACACCAGTAAAATTTTTATTGCTTTATCTCTACTAATAGCTGAGATAATTTCGAAAATTTTTGATCAGAGTGATAGAAAATTCAATATATTAAATTACAAACAGAGCTATAAAATGAAAAATAAATTATGTATACGTAGTTCTGGAGACCTACGTATAACACCAGTAAAATTTTTATCGCTTTATCTCTACTAATATCTGAGATAATTTTCAAAATTTTTGAACAGAGTGATAGAAAATTCAATATATTAAATTACGAACAGAACTATAAAATGAATAATAAATTATGTATACGTAGTTCTGGGGACCTACGTATAACACCAGTAAAATTTTTATTGCTTTATCTCTACTAATAGCTGAGAAAATTTTGAAAATTTTTGATCAGAGTGATAGAAAATTCAATATATTAAATTACGAACAGAGCTATAAAATGAAAAATAAATTATGTATGCGTAGTTCTGGAGACCTACGTATAACACCAGTAAAATTTTTATTGATTTATCTCTACTAATAGCTGAGATAATTTTCAAAATTTTTGATCAGAGTGATAGAAAATTCAATATATTAAATTACGAACAGAGCTATAAAATAAAAAATAAATTATGTATACGTAGTTCTGGTGACCTACGTATAACACCAGTAAAATTTTTATCGCTTTATCTCTACTAATAGCTGAGATAATTTTCAAAATTTTTGATCAGAGTGATAGAAAATTCAATATATTAAATTACGAACAGAGCTATAAAATGAAAAATAAATTATGTATACGTAATTCTGGAGACCTACGGATAACACCAGTAGAATTTTTATTGCTTTATCTCTACTAATAGCTGAGATAATTTTCAAAATTTTTGATCAGAGTGATAGAAAATTCAATATATTAAATTACGAACAGAGCTATAAAATGAAAAATAAATTATGTATACGTAGTTTGGAGACCTACGTATAACACCAGTAAAATTTTTATCGCTTTATATCTACTAATAGCCGAGATAATTTTGAAAATTTTTGAACAGAGTGATAGAAAATTCAATATATTAAATTACGAACAGAGCTATAAAATAAAAAATAAATTATGTATACGTAGTTCTGGAGACCTACGTATAACACCAGTAAAATTTTTATCGCTTTATCTTTACTAATAGCTGAGATAATTTTCAAAATTTTTGATCAGAGTGATAGAAAATTCAATATATTAAATTACGAACAGAGCTATAAAATGAATAATAAATTATGTATACGTAGTTTTGGGGACCTACGTATAACACCAGTGAAATTTTTATCGCTTTATCTCTACTAATAGCTGAGATAATTTTCAAAATTTTTGATCAGAGTTATAGAAAATTCAATATATTAAATTACGAACAGAGCCATAAAATAAAAAATAAATTATGTATACGTAGTTCTATAAACCTATGTATAACACCAGTAGAATTTTTATTGCTTTATCTCTACTAATAGCTGAGAATAATTTTCAAAATTTTTGATCAGAGTGATAGAAAATTCAATATATTAAATTACGAACAAAGCTATAAAATGAAAAATAAATTATGTATACGTAGTTTTGGAGACCTACGTATAACACCAGTAAAATTTTTATCGCTTTATCTCTACTAATAGCTGAGATAATTTTCAAAATTTTTGATCAGAGTGATAGAAAATACAATATATTAAATTACGAACAGAGCTATAAAATGAATAATAAATTATGTATACGTAGTTTTGGGGACCTACGTATAACACCAGTGAAATTTTTATCGCTTTATCTCTACTAATAGCTGAGATAATTTTCAAAATTTTTGATCAGAGTGATAGAAAATTCAATATATTAAATTACGAACAGAGCTATAAAATGAAAAATAAATTTTGTATGTATACCTAGTTCTGGAGACCTACGTATAACACCAGTAAAATTTTTATCGCTTTATCTCTACTAATAGCAGAGATAATTTTCAAAATTTTTGATCAGAGTGATAGAAAATTCAATATATTAAATTACGAACAGAGCTATAAAATAAAAAATAAATTATGTATACGTAGTTCTGGAGACCTACGTATAGCACCAGTAAAATTTTTATCGCTTTATCTCTACTAATAGCTGAGATAATTTTGAAAATTTTTGATCAAAGTGATAGAAAATTCAATATATTAAATTACAAACAGAGCTATAAAATGAAAAATAATTTATGTATACGTAGTTCTGGAGACCTACGTATAACACCAGTAAAATTTTTATCGCTTTATCTCTACTAATAGCTGAGATAATTTTCAAAATTTTTGATCAGAGTGATAGAAAATTCAATATATTAAATTACGAACAGAGCTATAAAATGAAAAATAAATTATGTATACGTAGTTCTGGAGACCTTCGTATAGCACCAGTAAAATTTTTATCGCTTTATCTCCACTAATAGCAGAGATAATTTTCAAAATTTTTGATCAGAGTGATAGAAAATTCAATATATTAAATTACGAACAGAGCTATAAAATAAAAAATAAATTATGTATACGTAGTTCTGGAGACCTACGTATAGCACCATAAAATTTTTATTGCTTTATCTCTACTAATAGCTGAGATAATTTTGAAAATTTTTGATCAGAGTGATAGAAAATTCAATATATTAAACTACGAACAGAGCTATAAAATGAAAAATAAATTATGTATGCGTAGTTCTGGAGACCTACGTATACCACCTGTAAAATTTTTATCGCTTTATCTCTACTAATAGCTGAGATAATTTTCAAAATTTTTGATCAGAGTGATAGAAAATTCAATATATTAAATTACGAACAGAGCTATAAAATGAAAAATAAATTATGTATACGTAGTTCTGGAGACCTGCGTATAACACCAGTAAAATTTTTATTGCTTTATCTCTACTAATAGCTGAGATAATTTTGAAAATTTTTGATCAGAGTGATAGAAAATTCAATATATTAAATTACGAACAGAGCTATAAAATAAAAAATAAATTATGTATACGTAGTTCTGGTGACCTACGTATAACACCAGTAACATTTTTATCGCTTTATCTCTACTAATAGCTGAGATAATTTTCAAAATTTTTGATCAGAGTGATAGAAAATTCAATATATTAAATTACGAACAGAGCTATAAAATGAAAAATAAATTATGTATACGTAATTCTGGAGACCTACGTATAACACCAGTAGAATTTTTATTGCTTTATCTCTACTAATAGCTGAGATAATTTTCAAAATTTTTGATCAGAGTGATAGAAAATTCAATATATTAAATTACGAACAGAGCTATAAAATGAAAAATAAATTATGTATACGTAGTTTGGAGACCTACGTATAACACCAGTAAAATTTTTATCGCTTTATCTCTACTAATAGCCGAGATAATTTTGAAAATTTTTGAACAGAGTGATAGAAAATTCAATATATTAAATTACGAACAGAGCTATAAAATAAAAAATAAATTATGTATACGTAGTTCTGGAGACCTACGTATAACACCAGTAAAATTTTTATTGCTTTATCTTTACTAATAGCTGAGATAATTTTCAAAATTTTTGATCAGAGTGATAGAAAATTCAATATATTAAATTACGAACAGAGCTATAAAATGAATAATAAATTATGTAGACGTAGTTTTGGGGACCTACGTATAATACCAGTGAAATTTTTATCGCTTTATCTCTACTAATAGCTGAGATAATTTTCAAAATTTTTGATCAGAGTTATAGAAAATTCAATATATTAAATTACGAACAGAGCCATAAAATAAAAAATAAATTATGTATACGTAGTTCTGGAAACCTACGTATAACACCAGTAGAATTTTTATTGCTTTATCTCTACTAATAGCTGAGATAATTTTCAAAATTTTTGATCAGAGTGATAGAAAATACAATATATTAAATTACGAACAGAGCTATAAAATGAATAATAAATTATGTATACGTAGTTTTGGGGACCTACGTATAACACCAGTGAAATTTTTATCGCTTTATCTCTACTAATAGCTGAGATAATTTTCAAAATTTTTGATCAGAGTGATAGAAAATACAATATATTAAATTACGAACAGAGCTATAAAATGAAAAATAAATTTTGTATGTATACTTAGTTCTGGAGACCTACGTATAACACCAGTAAAATTTTTATCGCTTTATCTCTACTAATAGCAGAGATAATTTTCAAAATTTTTGATCAGAGTGATAGAAATTTCAATATATTAAATTACGAACAGAGCTATAACATAAAAAATAAATTATGTATACGTAGTTCTGGAGACCTACGTATAGCACCAGTAAAATTTTTATCGCTTTATCTCTACTAATAGCTGAGATAATTTTGAAAATTTTTGATCAAAGTGATAGAAAATTCAATATATTAAATTACAAACAGAGCTATAAAATTAAAAATAAATTATGTATACGTAGTTTTGAAGACCTACGTATAACACCAGTAAAATTTTTATCGCTTTATATCTACTAATAGCTGAGATAATTTTCAAAATTTTTGATCAGAGTGATAGAAAATTCAATATATTAAATTACGAACAGAGCTATAAAATGAAAAATAAATTATGTATACGTAGTTCTGGAGACCTACGTATAACACCAGTAAAATTTTTATTGCTTTATCTCTACTAATAGCTGAGATAATTTTGAAAATTTTTGTTCAGAGTGATAGAAAATTCAATATATTAAATTACGAACAGAGCTATAAAATAAAAAATAATTTATGTATACGTAGTTCTGGAGACCTACGTATAACACCAGTAAAATTTTTATCGCTTTATCACTACTAATAGCTGAGATAATTTTCAAAATTTTTGATCAGAGTGATAGAAAATTCAATATATTAAATTACGAACAGAGCTATAAAATAAAAAATAAATTATGTATACGTAGTTCTGGTGAAATACGTATAACACCAGTAAAATTTTTATCGCTTTATCTTTACTAATAGATGAGATAATTTTCAAAATTTTTGATCAGAGTGATAGAAAATTCAATATATTAAATTACGAACAGAGCTATAAAATGAAAAATAAATTATGTATACGTAGTTCTGGAGACCTACGTATAACACCAGTAAAATTTTTATTGCTTTATCTCTACTAATTGCTGAGATAATTTTGAAAATTTTTGATCAGAGTGATAGAAAATTCAATATATTAAATTACGAACAGAGCTATAAAATGAAAAATAAATTATGTATGCGTAGTTCAGGAGACCTACGTATAACACCAGTAAAATTTTTATTGCTTTATCTCTACTAATAGCTGAGATAATTTTCAAAATTTTTGATCAGAGTGATAGAAAATTCAATATATTAAATTACGAACAGAGCTATAAAATGAAAAATAGATTATGTATACGTAATTCTGGAGACCTACGTATAACACCAGTAAAATTTTTATTGCTTTATCTCTACTAATAGCTGAGATAATTTTCAAAATTTTTGATCAGAGTGATAGAAAATTCAATATATTAAATTACGAACAGAGCTATAAAATAAAAAATAAATTATGTATACGTAGTTCTGGAGACCTACGTATAACACCAGTAAAATTTTTATCGCTTTATCTTTACTAATAGCTGAGGTAATTTTCAAAATTTTTGATCAGAGTGATAGAAAATTCAATATATTAAATTACGAACAGAGCTATAAAATGAATAATAAATTATGTATACGTAGTTTTGGGGACCTACGTATAACACCAGTGAAATTTTTATCGCTTTATCTCTACTAATAGCTGAGATAATTTTCAAAATTTTTGATCAGAGTGATAGAAAATTCAATATATTAATTTACGAACAGAGCCATAAAATAAAAAATAAATTATGTATACGTAGTTCTGGAAACCTACGTATAACACCAGTAGAATTTTTATTGCTTTATCTCTACTAATAGCTGAGATAATTTTCAAAATTTTTGATCAGAGTGATAGAAAATACAATATATTAAATTACGAACAGAGCTATAAAATGAAAAATAAATTATGTATATGTAGTTCTGGAGACCTACGTATAACACCAGTAAAATTTTTATCGCTTTATCTCTACTAATAGCTGAGACAATTTTCAAAATTTTTGATTAGAGTGATAGAAAATTCAATATATTAAATTACGAACAGAGCTATAAAATTAAAAATAAATTATGTATACGTAGTTTTGAAGACCTACGTATAACACCAGTAAAATTTTTATCGCTTTATATCTACTAATAGCTGAGATAATTTTCAAAATTTTTGATCAGAGTGATAGAAAATTCAATATATTAAATTACGAACAGAGCTATAAAATGAAAAATAAATTATGTATACGTAGTTCTGGAGACCTACGTATAACACCAGTAAAATTTTTATTGCTTTATCTCTACTAATAGCTGAGATAATTTTGAAAATTTTTATTCAGAGTGATAGAAAATTCAATATATTAAATTACGAACAGAGCTATAAAATAAAAAATAATTTATGTATACGTAGTTCTGGAGACCTACGTATAACACCAGTAAAATTTTTATCGCTTTATCACTACTAATAGCTGAGATAATTTTCAAAATTTTTGATCAGAGTGATAGAAAATTCAATATATTAAATTACGAACAGAGCTATAAAATAAAAAATAAATTATGTATACGTAGTTCTGGTGAAATACGTATAACACCAGTAAAATTTTTATCGCTTTATCTTTACTAATAGATGAGATAATTTTCAAAATTTTTGATCAGAGTGATAGAAAATTCAATATATTAAATTACGAACAGAGCTATAAAATGAAAAATAAATTATGTATACGTAGTTCTGGAGACCTACGTATAACACCAGTAAAATTTTTATTGCTTTATCTCTACTAATTGCTGAGATAATTTTCAAAATTTTTGATCAGAGTGATAGAAAATTCAATATATTAAATTACGAACAGAGCTATAAAATGAAAAATAAATTTTGTATACGTAGTTCTGGAGACCTACGTATAACACCAGTAAAATTTTTATCGCTTTATCTCTCCTAATAGCTGAGATAATTTTTAAAATTTTTGATCAGAGTGATAGAAAATTCAATATATTAAATTACGAACAGAGCTATAAAATGAATAATAAATTATGTATACGTAGTTCTAAGGACCTACGTATAACACCAGTGATATTTTTATCGCTTTATCTCTACTAATAGCTGAGATAATTTTCAAAATTTTTGATCAGAGTGATAGAAAATTCAATATATTAAAGTACGAACAGAGCTATAAAATAAAAAATAAATTATGTATACCTAGTTCTGGAGACCTACGTATAACACCAGTAAAATTTTTATCGCTTTATCTCTACTAATAGCTGAGATAATTTTCAAAATTTTTGATCAGAGTGATAGAAAATTCAATATATTAAATTACGAACAGAGCTATAAAATGAAAAATAAATTATGTATACGTAGTTCTGGAGACCTACGTATAACACCAGTAAAATTTTTATTGCTTTATCTCTACTAATAGCTGAGATAATTTTGAAAATTTTTGATCAGAGTGATAGAAAATTCAATATATTAAATTACAAACAGAGCTATAAAATGAAAAATAAATTATGTATGCGTAGTTCTGGAAACCTACGTATAACACCAGTAAAATTTTTATTGCTTTATCTCTACTAATAGCTGAGATAATTTTGAAAATTTTTGATCAGGGTGATTGAAAATTCAATATATTAAATTACAAACAGAGCTATAAAATAAAAAATAATTTATGTATACGTAGTTCTGGGGACCTACGTATAACACCAGTAAAATTTTTATTGCTTTATCTCTACTAATAGCTGAGATAACTTTGAAAATTTTTAATCAGAGTGATAGAAAATTCAATATATTAAAATACGAACAGAGCTATAAAATGAAAAATAAATTATGTATACGTAGTTCTGGAGGCCTACGTATAACACCAGTAAAATTTTTATTGCTTTATCTCTACTAGTAGCTGAGATAATTTTGAAAATTTTTGATCAGAGTGATAGAAAATTCATTATATTAAAGTACGAACAGAGCTATAAAATAAAAAATAAATTATGTATACCTAGTTCTGGAGACCTACGTATAACACCATTAAAATTTTTATCGCTTTATCTCTACTAATAGCTGAGATAATTTTCAAAATTTTTGATCAGAGTGATAGAAAATTCAATATATTAAATTACGAACAGAGCTATAAAATAAAAAATAATTTATATATACGTAGTTCTGGAGACCTACGTATAACACCAGTAAAATTTTTATCGCTTTATCTCTACTAATAGCTGAGATAATTTTCAAAATTTTTGATCAGAGTGATAGAAAATTCAATATATTAAATTACGAACAGAGCTATAAAATAAAAAATAAATTATGTATACGTAGTTCTGAAGACCTACGTATAACACCAGTAAAATTTTTATCGCTTTATCTCTACTAATAGCTGAGATAATTTTCAAAATTTTTGATCAGAGTGAAAGAAAATTAAATATATGAAATTACGAACAGAGCTATAAAATGAGTAATAAAGTATGTATGCGTAGTTCTGGGGACCTACGTATAACAACAGTACAATTTTCATCGCTTTATCTCTACTAATAGCTGAGATAATTTTCAAAATTTTTGATCAGAGTGATAGAAAATTCAATATATTAAATTACGAATAAAGCTATAAAATAAAAAATAAATTATGTATGCGTAGTTCTGGAGACCTACGTCTAACAACAGTAAAATTTTTATCGCTTTATCTCTACTAATAGCTGAGATAATTTTCAAAATTTTTTATCAGAGTGATAGAAAATTTAATATATTAAATTACGAACAGAGCTATAAAATGAAAAATAAATTATGTATACGTAGTTCTGGAAACCTACGTATAACACCAGTAAAATTTTTATTGCTTTATCTCTACTAATAGCTGAGATAATTTTGAAAATTTTTGATCAGAGTGATAGAAAATTCAATATATTAAATTACGAACAGAGCTATAAAATGAAAAATAAATTATGCATACGTAGTTCTGGAGACCTACGTATAACACCAGTAAAATTTTTATCGCTTTATCACTACTAATAGCTGAGATAATTTTGAAAATTTTTGATCAGAGTGATAGAAAATTCAATATATTAAATTACGAACAGATATATAAAATAAAAAATAAATTATGTATACGTAGTTCTGGAGACCTACGTATAACACCAGTAAAATTTTTATCGCTTTATCTCTACTAATAGCTGAGAATAATTTTCAAAATTTTTCATCAGAGTGATAGAAAATTCAATATATTAAATTACTAACAAAGCTATAAAATGAAAAATAAATTATGTATACGTAGTTCTGGAGACCTACGTATAACACCAGTAAAATTTTTATCGCTTTATCTCTACTAATAGCTGAGATAATTTTCAAAATTTTTGATCAGAGTGTTAGAAAATTTAATATATTAAATTACGAACAGAGCTATAAAATAAAAAATAAATTATGTATACGTAGTTCTGAAAACCTACGTATAACACCAGTAAAATTTATATCGCTTTATCTCTACTAATAGCTGAGATAATTTTCAAAATTTTTGATCAGAGTGATAGAAAATTCAATATATTAAATTACGAACAAAGCTATAAAATGAAAAGTAAATTATGTATACGTAGATCTGGAGCCCTACGTATAACACCAGTAAAATTTTTATTGCTTTATCTCTACCAATAGCAGAGATAATTTTGAAAATTTTTGATCAGAGTGATAGAAAATTCAATATATTAAATTACAAACAGAGCTATAAAATAAAAAATAAATTATGTATACGTAGTTCTGGAGACCTACGTATAACACCAGTAAAATTTTTATCGCTTTATCTCTACTAATATCTGAGATAATTTTCAAAATTTTTGATCAGAGTGATAGAAAATTCAATATATTAAATTACGAACAGAACTATAAAATGAATAATAAATTATGTATACGTAGTTCTGGGGACCTACGCATAACACCAGTAAAATTTTTATTGCTTTATCTCTACTAATAGCTGAGATAAAATTTTTGATCAGAGTGATAGAAAATTCAATATATTAAATTACGAACAGAGCTATAAAATGAAAAATAAATTATGTATGCGTAGTTCTGAAGACCTACGTATAACACCAGTAAAATTTTTATTGCTTTATCTCTACTAGTAGCTGAGATAATTTTGAAAATTTTTGATCAGAGTGATAGAAAATTCAATATATTAAATTACGAACAGAGCTATAAAATAAAAAATAAATTATGTATACGTAGTTCTGGTGACCTACGTATAACACCAGTAAAATTTTTATCGCTTTATCTCTACTAATAGCTGATATAATTTTCACAATTTTTGATCAGAGTGATAGAAAATTCAATATATTAAATTACGAACAGAGCTATAAAATGAAAAATAAATTATGTATACGTAGTTCTGGAGACCTACGTATAACAACAGTAAAATTTTTATTGCTTTATCTCTACTAATAGCTGAGATAATTTTCAAAATTTTTGATCAGAGTGATAGAAAATTCAATATATTAAATTACGAACAGAGCTATAAAATAAATAATAAATTATGTATACGTAGTTCTAAGGACCTACGTATAACACCAGTGATATTTTTATCGCTTTATCTCTACTAATAGCTGAGATAATTTTCAAAATTTTTGATTAAAGTGATAGAAAATTCAATATATTAAAGTACGAACAGAGCTATAAAATAAAAAATAAATTATGTATACCCAGTTTTGGAGACCTACGTATAACACCAGTAAAATTTTTATCGCTTTATCTCTACTAATAGCTGAGATAATTTTCAAAATTTTTGATCAGAGTGATAGAAAATTCAATATATTAAATTACGAACAGAGCTATAAAATGAAAAATAAATTATGTATACGTAGTTCTGGAGACCTACGTATAACACCAGTAAAATTTTTATCGCTTTATCTCTACTAATATCTGAGATAATTTTCAAAATTTTTGATCAGAGTGATAGAAAATTCATTATATTAAATTACGAACAGAACTATAAAATGAATAATAAATTATGTATACGTAGTTCTGGGGACCTACGTATAACACCAGTAAAATTTTTATTGCTTTATCTCTACTAATAGCTGAGATAATTTTGAAAATTTTTGATCAGAGTGATAGAAAATTCAATATATTAAATTACGAACAGAGCTATAAAATGAAAAATAAATTATGTATGCGTAGTTCTGGAGACCTACGTATAACACCAGTAAAATTTTTATTGCTTTATCTCTACTAATAGCTGAGATAATTTTCAAAATTTTTGATCAGAGTGATAGAAAATTCAATATATTAAATTACGAACAGAGCTATAAAATAAAAAATAAATTATGTATACGTAGTTCTAGTGACCTACGTATAACACCAGTAAAATTTTTATCGCTTTATCTCTACTAATAGCTGAGATAATTTTCACAATTTTTGATCAGAGTGATAGAAAATTCAATATATTAAATTACGAACAGAGCTATAAAATGAAAAATAAATTATGTATACGAAGTTCAAGAGACCTACGTATAACACCAGTAAAATTTTTATTGCTTTATCTCTACTAATAGCTGAGATAATTTTGAAAATTTTTAATCAGAGTGATAGAAAATTCAATATATTAAATTACGAACAGAGCTATAAAATGAAAAATAAATTATGTATACGTAGTTCTGGAAACCTACGTATAACACCAGTAAAATTTTTATTGCTTTATCTCTACTAATAGCTGAGATAATTTTGAAAATTTTTGATCAGAGTGATAGAAAATTCAATATATTAAAATTTTTATTGCTTTATCTCTACTAATAGCTGAGATAATTTTCAAAATTTTTGATCAGAGTGATAGAAAATTCAATATATTAAATTACGAACAGAGCTATAAAATAAAAAATAAATTTTGTATACGTAGTTCTAGAGACCTACGTATAACACCAGTAAAATTTTTATTGCTTTATCTCTACTAATAGCTGAGATAATTTTCAAAATTTTTGATTAGAGTGATAGAAAATTCAATATATTAAAGTACGAACAGAGCTATAAAATAAAAAATAAATTATGTATACCCAGTTTTGGAGACCTACGTATGACACCAGTAAAATTTTTATCGCTTTATCTCTACTAATAGCTGAGATAATTTTCAAAATTTTTGATCAGAGTGATAGAAAATTCAATATATTAAATTACGAACAGAGCTATAAAATGAAAAATAAATTATGTATACGTAGTTCTGGAGACCTACGTATAACACCAGTAAAATTTTTATTGCTTTATCTCTATTAATAGCTGAAATAATTTTGAAAATTTTTGATCAGGGTGATAGAAAATTCAATATATTAAATTACAAACAGAGCTATAAAATGAAAAATAATTTATGTATACGTAGTTCTGGAGACCTACGTATAACACCAGTAAAATTTTTATTGCTTTATCTCTACTAATAGCTGAGATAATTTTGAAAATTTTTAATCAGAGTGATAGAAAATTCAATATATTAAATTACGAACAGAGCTATAAAATGAAAAATAAATTATGTATACGTAGTTCTGGAAACCTACGTATAACACCAGTAAAATTTTTATTGCTTTATCTCTACTAATAGCTGAGATAATTTTGAAAATTTTTGATCAGAGTGATAGAAAATTCAATATATTAAATTACGAACAGAGCTATAAAATGAAAAATAAGGTATGTATACGTAGTTCTGGAAACCTACGTATAACACCAGTAAAATTTTTATCGCTTTATCTCTACTAATAGCTGAGATAATTTTCAAAATTTTTGATCAGAGTGATAGAAAATTCAATATATTAAATTACGAACAGAGCTATAAAATGAAAAATAAATTATGTATACGTAGTTCTGAAGACCTACGTATAACACCAATAAAATTTTTATTGCTTTATCTCTACTAATAGCTGAAATAATTTTGAAAATTTTTGATCAGGGTGATAGAAAATTCAATACATTAAATTACAAACAGAGCTATAAAATGAAAAATAATTTATGTATACGTAGTTCTGGAGACCTACGTATAACACCAGTAAAATTTTTATTGCTTTATCTCTACTAATAGCTGAGATAATTTTCAAAATTTTTGATCAGAGTGATAGAAAATTCAATATATTAAATTACGAACAGAGCTATAAAATGAAAAATAAATTATGTATACGTAGTTCTGGAAACCTACGTATAACACCAGTAAAATTTTTATCGCTTAATCTCTACTAATAGCTGAGATAATTTTCAAAATTTTTGATCAGAGTGATAGAAAATTCAATATATTAAATTACGAACAGAGCTATAAAATGAAAAATAAATTATGTATACGTAGTTCTTGAAACCTACTTATAACACCAGTAAAATTTTTATTGCTTTATCTGTACTAATAGCTGAGATAATTTTGAAAATTTTTGATCAGAGTGATAGAAAATTCAATATATTAAATTACAAACAGAGCTATAAAATGAAAAATAAATTATGTATACGTAGTTCTGGAGACCTACGTATAACACCAGTAAAATTTTTATTGCTTTATCTCTACTAATAGCTGAGATAATTTTCAAAATTTTTGATCAGAGTGATAGAAAATTCAATATATTAAATTACGAACAGAGCTATAAAATAAAAAATAAATTATGCATACGTAGTTCTGGAGACCTACGTATAACACCAGTAAAATTTTTATCGCTTTATCTCTACTAATAGCTGAGATAATTTTCAAAATTTTTGATCAGAGTGATAGAAAATTCTATATATTAAATTACGAACAGAGCTATAAAATGAAAAATAAATTATGTGTACGTAGTTCTGGAGACCTACGTATAACACCAGTAAAAATTTTATCGCTTTATCTCTACTAATAGCTAAGATAATTTTCAAAATTTTTGATCAGAGTGATAAAAAATTCAATATATTAAATTACGAACAGAGCTATAAAATAAAAAATAAATTATGTATACGTAGTTCTGGAGACCTACGTATAACATCAATAAAATTTTATCGCTTTATCTCTACTAATAGCTGAGATAATTTTGAAAATTTTTGATCACAGTGATAGAAAATTCAATATATTAAATTACGAACAGAGCTATAAAATAAAAAATAAATTATGTATACGTAGTTCTGGGGACCTACGTATAACACCTGTAAAATTTTTATCGCTTTATCTCTACTAATAGCTGAGATAATTTTGAAAATTTTTGATCAGAGTGATAGAAAATTCAATATATTAAATTACGAACAGAGCTATAAAATAAAAAATAAATTATGTATACGTAGTTCTGGAGATCTACGTATAACACCAGTAAAATTTTTATCGCTTTATCTCTACTAATAGCTGAAATAATTTTGAAAATTTTTGATCAGAGTGATAGAAAATTCAATATATTAAATTACGAACAGAGCTATAAAATGAAAAATAAATTATGTATACGTAGTTCTGGAGACCTACTTATAACACCAGTAAAATTTTTATCGCTTTATCTCTACTAATAGCTGAGATAATTTTCAAAATTTTTGATCAGAGTGATAGAACATTCAATATATTAAATTACGAACAGAGCTATAAAATGAAAAATAAATTATGTATACGTAGTTCTGGAGAACTACGTATAACACCAGTAGAATTTTTATCGCTTTATCTCTACTAATAGCTGAGATAATTTTCAAAATTTTTGATCAGAGTGATAGAAAATTCAATATATTAAATTACGAACAGAGCTATAAAATGAAAAATAAATTATGTATACGTAGTTCTGGAGACCTACGTATAACACCAGTAAAATTGTTATCGTTTTATCTCTACTAATAGCTGAGATAATTTTGAAAATTTTTGATCAGAGTGATAGAAAATTCAATATATTAAATTACGAACAGAGCTATAAAATGAAAAATAAATTATGCATACGTAGTTTTAAAGACCTACGTATAACACCAGTAAAATTTTTATCGCTTTATCTCTACAAATAGCGGAGATAATTTTCAAAATTTTTGATCAGAGTGATAGAAAATTCAATATATTAATTTACGAACAGAGCTATAAAATAAAAAATAAATTATGTATACGTAGTTCTGGAAACATACGTATAACACCAGTAAAATTTTTATCGCTTTATCTCTACTAATAGCTGAGATAATTTTCAAAATTTTTGATCAGAGTGATAAAAAATTCAATCTATTAAATTACGAACAAAGCTATAAAATGAAAAATAAATTATGTATATTTAGTTCTGGAGACCTACGTATAACACCAGTAAAATTTTTATCTCTTTATCTCTACTAATAGCTTAGATAATTTTCAAAATTTTTGATTAGAGTGATAGAAAATTCAATATATTAAATTACGAACAGAGCTATAAAATGAAAAATAAATTATGTATACGTAGTTCTGGAGACCTACGTATAACACCAGTAAAATTTTTATCGCTTTATCTCTACTAATAGCTGAGATAATTTTGAAAATTTTTGATCAGAGTGATAGAAAATTCAATATATTAAATTACGAACAGAGCTATAAAATGAAAAATAAATTATGTATACGTAGTTCTGGAGACCAACGTATAACACCAGTAAAATTTTTATCGCTTTATCTCTACTAATAGCTGAGATAATTTTGAAAATTTTTGATCAGAGTGATAGAAAATTCAATATATTAAATTACGAACAGAGCTATAAAATAAAAAATAAATTATGTATACGTAGTTCTGGAGACCTACGTATAACACCAGTAAAATTTTTATCGCTTTATCTCTACTAATAGCTGAGCTAATTTTGAAAATTTTTGATCAGAGTGATAGAAAATTCAATATATTAAATTACGAACAGAGCTATAAAATGAAAAATAAATTATGTATACGTAGTTCTGAAGACCTACTTATAACACCAGTAAAATTTTTATCGCTTTATCTCTACTAACAGCTGAGATAATTTTCAAAATTTTTGATCAGAGTGATAGAACATTCAATATATTAAATTACGGACAGAGCTATAAAATGAAAAATAAATTATGCATACGTAGTTCTGGAGACCTACGTATAACACCAGTAAAATTTTTATCGCTTTATCTCTACTAATAGCTGAGATAATTTTCAAAATTTTTGATCAGAGTGATAGAAAATTCAATATATTAAATTACGAACAGGGCTATAAGATAAAAATAAATTATGTATACGTAGTTCTGGAGACCTACGTATAACACTAGTAAAATTTTTATTGCTTTATCTCTACTAATAGCTGAGATAATTTTCAAAATTTTTGATCAGAGTGATAGAAAATTCAATATATTAAATTACGAACAGAGCTATAAAATGAAAAATAAATTATGCATACGTAGTTCTGAAGACCTACGTATAAAACCAGTAAAATTTTTATCGCCCTATCTCTACTAATAGCTGAGATAATTTTCAAAATTTTTGATCAGAGTGATAGAAAATTCAATATATTAAATTACGAACAGAGCTAGAAAATAAAAAATAAATTATGTATACGTAGTTCTGGAGACCTACGTATAACACCTGTAAAATTTTTATCGCTTTATCTCTACTAATAGCTGAGATAATTTTCAAAATTTTTGATCAGAGTGATAGAAAATTCAATATATTAAATTACAAACAGAGCTATAAAATGAAAAATAAATTATGTATACGTAGTTCTGGAGACCTACTTATAACACCAGTAAAATTTTTATAGCTTTATCTGTACTAATAGCTGAGATAATTTTGAAAATTTTTGATCAGATTGATAGAAAATTCAATATATTAAATTACGAACAGAGCTATAAAATAAAAAATAAATTATGTATACGTAGTTCTGGAGACCTACGTATAACACTAGTAAAATTTTTATTGCTTTATCTCTACTAATAACTGAGATAATTTTCAAAATTTTTGATCAGAGTGATAGAAAATTCAATATATTAAATTACGAACAGAGCTATAAAATGAAAAATAAATTATGCATACGTAGTTCTGGAGACCTACGTATAACACCAGTAAAATTTTTATCGCTTTATCTCTACTAATAGCTGAGATAATTTTTAAAATTTTTCATTAGAGTGATAGAAAATTCAATATATTAAATTACAAACAGAGCTGTAAAATGAAAAATAAATTATGTATACGTAGTTCTGGAGACCTACGTATAACACCAGTAAAACTTTTATCGCTTTATCTCTACTAATAGCTGAGATAATTTTCAAAATTTTTGATCAGAGTGATAGAAAATTCAATATATTAAATTACGAACAGAGCTATAAAATGAAAAATAAATTATGTTTACGTAGTTCTGGAGACCTACGTATAACACCAATAAAAATTTTATCGCTTTATCTCTACTAATAGCTGAGATAATTTTCAAAATTTTTGATCAGTGTGATAGAAAATTCAATATATTAAATTACGAACAGAGCTATAAAATGAAAAATAAATTATGTATACGTAGTTCTGGAGACCTACGTATAACACCAGTAAAATTTTTATCGCTTTATCTCTACTAATATCTGAGATAATTTTCAAAATTTTTGATCAGAGTGATAGAAAATTCAATATATTAAATTACGAACAGAGCTATAAAATAAAAAATAAATTATGTATACGTAGTTCTGGAGACCTACGTATAACACCAGTAAAATTTTTATCGCTTTATCTCTACTAATAGCGGAGATAATTTTCAAAATTTTTGATCAGAGTGATAGAAAATTCAATATATTAATTTACGAACAGAGCTATAAAATAAAAAATAAATTATGTATGCGTAGTTCTGGAGACCTACGTATAACACCAGTAAAATTTTTATCGCTTTATCTCTACTAATAGCTGAGATAATTTTCAAAATTTTTGATCAGAGTGATAGAAAATTCAATCTATTAAATTACGAACAGAGCTATAAAATGAAAAATAAATTATGTATATTTAGTTCTGGAGACCTACGTATAACACCAGTAAAATTTTTATCGCTTTATCTCTACTAATAACTTAGATAATTTTCAAAATTTTTGATTAGAGTGATAGAAAATTCAATATATTAAATTACGAACAGAGCTATAAAATGAAAAATAAATTATGTATACGTAGTTCTGGAGACCTACGTATAACACCAGTAAAATTTTTATCGCTTTATCTCTACTAATAGCTGAGATAATTTTGAAAATTTTTGATCAGAGTGATAGAAAATTCAATATATTAATTTACGAACAGAGCTATAAAATGAAAAATAAATTATGTATACGTAGTTCTGGAGACCTACGTATAACACCAGTAAAATTTTTATCGCTTTATCTCTACTAATAGCTGAGATAATTTTGAAAATTTTTGATCAGAGTGATAGAAAATTCAATATATTAAATTACGAACAGAGCTATAAAATAAAAAATAAATTATGTGTACGTAGTTCTGGAGACCTACGTATAACACCAGTAAAATTTTTATCGCTTTATCTCTACTAATAGCTGAGATAATTTTGAAAATTTTTGATCAGAGTGATAGAAAATTCAATATATTAAATTACGAACAGAGCTATAAAATGAAAAATAAATTATGTATACGTAGTTCTGGAGACCTACTTATAACACCAGTAAAATTTTTATCGCTTTATCTCTACTAATAGCTGAGATAATTTACAAAATTTTTGATCAGAGTGATAGAACATTCAATATATTAAATTACGAACAGAGCTATAAAATGAAAAATAAATTATGCATACGTAGTTCTGGAGACCTACGTATAACACCAGTAAAATTTTTATCGCTTTATCTCTACTAATAGCTGAGATAATTTTCAAAATTTTTGATCAGAGTGATAGAAAATTCAATATATTAAATTACGAACAGGGCTATAAAATAAAAATAAATTATGTATACGTAGTTCTGGAGACCTACGTATAACACTAGTAAAATTTTTATTGCTTTATCTCTACTAATAGCTGAGATAATTTTCAAAATTTTTGATCAGAGTGATAGAAAATTCAATATATTAAATTACGAACAGAGCTATAAAATGAAAAATAAATTATGCATACGTAGTTCTGGAGACCTACGTATAACACCAGTAAAATTTTTATCGCCCTATCTCTACTAATAGCTGAGATAATTTTCAAAATTTTTGATCAGAGTGATAGAAAATTCAATATATTAAATTACGAACAGAGCTATAAAATAAAAAATAAATTATGTATACGTAGTTCTGGAGACCTACGTATAACACCTGTAAAATTTTTATCGCTTTATCTCTACTAATAGCTGAGATAATTTTCAAAATTTTTGATCAGAGTGATAGAAAATTCAATATATTAAATTACAAACAGAGCTATAAAATGAAAAATAAATTATGTATACGTAGTTCTGGAGACCTACTTATAACACCAGTAAAATTTTTATAGCTTTATCTGTACTAATAGCTGAGATAATTTTGAAAATTTTTGATCAGATTGAATATATTAAATTACGAACAGAGCTATAAAATGAAAAATAAATTATGTATACGTAGTTCTGGAGACCTACGTATAACACCAGTAAAATTTTTATTGCTTTATCTCTACTAATAGCTGAGATAATTTTCAAAATTTTTGATCAGAGTGATAGAAAATTCAATATATTAAATTACGAACAGAGCTATAAAATAAAAAATAAATTATGCATACGTAGTTCTGGAGACCTACGTATAACACCAGTAAAATTTTTATCGCTTTATCTCTACTAATAGCTGAGATAATTTTCAAAATTTTTGATCAGAGTGATAGAAAATTCAATATATTAAATTACGAACAGAGCTATAAAATAAAAAATAAATTATGTATACGTAGTTCTGGAGACCTACGTATAACACCTGTAAAATTTTTATCGCTTTATCTCTACCAATAGCTGAGATAATTTTCAAAATTTTTGATCAGAGTGATAGAAAATTCAATATATTAAATTACAAACAGAGCTATAAAATAAAAAATAAATTATGTATACGTAGTTCTGGAGACCTACTTATAACACCAGTAAAATTTTTATAGCTTTATCTGTACTAATAGCTGAGATAATTTTGAAAATTTTTGATCAGATTGAATATATTAAATTACGAACAGAGCTATAAAATAAAAAATAAATTATGTATACGTAGTTCTGGAGACCTACGTATAACACCAGTAAAATTTTTATTGCTTTATCTCTACTAATAGCTGAGATAATTTTCAAAATTTTTGATCAGAGTGATAGAAAATTCAATATATTAAATTACGAACAGAGCTATAAAATAAAAAATAAATTATATATACGTAGTTCTGGAGACCTACGTATAACACTAGTAAAATTTTTATTGCTTTATCTCTACTAATAGCTGAGATAATTTTCAAAATTTTTGATCAGAGTGATAGAAAATTCAATATATTAAATTACGAACAGAGCTATAAAATGAAAAATAAATTATGCATACGTAGTTCTGGAGACCTACGTATAACACCAGTAAAATTTTTATCGCTTTGTCTCTACTAATAGCTGAGATAATTTTCAAAATTTTTGATCAGAGTGATAGAAAATTCAATATATTAAATTACGAACAGAGCTATAAAATAAAAAATAACTTATGCATACGTAGTTCTGGACACCTACGTATAACACCAGTAAAATTTTTGTCGCTTTATCTATACTAATAGCTGAGATAATTTTGAAAATTTTTGATCAGAGTGATAGAAAATTCAATATATTTAATTACAAACAGAGCTATAAAATGAAAAATAAATTATGTATACGTACTTCTGGAGACCTACGTATAACACCAGTAAAAATTTTATCGCTTTATCTCTACTAATAGCTGAGATAATTTTCAAAATTTTTGATCAGAGTGATAGAAAATTCAATATATTAAATTACGAACAGAGCTATAAAATGAAAAATAAATTATGTATACGTAGTTCTGGAGACCTACGTATAACAACAGTAAAATTTTTATCGCTTTATCTCTACTAATAGCTGAGATAATTTTCAAAATTTTTGATCAGAGTGATAGAAAATTCAATCTATTAAATTACGAACAGAGCTATAAAATGAAAAATAAATTATGTATATTTACTTCTGGAGACCTACGTATAACACCAGTAAAATTTTTATCGCTTTATCTCTACAAATAGCGGAGATATTTTTCAAAATTTTTGATCAGAGTGATAGAAAATTCAATATATTAATTTACGAACAAAGCTATAAAATAAAAAATAAATTATGTATACGTAGTTCTGGAAACATACGTATAACACCAGTAAAATTTTTATCGCTTTATCTCTACTAATAGCTGAGATAATTTTCAAAATTTTTGATCAGAGTGATAGAAAATTCAATCTATTAAATTACGAACAGAGCTATAAAATGAAAAATAAATAATGTATACTTAGTTTTGGAGACCTACGTATAACACCAGTAAAATTTTTATCGCTTTATCTCTACTAATAGCTTAGATAATTTTCAAAATTTTTGATTAGAGTGATAGAAAATTCAATATATTAAATTACGAACTGAGCTACAAAATGAAAAATAAATTATGTATACGTAGTTCTGGAGACCTACGTATAACACCAGTAAAATTTTTATCGCTTTATCTCTACTAATAGCTGAGATAATTTTCAAAATTTTTGATCAGAGTGATAGAAAATTCAATACATTAAATTACGAACAGAGCTATAAAATGAAAAATAAATTATGTTTACGTAGTTCTGGAGACCTACGTATAACACCAGTAAAATTTTTATCGCTTTATCTCTACTAATAGCTGAGATAATTTTCAAAATTTTTGATCAGTGTGATAGAAAATTCAATATATTAAATTACGAACAGAGCTATAAAATAAAAAATAAATTATGTATACGTAGTTCTGGAGACCTACGTATAACACCAGTAAAATTTTTATCGCTTTATCTCTACTAATATCTGAGATAATTTTCAAAATTTTTGATCAGAGTGATAGAAAATTCAATATATTAAATTACGAACAGAGCTATAAAATGAAAAATAAATTATGTATACGTAGTTCTGGAGACCTACGTAGAACACCAGTAAAATTTTTATCGCTTTATCTCTACTAATAGCGGAGATAATTTTCAAAATTTTTGATCAGAGTGATAGAAAATTCAATATATTAATTTACGAACAGAGCTATAAAATAAAAAATAAATTATGCATACGTAGTTCTGGAGACCTACGTATAACACCAGTAAAATTTTTATCGCTTTGTCTCTACTAATAGCTGAGATAATTTTCAAAATTTTTGATCAGAGTGATAGAAAATTCAATATATTAAATTACGAACAGAGCTATAAAATAAAAAATAACTTATGCATACGTAGTTCTGGAGACCTACGTATAACACCAGTAAAATTTTTATCGCTTTATCTCTACTAATAGCTGAGATAATTTTGAAAATTTTTGATCAGAGTGATAGAAAATTATATTAAATTACAAACAGAGCTATAAAATGAAAAATAAATTATGTATACGTAGTTCTGGAGACCTACGTATAACACCAGTAAAATTTTTATCGCTTTATCTCTACTAATAGCTGAGATAATTTTCAAAATTTTTGATCAGAGTGATAGAAAATTTAATCTATTAAATTACGAACAGAGCTATAAAATGAAAAATAAATTATGTATATTTAGTTCTGGAGACCTACGTATAACACCAGTAAAATTTTTATCGCTTTATCTCTACTAATAGCTTAGATAATTTTCAAAATTTTTGATTAGAGTGATAGAAAATTCAATATATTAAATTACGAACAGAGCTATAAAATAGAAAATAAATTATGTATACGTAGTTCTGGAGACCTACGTATAACACCAGTAAAATTTTTATCGCTTTATCTCTACTAATAGCTGAGATAATTTTCAAAATTTTTGATCAGAGTAATAGAAAATTCAATCTATTAAATTACGAACAGAGCTATAAAATGAAAAATAAATTATGTATATTTAGTTCTGGAGACCTACGTATAACACCAGTAAAATTTTTATCGCTTTATCTCTACTAATAGCTTTGATAATTTTCAAAATTTTTGATTAGAGTGATAGAAAATTCAATATATTAAATTACGAACAGAGCTATAAAATGAAAAATAAATTATGTATACGTAGTTCTGGAGACCTACGTATAACACCAGTAAAATTTTTATCGCTTTATCTCTACTAATAGCTGAGATAATTTTGAAAATTTTTGATCAGAGTGATAAAAAATTCAATATATTAAAGTACGAACAGAGCTATAAAATGAAAAATAAATTATGCATACGTAGTTCTGGAAACCTACGTATAACACCAGTAAAAATTGTATCGCTTTATCTATACTAATAGCTGAGATAATTTTCAAAATTTTTGATCAGAGTGATAGAAAATTCAATATATTAAATTACGAACAGAGCTATAAAATGAAAAATAAATTATGTATAGTAGTTCTGGAAACATACGTATAACACCAGTAAAATTTTTATCGCTTTATCTCTACTAATAGCTGAGATAATTTTCAAAATTTTTGATCAGAGTGATAGAAAATTCAATATATTAAATTACGAACAGAGCTATAAAATGAAAAATAAATTATGCATACGTAGTTCTAAAGACCAACGTATAACACCAGTAAAATTTTTATCGCTTTATCTCTACTAATAGCTGAGATAATTTTCAAAATTTTTGATCAGAGTGATAGAAAATTCAATATATTAAATTACGAACAGAGCTATAAAATGAAAAATAAATTATGTATACGTAGCTCTAAAGACCTACGTATAACACCAGTAAAATTTTTATCGTTTTATCTCTACTAATAGCTGAGATAATTTTGAAAATTTTTGATCAGAGTGATAGAAAATTCAATATATTAAATTACAAACAGAGCTATAAAATAAAAAATAAATTATGTATACGTAGTTCTGGAGACCTACGTATAACACCAGTAAAAATTTTATCGCTTTATCTCTACTAATAGCTGAGATAATTTTCAAAATTTTTGATCAGAGTGATAGAAAATTCAATATATTAAATTACGAACAGAGCTATAAAATGAAAAATAAATTATGTATACGTAGTTCTGGAGACCTACGTATAACACCAGTAAAATTTTTATCGCTTTATCTCTACTAATAGCTGAGATAATTTTCAAAATTTTTGATCAGAGTGATAGAAAATTCAATCTATTAAATTACGAACAGAGCTATAAAATGAAAAATAAATTATGTATATTTAGTTCTGGAGACCTACGTATAACACCAGTAAAATTTTTATCGCTTTATCTCTACAAATAGCGGAGATAATTTTCAAAATTTTTGATCAGAGTGATAGAAAATTCAATATATTAATTTACGAACAGAGCTATAAAATAAAAAATAAATTATGTATACGTAGTTCTGGAAACATACGTATAACACCAGTAAAATTTTTATCGCTTTATCTCTACTAATAGCTGAGATAATTTTCAAAATTTTTGATCAGAGTGATAGAAAATTCAATCTATTAAGTTACGAACAGAGCTATAAAATGAAAAATAAATTATGTATATTTAGTTCTGGAGACCTACGTATAACACCAGTAAAATTTTTATCGCTTTATCTCTACTAATAGCTTAGATAATTTTCAAAACTTTGATTAGAGTGATAGAAAATTCAATATATTAAATTACGAACAGAGCTATAAAATGAAAAATAAATTATGTATACGTAGTTCTGGAGACCTACGTATAACACCAGTAAAATTTTTATCGCTTTATCTCTATTAATAGCTGAGATAAGTTTCAAAATTTTTGATCAGAGTGATAGAAAATTCAATATATTAAATTACGAACAGAGCTATAAAATGAAAAATAAATTATGTTTACGTAGTTCTGGAGACCTACGTATAACACCAGTAAAATTTTTATCGCTTTATCTCAACTAATAGCTGAGATAATTTTCAAAATTTTTGATCAGTGTGATAGAAAATTCAATATATTAAATTACGAACAGAGCTATAAAATGAAAAATAAATTATGTATACGTAGTTCTGGAGACCTACGTATAACACCAGTAAAATTTTTATCGCTTTATCTCTACTAATAGCTGAGATAATTTTCAAAATTTTTGATCAGAGTGATAGAAAATTCAATATATTAAATTACGAACAGAGCTATAAAATAAAAAATAAATTATGTATACGTAGTTCTGGAGACCTACGTATAACACCAGTAAAAGTTTTATCGCTTTATCTCTACTAATAGCGGAGATAATTTTCAAAATTTTTGATCAGAGTGATAGAAAATTCAATCTATTAAATCACGAACAGAGCTATAAAATGAAAAATAAATTATGTATATTTAGTTCTGGAGACCTACGTATAACACCAGTAAAATTTTTATCGCTTTATCTCTACTAATAGCTGAGATAATTTTCAAAATTTTTGATTAGAGTGATAGAAAATTCAATATATTAAATTACGAACAGAGCTATAAAATGAAAAATAAATTATGTATACGTAGTTCTGGAGACCTACGTATAACACCAGTAAAACTTTTATCGCTTTATCTCTACTAATAGCTGAGATAATTTTCAAAATTTTTGATCAGAGTGATTGAAAATTCAATATATTAAATTACGAACAGAGCTATCAAATGAAAAATAAATTATGTTTACGTAGTTCTGGAGACCTACGTATAACACCAGTAAAAATTTTATCGCTTTATCTCTACTAATAGCTAAGATAATTTTCAAAATTTTTGATCAGTGTGATAGAAAATTCAATATATTAAATTACGAACAGAGCTATAAAATGAAAAATAAATTATGTATACGTAGTTCTGGAGACCTACGTATAACACCAGTAAAATTTTTATCGCTTTATCTCTACTAATATCTGAGATAAGTTTCAAAATTTTTGATCAGAGTGATAGAAAATTCAATACATTAAATTACGAACAGAGCTATAAAATAAAAAATAAATTATGTATACGTAGTTCTGGAGACCTACGTATAACACCAGTAAAATTTTTATCGCTTTATCTCTACTAATAGCGGAGATAATTTTCAAAATTTTTGATCAGAGTGATAGAAAATTCAATATATTAAATTACGAACAGAGCTATAAAATGAAAAATAAATTATGTATACGTAGTTCTGGAGACCTACGTGTAACACCAGTAAAAGTTTTATCGCTTTATCTCTACTAATAGCGGAGATAATTTTCAAAATTTTTGATCAGAGTGATCGAAAATTCAATCTATTAAATTACGAACAGAGCTATAAAATGAAAAATAAATTATGTATATTTAGTTCTGGAGACCTACGTATAACACCAGTAAAATTTTTATCGCTTTATCTCTACAAATAGCGGAGATAATTTTCAAAATTTTTGATCAGAGTGATAGAAAATTCAATATATTAATTTACGAACAGAGCTATAAAATAAAAAATAAATTATGTATACGTAGTTCTGGAAACATACGTATAACACCAGTAAAATTTTTATCGCTTTATTTCTACTAATAGCTGAGATAATTTTCAAAATTTTTGATCAGAGTGATAGAAAATTCAATCTATTAAGTTACGAACAGAGCTATAAAATGAAAAATAAATTTTGTATATTTAGTTCTGGAGACCTACGTATAACACCAGTAAAATTTTTATCGCTTTATCTCTACTAATAGCTGAGATAATTTTCAAAATTTTTGATCAGAGTGATAGAAAATTCAATATATTAAATTACGAACAGAACTATAAAATGAAAAATAATTTATGTATACGTAGTTCTGGAGACCTACGTATAACACCAGTAAAAGTTTTATCGCTTTATCTCTACTAATAGCGGAGATAATTTTCAAAATTTTTGATCAGAGTGATAGAAAATTCAATATACTAATTTACGAACAGAGCTATAAAATAAAAAATAAATTATGTATACGTAGTTCTGGAAACATACGTATAACACCAGTAAAATTTTTATCGCTTTATCTCTACTAATAGCTGAGATAATTTTCAAAATTTTTGATCAGAGTGATAGAAAATTCAATCTATTAAATTACGAACAGAGCTATAAAATGAAAAATAAATTATGTATATTTAGTTCTGGAGACCTACGTATAACACCAGTAAAATTTTTATCGCTTTATCTCTACTAATAGCTGAGATAATTTTCAAAATTTTTGATTAGAGTGATAGAAAATTCAATATATTAAATTACGAACAGAGCCATAAAATGAAAAATAAATTATGTATACGTAGTTCTGGAGACCTACGTATAACACCAGTAAAACTTTTATCGCTTTATCTCTACTAATAGCTGAGATAATTTTCAAAATTTTTGATTAGAGTGATAGAAAATTCAATATATTAAATTACGAACAGAGCTATAAAATGAAAAATAAATTATGTATACGTAGTTCTGGAGACCTACGTATAACACCAGTAAAACTTTTATCGCTTTATCTCTACTAATAGCTGAGATAATTTTCAAAATTTTTGATCAGAGTGATAGAAAATTCAATATATTAAATTACGAACAGAGCTATAAAATGAAAAATAAATTATGTTTACGTAGTTCTGAAGACCTACGTATAACACCAGTAAAAATTTTATCGCTTTATCTCTACTAATAGCTGAGATAATTTTCAAAATTTTTGATCAGAGTGATAGAAAATTCAATCTATTAAATTACGAACAGAGCTATAAAATGAAAAATAAATTATGTATACGTAGTTCTGGAGACCTACGTATAACACCAGTAAAAAAACTTTTATCGCTTTATCTCTACTAATAGCTGAGATAATTTTCAAAATTTTTGATCAGAGTGATAGAAAATTCAATATATTAAATTACGAACAGAGCTATAAAATGAAAAATAAATTATGTATACGTAGTTCTGGAGACCTACGTATAACACCAGTAAAATTTTTATCGCTTTATCTCTACTAATATCTGAGATAATTTTCAAAATTTTTGATCAGAGTGATAGAAAATTCAATATATTAAATTACGAACAGAGCTATAAAATAAAAAATAAATTATGTATACGTAGTTCTGGAGACCTACGTATAACACCAGTAAAATTTTTATCGCTTTATCTCTACTAATAGCGGAGATAATTTTCAAAATTTTTGATCAGAGTGATAGAAAATTCAATATATTAAATTACGAACAGAGCTATAAAATGAAAAATAAATTATGTATACGTAGTTCTGGAGACCTACGTATAACACCAGTAAAAGTTTTATCGCTTTATCTCTACTAATAGCGGAGATAATTTTCAAAATTTTTGATCAGAGTGATAGAAAATTCAATATATTAATTTACGAACAGAGCTATAAAATAAAAAATAAATTATGTATACGTAGTTCTGGAAACATACGTATAACACCAGTAAAATTTTTATCGCTTTATCTCTACTAATAGCTGAGATAATTTTCAAAATTTTTGATTAGAGTGATAGAAAATTCAATGTATTAAATTACGAACAGAGCTATAAAATGAAAAATAAATTATGTATACGTAGTTCTGGAGACCTACGTATAACACCAGTAAAACTTTTATCGCTTTATCTCTACTAATAGCTGAGATAATTTTCAAAATTTTTGATCAGAGTGATAGAAAATTCAATATATTAAATTACGAACAGAGCTATAAAATGAAAAATAAATTATGTATACGTAGTTCTGGAGACCTACGTATAACACCAGTAAAATTTTTATCGCTTTATCTCTACTAATATCTGAGATAATTTTCAAAATTTTTGATCAGAGTGATAGAAAATTCAATATATTAAATTACGAACAGAGCTATAAAATAAAAAATAAATTGTGTATACGTAGTTCTGGAGACCTACGTATAACACCAGTAAAATTTTTATCGCTTTATCTCTACTAATAGCGGAGATAATTTTCAAAATTTTTGATCAGAGTGATAGAAAATTCAATATATTAATTTACGAACAGAGCTATAAAATAAAAAATAAATTATGTATACGTAGTTCTGGAGACCTACGTATAACACTAGTAAAATTTTTATCGCTTTATCTCTACTAATAGCTGAGATAATTTTCAAAATTTTTGATCAGAGTGATAGAAAATTCAATCTATTAAATTACGAACAGAGCTATAAAATGAAAAATAAATTATGTATATTTAGTTCTGGAGACCTACGTATAACACCAGTAAAATTTTTATCGCTTTATCTCTACCAATAGCTTAGATAATTATCAAAATTTTTGATTAGAGTGATAGAAAATTCAATATATTAAATTACGAACAGAGCTATAAAATGAAAAATAAATTATGTATACGTAGTTCTGGAGACCTACGTATAACACCAGTAAAATTTTTATCGTTTTATCTCTACTAATAGCTGAGATAATTTTGAAAATTTTTGATCAGAGTGATAAAAAATTCAATATATTAAATTACAAACAGAGCTATAAAATGAAAAATAAATTACGTATACGTAGTTCTGGAGACCTACGTATAACACCAGTAAAAATTTTATCGCTTTATCTCTACTAATCGCTGAGATAATTTTCAAAATTTTTGATCAGAGTGATAGAAAATTCAATATATTAAATTACGAACAGAGCTATAAAATGAAAAATAAATTATGTATACGTAGTTCTGGAGACCTACGTATAACACCAGTAAAATTTTTATCGCTTTATCTCTACTAATAGCTGAGATAATTTTCAAAATTTTTGATCAGAGTGATAGAAAATTCAATCTATTAAATTACGAACAGAGCTATAAAATGAAAAATAAATTATGTATATTTAGTTCTGGAGACCTACGTATAACACCAGTAAAATTTTTATCGCTTTATCTCTACAAATAGCGGAGATAATTTTCAAAATTTTTGATCAGAGTGATAGAAAATTCAATATATTAATTTACGAACAGAGCTATAAAATAAAAAATAAATTATGTTTACGTAGTTCTGGAGACCTACGTATAACACCAGTAAAAATTTTATCGCTTTATCTCTACTAATAGCTGAGATAATTTTCAAAATTTTTGATCAGTGTGATAAAAAATTCAATATATTAAATTACGAACAGAGCTATAAAATGAAAAATAAATTATGTATACGTAGTTCTGGAGACCTACGTATAACACCAGTAAAATTTTTATCGCTTTATCTCTACTAATATCTGAGATAATTTTCAAAATTTTTGATCAGAGTGATAGAAAATTCAATATATTAAATTACGAACAGAGCTATAAAATAAAAAATAAATTATGTATACGTAGTTCTGGAGACCTACGTATAACACCAGTAAAATTTTTATCGCTTTATCTCTACTAATAGCGGAGATAATTTTCAAAATTTTTGATCAGAGTGATAGAAAATTCAATATATTAATTTACGAACAGAGCTATAAAATAAAAAATAAATTATGTATACGTAGTTCTGGAGACCTACGTATAACACCAGTAAAATTTTTATCGCTTTATCTCTACTAATAGCTTAGATAATTTTCAAAATTTTTGATCAGAGTGATAGAAAATTCAATATATTAAATTACGACCAGAGCTATAAAATGAAAAATAAATTATGTATACGTAGTTCTGGAGACCTACGTATAACACCAGTAAAATTTTTATCGCTTTATCTCTACTAGTAGCTTAGATAATTTTCAAAACTTTGATTAGAGTGATAGAAAATTCAATATATTAAATTACGAACAGAGCTATAAAATGAAAAATAAATTATGTATACGTAGTTCTGGAGACCTACGTATAACACCAGTAAAAGTTTTATCGCTTTATCTCTATTAATAGCTGAGATAAGTTTCAAAATTTTTGATCAGAGTGATAGAAAATTCAATATATTAAATTACGAACAGAGCTATAAAATGAAAAATAAATTATGTTTACGTAGTTCTGGAGACCTACGTATAACACCAGTAAAATTTTTATCTCTTTATCTCTACTAATAGCTGAGATAATTTTCAAAATTTTTGATCAGTGTGATAGAAAATTCAATATATTAAATTACGAACAGAGCTATAAAATGAAAAATAAATTATGTATACGTAGTTCTGGAGACCTACGTATAACACCAGTAAAATTTTTATCGCTTTATCTCTACTAATAGCTGAGATAATTTTCAAAATTTTTGATCAGAGTGATAGAAAATTCAATATATTAAATTACGAACAGATCTATAAAATGAAAAATAAATTATGTATACGTAGTTCTGGAGACCTACGTATAACACCAGTAAAAGTTTTATCGCTTTATCTCTACTAATAGCGGAGATAATTTTCAAAATTTTTGATCAGAGTGATAGAAAATTCAATATATTAATTTACGAACAGAGCTATAAAATAAAAAATAAATTATGTATACGTAGTTCTGGAAACATACGTATAACACCAGTAAAATTTTTATCGCTTTATCTCTACTAATAGCTGAGATAATTTTCAAAATTTTTGATCAGAGTGATAGAAAATTCAATCTATTAAATTACGAACAGAGCTATAAAATGAAAAATAAATTATGTATATTTAGTTCTGGAGACCTACGTATAACACCAGTAAAATTTTTATCGCTTTATCTCTACTAATAGCTGAGATAATTTTCAAAATTTTTGATTAGAGTGATAGAAAATTCAATATATTAAATTACGAACAGAGCTATAAAATGAAAAATAAATTATGTATACGTAGTTCTGGAGACCTACGTATAACACCAGTAAAACTTTTATCGCTTTATCTCTACTAATAGCTGAGATAATTTTCAAAATTTTTGATCAGAGTGATAGAAAATTCAATATATTAAATTACGAACAGAGCTATAAAATGAAAAATAAATTATGTTTACGTAGTTCTGGAGACCTACGTATAACACCAGTAAAAATTTTATCGCTTTATCTCTACTAATAGCTGAGATAATTTTCAAAATTTTTGATCAGAGTGATAGAAAATTCAATCTATTAAATTACGAACAGAGCTATAAAATGAAAAATAAATTATGTATACGTAGTTCTGGAGACCTACGTATAACACCAGTAAAACTTTTATCGCTTTATCTCTACTAATAGCTGAGATAATTTTCAAAATTTTTGATCAGAGTGATAGAAAATTCAATATATTAAATTACGAACAGAGCTATAAAATGAAAAATAAATTATGTATACGTAGTTCTGGAGACCTACGTATAACACCAGTAAAATTTTTATCGCTTTATCTCTACTAATATCTGAGATAATTTTCAAAATTTTTGATCAGAGTGATAGAAAATTCAATATATTAAATTACGAACAGAGCTATAAAATAAAAAATAAATTATGTATACGTAGTTCTGGAGACCTACGTATAACACCAGTAAAATTTTTATCGCTTTATCTCTACTAATAGCGGAGATAATTTTCAAAATTTTTGATCAGAGTGATAGAAAATTCAATATATTAAATTACGAACAGAGCAATAAAATGAAAAATTAATTATGTATACGTAGTTCTGGAGACCTACGTATAACACCAGTAAAAGTTTTATCGCTTTATCTCTACTAATAGCGGAGATAATTTTCAAAATTTTTGATCAGAGTGATAGAAAATTCAATATATTAATTTACGAACAGAGCTATAAAATAAAAAATAAATTATGTATACGTAGTTCTGGAAACATACGTATAACACCAGTAAAATTTTTATCGCTTTATCTCTACTAATAGCTGAGATAATTATCAAAATTTTTGATCAGAGTGATAGAAAATTCAATCTATTAAATTACGAACAGAGCTATAAAATGAAAAATAAATTATGTATATTTAGTTCTGGAGACCTACGTATAACACCAGTAAAATTTTTATCGCTTTATCTCTACTAATAGCTGAGATAATTTTGAAAATTTTTGATCAGAGTGATAGAAAATTCAATATATTAAAGTACGAACAGAGCTATAAAATGAAAAATAAATTATGCATACGTAGTTCTGGAAACCTACGTATAACACCAGTAAAAATTGTATCGCTTTATCTATACTAATAGCTGAGATAATTTTCAAAATTTTTGATCAGAGTGATAGAAAATTCAATATATTAAATTACGAACAGAGCTATAAAATGAAAAATAAATTATGCATACGTAGTTCTAAAGACCTACGTATAACACCAGTAAAATTTTTATCGCTTTATCTCTACTAATAGCTGAGATAGTTTTCAAAATTTTTGATCAGAGTGATAGAAAATTCAATATATTAAATTACGAACAGAGCTATAAAATGAAAAATAAATTATGTATACGTAGCTCTAAAGACCTACGTATAACACCAGTAAAATTTTTATCGTTTTATCTCTACTAATAGCTGAGATAATTTTGAAAATTTTTGATCAGAGTGATAGAAAATTCAATATATTAAATTACAAACAGAGCTATAAAATAAAAAATAAATTATGTATACGTAGTTCTGGAGACCTACGTATAACACCAGTAAAAATTTTATCGCTTTATCTCTACTAATAGCTGAGATAATTTTCAAAATTTTTGATCAGAGTGATAGAAAATTCAATATATTAAATTACGAACAGAGCTATAAAATGAAAAATAAATTATGTATACGTAGTTCTGGAGACCTACGTATAACACCAGTAAAATTTTTATCGCTTTATCTCTACTAACAGCTGAGATAATTTTCAAAATTTTTGATCAGAGTGATAGAAAATTCAATCTATTAAATTACGAACAGAGCTATAAAATGAAAAATAAATTATGTATATTTAGTTCTGGAGACCTACGTATAACACCAGTAAAATTTTTATCGCTTTATCTCTACAAATAGCGGAGATAATTTTCAAAATTTTTGATCAGAGTGATAGAAAATTCAATATATTAATTTACGAACAGAGCTATAAAATAAAAAATAAATTATGTATACGTAGTTCTGGAAACATACGTATAACACCAGTAAAATTTTTATCGCTTTATCTCTACTAATAGCTGAGATAATTTTCAAAATTTTTGATCAGAGTGATAGAAAATTCAATCTATTAAGTTACGAACAGAGCTATAAAATGAAAAATAAATTATGTATATTTAGTTCTGGAGACCTACGTATAACACCAGTAAAATTTTTATCGCTTTATCTCTACTAATAGCTTAGATAATTTTCAAAACTTTGATTAGAGTGATAGAAAATTCAATATATTAAATTACGAACAGAGCTATAAAATGAAAAATAAATTATGTATACGTAGTTCTGGAGACCTACGTATAACACCAGTAAAATTTTTATCGCTTTATCTCTATTAATAGCTGAGATAAGTTTCAAAATTTTTGATCAGAGTGATAGAAAATTCAATATATTAAATTACGAACAGAGCTATAAAATGAAAAATAAATTATGTATACGTAGTTCTGGAGACCTACGTATAACACCAGTAAAAGTTTTATCGCTTTATCTCTACTAATAGCGGAGATAATTTTCACAATTTTTGATCAGAGTGATAGAAAATTCAATATATTAATTTACGAACAGAGCTATAAAATAAAAAATAAATTATGTATACGTAGTTCTGGAAACATACGTATAACACCAGTAAAATTTTTATCGCTTTATCTCTACTAATAGCTGAGATAATTTTCAAAATTTTTGATCAGAGTGATAGAAAATTCAATCTATTAAATTACGAACAGAGCTATAAAATAAAAAATAAATTATGTATATTTAGTTCTGGAGACCTACGTATAACACCAGTAAAATTTTTATCGCTTTATCTCTACTAATAGCTGAGATAATTTTCAAAATTTTTGATTAGAGTGATAGAAAATTCAATATATTAAATTACGAACAGAGCTATAAAATAAAAAATAAATTATGTATACGTAGTTCTGGAGACCTACGTATAACACCAGTAAAACTTTTATCGCTTTATCTCTACTAATAGCTGAGATAATTTTCAAAATTTTTGATCAGAGTGATTGAAAATTCAATATATTAAATTACGAACAGAGCTATAAAATAAAAAATAAATTATGTATACGTAGTTCTGGAGACCTACGTATAACACCAGTAAAATTTTTATCGCTTTATCTCTACTAATAGCGGAGATAATTTTCAAAATTTTTGATCAGAGTGATAGAAAATTCAATATATTAAATTACGAACAGAGCTATAAAATGAAAAATAAATTATGTATACGTAGTTCTGGAGACCTACGTATAACACCAGTAAAAGTTTTATCGCTTTATCTCTACTAATAGCGGAGATAATTTTCAAAAGTTTTGATCAGAGTGATAGAAAATTCAATCTATTAAATTACGAACAGAGCTATAAAATGAAAAATAAATTATGTATATTTAGTTCTGGAGACCTACGTATAACACCAGTAAAATTTTTATCGCTTTATCTCTACAAATAGCGGAGATAATTTTCAAAATTTTTGATCAGAGTGATAGAAAATTCAATATATTAATTTACGAACAGAGCTATAAAATAAAAAATAAATTATGTATATGTAGTTCTGGAAACATACGTATAACACCAGTAAAATTTTTATCGCTTTATCTCTACTAATAGCTGAGATAATTTTCAAAATTTTTGATCAGAGTGATAGAAAATTCAATCTATTAAGTTACGAACAGAGCTATAAAATGAAAAATAAATTTTGTATATTTAGTTCTGGAGACCTACGTATAACACCAGTAAAATTTTTATCGCTTTATCTCTACTAATAGCTTAGATAATTTTCAAAACTTTGATTAGAGTGATAGAAAATTCAATATATTAAATTACGAACAGAGCTATAAAATGAAAAATAAATTATGTATACGTAGTTCTGGAGACCTACGTATAACACCAGTAAAAGTTTTATCGCTTTATCTCTATTAATAGCTGAGATAAGTTTCAAAATTTTTGATCAGAGTGATAGAAAATTCAATATATTAAATTACGAACAGAGCTATAAAATGAAAAATAAATTATGTTTACGTAGTTCTGGAGACCTACGTATAACACCAGTAAAATTTTTATCGCTTTATCTCTACTAATAGCTGAGATAATTTTCAAAATTTTTGATTAGAGTGATAGAAAATTCAATGTATTAAATTACGAACAGAGCTATAAAATGAAAAATAAATTATGTATACGTAGTTCTGGAGACCTACGTATAACACCAGTAAAACTTTTATCGCTTTATCTCTACTAATAGCTGAGATAATTTTCAAAATTTTTGATCAGAGTGATAGAAAATTCAATATATTAAATTACGAACAGAGCTATAAAATGAAAAATAAATTATGTATATTTAGTTCTGGAGACCTACGTATAACACCAGTAAAATTTTTATCGCTTTATCTCTACTAATAGCTTTGATAATTTTCAAAGTTTTTGATTAGAGTGATAGAAAATTCAATATATTAAATTACGAACAGAGCTATAAAATGAAAAATAAATTATGTATACGTAGTTCTGGAGACCTACGTATAACACCAGTAAAATTTTTATCGCTTTATCTCTACTAATAGCTGAGATAATTTTGAAAATTTTTGATCAGAGTGATAGAAAATTCAATATATTAAAGTACGAACAGAGCTATAAAATGAAAAATAAATTATGCATACGTAGTTCTGGAAACCTACGTATAACACCAGTAAAAATTGTATCGCTTTATCTATACTAATAGCTGAGATAATTTTCAAAATTTTTGATCAGAGTGATAGAAAATTCAATATATTAAATTACGAACAGAGCTATAAAATGAAAAATAAATTATGTATATTTAGTTTTGGAGACCTACGTATAACACCAGTAAAATTTTTATCGCTTTATCTCTACAAATAGCGGAGATAATTTTCAAAATTTTTGATCAGAGTGATAGAAAATTCAATATATTAATTTACGAACAGAGCTATAAAATAAAAAATAAATTATGTATACGTAGTTCTGGAAACATACGTATAACACCAGTAAAATTTTTATCGCTTTATCTCTACTAATAACTGAGATAATTTTCAAAATTTTTGATCAGAGTGATAGAAAATTCAATATATTAAATTACGAACAGAGCTATAAAATGAAAAATAAATTATGCATACGTAGTTCTAAAGACCTACGTATAACACCAGTAAAATTTTTATCGCTTTATCTCTACTAATAGCTGAGATAGTTTTCAAAATTTTTGATCAGAGTGATAGAAAATTCAATATATTAAATTACGAACAGAGCTATAAAATGAAAAATAAATTATGTATACGTAGCTCTAAAGACCTACGTATAACACCAGTAAAATTTTTATCGTTTTATCTCTACTAATAGCTGAGATAATTTTGAAAATTTTTGATCAGAGTGATAGAAAATTCAATATATTAAATTACAAACAGAGCTATAAAATAAAAAATAAATTATGTATACGTAGTTCTGGAGACCTACGTATAACACCAGTAAAAATTTTATCGCTTTATCTCTACTAATAGCTGAGATAATTTTCAAAATTTTTGATCAGAGTGATAGAAAATTCAATATATTAAATTACGAACAGAGCTATAAAATGAAAAATAAATTATGTATACGTAGTTCTGGAGACCTACGTATAACACCAGTAAAATTTTTATCGCTTTATCTCTACTAACAGCTGAGATAATTTTCAAAATTTTTGATCAGAGTGATAGAAAATTCAATCTATTAAATTACGAACAGAGCTATAAAATGAAAAATAAATTATGTATATTTAGTTCTGGAGACCTACGTATAACACCAGTAAAATTTTTATCGCTTTATCTCTACAAATAGCGGAGATAATTTTCAAAATTTTTGATCAGAGTGATAGAAAATTCAATATATTAATTTACGAACAGAGCTATAAAATAAAAAATAAATTATGTATACGTAGTTCTGGAAACATACGTATAACACCAGTAAAATTTTTATCGCTTTATCTCTACTAATAGCTGAGATAATTTTCAAAATTTTTGATCAGAGTGATAGAAAATTCAATCTATTAAGTTACGAACAGAGCTATAAAATGAAAAATAAATTATGTATATTTAGTTCTGGAGACCTACGTATAACACCAGTAAAATTTTTATCGCTTTATCTCTACTAATAGCTTAGATAATTTTCAAAACTTTGATTAGAGTGATAGAAAATTCAATATATTAAATTACGAACAGAGCTATAAAATGAAAAATAAATTATGTATACGTAGTTCTGGAGACCTACGTATAACACCAGTAAAATTTTTATCGCTTTATCTCTATTAATAGCTGAGATAAGTTTCAAAATTTTTGATCAGAGTGATAGAAAATTCAATATATTAAATTACGAACAGAGCTATAAAATGAAAAATAAATTATGTATACGTAGTTCTGGAGACCTACGTATAACACCAGTAAAAGTTTTATCGCTTTATCTCTACTAATAGCGGAGATAATTTTCACAATTTTTGATCAGAGTGATAGAAAATTCAATATATTAATTTACGAACAGAGCTATAAAATAAAAAATAAATTATGTATACGTAGTTCTGGAAACATACGTATAACACCAGTAAAATTTTTATCGCTTTATCTCTACTAATAGCTGAGATAATTTTCAAAATTTTTGATCAGAGTGATAGAAAATTCAATCTATTAAATTACGAACAGAGCTATAAAATAAAAAATAAATTATGTATATTTAGTTCTGGAGACCTACGTATAACACCAGTAAAATTTTTATCGCTTTATCTCTACTAACAGCTGAGATAATTTTCAAAATTTTTGATTAGAGTGATAGAAAATTCAATATATTAAATTACGAACAGAGCTATAAAATAAAAAATAAATTATGTATACGTAGTTCTGGAGACCTACGTATAACACCAGTAAAACTTTTATCGCTTTATCTCTACTAATAGCTGAGATAATTTTCAAAATTTTTGATCAGAGTGATTGAAAATTCAATATATTAAATTACGAACAGAGCTATAAAATAAAAAATAAATTATGTATACGTAGTTCTGGAGACCTACGTATAACACCAGTAAAATTTTTATCGCTTTATCTCTACTAATAGCGGAGATAATTTTCAAAATTTTTGATCAGAGTGATAGAAAATTCAATATATTAAATTACGAACAGAGCTATAAAATGAAAAATAAATTATGTATACGTAGTTCTGGAGACCTACGTATAACACCAGTAAAAGTTTTATCGCTTTATCTCTACTAATAGCGGAGATAATTTTCAAAATTTTTGATCAGAGTGATAGAAAATTCAATCTATTAAATTACGAACAGAGCTATAAAATGAAAAATAAATTATGTATATTTAGTTCTGGAGACCTACGTATAACACCAGTAAAATTTTTATCGCTTTATCTCTACAAATAGCGGAGATAATTTTCAAAATTTTTGATCAGAGTGATAGAAAATTCAATATATTAATTTACGAACAGAGCTATAAAATAAAAAATAAATTATGTATATGTAGTTCTGGAAACATACGTATAACACCAGTAAAATTTTTATCGCTTTATCTCTACTAATAGCTGAGATAATTTTCAAAATTTTTGATCAGAGTGATAGAAAATTCAATCTATTAAGTTACGAACAGAGCTATAAAATGAAAAATAAATTTTGTATATTTAGTTCTGGAGACCTACGTATAACACCAGTAAAATTTTTATCGCTTTATCTCTACTAATAGCTTAGATAATTTTCAAAACTTTGATTAGAGTGATAGAAAATTCAATATATTAAATTACGAACAGAGCTATAAAATGAAAAATAAATTATGTATACGTAGTTCTGGAGACCTACGTATAACACCAGTAAAAGTTTTATCGCTTTATCTCTATTAATAGCTGAGATAAGTTTCAAAATTTTTGATCAGAGTGATAGAAAATTCAATATATTAAATTACGAACAGAGCTATAAAATGAAAAATAAATTATGTATATTTAGTTCTGGAGACCTACGTATAACACCAGTAAAATTTTTATCGCTTTATCTCTACAAATAGCGGAGATAATTTTCAAAATTTTTGATCAGAGTGATAGAAAATTCAATATATTAATTTACGAACAGAGCTATAAAATAAAAAATAAATTATGTATATGTAGTTCTGGAAACATACGTATAACACCAGTAAAATTTTTATCGCTTTATCTCTACTAATAGCTGAGATAATTTTCAAAATTTTTGATCAGAGTGATAGAAAATTCAATCTATTAAGTTACGAACAGAGCTATAAAATGAAAAATAAATTTTGTATATTTAGTTCTGGAGACCTACGTATAACACCAGTAAAATTTTTATCGCTTTATCTCTACTAATAGCTTAGATAATTTTCAAAACTTTGATTAGAGTGATAGAAAATTCAATATATTAAATTACGAACAGAGCTATAAAATGAAAAATAAATTATGTATACGTAGTTCTGGAGACCTACGTATAACACCAGTAAAAGTTTTATCGCTTTATCTCTATTAATAGCTGAGATAAGTTTCAAAATTTTTGATCAGAGTGATAGAAAATTCAATATATTAAATTACGAACAGAGCTATAAAATGAAAAATAAATTATGTTTACGTAGTTCTGGAGACCTACGTATAACACCAGTAAAATTTTTATCGCTTTATCTCTACTAATAGCTGAGATAATTTTCAAAATTTTTGATCAGTGTGATAGAAAATTCAATATATTAAATTACGAACAGAGCTATAAAATGAAAAATAAATTATGTATACGTAGTTCTGGAGACCTACGTATAACACCAGTAAAATTTTTATCGCTTTATCTCTACTAATAGCTGAGATAATTTTCAAAATTTTTGATCAGAGTGATAGAAAATTCAATATATTAAATTACGAACAGAGCTATAAAATGAAAAATAAATTATGTATACGTAGTTCTGGAGACCTACGTATAACACCAGTAAAAGTTTTATCGCTTTATCTCTACTAATAGCGGAGATAATTTTCAAAATTTTTGATCAGAGTGATAGAAAATTCAATATATTAATTTACGAACAGAGCTATAAAATAAAAAATAAATTATGTATACGTACTTCTGGAAACATACGTATAACACCAGTAAAATTTTTATCGCTTTATCTCTACTAATAGCTGAGATAATTTTCAAAATTTTTGATCAGAGTGATAGAAAATTCAATCTATTAAATTACGAACAGAGCTATAAAATAAAAAATAAATTATGTATATTTAGTTCTGGAGACCTACGTATAACACCAGTAAAATTTTTATCGCTTTATCTCTACTAATAGCTGAGATAATTTTCAAAATTTTTGATTAGAGTGATAGAAAATTCAATATATTAAATTACGAACAGAGCTATAAAATAAAAAATAAATTATGTATACGTAGTTCTGGAGACCTACGTATAACACCAGTAAAACTTTTATCGCTTTATCTCTACTAATAGCTGAGATAATTTTCAAAATTTTTGATCAGAGTGATTGAAAATTCAATATATTAAATTACGAACAGAGCTATAAAATAAAAAATAAATTATGTATACGTAGTTCTGGAGACCTACGTATAACACCAATAAAATTTTTATCGCTTTATCTCTACAAATAGCGGAGATAATTTTCAAAATTTTTGATCAGAGTGATAGAAAATTCAATCTATTAAGTTACGAACAGAGCTATAAAATGAAAAATAAATTTTGTATATTTAGTTCTGGAGACCTACGTATAACACCAGTAAAATTTTTATCGCTTTATCTCTACTAATAGCGGAGATAATTTTCAAAATTTTTGATCAGAGTGATAGAAAATTCAATCTATTAAATTACGAACAGAGCTATAAAATGAAAAATAAATTATGTATATTTAGTTCTGGAGACCTACGTATAACACCAGTAAAATTTTTATCGCTTTATCTCTACAAATAGCGGAGATAATTTTCAAAATTTTTGATCAGAGTGATAGAAAATTCAATATATTAATTTACGAACAGAGCTATAAAATAAAAAATAAATTATGTATACGTAGTTCTGGAAACATACGTATAACACCAGTAAAATTTTTATCGCTTTATCTCTACTAATAGCTGAGATAATTTTCAAAATTTTTGATCAGAGTGATAGAAAATTCAATCTATTAAGTTACGAACAGAGCTATAAAATGAAAAATAAATTTTGTATATTTAGTTCTGGAGACCTACGTATAACACCAGTAAAATTTTTATCGCTTTATCTCTACTAATAGCTTAGATAATTTTCAAAACTTTGATTAGAGTGATAGAAAATTCAATATATTAAATTACGAACAGAGCTATAAAATGAAAAATAAATTATGTATACGTAGTTCTGGAGACCTACGTATAACACCAGTAAAAGTTTTATCGCTTTATCTCTATTAATAGCTGAGATAAGTTTCAAAATTTTTGATCAGAGTGATAGAAAATTCAATATATTAAATTACGAACAGAGCTATAAAATGAAAAATAAATTATGTTTACGTAGTTCTGGAGACCTACGTATAACACCAGTAAAATTTTTATCGCTTTATCTCTACTAATAGCTGAGATAATTTTCAAAATTTTTGATCAGTGTGATAGAAAATTCAATATATTAAATTACGAACAGAGCTATAAAATGAAAAATAAATTATGTATACGTAGTTCCGGAGACCTACGTATAACACCAGTAAAATTTTTATCGCTTTATCTCTACTAATAGCTGAGATAATTTTCAAAATTTTTGATCAGAGTGATAGAAAATTCAATATATTAAATTACGAACAGAGCTATAAAATGAAAAATAAATTATGTATACGTAGTTCTGGAGACCTACGTATAACACCAGTAAAATTTTTATCGCTTTATCTCTACTAATAGCTGAGATAATTTTCAAAATTTTTGATCAGAGTGATAGAAAATTCAATCTATTAAATTACGAACAGAGCTATAAAATGAAAAATAAATTATGTATATTTAGTTCTGGAGACCTACGTATAACACCAGTAAAATTTTTATCGCTTTATCTCTACTAATAGCTGAGATAATTTTCAAAATTTTTGATTAGAGTGATAGAAAATTCAATATATTAAATTACGAACAGAGCTATAAAATGAAAAATAAATTATGTATACGTAGTTCTGGAGACCTACGTATAACACCAGTAAAACTTTTATCGCTTTATCTCTACTAATAGCTGAGATAATTTTCAAAATTTTTGATTAGAGTGATAGAAAATTCAATATATTAAATTACGAACAGAGCTATAAAATGAAAAATAAATTATGTATACGTAGTTCTGGAGACCTACGTATAACACCAGTAAAACTTTTATCGCTTTATCTCTACTAATAGCTGAGATAATTTTCAAAATTTTTGATCAGAGTGATAGAAAATTCAATATATTAAATTACGAACAGAGCTATAAAATGAAAAATAAATTATGTTTACGTAGTTCTGGAGACCTACGTATAACACCAGTAAAAATTTTATCGCTTTATCTCTACTAATAGCTGAGATAATTTTCAAAATTTTTGATCAGAGTGATAGAAAATTCAATATATTAAATTACGAACAGAGCTATAAAATGAAAAATAAATTATGTATACGTAGTTCTGGAGACCTACGTATAACACCAGTAAAACTTTTATCGCTTTATCTCTACTAATAGCTGAGATAATTTTCAAAATTTTTGATCAGAGTGATAGAAAATTCAATATATTAAATTACGAACAGAGCTATAAAATGAAAAATAAATTATGTATACGTAGTTCTGGAGACCTACGTATAACACCAGTAAAATTTTTATCGCTTTATCTCTACTAATATCTGAGATAATTTTCAAAATTTTTGATCAGAGTGATAGAAAATTCAATATATTAAATTACGAACAGAGCTATAAAATAAAAAATAAATTATGTATACGTAGTTCTGGAGACCTACGTATAACACCAGTAAAATTTTTATCGCTTTATCTCTACTAATAGCGGAGATAATTTTCAAAATGTTTGATCAGAGTGATAGAAAATTCAATATATTAAATTACGAACAGAGCTATAAAATGAAAAATAAATTATGTATACGTAGTTCTGGAGACCTACGTATAACACCAGTAAAAGTTTTATCGCTTTATCTCTACTAATAGCGGAGATAATTTTCAAAATTTTTGATCAGAGTGATAGAAAATTCAATATATTAATTTACGAACAGAGCTATAAAATAAAAAATAAATTATGTATACGTAGTTCTGGAAACATACGTATAACACCAGTAAAATTTTTATTGCTTTATCTCTACTAATAGCTGAGATAATTTTCAAAATTTTTGATCAGAGTGATAGAAAATTCAATCTATTAAATTACGAACAGAGCTATAAAATGAAAAATAAATTATGTATATTTAGTTCTGGAGACCTACGTATAACACCAGTAAAATTTTTATCGCTTTATCTCTACTAATAGCTGAGATAATTTTCAAAATTTTTGATTAGAGTGATAGAAAATTCAATGTATTAAATTACGAACAGAGCTATAAAATGAAAAATAAATTATGTATACGTAGTTCTGGAGACCTACGTATAACACCAGTAAAACTTTTATCGCTTTATCTCTACTAATAGCTGAGATAATTTTCAAAATTTTTGATCAGAGTGATAGAAAATTCAATATATTAAATTACGAACAGAGCTATAAAATGAAAAATAAATTATGTATACGTAGTTCTGGAGACCTACGTATAACACCAGTAAAATTTTTATCGCTTTATCTCTACTAATAGCGGAGATAATTTTCAAAATGTTTGATCAGAGTGATAGAAAATTCAATATATTAAATTACGAACAGAGCTATAAAATGAAAAATAAATTATGTATACGTAGTTCTGGAGACCTACGTATAACACCAGTAAAAGTTTTATCGCTTTATCTCTACTAATAGCGGAGATAATTTTCAAAATTTTTGATCAGAGTGATAGAAAATTCAATATATTAATTTACGAACAGAGCTATAAAATAAAAAATAAATTATGTATACGTAGTTCTGGAAACATACGTATAACACCAGTAAAATTTTTATTGCTTTATCTCTACAAATAGCTGAGATAATTTTCAAAATTTTTGATCAGAGTGATAGAAAATTCAATCTATTAAATTACGAACAGAGCTATAAAATGAAAAATAAATTATGTATATTTAGTTCTGGAGACCTACGTATAACACCAGTAAAATTTTTATCGCTTTATCTCTACTAATAGCTGAGATAATTTTCAAAATTTTTGATTAGAGTGATAGAAAATTCAATGTATTAAATTACGAACAGAGCTATAAAATGAAAAATAAATTATGTATACGTAGTTCTGGAGACCTACGTATAACACCAGTAAAACTTTTATCGCTTTATCTCTACTAATAGCTGAGATAATTTTCAAAATTTTTGATCAGAGTGATAGAAAATTCAATATATTAAATTACGAACAGAGCTATAAAATGAAAAATAAATTATGTATACGTAGTTCTGGAGACCTACGTATAACACCAGTAAAATTTTTATCGCTTTATCTCTACTAATAGCGGAGATAATTTTCAAAATTTTTGATCAGAGTGATAGAAAATTCAATATATTAAATTACGAACAGAGCTATAAAATAAAAAATAAATTGTGTATACGTAGTTCTGGAGACCTACGTATAACACCAGTAAAATTTTTATCGCTTTATCTCTACTAATAGCGGAGATAATTTTCAAAATTTTTGATCAGAGTGATAGAAAATTCAATATATTAATTTACGAACAGAGCTATAAAATAAAAAATAAATTATGTATACGTAGTTCTGGAGACCTACGTATAACACCAGTAAAATTTTTATCGCTTTATCTCTACTAATAGCTGAGATAATTTTCAAAATTTTTGATCAGAGTGATAGAAAATTCAATCTATTAAATTACGAACAGAGCTATAAAATGAAAAATAAATTATGTATATTTAGTTCTGGAGACCTACGTATAACACCAGTAAAATTTTTATCGCTTTATCTCTACTAATAGCTTAGATAATTATCAAAATTTTTGATTAGAGTGATAGAAAATTCAATATTGTAGTGTATTTGTCCAACTACATGCTACTCTAAATTTAGAAAGTTTGAATTTCGCGGTCCTCGACAGACCAGACCTCCCCCCTCAAGTTATAAAGTGTCAGGTAGCGACACCACCCCGGACAGGCAGTACGATTCTGACGGTGAACGTACGTACTCCGTGTGGTGCGGTCAGTTCATTGTAAAGATTCTACTTATTTAGTTTTCATTAAATTTATTAATAAGTAAACTGTCGTGTATCATTGAATGAGCACCCGCCACCACAGATATCAGAAGTGAGATTAGAACAAGTGTACTTTGTGTAAATTAGCGAAAAGTGGAAACAATGGAGAAGCTTAGTGATGTACCCGGATTGTCTGAAAATATTAAAAAATCGTCCGTTGCGGCAATTCGTGCTTTTCACAAACTTCTGTACGATGGAGTAGAAAATGGCCGACGGAATAGACAACACGTGCGTGATTTTGCAGGTTTTGTATTTGCTGATGCCGACGCGTTAAATGAAAAGGTAGAATGGGCAGCCACAAATTTAACGTTGGGAGATTTGACGTCCGTGTGTGCTATTTTGAATATCGACTACGAGGGGTCAGCTAGAGAGGTGGCGGACCGCATATGCACCAAACTTACAGATTTAAACTCGTTGAGACCGATGGGAGATCCTGAAGAAGAAGAAGAACAAGAAGATAACGAAGAAGAAGCTAATGGAAGCACATCTCGAAGTACACCATCATCAGAAAATGAAAGATTAGCAATACGACAAGAGCAAACACCAAGATTCGTGATGAACTTTAAAGATATCGAAGACTCAATTCGTCCTTTCAGTGGGGAAGGATCATACCAAGTTGCAAACTGGATACAGGACTTTGAAGAAATTGCAGAAATTATGCAATTTTCAGAATTGCAGAAATTGGTGTATGCAAAAAAGTCCCTAATTGGATTGGCAAAACAGTGTGTTCAGTGTGAACGAGGACTGAATAACTGGTCCAAGCTAAAAGAAGTACTTCAAGATGAATTTGGCAAGAAAATAAACAGTGCAGATATTCATAGACTTTTGTCTGAAAGGAAAAAACAAAGAAATGAGTCAGTGTTAGAGTATTATTTCAATATGAAAGAGATTGCAGCCAGAGGCCAAATTGAAGAAGAAGCCGTAATTCAATACATTGTTGACGGAATCCCAGACGAAATGTCTAATAAAACATTTTTATATGAGGCAACAAACTTCAGGCAGCTGAAGACAAAATTAGAAACCTATGAGAAAATCAAGAGTAGACTGTATTCATCGCCTATGGACAAACAACGCATTAATAAAAGTGCAGCGATAAACGCTAATGTGGTAAACAAATCAAAGAGTGCGACAAATGTGAACACTAATAATAGCGTGAGGTGTTACAATTGTGGGGACAAAGGTCATATATCAGCAAAGTGTAGCAAGCCGAAAAGAGAAGTTGGTTCATGTTTTGGCTGTGGATCTAAAAATCATCAAAAAAAGGATTGCCCAGTTAAAAAGGACGCGACAATTCACCTGGTGGAACAACGAGTTATACCGGCTTTTATAGTAGAGGTGCGTTCAAACAATTTTATTGGTGAGTTAACGGCAATAATTGATTCAGGTAGCCCAATTTCATTGTTGACTTCTCGTTCGCTAAAAACAAATGTAAATATTTTACCTGATAATTCAAATGTAATATATTGTGGCCTGAACGGTACTAAATTGAATATATTAGGGCAAATTAAAGAAAAAGTTTTAGTTAACGATTGTGAGACCGAAATTGAATTCAAAGTAGTACCTGACGACACTATGAAATTTGATTGTTTACTAGGTCGAGATTTCTTAACCAATGATAAATTAATTATAAGTTTAGGTAAAGTTGTAACTGTAAAAAACAAACAAAGTGAGGTGGACATCAGAGTTCAAGATGAATCTCTTGAATTATTGCACATTGATATTGGTTGTAACAATGAATCAGAAATAAATCTAAATATTAACGAACAATTGAGCTGTGATGTCCATCAGCAGGTAAAAGATATCATAGATGAATTTTATGTACAACCAGACAGACCCGATGAACCTTATACGCAATTAGAATTGAAGTTACATCTAAAGCCCAATCATGCGCCATTTTATTCGAAAGCCAGACGATTATCTTTTGCGGAAAAAGAAGCGGTGAAACAAATTACAAACGAATTACTATCTAAAAATGTTATCAAACCGAGTACTTCACAATATAGCAGTCCTATTGTTTTAGTGCGAAAAAAAGACGGAAATTATCGTATGGCCGTTGATTACCGCGAATTAAATAAGTTAACAACGCGAGACATTTATCCTATTCCGCACATAGAAGAGCAAATCGATAATTTAAAATATAAGGCATATTTTACGCGTTTGGACTTAAAGGATGCGTTCCATAATATCAAATTAGATCCGGAATCAACTAAATACACGTCATTTGTTACTTTCATGGGGCAGTATGAGTATATCAAAATGCCGTTTGGTCTAGCGAATGGTAGTTCATTTTTTATGCGTTTTATAAATACCGCGTTCAGAGACTTATTAAACCAACAGAAAATTCAAATTTATTTAGATGATATATTGATTGCCACCAAAACTATAGATGAAAATATTGCTATTTTAAAAGAGGTTTTAAAGGTACTCGTAAAAAATAAATTAGAGCTAAGATTTGACAAATGCGAATTTTTATTGAGTAAAATAAAATATCTTGGGTATAATATCGACAAAAATGGAATAAGTCCAAGTGATGACAATGTAAAGGCAATAAAGGAATTTCCGGTCCCAAAAAATTTTAAAGAGCTTCATAGCTTTATTGGGTTATTATCCTATTTTAGAAAGTTCATAGGAGGGTTTGCAACCGTGTCAAAACCATTGTCGGAGTTATTAAAGGCAAAAGAATTTATATGGACAGACCGTGAGAATAATTGCTTTGAATCACTAAAGCAAAAATTGATATCGTCACCCTTGTTAGCGATATATTCGCCTAAGTTAGAAACGGAACTACATTGTGATGCTAGTTCGCATGGTTTTGGTGCTGTTTTAATGCAAAAACAATTGGAAGATGGAAAATTTCATCCAGTTTGTTTTTTTAGCAAAAGAACAACACCTACGGAAGCGTCTTACCATAGTTTTGAATTAGAAGCTTTAGCAATTATTTATTCTTTAGAAAGATTTCGGATTTACCTACAAGGTATTAAATTTAAAATTGTGACCGATTGCAACAGTTTGAAGCAGACATTAGAGCGAAAAGAAGTGAATCCGAGAATTTTGCGATGGTCATTGATATTGCGTAATTATAATTATACACTTGAGCACCGTTCTTCTGATCAAATGAGACATGCTGACGCGTTAAGTCGTGAATTTAGTATTTGTTTAATTACGGAAAATACATTCGAGCGCAATTTAGAGTTACTACAAAATTTAGACCCAAAAATCGTGGAAGTTAGGAAAGGTTTAGAGAAACAACAAAGCAAATTGTATGAAATGAATAACGGTTTAGTTTATCGAAAAATAGGCGAAAAAATCTTATTTTACGTACCGTCATCAATGGAAGAAAATATAATTAGAACCTGCCACGAAAAAGTTGGACATCAGGGCATAAACAAAACAATTAATTACATCACGCGTATTTATTGGTTCCCGGAAATGAGAAACAAAGTTCAAAATCACATCTTAAACTGTTTTAAATGTATCACATATTCCACTGTCGCAAATCGAGTCGAAGGTAAATTACATTGTATTGATAAAGGAAACGTACCATTTTATACACTTCACATTGACCATTATGGCGCCCAAATAATATTAATGACTGATTATTGATTGATCTTATAATTAAATAGAGTAGATTTTAAGTTAATTAGATAATAGAATGTATGGTATGAAATTTTGTATGAATGTTTAAAATGATAAGCCAATTCTAATTTAGTCAATATGTATGGGATTTATTTCCTTAGGTTATTGCAATATTAGGTGGAAATTGATGTTATGAGTGTCTAACAAATAGAGCAAGGGATTTGTTCCCACATGTTTATGATTAGATGAGATTTGTTTCCACGTTGGTAGGAATTTATTCTCAGAGTGGTAGAGATTTGTTCTCGAAATTAAGTTGTTTATTTGAAATTTGTTTTCAGGTTTAATTAAAGATTCGTTTTCATGTTTAAAATTTTGAGATTTGTTCTCACATGTGATTAATTATTGTATTTTGAGGTTTGTTCTCAGATTATTGGAAATTTGTTCTTAGATTTAACTAGAAGTCTAGGTTTGGCTACTTTTAGGATTTGTTCCAAAATGTTAAGATTTGTTCTTATGTATTAGTTTGTTTAGTAATTATTTGAAGCTTGAGGGCAAGCTGGAAATGTCAGGATGGACGAGCTGTAGTGTATTTGTCCAACTACATGCTACTCTAAATTTAGAAAGTTTGAATTTCGCGGTCCTCGACAGACCAGACCTCCCCCCTCAAGTTATAAAGTGTCAGGTAGCGACACCACCCCGGACAGGCAGTACGATTCTGACGGTGAACGTACGTACTCCGTGTGGTGCGGTCAGTTCATTGTAAAGATTCTACTTATTTAGTTTTCATTAAATTTATTAATAAGTAAACTGTCGTGTATCATTGAATGAGCACCCGCCACCACAATATATTAAATTACGAACAGAGCTATAAAATGAAAAATAAATTATGTATACGTAGTTCTGGAGACCTACGTATAACACCAGTAAAATTTTTATCGTTTTATCTCTACTAATAGCTGAGATAATTTTGAAAATTTTTGATCAGAGTGATAGAAAATTCAATATATTAAATTACAAACAGAGTTATAAAATGAAAAATAAATTACGTATACGTAGTTCTGGAGACCTACGTATAACACCAGTAAAAATTTTATTGCTTTATCTCTACTAATAGCTGAGATAATTTTCAAAATTTTTGATCAGAGTGATAGAAAATTCAATATATTAAATTACGAACAGAGCTATAAAATGAAAAATAAATTATGTATACGTAGTTCTGGAGACCTACGTATAACACCAGTAAAATTTTTATCGCTTTATCTCTACTAATAGCTGAGATAATTTTCAAAATTTTTGATCAGAGTGATAGAAAATTCAATCTATTAAATTACGAACAGAGCTATAAAATGAAAAATAAATTATGTATATTTAGTTCTGGAGACCTACGTATAACACCAGTAAAATTTTTATCGCTTTATCTCTACAAATAGCGGAGATAATTTTCAAAATTTTTGATCAGAGTGATAAAAAATTCAATATATTAATTTACGAACAGAGCTATAAAATAAAAAATAAATTATGTATACGTAGTTCTGGAAACATACGTATAACACCAGTAAAATTTTTATCGCTTTATCTCTACTAATAGCTGAGATAATTTTCAAAATTTTTGATCAGAGTGATAGAAAATTCAATCTATTAAGTTACGAACAGAGCTATAAAATGAAAAATAAATTATGTATATTTAGTTCTGGAGACCTACGTATAACACCAGTAAAATTTTTATCGCTTTATCTCTACTAATAGCTTAGATAATTTTCAAAATTTTTGATTAGAGTGATATAAAATTCAATATATTAAATTACGAACAGAGCTATAAAATGAAAAATAAATTATGTATACGTAGTTCTGGAGACCTACGTATAACACCAGTAAAATTTTTATTGCTTTATCTCTATTAATAGCTGAGATAAGTTTCAAAATTTTTGATCAGAGTGATAGAAAATTCAATATATTAAATTACGAACAGAGCTATAAAATGAAAAATAAATTATGTTTACGTAGTTCTGGAGACCTACGTATAACACCAGTAAAATTTTCATCGCTTTATCTCTACTAATAGCTGAGATAATTTTCAAAATTTTTGATCAGTGTGATAGAAAATTCAATATATTAAATTACGAACAGAGCTATAAAATGAAAAATAAATTATGTATACGTAGTTCTGGAGACCTACGTATAACACCAGTAAAATTTTTATCGCTTTATCTCTACTAATAGCTGAGATAATTTTCAAAATTTTTGATCAGAGTGATAGAAAATTCAATATATTAAATTACGAACAGAGCTATAAAATGAAAAATAAATTATGTATACGTAGTTCTGGAGACCTACGTATAACACCAGTAAAAGTTTTATCGCTTTATCTCTACTAATAGCGGAGATAATTTTCAAAATTTTTGATCAGAGTGATAGAAAATTCAATATATTAATTTACGAACAGAGCTATAAAATAAAAAATAAATTATGTATACGTAGTTCTGGAAACATACGTATAACACCAGTAAAATTTTTATAGCTTTATCTCTACTAATAGCTGAGGTAATTTTCAAAATTTTTGATCAGAGTGATAGAAAATTCAATCTATTAAATTACGAACAGAGCTATAAAATGAAAAATAAATTATGTATATTTAGTTCTGGAGACCTACGTATAACACCAGTAAAATTTTTATCGCTTTATCTCTACTAATAGCTGAGATAATTTTCAAAATTTTTGATTAGAGTGATAGAAAATTCAATATATTAAATTACGAACAGAGCTATAAAATGAAAAATAAATTATGTATACGTAGTTCTGGAGACCTACGTATAACACCAGTAAAACTTTTATCGCTTTATCTCTACTAATAGCTGAGATAATTTTCAAAATTTTTGATCAGAGTGATAGAAAATTCAATATATTAAATTACGAATAGAGCTATAAAATGAAAAATAAATTATGTTTACGTAGTTCTGAAGACCTACGTATAACACCAGTAAAAATTTTATCGCTTTATCTCTACTAATAGCTGAGATAATTTTCAAAATTTTTGATCAGTGTGATAGAAAATTCAATATATTAAATTACGAACAGAGCTATAAAATGAAAAATAAATTATGTATACGTAGTTCTGGAGACCTACGTATAACACCAGTAAAATTTTTATCGCTTTATCTCTACTAATATCTGAGATAATTTTCAAAATTTTTGATCAGAGTGATAGAAAATTCAATATATTAAATTACGAACAGAGCTATAAAATAAAAAATAAATTATGTATACGTAGTTCTGGAGACCTACGTATAACACCAGTAAAATTTTTATCGCTTTATCTCTACTAATAGCGGAGATAATTTTCAAAATTTTTGATCAGAGTGATAGAAAATTCAATATATTAATTTACGAACAGAGCTATAAAATAAAAAATAAATTATGTATACGTAGTTCTGGAGACCTACGTATAACACCAGTAAAATTTTTATCGCTTTATCTCTACTAATAGCTGAGATAATTTTCAAAATTTTTGATCAGAGTGATAGAAAATTCAATATATTAAATTACAAACAGAGCTATAAAATGAAAAATAAATTATGTATACGTAGTTCTGGAGACCTACGTATAACACCAGTAAAATTTTTATCGCTTTATCTCTACTAATAGCTTAGATAATTTTCAAAACTTTGATTAGAGTGATAGAAAATTCAATATATTAAATTACGAACAGAGCTATAAAATGAAAAATAAATTATGTATACGTAGTTCTGGAGACCTACGTATAACACCAGTAAAAGTTTTATCGCTTTATCTCTATTAATAGCTGAGATAAGTTTCAAAATTTTTGATCAGAGTGATAGAAAATTCAATATATTAAATTACGAACAGAGCTATAAAATGAAAAATAAATTATGTTTACGTAGTTCTGGAGACCCACGTATAACACCAGTAAAATTTTTATCGCTTTATCTCTACTAATAGCTGAGATAATTTTCAAAATTTTTGATCAGTGTGATAGAAAATTCAATATATTAAATTACGAACATAGCTATAAAATGAAAAATAAATTATGTATACGTAGTTCTGAAGACCTACGTATAACACCAGTAAAACTTTTATCGCTTTATCTCTACTAATAGCTGAGATAATTTTCAAAATTTTTGATCAGAGTGATAGAAAATTCAATCTATTAAATTACGAACAGAGCTATAAACTGAAAAATAAATTATGTATATTTAGTTCTGGAGACCTACGTATAACACCAGTAAAATTTTTATCGCTTTATCTCTACTAATAGCTGAGATAATTTTCAAAATTTTTGATTAGAGTGATAGAAAATTCAATATATTAAATTACGAACAGAGCTATAAAATGAAAAATAAATTATGTATACGTAGTTCTGGAGACCTACGTATAACACCAGTAAAAGTTTTATCGCTTTATCTCTACTAATAGCTGAGATAATTTTCAAAATTTTTGATCAGTGTGATAGAAAATTCAATATATTAAATTACGAACAGAGCTATAAAATGAAAAATAAATTATGTATACGTAGTTCTGAAGACCTACGTATAACACCAGTAAAACTTTTATCGCTTTATCTCTACTAATAGCTGAGATAATTTTCAAAATTTTTGATCAGAGTGATAGAAAATTCAATATATTAAATTACGAACAGAGCTATAAAATGAAAAATAAATTATGTATACGTAGTTCTGGAGACCTACGTATAACACCAGTAAAAGTTTTATCGCTTTATCTCTACTAATAGCGGAGATAATTTTCAAAATTTTTGATCAGAGTGATAGAAAATTCAATATATTAATTTACGAACAGAGCTATAAAATAAAAAATAAATTATGTATACGTAGTTCTGGAAACATACGTATAACACCAGTAAAATTTTTATCGCTTTATCTCTACTAATAGCTGAGATAATTTTCAAAATTTTTGATCAGAGTGATAGAAAATTCAATCTATTAAATTACGAACAGAGCTATAAACTGAAAAATAAATTATGTATATTTAGTTCTGGAGACCTACGTATAACACCAGTAAAATTTTTATCGCTTTATCTCTACTAATAGCTGAGATAATTTTCAAAATTTTTGATTAGAGTGATAGAAAATTCAATATATTAAATTACGAACAGAGCTATAAAATGAAAAATAAATTATGTATACGTAGTTCTGGAGACCTACGTATAACACCAGTAAAACTTTTATCGCTTTATCTCTACTAATAGCTGAGATAATTTTCAAAATTTTTGATTAGAGTGATAGAAAATTCAATATATTAAATTACGAACAGAGCTATAAAATGAAAAATAAATTATGTATACGTAGTTCTGGAGACCTACGTATAACACCAGTAAAACTTTTATCACTTTATCTCTACTAATAGCTGAGATAATTTTCAAAATTTTTGATCAGAGTGATAGAAAATTCAATATATTAAATTACGAACAGAGCTATAAAATGAAAAATAAATTATGTTTACGTAGTTCTGGAGACCTACGTATAACACCAGTAAAAATTTTATCGCTTTATCTCTACTAATAGCTGAGATAATTTTCAAAATTTTTGATCAGAGTGATAGAAAATTCAATCTATTAAATTACGAACAGAGCTATAAAATGAAAAATAAATTATGTATACGTAGTTCTGGAGACCTACGTATAACACCAGTAAAACTTTTATCGCATTATCTCTACTAATAGCTGAGATAATTTTCAAAATTTTTGATCAGAGTGATAGAAAATTCAATATATTAAATTACGAACAGAGCTATAAAATGAAAAATAAATTATGTATACGTAGTTCTGGAGACCTACGTATAACACCAGTAAAATTTTTATCGCTTTATCTCTACTAATATCTGAGATAATTTTCAAAATTTTTGATCAGAGTGATAGAAAATTCAATATATTAAATTACGAACAGAGCTATAAAATAAAAAATAAATTATGTATACGTAGTTCTGGAGACCTACGTATAACACCAGTAAAATTTTTATCGCTTTATCTCTACTAATAGCGGAGATAATTTTCAAAATTTTTGATCAGAGTGATAGAAAATTCAATATATTAAATTACGAACAGAGCTATAAAATGAAAAATAAATTATGTATACGTAGTTCTGGAGACCTACGTATAACACCAGTAAAAGTTTTATCGCTTTATCTCTACTAATAGCTGAGATAATTTTCAAAATTTTTGATCAGAGTGATAGAAAATTCAATATATTAATTTACGAACAGAGCTATAAAATAAAAAATAAATTATGTATACGTAGTTCTGGAAACATACGTATAACACCAGTAAAATTTTTATTGCTTTATCTCTACTAATAGCTGAGATAATTTTCAAAATTTTTGATCAGAGTGATAGAAAATTCAATCTATTAAATTACGAACAGAGCTATAAAATGAAAAATAAATTATGTATATTTAGTTCTGGAGACCTACGTATAACACCAGTAAAATTTTTATCGCTTTATCTCTACTAATAGCTGAGATAATTTTCAAAATTTTTGATTAGAGTGATAGAAAATTCAATGTATTAAATTACGAACAGAGCTATAAAATGAAAAATAAATTATGTATACGTAGTTCCGGAGACCTACGTATAACACCAGTAAAACTTTTATCGCTTTATCTCTACTAATAGCTGAGATAATTTTCAAAATTTTTGATCAGAGTGATAGAAAATTCAATATATTAAATTACGAACAGAGCTATAAAATGAAAAATAAATTATGTATACGTAGTTCTGGAGACCTACGTATAACACCAGTAAAATTTTTATCGCTTTATCTCTTCTAATATCTGAGATAATTTTCAAAATTTTTGATTAGAGTGATAGAAAATTCAATATATTAAATTACGAACAGAGCTATAAAATAAAAAATAAATTGTGTATACGTAGTTCTGGAGACCTACGTATAACACCAGTAAATTTTTTATCGCTTTATCTCTACTAATAGCGGAGATAATTTTCAAAATTTTTGATCAGAGTGATAGAAAATTCAATATATTAATTTACGAACAGAGCTATAAAATAAAAAATAAATTATGTATACGTAGTTCTGGAGACCTACGTATAACACCAGTAAAATTTTTATCGCTTTATCTCTACTAATAGCTGAGATAATTTTCAAAATTTTTGATCAGAGTGATAGAAAATTCAATCTATTAAATTACGAACAGAGCTATAAAATGAAAAATAAATTATGTATATTTAGTTCTGGAGACCTACGTATAACACCAGTAAAATTTTTATCGCTTTATCTCTACTAATAGCTTAGATAATTATCAAAATTTTTGATTAGAGTGATAGAAAATTCAATATATTAAATTACGAACAGAGCTATAAAATGAAAAATAAATTATGTATACGTAGTTCTGGAGACCTACGTATAACACCAGTAAAATTTTTATCGTTTTATCTCTACTAATAGCTGAGATAATTTTGAAAATTTTTGATCAGAGTGATAGAAAATTCAATATATTAAATTACAAACAGAGCTATAAAATGAAAAATAAATTACGTATACGTAGTTCTGGAGACCTACGTATAACACCAGTAAAAATTTTATCGCTTTATCTCTACTAATAGCTGAGATAATTTTGAAAATTTTTGATCAGAGTGATAGAAAATTCAATATATTAAATTACGAACAGAGCTATAAAATGAAAAATAAATTATGTATACGTAGTTCTGGAGACCTACGTATAACACCAGTAAAATTTTTATCGCTTTATCTCTACTAATAGCTGAGATAATTTTCAAAATTTTTGATCAGAGTGATAGAAAATTCAATCTATTAAATTACGAACAGAGCTATAAAATGAAAAATAAATTATGTATATTTAGTTCTGGAGACCTACGTATAACACCAGTAAAATTTTTATCGCTTTATCTCTACAAATAGCGGAGATAATTTTCAAAATTTTTGATCAGAGTGATAGAAAATTCAATATATTAATTTACGAACAGAGCTATAAAATAAAAAATAAATTATGTATACGTAGTTCTGGAAACATACGTATAACACCAGTAAAATTTTTATCGCTTTATCTCTACTAATAGCTGAGATAATTTTCAAAATTTTTGATCAGAGTGATAGAAAATTCAATCTATTAAGTTACGAACAGAGCTATAAAATGAAAAATAAATTATGTATATTTAGTTCTGGAGACCTACGTATAACACCAGTAAAATTTTTATCGCTTTATCTCTACTAATAGCTTAGATAATTTTCAAAATTTTTTATTAGAGTGATAGAAAATTCAATATATTAAATTACGAACAGAGCTATAAAATGAAAAATAAATTATGTATACGTAGTTCTGGAGACCTACGTATAACACCAGTAAAATTTTTATCGCTTTATCTCTATTAATAGCTGAGATAAGTTTCAAAATTTTTGATCAGAGTGATAGAAAATTCAATATATTAAATTACGAACAGAGCTATAAAATGAAAAATAAATTATGTTTACGTAGTTCTGGAGACCTACGTATAACACCAGTAAAATTTTTATCGCTTTATCTCTACTAATAGCTGAGATAATTTTCAAAATTTTTGATCAGTGTGCTAGAAAATTCAATATATTAAATTACGAACAGAGCTATAAAATGAAAAATAAATTATGTATACGTAGTTCTGGAGACCTACGTATAACACCAGTAAAATTTTTATCGCTTTATCTCTACTAATAGCTGAGATAATTTTCAAAATTTTTGATCAGAGTGATAGAAAATTCAATATATTAAATTACGAACAGAGCTATAAAATGAAAAATAAATTATGTATACGTAGTTCTGGAGACCTACGTATAACACCAGTAAAATTTTTATCGTTTTATCTCTACTAATAGCTGAGATAATTTTGAAAATTTTTGATCAGAGTGATAGAAAATTCAATATATTAAATTACAAACAGAGCTATAAAATGAAAAATAAATTACGTATACGTAGTTCTGGAGACCTACGTATAACACCAGTAAAAATTTTATCGCTTTATCTCTACTAATAGCTGAGATAATTTTGAAAATTTTTGATCAGAGTGATAGAAAATTCAATATATTAAATTACGAACAGAGCTATAAAATGAAAAATAAATTATGTATACGTAGTTCTGGAGACCTACGTATAACACCAGTAAAATTTTTATCGCTTTATCTCTACTAATAGCTGAGATAATTTTCAAAATTTTTGATTAGAGTGATAGAAAATTCAATATATTAAATTACGAACAGAGCTATAAAATGAAAAATAAATTATGTATACGTAGTTCTGGAGACCTACGTATAACACCAGTAAAATTTTTATCGCTTTATCTCTACTAATAGCTGAGATAATTTTCAAAATTTTTGATCAGAGTGATAGAAAATTCAATCTATTAAATTACGAACAGAGCTATAAAATGAAAAATAAATTATGTATATTTAGTTCTGGAGACCTACGTATAACACCAGTAAAATTTTTATCGCTTTATCTCTACTAATAGCTTAGATAATTATCAAAATTTTTGATTAGAGTGATAGAAAATTCAATATATTAAATTACGAACAGAGCTATAAAATGAAAAATAAATTATGTATACGTAGTTCTGGAGACCTACGTATAACACCAGTAAAATTTTTATCGTTTTATCTCTACTAATAGCTGAGATAATTTTGAAAATTTTTGATCAGAGTGATAGAAAATTCAATATATTAAATTACAAACAGAGCTATAAAATGAAAAATAAATTACGTATACGTAGTTCTGGAGACCTACGTATAACACCAGTAAAAATTTTATCGCTTTATCTCTACTAATAGCTGAGATAATTTTGAAAATTTTTGATCAGAGTGATAGAAAATTCAATATATTAAATTACGAACAGAGCTATAAAATGAAAAATAAATTATGTATACGTAGTTCTGGAGACCTACGTATAACACCAGTAAAATTTTTATCGCTTTATCTCTACTAATAGCTGAGATAATTTTCAAAATTTTTGATCAGAGTGATAGAAAATTCAATCTATTAAATTACGAACAGAGCTATAAAATGAAAAATAAATTATGTATATTTAGTTCTGGAGACCTACGTATAACACCAGTAAAATTTTTATCGCTTTATCTCTACAAATAGCGGAGATAATTTTCAAAATTTTTGATCAGAGTGATAGAAAATTCAATATATTAATTTACGAACAGATCTATAAAATAAAAAATAAATTATGTATACGTAGTTCTGGAAACATACGTATAACACCAGTAAAATTTTTATCGCTTTATCTCTACTAATAGCTGAGATAATTTTCAAAATTTTTGATCAGAGTGATAGAAAATTCAATCTATTAAGTTACGAACAGAGCTATAAAATGAAAAATAAATTATGTATATTTAGTTCTGGAGACCTACGTATAACACCAGTAAAATTTTTATCGCTTTATCTCTACTAATAGCTTAGATAATTTTCAAAATTTTTTATTAGAGTGATAGAAAATTCAATATATTAAATTACGAACAGAGCTATAAAATGAAAAATAAATTATGTATACGTAGTTCTGGAGACCTACGTATAACACCAGTAAAATTTTTATCGCTTTATCTCTATTAATAGCTGAGATAAGTTTCAAAATTTTTGATCAGAGTGATAGAAAATTCAATATATTAAATTACGAACAGAGCTATAAAATGAAAAATAAATTATGTTTACGTAGTTCTGGAGACCTACGTATAACACCAGTAAAATTTTTATCGCTTTATCTCTACTAATAGCTGAGATAATTTTCAAAATTTTTGATCAGTGTGCTAGAAAATTCAATATATTAAATTACGAACAGAGCTATAAAATGAAAAATAAATTATGTATACGTAGTTCTGGAGACCTACGTATAACACCAGTAAAATTTTTATCGCTTTATCTCTACTAATAGCTGAGATAATTTTCAAAATTTTTGATCAGAGTGATAGAAAATTCAATATATTAAATTACGAACAGAGCTATAAAATGAAAAATAAATTATGTATACGTAGTTCTGGAGACCTACGTATAACACCAGTAAAAGTTTTATCGCTTTATCTCTACTAATAGCGGAGATAATTGTCAAAATTTTTGATCAGAGTGATAGAAAATTCAATATATTAATTTACGAACAGAGCTATAAAATAAAAAATAAATTATGCATACGTAGTTCTGGAAACATACGTATAACACCAGTAAAATTTTTATCGCTTTATCTCTACTAATAGCTGAGGTAATTTTCAAAATTTTTGATCAGAGTGATAGAAAATTCAATCTATTAAATTATGAACAGAGCTATAAAATAAAAAATAAATTATGTATATTTAGTTCTGGAGACCTACGTATAACACCAGTAAAATTTTTATCGCTTTATCTCTACTAATAGCTGAGATAATTTTCAAAATTTTTGATTAGAGTGATAGAAAATTCAATATATTAAATTACGAACAGAGCTATAAAATGAAAAATAAATTATGTATACGTAGTTCTGGAGACCTACGTATAACACCAGTAAAACTTTTATCGCTTTATCTCTACTAATAGCTGAGATAATTTTCAAAACTTTTGATCAGAGTGATAGAAAATTCAATATATTAAATTACGAATAGAGCTATAAAATGAAAAGTAAATTATGTTTACGTAGTTCTGGAGACCTACGTATAACACCAGTAAAAATTTTATCGCTTTATCTCTACTAATAGCTGAGATAATTTTCAAAATTTTTGATCAGTGTGATAGAAAATTCAATATATTAAATTACGAACAGAGCTATAAAATGAAAAATAAATTATGTATACGTAGTTCTGGAGACCTACGTATAACACCAGTAAAATTTTTATTGCTTTATTTCTACTAATATCTGAGATAATTTTCAAAATTTTTGATCAGAGTGATAGAAAATTCAATATATTGAATTACGAACAGAGCTATAAAATAAAAAATAAATTATGTATACGTAGTTCTGGAGACCTACGTATAACACCAGTAAAATTTTTATCGCTTTATCTCTACTAATAGCGGAGATAATTTTCAAAATTTTTGATCAGAGTGATAGAAAATTCAATATATTAAATTACGAACAGGGCTATAAATTAAAAATAAATTATGTATACGTAGTTCTGGAGACCTACGTATAACACTAGTAAAATTTTTATTGCTTTATCTCTACTAATAGCTGAGATAATTTTCAAAATTTTTGATCAGAGTGATAAAAAATTCAATATATTAAATTATGAACAGAGCTATAAAATGAAAAATAAATTATGCATACGTAGTTCTGGAGACCTACGTATAACACCAGTAAAATTTTTAACGCCCTATCTCTACTAATAGCTGAGATAATTTTCAAAATTTTTGATCAGAGAGATAGAAAATTCAATATATTAAATTACGAACAGAGCTATAAAATAAAAAATAAATTATGTATACGTAGTTCTGGAGACCTACGTATAACACCTGTAAAATTTTTATCGCTTTATCTCTACTAATAGCTGAGATAATTTTCAAAATTTTTGATCAGAGTGATAGAAAATTCAATATATTAAATTACAAACAGAGCTATAAAATGAAAAATAAATTATGTATACGTAGTTCTGGAGACCTATTTATAACACCAGTAAAATTTTTATAGCTTTATCTGTACTAATAGCTGAGATAATTTTGAAAATTTTTGATCAGATTGATAGAAAATTCAATATATTAAATTACGAACAGAGCTATAAAATAAAAAATAAATTATGTATACGTAGTTCTGGAAACCTACGTATAACACTAGTAAAATTTTTATTGCTTTATCTCTACTAATAGCTGAGATAATTTTCAAAATTTTTGATCAGAGTGATAGAAAATTCAATATATTAAATTACGAACAGAGCTATAAAATAAAAAATAAATTATGCATACGTAGTTCTGGAGACCTACGTATAACACCAGTAAAATTTTTATCGCTTTAGCTCTACTAATAGCTGAGATAATTTTCAAAATTTTTGATCAGAGTGATAGAAAATTCAATATATTAAATTACGAACGGAGCTATAAAATAAAAAATAAATTATGTATACGTAGTTCTGGAGACCTACGTATAACACCTGTAAAATTTTTATCGCTTTATCTCTACCAATAGCTGAGATAATTTTCAAAATTTTTGATCAGAGTGATAGAAAATTCAATATATTAAATTACAAACAGAGCTATAAAATGAAAAATAAATTATGTATACGTAGTTCTGGAGACCTACTTATAACACCAGTAAAATTTTTATAGCTTTATCTGTACTAATAGCTGAGATAATTTTGAAAATTTTTGATCAGATTGATAGAAAATTCAATATATTAAATTACGAACAGAGCTATAAAATGAAAAATAAATTATGTATACGTAGTTCTGGAGACCTACGTATAACACCAGTAAAATTTTTATCGCTTTATCTCTACTAATAGCTGAGATAATTTTCAAAATTTTTGATCAGAGTGATAGAACATTCAATATATTAAATTATGAACAGAGCTCTAAAATGAAAAATAAATTATGCATACGTAGTTCTGAAGACCTACGTATAACACCAGTAAAATTTTTATCGCTTTATCTCTACTAATAGCTGAGATAATTTTGAAAATTTTTGATCAGAGTGATAGAAAATTCAATATATTAAATTACAAACAGAGCTATAAAATGAAAAATAAATTATGTATACGTAGTTCTGGAGACCTACGTATAACACCAGTAAAAATTTTATCGCTTTATCTCTACTAATAGCTGAGATAATTTTCAAAATTTTTGATCAGAGTGATAGAAAATTCAATATATTAAATTACGAACAGAGCTATAAAATGAAAAATAAATTATGTATACGTAGTTCTGGAGACCTACGTATAACACCAGTAAAATTTTTATCGCTTTATCTCTACTAATAGCTGAGATAATTTTCAAAATTTTTGATCAGAGTGATAGAAAATTCAATCTATTAGATTACGAACAGAGCTATAAAATGAAAAATAAATTATGTATATTTAGTTCTGGAGACCTACGTATAACACCAGTAAAGTTTTTATCGCTTTATCTCTACTAATAGCTTAGATAATTTTCAAAATTTTTGATTAGAGTGATAGAAAATTCAATATATTAAATTACGAACTGAGCTATAAAACGAAAAATAAATTATGTATACGTAGTTCTGGAGACCTACGTATAACACCAGTAAAATTTTTATCGCTTTATCTCTACTAATAGCTGAGATAATTTTCAAAATTTTTGATCAGAGTGATAGAAAATTCAATATATTAAATTACGAACAGAGCTATAAAATGAAAAATAAATTATGTTTACGTAGTTCTGGAGACCTACGTATAACACCAGTAAAATTTTTATTGCTTTATCTCTACTAATAGCTGAGATAATTTTCAAAATTTTTGATCAGTGTGATAGAAAGTTCAATATATTAAATTACGAACAGAGCTATAAAATGAAAAATAAATTATGTATACCTAGTTCTAGAGACCTACGTATAACACCAGTAAAATTTTTATCGCTTTATCTCTACTAATATCTGAGATAATTTTCAAAACTTTTGATCAGAGTGATAGAAAATTCAATATATTAAATTACGAACAGAGTTATAAAATGAAAAATAAATTATGTATACGTATTTCTGGAGACCTACGTAGAACACCAGTAAAATTTTTATCGCTTTATCTCTACTAATAGCGGAGATAATTTTCAAAATTTTTGATCAGAGTGATAGAAAATTCAATATATTAATTTACGAACAGAGGTATAAAATGAAAAATAAATTATGTATATTTAGTTCTGGAGACCTACGTATAACACCAGTAAAATTTTTATCGCTTTATCTCTACTAATAGCTTAGATAATTTTCAAAATTTTTGATTAGAGTGATAGAAAATTCAATATATTAAATTACGAACAGAGCTATAAAATAAAAAATAAATTATGTATACGTAGTTATGGAGACCTACGTATAACACCAGTAAAATTTTTATCGCTTTATCTCTACTAATAGCTGAGATAATTTTCAAAATTTTTGATCAGAGTAATAGAAAATTCAATCTATTAAATTACGAACAGAGCTATAAAATGAAAAATAAATTATGTATATTTAGTTCTGGAGACCTACGTATAACACCAGTAAAATTTTTATCGCTTTATCTCTACTAATAGCTTTGATAATTTTCAAAATTTTTGATTAGAGTGATAGAAAATTCAATATATTAAATTACGAACAGAGCTATAAAATGAAAAATAAATTATGTATACGTAGTTCTGGAGACCTACGTATAACACCAGTAAAATTTTTATCGCTTTATCTCTACTAGTAGCTGAGATAATTTTGAAAATTTTTGATCAGAGTGATAGAAAATTCAATATATTAAATTACGAACAGAGCTATAAAATAAAAAATAAATTATGCATACGTAGTTCTGGAGACCTACGTATAACACCAGTAAAATTTTTATCGCTTTATCTCTACTAATAGCTGAGATAATTTTCAAAATTTTTGATCAGAGTGATAGAAAATTCAATCTATTAAATTACGAACAGAGCTATAAAATGAAAAATAAATTATGTATATTTAGTTCTGGAGACCTACGTATAACACCTGTAAAATTTTTATCGCTTTATCTCTACCAATAGCTGAGATAATTTTCAAAATTTTTGATCAGAGTGATAGAAAATTCAATATATTAAATTACAAACAGAGCTATAAAATGAAAAATAAATTATGTATACGTAGTTCTGGAGACCTACTTATAACACCAGTAAAATTTTTATAGCTTTATCTGTACTAATAGCTGAGATAATTTTCAAAATTTTTGATCAGAGTAATAGAAAATTCAATCTATTAAATTACGAACAGAGCTATAAAATGAAAAATAAATTATGTATATTTAGTTCTGGAGACCTACGTATAACACCAGTAAAATTTTTATCGCTTTATCTCTACTAATAGCTTTGATAATTTTCAAAATTTTTGATTAGAGTGATAGAAAATTCAATATATTAAATTACGAACAGAGCTATAAAATGAAAAATAAATTATGTATACGTAGTTCTGGAGACCTACGTATAACACCAGTAAAATTTTTATCGCTTTATCTCTACTAGTAGCTGAGATAATTTTGAAAATTTTTGATCAGAGTGATAGAAAATTCAATATATTAAATTACGAACAGAGCTATAAAATAAAAAATAAATTATGCATACGTAGTTCTGGAGACCTACGTATAACACCAGTAAAATTTTTATCGCTTTATCTCTACTAATAGCTGAGATAATTTTCAAAATTTTTGATCAGAGTGATAGAAAATTCAATCTATTAAATTACGAACAGAGCTATAAAATGAAAAATAAATTATGTATATTTAGTTCTGGAGACCTACGTATAACACCTGTAAAATTTTTATCGCTTTATCTCTACCAATAGCTGAGATAATTTTCAAAATTTTTGATCAGAGTGATAGAAAATTCAATATATTAAATTACAAACAGAGCTATAAAATGAAAAATAAATTATGTATACGTAGTTCTGGAGACCTACTTATAACACCAGTAAAATTTTTATAGCTTTATCTGTACTAATAGCTGAGATAATTTTGAAAATTTTTGATCAGATTGATAGAAAATTCAATATATTAAATTACAAACAGAGCTATAAAATGAAAAATAAATTATGTATACGTAGTTCTGGAGACCTACGTATAACACCAGTAAAATTTTTATCGCTTTATCTCTACTAATAGCTGAGATAATTTTCAAAATTTTTGATCAGAGTGATAGAAAATTCAATCTATTAGATTACGAACAGAGCTATAAAATGAAAAATAAATTATGTATATTTAGTTCTGGAGACCTACGTATAACACCAGTAAAATTTTTATCGCTTTATCTCTACAAATAGCGGAGATAATTTTCAAAATTTTTGATCAGAGTGATAAAAAATTCAATATATTAATTTACGAACAAAGCTATAAAATAAAAAATAAATTATGAATACGTAGTTCTGGAAACATACGTATAACACCAGTAAAATTTTTATCGCTTTATCTCTACCAATAGCTGAGATAATTTTCAAAATTTTTGATCAGAGTGATAGAAAATTCAATATATTAAATTACAAACAGAGCTATAAAATGAAAAATAAATTATGCATACGTAGTTCTGAAGACCTACGTATAACACCAGTAAAATTTTTATCGCTTTATCTCTACTAATAGCTGAGATAATTTTGAAAATTTTTGATCAGAGTGATAGAAAATTCAATATATTAAATTACAAACAGAGCTATAAAATGAAAAATAAATTATGTATACTTAGTTCCGGAGACCTACGTATAACACCAGTAAAAATTTTATCGCTTTATCTCTACTAATAGCTGAGATAATTTTCAAAATTTTTGATCAGAGTGATAGAAAATTCAATATATTAAATTACGAACAGAGCTATAAAATGAAAAATAAATTATGTATACGTAGTTCTGGAGACCTACGTATAACACCAGTAAAATTTTTATCGCTTTATCTCTACTAATAGCTGAGATAATTTTCAAAATTTTTGATCAGAGTGATAGAAAATTCAATCTATTAGATTACGAACAGAGCTATAAAATGAAAAATAAATTATGTATATTTAGTTCTGGAGACCTACGTATAACACCAGTAAAATTTTTATCGCTTTATCTCTACAAATAGCGGAGATAATTTTCAAAATTTTTGATCAGAGTGATAAAAAATTCAATATATTAATTTACGAACAAAGCTATAAAATAAAAAATAAATTATGAATACGTAGTTCTGGAAACATACGTATAACACCAGTAAAATTTTTATCGCTTTATCTCTACTAATAGCTGAGATAATTTTCAAAATTTTTGATCAGAGTGATAGAAAATTCAATCTATTAAATTACGAACAGAGCTATAAAATGAAAAATAAATTATGTATGTTTAGTTCTGGAGACCTACGTATAACACCAGTAAAATTTTTATCGCTTTATCTCTACTAATAGCTTAGATAATTTTCAAAATTTTTGATTAGAGTGATAGAAAATTCAATATATTAAATTACGAACTGAGCTATAAAACGAAAAATAAATTATGTATACGTAGTTCTGGAGACCTACGTATAACACCAGTAAAATTTTTATCGCTTTATCTCTACTAATAGCTGAGATAATTTTCAAAATTTTTGATCAGAGTGATAGAAAATTCAATATATTAAATTACGAACAGAGCTATAAAATGAAAAATAAATTATGTTTACGTAGTTCTGGAGACCTACGTATAACACCAGTGAAATTTTTATCGCTTTATCTCTACTAATAGCTGAGATAATTTTCAAAATTTTTGATCAGTGTGATAGAAAATTCAATATATTAAATTACGAACAGAGCTATAAAATGAAAAATAAATTATGTATACCTAGTTCTAGAGACCTACGTATAACACCAGTAAAATTTTTATCGCTTTATCTCTACTAATATCTGAGATAATTTTCAAAATTTTTGATCAGAGTGATAGAAAATTCAATATATTAAATTACGAACAGAGCTATAAAATGAAAAATAAATTATGTATACGTATTTCTGGAGACCTACGTAGAACACCAGTAAAATTTTTATCGCTTTATCTCTACTAATAGCGGAGATAATTTTCAAAATTTTTGATCAGAGTGATAGAAAATTCAATATATTAATTTACGAACAGAGGTATAAAATAAAAAATAAATTATGTCAACGTAGTTCTGGAGACCTACGTATAACACCAGTAAAATTTTTATCGCTTTATCTCTACTAATAGCTGAGATAATTTTCAAAATTTTTGATCAGAGTGATAGAAAATTCAATCTATTAAATTACGAACAGAGCTATAAAATGAAAAATAAATTATGTATATTTAGTTCTGGAGACCTACGTATAACACCAGTAAAATTTTTATCGCTTTATCTCTACTAATAGCTTAGATAATTTTCAAAATTTTTGATTAGAGTGATAGAAAATTCAATATATTAAATTACGAACAGAGCTATAAAATAAAAAATAAATTATGTATACGTAGTTCTGGAGACCTACGTATAACACCAGTAAAATTTTTATCGCTTTATCTCTACTAATAGCTGAGATAATTTTCAAAATTTTTGATCAGAGTAATAGAAAATTCAATCTATTAAATTACGAACAGAGCTATAAAATGAAAAATAAATTATGTATATTTAGTTCTGGAGACCTACGTATAACACCAGTAAAATTTTTATCGCTTTATCTCTACTAATAGCTTTGATAATTTTCAAAATTTTTGATTAGAGTGATAGAAAATTCAATATATTAAATTACGAACAGAGCTATAAAATGAAAAATAAATTATGTATACGTAGTTCTGGAGACCTACGTATAACACCAGTAAAAATTGTATCGCTTTATCTCTACTAATATCTGAGATAATTTTCAAAATTTTTGATCAGAGTGATAGAAAATTCAATATATTAAATTACGAACAGAGCTATAAAATGAAAAATAAATTATGTATACGTATTTCTGGAGACCTACGTAGAACACCAGTAAAATTTTTATCGCTTTATCTCTACTAATAGCGGAGATAATTTTCAAAATTTTTGATCAGAGTGATAGAAAATTCAATATATTAATTTACGAACAGAGGTATAAAATAAAAAATAAATTATGTCAACGTAGTTCTGGAGACCTACGTATAACACCAGTAAAATTTTTATCGCTTTATCTCTACTAATAGCTGAGATAATTTTCAAAATTTTTGATCAGAGTGATAGAAAATTCAATCTATTAAATTACGAACAGAGCTATAAAATGAAAAATAAATTATGTATATTTAGTTCTGGAGACCTACGTATAACACCAGTAAAATTTTTATCGCTTTATCTCTACTAATAGCTTAGATAATTTTCAAAATTTTTGATTAGAGTGATAGAAAATTCAATATATTAAATTACGAACAGAGCTATAAAATAAAAAATAAATTATGTATACGTAGTTCTGGAGACCTACGTATAACACCAGTAAAATTTTTATCGCTTTATCTCTACTAATAGCTGAGATAATTTTCAAAATTTTTGATCAGAGTAATAGAAAATTCAATCTATTAAATTACGAACAGAGCTATAAAATGAAAAATAAATTATGTATATTTAGTTCTGGAGACCTACGTATAACACCAGTAAAATTTTTATCGCTTTATCTCTACTAATAGCTTTGATAATTTTCAAAATTTTTGATTAGAGTGATAGAAAATTCAATATATTAAATTACGAACAGAGCTATAAAATGAAAAATAAATTACGTATACGTAGTTCTGGAGACCTACGTATAACACCAGTAAAATTTTTATCACTTTATCTCTACTAATAGCTGAGATAATTTTGAAAATTTTTGATCAGAGTGATAGAAAATTCAATATATTAAAGTACGAACAGAGCTATAAAATGAAAAATAAATTATGCATACGTAGTTCTAGAAACCTACGTATAACACCAGTAAAAATTGTATCGCTTTATCTATACTAATAGCTGAGATAATTTTCAAAATTTTTGATCAGAGTGATAGAAAATTCAATATATTAAATTACGAACAGAGCTATAAAATGAAAAATAAATTATGTATATTTAGTTCTGGAGACCTACGTATAACACCAGTAAAATTTTTATCGCTTTATCTCTACAAATAGCGGAGATAATTTTCAAAATTTTTGATCAGAGTGATAGAAAATTCAATATATTAATTTACGAACAGAGCTATAAAATAAAAAATAAATTATGTATACGTAGTTCTGGAAACATACGTATAACAACAGTAAAATTCTTATCGCTTTATCTCTACTAATAGCTGAGATAATTTTCAAAATTTTTGATCAGAGTGATAGAAAATTCAATATATTAAATTACGAACAGAGCTATAAAATGAAAAATAAATTATGCATACGTAGTTCTAAAGACCTACGTATAACACCAGTAAAATTTTTATCGCTTTATCTCTACTAATAGCTGAGATAATTTTCAAAATTTTTGATCAGAGTGATAGAAAATTCAATCTATTAAATTACGAACAGAGCTATAAAATGAAAAATAAATTATGTATATTTAGTTCTGGAGACCTACGTATAACACCAGTAAAATTTTTATCGCTTTATCTCTACTAATAGCTTAGATAATTTTCAAAATTTTTGATTAGAGTGATAGAAAATTCAATATATTAAATTACGAACAGAGCTATAAAATAAAAAATAAATTATGTTTACGTAGTTCTGGAGACCTACGTATAACACCAGTAAAATTTTTATCGCTTTATCTCAACTAATAGCTGAGATAATTTTCAAAATTTTTGATCAGTGTGATAGAAAATTCAATATATTAAATTACGAACAGAGCTATAAAATGAAAAATAAATTATGTATACGTAGTTCTGGAGACCTACGTATAACACCAGTAAAATTTTTATCGCTTTATCTCTACTAATAGCTGAGATAATTTTCAAAATTTTTGATCAGAGTGATAGAAAATTCAATATATTAAATTACGAACAGAGCTATAAAATGAAAAATAAATTATGTATACGTAGTTCTGGAGACCTACGTATAACACCAGTAAAAGTTTTATCGCTTTATCTCTACTAATAGCGGAGATAATTTTCACAATTTTTGATCAGAGTGATAGAAAATTCAATATATTAATTTACGAACAGAGCTATAAAATAAAAAATAAATTATGTATACGTAGTTCTGGAAACATACGTATAACACCAGTAAAATTTTTATCGCTTTATCTCTACTAATAGCTGAGATAATTTTCAAAATTTTTGATCAGAGTGATAGAAAATTCAATCTATTAAATTACGAACAGAGCTATAAAATGAAAAATAAATTATGTATATTTAGTTCTGGAGACCTACGTATAACACCAGTAAAATTTTTATCGCTTTATCTCTACTAATAGCTGAGATAATTTTCAAAATTTTTGATTAGAGTGATAGAAAATTCAATATATTAAATTACGAACAGAGCTATAAAATGAAAAATAAATTATGTATACGTAGTTCTGGAGACCTACGTATAACACCAGTAAAACTTTTATCGCTTTATCTCTACTAATAGCTGAGATAATTTTCAAAATTTTTGATCAGAGTGATAGAAAATTCAATATATTAAATTACGAACAGAGCTATCAAATGAAAAATAAATTATGTTTACGTAGTTCTGGAGACCTACGTATAACACCAGTAAAAATTTTATCGCTTTATCTCTACTAATAGCTGAGATAATTTTCAAAATTTTTGATCAGTGTGATAGAAAATTCAATATATTAAATTACGAACAGAGCTATAAAATGAAAAATAAATTATGTATACGTAGTTCTGGAGACCTACGTATAACACCAGTAAAATTTTTATCGCTTTATCTCTACTAATATCTGAGATAAGTTTCAAAATTTTTGATCAGAGTGATAGAAAATTCAATATATTAAATTACGAACAGAGCTATAAAATAAAAAATAAATTATGTATACGTAGTTCTGGAGACCTACGTATAACACCAGTAAAATTTTTATCGCTTTATCTTTACTAATAGCGGAGATAATTTTCAAAATTTTTGATCAGAGTGATAGAAAATTCAATATATTAAATTACGAACAGAGCTATAAAATGAAAAATAAATTATGTATACGTAGTTCTGGAGACCTACGTATAACACCAGTAAAAGTTTTATCGCTTTATCTCTACTAATAGCGGAGATAATTTTCAAAATTTTTGATCAGAGTGATAGAAAATTCAATCTATTAAATTACGAACAGAGCTATAAAATGAAAAATAAATTATGTATATTTAGTTCTGGAGACCTACGTATAACACCAGTAAAATTTTTATCACTTTATCTCTACAAATAGCGGAGATAATTTTCAAAATTTTTGATCAGAGTGATAGAAAATTCAATATATTAATTTACGAACAGAGCTATAAAATAAAAAATAAATTATGTATACGTAGTTCTGGAGACCTACGTATAACACCAGTAAAATTTTTATCGCTTTATCTCTACTAATATCTGAGATAATTTTCAAAATTTTTGATCAGAGTGATAGAAAATTCAATATATTAAATTACGAACAGAGCTATAAAATGAAAAATAAATTATGTATACGTAGTTCTGGAGACCTACGTATAACACCAGTAAAAGTTTTATCGCTTTATCTCTACTAATAGCGGAGATAATTTTCAAAATTTTTGATCAGAGTGATAGAAAATTCAATCTATTAAATTACGAACAGAGCTATAAAATGAAAAATAAATTATGTATATTTAGTTCTGGAGACCTACGTATAACACCAGTAAAATTTTTATCGCTTTATCTCTACTAATAGCTGAGATAATTTTCAAAATTTTTGATTAGAGTGATAGAAAATTCAATGTATTAAATTACGAACAGAGCTATAAAATGAAAAATAAATTATGTATACGTAGTTCTGGAGACCTACGTATAACACCAGTAAAACTTTTATCGCTTTATCTCTACTAATAGCTGAGATAATTTTCAAAATTTTTGATCAGAGTGATAGAAAATTCAATATATTAAATTACGAACAGAGCTATAAAATGAAAAATAAATTATGTATACGTAGTTCTGGAGACCTACGTATAACACCAGTAAAATTTTTATCGCTTTATCTCTACTAATATCTGAGATAATTTTCAAAATTTTTGATCAGAGTGATAGAAAATTCAATATATTAAATTACGAACAGAGCTATAAAATAAAAAATAAATTGTGTATACGTAGTTCTGGAGACCTACGTATAACACCAGTAAAATTTTTATCGCTTTATCTCTACTAATAGCGGAGATAATTTTCAAAATTTTTGATCAGAGTGATAGAAAATTCAATATATTAATTTACGAACAGAGCTATAAAATAAAAAATAAATTATGTATACGTAGTTCTGGAGACCTACGTATAACACCAGTAAAATTTTTATCGCTTTATGTCTACTAATAGCTGAGATAATTTTCAAAATTTTTGATCAGAGTGATAGAAAATTCAATCTATTAAATTACGAACAGAGCTATAAAATGAAAAATAAATTATGTATATTTAGTTCTGGAGACCTACGTATAACACCAGTAAAATTTTTATCGCTTTATCTCTACTAATAGCTTAGATAATTATCAAAATTTTTGATTAGAGTGATAGAAAATTCAATATATTAAATTACGAACAGAGCTATAAAATGAAAAATAAATTATGTATACGTAGTTCTGGAGACCTACGTATAACACCAGTAAAATTTTTATCGTTTTATCTCTACTAATAGCTGAGATAATTTTGAAAATTTTTGATCAGAGTGATAGAAAATTCAATATATTAAATTACAAACAGAGCTATAAAATGAAAAATAAATTACGTATACGTAGTTCTGGAGACCTACGTATAACACCAGTAAAAATTTTATCGCTTTATCTCTACTAATAGCTGAGATAATTTTCAAAATTTTTGATCAGAGTGATAGAAAATTCAATATATTAAATTACGAACAGAGCTATAAAATGAAAAATAAATTATGTATACGTAGTTCTGGAGACCTACGTATAACACCAGTAAAATTTTTATCGCTTTATCTCTACTAATAGCTGAGATAATTTTCAAAATTTTTGATCAGAGTGATAGAAAATTCAATCTATTAAATTACGAACAGAGCTATAAAATGAAAAATAAATTATGTATATTCAGTTCTGGAGACCTACGTATAACACCAGTAAAATTTTTATCGCTTTATCTCTACAAATAGCGGAGATAATTTTCAAAATTTTTGATCAGAGTGATAGAAAATTCAATATATTAATTTACGAACAGAGCTATAAAATAAAAAATAAATTATGTATACGTAATTCTGGAAACATACGTATAACACCAGTAAAATTTTTATCGCTTTATCTCTACTAATAGCTGAGATAATTTTCAAAATTTTTGATCAGAGTGATAGAAAATTCAATCTATTAAGTTACGAACAGAGCTATAAAATGAAAAATAAATTATGTATATTTAGTTCTGGAGACCTACGTATGACACCAGTAAAATTTTTATCGCTTTATCTCTACTAATAGCTTAGATAATTTTCAAAATTTTTGATTAGAGTGATAGAAAATTCAATATATTAAATTACGAACAGAGCTATAAAATGAAAAATAAATTATGTATACGTAGTTCTGGAGACCTACGTATAACACCAGTAAAATTTTTATCGCTTTATCTCTATTAATAGCTGAGATAAGTTTCAAAATTTTTGATCAGAGTGATAGAAAATTCAATATATTAAATTACGAACAGAGCTATAAAATGAAAAATAAATTATGTTTACGTAGTTCTGAAGACCTACGTATAACACCAGTAAAATTTTTATCGCTTTATCTCTACTAATAGCTGAGATAATTTTCAAAACTTTTGATCAGTGTGATAGAAAATTCAATATATTAAATTACGAACAGAGCTATAAAATGAAAAATAAATTATGTATACGTAGTTCTGGAGACCTACGTATAACACCAGTAAAATTTTTATCGCTTTATCTCTACTAATAGCTGAGATAATTTTCAAAATTTTTGATTAGAGTGATAGAAAATTCAATATATTAAATTACGAACAGAGCTATAAAATAAAAAATAAATTATGTATACGTAGTTCTGGAGACCTACGTATAACACCAGTAAAAGTTTTATCGCTTTATCTCTACTAATAGCGGAGATAATTTTCAAAATTTTTGATCAGAGTGATAGAAAATTCAATATATTAATTTACGAACAAAGCTATAAAATAAAAAATAAATTATGTATACGTAGTTCTGGAAACATACGTATAACACCAGTAAAATTTTTATAGCTTTATCTCTACTAATAGCTGAGGTAATTTTCAAAATTTTTGATCAGAGTGATAGAAAATTCAATCTATTAAATTACGAACAGAGCTATAAAATGAAAAATAAATTATGTATATTTAGTTCTGGAGACCTACGTATAACACCAGTAAAATTTTTATCGCTTTATCTCTACTAATAGCTGAGATAATTTTCAAAATTTTTGATTAGAGTGATAGAAAATTCAATATATTAAATTACGAACAGAGCTATAAAATGAAAAATAAATTATGTATACGTAGTTCTGGAGACCTACGTATAACACCAGTAAAACTTTTATCGCTTTATCTCTACTAATAGCTGAGATAATTTTCAAAATTTTTGATCAGAGTGATAGAAAATTCAATATATTAAATTACGAATAGAGCTATAAAATGAAAAATAAATTATGTTTACGTAGTTCTGAAGACCTACGTATAACACCAGTAAAAATTTTATCGCTTTATCTCTACTAATAGCTGAGATAATTTTCAAAATTTTTGATCAGTGTGATAGAAAATTCAATATATTAAATTACGAACAGAGCTATAAAATGAAAAATAAATTATGTATACGTAGTTCTGGAAACCTACGTATAACACCAGTAAAATTTTTATCGCTTTATCTCTACTAATATCTGAGATAATTTTCAAAATTTTTGATCAGAGTGATAGAAAATTCAATATATTAAATTACGAACAGAGCTATAAAATAAAAAATAAATTATGTATACGTAGTTCTGGAGACCTACGTATAACACCAGTAAAATTTTTATCGCTTTATCTCTACTAATAGCGGAGATAATTTTCAAAATTTTTGATCAGAGTGATAGAAAATTCAATATATTAATTTACGAACAGAGCTATAAAATAAAAAATAAATTATGTATACGTAGTTCTGGAAACATACGTATAACACCAGTAAAATTTTTATAGCTTTATCTCTACTAATAGCTGAGGTAATTTTCAAAATTTTTGATCAGAGTGATAGAAAATTCAATCTATTAAATTACGAACAGAGCTATAAAATGAAAAATAAATTATGTATATTTAGTTCTGGAGACCTACGTATAACACCAGTAAAATTTTTATCGCTTTATCTCTACTAATAGCTGAGATAATTTTCAAAATTTTTGATTAGAGTGATAGAAAATTCAATATATTAAATTACGAACAGAGCTATAAAATGAAAAATAAATTATGTATACGTAGTTCTGGAGACCTACGTATAACACCAGTAAAACTTTTATCGCTTTATCTCTACTAATAGCTGAGATAATTTTCAAAATTTTTGATCAGAGTGATAGAAAATTCAATATATTAAATTACGAATAGAGCTATAAAATGAAAAATAAATTATGTTTACGTAGTTCTGAAGACCTACGTATAACACCAGTAAAAATTTTATCGCTTTATCTCTACTAATAGCTGAGATAATTTTCAAAATTTTTGATCAGTGTGATAGAAAATTCAATATATTAAATTACGAACAGAGCTATAAAATGAAAAATAAATTATGTATACGTAGTTCTGGAAACCTACGTATAACACCAGTAAAATTTTTATCGCTTTATCTCTACTAATATCTGAGATAATTTTCAAAATTTTTGATCAGAGTGATAGAAAATTCAATATATTAAATTACGAACAGAGCTATAAAATAAAAAATAAATTATGTATACGTAGTTCTGGAGACCTACGTATAACACCAGTAAAATTTTTATCGCTTTATCTCTACTAATAGCGAAGATAATTTTCAAAATTTTTGATCAGAGTGATAGAAAATTCAATATATTAATTTACGAACAGAGCTATAAAATAAAAAATAAATTATGTATACGTAGTTCTGGAGACCTACGTATAACACCAGTAAAATTTTTATCGCTTTATCTCTACTAATAGCTGAGATAATTTTCAAAATTTTTGATCAGAGTGATAGAAAATTCAATATATTAAATTACGAACAGAGCTATAAAATGAAAAATAAATTATGTATACGTAGTTCTGGAGACCTACGTATAACACCAGTAAAATTTTTATCGCTTTATCTCTACTAATAGCTTAGATAATTTTCAAAACTTTGATTAGAGTGATAGAAAATTCAATATATTAAATTACGAACAGAGCTATAAAATGAAAAATAAATTATGTATACGTAGTTCTGGAGACCTACGTATAACACCAGTAAAAGTTTTATCGCTTTATCTCTATTAATAGCTGAGATAAGTTTCAAAATTTTTGATCAGAGTGATAGAAAATTCAATATATTAAATTACGAACAGAGCTATAAAATGAAAAATAAATTATGTATACGTAGTTTTGGAGACCTACGTATAACACCAGTAAAACTTTTATCGCTTTATCTCTACTAATAGCTGAAATAATTTTCAAAATTTTTGATCAGAGTGATAGAAAATTCAATATATTAAATTACGAACAGAGCTATAAAATGAAAAATAAATTATGTTTACGTAGTTCTGGAGACCTACGTATAACACCAGTAAAAATTTTATCGCTTTATCTCTACTAATAGCTGAGATAATTTTCAAAATTTTTGAACAGAGTGATAGAAAATTCAATCTATTAAATTACGAACAGAGCTATAAAATGAAAAATAAATTTTGTATACGTAGTTCTGGAGACCTACGTATAACACCAGTAAAACTTTTATCGCTTTATCTCTACTAATAGCTGAGATAATTTTCAAAATTTTTGATCAGAGTGATAGAAAATTCAATATATTAAATTACGAACAGAGCTATAAAATGAAAAATAAATTATGTATACGTAGTTCTGGAGACCTACGTATAACACCAGTAAAATTTTTATCGCTTTATCTCTACTAATATCTGAGATAATTTTCAAAATTTTTGATCAGAGTGATAGAAAATTCAATATATTAAATTACGAACAGAGCTATAAAATAAAAAATAAATTATGTATACGTAGTTCTGGAGACCTACGTATAACACCAATAAAATTTTTATCGCTTTATCTCTACTAATAGCGGAGATAATTTTCAAAATTTTTGATCAGAGTGATAGAAAATTCAATATATTAAATTACGAACAGAGCTATAAAATGAAAAATAAATTATGTATACGTAGTTCTGGAGACCTACGTATAACACCAGTAAAAGTTTTATCGCTTTATCTCTACTAATAGCGGAGATAATTTTCAAAATTTTTGATCAGAGTGATAGAAAATTCAATATATTAATTTACGAACAGAGCTATAAAATAAAAAATAAAATATGTATACGTAGTTCTGGAAACATACGTATAACACCAGTAAAATTTTTATCGCTTTATCTCTACTAATAGCTGAGATAATTTTCAAAATTTTTGATCAGAGTGATAGAAAATTCAATCTATTAAATTACGAACAGAGCTATAAAATGAAAAATAAATTATGTATATTTAGTTCTGGAGACCTACGTATAACACCAGTAAAATTTTTATCGCTTTATCTCTACTAATAGCTGAGATAATTTTCAAAATTTTTGATTAGAGTGATAGAAAATTCAATGTATTAAATTACGAACAGAGCTATAAAATGAAAAATAAATTATGTATACGTAGTTCTGGAGACCTACGTATAACACCAGTAAAACTTTTATCGCTTTATCTCTACTAATAGCTGAGATAATTTTCAAAATTTTTGATCAGAGTGATAGAAAATTCAATATATTAAATTACGAACAGAGCTATAAAATGAAAAATAAATTATGTATACGTAGTTCTGGAGACCTACGTATAACACCAGTAAAATTTTTATCGCTTTATCTCTACTAATATCTGAGATAATTTTCAAAATTTTTGATCAGAGTGATAGAAAATTCAATATATTAAATTACGAACAGAGCTATAAAATAAAAAATAAATTGTGTATACGTAGTTCTGGAGACCTACGTATAACACCAGTAAAATTTTTATCGCTTTATCTCTACTAATAGCGGAGATAATTTTCAAAATTTTTGATCAGAGTGATAGAAAATTCAATATATTAATTTACGAACAGAGCTATAAAATAAAAAATAAATTATGTATACGTAGTTCTGGAGACCTACGTATAACACCAGTAAAATTTTTATCGCTTTATCTCTACTAATAGCTGAGATAATTTTCAAAATTTTTGATCAGAGTGATAGAAAATTCAATCTATTAAATTACGAACAGAGCTATAAAATGAAAAATAAATTATGTATACGTAGTTCTGGAGACCTACGTATAACACCAGTAAAACTTTTATCGCTTTATCTCTACTAATAGCTGAGATAATTTTCAAAATTTTTGATCAGAGTGATAGAAAATTCAATATATTAAATTACGAAAAGAGCTATAAAATGAAAAATAAATTATGTATACGTAGTTCTGGAGACCTACGTATAACACCAGTAAAAGTTTTATCGCTTTATCTCTACTAATAGCGGAGATAATTTTCAAAATTTTTGATCAGAGTGATAGAAAATTCAATATATTAATTTACGAACAGAGCTATAAAATAAAAAATAAATTATGTATACGTAGTTCTGGAAACATACGTATAACACCAGTAAAATTTTTATCGCTTTATCTCTACTAATAGCTGAGATAATTTTCAAAATTTTTGATCAGAGTGATAGAAAATTCAATCTATTAAATTACGAACAGAGCTATAAACTGAAAAATAAATTATGTATATTTAGTTCTGGAGACCTACGTATAACACCAGTAAAATTTTTATCGCTTTATCTCTACTAATAGCTGAGATAATTTTCAAAATTTTTGATTAGAGTGATAGAAAATTCAATATATTAAATTACGAACAGAGCTATAAAATGAAAAATAAATTATGTATACGTAGTTCTGGAGACCTACGTATAACACCAGTAAAACTTTTATCGCTTTATCTCTACTAATAGCTGAGATAATTTTCAAAATTTTTGATTAGAGTGATAGAAAATTCAATATATTAAATTACGAACAGAGCTATAAAATGAAAAATAAATTATGTATACGTAGTTTTGGAGACCTACGTATAACACCAGTAAAACTTTTATCGCTTTATCTCTACTAATAGCTGAAATAATTTTCAAAATTTTTGATCAGAGTGATAGAAAATTCAATATATTAAATTACGAACAGAGCTATAAAATGAAAAATAAATTATGTTTACGTAGTTCTGGAGACCTACGTATAACACCAGTAAAAATTTTATCGCTTTATCTCTACTAATAGCTGAGATAATCTTCAAAATTTTTGATCAGAGTGATAGAAAATTCAATCTATTAAATTACGAACAGAGCTATAAAATGAAAAATAAATTTTGTATACGTAGTTCTGGAGACCTACGTATAACACCAGTAAAACTTTTATCGCTTTATCTCTACTAATAGCTGAGATAATTTTCAAAATTTTTGATCAGAGTGATAGAAAATTCAATATATTAAATTACGAACAGAGCTATAAAATGAAAAATAAATTATGTATACGTAGTTCTGGAGACCTACGTATAACACCAGTAAAATTTTTATCGCTTTATCTCTACTAATATCTGAGATAATTTTCAAAATTTTTGATCAGAGTGATAGAAAATTCAATATATTAAATTACGAACAGAGCTATAAAATAAAAAATAAATTATGTATACGTAGTTCTGGAGACCTACGTATAACACCAATAAAATTTTTATCGCTTTATCTCTACTAATAGCGGAGATAATTTTCAAAATTTTTGATCAGAGTGATAGAAAATTCAATATATTAAATTACGAACAGAGCTATAAAATGAAAAATAAATTATGTATACGTAGTTCTGGAGACCTACGTATAACACCAGTAAAAGTTTTATCGCTTTATCTCTACTAATAGCGGAGATAATTTTCAAAATTTTTGATCAGAGTGATAGAAAATTCAATATATTAATTTACGAACAGAGCTATAAAATAAAAAATAAAATATGTATACGTAGTTCTGGAAACATACGTATAACACCAGTAAAATTTTTATCGCTTTATCTCTACTAATAGCTGAGATAATTTTCAAAATTTTTGATCAGAGTGATAGAAAATTCAATCTATTAAATTACGAACAGAGCTATAAAATGAAAAATAAATTATGTATATTTAGTTCTGGAGACCTACGTATAACACCAGTAAAATTTTTATCGCTTTATCTCTACTAATAGCTGAGATAATTTTCAAAATTTTTGATTAGAGTGATAGAAAATTCAATGTATTAAATTACGAACAGAGCTATAAAATGAAAAATAAATTATGTATACGTAGTTCTGGAGACCTACGTATAACACCAGTAAAACTTTTATCGCTTTGTCTCTACTAATAGCTGAGATAATTTTCAAAATTTTTGATCAGAGTGATAGAAAATTCAATATATTAAATTACGAACAGAGCTATAAAATGAAAAATAAATTATGTATACGTAGTTCTGGAGACCTACGTATAACACCAGTAAAATTTTTATCGCTTTATCTCTACTAATATCTGAGATAATTTTCAAAATTTTTGATCAGAGTGATAGAAAATTCAATATATTAAATTACGAACAGAGCTATAAAATAAAAAATAAATTGTGTATACGTAGTTCTGGAGACCTACGTATAACACCAGTAAAATTTTTATCGCTTTATCTCTACTAATAGCGGAGATAATTTTCAAAATTTTTGATCAGAGTGATAGAAAATTCAATATATTAATTTACGAACAGAGCTATAAAATAAAAAATAAATTATGTATACGTAGTTCTGGAGACCTACGTATAACACCAGTAAAATTTTTATCGCTTTATCTCTACTAATAGCTGAGATAATTTTCAAAATTTTTGATCAGAGTGATAGAAAATTCAATCTATTAAATTACGAACAGAGCTATAAAATGAAAAATAAATTATGTATACGTAGTTCTGGAGACCTACGTATAACACCAGTAAAACTTTTATCGCTTTATCTCTACTAATAGCTGAGATAATTTTCAAAATTTTTGATCAGAGTGATAGAAAATTCAATATATTAAATTACGAACAGAGCTATAAAATGAAAAATAAATTATGTATACGTAGTTCTGGAGACCTACGTATAACACCAGTAAAATTTTTATCGCTTTATCTCTACTAATATCTGAGATAATTTTCAAAATTTTTGATCAGAGTGATAGAAAATTCAATATATTAAATTACGAACAGAGCTATAAAATAAAAAATAAATTATGTATACGTAGTTCTGGAGACCTACGTATAACACCAATAAAATTTTTATCGCTTTATCTCTACTAATAGCGGAGATAATTTTCAAAATTTTTGATCAGAGTGATAGAAAATTCAATATATTAAATTACAAACAGAGCTATAAAATGAAAAATAAATTATGTATACGTAGTTCTGGAGACCTACGTATAACACCAGTAAAAGTTTTATCGCTTTATCTCTACTAATAGCGGAGATAATTTTCAAAATTTTTGATCAGAGTGATAGAAAATTCAATATATTAATTTACGAACAGAGCTATAAAATAAAAAATAAATTATGTATACGTAGTTCTGGAAACATACGTATAACACCAGTAAAATTTTTATCGCTTTATCTCTACTAATAGCTGAGATAATTTTCAAAATTTTTGATCAGAGTGATAGAAAATTCAATCTATTAAATTACGAACAGAGCTATAAAATGAAAAATAAATTATGTATATTTAGTTCTGGAGACCTACGTATAACACCAGTAAAATTTTTATCGCTTTATCTCTACTAATAGCTGAGATAATTTTCAAAATTTTTGATTAGAGTGATAGAAAATTCAATGTATTAAATTACGAACAGAGCTATAAAATGAAAAATAAATTATGTATACGTAGTTCTGGAGACCTACGTATAACACCAGTAAAACTTTTATCGCTTTATCTCTACTAATAGCTGAGATAATTTTCAAAATTTTTGATCAGAGTGATAGAAAATTCAATATATTAAATTACGAACAGAGCTATAAAATGAAAAATAAATTATGTATACGCAGTTCTGGAGACCTACGTATAACACCAGTAAAATTTTTATCGCTTTATCTCTACTAATATCTGAGATAATTTTCAAAATTTTTGATCAGAGTGATAGAAAATTCAATATATTAAATTACGAACAGAGCTATAAAATAAAAAATAAATTGTGTATACGTAGTTCTGGAGACCTACGTATAACACCAGTAAAATTTTTATCGCTTTATCTCTACTAATAGCTTAGATAATTATCAAAATTTTTGATCAGAGTGATAGAAAATTCAATATATTAAATTACAAACAGAGCTATAAAATGAAAAATAAATTACGTATACGTAGTTCTGGAGACCTACGTATAACACCAGTAAAAATTTTATCGCTTTATCTCTACTAATAGCTGAGATAATTTTCAAAATTTTTGATCAGAGTGATAGAAAATTCAATATATTAAATTACGAACAGAGCTATAAAATGAAAAATAAATTATGTATACGTAGTTCTGGAGACCTACGTATAACACCAGTAAAATTTTTATCGCTTTATCTCTACTAATAGCTGAGATAATTTTCAAAATTTTTGATCAGAGTGATAGAAAATTCAATCTATTAAATTACGAACAGAGCTATAAAATGAAAAATAAATTATGTATATTTAGTTCTGGAGACCTACGTATAACACCAGTAAAATTTTTATCGCTTTATCTCTACAAATAGCGGAGATAATTTTCAAAATTTTTGATCAGAGTGATAGAAAATTCAATATATTAATTTACGAACAGAGCTATAAAATAAAAAATAAATTATGTATACGTAGTTCTAGAAACATACGTATAACACCAGTAAAATTTTTATCGCTTTATCTCTACTAATAGCTGAGATAATTTTCAAAATTTTTGATCAGAGTGATAGAAAATTCAATCTATTAAGTTACGAACAGAGCTATAAAATGAAAAATAAATTATGTATATTTAGTTCTGGAGACCTACGTATAACACCAGTAAAATTTTTATCGCTTTATCTCTACTAATAGCTTAGATAATTTTCAAAATTTTTTATTAGAGTGATAGAAAATTCAATATATTAAATTACGAACAGAGCTATAAAATGAAAAATAAATTATGTATACGTAGTTCTGGAGACCTACGTATAACACCAGTAAAATTTTTATCGCTTTATCTCTATTAATAGCTGAGATAAGTTTCAAAATTTTTGATCAGAGTGATAGAAAATTCAATATATTAAATTACGAACAGAGCTATAAAATGAAAAATAAATTATGTTTACGTAGTTCTGGAGACCTACGTATAACACCAGTAAAATTTTTATCGCTTTATCTCTACTAATAGCTGAGATAATTTTCAAAATTTTTGATCAGTGTGATAGAAAATTAAATATAATAAATTACGAACAGAGCTATAAAATGAAAAATAAATTATGTATACGTAGTTCTGGAGACCTACGTATAACACCAGTAAAATTTTTATCGCTTTATCTCTACTAATAGCTGAGATAATTTTCAAAATTTTTGATCAGAGTGATAGAAAATTCAATATATTAAATTACGAACAGAGCTATAAAATGAAAAATAAATTATGTATACGTAGTTCTGGAGACCTACGTATAACACCAGTAAAAGTTTTATCGCTTTATCTCTACTAATAGCGGAGATAATTTTCAAAATTTTTGATCAGAGTGATAGAAAATTCAATATATTAATTTACGAACAGAGCTATAAAATAAAAAATAAATTATGTATACGTAGTTTTGGAAACATACGTATAACACCAGTAAAATTTTTATCGCTTTATCTCTACTAATAGCTGAGGTAATTTTCAAAATTTTTGATCAGAGTGATAGAAAATTCAATCTATTAAATTATGAACAGAGCTATAAAATGAAAAATAAATTATGTATATTTAGTTCTGGAGACCTACGTATAACACCAGTAAAATTTTTATCGCTTTATCTCTACTAATAGCTGAGATAATTTTCAAAATTTTTGATTAGAGTGATAGAAAATTCAATATATTAAATTACGAACAGAGCTATAAAATGAAAAATAAATTATGTATACGTAGTTCTGGAGACCTACGTATAACACCAGTAAAACTTTTATCGCTTTATCTCTACTAATAGCTGAGATAATTTTCAAAATTTTTGATCAGAGTGATAGAAAATTCAATATATTAAATTACGAATAGAGCTATAAAATGAAAAAAAAATTATGTTTACGTAGTTCTGGAGACCTACGTATAACACCAGTAAAAATTTTATCGCTTTATCTCTACTAATAGCTGAGATAATTTTCAAAATTTTTGATCAGTGTGATAGAAAATTCAATATATTAAATTACGAACAGAGCTATAAAATGAAAAATAAATTATGTATACGTAGTTCTGGAGACTTACGTATAACACCAGTAAAATTTTTATCGCTTTATCTCTACTAATATCTGAGATAATTTTCAAAATTTTTGATCAGAGTGATAGAAAATTCAATATATTAAATTACGAACAGAGCTATAAAATAAAAAATAAATTATGTATACGTAGTTCTGGAGACCTACGTATAACACCAGTAAAATTTTTATCGCTTTATCTCTACTAATAGCGGAGATAATTTTCAAAATTTTTGATCAGAGTGATAGAAAATTCAATATATTAAATTACGAACAGGGCTATAAATTAAAAATAAATTATGTATACGTAGTTCTGGAGACCTACGTATAACACTAGTAAAATTTTTATTGCTTTATCTCTACTAATAGCTGAGATAATTTTCAAAATTTTTGATCAGAGTGATAAAAAATTCAATATATTAAATTATGAACAGAGCTATAAAATGAAAAATAAATTATGCATACGTAGTTCTGGAGACCTACGTATAACACCAGTAAAATTTTTATCGCCCTATCTCTACTAATAGCTGAGATAATTTTCAAAATTTTTGATCAGAGTGATAGAAAATTCAATATATTAAATTACGAACAGAGCTATAAAATAAAAAATAAATTATGTATACGTAGTTCTGGAGACCTACGTATAACACCTGTAAAATTTTTATCGCTTTATCTCTACTAATAGCTGAGATAATTTTCAAAATTTTTGATCAGAGTGATAGAAAATTCAATATATTAAATTACAAACAGAGCTATAAAATGAAAAATAAATTATGTATACGTAGTTCTGGAGACCTACTTATAACACCAGTAAAATTTTTATAGCTTTATCTGTACTAATAGCTGAGATAATTTTGAAAATTTTTGATCAGATTGATAGAAAATTCAATATATTAAATTACGAACAGAGCTATAAAATAAAAAATAAATTATGTATACGTAGTTCTGGAAACCTACGTATAACACTAGTAAAATTTTTATTGCTTTATCTCTACTAATGGCTGAGATAATTTTCAAAATTTTTGATCAGAGTGATAGAAAATTCAATATATTAAATTACGAACAGAGCTATAAAATAAAAAATAAATTATGCATACGTAGTTCTGGAGACCTACGTATAACACCAGTAAAATTTTTATTGCTTTATCTCTACTAATAACTGAGATAATTTTCAAAATTTTTGATCAGAGTGATAGAAAATTCAATATATTAAATTACGAACGGAGCTATAAAATAAAAAATAAATTATGTATACGTAGTTCTGGAGACCTACGTATAACACCTGTAAAATTTTTATCGCTTTATCTCTACCAATAGCTGAGATAATTTTCAAAATTTTTGATTAGAGTGATAGAAAATTCAATATATTAAATTACAAACAGAGCTATAAAATGAAAAATAAATTATGTATACGTAGTTCTGGAGACCTACTTATAACACCAGTAAAATTTTTATAGCTTTATCTGTACTAATAGCTGAGATAATTTTGAAAATTTTTGATCAGATTGATAGAAAATTCAATATATTAAATTACGAACAGAGCTATAAAATGAAAAATAAATTATGTATACGTAGTTCTGGAGACCTACTTATAACACCAGTAAAATTTTTATCGCTTTATCTCCACTAATAGCTGAGATAATTTTCAAAATTTTTGATCAGAGTGAAAGAACATTCAATATATTAAATTACGAACAGAGCTATAAAATAAAAAATAAATTATGCATACGTAGTTCTGAAGACCTACGTATAACACCAGTAAAATTTTTATCGCTTTATCTCTACTAATAGCTGAGATAATTTTGAAAATTTTTGATCAGAGTGATAGAAAATTCAATATATTAAATTACAAACAGAGCTATAAAATGAAAAATAAATTATGTATACGTAGTTCTGGAAACCTACGTATAACACCAGTAAAAATTTTATCGCTTTATCTCTACTAATAGCTGAGATAATTTTCAAAATTTTTGATCAGAGTGATAGAAAATTCAATATATTAAATTACGAACAGAGCTATAAAATAAAAAATAAATTATGTATACGTAGTTCTGGAGACCTACGTATAACACCAGTAAAATTTTTATCGCTTTATCTCTACTAATAGCTGAGATAATTTTCAAAATTTTTGATCAGAGTGATAGAAAATTCAATCTATTAGATTACGAACAGAGCTATAAAATGAAAAATAAATTATGTATATTTAGTTCTGGAGACCTACGTATAACACCAGTAAAATTTTTATCGCTTTATCTCTACAAATAGCGTAGATAATTTTCAAAATTTTTGATCAGAGTGATAGAAAATTCAATATATTAATTTACGAACAAAGCTATAAAATAAAAAATAAATTATGTATACGTAGTTCTGGAAACATACGTATAACACCAGTAAAATTTTTATCGCTTTATCTCTACTAATAGCTGAGATAATTTTCAAAATTTTTGATCAGAGTGATAGAAAATTCAATCTATTAAATTACGAACAGAGCTATAAAATGAAAAATAAATTATGTATATTTAGTTCTGGAGACCTACGTATAACACCAGTAAAATTTTTATCGCTTTATCTCTACTAATAGCTTAGATAATTTTCAAAATTTTTGATTAGAGTGATAGAAAATTCAATATATTAAATTACGAACTGAGCTATAAAACGAAAAATAAATTATGTATACGTAGTTCTGGAGACCTACGTATAACACCAGTAAAATTTTTATCGCTTTATCTCTACTAATAGCTGAGATAATTTTCAAAATTTTTGATCAGAGTGATAGAAAATTCAATATATTAAATTACGAACAGAGCTATAAAATGAAAAATAAATTATGTTTACGTAGTTCTGGAGACCTACGTATAACACCAGTGAAATTTTTATCGCTTTATCTCTACTAATAGCTGAGATAATTTTCAAAATTTTTGATCAGTGTGATAGAAAATTCAATATATTAAATTACGAACAGAGCTATAAAATGAAAAATAAATTATGTATACCTAGTTCTGGAGACCTACGTATAACACCAGTAAAATTTTTATCGCTTTATCTCTACTAATATCTGAGATAATTTTCAAAATTTTTGATCAGAGTGATAGAAAATTCAATATATTAAATTACGAACAGAGCTATAAAATGAAAAATAAATTATGTATACGTATTTCTGGAGACCTACGTAGAACACCAGTAAAATTTTTATCGCTTTATCTCTACTAATAGCGGAGATAATTTTCAAAATTTTTGATCAGAGTGATAGAAAATTCAATATATTAATTTACGAACAGAGGTATAAAATAAAAAATAAATTATGTATACGTAGTTCTGGAGACCTACGTATAACACCAGTAAAATTTTTATCGCTTTATCTCTACTAATAGCTGAGATAATTTTCAAAATTTTTGATCAGAGTGATAGAAAATTCAATCTATTAAATTACGAACAGAGCTATAAAATGAAAAATAAATTATGTATATTTAGTTCTGGAGACCTACGTATAACACCAGTAAAATTTTTATCGCTTTATCTCTACTAATAGCTTAGATAATTTTCAAAATTTTTGATTAGAGTGATAGAAAATTCAATATATTAAATTACGAACAGAGCTATAAAATAAAAAATAAATTATGTATACGTAGTTCTGGAGACCTACGTATAACACCAGTAAAATTTTTATCGCTTTATCTCTACTAATAGCTGAGATAATTTTCAAAATTTTTGATCAGAGTAATAGAAAATTCAATCTATTAAATTACGAACAGAGCAATAAAATGAAAAATAAATTATGTATATTTAGTTCTGGAGACCTACGTATAACACCAGTAAAATTTTTATCGCTTTATCTCTACTAATAGCTTTGATAATTTTCAAAATTTTTGATTAGAGTGATAGAAAATTCAATATATTAAATTACGAACAGAGCTATAAAATGAAAAATAAATTATGTATACGTAGTTCTGGAGACCTACGTATAACACCAGTAAAATTTTTATCGCTTTATCTCTACTAATAGCTGAGATAATTTTGAAAATTTTTGATCAGAGTGATAGAAAATTCAATATATTAAAGTACGAACAGAGCTATAAAATGAAAAATAAATTATGCATACGTAGTTCTGGAAACCTACGTATAACACCAGTAAAAATTGTATCGCTTTATCTATACTAATAGCTGAGATAATTTTCAAAATTTTTGATCAGAGTGATAGAAAATTCAATATATTAAATTACGAACAGAGCTATAAAATAAAAAATAAATTATGTATATTTAGTTCTGGAGACCTACGTATAACACCAGTAAAATTTTTATTGCTTTATCTCTACAAATAGCGGAGATAATTTTCAAAATTTTTGATCAGAGTGATAGAAAATTCAATACATTAATTTACGAACAGAGCTATAAAATAAAAAATAAATTATGTATACGTAGTTCTGGAAACATACGTATAACACCAGTAAAATTTTTATCGCTTTATCTCTACTAATAGCTGAGATAATTTTCAAAATTTTTGATCAGAGTGATAGAAAATTCAATATATTAAATTACGAACAGAGCTATAAAATGAAAAATAAATTACGCATACGTAGTTCTAAAGACCTACGTATAACACCAGTAAAATTTTTATCGCTTTATCTCTACTAATAGCTGAGATAATTTTCAAAATTTTTGATCAGAGTGATAGAAAATTCAATCTATTAAATTACGAACAGAGCTATAAAATGAAAAATAAATTATGTATATTTAGTTCTGGAGACCTACGTATAACACCAGTAAAATTTTTATCGCTTTATCTCTACTAATAGCTTAGATAATTTTCAAAATTTTTGATTAGAGTGATAGAAAATTCAATATATTAAATTACGAACAGAGCTATAAAATAAAAAATAAATTATGTATACGTATTTCTGGAGACCTACGTAGAACACCAGTAAAATTTTTATCGCTTTATCTCTACTAATAGCTGAGATAATTTTCAAAATTTTTGATCAGAGTGATAGAAAATTCAATATATTAAATTACGAACAGAGCTATAAAATGAAAAATAAATTATGTATATTTAGTTCTGGAGACCTACGTATAACACCAGTAAAATTTTTATCGCTTTATCTCTACAAATAGCGGAGATAATTTTCAAAATTTTTGATCAGAGTGATAGAAAATTCAATCTATTAAATTACGAACAAAGCTATAAAATAAAAAATAAATTATGTATATTTAGTTCTGGAGACCTACGTATAACACCAGTAAAATTTTTATCGCTTTATCTCTACTAATAGCTTAGATAATTTTCAAAATTTTTGATTAGAGTGATAGAAAATTCAATATATTAAATTACGAACAGAGCTATAAAATAAAAAATAAATTATGTATACGTAGTTCTGGAGACCTACGTATAACACCAGTAAAATTTTTATCGCTTTATCTCTACTAATAGCTGAGATAATTTTCAAAATTTTTGATCAGAGTAATAGAAAATTCAATCTATTAAATTACGAACAGAGCTATAAAATGAAAAATAAATTATGTATATTTAGTTCTGGAGACCTACGTATAACACCAGTAAAATTTTTATCGCTTTATCTCTACTAATAGCTTTGATAATTTTCAAAATTTTTGATTAGAGTGATAGAAAATTCAATATATTAAATTACGAACAGAGCTATAAAATGAAAAATAAATTATGTATACGTAGTTCTGGAGACCTACGTATAACACCAGTAGAATTTTTATCGCTTTATCTCTACTAATAGCTGAGATAATTTTGAAAATTTTTGATCAGAGTGATAGAAAATTCAATATATTAAAGTACGAACAGAGCTATAAAATGAAAAATAAATTATGCATACGTAGTTCTGGAAACCTACGTATAACACCAGTAAAAATTGTATCGCTTTATCTATACTAATAGCTGAGATAATTTTCAAAATTTTTGATCAGAGTGATAGAAAATTCAATATATTAAATTACGAACAGAGCTATAAAATGAAAAATAAATTATGCATACGTAGTTCTAAAGACCTACGTATAACACCAGTAAAATTTTTATCGCTTTATCTCTACTAATAGCTGAGATAATTTTCAAAATTTTTGATCAGAGTGATAGAAAATTCAATATATTAAATTACGAACAGAGCTATAAAATGAAAAATAAGTTATGTATACGTAGTTCTGAAGACCTACGTATAACACCAGTAAAATTTTTATCGTTTTATCTCTACTAATAGCTGAGATAATTTTGAAAATTTTTGATCAGAGTGATAGAAAATTCAATATATTAAATTACAAACAGAGCTATAAAATGAAAAATAAATTATGTATACGTAGTTCTGGAGACCTACGTATAACACCAGTAAAAATTTTATCGCTTTATCTCTACTAATAGCTGTGATAATTTTCAAAATTTTTGATCAGAGTGAAAGAAAATTCAATATCTTAAATTACGAACAGAGCTATAAAATGAAAAATAAATTATGTATACGTAGTTCTGGAGACCTACGTATAACACCAGTAAAATTTTTATCGCTTTATCTCTACAAATAGCGGAGATAATTTTCAAAATTTTTGATCAGAGTGATAGAAAATTCAATATATTAATTTACGAACAGAGCTATAAAATAAAAAATAAATTATGTATACGTAGTTCTGGAAACATACGTATAACACCAGTAAAATTTTTATCGCTTTATCTCTACTAATAGCTGAGATAATTTTCAAAATTTTTGATCAGAGTGATAGAAAATTCAATCTATTAAGTTACGAACAGAGCTATAAAATGAAAAATAAATTATGTATATTTAGTTCTGGAGACCTATGTATAACACCAGTAAAATTTTTATCGCTTTATCTCTACTAATAGCTTAGATAATTTTCAAAATTTTTGATTAGAGTGATAGAAAATTCAATATATTAAATTACGAACAGAGCTATAAAATGAAAAATAAGTTATGTATACGTAGTTCTGGAGACCTACGTATAACACCAGTAAAATTTTTATCGCTTTATCTCTATTAATAGCTGAGATAAGTTTCAAAATTTTTGATCAGAGTGATAGAAAATTCAATATATTAAATTACGAACAGAGCTATAAAATGAAAAATAAATTATGTTTACGTAGTTCTGGAGACCTACGTATAACACCAGTAAAATTTTTATCGCTTTATCTCTACTAATAGCTGAGATAATTTTCAAAATTTTTGATCAGTGTGATAGAAAATTCAATATATTAAATTACGAACAGAGCTATAAAATGAAAAATAAATTATGTATACGTAGTTCTGGAGACCTACGTATAACACCAGTAAAATTTTTATCGCTTTATCTCTACTAATAGCTGAGATAATTTTTAAAACCTTTGATCAGAGTGATAGAAAATTCAATATATTAAACTACGAACAGAGCTATAAAATGAAAAATAAATTATGTATACGTAGTTCTGGAGACCTACGTATAACACCAGTAAAAGTTTTATCGCTTTATCTCTACTAATAGCGGAGATAATTTTCAAAATTTTTGATCAGAGTGATAGAAAATTCAATATATTAATTTACGAACAGAGCTATAAAATAAAAAATAAATTATGTATACGTAGTTCTAGAAACATACGTATAACACCAGTAAAATTTTTATCGCTTTATCTCTACTAATAGCTGAGATAATTTTCAAAATTTTTGATCAGAGTGATAGAAAATTCAATCTATTAAATTACGAACAGAGCTATAAAATGAAAAATAAATTATGTATATTTAGTTCTGGAGACCTACGTATAACACCAGTAAAATTTTTATCGCTTTATCTCTACTAATGGCTTAGATAATTTTCAAAATTTTTGATTAGAGTGATAGAAAATTCAATATATTAAATTACGAACAAAACTATAAAATAAAAAATAAATTATTTATACGTAGTTCTGGAGACCTACGTATAACACCAGTAAAATTTTTATCGCTTTATCTCTACTAATAGCTGAGATAATTTTGAAAATTTTTGATCAGAGTGATAGAAAATTCAATATATTAAAGTACGAACAGAGCTATAAAATGAAAAATAAATTATGCATACGTAGTTTTGAAAACCTACGTAAAACACCAGTAAAAATTTTATCGCTTTATCTCTACTAATAGCTGAGATAATTTTCAAAATTTTTGATCAGATTGATAGAAAATTCAATATATTAAATTACGAACAGAGCTATAAAATGAAAAATAAATTATGCATACGTAGTTCTGGAGACCTACGTATAACACCAGTAAAAATTTTATCGCTTTATCTCTACTAATAGCTGAGATAATTTTCAAAATTTTTGATCAGAGTGATAGAAAATTCAATATATTAAATTACGAACAGAGCTGTAAAATGAAAAATAAATTATGTATACGTAATTCTGGAGACCTACGTATAACACCAGTAAAATTTTTATCGCTTTATCTCTACTAACAGTTGAGATAATTTTCAAAATGTTTGATCAGAGTGATAGAAAATTCAATATATTAAATTACGAACAGACCTATAAAATAAAAAATAAATTATGTATACGTAGTTCTGGAAACCTACGTATAACACCAATAAAATTTTTATCGCTTTATCTCTACTAATAGCTTAGATAATTTTCAAAATTTTTGATTAGAGTGATAGAAAATTCAATATATTAAATTACGAACAGAGCTATAAAATGAAAAATAAATTATGTATATGTAGTTCTGGAAACCTACGTATAACACCAGTAAAATTTTTATCGCTTTATCTCTACTAATAGCTGAGATAATTTTCAAACTTTTTGATCAGAGTGATAAAAAATTCAATATATTAAATTACGAACAGAGCTATAAAATAAAAAATAAATTATGCATACGTAGTTCTGGAGACCTACGTATAACACCAGTAAAAATTTTATCGCTTTATCTCTACTAATAGCTGAGATAATTTTCAAAATTTTTGATCAGAGTGATAGATAATTCAATATATTAAATTACGAACAGAGCTATAAAATGAAAAATAAATTATGTATACGTAATTCTGGAGACCTACGTATAACACCAGTAAAATTTTTATCGCTTTATCTCTACTAATAGTTGAGATAATTTTCAAAATGTTTGATCAGAGTGATAGAAAATTCAATATATTAAATTACGAACAGAGCTATAAAATAAAAAATAAATTATGTATACGTAGTTCTGGAAACCTACGTATAACACCAGTAAAATTTTTATCGCTTTATCTCTACTAATAGCTTAGATAATTTTCAAAATTTTTGATTAGAATGATAGAAAATTCAATATATTAAATTACGAACAGAGCTATAAACTGAAAAATAAATTATGTATACGTAGTTCTGGAAACCTACGTATAACACCAGTAAAATTTTTATCGCTTTATCTCTACTAATAGCTGAGATAATTTTCAAAATTTTTGATCAGAGTGATAGAAAATTCAATATATTAAATTACGAACAGAGCTATAAAATGAAAAATAAATTATGTATATGTAGTTCTGGAGACCTACGTATAACACCAGTAAAATTTTTATCGCTTTATCTCTACTAATAGCTTAGATAATTTTCAAAATTTTTGATTAGAGTGATAGAAAATTCAATATATTTAATTACGAACAAAGCGATAAAATAAAAAATAAATTATGTATACGTAGTTCTGGAGACCTACGTATAACACCAGTAAAATTTTTATCGCTTTATCTCTACTAATAGCGGAGTTAATTTTCAAAATTTTTGATCAGAGTGATAGAAAATTCAATATATTAAATTACGAACAGAGCTATAAAATAAAAAATAAATTATGTATACGTAGTTCTGGAAACCTACGTATAACACCAGTAAAATTTTTATCGCTTTATCTCTACTAATAGCTGAGATAATTTTCAAAATTTTTGATCAGAGTGATAGAAAATTCAATATATTAAATTACGAACAGAGCTATAAAATGAAAAATAAATTATGTATACGTAATTCTGGAGACCTACGTATAACACCGGTAAAATTTTTATCGCTTTATCTCTACTAATAGTTGAGATAATTTTCAAAATGTTTGATCAGAGTGATAGAAAATTCAATATATTAAATTACGAACAGAGCTATAAAATAAAAAATAAATTATGTATACGTAGTTCTGGAAACCTACGTATAACACCAGTAAAATTTTTATCGCTTTATCTCTACTAATAGCTTAGATAATTTTCAAAATTTTTGATTAAAGTGATAGAAAATTTAATATGTTAAATTACGAACAGAGCTATAAAATGAAAAATAAATTATGTATACGTAGTTCTGAAAACCTACGTATAACACCAGTAAAATTTTTATCGCTTTATCTCTACTAATAGCTGAGATAATTTTGAAAATTTTTGATCAGAGTGATAGAAAATTCAATATATTAAATTACGAACAGAGCTACAAAATGAAAAATAAATTATGTATACGTAGTTCTGAAGACCTACGTATAACACCAGTAAAATTTTTATCGCTTTATCTCTACTAATAGCTGAGATAATTTTGAAAATTTTTGATCAGAGTGATAGAAAATTAAATATATTAAATTACGAACAGAGCTATAAAATGAAAAATAAATTATGCATACGTAGTTCTGGAGACCTACGTATAACACCAGTAAAAATTTTATCGCTTTATCTCTACTAATAGCTGAGATAATTTTCAAAATTTTTGATCAGAGTGATAGAAAATTCAATAAATTAAATTAAGAACAGAGCTATATAATAAAAAATAAATTATGTATACGTAGTTCTGAAGACCCACGTATAACACCAGTAAAATTTTTATCGCTTTATCTCTACTAATAGCTGAGATAATTTTCAAAATTTTTGATCAGAGTGATAGAAAATTCAATATATTAAATTACGAACAGAGCTATAAAATAAAAAATAAATTATTTATGCGTAGTTCTGAAGACCTACGTATAACACCAGTAAAATTTTTATTGCATTATCTCTACTAATAGCTGAGATAATTTTGAAAATTTTTGATCAGAGTGATAGAAAATTAAATATATTAAATTACGAACAGAGCTATAAAATGAAAAATAAATTATGCATACGTAGTTCTGGAGACCTACGTATAACACCAGTAAAAATTTTATCGCTTTATCTCTACTAATAGCTGAGATAATTTTCAAAATTTTTGATCAGAGTGATAGAAAATTCAATAAATTAAATTAAGAACAGAGCTATATAATAAAAAATAAATTATGTATACGTAGTTCTGAAGACCCACGTATAACACCAGTAAAATTTTTATCGCTTTATCTCTACTAATAGCTGAGATAATTTTCAAAATTTTTGATCAGAGTGATAGAAAATTCAATATATTAAATTACGAACAGAGCTATAAAATGAAAAATAAATTATGTATACGTAGTTCTGGAGACCTACGTATAACACCAGTAAAATTTTTATCGCTTTATCTCTACTAATAGCTGAGATAATTTTCAAAATTTTTGATCAGAGTGATAGAAAATTCAATATATTAAATTACGAACAGAGCTATAAAATGAAAAACAAATTATGTATACGTAATTCTGGAGACCTACGTATAACACCAGTAAAATTTTTATCGCTTTATCTCTACTAATAGCTGAGATAATTTTCAAAATTTTTGATCAGAGTGATAGAAAATTCAATATATTAAATTACGAACAGAGCTATAAAATGAAAAATAAATTATGTATACGTAGTTCTGGAGACCTAAGTATAACACCAGTTAAATTTTTATCGCTTTATCTTTACTAATAGCTGAGAAAATTTTCAAAATTTTTGATCAGAGTGATAGAAAATTCAATATATTAAATTACGAACAGAGCTATAAAATGTAAAATAAATTATGTATACGTAGTTCTGGAGACCTACGTATAACACCAGTAAAAATTTTATTGCTTTATCTCTACTAATAGCTGAGATAATTTTGAAAATTTTTGATCAGAGTGATAGAAAATTCATTATATTAAATTACGAACAAAGCTATAAAATGAAAAATAAATTATGTATACATAGTTCTGGAGACCTACGTATAACACCAGTAAAAATTTTATCGCTTTATCTCTACTAATAGCTGAGATAATTTTCAAAATTTTTGATCAGAGTGACAGAAAATTCAATATATTAAATTACGAACAGAGCTATAAAATAAAAAATAAATTACGTATACGTAGTTCTGGAGACCTACGTAAAACACCAGTAAAATTTTTATCGCTTTATCTCTACTAATAGTTGAGATAATTTTCAAAATGTTTGATCAGAGTGATAGAAAATTCAATATATTAAATTACGAACAGAGCTATAAAATAAAAAATAAATTATGTATACGTAGTTCTGGAGACCTACGTATAACACCAGTAAAAATTTTATCGCTTTATCTCTACTAATAGTTGAGATAATTTTCAAAATGTTTGATCAGAGTGATAGAAAATTCAATATATTAAATTACGAACAGAGCTATAAAATAAAAAATAAATTATGTATACGTAGTTCTGGAGACCTACGTATAACACCAGTAAAATTTTTATCGCTTTATCTCTACTAATAGTTGAGATAATTTTCAAAATGTTTGATCAGAGTGATAGAAAATTCAATATATTAAATTACGAACAGAGCTATAATATAAAAAATAAATTATGCATACGTAGTTCTGGAGACCTACGTATAACACCAGTAAAAATTTTATCGCTTTATCTCTACTAATAGCTGAGATAATTTTCAAAATTTTTGATCAGAGTGATAAAAAATTCAATATATTAAATTACGAACAGAGCTATAAAATGAAAAATAAATTATGCATACGTAGTTCTGGAGACCTACGTATAACACCAGTAAAAATTTTATTGCTTTATCTCTACTAATAGCTGAGATAATTTTCAAAATTTTTGATCAGAGTGATAGAAAATTCAATATATTAAATTACGAACAGAGCTATAAAATGAAAAATAAATTATGTACACGTAATTCTGGAGACCTACGTATAACACCAGTAAAATTTTTATCGCTTTATCTCTACTAATAGTTGAGATAATTTTCAAAATGTTTGATCAGAGTGATAGAAAATTCAATATATTAAATTACGAACAGAGCTATAAAATAAAAAATAAATTATGTATACGTAGTTCTGGAAACCTACGTATAACACCAGTAAAATTTTTATCGCTTTATCTCTACTAATAGCTTAGATAATTTTCAAAATTTTTGATTAGAGTGATAGAAAATTCAATATATTAAATTACGAACAGAGCTATAAACTGAAAAATAAATTATGTATACGTAGTTCTGGAAACCTACGTATAACACCAGTAAAATCTTTATCGCTTTATCTCTACTAATAGCTGAGATAATTTTCAAAATTTTTGATCAGAGTGATAGAAAATTCAATATATTAAATTACGAACAGAGCTATAAAATGAAAAATAAATTATGTATATGTAGTTCTGGAGACATACGTATAACACCAGTAAAATTTTTATCGCTTTATCTCTACTAATAGCTTAGATAATTTTCAAAATTTTTGATTAGAGTGATAGAAAATTCAATATATTAAATTACGAACAAAGCGATAAAATAAAAAATAAATTATGTATACGTAGTTCTGGAGACCTACGTATAACACCAGTAAAATTTTTATCGCTTTATCTCTACTAATAGCGGAGTTAATTTTCAAAATTTTTGATCAGAGTGATAGAAAATTCAATATATTAAATTACGAACAGAGCAATAAAATGAAAAATAAATTATGTATACGTAGTTCTGGAGACCTACGTATAACACTAGTAAAATTTTTATCGCTTTATCTCTACTAATAGCTGAGATAATTTTCAAAATTTTTGATCAGAGTGATAGAAAATTCAATATATTAAATTACGAACAGAGTTATAAAATGAAAAATAAATTATGTATACGTAGTTCTGGAGACCTACGTATAACAGCAGTAAAATTTTTTATCGCTTTATCTCTACTAATAGCTGAGATAATTTTCAAAATTTTTGATCAGAGTGATAGAAAATTCAATATATTAAATTACGAACAGAGCTATAAAATAAAAAATAAATTATGTATGCGTAGTTCTGAAGACCTACGTATAACACCAGTAAAATTTTTATTACTTTATCTCTACTAATAGCTGAGATAATTTTGAAAATTTTTGATCAGAGTGATAGAAAATTAAATATATTAAATTACGAACAGAGCTATAAAATGAAAAATAATTTATGCATACGTAGTTCTGGAGACCTACGTATAACACCAGTAAAAATTTTATCGCTTTATCTCTACTAATAGCTGAGATAATTTTCAAAATTTTTGATCAGAGTGATAGAAAATTCAATAAATTAAATTAAGAACAGAGCTATAAAATAAAAAATAAATTATGTATACGTAGTTCTGGAAACCTACGTATAACACCAGTAAAATTTTTATCGCTCTATCTCTACTAATAGCTGAGATAATTTTCAAAATTTTTGATCAGAGTGATAGAAAATTCAATATATTAAATTACGAACAGAGCTATAAAATGAAAAATAAATTATGTATACGTAATTCTAAAGACCTACGTATAACACCAGTAAAATTTTTATCGCTTTATCTCTACTAATAGTTGAGATAATTTTCAAAATGTTTGATCAGAGTGATAGAAAATTCAATATATTAAATTACGAACAGAGCTATAAAATAAAAAATAAATTATGTATACGTAGTTCTGGAAACCTACGTATAACACCAGTAAAATTTTTATCGCTTTATCTCTACTAATAGCTTAGATAATTTTCAAAATTTTTGATTAGAGTGATAGAAAATTCAATATGTTAAATTACGAACAGAGCTATAAAATGAAAAATAAATTATGTATACGTAGTTCTGGAAACCTACGTATAACACCAGTAAAATTTTTATCGCTTTATCTCTACTAATAGCTGAGATAATTTTCAAAATTTTTGATCAGAGTGATAGAAAATTCAATATATTAAATTACGAACAGAGCTATAAAATGAAAAATAAATTATGTATATGTAGTTCTGGAGACCTACGTATAACACCAGTAAAATTTTTATCGCTTTATCTCTACTAATAGCTTAGATAATTTTCAAAATTTTTGATTAGAGTGATAGAAAATTCAATATATTAAATTACGAACAAAGCGATAAAATAAAAAATAAATTATGTATACGTAGTTCTGGAGACCTACGTATAACACCAGTAAAATTTTTATCGCTTTATCTCTACTAATAGCGGAGTTAATTTTCAAAATTTTTGATCAGAGTGATAGAAAATTCAATATATTAAATTACGAACAGAGCTATAAAATGAAAAATAAATTATGTATACGTAATTCTAAAGACCTACGTATAACACCAGTAAAATTTTTATCGCTTTATCTCTACTAATAGTTGAGATAATTTTCAAAATGTTTGATCAGAGTGATAGAAAATTCAATATATTAAATTACGAACAGAGCTATAAAATAAAAAATAAATTATGTATACGTAGTTCTGGAAACCTACGTATAACACCAGTAAAATTTTTATCGCTTTATCTCTACTAATAGCTTAGATAATTTTCAAAATTTTTGATTAGAGTGATAGAAAATTCAATATGTTAAATTACGAACAGAGCTATAAAATGAAAAATAAATTATGTATACGTAGTTCTGGAAACCTACGTATAACACCAGTAAAATTTTTATCGCTTTATCTCTACTAATAGCTGAGATAATTTTCAAAATTTTTGATCAGAGTGATAGAAAATTCAATATATTAAATTACGAACAGAGCTATAAAATGAAAAATAAATTATGTATATGTAGTTCTGGAGACCTACGTATAACACCAGTAAAATTTTTATCGCTTTATCTCTACTAATAGCTTAGATAATTTTCAAAATTTTTGATTAGAGTGATAGAAAATTCAATATATTAAATTACGAACAAAGCGATAAAATAAAAAATAAATTATGTATACGTAGTTCTGGAGACCTACGTATAACACCAGTAAAATTTTTATCGCTTTATCTCTACTAATAGCGGAGTTAATTTTCAAAATTTTTGATCAGAGTGATAGAAAATTCAATATATTAAATTACGAACAGAGCTATAAAATGAAAAATAAATTATGTATACGTAGTTCTGGAGACCTACGTATAACACTAGTAAAATTTTTATCGCTTTATCTCTACTAATAGCTGAGATAATTTTCAAAATTTTTGATCAGAGTGATAGAAAATTCAATATATTAAATTACGAACAGAGTTATAAAATGAAAAATATATTATGTATACGTAGTTCTGGAGACCTACGTATAACAGCAGTAAAATTTTTTATCGCTTTATCTCTACTAATAGCTGAGATAATTTTCAAAATTTTTGATCAGAGTGATAGAAAATTCAATATATTAAATTACGAACAGAGCTATAAAATAAAAAATAAATTATGTATGCGTAGTTCTGAAGACCTACGTATAACACCAGTAAAATTTTTATTACTTTATCTCTACTAATAGCTGAGATAATTTTGAAAATTTTTGATCAGAGTGATAGAAAATTAAATATATTAAATTACGAACAGAGCTATAAAATGAAAAATAATTTATGCATACGTAGTTCTGGAGACCTACGTATAACACCAGTAAAATTTTTATCGCTTTATCTCTACTAATAGCTTAGATAATTTTCAAACTTTTTGATTAGAGTGATAGAAAATTCAATATATTAAATTACGAACAGAGCTATAAACTGAAAAATAAATTATGTATACGTAGTTCTGGAAACCTACGTATAACACCAGTAAAATCTTTATCGCTTTATCTCTACTAATAGCTGAGATAATTTTCAAAATTTTTGATCAGAGTGATAGAAAATTCAATATATTAAATTACGAACAGAGCTATAAAATGAAAAATAAATTATGTATATGTAGTTCTGGAGACCTACGTATAACACCAGTAAAATTTTTATCGCTTTATCTCTACTAATAGCTTAGATAATTTTCAAAATTTTTGATTAGAGTGATAGAAAATTCAATATATTAAATTACGAACAAAGCGATAAAATAAAAAATAAATTATGTATACGTAGTTCTGGAGACCTACGTATAACACCAGTAAAATTTTTATCGCTTTATCTCTACTAATAGCGGAGTTAATTTTCAAAATTTTTGATCAGAGTGATAGAAAATTCAATATATTAAATTACGAACAGAGCTATAAAATGAAAAATAAATTATGTATACGTAGTTCTGGAGACCTACGTATAACACTAGTAAAATTTTTATCGCTTTATCTCTAGTAATAGCTGAGATAATTTTCAAAATTTTTGATCAGAGTGATAGAAAATTCAATATATTAAATTACGAACAGAGTTATAAAATAAAAAATAAATTATGTATACGTAGTTCTGGAGACCTACGTATAACAGCAGTAAAATTTTTTATCGCTTTATCTCTACTAATAGCTGAGATAATTTTCAAAATTTTTGATCAGAGTGATAGAAAATTCAATATATTAAATTACGAACAGAGCTATAAAATAAAAAATAAATTATGTATGCGTAGTTCTGAAGACCTACGTATAACACCAGTAAAATTTTTATTACTTTATCTCTACTAATAGCTGAGATAATTTTGAAAATTTTTGATCAGAGTGATAGAAAATTAAATATATTAAATTACGAACAGAGCTATAAAATGAAAAATAATTTATGCATACGTAGTTCTGGAGACCTACGTATAACACCAGTAAAAATTTTATCGCTTTATCTCTACTAATAGCTGAGATAATTTTCAAAATTTTTGATCAGAGTGATAGAAAATTCAATAAATTAAATTAAGAACAGAGCTATAAAATAAAAAATAAATTATGTATACGTAGTTCTGGAAACCTACGTATAACACCAGTAAAATTTTTATCGCTCTATCTCTACCAACAGCTGAGATAATTTTCAAAATTTTTGATCAGAGTGATAGAAAATTCAATATATTAAATTACGAACAGAGCTATAAAATGAAAAATAAATTATGTATACGTAATTCTAAAGACCTACGTATAACACCAGTAAAATTTTTATCGCTTTATCTCTACTAATAGTTGAGATAATTTTCAAAATGTTTGATCAGAGTGATAGAAAATTCAATATATTAAATTACGAACAGAGCTATAAAATGAAAAATAAATTATGTATATGTAGTTCTGGAGACCTACGTATAACACCAGTGAAATTTTTATCGCTTTATCTCTACTAATAGCTTAGATAATTTTCAAAATTTTTGATTAGAGTGATAGAAAATTCAATATATTAAATTACGAACAAAGCGATAAAATGAAAAATAAATTATGTATACGTAGTTCTGGAGACCTACGTATAACACCAGTAAAATTTTTATCGCTTTATCTCTACTAATAGCGGAGTTAATTTTCAAAATTTTTGATCAGAGTGATAGAAAATTCAATATATTAAATTACGAACAGAGCTACAAAATGAAAAATAAATTATGTATACGTAGTTCTGAAGACCTACGTATAACACCAGTAAAATTTTTATCGCTTTATCTCTACTAATAGCTGAGATAATTTTCAAAATTTTTGATCAGAGTGATAGAAAATTCAATATATTAAATTACGAACAGAGTTATAAAATGAAAAATAAATTATGTATACGTAGTTCTGGAGACCTACGTATAACAGCAGTAAAATTTTTTATCGCTTTATCTCTACTAATAGCTGAGATAATTTTCAAAATTTTTGATCAGAGTGATAGAAAATTCAATATATTAAATTACGAACAGAGCTATAAAATAAAAAATAAATTATTTATGCGTAGTTCTGAAGACCTACGTATAACACCAGTAAAATTTTTATTGCTTTATCTCTACTAATAGCTGAGATAATTTTGAAAATTTTTGATCAGAGTGATAGAAAATTAAATATATTAAATTACGAACAGAGCTATAAAATGAAAAATAAATTATGCATACGTAGTTCTGGAGACCTACGTATAACACCAGTAAAATTTTTATCGCTTTATCTCTACTAATAGCTGAGATAATTTTCAAAATTTTTGATCAGAGTGATAGAAAATTCAATATATTAAATTACGAACAGAGCTATAAAATAAAAAACAAATTATGTATACGTAATTCTGGAGACCTACGTATAACACCAGTAAAATTTTTATCGCTTTATCTCTACTAATAGCTGAGATAATTTTCAAAATTTTTGATCAGAGTGATAGAAAATTCAATATATTAAATTACGAACAGAGCTATAAAATGAAAAATAAATTATGTATACGTAGTTCTGGAGACCTAAGTATAACACCAGTTAAATTTTTATCGCTTTATCTTTACTAATAGCTGAGAAAATTTTCAAAATTTTTGATCAGAGTGATAGAAAATTCAATATATTAAATTACGAACAGAGCTATAAAATGTAAAATAAATTATGTATACGTAGTTCTGGAGACCTACGTATAACACCAGTAAAAATTTTATTGCTTTATCTCTACTAATAGCTGAGATAATTTTGAAAATTTTTGATCAGAGTGATAGAAAATTTATTATATTAAATTACGAACAGAGCTATATAATAAAAAATAAATTATGTATACGTAGTTCTGGAGACCTACGTATAACACCAGTAAAATTTTTATCGCTTTATCTCTACTAATAGCTGAGATAATTTTCAAAATTTTTGATCAGAGTGATAGAAAATTCAATATATTAAATTACGAACAGAGCTATAAAATAAAAAATAAATTATTTATGCGTAGTTCTGAAGACCTACGTATAACACCAGTAAAATTTTTATTGCTTTATCTCCACTAATAGCTGAGATAATTTTAAAAATTTTTGATCAGAGTGATATAAAATTAAATATATTAAATTACGAACAGAGCTATAAAATGAAAAATAAATTATGCATACGTAGTTCTGGAGACCTACGTATAACACCAGTAAAATTTTTATCGCTTTATCTCTACTAATAGCTGAGATAATTTTCAAAATTTTTGATCAGAGTGATAGAAAATTCAATATATTAAATTACGAACAAAGCTATAAAATAAAAAACAAATTATGTATACGTAATTCTGGAGACCTACGTATAACACCAGTAAAATTTTTATCGCTTTATCTCTACTAATAGCTAAGATAATTTTCAAAATTTTTGATCAGAGTGATAGAAAATTCAATATATTAAATTACGAACAGAGCTATAAAATGAAAAATAAATTATGTATACGTAGTTCTGGAGACCTAAGTATAACACCAGTTAAATTTTTATCGCTTTATCTTTACTAATAGCTGAGAAAATTTTCAAAATTTTTGATCAGAGTGATAGAAAATTCAATATATTAAATTACGAACAGAGCTATAAAATGTAAAATAAATTATGTATACGTAGTTCTGGAGACCTACGTATAACACCAGTAAAAATTTTATTGCTTTATCTCTACTAATAGCTGAGATAATTTTGAAAATTTTTGATCAGAGTGATAGAAAATTCATTATATTAAATTACGAACAGAGCTATATAATAAAAAATAAATTATGTATACGTAGTTCTGGAGACCTACGTATAACACCAGTAAAATTTTTATCGCTTTATCTCTACTAATAGCTGAGATAATTTTCAAAATTTTTGATCAGAGTGATAGAAAATTCAATATATTAAATTACGAACAGAGCTATAAAATGAAAAATAAATTATGCATACGTAGTTCTGGAGACCTACGTATAACACCAGTAAAATTTTTATCGCTTTATCTCTACTAATAGCTGAGATAATTTTCAAAATTTTTGATCAGAGTGATAGAAAATTCAATATATTAAATTACGAACAGAGCTATAAAATGAAAAACAAATTATGTATACGTAATTCTGGAGACCTACGTATAACACCAGTAAAATTTTTATCGCTTTATCTCTACTAATAGCTGAGATAATTTTCAAAATTTTTGATCAGAGTGATAGAAAATTCAATATATTAAATTACGAACAGAGCTATAAAATGAAAAATAAATTATGTATACGTAGTTCTGGAGACCTAAGTATAACACCAGTTAAATTTTTATCGCTTTATCTTTACTAATAGCTGAGAAAATTTTCAAAATTTTTGATCAGAGTGATAGAAAATTCAATATATTAAATTACGAACAGAGCTATAAAATGTAAAATAAATTATGTATACGTAGTTCTGGAGACCTACGTATAACACCAGTAAAAATTTTATTGCTTTATCTCTACTAATAGCTGAGATAATTTTGAAAATTTTTGATCAGAGTGATAGAAAATTCATTATATTAAATTACGAACAAAGCTATAAAATGAAAAATAAATTATGTATACATAGTTCTGGAGACCTACGTATAACACCAGTAAAAATTTTATCGCTTTATCTCTACTAATAGCTGAGATAATTTTCAAAATTTTTGATCAGAGTGACAGAAAATTCAATATATTAAATTACGAACAGAGCTATAAAATGAAAAATAAATTACGTATACGTAGTTCTGGAGACCTACGTATAACACCAGTAAAATTTTTAGCGCTTTATCTCTACTAATAGCTGAGATAATTTTGAAAATTTTTGATCAGAGTGATAGAAAATTCAATATATTAAATTACGAACAGAGCTATAAAATGAAAAATAATTTATGTATACGTAGTTCTGGAGACCTACGTATAACACTAGTAAAAATTTTATCGCTTTATCTCTACTAATAGCTGAGATAATTTTCAAAATTTTTGATCAGAGTGACAGAAAATTCAATATATTAAATTACGAACAGAGCTATAAAATAAAAAATAAATTATGTATACGTAGTTTTGGAGACCTACGTATAACACCAGTAAAATTTTTATTGCTTTATCTCTACTAATAGCTGAGATAATTTTGAAAAGTTTTGATCAGGGTGATGGAAAATTCAATATATTAAATTACGAACAGAGCTATAAAATGAAAAATGAATTATGTATACGTAGTTTTGGAGACTTACGTATAACACCTGTAAAATTTTTATCGCTTTATCTCTACTAATAGCTGAGATAATTTTGAAAATTTTTGATCAGATTGATAGAAAATTCAATATATTAAATTACGAACAGAGCTATAAAATGAAAAATAAATTTTGTATACGTAGTTTTAAAGACCTACGTATAACACCTGTAAAGTTTTTATCGCTTTATCTCTACTAATAGCTGAGATAATTTTCAAAATTTTTGATCAGAGTGATAGAAAATTCAATATATTAAATTACGAACAGTGCTATAAAATGAATAATAAATTATGTATACGTAGTTCTGGAGACCTACGTATAACACCAGTAAAATTTTTATTGCTTTATCTCTACTAATAGCTGAGATAATTTTGAAAAGTTTTGATCAGAGTGATGGAAAATTCAATATATTAAATTACGAACAGAGCTATAAAATGAAAAATAAATTATGCATACGTAGTTCTGGAGACCTACGTATAACAATTTCAAACTTTATTCTTAAGCTTGCTATTGATCGTAGAAGGATGAAACAAACACTATTTGATTGAGCAAGTAATTTTCTATTAAATACATTCTACTTTCATAACGTTTTAACAATATAAATATAAAAAAAATCAAAAAAATACGCAAGTTTAAAAATAGCCGTTATTTCTTGATAAATACCAACTTCAAACTTCAATCTTGAGCTTGCTATTAACTGTAAAAGGTTGAAACAAGCACCAGTCGATTAATCAAAAAGTTTTCTATCAAATACATTTTACTATTATAACGTTTTAGCAATGTTAATATAAAAAAAATCAAAAAATACGCAAGTTTAAATATAGTCGTTATTCCTTAATAAATACCAATTTCAAACTGTATCCTTAAGCTTGCTATTGATCGTAGAAGAATGAAACAAATACTATTTGATTTAGCAACTAATTTTCTATTAAATACATTCTACCTTTATAACGTTTTAGCAATATAAATATAAAAAAAAATCAAAAAAATACGCAAGTTTAAAGATAGCTGTTATTTCTTGATAAATACCAAATTCAAACTTCATTCTTGAGCTTGCTATTAATCGTAAAAGGTTGAAACAAGCACCACTCCATTGAGCAAAAAGTTTTCTATTAAATACATTTTACTATTATAACGTTTTAGCAATGTAAATATAAAAAAAATCAAAAAAATGCGCAAGTTTAAATATAGTCGTTATTCCTTGATAAATTGATAAGTATCAATTTCAAACTTTATTCTTAAACTTGCTATTGATCGCAGAAGGTTGAAATAAGCACCGCTCGATTAAGCGAAAAGCTTTCTATCAAATGCATCTTACTATTATAACGTTTTAGGAATGTAAATAAAAAAAATCAAAAAAATACGCAAGTTTAAAGATATTCGTTATTACTTAATAAATACCAATTTCAAACTTTATTCTTAAGCTTGCTATTGATCATAGAAAGATGAAACAAATACTATTTGATTGAGCAGCTAATTTTCTATTAAATACATCTTACTTTTATAACGTTTTAACAATATAAATATAAAAAAAATCAAAAAATTACGCAAGTTTAAAGATAGCCGTTATTTTTTGATAAATACCAAATTCAAACTTCATTTTTGAGCTTGCTATTGATCGTAGCAGGTTGAAACAAATACTATTTGATTGAAGAAAAATTTTTTATCAAAAACATTTTACTTTTATAACGTTTCAAAAATGTAAATATAAAAAAAATCAAAAAATTACGCATGTTTAAAGATAGTCTTTATTTCTTGATAAATACCAAATTCAAACTTTATTCTTATGCTTGCTATTAACCGTAGAAGGATAAAACAAATACTATTTGATTGAGCAAGTAATTTTCTATCAAATACATCTTACTTTTATAACGTCTTAGCAATGTAAGTATAAAAAAAATCAAAAAAATACGCAAGTTTAAAGATAGTCGTTATTCCTTGATAAGTATCAATTTCAAACATCATTCTTGAGCTTGCTATTAATCGTAAAAGGTTGAAGCAAGCACCACTCGATTAAGCAAAAAATTTTTTATCAAATACATTCTACTATTATAACGTCTTAGCAATGTAAATGTAAAAAAAATCAAAAAAATACGCAAGTTTAAATATAGTCGTTATTCCTTGATAAATACCAATTTCAAACTTTATTCTTAAGCTTGCTATTGATCGTAGAAGTTTGAAACAAATACTATTTGATTGAACAAGTAATTTTCTATCAAATACATTTTACTTTCATAACGTTTCAGCAATGTAAATATAAAGAAAATCAAAAAAATACGCAAGTTTAAAGATAGTCGTTAATCCTTGATAAGTACCAATTTCAAACTTTATTCTTGAGCTTGCTATTGATCGTAGAAGGTTGAAGCAAATACTATTTGATTGAGCAAGTAATTTTCTATCAAATACATTTTACTTTTAGAACGTTTTAGCAATGTAAATATAAAAAAATCAAAAAAATATGCAAGTTTAAAGATAGTCGTTATTCCTTGATAAATACCAATTTCAAACTTCATTCTTGAGCTTGCTATTAATCGTAAAAGGTTGAAGCAAGCACCACTCGATTAAGCAAAAAATTTTTTATCAAATACATTCTACTATTATAACGTTTTAGCACTGTAAATGTAAAAAAAATGAAAAAAATTCGCAAGTTTAAAGATAGTCGTTATTTCTTGATAAATACCAACTTCAAACTTCATTCTTGAGCTTGCTATTGATCGTAGATAGTTGAAACAAATACTATTCGATTGAGCAAAAAATTTTCTATCAAACACATCTTACTTTTATAACGTTTTAGCAATGTAAATATAAGAATAATCAAAAAAATTCGCAAGTTTAAAAATAGTCGTTATTCCTTGATAAATACCAATTTCAAACATTATTCTTAAGCTTGCTATTGATCGTAGAAGGTTGAAACAAATACTATTTGATTGAGCAAGTAATTTTCTATCAAATGCATCCTACTTTTATAACGTTTCAGCAATGTAAATATAAAAAAAATCAAAAAAAAATACGCAAGTTTAAAGATAGTCGTCATTCCTTGATAAGTATCAATTTCAAACTTTATTCTTGAGCTTGCTATTGTTCGTAGAAGGTTGAAGCAAATACTATTTGATTGAGCCAGTAATCTTCTATCAAATACATTTTACTTTTAGAACGTTTTAGCAATGTAAATATAAAAAAAATCCAAAAAATACGCAAGTTTAAAGATAGTCGTTATTTCTTGATAAATACCAATTTCAAACTTCATTCTTGAGCTTGCTATTGATCGCAGATAGTTGAAACAAACACTATTCGATTGAGCAGAAAATTTTCTATCAAAAACATCTTACCTTTATAACGTTTCAAGATGTAATTATAAAAAAATCAAAAAAATTCGCATGTTTAAAGATAGTCGTTATTCCTTGATAAATACCAACTTCAAACTTTATTCTTAAGCTTGCTATGGATCGTAGAAGGTTGAGACAAATACCGTTTGATTGAGCAAGTAATTTTCTATCAAAAACATTTTACTTTTATAATGTTTCCAAATGTAAATATAAAAAAAATCAAAAAAATACGCATGTTTAAAGATAGTCTGTATCCTTTGATAAATACCAATTTCAAACTTTATACTTAAGCTTGCTATTGATCGCAGAAGGATGAAACAAATATTATTTGATTGAGCAAGTAATTTTCTATCAAATACATTTTACTTTTAAAACGTTTTAGCAATGTAAATATAAAAAAAATCAAAAAAATACGCAAGTTTAAAGATAGTCGTTATTCCTTGATAAATACCAATTTCAAACTTTATTCTTAAGCTTGCTATTGATCGCAGAAGGTTGAGACAAATACCATTTGATTGAGCAAGTAATTTTCTATCAAAAACATTTTACTTTTATAATTTTTCAAAATGTAAATATAAAAAAAATCAAAAAAATACGCATGTTTAAAGATAGTCTGTATTCTTTGATAAATACCAACTTCAAACTTTTTTCTTAAGCTTGCTGTTGATCGTAGAAGGATGAAACAAATATTGTTTGATTGAACAGGTAATTTTCTATCAAATACATTTTACTTTTAGAACGTTTTAGCAATGTAAATATAAAAAAAAATCCAAAAAATACGCAAGTTTAAAGATAGTCGTTATTTCTTGATAAATACCAATTTCAAACTTCATTCTTGAGCTTGCTATTGATCGCAGATAGTTGAAACAAACACTATTCGATTGAGCAGAAAATTTTCTATCAAAAACATCTTACTTTTATAACGTTTCAAGATGTAATTATAAAAAAATCAAAAAAATTCGCATGTTTAAAGATAGTCGTTATTCCTTGATAAATACCAATTTCAAACTTTACTCTTAAGCTTGCTATGGATCGTAGAAGTTTGAAACAAATACTATTTGATTGAGCAAGTAATTTTCTATCAAATGCATCCTACTTTTGTAACGTTTCAGCAATGTAAATATAAAAAAAATCAAAAAAAATACGCAAGTTTAGGGTAGTCGTTATTCTTTGATAAATACCAATTTCAAACTTTATTCTTAAGCTCGCTATTGATCGTAGAAGGATGAAACAAATACTATTTGATTGAGCCAGTAATTTTCTACCAAATACATTTTACTTTTATAACGTTTTAGCAATGTAAATATAAAAAAAATCAAAAAAATACGCAAGTTTAAAGATAGTCGTTATTCCTTGATAAATACCAATTTCAAACTTTATTCTTAAGCTTGCTATTGATCGTAGAAGGTTGAAACAAATACTATTTGATTGAGCAAGTAATTTTCAATCAAATACATCCTACTTTTATAACGTTTCAGCAATGTAAATATAAAGAAAATCAAAAAAATACGCAAGTTTAAAGATAGTCGTTAATCCTTGATAAGTACCAATTTCAAACTTTATTCTTGAGCTTGCTATTGATCGTAGAAGGTTGAAGCAAATACTATTTGATTGAGCAAGTAATTTTCTATCAAATACATTTTACTTTTAGAACGTTTTAGCAATGTAAATATAAAAAAATCAAAAAAATATGCAAGTTTAAAGATAGTCGTTATTCCTTGATAAATACCAATTTCAAACTTCATTCTTGAGCTTGCTATTAATCGTAAAAGGTTGAAGCAAGCACAACTCGATTAAGCAAAAAATTTTTTATCAAATACATTCTACTATTATAACGTTTTAGCACTGTAAATGTAAAAAAAATGAAAAAAATACGCAAGTTTAGAGATAGTCGTTATTTCTTGATAAATACCAACTTCAAACTTCATTCTTGAGCTTGCTATTGATCGTAGATAGTTGAAACAAATACTATTCGATTGAGCAAAAAATTTTCTATCAAACACATCTTACTTTTATAACGTTTTAGCAATGTAAATATAAGAATAATCAAAAAAATTCGCAAGTTTAAAAATAGTCGTTATTCCTTGATAAATACCAATTTCAAACATTATTCTTAAGCTTGCTATTGATCGTAGAAGGTTGAAACAAATACTATTTGATTGAGCAAGTAATTTTCTATCAAATGCATCCTACTTTTATAACGTTTCAGCAATGTAAATATAAAAAAAATCAAAAAAAATACGCAAGTTTAAAGATAGTCGTCATTCCTTGATAAGTATCAATTTCAAACTTTATTCTTGAGCTTGCTATTGTTCGTAGAAGGTTGAAGCAAATACTATTTGATTGAACAAGTAATTTTCTATCAAATACATCCTACCTTTATAACGTTTCAAAAATGTAAATATAAAAAAAATCAAAAAAATACGCAAGTTTAGGGTAGTCGTTATTCTTTGATAAATACCAATTTCAAACTTTATTCCTAAGCTCGCTATTGATCGTAGAAGGATGAAACAAATACTATTTGATTGAGCCAGTAATTTTCTATCAAATACATTTTACTTTTAGAACGTTTTAGCAATGTAAATATAAAAAAAATCCAAAAAATACGCAAGTTTAAAGATAGTCGTTATTTCTTGATAAATACCAATTTCAAACTTCATTCTTGAGCTTGCTATTGATCGCAGATAGTTGAAACAAACACTATTCGATTGAGCAGAAAATTTTCTATCAAAAACATCTTACTTTTGTAACGTTTCAAGATGTAATTATAAAAAAATCAAAAAAATTCGCATGTTTAAAGATAGTCGTTGTTCCTTGATAAATACCAATTTCAAACTTTATTCTTAAGCTTGCTATGGATCGTAGAAGGTTGAGACAAATACCGTTTGATTGAGCAAGTAATTTTCTATCAAAAACATTTTACTTTTATAATGTTTCCAAATGTAAATATAAAAAAAATCAAAAAAATACGCATGTTTAAAGATAGTCTGTATCCTTTGATAAATACCAATTTCAAACTTTATACTTAAGCTTGTTATTGATCGCAGAAGGATGAAACAAATATTATTTGATTGAGCAAGTAATTTTCTATCAAATACATTTTACTTTTAGAACGTTTTAGCAATGTAAATATAAAAAAAATCCAAAAAATACGCAAGTTTAAAGATAGTCGTTATTCCTTGATAAATACCAATTTCAAACTTCATTCTTGAGCTTGCTATTAATCGTAAAAGGCTGAGGCAAGCACCACTCGATTAAGCAAAAAATTTTTTATCAAATACGTTTTATTATAACGTTTTAGCAATGTAAATGTAAAAAAAATCAAAAAAATACGCAAGTTTAAAGATAGTCGTTATTCCTTGATAAATACCAACTTCAAACTTCATTCTTGAGCTTGCTATTGATCGTAGATAGTTGAAACAAATACTATTCGATTGAGCAGAAAATTTTCTATCTAAAACGTCTTACTTTTATAACGTTTCAAAATGTAAATATAAAAAAAATCAAAAAAATACGCAAGTTTAAAGATAGTCGTTATTCCTTGATAAATACCAATTTCAAACTTTATTCTTAAGCTTGCTATTGATTGCAGAAGGTTGAGACAAATACCATTTGATTGAGCAAGTCATTTTCTATCAAAAACATTTTACTTTTATAATTTTTCAAAATGTAAATATAAAAAAAATCAAAAAAATACGCATGTTTAAAGATAGTCTGTATTCTTTGATAAATACCAACTTCAAACATTTTTCTTAAGCTTGCTGTTGATCGTAGAAGGATGAAACAAATATTGTTTGATTGAACAGGTAATTTTCTATCAAATACATTTTACTTTTAGAACGTTTTAGCAATGTAAATATAAAAAAAATCCAAAAAATACGCAAGTTTAAAGATAGTCGTTATTTCTTGATAAATACCAATTTCAAACTTCATTCTTGAGCTTGCTATTGATCGCAGATAGTTGAAACAAACACTATTCGATTGAGCAGAAAATTTTCTATCAAAAACATCTTACTTTTATAACGTTTCAAGATGTAATTATAAAAAAATCAAAAAAATTCGCATGTTTAAAGATAGTCGTTATTCCTTGATAAATACCAATTTCAAACTTTACTCTTAAGCTTGCTATGGAGCGTAGAAGTTTGAAACAAATACTATTTGATTGAGCAAGTAATTTTCTATCAAATGCATCCTACTTTTATAACGTTTCAGCAATGTAAATATAAAAAAAATCAAAAAAAATACGCAAGTTTAGGGTAGTCGTTATTCTTTGATAAATACCAATTTCAAACTTTATTCTTAAGCTCGCTATTGATCGTAGAAGGATGAAACAAATACTATTTGATTGAGCCAGTAATTTTCTATCAAATACATTTTACTTTTATAACGTTTTAGCAATGTAAATATAAAAAAAATCAAAAAAATGCGCAAGTTTAAAGATATCATGTCATCATCATGTTCTCTAAATCAATTTAGTAACATAAAAAATAAATGTGGTAATGTATTAGATCTTTGCTTCTCCAACTGCGATAGTTTGAATTTGTTCATATGTGATAACGCCTTGTCTGTGATAGATTCTAGTCATCCTCCTTATGTTATTGAATATGATGTAGTCTGTGATATTTACAATGATTCTGTGATTTATTATTTTGATTTTAAGTGTGCCTGTTACTCTAATATATGTAATTACCTTAAGTCTATTGATTGGAATGGAATTTTTAAAAACCTTGATACAGAAGATGCGACTGGTGTTTTTTATTATCATATTTATAAGGCGTGTGAGCTATTTGTTCCTTTTAGGAAAAAAAGTATTACAAGTTATCCTGTCTGGTTTGATCAAAATATTATTAATCTTATCAAAGCCAAAAAAGCTGCTCATAAAAAATATAAGATTTCCAATTCCACTTTAGACTATAAGGAATTTGTTAATCTGCGTAAGTTATGTAAAATTTGTATAAAAAATGCATATGACTCTTACATCCGAAATGTTGAAAATGATTTAATTTATACTCCTGGTAAGTTTTGGAAATTCATTCGCAAAAAAAACCAATAATAATCAAATTCCTCTTCCAATGAAGTATGGTGAAAATTTATTTTCAACATATCATGATGTTTGTCAAGCTTTTAGCAATTATTTTTCTTCTGTGTTTGTTCAAAGTAATATCACTAATTTTAATGTTTCCTATGATTCATGTGTTAATATCAATAATGTAAATGTTCATGTGTCTGATGTTATTCACGTTTTAAGGAATCTAGATACCAGTAAAGGGGCAGGTCCTGATGGTATTCCTCCCAGATTTTACCGAGAATGTAGTCAATGTTTGGCGCTTCCACTTCAACTAATTTTTAATTTGTCATTAAATTCTGGTACCTTTCCGTCGGTGTGGAAAGAAGCACATATTGTTCCTGTATATAAATCAGGTAGTAGAGATAAAGTTGAAAATTATCGACCAGTGTCAATTTTATCCACTCCTTCTAAAGTTTTTGAATCCATTGTTTTTACCAACATTTTCTCAAATTTTAAAAACATTATCACGCCTAAACAACATGGATTCTTTAGTAAGCGATCAACTGTTACAAATCTCTTAAATTTTACTAATGACATTGTGAATGCTATGAGTGAAGGCCTGGAGGTTCATGCTGTTTACACAGACTTCAGTAAAGCATTTGACAAAATTAATCATCATATTCTGTTAGCTAAATTATCTGCTTATGGAATATCTGGCTGTCTGTTTAGCTGGATTTGTAGTTATTTGTTTAATAGAACTCAAGTTGTTAAATTACATAATAATTTTTCAGATAAGCAACATGTACCTTCTGGCGTTCCTCAAGGCTCTATATTAGGTCCACTTCTATTTTCAATCTTTATTAATGATGTTTGTGATAATTTTACATGCAATTTTGAACTATTTGCAGATGATCTAAAAATTTATAAAGTGATCAATAACGTTCAGGACGTTAACATTCTACAGCAGGATCTATTTGTTTTATACCAATGGTGTCTGGTAAATGAAATGGTACTAAATTGTGACAAATGTCAAGTAATTAACTTTAGTAGGAAGCTAAAACCTTCTAGCCCCCAATACAAAATCGGTGGTAAAGATTTGAAAATAGTGTCTACAATCAAAGATCTGGGAGTCATACTTGATTGCAAGTTATCTTTTAATTATCACTATGAATATATAATAGCAAAAGCAAATAAAGTCTTGGGTTGTATAAGGAGGTTTACTAATGAATTTACCAATATTCGAACTATTGTTATTTTGTATGTTACATTTGTTAGATCTATCTTAGAGTATGATTGTGTAGTTTGGGCTCCTTTTTATGCTACACACATTGGACGAATTGAGAAGGTTCAAGTAAAATTTATTAATTGTGTTAAATATAGATTGCCGAGAACTGTGGGATGCTCGTATAATATGTGTTTGAGTTATCTTGCTCTGAAAACGTTAGACTCTCGACGTAAATTCCACTGTGCTTGTTTTGTATATAAGGTATTAAATAATCTGTGTGATGCTCCGGACATTCTCGGAAAAATTGGTTTTAATGTGCCTCAATACCATCTCAGGAATAGTCCCCTATTTAATCTCTCTCACTGCAGCACTAATTATGCATTATTTTCACCTTTAAATTCAATTTTATCAATATGCAATAGTGTCTGTAGTGAAATTGATTTTTTTGCACCATCTTTTAATAACTTTAAGAATAATCTCAACAAATTTATAACATGAATCTTGTAATCTTTAATTGTTTTGTTTATTGTAAAGGCTGTAAATGATGATGCCGTTAATAAAGTATTATTATTATTATTATTATTATTATTATTATTATTATAGTCGTTATTCCTTGATAAATACCAATTTCAAACTTTATTCTTAAGCTTGCTATTGATCGTAGAAGGTTGAAACAAATACTATTTGATTGAGCAAGTAATTTTCTATCAAATACATTCTACCTTTATAACGTTTCAGCAATGTAAATATAAAAAAAAATCAAAAAAATACGCAAGTTTAAAGATAGTCGTCATTCCTTGATAAGTACCAATTTCAAACTTTATTCTTGAGCTTGCTATTGATCGTAGAAGGTTGAAACAAATACTATTTGATTGAGCAAGTAATTTTCAATCAAATACATCCTACCTTTATAACGTTTCAGCAATGTAAATATAAAAAAAATCAAAAAAATACGCAAGTTTAAAGATAGTCGTTATTCCTTGATAAATACCAATTTCAAACTTTATTCTTAAGCTTGCTATTGATCGTAGAAGTTTGAAACAAATACTATTTGATTGAACAAGTAATTTTCTATCAAATACATTTTACTTTCATAACGTTTCAGCAATGTAAATATAAAGAAAATCAAAAAAATACGCAAGTTTAAAGATAGTCGTTAATCCTTGATAAGTACCAATTTCAAACTTTATTCTTGAGCTTGCTATTGATCGTAGAAGGTTGAAGCAAATACTATTTGATTGAGCAAGTAATTTTCTATCAAATACATTTTACTTTTAGAACGTTTTAGCAATGTAAATATAAAAAAATCAAAAAAATATGCAAGTTTAAAGATAGTCGTTATTCCTTGATAAATACCAATTTCAAACTTCATTCTTGAGCTTGCTATTAATCGTAAAAGGTTGAAGCAAGCACCACTCGATTAAGCAAAAAATTTTTTATCAAATACATTCTACTATTATAACGTTTTAGCACTGTAAATGTAAAAAAAATGAAAAAAATTCGCAAGTTTAAAGATAGTCGTTATTTCTTGATAAATACCAACTTCAAACTTCATTCTTGAGCTTGCTATTGATCGTAGATAGTTGAAACAAATACTATTCGATTGAGCAAAAAATTTTCTATCAAACACATCTTACTTTTATAACGTTTTAGCAATGTAAATATAAGAATAATCAAAAAAATTCGCAAGTTTAAAAATAGTCGTTATTCCTTGATAAATACCAATTTCAAACATTATTCTTAAGCTTGCTATTGATCGTAGAAGGTTGAAACAAATACTATTTGATTGAGCAAGTAATTTTCTATCAAATGCATCCTACTTTTATAACGTTTCAGCAATGTAAATATAAAAAAAATCAAAAAAAAATACGCAAGTTTAAAGATAGTCGTCATTCCTTGATAAGTATCAATTTCAAACTTTATTCTTGAGCTTGCTATTGTTCGTAGAAGGTTGAAGCAAATACTATTTGATTGAGCCAGTAATCTTCTATCAAATACATTTTACTTTTAGAACGTTTTAGCAATGTAAATATAAAAAAAATCCAAAAAATACGCAAGTTTAAAGATAGTCGTTATTTCTTGATAAATACCAATTTCAAACTTCATTCTTGAGCTTGCTATTGATCGCAGATAGTTGAAACAAACACTATTCGATTGAGCAGAAAATTTTCTATCAAAAACATCTTACCTTTATAACGTTTCAAGATGTAATTATAAAAAAATCAAAAAAATTCGCATGTTTAAAGATAGTCGTTATTCCTTGATAAATACCAACTTCAAACTTTATTCTTAAGCTTGCTATGGATCGTAGAAGGTTGAGACAAATACCGTTTGATTGAGCAAGTAATTTTCTATCAAAAACATTTTACTTTTATAATGTTTCCAAATGTAAATATAAAAAAAATCAAAAAAATACGCATGTTTAAAGATAGTCTGTATCCTTTGATAAATACCAATTTCAAACTTTATACTTAAGCTTGCTATTGATCGCAGAAGGATGAAACAAATATTATTTGATTGAGCAAGTAATTTTCTATCAAATACATTTTACTTTTAAAACGTTTTAGCAATGTAAATATAAAAAAAATCAAAAAAATACGCAAGTTTAAAGATAGTCGTTATTCCTTGATAAATACCAATTTCAAACTTTATTCTTAAGCTTGCTATTGATCGCAGAAGGTTGAGACAAATACCATTTGATTGAGCAAGTAATTTTCTATCAAAAACATTTTACTTTTATAATTTTTCAAAATGTAAATATAAAAAAAATCAAAAAAATACGCATGTTTAAAGATAGTCTGTATTCTTTGATAAATACCAACTTCAAACTTTTTTCTTAAGCTTGCTGTTGATCGTAGAAGGATGAAACAAATATTGTTTGATTGAACAGGTAATTTTCTATCAAATACATTTTACTTTTAGAACGTTTTAGCAATGTAAATATAAAAAAAAATCCAAAAAATACGCAAGTTTAAAGATAGTCGTTATTTCTTGATAAATACCAATTTCAAACTTCATTCTTGAGCTTGCTATTGATCGCAGATAGTTGAAACAAACACTATTCGATTGAGCAGAAAATTTTCTATCAAAAACATCTTACTTTTATAACGTTTCAAGATGTAATTATAAAAAAATCAAAAAAATTCGCATGTTTAAAGATAGTCGTTATTCCTTGATAAATACCAATTTCAAACTTTACTCTTAAGCTTGCTATGGATCGTAGAAGTTTGAAACAAATACTATTTGATTGAGCAAGTAATTTTCTATCAAATGCATCCTACTTTTGTAACGTTTCAGCAATGTAAATATAAAAAAAATCAAAAAAAATACGCAAGTTTAGGGTAGTCGTTATTCTTTGATAAATACCAATTTCAAACTTTATTCTTAAGCTCGCTATTGATCGTAGAAGGATGAAACAAATACTATTTGATTGAGCCAGTAATTTTCTACCAAATACATTTTACTTTTATAACGTTTTAGCAATGTAAATATAAAAAAAATCAAAAAAATACGCAAGTTTAAAGATAGTCGTTATTCCTTGATAAATACCAATTTCAAACTTTATTCTTAAGCTTGCTATTGATCGTAGAAGGTTGAAACAAATACTATTTGATTGAGCAAGTAATTTTCAATCAAATACATCCTACTTTTATAACGTTTCAGCAATGTAAATATAAAGAAAATCAAAAAAATACGCAAGTTTAAAGATAGTCGTTAATCCTTGATAAGTACCAATTTCAAACTTTATTCTTGAGCTTGCTATTGATCGTAGAAGGTTGAAGCAAATACTATTTGATTGAGCAAGTAATTTTCTATCAAATACATTTTACTTTTAGAACGTTTTAGCAATGTAAATATAAAAAAATCAAAAAAATATGCAAGTTTAAAGATAGTCGTTATTCCTTGATAAATACCAATTTCAAACTTCATTCTTGAGCTTGCTATTAATCGTAAAAGGTTGAAGCAAGCACAACTCGATTAAGCAAAAAATTTTTTATCAAATACATTCTACTATTATAACGTTTTAGCACTGTAAATGTAAAAAAAATGAAAAAAATACGCAAGTTTAGAGATAGTCGTTATTTCTTGATAAATACCAACTTCAAACTTCATTCTTGAGCTTGCTATTGATCGTAGATAGTTGAAACAAATACTATTCGATTGAGCAAAAAATTTTCTATCAAACACATCTTACTTTTATAACGTTTTAGCAATGTAAATATAAGAATAATCAAAAAAATTCGCAAGTTTAAAAATAGTCGTTATTCCTTGATAAATACCAATTTCAAACATTATTCTTAAGCTTGCTATTGATCGTAGAAGGTTGAAACAAATACTATTTGATTGAGCAAGTAATTTTCTATCAAATGCATCCTACTTTTATAACGTTTCAGCAATGTAAATATAAAAAAAATCAAAAAAAATACGCAAGTTTAAAGATAGTCGTCATTCCTTGATAAGTATCAATTTCAAACTTTATTCTTGAGCTTGCTATTGTTCGTAGAAGGTTGAAGCAAATACTATTTGATTGAACAAGTAATTTTCTATCAAATACATCCTACCTTTATAACGTTTCAAAAATGTAAATATAAAAAAAATCAAAAAAATACGCAAGTTTAGGGTAGTCGTTATTCTTTGATAAATACCAATTTCAAACTTTATTCTTAAGCTCGCTATTGATCGTAGAAGGATGAAACAAATACTATTTGATTGAGCCAGTAATTTTCTATCAAATACATTTTACTTTTAGAACGTTTTAGCAATGTAAATATAAAAAAAATCCAAAAAATACGCAAGTTTAAAGATAGTCGTTATTTCTTGATAAATACCAATTTCAAACTTCATTCTTGAGCTTGCTATTGATCGCAGATAGTTGAAACAAACACTATTCGATTGAGCAGAAAATTTTCTATCAAAAACATCTTACTTTTATAACGTTTCAAGATGTAATTATAAAAAAATCAAAAAAATTCGCATGTTTAAAGATAGTCGTTGTTCCTTGATAAATACCAATTTCAAACTTTATTCTTAAGCTTGCTATGGATCGTAGAAGGTTGAGACAAATACCGTTTGATTGAGCAAGTAATTTTCTATCAAAAACATTTTACTTTTATAATGTTTCCAAATGTAAATATAAAAAAAATCAAAAAAATACGCATGTTTAAAGATAGTCTGTATCCTTTGATAAATACCAATTTCAAACTTTATACTTAAGCTTGCTATTGATCGCAGAAGGATGAAACAAATATTATTTGATTGAGCAAGTAATTTTCTATCAAATACATTTTACTTTTAGAACGTTTTAGCAATGTAAATATAAAAAAAATCCAAAAAATACGCAAGTTTAAAGATAGTCGTTATTCCTTGATAAATACCAATTTCAAACTTCATTCTTGAGCTTGCTATTAATCGTAAAAGGCTGAGGCAAGCACCACTCGATTAAGCAAAAAATTTTTTATCAAATACGTTTTATTATAACGTTTTAGCAATGTAAATGTAAAAAAAATCAAAAAAATACGCAAGTTTAAAGATAGTCGTTATTCCTTGATAAATACCAACTTCAAACTTCATTCTTGAGCTTGCTATTGATCGTAGATAGTTGAAACAAATACTATTCGATTGAGCAGAAAATTTTCTATCTAAAACGTCTTACTTTTATAACGTTTCAAAATGTAAATATAAAAAAAATCAAAAAAATACGCAAGTTTAAAGATAGTCGTTATTCCTTGATAAATACCAATTTCAAACTTTATTCTTAAGCTTGCTATTGATTGCAGAAGGTTGAGACAAATACCATTTGATTGAGCAAGTCATTTTCTATCAAAAACATTTTACTTTTATAATTTTTCAAAATGTAAATATAAAAAAAATCAAAAAAATACGCATGTTTAAAGATAGTCTGTATTCTTTGATAAATACCAACTTCAAACATTTTTCTTAAGCTTGCTGTTGATCGTAGAAGGATGAAACAAATATTGTTTGATTGAACAGGTAATTTTCTATCAAATACATTTTACTTTTAGAACGTTTTAGCAATGTAAATATAAAAAAAATCCAAAAAATACGCAAGTTTAAAGATAGTCGTTATTTCTTGATAAATACCAATTTCAAACTTCATTCTTGAGCTTGCTATTGATCGCAGATAGTTGAAACAAACACTATTCGATTGAGCAGAAAATTTTCTATCAAAAACATCTTACTTTTATAACGTTTCAAGATGTAATTATAAAAAAATCAAAAAAATTCGCATGTTTAAAGATAGTCGTTATTCCTTGATAAATACCAATTTCAAACTTTACTCTTAAGCTTGCTATGGAGCGTAGAAGTTTGAAACAAATACTATTTGATTGAGCAAGTAATTTTCTATCAAATGCATCCTACTTTTATAACGTTTCAGCAATGTAAATATAAAAAAAATCAAAAAAAATACGCAAGTTTAGGGTAGTCGTTATTCTTTGATAAATACCAATTTCAAACTTTATTCTTAAGCTCGCTATTGATCGTAGAAGGATGAAACAAATACTATTTGATTGAGCCAGTAATTTTCTATCAAATACATTTTACTTTTATAACGTTTTAGCAATGTAAATATAAAAAAAATCAAAAAAATGCGCAAGTTTAAAGATATCATGTCATCATCATGTTCTCTAAATCAATTTAGTAACATAAAAAATAAATGTGGTAATGTATTAGATCTTTGCTTCTCCAACTGCGATAGTTTGAATTTGTTCATATGTGATAACGCCTTGTCTGTGATAGATTCTAGTCATCCTCCTTATGTTATTGAATATGATGTAGTCTGTGATATTTACAATGATTCTGTGATTTATTATTTTGATTTTAAGTGTGCCTGTTACTCTAATATATGTAATTACCTTAAGTCTATTGATTGGAATGGAATTTTTAAAAACCTTGATACAGAAGATGCGACTGGTGTTTTTTATTATCATATTTATAAGGCGTGTGAGCTATTTGTTCCTTTTAGGAAAAAAAGTATTACAAGTTATCCTGTCTGGTTTGATCAAAATATTATTAATCTTATCAAAGCCAAAAAAGCTGCTCATAAAAAATATAAGATTTCCAATTCCACTTTAGACTATAAGGAATTTGTTAATCTGCGTAAGTTATGTAAAATTTGTATAAAAAATGCATATGACTCTTACATCCGAAATGTTGAAAATGATTTAATTTATACTCCTGGTAAGTTTTGGAAATTCATTCGCAAAAAAAACCAATAATAATCAAATTCCTCTTCCAATGAAGTATGGTGAAAATTTATTTTCAACATATCATGATGTTTGTCAAGCTTTTAGCAATTATTTTTCTTCTGTGTTTGTTCAAAGTAATATCACTAATTTTAATGTTTCCTATGATTCATGTGTTAATATCAATAATGTAAATGTTCATGTGTCTGATGTTATTCACGTTTTAAGGAATCTAGATACCAGTAAAGGGGCAGGTCCTGATGGTATTCCTCCCAGATTTTACCGAGAATGTAGTCAATGTTTGGCGCTTCCACTTCAACTAATTTTTAATTTGTCATTAAATTCTGGTACCTTTCCGTCGGTGTGGAAAGAAGCACATATTGTTCCTGTATATAAATCAGGTAGTAGAGATAAAGTTGAAAATTATCGACCAGTGTCAATTTTATCCACTCCTTCTAAAGTTTTTGAATCCATTGTTTTTACCAACATTTTCTCAAATTTTAAAAACATTATCACGCCTAAACAACATGGATTCTTTAGTAAGCGATCAACTGTTACAAATCTCTTAAATTTTACTAATGACATTGTGAATGCTATGAGTGAAGGCCTGGAGGTTCATGCTGTTTACACAGACTTCAGTAAAGCATTTGACAAAATTAATCATCATATTCTGTTAGCTAAATTATCTGCTTATGGAATATCTGGCTGTCTGTTTAGCTGGATTTGTAGTTATTTGTTTAATAGAACTCAAGTTGTTAAATTACATAATAATTTTTCAGATAAGCAACATGTACCTTCTGGCGTTCCTCAAGGCTCTATATTAGGTCCACTTCTATTTTCAATCTTTATTAATGATGTTTGTGATAATTTTACATGCAATTTTGAACTATTTGCAGATGATCTAAAAATTTATAAAGTGATCAATAACGTTCAGGACGTTAACATTCTACAGCAGGATCTATTTGTTTTATACCAATGGTGTCTGGTAAATGAAATGGTACTAAATTGTGACA